>CM060990.1:490023859-491330302 GCA_030765065.1 Deroplatys truncata
AGCAGCACTTGGTGATAAGATGGAACAATTGCATGTGGGTTTTCATATGCCCATACATTCTGATTGTGGAAATGTGTAATGCCATCTCGTGGGAACTGTGCTTCATCTGTAAAATTTACTAAGGCAGGAAAGTTTGGATTTGTAGCACACTGCTGCACGAACCACTGGCAGAACAACAATCAAGCAGGGCAGTCTGCTGGTGACAGGGCCTGTACACATTGCAAATGATAAGGATACAACTGTCTCTCACAGCAGTCTCTAGACAGTCATATGAGGAACATTCACTTGCTACGCTAACCTTCATGTATGGATAGGAGTCGTGTGCACAGAATCCAGAATCTCCCCTACAGCTAGAGTTGTAGATGTTGGTTGTCCCTTCCCCATACCAGGAGATGTGAACTTCCCATGAGTGCACAGACGGCAATGGAGATGTTCAAATGTCTTCCAATCTGAACAGCTTTGCTGTAGGGTACTTCTCTTGGTACAAATGATGAGCCAGTGCAGCATTGCCATCCACCTTGCCGTACATGAATTACATTTCTGCAAGCCCCTGATTTGAGTATGTTACTCAGTCGAACACAGAACAAAATAATCAATGCACTCTTCACCTCGGAATGAACTGTCAGTGTGTCCTGCTAATATCTTTTGTCATCGCAACTACCTTCGGGAAGAAAAAAGTTACAGTGAATATCATTTTGAAGGCCATAACTCGGTAACCAAGCATTTCTGGACACACATTTTAATGGAGTTTTTTTTTGTTTACATATGGGGAATGCAAACCTGAATTTATGTCCACTATTTTTTTCTTTTTTTTTTAACCATCCTGTATACTGGTATTAACTTTTCTATTTCCTGTCAGTTCCTCTCCCATTCTCCTACATCATTTTTCCTGCATTATAATCCTGTACCACTTTTGGTAATGTTTCACCTTTGTCCAATCTCTTCAAAGCTTTCAGTGTTTCTTCAATCAAAACAGACCCCTTTTTCCTCTTTGAAGCCAACACAACATAGAACAGGATATGTACGTACATAAAAGCTTGATTACACAGTAGTCTACAAGTAAAAATACGTAAACAGGACAATGTTTAAACACTTTCATTTTTGTAACAATCAATTGGTGGCCAGTTGTGTTTAATAGTGGCCTGGCAGCTGGCAGTGTGCAATCATTTGTGTTGTTTCTAAAGCGTGAATGATGTTTACTCGTCTATGCTCAAACATTTGTTTTTTTTTTACAGATTTTTTTTCTTCTGCCAACCAGGGCAGATTAAATGGAAGGTTGGATTAGCAAAGGTCAGATGACCGGGCTGTACTGTAATGAAAACTGGGCAACTGACCCCAAATATGGATGCGAAAGAACTGGAAAGTAAATGAGAATTTTAAACCACTTTGGCAGTGGGCTGCAAAAGGACATTAAAGATGGCAAAGTACAAGTTTCAAATACTTAAGTATTAAATGGTTTACTTGTATTTGCACAACTGGTGCAACATATTATGACGCAGCGGCTATGGCCCAAGGTTATTGGGCAGTCGCCATAAACAAAGATAATGGTCGCTTGTTAGCATAAATATCGGGTATGGTATCGGCAGATAAACAGAACCTTCTGGAAGCTTTATCTCCCCCTCCTGCAGAAAATGTGTCAAAATAGTTATAGAAGGTTACAGAACCTTGTGGAAAGATTTCACAGATTATATAAGCAAGCACTATCACATGAATTCAGTCATGCGAGTTGAGTGTGAGTTGAGTCAGGCAGTGAACAATCAAGTTAGCAAGTGCATCTCTGGTACAACATCAAGAGCGATTCTCTGAGTGAGTTGTTGTTGCAAAGCAACGGGTTGTGGATGTCTTGCGTTCAACTACCGAGTGAGGTGAACCATCCAATGTGAATAAGGTATGTCACAAAGGAAGTGAAGTGATGGGGAATTGAACTAGTTCATCTTAATGAAGTGGTAGTGTGAACGAAGTGAACTCCCAGTGAAGGTGAACTATATAAAAATGAAAGTGATAAATAAACAACTAAACCATGACATTGAAGACTCAGAAGGGAACAGTTGAAAAACTGGACAAAGTCACAATACAGTTAGTCATAACTTATTTTTAAAATAATAGACATGAAGTGCTTGACCATGTAACAATCTCATTGCAAAAGCAGCATGGTCATATGATTGCATGAAATTAAAGCTGCATAAAGTGAAGACTAGTAAAACGTCTACCCATAAACATGCAAGTGCTACATTTTTATTAGCGTGTTCAATTTTTAAAATAAGTCATGAAAGTACTTGACCATAACAATCACATTTAAAAGCAGCGTGCATGTATTACACATTACATAAATGAAAAACTACAAAGATGGAAAAGCATTGTAAATGCATTTTACATTCAGTATTCATGAAGTTTGTGCAAATTTGAAGTTTTTCTTCCTATAAGTTACTCATAGTTGAATAGCATGCATGTTCATTGCACACCTTTAATGCTAAATTAAAATGCTTCTCATTGGCTTTTGCCTGCAAAGGAATTAATCAAAGTTTGCTAGGAATCTGTATAAAAATAGCACCACCACCATCCCCTTTAATCAGTTTTGTCTAAAATGATTCTGTATATATAATAAAATTGTCACATAATTGTTTCCATTAATGCTTTCTTTAGATTCATAGTTTATGGTAAACACAGCTGAAATGTATTTTGCTTTTACAAGGATTGATGTATATAAATGCTAATGAAATGGTGCTTTTGTTCCAAGTGCACAGTGGAGTAAACAGTACAATAAAGAATGGTTTGCTGTTTTTTTAATCTATCACAAACTGAATTTTGGGTTCTAGTGCAGCCTGAAATGCACTTTTTATCTAATATTTGCACCAAGCTTTAGCTCAAAAGAAATCACGTCATGTATCTTTGCCTACATTTCAGTTGTTTACTTCCATATCAGATGTGTATTACAGAGGTGGAAAAAACATGACTCGCGAGTCATTTTGACTTGCAGGCGCCGTTCCCTCTCTGCAACCGTCAGTTTGTTTTTCACATGCTGCTGAGTGATGCAGTGCGTGTTGCATATTTGGTGACTTGTGGAAGGAAGTTGTTTTCGCCACCCTTGGTGTATTGTATGATAGTTAGAGGTTATAAGATTTTATGGTTCATGTCGGAATTCCTTGAGAACTTATGGAAGATCACAGAAAAATCAGGTGTAATAGATTGATTATATAGCCATATTGAAGGAAAAATGAATCAGAAAAATGCAAACATTTGTAAAGCGTGAGAGGTATGTGCAGTGGAGGCAATTGCTATACAATACGTATAAGAAAATAATTAATGGCTCTACCTCCTGCAGTGCACATACTTCATTCCTTTGAGCACTAAAGTTGCATTGATTTTTCAGCAGTAATAGTATTGCTGGTGCTAGCAAGGTCTCAACTCTTGGTATGGTAAACAGTTTTCTTCCTCTCAACAAGATGCTATTACTGTTGCAACATTATAGAGTATCAAATAGCACATAGCAACTGGTTAGCAGCTTTAACAAGTAGTTAAGCTTTAAGATGGTGTTACAGAATAGCTCTCATTGTGTATGTTGGCAATGTTATAAACTTAAAAAAAAACACACACACACACACACACCCAAAGGTGTTTATGATAAAGGTGATAGTTTTTATAATCAGTACAGTAATTAGTTGTGCTTTTAAAGAATTTTTTTGGAATTGATTTGCTATGCTGGACCTTATTTTCAGTAATGATACAGAGCTCTTTGTTAACATTTTGTTTAGGCTTAACAAATTGTGAACGCTCTCAGCCAATTGTTAAATGCTATATGGTATTCTGTAACTTCCTAAGAAAACAATTTTGTTAACAGTAAATATTTGCGTTGATATTGTAATGAAAAGAAGCTAGAAACAGTAAATATTTGTTTGCTAAATGCAACAGACTCCGTGATCGTCTTGCTAACACAACAGATATGCATAGAGAGAAATTGAGATGTTTTGATTGTGCTATTAGAGGAAGAACATGATAGTTGGCAGTTTAATTATCAAATGCTTATTTGTTCATTGTAGTGTAAAATATAGATGTTATGGATTGATTTAACTGCCTGGGTAAGTAGGTAATGTTCCATGTGATATGGTAAATGATGCCTCAACATAACTTCTGAGAAACAAATTTTAATAACAAACAGGTTGTGTAATTGTGTTTCATAATGAAAAAGTTGCTATTATTAATTTAAGAATTTTAGGTTAAAATAGTGATTATTGTTGTTCATTTGCATGGTTCTCAAATATATTTGCATCATTTTTAGGCTAAGGTTATTTGGGCACTTTAGGGGCTGGAAGCTATCAACAAATCAATTTTCCTTCCCAGAATCAGTTTAACACTAGCAAGCTAACACTTCGTCAAATTGACGATGCACAATTCTACTACTTCTTACCGCCACCACTTCCTGTTTATTGAGGCTTACTTCACCTACAGTACCTTCAGTTGGTATTGTGCTGTGGTGGAAGTTACATCAGTTGTATCCGATTGTCGTCCAGTAAACAATCTATTTGTAATTTTTCCTGGGTAGACATTTATTTGGATGAAGCGTTAGCTTTTACTTAAGTATATGCATATAAATCTCGGATTATACTAGCCTTTGCTTTATTTAGCTGTAATTTACTTTCAGTTTTATTATTAAATTATATCAGTCTGTGACGTATATGTTATTGTAATATCATACTGCATTATTATAATCTCTATGAGAGTCCTGAAAAAGGTGTTACAGGTTTCGAATCGTAGTTTATTGTGAAATGTAATGTGAACAGCCTGAGGAAGAACAATTTTCAACATTGCTAGACAAAATATAAGACACAGTTGTGCCTGAAAGTAACAGTATCAGTGAAGTGAAGACAGTGTAGAAAATGATATACTGTTGACAGATGACAGCTCATATATTGATCACAATAATTCAGAAATGGTTCTCTACAATTCTCCTAGCCCCAGTTCTGAGGAAGAATTCTGTGATCAAAGAGGAAACCAAGGGAATTCAACAGACCCGAAAATCATACTGTGTAATAAAACTAAATTGGTTAGAAAAAATGGTCATTGTTGGTCAACAGTTTCTTCCAAGCCGCCAAATACATGTTAGGCTGCAAGAAATATTATAAACATCTGTCAAGGTCCAAAAGACACAGCTAGAAATGTTCATACACCAATAGAAGCGTTTTCCTTATTTTGCACTCGGTTAATGCGTGTTAAAATTATTCGTTATACAAATACAAAAATTGCAGCAAAAAGCATTAATTATAGTGTTCTCAGTGCTACTGTTTCTGACACTAGTAAAGACAAATTTGATGCATTACTGAGTACTTTGGTGTTATCTGCAGTAATGAAGAATAATCGCTTACCTTCACAGGAAATGTTTGATGCAGAATACAGTGGAATGGGTACAAAGCAACAATGGTTTGATAGATTTGGTTTCCTTTGTGAATGTTTACGCTTTGATCAGACAACCAGATCTGAGAGAAGGGAAAAGGACAAATTTGCTCCAATAAGAGAAATCTGGGAAGAGTTTTTCTGCCTGTGGGGAATCTTATAAGCCTGGATCCTATCTTACAATTGATGAGCAACTTCTGACTTTTAGAGGTCAATGTCTATTCAGAATGTACATAAAAATAAGCCAGCAAAATATGGCATCAAAATTGTCATGATCTGTGATAATGGCACAAAGCACATGTTTGATGCAATAACAGTACACATCAAAATCAACCTCTGGCAGATTTCTTTGAGGAGCTAACCAAGAGCATCCATGGAAGTAACCACAACGTAACAATGGAAAATTGTTTTGCATCAGTTCCTCTTTCATCTGAACTTTTGAAATCACTGTTCAGTCTAACAATAGTAGGCACACTTTGCAAAAACAAAATGGAAATACTACTTGAGTTATTCAACTGTAAGACCAGAAAAGTAGGTACATCAGTATTTTGTTTTGACCAAGAAAAACACTTGTCATACAAAACAAAGCCAAACGTCATTCTCTTGCTTTCAACTCATGACAAAACCTCCATTGATCCAACTTCCAAGAAGCCTGATATCGAGTTTTACAACTCTACTAAAGGTGCAGTGGACACATTGGATCAAATGTGCAATCAAATGAGTTGCAGTAGAAAGACAAGGAGGTTCTTGCTGTCTCTTTTATGGAGTGATAAACATTGTTTTAGTAAATAGTTATGTCATTTACAAATACAACAAACTTAAAAATAAAAACCTCTGATTCTGCGCCAGTTTGCAAAGGAAATTCATGCTGAACTTGCAAAGCCTTGGATGTTGCACCGCCTTGGCATGGCCAATTTGCCCAGCCTGCTGTATCTACCAATTGCAGAAATTCAACATGTCAACATGCCTGCTGATGAACCAGAACCCCAAGCATTGAAAAAATGCAAGATCTGCACCTTCTGTCCCAGTAAGAAGTGGAGTGACAAGTGTTCTGCATAAGCTGTTAAAGAACAATATGCGGCAAACATTAGCAAAGACTTGTCGAAAGTTACAGTGGACATAAAATAAGATTAAAGCATTTTTACACATTCTTAATCCTGTAAGGAGATATAATTTATCCATTAAAATAATTCAACGAAGCCCTGTTTTAAAGAAAAGAAATAATGGTGGTCAGAATGATTACACATTAGCTTCCATGTTCCTCATGTGTAACGTTCTCTTTCTAGGTTTAAGAGACTTTTCAATCTGCTAAAAGAAGCGGCTAGCAGAAACCTAGTTACCAGCATCTAATAACCATAGAAAATGGGATTTGTACTGATATTGCTGGAAGAGAGTAGTCAATTTGGTTATAAAGTGATAATTTATGCTTTAAAAAGTTGCATATGAATAATCATCTGAAATAAAACAATTGTAGAGCAACATTCCCCAGATAAGAGAGCTAGTGAACCTAATCTTTCTTTTCACTTCGATCTTCCACTCAAGCAAATACCTTTTATAAGATACAAATTATAATAATCATTCAAAGATTGAAGATCCAAGAACATTTCTACAGATCTGAACTAAAGCTGAACATTGCAAAATCATGAATAAAAAAAAATCTGATGTGATACATTCCACACGACTTTCTCTACGCTCTATTGTTTATTAGTGGATATACAAACTATTCTTACTAAAATCGGGAGATCCGTGGTTCAAATCCCGGCTATGGCATTGAATTTTTCAGTCATCTGATTCTACCTTTCCAACACTGTCCAACACACGGCTTGTGTGAAAGAACAATTAATTGTATTCTTACTAAAGCTTATTTTTCTATTTACTACCTTTTAATCCAAATAAACCTTTACAGAAATAGCTACATGACACATTTCGTTATAGATACAAAGAGAACAGTGATAGTAAAATGTTTAAGAACTGAATGCTATATGCTGTCCTTAAAATTCCATGCTGTTTCCATGCAATCGCGAGAAACAACTGAATGTTGGCAAGAGAATGAACAATTCAAACCATTATTAACGGATATCTCAGAAATGGCTTATGTTACAAAAGACTTATTTGAAATAAATTGTGTGTTTTAAAGAGACATTTTTTTGTGTAGTACGTTTTCGTCTATTGCGAAACATTTACCAGTTATACAAGATTATACAAAATTACTTCCGAATGAAGAGGACTTCACAGGCTATTCCCAGAAAATCAAGACATACATTTTGTCATGCAAATATCTTTAATATATGGTATTTTAATCAAAATTGTTACCATTTTTTAGAAAATCAAAATTTTCAAAAAATGTTCCATGTAAAGAGCACGGGTTGGGGGAGTTTTCTTAAGTCTTTTTTGTTGCATCCTTGGAAGATACTGAACTTTAAATACCAAGTTTGGTACTTATCCAACCTTTCCTTTTTGAGTTATGCTGTTCAAACACACAGGTAGACACATAGTGACCTGTTTCTAAAAATTTTGGATTCAGGTGCCTTAAAACATGTATTTCCAGTGAAATCTCTATCAAATTTTTAGGTGGAATGCAATACCTTCTCTAACTGCTATGCACGTGGTAGAGAAAGTAAAAAGAGGTACCTACTTGCATTTGATGGTACAAATTAAAATTTCAGAAAAATCTACATGCCAACTGGTATCTTTAAAAAAGTATTACTAAAAGCCAAAAACCATAAACAAAATTAAGCAATAAATTGTGGATTGATATAAGTGTAACTTGCATCAAAAGGATATGAAACTCCAGTTTTGCACTCTTTAATTGTTTTGTTTGCCTCCCTTAACCTAAAATTCAAACTCGTTTTACAGGGCCACTGCTGCAGTTGTTCAGCAGCTGGGCATGTTTTCCCCACAATAAATAATTTTTTTTTATGGTTAGAAGAAAGTGCAAGTCTTCATGTGTTGAGCAGTGTTTGCCAGTTTAAAAAATCCACATATATTTTGTTTGTTTTTTCACAGCATGCTTATTCTCAATCTCTGCTAGCCAAAGCAACAAAAGTATTTGGTAATGGTACTCCCATCCTGGTGACAATGGAAAAACAAAACGCTGTTGTGGAGTGCACTAATTTTGATCAGTCACTCCAGTTGGCTAACAACACATGAGGAAATAAATATCCCCATAATAAAGGAGTTATAGAGTGCCAAATAGTGGCACACTTCTTTAAACTTTAAAAAAAAAAAAAAAAAAAAAAAATGTAGCCGTCTTAACAACAAACTTGCAGAATAGCCCAGATTGTGTGTTCAGTTGTGATTGTGCATTGTTCATTGTTACTTCAAAGATTTATACCACTGCAACACCTTTAAGTAACAATCAGAATTACTCTCTTTTTGAGTACACTATAATGGTTTCGTAGCTTAAAATTTTTAGATGTTTATCTTTTAGCATTTCTCCCATCTATCTCATTTGACCTTAAAAATGCATTTTTTGAGCATTTTCAAAATTCAGAAAGCTAAGACTATAGGAAAAAATAATGGTCTGCTACTTTGAATCCTTCATTATATTTATGTCCAAAGTTATGGATGAAATAAGTTTAAATTAAAATGTAGGTTCAAAAATCTGAAACTAGACCCACTTTTGGCTACACTAAAAAAATATTCAGCCTCTAAGTTTTCAAATCAAGACCTAGCTTTTTTTGTAAGGTTTCAGCTTCACAAATTTCCATTGTGAAATAGATTTTTTATTATGTATTTATTCTCCAAATTGAATAACCGTACTTCACCTGTAAGATATGTTAGGGTTCTAGTGTAACGAAAAGAAACACATGAATCGAAAAGAAGCAAATAACTTAAAAGTTACAATGATTTGAAAAGTTGGCCAATAAAATGTTCAAAACCTGAAGTGCAACATTATTAAAGAACACATTAGTCAACGGTGTTTGAAAACCCTGTATTACAATATGGTAGGTGTTGAATAAGAATATCTTTCGTGAATGAAGATCACATTTATATATTAAATGTTCAGCACTTTCTTCAGAGCTTTCACGTTTAACTCCATCTGGAGTGTGTGTGAAATCTTTGAAAGTAACTTTTAAATTTACCATGACTGGTAGCACAGTGGATCAAAATAAAATTAGATGTAAAATATTTACACCTTACACAATTACTAAGAGTAGGAAAAAAACAGATCTCGAGTGATTTGTCCTTTATCGCTGTTCATCTGTACAAGAAAAGTGTACACACTCCCCCTCTCCTCACATGCAAACCAAGATGCATGCAGAGATCTACCATTTACTTGAAATATTACATGTAGCTTAAAAATGAATTCTATTGTAGGTCAAACTCATGGGTATCCATGAGCATATTTTTAGGACAGTCTTGAGTGTTGCATAGCCAAAAGCTGCTTGGAATTGTTTTAAATAAGAAGTGCTCTTTGTGTGATGACTTCTTAAGATATGGGATGCTTGTTACCAAATGGAGTCATTTTATTTGTATTCCTGTTTTGTACATTACAGCATACTGACTAGCACAGTTATTGATATTGAGTGTGTTATATTTAAGTTTTAAAACTCCCAGTTTTTATGGATGTGATAAATACTTTTAGACCATCCACATATTCATTTTTGTAACTTACTGAACCAGAAGTAGGATAAAATTCATGTAACAAAGACATAAGACTACTTTGAAGCTCAATAATGCTCAGTGTAGGTTGGTGTGATTATTACCATAATGGTTGATAAACAATGATAAATTTTTCTTCTTTACATGGATTAGGCCTTTAGACCTGTATGATAAATTTTTAACTAGTGAATATCAGAAGGTGCTATATTTATTCCTCTTGTTTCCCATATCTTTTAACTTTACCAAATACATTTGCTTAAAGGTTTCTAGGTAATTTTGTTTAGAGTACCTCTGCACTAGTCATTGTGCTAGCACTGTGCAGATGCATCAAATTAGGAAAATTACTAATGAACTGTAAGTTATTGTAGTACCATAGATCTCATTTTCAGGTTATTCATTGCACTGTGTGTGTTAGATTCTTGGGTAAGGTTGTTTTGGTAGTTTCACTTATGGCAGGTAACTAAACCCTCTATGCTCCATTGTCATGTATACTTCCATTTCCTAAAACTTTCTCTTATAAGGTCATAAGAAATGTTTGAATGCACCAAGTAAAGCTGAGGCTGTAGCCTATAAAAGTAATATTCTCTAACATTCAAATTCCTTTCAATACATAATTTCACTGATGAAATAATCATTTACATACAGTGGTTAACAATACCATTGTGTTCTGCAGGACAACTAATCAGGGCCAAAGCTTGAGGATTGCTTTGAATAATAAGTCTTGCAAGGCAACAGCACAATGATTAGAATTTTCTTTTTCAGTTTGAGGAAGTTAACACTTGAAACAATATCATAAAATGCATTCACTGCTCCTATTGCAAAGATTTACTTAATTAGCTAATCAAAGATAAATTGGAAGGTTTTGGAACCAGAAATGCTAATGAGTACAATTAAAACAGTGCCATTTAATTGTGTTTTGAATTACATTGTGGCCATTCTGATTTTTCATTACAGAAATTGTATAACACAGTACTTTGGTATGTAGTGGTGAAAGTTTGAACCTTTTGTTTTGCATAACAAGAATGACATAATCTTGATAAAAAAAATTTCGAAATGATTTCCTATAAACTGGTAACAAGCATCATTAACTCATTAATGCCCAGCAGTCTATAGACCACTGCAGCTATTATAGTTTTACTCAAGTCACATGAATTCTCAAGAGCCAGTTTTAATATATATTTCATTACCAATATCTAATTGGTGAACGCATTCCCATCCTTCAACTGCTCCGCCTGGGAAAGAACATGATTATTTTTCCTTATAATATTTCCTACAAAAGTTTGTGATACAGTAAACTTGTTGACTAAGGTTTTTATTATTGCATCACACAAAGAAAGCGTAGTTGTAGGTAATTGGAATACTGATAATATGGGCTGAAAGATAAGCGATCTATTATAGACCACTGGGCACTCGTGTTATCCTAGCATTAACACGTGGAAACCTTCATATGGTGTGACATTGTTACTTCTGTAATAGTAAGCAAACATCTGCCATGTGTATTATTTGCTTTCTACAGACTTTGTTGTTTGAAACAAATGAACTGGTGTTTAAGTACATATTGTATGTTTGCTTTGAGGAGAAAATAACGTACAAGTATATTGATTTTATGTTGTGCAGTTATTACAGTGTTTTACTGGGCTAGTTTTGCAATTCTAAACAAACAGAAAACGATTACAATAATATGTGAAGTCCATTAGTTTCTTTTCTTGATTTTTAGATCACATTTAGACATACGGCTTCTAATAATTATGACATAGTTTTCAAAGGAATTACAATAGAGGAAGCAATGGATATTGTGTGTGACGATAACTTTGCCAGTGACATTGATGATGAGTGTGATATATTTGATACTGTGGTACTACCTCCTGATCCAGATAGCCCAACTGATGAAGATGAAGCACCTAGTGGCGCAACAGGTATAGTAAATGTGAACGATGTTCCTAGACCAATTGAAGTACATTTCACTGCTTCTGAAAAGACTGACCTACCTGAAAAAACTAGCTATAGGCCTGAAAAATTGGCTAAAAAAGAAAACTGCAACCAAATAGCAAGATATGAAAAATGTGTGATACACAAACATTCCAGAAAATGATTACGCTTGAAATTAGAAAAATGGAAGAAATGAAAGTGTTTGAAGGATTGCACACCATTTGAGATTTACAAAAAAGAATTCTAAATTTTAAAGATACGTTCAAATTTGTTAAAGTTTATTGTATGCAGCCTCTCATAAAAACACTTGACTTCTCTTTCTATGCTGATAAGCTCAGAGTTTTCTTAGGAATATTACTTCTTTCAGGATATCAGACTTCCTTCTGAGAGGCACTACTGATCAGAGGAGCCAGATGTGGGATTAGATATTGTAAAAAAATGCTATGTCTCAAAATCAGTATCTAAAAGTGAAGAGCTTTATTCATTTTAACAATAATGCTCTGGCTAATGGTCAAAAGCAAGATAAAAGATTCGAAGTGAGGCTACTTATTCCTATGCTAAATGCTTCTTTCCAGTAATTTGGCATGTTTTCAGAACACCATGCCATAGATTAGATGATAGTAAAATATCATGGTCACAATTCTATGAAATAATTCAGTCGAGGGAAACCTATACAATTTGGTTATGAACTATGGGTCCTGTGTGGTTCTAGTGGGTACTGCTACAAATTTTACTTACACTGTGGAAAATATACAACCAGGAGTGAAGCCAATGACAGGAATGACTTAGCTTTATAAGCAGAGTTGTGCTGAACATGTTGAATTGCATTACCAACTCTCATTCTCATGACAGCTATTTGATAACTTTTTTTTACAAGCAGAGATCTTTTGCTCCACCTTAAAAAATCTTGATTTTCATGCTACTAGAACTATTAGTGAAAACAGACCTGGGATTTGCCCCCTCCAGGATACAAAATATTTGCAGAAGTCTACACGGGGATCCTATGATTATGTTCGACCTTCAAGGTGAAATTCTTCTTGTTAAATGGAATGATAAATCTGTAACTGTTGCAGCAAACTTTGATAAAATAGAACAGTAGCTTCTGTAAGCAGGTGGAACAGACGCTAGACAGAAGACAAGTGTTCAACAACCACTAGTCATTAAGCACTACAGTAAGAACATGGGTGGCATGACTGTCATGACTGGATGGCAGGGAAATGTACAACTTCAATCTGCAGAAAAATAGTGCTGGGCTTTTTCACAAGAATGTTAGGACATGGCTGTTGTAAATGGTTGAATTGTCTATAGAGAAATACACGGACGAGATTCCCTGGACTGAATTGAATTCTGGCGATGCTTGGCAGTGTCATATGTGAAAGTTGGAAAGGTAGAATCAGATGACTGAAAAATTCAATGCTATATTGTCATCTGATTCTACCTTTTCTACCCTGTCCAACACACGGCTTGTGTGAAAGAACAATTAATTCCATATGTGAAAGTGTTTTCCAACAGGAAGATGGGGTGACCAATTTCATCACCTCGTGTGTTAAAATTTGATTTGAGGTTTGATGGAAGAGATCACTTTATGGATAAGCATTCTACACAGACATTGTCAGATGGAAGGCTGTAAAGGCAGGCCCCTAACATTCTGCAAAAAAATGTGATGTAATATTCTGTTAAAGATGTTTTGAACCTTACCACAGTCGGTAAAAATGTTTGAAAACCCAAAAGTGTTAGTTATGTGTATTAACTAAAATGTTCTGTAATTGCTTTAAAGAATAAAATTTGAACATAAAATAGGTTAAATAGGTAGAAATGTATTTGTTCATTGTTACAGTATGTTCTGAGA
The DNA here is from genome assembly GCA_030765065.1 of Deroplatys truncata. Taxonomy (NCBI): domain Eukaryota; kingdom Metazoa; phylum Arthropoda; class Insecta; order Mantodea; family Mantidae; genus Deroplatys; species Deroplatys truncata. The sequence goes on from CM060990.1 coordinate 490,037,631, forward strand.
GCACTAATGCCTAGCAGTCTAATTATATACCAGGTGATTTTGGGCTACTGTGTGGATGGTAAAAATAAAATTTGATATACTGTAGCCTAAACTATTGTGTTTTGTTTTTTAAGTTTTTTGAAGAAAAAATAAATTGGGCTTTAATGGGTTGATGAGTGTGCTCTGAAAGAAACCATGCATGCATTCATTCATTCATTCAAGAGCCCTTTGTCCTCATTCTGGTATTACTCTAGTTCACTGGTCCATATAAAATGGACCATGTCCTTGATATCTGCCTTTATATATACATATAACCTCAGGTTCCAAAAAGAACCCTATGGATACATACCGTTGCACAACGAAACTTCGCACTTGCATTGTATATGCTGTGAGGTCTCAAAGTCCCTTGCACATTTCCTACATAAAGGGTCCTGTACAAGACCCATTATGCATAAATGCGCAGTGTGTTGCCTGTAAGATAACCCACAACCCCTCTGAACTTTGCTCTAGATAAATACAGGAGGAAATCGCTCTGTCAGGCCCGGATGTAAAATCATGGACTGCCTGGCAGTGGTTTGCTTACACCAGATCTCAAGATGAGCACTTGTCATGAGCTGGGTTATCTCATGCTTAAATTTTCTAGCAGTCACTAAGGACTTGGGCCCAATAAAATCGAGTCCTGATCCTGTCCTTGTTAGAGATCATCTGCCATTTCATTACCTCTAATACTAACATGCCCAGTACCCAAAGAAGTGTAACCGGGCAGCTGGTACATCGTCTATCCAACATCCTCTGCTGTTGTCACACCAGTCCAGATGTGGTTTAACTGACTGAAGGGCTTTCAGAACTGCCATACTATCTGAGCAGATGTACACATCTGTTTGTCCATATGGCATAGTGTAAATATGCATAGCGCAGGCTAAGATTGCAAAGACCTCAGCCTGGAAAATCATGGCAAATCGCCCAAGGGGAATGACAAGCCTGATTCTAGGGCCATAGGCCCCAGATCCCGCCCTGCCCCCAAGGTGGGAGCCATCCGTGAATCATGTCCTGTCCCCTGCCTTTGGGAGAGACCTGGTCTGTGGGTCCCACTCCTCCCTGGAAGGTATTACCACAGAGTACATGGACTTAGGCTATACCTAGTCCCCAATCATCTGTGTTATAGGACACTTCTTCTATAATCCAGAAAGGATCAGTGAGTGCCCTTTGTGGGGAGCTTAAAACACCACCCCTACAGTCTAGAGGTGTTGTGCACTCATCCTGGCTACCTCCTACCCAATCGAGCGCAAAGGAGGAAGGTCCACCAAAATCTCTCAGGCAGGCAGGAGTAGTGTGCACCGCCCCCCCCCCCCGTTATCATACATGCCAATCTTTGCAGCAAATCCAGCCTAGCAGCCACTACCAGAGGCAGGCCACCAAACCAGTGCCACATAAGTTATTAGTGGTCTAATAACTGAGGTGTATAGCCATTTGACCACCTTGTTTTGTCCAGGTTAGTGGACAAGTCTTTCTCTCCATTCCTCTAAAGCCTGTAGGGAGCCCTGTATGAGCTCTGAATCAGTGCTCGGGAAGTTTCCACTTGCTACAAGGCATGTCATCAGCATAGCTTGAGCATGAATTCCTCCCTTGTTTAGTCTATCCAGCAGTACATCTACTGCCAGACACCACAGGGTAAAATAGCTGCTGGTGCACTCACACAGTTTTTACCTCCCCCTTCCACTGTCTTAAAAGGCTGACAAAAGTGCACGCTAGTGGTAGATTGCTTTGCTATGGAGGATTAGAAGCCGCACCAACCTGACAAATTGTTTTATTAGGGATGTGTTGTTTGTTTAAACTAACCAGATTAATCTAAAATGAGCTTAATCTCAATTAAGTGAATTATAGGAAGTAACTTTGGTTAACTATTTTGCCTTTTTAGGATCTGCCATTTGAATTGTATAATTTTTTAAAATTTTGTTATACCCAACTTGAAGTTTTTCTATTACATTCAGGGAACTCTTGATAGACACCTTGGACATTGTTTACATTTGAATGTGACCATCTCTTAATATTTGCTAACTGCTAAGGATTCAACATTTCTCTTTGAAGATGGGTTCCCCAGTGTCAGGAAGTATTGTAGGGAAGATATTTTGACAAATAGTGTTGGTCAGTTACTGTTGCATGAAAGCAAACATAACATTCAGCTAAGATGCCTAAATTCAGTCAACCATATATAAGTATGCTTAACAATAAATTTGGTGCCCATGTGTTATCAACTGATGGAACAGTTTTTTTTTTGTGTGTGTGTGAAAAGACAGGTAATCACAAAAGCATTTTAGCAATCGACACATGTTAACGATGCATAAATCTGCTCTCGCTTCAAATAGTGGTGATAAAATATGGCTACTTCCAAGAGCCATTGCTACATCTAGCAGTCAGTTTCTATTAGATTTGTTCAAATCATTAGTTGATGCTGGCAGAGTCTTAACACAATGTATACAGCAATACCTTGTGGTAATGTGCATACAATAGAAATGTTTAATTTGTGATTTTTTAAACCAAATATTGGTAGTGGAATAATTATGAGTATATTACAGCTTCTTTTTTTAAATTTATAATGCCTTTTTAAAGCTGAAGTGAAACAACTTTAAACATCTAGCACACTTGTCTTCTCAATTCAAGATTCATCAAATTGAGCTGTGCATAGATGATACAATGCTTCGGTGGAAAGTTCTAGAACTCGTTTTGACAAGAGAGAGTGAGAGGAGAGAAAAAGAAAAGAAAATGAAACAATGCATGCTACCTATCCAATTAAAGTCCTACAAAATCTTTTGTGATATGCAGTTTCCTACTTTGTCCTCAGTGTTATATAATACCAAAATCCTAAACTTTTGTTCAAAGTACATGGCATGTTAACATAGGAGACAAAAGTATCCTTAGGTTGATTAATTGGAGTGGAGCAGTTCAAAAAACACATTTTCTCTTTGGAACCAAAAAAATAGACCTTAACTTGTTTGATACTCAATGCTCTTATTCTAAATCAACACACCCCTCCCCCCAAAAAGTTTTCTAATGCACTAACGTACTTTTGAGAAAACAATCTAGGAAGTGGAAGAGCCTGGTTGTCATTTTGAAGAAAAAACAAGCTTATACATAAACTAACTCTGCCCTACATTGCATGGTTAGCTTTTTACACTTGAACGGCAATTTAATTTAAGTTCATTTATTTCCTCCTGTTCTTTATGAAATTGTTCCACAATGGTTTAGAAGATTTTTATGGTTAATCCTCTCCTGTACCACTTATAATTGTAATTTTGCACAACCTCTGCTATTCCTAATAACTAGGGCCTGGATTAATAGGCACTAAAACACCTAAAATATGCAAAATATATGTGAAAAATGTTGAAATTATGCACTTATCTTGGGAATTATTTTATATTAACTCACTGATTTACATGTTTCATTCCTTGCAAAATGACAAATTGGAGAATGTTACCAAGAGTTTCTCAATGTTTTCAGTGGTTACGGATTTTCCATTGTTGGACAGAATTAGTTTACAAGCTGAAAATGATAGGTGTCATTGAGCAATACTTACACACTTGTAGCGACTGCTTATAACATTCATCTGGCAAAGTTTATCCAATTCCACTTAATACTTGTAAATTGATTGAATTTTCTTCAGTCCTGGGTTTGAGTCCAATACTGCATTAAGTTTGGTTTTATTGTCTGCTCCGAGTCTTTTGAGACAGTGGTAGGTGCAGGTAGAAAATTGGTTAGTCATGACTAGGTCAGGTTTGTGTGGCATCTCTTTGTTATTGCTACTGTGCCACCTTGTAAATTTCTTATCTCCCCTTTCCACTGTCTCAAAATCCTCTGAACTGACTATTAACCTTTTTTCCTGTTTTACCAGGAAAGACAAGAAATTGTGTTGTCAATCAACTGAGGAACTCGTGGGGTGCACTATGAGTTTCTAGATTAATAGCCTTTGAAAGTGATGAATAATGCACATGGATAAAATTGATATCTTAATACACAGTTTCACATTCAAGTGCACACTTTGCTTCATGAACAACATGCAGTATGACCATCATCTATACTTGTAACTACATCTTTTACTTGATTAGAGTTCTGGTAGAATGACACTGCAGATAACAAAGTTCCCCATCCTGTGAGAACAGGTTCCGGTGGAAGAGAAACCTCGGGCAGATCTTTTTTAGAAATGCACCAGCTTGAAATTACTTTATTAACCAATGGGAAGAGAGTACGTATCTCTTCTGCAATGCGATGTAGCCCATGGACTAAACATGTGAGATGAATAAGATTGGGGAAAAAAAAATACTGCAGATTGGCCAGCTTTTAAGATATGTGAAGCTGCACCTGTGGCTAAGACACGCTTGTAACAGTCACTATCCAATTCAGTAAGGCACAGAGGTCGCAGGGAATTGTTTTACAAATCTTGCAAATGTACTGTGGTTGGTTTATTTCTAATACTTTGCATGGTTCTTCTGCACATAATTTACGCCCTATGAAGTTCTCTATATATCGGCCACACAAATCGGTTATCTACTAATATCCAGGTGCAATTCCCTCCCATGTCAGACAGAAACATGCAGCGAAAGTAAATTAATTTTTCCTAAGGGTGGATTCATCTGTATCCTTTGATTAACACAATATTTTTAAGAAATGATTGTAGATGTGTATTATTTAATTTGTGCAGCGGTATGTTGCTGCATACAAAAGTCGCTGGAAAATGTATTAACTTCTGATCATGATTTCACCCGAGTTAAAAGTAGTTGTTTCTGTTCTTACCCAGTTTGACCTGAGGTGTGCCATTTGTTTTTTTATTGTTCAAGTTGGAATTTTTTCTCACATTTTATATCCTTCTCGCATACTTGACAATACACTATTTCGCCATCACTTGAATAGTCACTATTGCCTGAAATCCGCTGTTTAATAAAAAGAATCTAGTGCACTTAACTTTCGGCATTTTTCAGTTTAATCTGACAAACGGCGTACAAACTATTAATAGATGAATAACAAATTAACAGACTAACATTTGTCTTGTCAACACAAAATTTGAGGGGCTACTGCATTGAGAAAGGAATGTAAGAAATCCCTTTTGTGAAAAGGGTTTGCAGGCATCCACCTACCTGCATGTATTGTGAGACAAAGTCCCATTATACTGGTCGCAGGCAATGCTTCCCCAGCCGGCTACAAAGCTGAGCGGAACACTTTAAAGCCTAACCACAAACCCATCAGCAAACGATTATTAGGGTCTTCCCATCCCCCAACTACAGCACGTGGTCCTGTCACTAGCTCCACCAAAGCAAAGCGTTGTTGCAATATAATTTGTTGTTTCTATGATTTTAAAACATTTTAGCAGCTGTGACTTCGCTTAAACGTTTTTTCCATCTTTTAGTTAAACTTATATCTGTATCGTCAGAGAAGTGTTTTACTTAGTGCAGTTTTGTAAGTTTAGCAGTGTTTAATAGTTTAATTAAGATGTTAGGGCCTTGGAAAATGAACGAAGTTGCTGCCCCTCCGGCCGCACCAGCAAATGACCCTTTGCCGAGTACCAGTAGTGCCAAGACCACGATGAAAAGAGTTACAAAAGCTTTGAATAAGCAAAGCCAGATTTTTGTGTAATGCTCACGAATATGTAGAAAAGAACCCTTTAGGTGGAAAAATGTTCGTTATTGTTTTGAATTTTTCAAAAAGCAGTTAACATTTTTATTTAAATGCCACATGTTTAAGATATTTGCATGAAAAATAAAATGTGTGTCTTGAATTTTATTTTCTGGGGATAACCAGTAAACTCTTCCTCATTCTCAACTTTTTGTATAACTGGTAAACTGTAAGAGAGACAAAATCTTGCTGTGCTTAAAATGCAATCTCGTTAAGGACACAGTTTGTCAGATTGTGTTAATCATTTCTGAGAAATTCTTTGTTATTGGTTTGAATTTTGAAATACTTGTATTTTTTACAAGTGGTAAGTCCCTATTTGTATTTTCCTCATGGTAATGCTTAGAGCATGGAATTTCAAAGTCATTATATAGTCATCTGTTTTTTAAAAATCTAACTTGCTTTAGCCTATGTATCCTTATAATTACAACAAAATGTGCACTTCTCGTTTAAGAAGTAGATAGAAAAATAAGCTTTTGTAAAAGTAGTTTATAGAAGAATGAGTAGAGATAATCATGTGAATATAACACATTTTTTATTTTCTTTCTTTTGTCTTCTGTATTTTTACTTGTCCTGCATTATAATAAAAGCTATTCATTTAAGTAAACAGAAGTACCATGCTTATAAATCTTTCACGTCTTTTAATACACTATTTCTTTTTATGTTAACCTTATATTAATAAAAACATCATTGTGAAGCAAATTTACTATCTTTTCAAAACTGTGAAAAAGGCACCTACCTCCCAAGAGTGACACAAAAACTTGCGTTTGCTTTACTTTTTTCACCTGTTCTTTTTCTTTTAACTTTTACATATTTAATGTTTTTGTTTACATCTTCTGGAACTTGGTTTTTCTACATTCTGTGGTTGCAGGACAAACAAAATAAAAAAAAAAATTCACAATAGCTCCATGCACAGTAATAATTACAGTAAGTCAAACTGCAAACATACAGCCCTTATTTATAAAAATTAACTATTTGGTAAATAACATAATAAAAAAATAATGCTTTTATTTGGGAGTAAACGTTCCTTTCAAAATAAATTCATATTCGTGTATTTTAATTATTTAATGATAGTCCAAAAATGTATAGTTTATTCGGGACACGTTTCCAAGCTTCTCTCGGATATGTTAACATGCATTTCCATTATTGTAGTCTAGTATATTAGTTCAGCTATTCCTCAGTTATATTCTAAAGCATCTGTAACATAAATGTAATTATTATGTGATGCATAGTTATTTATTGCATTTGTGTGTAAAGCAAGCAAGACAGACTACATGATTGTATTTTGTAAATGTGGAAATCAGCTGCAAAGTTTTGCTTTCAAATACTATTTTAAACTGTGGCAAAAATGTGCACATGCACATGGATGTCACTAAGATGTTTATGGTGGTTGTGGTTAGGGGAGGTAGGGAGCAAGTGTTTGGTTACTGTACAAAAGCCGTTGGTTGGGGATCCTTAGCCAGTGATTTCTATACCACTTGAAACAGGAAGGCTATTGTGGTGCCAAGGGATGTCCAACATACTGTTTCAGGACTTCTGCGACAAACCGAGGAACAATATATCTCGCATAGGGAAACATTTTTTGTCAAGCAACTACCATCCTCGATGCGTTACGGAGTTGCTCACCTCTGTTTGAAGCGTATTAGATAGGATAGGTTTGAGAGGCACAGCCAGTACACTTAAGACTCTGTTTACTACCGCTGAATCGACATCGCCTCACTCTGTTTACTACCGCTGAATCGACATTGCCTCTTTCTTGTCCCTTAGGTTTGGTAGGTTTGAGACGCCCAACCCATTTTAACTCAGTGTTTGTAAGCAACAGCTCAATGCATATCACCTCCAGAAAATACAGGGACTGGGGCCGAATGACTTTGCAGATTGTGTTCAGTTTATCCAGTGGTTTCTGCAATGAAGTACTGCAGATCTACATTTCCTGCGCATGCATTGTTTATCGATCACACAAGATGGATACTTCAACAGCAAGAACAGCCACATCTGGGATGTTGAGAATGCTTATGAAGTGTTACGACAGCAACAAAGGTATTCTGTAAACATCTGGGCTGGAATCATTGGTGATCATCTGCTGGGACCTTTCATTTTGCCACCCTGCTCGAGTTAAATTGGGCTGTGTGCCTCTGACCTACCAAACCTTATCAGACAAAGGACAAGAAAGAGGCAATGTCACTTGATTTAGTGGTTGTAAACAGTGTCAAAGTGTACTGGCTGTGCCTCTCAAACCTACCCTGTTGGTTACTTTCACACAGGGGTGAATAACTCCGATGCATTGGAGGATGGTGGTTGCTTGACAAAAAATGTCCCTCTCTGCAAGATATATCATTCCTCAGAGTTTGTAGCAGAGATCCTGAAACCCCTGTATAGAATCATAAGATTTTTCAGTTCAGAAATATTAGGTAATTGATCATACATAAGGTAAATAGATGCCAAAATATGCATTTGCAAAAAATTCAAGCCCTACTAATCATGGATGAAAAATCCCTTTATTTTCATGCAAAACTATGTGAACATTGGCAGAATGTCTGCTTTCCTTAATCTCGCCTCGGCAGTCTTCCAAGTTCTGGAAATGCTGCATAGCCTATAAGTACCCTTTGGCAGTGGAACAATCATCAGTTGGAATAGGCAAGTGATCTCTTAGATAATCACAGTAGGTGAAATTTTTAAATTGTTGTACATTCTCTTTGGTTCCATGGTTATTTAATAACATAGTTTCTACACTATGTAGAAACCCTTAACATATACAACAAAATAGAGGTGAAGTTGTTGAATATGAAGATTCATCTCTGTCTAGAGGTCTTGCCAGGGATATTGGCATATGACCTTCAGGGCTAGTCCAGTCAGCCAGCCCCCTGATGTTTCAACACCTCCCTTGCAAGTAGCACAAGGTTCCTTCTGTCCAGTTCCTTCCACTATATATAACTGCCACCTCAACTTGCACCATTCTTTGAATTGCACCCCTGTATGTCATACATCTATATGGTAAATGACTCGCATTGTAACTTTCCATTAAAATTTTCACGTGCCAAAATCTGTGGCGTGACCTATACCAAGTTAACATAGAATTATTTACATACCCTGCCAACAAACTTGATCACAAGGATATAAACCAAAACGTTCTTACAATGAGGGTTTTTTAAATATTTACAGGATAAAGAATAAAAACATCAAAGTCTTTACGTCACTTTTATAGGAACTGCTCGAAATGGTGACCTGCATGTTTAAGGCAAAGTTGACAGTGATGGAACGATAGTCATACTCTATCCAAGATTTCTGGTTTGTGTCAATGTCACATGCTGCTATTATTAAGCAGTTATGTCCTCTTCTGAAGTGATAGGTGTTTCATACACCATAGACCTGAAGTATCCCCAGAAAAATAAATCATTTGGATTGGTGCCCGGAGAGAGTGGTGACCAAGCTCGTGTTGGACTTCCTTCCAATCCATTGGGCAAGAAAAGTGTGGTTCAAATGCTCTCGCACTGCCAGGAAGAAATGGGGTAGGGCTCCATGTTGTAGCCACATTCAGTAACTAATATGCACAGGTACAATGTTCTGTAACAAATAAAGATAAACATGTCCATTTAACTGAGGGGGAAGCAGATATGGGCCAATGACATGGTTTGAAATAATTCTGACCCATGTGTCTGCTGGCGACTCTCCTCAGCAACAGCATGTGGATTGATATAGTCCTAGACATAGCTGCTGCTTGAGCTGAAAACTAGACCATCCCTGGTGAAAAAGGCCTCATCAGTAAGCAATACTGACAGAAAGAATTAAGGCTGCTGGAGCAAAGCCCAGTTACAAAATTGTACCTGAGGGCTAAAGCCTCCCGGGCTTAGTGCTTGCACCTTTCAACGGTGAAATGGGTGAATTTGTTCTTTTGTATGGCCTGCCATACACTAACATGGTTAGTACACGTGCAATAGCTCATGTGAGGGTAGATGGTTCATCTGCAATTATTTACAGAACATCCTCCTGAAATTGCACTGTGCGCAGAGTTCGTGTAATACCCACTTGCTTCTGTTTAACTTGAAGGTTCCACACTCTCGCAAATGACTTATCATGGACTGGAAAGTGGAGTGATATGGTTGATGCCTATTGCAATACAATTCCCTGTACAGTGCTGCAGCACTGAACTGCTATTTCATGATTCACCATAAATAAGGTACATCTGCAAGTTCAGAGTGTACATGTTCTCTATGTTGTGTGACAGTCCTCAGCATACTAACCTCAGTGAGCCAAACCAAGGAAATGAGATCAGCATCAGATACCAATATGTTTAATACCACATAATTGTGTTATGTTTGGCCATGGACTCTGTGCATGGATGCTTTTTCTTTTTTTTTTCTCTCTCTCTTTTCCATTGATAGCTAATATACAGCATGTGTTTGGAGTATGCATATACAAGAGGTTGGTATTGTTTGTCTGTGCAAAAAAAAAAGCTTATTTTAGTTCTTGGCACCTCAATTAACTGCTATAATGCTCTCATAACTTCAACTATAGTTGGGTGTTATTTCTGTTTGTCTGCATCTTGGACAGATATGATGACACTCTACTGTCTGATCTCTATGTCCAATAACCTTGCAGTATAAGGAGCATTCTAAATGTTGTTGGCTTGACTCAGATGTATAGATTACCAAATTATTAAGATAGTGAAGTATCATCCTTTAGAAGGTGCACAGTAATGTTTCAGATGCGTCACTTGTTTGTGACAATTGTGTAGGCAAACATTTTCTACAAAACAGATAAAACTGAAATACGAGCTGTGATGAAGTAATTAATTTTGTAGGGTTTAACCCCCACAGAAATACAGACATCTTTTGTTCTTCATTTTCAGCGTTTAAAAAGGGACTGCTGAATTCAAGTATGGTCATGCATCCATTCAATATGACCGAGTGCTCAGGATGTCCTAAAACTGCTATGACCAATAAGATTGACAAAAATTTGTTGTACTCGATTGCTGATTGAAGGTTTGCAAGTTGCCCGAAGACCTCAATAGGAGTCTTCACTACATTTTGCATGAAGTTTTGGTATGAGAAAGCTTTCCACTTGAGTGCCACATTTAACAATGGACCAAAAAAGGCATTCAAATGAATATTTCTCAAGAGTGTTAGGACTTGTTTAAACCAACTTCAATGAGTTTCTCCATTTCATAACAGTATATGAAATAAAGATTCATCACTACATGCCAGAGATGGAGCAGTCCAAACAGTGGGTGGCAACAGGTGAAAGTACGCCAAAGAAAGCAAAAATCATTCCATTTGGAGGAAAAGTCATGCTTGCAGTTTTCTGGATTCTCATGATGTGCTCATAGACTGCCTCCAAAAGGGCAGAACCATCACTGGGGATTACAGTAAAACCCATATTTAACGAATCTCAGGGGGAATTAAAATTTTTTCCTTAGATAAGGGTTTTCCTTAAAAGGGGGTTAGCATAAGGTTGAGCATTCAATTGCCAGAAATAATATGCAAATCGTGTTTATAAGTATTTTAATAGCAAAACTTATTATTTTCAGAAATTTTAAATGTATTATGTACACATGTAATACTAAGCGGAATTTAAAAATTAATGAACAAAATGCTAAAATGGCTATAAATTTATACTAGTTTCAAAAACAGAATACTGATATTAACACTGCTTCATGGTCAGCCATTTGTGCTTAATCTGCAACAAACAAAATTAAAGTGGACATCAGATTTCCATATTTATCATTAGATATGAATGCAGGCTGATTCTTCAGTATTACTCGGTAGAGAAACAAGACAGTAAAATTACTATCTTTCATTTCTTAAAGAAATCCAGTAGAGTAGTCTGCTTCCTCCAGCCCAGGTATCTGGCACATAGAATCCTGTGTTCTGTGTGATTAATGCTGCTGAGTAGCCCCTCATCAATAGAAAGGACCATAGGTGCCGTCTCACAGCATCAAATCCCCCCCACTGCTGCCACAAATGTTGGTACTGCTGATTACTCTTCTGGTTGGTAGCTCAATAATGCCCACAGATGCTTTTGAGTTTAGGACATTGTCGTCACAACTTATAAACTCTTCAAAGGTTACGCCTGTGCCCCTCTGTAGCATCTCCCACTCTTCCTGCATACAAATTTCTCCTGTATCATTGTCCTCAGACATCGGTGCAAGAACCAAACCCAGCTTTCCAAAAGCAATGTTATATGGTGCCTGGTGTAAGTAACTGCCATGCAGCCACAAACATATGCATGGCCTGAAGTATATTCAAATGCTTATCTTGCTTTCTTTCTAAGAAAGAAATAGCTTGTTGCACCAGGTTTTCCTGTACTTTGCTTTAACAGAATGAATAATTCCCAACCCTAAAGACTACAGAGAGCTGGTGCAGTTTGCTGGTAAAAAGATCACTTATGTTCCGTAAGAATGATGGCTCTAATGGATGAGCTGCACACCTATCACCAGAGCAATCTTTCTTCCCTGAGATCCCATTTTAATATCCAGGCTTCGTAAATATTTAACAAATATTTCCGAAGCCATCCATGAACTTTTCTGGAAACCGTATTTGCACGGAAGTATACAAATGTTTTTTAAACAAAGATTTTTTTAATTTTCCTATAATTAGCGGAGGTAACGTTTCAGTTGTCACTATTTGCACACAGCAGAGCTGTGAACCTTTGTTTTTTTTCCTGCCATGACATTTTTCATCACGAACTGCACAAGTGCTGTTGGGTAGCAAGTTGAACACTCCTGTTTAGTCTGCATCGAAAATGTCCTTTGCATTGTAGCCACAGAGGAGATGAGGCAAGGTCTCCTTTTTCCGAAACTCAATAGATTCATCTTTAACATCTGCACTTTCATCGCACATGCTTTGCAAGGAAGGTTATGCCTCTTGAAATAATCCAGCCAACCATTTGAAGTGCAAAAAGCTGTCCACATGTAAAGTTAGTGCTATTTGGCCAGCTTTTTCTTTTAGGATTTTCTGTCGATAGGAACATTGTCGTTTCTTCTGGCTTCAAACCATTTCATTAAAATGTTTCAGATTTCTTCAAACAGAGACCTACAAAATTCTTTTGATTCTTCGCCTCAGATCAGTGCTGTACTTCTGCGGCCAAAATAGCATCTTTTTGTTAAAGTACCCTGTGCAATGTGCCAAATTGTATTTGTTTGCCATATTGGTCAAGGAAACTGCGTTGTTGTTTGCCATGTCTTGAATTATTGTAATTTTGTCATGGATGGTAAGCTTCTTCCATTTAGCAGCCATTTTTTTTTTCAAATGATAAATATAAATCACTCGCAAAGACAACACAACTTAACACACCATCTGGTGAACTTTAAAATGGAAGCGGAAATCAAGCAGAACTCGTAAGTTAACAGGTTTGAAAGCATGATTGCAGAGCTGCCATCTTTTGCAGTTTGTGAACTAAAGCAGAACACGAAGTGATGTGTGCGGAGGCTAATGAATTTGAAAGTATCCAAAAAGGTGTAACGTTAACTGCATTCTGAAAATCTTAATGCACTAACTACACAGCAGAAGCTGTGTGATCACAAATTTGAAAAGAATATTTTCATAAAAAAGGACTTTTTGTTAATGCAGTATTTGTAAAATGTGAGTTTAAATAACATTACACTTATGGGACTTCTGGGGGGCTTCCGAAAACATTCGTTAAAACAGGGTTCTACTGTATTACTTTCACTGCTGAATCAATTGATGCTGTTGAGGCTAAATGTCCACACCTTGCAAAAAAGAAAGTTCTCTTTCATCACGATGCGCCATCACATATCTGGTGTTGTTGCTGCAAAAGTGGATTTTAAATTCATAGTGCTTTTACATCAGCAATATTTGCTGGATTTGGTTCCCAGCAATTTTTGTTTCCAAACCTGAAGCAATGGCTGGGCGGATGAAGATAACATCAAATGATGAGGTTGAACCAGGACAGATGCCCAATTTATCCAGTTGGACAAATCTTATTTTACTGAGGGTATTAAAAAGTTGGAAAATCAGATTAAGTTCATTGATTTACAAGGTGTTTTTGTTGGGAAAAAAAAACATTTCTCTTAAATCTTAGTTTTCTTGGGCAGTCCAAGAACTTTAAGAATAACTGTCGTAACCACAAGTGGAATGAGACTTCTATTTTGGAGAAAATTTTCTTGGTGTTACTAGTTTTCATTTTTTGCCATTACCTGTCAGTTGTTTTCATGTCTATGGTTGGTGGAGAATTCATGCCAGTGGTAGGTCATAGAATTGACCATGAAAGCGGAGGAGTAGGAGGACACAGTGCATCTTTATTTTCTGTTGGTACATAGCCTAATTCCATCATCCATCAAGGTAAATCTGCTGATCTAAGCTAAGTTCTCTAAAAGGCTTTATAGTTTCAAGGGGTCCTCCGAAGTTAGAAGGAAGGTCATTGTTAATGTTGTAATTCGCTTCTTGAGAATGATTTGTTGCATAGATATTACACCAGAGCAATTAATTTTTATTGTGAAATTATACATTCTCAAATTTGGTATGCTTCTCATTCCTTTCTGTAGTTAACTTTGTCAGTTGTAGGGTGCAAAAATAATTCTACCTGATTCTGTTACCACAATTAAAGGCTCAACTGAATTTTTAGACCGGTTTTTCTTCCCACAACTATGACATCAATGGTTAGAAATACATTCTTGTGAAATGTTTTAAAACAGCCAACATATAGGTCAGGTTGGAACTTGGTGGGTCCCACACTAAGGATAGAAATTTGGAAGTGATGTAACAGGGAAACTACTGTATTGATGCCTTTACTGGAAATACAGATTTCTGGAATCACATACAGTGCAGATTTATTTAAGGGCTCGCAAGCAACACCAAGCAGACTTACTTTGTACCCAGAAAGAAATTAAATGGATCTTGCTTGTTATGGGTCATTGGGCAAATGTATCCATTGTTCAAAATCAAAGCTGTAGTGCATTGTACCATCAGTGTAAGTGTTACGTCCATAAGGTCTGAAATTCAAAGATATCGAGTTGTTGGATGCCCTCAAAACATTTAACTGCTTCAGCGATGGCCATTTAAACCCTGCACAGGCCGGGAATGGATACCCAATAAACAGCGCAAGACCTTTAAATTGTTAAATGGTGTAAAAATGCACATTCGTATCTTCCTTATTAAGTTATTTTAATGAAACAAAAACTGGTTTAACGCTCATTAAAGGTATACCCCTGCCGCTGTAACGTTGCACTTGACAGCTAGAGTTTAAGTTGGTACACTCGCGAAAAAACAGATGAAAAGCTTCAACCGTTTGACTTCCTAAGCCAATCACAAGGGAGCCTTCCAGATGGTCGATGACAAAGCAGAAACGGAACTAGAATCGGCTCTGTTGCCAGATGTAACTACTCCCAACCACGTCCTTCAGTTTGTGAATCTCTAGCATGAGCGTAGAGTTGTTTTTTGCAAGCTACATATTGTTCATTGTTATTTATATTTGTGGTTATTGTTTGATAGTTTTGTTATTCATTTATACATATATATATTTATTTATATTTATGTATTTTATATATATTTCATTCATGTTATTTATTTAAACAAAACTTAAGTGCGACAATGTCTGAAAAATGACGCCGATCGCCGAGTGATGATTCACGAAGTGAAAATCCTTTGCGGCAAGGTGTGCCACTTAATAGTCAGGCATTGGAACTATTAAGGAGAACCCGGGAATTCTTTGAACAGGAAAAGGAGTACGTGAAGCTTCATGGCAATCCCTCTATTCCTGCTGATAAAGCCGTACAACGAACTGCAGCAGCTCTTGGACTAATCACGAGAACTTTATTCGAGAGAGAGAGAGAGAGAGAGAGAGAGAGAGAGAGAGAGAGAGAGAGAGAGAGAGAGAGAGAGAGAGACTGAGACTGAGAGAATATTCCTGAACCATCTGGAACGCAACAGGTATTTCTATCAACTCCAGGGAAGAAAAGAAAGCAGCCTCGTCCAGTCACAAATCTTGATGCTTTCCAATTAGACGGTCATATGTAGACACATTTATGCCTATTATCATAGAAAGGAGTATCCGACCATACCAAAGCTGTTTATATCGCTTATTTTCAGCTAACAATAATAATGCGAAATAGTTATTATTCATTGACGTTCGCTACTTACGTACACTTTTTGTATGCGGCTTAGACACGATAGAAAGGAGAACTATCAGCTGTTGTTGTTTACTAGCCACTCTGGCAATGTTGCAATCACAATGTAGCCAACCTTACGCAAAGCCACACGAACTGTCAAGTGCAAAGATACAGCGGCGGGGGTATAGTATACATCTACAGCAAGGGTGGTGAAAACGACTTCCTTCCGCAAGTCACCAAATATGCAACATGTACTGCATCACTCAGCAGCATGTGAAAATCAAATGGACAGTTGCAGAGAGGGAACGTGCCACCTCTAATCTACAGTATCAACAAAGTGTAGACTATTTTAAAAAAACGTTGAAATTTCACTTTATTTCTCTGTAGCAAAAGCCATTTGTGCGTCGAATGCACATAATTTGTGAGTCAGCTTCTTGTTTGTCCATACAAACAATATAGCTGCCTCAGCAATGTGTTCTCTGGTTCAAGGTTTCGTGCTTTTATTTATATTACAATGCAATAATATATGTATTGAAACATGCCAGCGACAAACAAAGCAAACCTCTTTGTATGTACCTACGTCTTAGAATATTATACAACCGAAGTGTATGGTAGACAAATGCAGTGATATTTTCATTCAGTCTGATAAGCTTTTGTGTTCTGTGCTGAAAAGCACATTTGAAATTGTTATATCTCAGTGCTAGCCATGGCTTCAACTAGTAATGTAGCAAATCAATTAGCTCACATAGAAAGTGCATGGGCTTCTGAAATTACTTCAGAAAATGTGGAGGACTTTTTGCTGTGTGATAGTGATTTGGATATAGACGGCAAGTTTTCAGATTTTGAGGGATGTATTGAGGCTATAGGTAGCCGTGAGGAAGAAAATGACTCTCTTCTTTCAGGTGTTTGTGAAGAATCAACATTGTGGAGTGGTCAAAATAAGTCCAACACAAATAGACATATCTTCACGAACACAGCCTCTGGTGTACAACCCCAGGCTCAACTGACTTCTGACAGCCAACCAATTGACATTTTCACAAATTATTTTTACTGCTGAGTTAGTGTGTCTCATTGTTATGGAAACAAATGTATATGCAAGTAAGGTGAAGGAAGACCTGACCTCTAAAGGCAATTTTAGGGCCTAAGAGGAGAATTCAGAAGTGGACAGAAGTAACACTGAATGAGATTTACAGGCTACTTGGTCTAATCAAGCTCATGGGTGTTATTCTTAAACCTACATTACACATGTACTGGTCTACAGATGACATGCTAGCTACTCCATTTTTTGGGAAATGCGTGTCAAATAACAGGTTTACTTGCATTTTGCGGTTCCTTCATTTCACATGCACAAAAAATGTAAATGATAAACTACACAAAATCAGGCCGGTTTTCAATTATATTATTTTAAAATTTAAAGAAAATTATGTGCCTAGTGAAAAAGTCATTGTTGGTGGAAAGCTTGATGCTTTGGAAGGGCCACTTAGGTTGGAAGCAATACATCAAAACAAAGAGGGCCAGATTTGGCATAAAGAGTTTTGATCTTCGTGAGAGTAATACAAGATATCTTTATAATAGTTGCATATACACTGGTCAAGGAACTGATAATACTGGAGACAAAGATTTGGAGTTATCTGGCTCCATAGTAATGCACCTGATGGAACCTCTACTTGATCAGGGTAGGACTGTATATTTAGATAATTGGTACAGCTCCCCAAAATTATACATGGCCTTATGCAAAAGAAAAACAAATACAATTGGAACAGTATGTTCAAATCGTATTGGCTTGCCAAAGGATGTGAATACAAAGTCTTTAAGGAGAGGAGAAATGCAGGTGCATCAGCTCCCACCTTTGACCTATATTGCTTGGCAAGACAGGAGGGTATTTACGGCATTATCCAATTGCAGCTCTAAGATTTTGATGATTTACACTGGAAAAAATAGATTCTCACACCAAAATGTCAATTTTCAAGCCTGATGTCCAGAAATACAATATGCATATGGGTGTTGTGGATCTAGTAGATCAGGTATTGCAAGCATATCCCGCTTTACGAAAAAGTTAAATGCTGTAAAAAGTAATTGTGCACCAGTTGGATATAACCATATACAATTGTTTGGTAATTTGGAGAGCTCTAAACCTGCGCAAGACAATGACATACCTGGACTTCCGCGTATCAATAGCTCATAGCCTAATTGAGCAGTATAACATTCAGAGGCCTCTTCATACTGCGGGTAAGAAATCCACAACCCCTGCACCCCTCAGACTTGAAGGAAAACACTTTCCTAAAAGGATACCACCCACCGCAAAAAGTTGCGTCCATTTCGAAAGTGTGTGGTGTGTCGCGAAAAAGGTGTTCGCAAGGAATCTAATATGATTTGCCATGAATGTGATATGCCCTTGTGCGTTTATCCACGTTTTGAGGTATACCATTCAAGAAGAAACCTTTAAAGGTAAGCCTTGATGTCTTATAGAATTTATTTAAATTTTTTATAAAAGAGAAAAACTATAATAATTAGGGTTAATTAGCCATTAAATGCATGTATACAGAGGACGTCTATAGACGTCCATATCCCAGAAAGGGTTAACTGTAACTTTATAAGTAGCATGCTTCTCTTTAACATGACGTGCTCGGCCAACTCTAGAAGAATTTTCATCTCATCTTTGTCTATAGTAACAAGTTTTCCAATAGCTGAATGATTATTTCTGCAAGTAGGACAAAAATCAGTTTTTTGGTTTCTGTATTGAGATTTGCTACAGAATACTGGCCCGTTAGCATACCACAAATGTAAACTTTCGGGGCATATGCTGATGATTCATAACTGTCTCAATCCAGTTCATGCATACATGTAGTTAGTCATACTCGGAACTAGCATTAACTGAATATAATTCCTAGGAGAACATCCTGGCAAGGGAAGTGTGCTCACTGTAATTGTGAATAAGGGTTACAGCATTCTTACTGCCTTCAAATGGAATGGATTTTAGTTCAGATGTTAAGGAAACGCATTTGTGAATATTAGGTGTCAGTCCTTTCATGTATATTACTAGTTTAATGACCACTAGTAAAACGAATTAAAAAAAAAAAAGATTGTTAAACCTTAAATCCTTAAGTCAATATTAGGTGTACATTTCTTTTCTTTCCCGCTATGTTTTTTGCCTATTGTTGGTAGGTTCTGCATTAATGTGCTTATTGCACCCAGCAATAGCATGTGATGAATATATTCACTGCAATAAGAGTAAATTTCTTTGCACTCTAATCGTGAAGAAAGAAGCTCTGTGGGAGAGGTGTACTACAATTTCTTTTGCCTCTGCAACCCTTGTTAATAAATTCAACTTCTGAAAATTCAGAAGCTTCCGAACATGGGGGGACATCATGAACAATACTTCTCTCTACATTCTCTCCTCTTACTTTTTCTTCAGAAGCCCTCTCTTCAGTATCTGAAATGTCTTGAATCATTGTTATCAAAATTACAAGATCAATCATTCTTACATGATGGAGCACTGTAACAGCATTGGTTATTTCTAATAGGATGCTTATAAGTTGGAATTCTCATTTATTATAAAGTAAGATCAGGGATTCATATTTGCATTCTGATCACTTCATTGGAAGTAGAAAAAGCTGTTAAGGTTAGAAAGTAGAAACCTTTGGAAGGAAACGATGAGGTGAGAGAGTATAAAGGGCAGCACAACAGAGTCCCAGAAAGAGCATCCCACATCCCTGAACACCTGTTCAGTGTCTCTCTCCCTATAAGCAGAAGTACAGATGGACAGGTTTGGGCAGAAGGATCCATGCAGGGGAAGAAACCATTCTCTCCTTAAAGTATATCCTCTGCATATTCCACATACCACTGATCATCATGCCAGGCCCTGCAACCCCTGAAAGGAAAGGAAATGAGATGAGATGTAATTGATAAGAAAATACCTGTTAGTATAAAATCCACTCCAGGATTTGCCCAAAGTTGAGCCTCAGATGCTTAAGATTTATTATGTGCTATACGCTAGGTTAGCTACAAATGTAGAGCTTGAAATGAAAAACTGCTTGCTACAAATAGTTGTTTAGTATTCGAGAAGAAAAAGTAAGAACACTTTTAGCCGTGTAAATAAGAATCAAAGATGTGCTTTTTGTAAGTAAATATGGTATTACGTGTAACTGGTGCATACTGCATTTAACATCCTTTAATTGAGTTTTTGTTTCATTAAAATAGCATTAAAAATAAGCAAAATATAAAGATTCTGCTGAGCAGAAATTTCAATTGTAGGGCAATTTAAATATATAGATCTGTTTGTATATCCAGGAACAACCAGTGCAGGGTTTAAATGCCCACTAGGCAATGTGTTAACCATCGTTTGGGAAATGCAGGACATTGGTCTTATACCGGAGTTTACTACAAAGGCATTCAATTGTTAATAAAGTGCCATTTATTCCAATCAACAACCACAATGGTTCTGTCAATATTTTCACAAGTTTATCCATTTATTCCAATCAACAACCACAATGGTTCTCTGCCAATATTTTCACAAGTTTATCTCACTTCAAAAACTTTGCTAGTAAGTTTGTATGAGAAACATGTAATGTGGCAAATTGCAATATATTCACAGTTAAATTTGTGCATCCTCCCCCCAAATAAGTTTTAAAATATGCAAAAAAAAGAAAGAAAAAAAAAAAAAGCTTCGTTTTATTATATTTTGAAATGCTAAGATATAAGTATTTTTTGGAATATGAGCCTGTTAAATATACACATTGTATGCAAATTATCAAACCTAGTTATTCAGTTTTTGTTTTGTTTGGATACCTGAAAAAATAGGAGCATAAAGGGGTTTTCTTGACTAATGGTAAACTTAAATCAACTGTGATTTGAATCTATTTTGACTTGATGTATTGCAGTGGTATGAGCATTTAAGTGGCTGACAGCAGAGAGTTTAAAATGTGCAAATTATTGACAGATGTTTTAAAAAAAAAAAAAAAAAAATTGCATTTAAAACTTTTTAAATTTGTGTTTCAGATAGCTGTGAATTTGGCTCGCGGAAATATTTTGCATTATGTGGCCTGGGTGGAATTCTTTCCTGTGGCATCACCCATACTGCAATAGTTCCTCTAGATTTGGTGAAATGTCGAATTCAGGTGGATCCTGCAAAGTATAAGTCCATAGTTACTGGCTTCAGAGTAAGTAAGATCAAGTGCATAGGTTGAAATAATCTTAAGGTAATTTCTCTCTTCAATCCTTTTAAGGTATGCATTTAGGTATTGACAAAATAATTTAAATAATAATTAAATTTTTGAGTAAGCTCACTTAATGATTCTAGTGTGGTTTGGCTTTATAAAACAACAATGGAAACCATCATGAAGGAAATACCAAAAAAGAGAAGGCACTGAAGAAGAATGGAATGCTCTTAGATCTATTTCAGAACAAACAGCCAAAGAGCTTAGAGCAAAAGAAAAAATGGTGCAAGAAAAAGGGTTTAAGGAAATGGGATAATGAAATTAAAGAAATTATACAGGACAAAAGAGAGGTGTATTGGAAATACTTAAAAACACCTGAAGTGAAGATAAGCTAAACTACCATAGAAAAAGAGCTATTGCAAAAAGAGAAGCCAGGAGAAAACATAGGCATGTTTGGGAAGAGTTTATAAACATCTTAGAAAATATCCCTAGACCTCGGCCACAAACGTACCAGACTTTTAAAAAATTGAACAATGAAGTTGCAGAAAATTTAAAAATTAGTAGTATTCTTCTAGAAAAATGGTTTCAGTATTTTAAAGATTTATGGTCCAATACACTAGCACCCTTGGAATTACCACATTCTGATGACAATGATGATAACAGACTCCATTTATATGGATAATCTCAATGTAGTTTTGAAAGATATCAAGAATAATAAATTTCCTGTGGAAGATATACTGGATGCTGAATTGTTTAAACACTAGTGCTCCACGTTTAAACTCAGATTTTTTAATTTCTAAATTGTATATGGAATGGAGTAACATTCCAGAAGGCTAGACTAAATCTATTGTTATACCCTATATTTGAAAAAGGAGATCGAAAGCTGTGTGATAATTACAGAGGTATCAGTCTATTAAATTCAGGGTATAAAATTTTTGTTAACATCATCAAAAATAAATTATATAAACATTACGAAAATCTAATTGGGAAGAAAATGGTTTTAGAAGAGGAAGATCTTGCTGTGATAGCTATTTTCAATGAACATGCTAATGGGAAAACGTAGAAAAAGCTCTTACAAATTCTAGTCAAAGATAAAGTTGCATGGCGAATGTTGCATAATACTTATATCTATAAGAAAAACTTGATAGCTGTCAGAATAAACAGTGAATTATCTCAATGGCAAGAAATTGCAACTGTTGGAAAACAGGGCTGTGCCCTCTCAACCTTTGTGTTTTGTAATATATATGAACAAAATGACTCAAGACGAGAAAAATATCTCGTGGATTCATACAAGTAAATAGAAGCTTACAAATAGATGCACACTCCTCTTAGCAGACAATTTGGCCCTCATAGCATCTATGGAGACTGATCTTCAATTTTCAGTTCATAATTTATACCAAGTGGATGAATTGTATGATATTGAAATTAATATTCATAAATAAAAAGTAATTGCATTTTGTGGAAAATGTCCAGTCCCTAGTAAAATATGTCTTTAACTATTTGAAAAAGTAAATGAATTTTCATATCTTGCCTATAAGGAATCCTTTGTGGATAAAGTAGATATACCAGAAAAAATTCTTAAGTACACCAGACCATGGGGATAATAAAACAACAGAATGGAAACCCCCAAAAGTACAGAGGCACACAAGACTATGCCTCTACAAGACTTTAGCAAAACTGGTCTTATGTTATGGTAGCGAGGCATGGACAATGAGATGAAAAGATAACAGCTAATGAAATGAGATTCATGCACTCAATGACTGGCTGTACAAGATGGGACCACAAATGCAATGAAGATGTGCTAAAGGAGCTACAAGTTGTACCTGTAATTCAATATATCCAACAGTGCCAGAACAACTGGAAGAAGCATATACATTGAATGCACTCTACTAGGATCCCTAAAACTGTTGGCATTTTGAGCTTGATTGTGTTGATATTGTAAAATCAGAGATTTTTGTGGCTTATGTGTTATAAGAGGAGGATAAATAACTGGACAAGTATTATTAATTAAAGAGACAGTGGTCAGGTGACCACTGTCTAATTAATAAAAACAACTTCACTGTTAATAGTGTTTCTTGTCAATATAAGTATTACTAATTTAAGTGTGGTTAATTCCATAATTGTGTAATAAATGGGAAGGTATCCTTATAAGTTATTTTAAGAAATTAGATCAACATTTTGCAAAAAATAGAAGATGCCATAGGATGAAGTGCTAGTGTTGATAAACAAGAGAGATTTATGCAGGAAATTAGTAAGAGATGATTTTGCATAGATGAGCTGACATAACATCACTATGGTATAAAATCATTAAAAATTGAAGAGAAAAGCCTAAACAAAGATGCAGTTCTGTGTGGTACATTGTCACTGTGTTGTTTTGCTAGCTGTGTACAAGCAACAAAATTAATGGTACTCATTAAATGAAGATTAAGGAAGCTGCAGTGTACTGTACTGGATTGTATTTCTTGTTCTGGGTAAAACGCATGTCTCTCCTAAATAATCCTTTGATGATTTGTTCAGTTGTTTGTCATAGTTGAACGATGGAGTGTTTGGCTGTAAATTAAAGTTGCTCTGGTGTTAATATATTGTATTTAATTATGTGTATTTATTCCCTATAGTATTACCTTTTCTAAGCCTGCTTGGTATGTTCAGAAGGCTAATGGGCCCATAATTGGTGGGCAAGGCAAGATTCTTATTGGGGAAAAGCAGGATTTTACTGTATAACCCCTTTTTAACAACTTTCGAGGGGATTTCATATTTGTTCCTTAAATAGGGTAGGGGTAATATACTTACCATTTGTGATAGATAAGTTATAAGAAAGAATAAGAGATGATCAGTACTAAATGAGGACTAGATGGACACATGAATGTGGATCATTTCTGTCTTTCAACTATTGCTCTGAGATGCTTATCTTTCACTTGCACGACAAAGCCACTTGCTATTGGATTACCTCATATTCCTTCTTGTTTAGTGCAGATTATAACACTGTAAAAGTATTAATTTTAAACTAATTTATTGGCACGCATAGTTATATTCAAATTCTATTTCCTAAAGTATTTCAAGATGGTGGTTTGCTTCTTTCCCAAATGCCTCACAGAAAACAGCTTTCACTCAATCTGATTAAGGCTGTTAATTAGGCTCTCATCCACGTTGAAGGATAAGAAATACTGTCTGACCATATCCAACCTCTCCGCTGTGGCAGCAAAGGTTAGTTGTGCTGCCTCTTTACTTTCTTGTTCTTCTTGACCTCGGTGCTTTCTCTCTGCTTACACAGCTTTACAATATCCATCTGTGGTGCTGAAGTCAAAGATATCTTCACAAGTTTTCATATTCTTCAAATGCTACACCATCTTCCAATCTTCCTCGTTATTGATGTCATCTTCAAAGCATTCTTTACTAGTGGCTATAGCACTGAAACCTGAAATGAAAGCAGTTGCTAATAGTTTCTGGAGTGACCAGTTGCCATGCAGCTACAAACATGTGCATGCCCTGTAATGTATTGAGTTTCTTTTCCTCACATCTTTCAAGGAAAGAGAGAGCTTC
The DNA here is from genome assembly GCA_030765065.1 of Deroplatys truncata. Classification (NCBI taxonomy): domain Eukaryota; kingdom Metazoa; phylum Arthropoda; class Insecta; order Mantodea; family Mantidae; genus Deroplatys; species Deroplatys truncata. The sequence continues at coordinate 490,062,033 of CM060990.1, forward strand.
TGCACAACTGCTTTACGTAACTTCACCTTTGTTGAGCGAATTATACCAGCATCTAGAGGCTGTGGATGGCTGGTACTGTTAGGTGTAAAGAAAACTGTTTTTATGTTACGCAGAAAAGATATATCAGGAGGATGAGCAGGACATTTTCCATGAACAGCAGTATCTTTCTTCCCATTGAACCCATTCTGGCATTTAAAGATCTTAAAAATTTTGAAAGAATCTTTAAAGTCATGCAGGCACTCTTGTTGAAGTCATATTTGCACGACAGTGTAGGAATGTTTTTGAAGCACTTTGGAGTTTTGAGTTTCCCAATAATTGAAGAGGAAAGTTTTTCACTGCCATCACTGTTGGTGCATTACAGAGCAGTAAATGGTTCCTTGCTTGGCCCCCATAGCATTTTTCCCCACAAACTGTGTGTTTTATTTAAAAGCAAATTAAAAAATAGCCTATAATATATAGAAATGGTTGCAAATATACAAATTCACTAAAATAGGTTAAATACCTCGGAACTGGTTTTGAGGAATCACTTCGTCAGCTGATTGCAACTCATTTTGGAAATTTCGTCCAAGGTTAATGAACTTCGACATCTCTATGGACAAAAATTTGATCACTAAACTTGTAGAACCACCACTAGAGGTACAAAGAGACATCTGTAACCATCAAAGGAAAGCCAACCAGTTGCAATCAGCTGACGATGAAATGATTCCTCTAAACTAGTTCTGAGGTATTTAACCTATTTTAGTGAAATGATATATTTGCAACCACTTCTATATATTATATGTAATCTTTTCACTATGTCTTCCGATTTAAAAGTAATAAAAATCTGTTTCATTTTTCCAAAATTCGACAGTTTCTTCATGTACACTGGCACTTTCACCGCACATGGTTTTGAACAAACGGTTATGTCGCTTTTTAAAGTGATCAAACCATCCATTCAATGTGCTCAAGTTCTCCATGCCAATCTTAGTGTCAATTTCCAACACTTTTTCCTGTAAAATGCTTCCATCAGGTGGAATGTTCTCACTTCTTTTTCCCTTGAACCACTTCTTTATGTATTTTCTAATTTGTCATATGGTGAAACACGCATATTCATGTGCTTCTTGACCACAGAACTGCACTGCGCCTCTGCATTCAAAATAGAATCCTTTTGCTTCAAAATGCCAAACAATGAAGTATGAGCAATGTCGTATTTTTTTTGCCATGTCTGACATAAAATTTGTGGATTCACTTCCACATCCTTAATAATGGTCAACTTTTTTTCAAGAGTTAACTTCTTTCGCTTAGCAGCTATTATATACGTCTTTAATTACTACTGGAACACACAATCCGTAACTCAATGCAACATGCTGAAAGTGATGCCATGCTTTCGCTTAGGCAGTGCAAATATAAGCTGGGCCAAAAGTGAACAGGAAGTGACCCCACGCTTTTGCTTCTAAAGAATGCCAATCATCTGCTAAACCCTGCACTTTTACTGAACCAATCATTGGATATACTCTTAGCGGCACATACAACTGAATCATTATATCCATGTGAAGGCCGAGATGTGCTACCATAACACCCATTATGTTCCTTAAAAGCTGACTTTTCATTAAAGAAAGGTTCGTTATCAGCATGTTTACTTTAACATTGTGCTTATGGAGCTTTTGCCAGGACTTTTGAAAATGTTCAGTACAAACAGGAATTCCTTAAAGGCGGGGACTTTAAAAAGGGGTTCCATGGTAGCTTCTTTCTATTTACGAGGAAACTTTGTGTTCTATGGTGTAGTTAAAAATACTAGCTAGTAGTTTTATTGCTTGCTGGGAGGTTTTTCAGTACCACATTTGGTATTTTGTCTAGTTCTTGCACTTTTCTTGTAGGCGAGTGTTTTGCAATCCATTTAAACTCGCCAGGAGTACTTTCACATTTTATTATGTATCGCAAATTGACTAATATTTTCTGCTGTGTTTTCAGTTTCTAGTGCAAATTCATTTTGCCTGTCTGGTAGGTTGAGGGTAAAAATATAGTCGACTATGATCTTGATTTGTAGTGAAGGTATATTTATTCTTGTGCATGTGAGGCATTTTGCTATATGCCAGACAGAGCTGAGTTGTTTTAAGTTTTCTGTTGTGTTGTTCTGTTAGTGGCAAATGTCATTTTTAACATGCTCTGTTTGTTAATATTTGTTTCAGTTAGTAATGTTTCTCGTTCAATGCCATACATGTCTGGTACTTTTTTTTGCACCTATTGCAGCAACTTTTTGTTTGCCAGAAACAATTATTGATTGAGGGTTGCTGTTTTAAAGGGATACAGGCTGTAGTGGCTAGCTTTGTTGCCATTTCAAGGTTATTAATTGAAAATTCTTGTTCTTCTGACAAGTTTATTTTGATATCCAGTAAATAATGATTTATCATAATTTTCAATTCCTCCCAGTCTAGCTGGTTGTTGAGCTTTTAAGGGCTCTGGTTTATATATAATAGGTGCTTCAGTTGTCATTAGTATTGGCAACTGATCTGAAATGAGTTCCAATAGGACTTGTAAATCTATGTCAAGTGGCATAATAAGACTGCAATATCTAGTTTAATTGGTGTGTAGTTTGGTATGTTACGAACATTACGAAAGTTGGGGTCTGTTATTAACAGGGCCAAGATTTTGATGACCTAAAAATATCTTAAAAAGTGAGCTATAAAATGACAGCAAAAATACAAAAAATGACCCAACAATTTGCATGAAAATACTAGTTTATCAGATTTTGCCTGTTCTACATATATGTTGTTGGCCCAATTATAGACTTGGAATTATATACAATTAAATTTCAAGCACCGTCGTTCTATATCCAAATTAAAATTATAATTTATAACAAGAGATGAAAATCATAAGCCAAAGAAGAGAAATGGTGACAAATGCACTCCGAGACAAGGTAAGGTTGTGCTCTAAAAACTTTAACATAGAATTATGTAATGCAAAGAAGGATTTAAGAAAGTTCCTGAAATTACACATAAAAAGATACGGGGCAGCAGATACCAAATTTCTAAATCTATGCCTAAAACATAAAGTTACTCTGACCTTTGTTCGACAAGCGGTTAAACATAATAACCACAAGCATTAAAAAATGGTAGAAAAGTACATAGTAAGGTTGGAAATTTCAAAATATTACAGCATCTTAAATAGAATAGATGTTGAATTATATGACCTACACTTAAAACTAACCAAACAATTGGGTATACACATGTGGCAAAAGTTTGAAATGCATATGTATGAAAAGTTGAACAAATTTATGACAGTAAAAAATGAAAAACAAAAAAAGAAATTAAATCAGCTAAAATCCCATCATCTGACACATACACAGCAACCAAACAGTTGGTGCAATAAAGAACTCGCCAATGTAAATAACCTATCACAAGAAAATTTTACAATTGAGGAAATGAAGTTACTCCAGAATGATTTCAAAACTTTTATTAGTTACAGAAAAAAGATGGCTTTATAGCTGACATAGAAATAGTCGCACACAACCTCAAAACTGAAAACAAAATTAAAGCTAAGAATGAATGTCTATACATAATGAAACAGCTACATACAAAACAGAATAAGAACTACAATTAGATAATCAAAACGTTTAAGTAAGAAGTCTGTGATGTACCTTAAAGCTGATAAAGGTAATTCCCTTGTAATTTCCCCCCCAGGGGCTCACCTTTTGTGAGTACGGGTTAGGCGCACCCGGGGTACCCGAGCCAATCATCGCCATAATCATCCTTCCACCCCCGTCCGGTCGAGGTGGGTTCGTTCTCGTGACCGGGGTAATCAAGGTAGACTCTCGTGCATTCTGTGCATTTCATATCATGTCGCCCCTCGCCATCGTTCCTTTCTTCGCTTTTACTTCTGCACATTTCGCACCACATCCATTCATTTACGCATCTCTTTTTCTTCCTCGCCGGCCTACCTTGCATCCGAAACGCCCACACAGTTTTAGTTTCTTTTATCTTTCTTTTAATCCTCCGTGGACACAGCCTGACGGATACCCGCGCACCAGGTGCGCAGCTGGGTGAGTGGGTAATGGCGTCATCCCCACCACCCGGGGTCGTCATGTAGGGTTTGTGTTCGTATCCGCTGTTCAACTGCAGTCCCGCGGGGGGGCCATTGCATGAGCTGCTGACTTCTGACGGCGATTGGGTCCCTCTGTCTATGTTCTGGGAGGTGTGACCCTGGGGTGAGTCTGGTATAGATAGGTCACTCACCCAAGCCGGGGTAACGCCCGAGAAGTCAGAGCCCGAGGTCGGAGACGGTTGCAATGGTGGAGGATTTCTTTCGCTATGGAGCACCCTTCCTCCATTAATACTAACAAGCGCCGAAAAGTTTATGTAACAGAAGTGACACCACCGACAACTGGTTGTTACTTGGTCATTTCACGAACCGAAGAAGGACAAAGTTTTGAGAAGGTGAACCGTTTCATCATTCAAAAGGGCATTGATACTATTGCTGGTGCGGTACAGTCCTGCACTCGTCTACGGAATGGTTCCTTATTAGCCCAAACGAAATCCGATCAGCAAAGTAAGACCTTGTTGTGCGCTACGCTTCTCCACGGCTATCCCATCCGTGTGGAGAAGCACCGCACATTGAATTCCTGTCGAGGCGTCATTACCACCCATAGCCTCGATGGTATATCGGACGAGGACCTCATAGAATATCTTGCAGACCAGAAGGTGACAGCGGTCCATCGAGTGCAGGCCAAACGCGACGGCGTATTGGTACCCACTCGTACCCTGTTTCTAACATTTGATGGCGTCGATCTGCCCACGAGCATTTCCGCAGGGTACGAACGGATTTCTGTGAGGCCTTATATTCCTAGACCTCTGCGTTGTTTTAAATGCCAACGTTTTGGGCATACGCAAGTCTCATGCAAGAGTGCCGTTAACATCTGTGCAACATGTAGCCAGCCCTCACACGAAGGTACCTGTTCAACAGCCCCCGTCTGCGTTAATTGTAAAGGGTCTCATTCTGCTTCGTTTGCCGACTGTCCGCGGTACTTGGACGAGAAGGCGATCCAGGAGATCCGGGTAAAGGAAAAACTCTCCTCCGCTGAAGCCCGGAGGCGTTACCATGCGCGCCAACCTTCACTCCTGCGATCTGGCACATTTAGTTCTGTTGTTGCCTCGCCAGTACCACGAGTAGATGCCGAAACTCAGACCTGGACCATGACTGGATTAACCGCCACTACCATCCGACCGTCCATTAAGGCTACAGTTACCAAGCCGTATAAACCTGGTCCAATGTCAATGAAGTCGCAAGCCGCTGAAAAGAAGCCCAAGCAGAAACTTAGTAGGGAAGATTTTTTGAAAGACCCTCCGCGTGCGCGCGGTAACAAAAGTTCACCTTCTCCTCGGAGGTCGCTGTCCCAGGAAGCTCCTGGGACAAGCCGCGCTCAGCGGCACCCCTCACCCATCGCCACCCAGAACCGATTCACGGCGCTTGAATCGGTTTCTGGCACTGAGCGCGTGGGCCCTCCCTCCGAGGAAGCTATGGAGTCTGACCAACTCCATACAAAAAGCCCGAGCCCAAAGGTTAAGCAAAAGATTCTTTTAGGCCGCCCTTCTAAGTAGACAGTTTATCCCTTTTATTCATGGCTATCCTGACCTGGAATGTACGTGGTGTACGATCGCATAGGGCGGAACTGCAACTATTACTGCGTTCCCATTCGCCCATGGTCGTATGTTTGCAGGAGACTAAGCTTCGCCCTCAGGATCCTTTTGATCTCCGAGGATATACTCCGGTTCGCTACGACCTTGAACCGGAGGAGGGTACTCCTGCTCATGGAGGTGTCATGTTGTTGGTGCGTAACGACGTTCATTTTAAACCTGTCACACTTACATCCGACTTGCAAGCTGTTGCCGTTCGCCTTCACTTACCCGGCTTTTTGTTTTCTGTTTGCTCTGTGTACTCACCTCCATCGTCTCCTCTCGCTCCCGCGGACATTCGAGCTCTCCTGTCCGCTCTCCCAACACCATTTCTTCTGTTGGGAGATTTTAATGCCCATCACCCACTGTGGGGTTCGCCAAGGGCTTGTGCGAGGGGAACTCTTCTTTCCAACATTTTTTATCAGTTCAATCTTTCCATCCTCAATACAGGTGCACCTACTTTTATTTCTGATTCTTCTGGTACATTCTCTCACCTGGACCCTGCCATTTGCTCCCTCCAGCTTGCTAGTCGTCTTCAGTGGAACGTCGTCGCTGACACCTACTCCAGCGACCATTACCCCTGTATCGTCTCTCTTCTGTCGCACCACGTTCAGCATTCCAGAGTACCTACCTGGATATTCCCACTGGAACTTGTATTCCAGCCTCGTGCATTTTACGATCAGCCCTTCACCGACATTAACCAACTAGTGCAGCACCTTACGTCTACGATTTTCTCTGCCGCCGAACGCGCAATTCCCCGTTCATCCTCTCAACCTCGGCGGCCACCTGTTCCGTGGTACGAGGCTTGTCGGGACGCCGTTCGTGCCCGTAGGACTGCACTTAGGGTGTTTCGGCGACACCCTACACTTGATAATTTGGTGACTTTTAAACAATCGCGCGCCAGGGCTCGTCGCATTATTCAGGATAGCAAGAAGGCGTCGTGGGCTCGTTTTGTCGAGTCTTTTAATCGCTTTACGCCTTCATCTGTTGTTTGGGATAAACTTCGTCGCTTCTCAGGTAAAGTGTCGCATTGTACTGTTTCTGGCCTTCAGGTTTCCAATGCCACTATAGTGGATCCGGCTGCCATCGCTAACACTCTGGGTGCTGCCTTTGAGGCCGTATCCAGTTCAGACCATTATTCCGCCGGCTTTCGCTCTATCAAAGACCGGCTGGATTTCGACACCTTTGAATTTCGGTCTGCTAATAATGAGTGTTATAATGAACTTTTCACACTGAGGGAGCTGGAGCACGCTCATAATTGCTCTAGGCACTCCGCTCCTGGCCCGGACGGCATTCATGTCCTGATGTTAAAGCACCTTTCAGCCGACAGTAAACTTTTTCTCTTACAGGTCTATAACCGTATTTGGCAAGACGGCATTTTTCCTTCAGTTTGGCGCGAAGCCACCATTGTCCCTATTCTTAAGCCTGGGAAGGATCGCCAACTACCTTCCAGCTACCGCCCTATCTCCCTCACCAGTTGCATTTGCAAGGTGATGGAGCGCATGATCAACGGGCGGTTGACATGGTGGCTTGAGTCTCAGAAACTTTTAGCGAACGCTCAGTGCGGATTTCGTCGGTATCGCTCTACCGTCGACCATCTGGTGTATCGCTCTACCGTCGACCATCTGGTGTCCCTGTCGACGCATGTTATGAATGGATTTCTGAGAAAGTGTCAAACCGTGGCTGTGTTTTTTGACCTGGAGAAAGCTTATGACACTTGTTCCGTGGCTGTGTTTTTTGACCTGGAGAAAGCTTATGACACTTGTTGGAGGGGCGGCATTTTACGTACACTTCACGCATGGAATATCCGCGGTCGTCTTCCCATATTTCTTCGGGAGTTCATGACGGACCGCGTCTTTCGTGTACGTGTGGGCTCGGTTTTATCTAGTCGTTTTATTCAAGAGAACGGAGTACCGCAGGGCTCTGTACTCAGTGTCACACTTTTTGCAATTGCTATCAACCCCATTGTTGATTGTATTCCACCTGGCATTTCATCGTCCCTTTTTGTTGACGATTTCGCTATTTATTGCAGTTCACGGCGGACCTGTCTACTCGAACGCCGTCTCCAGAGCTGTATCGACCATCTCTACGCCTGGAGTAACGCCAACGGCTTTAATTTCTCCGCCGAGAAATCCGTCTGCATCAACTTCTGGCGCCGGAAGTATTTCCCTCCGCCCTCTCTCCATCTAGGGCCAGGGATGCTTCCGTTTGCAGACGAGGCGAAATTTTTGGGGCTGATCTTTGATAGAAAGTTGTGTTGGACCTCGCACATTTCTTTTTTAAAAGCAAAGTGTGACCGTTCTCTTAATCTTTTACGTGTTTTAAGTGGCACATCCTGGGGAGCTGATTGGACCACCCTTCTTCGTCTGTATCGCTCTTGGTCCGATCCAAACTTGATTACGGGTGTATTGTCTTTTCATCGGCATGTCCATCTGTGTTACGTCGCTTGGATCCCATTCATCATCATGGTATTAGAGTCGCTACAGGGGCCTTTCCAACTAGCCCCGTGCCCAGTCTTTACGCTGAAGCTGCAGAGCCTCCGCTGTCCTCCAGGCGTGAGATGCTCTTGTGCAGCTATGCCTGTCGACTCTCCAGCTTGCCTGACCACCCGTCTTTCGCGGCAGTTTTTGAGGATTCACTTGACCGGCAATATTTAGTTAGCTCCTCTGCATTGCTCCCTCCAGGGGTTCGATTTCGACTGCTACTTCGGCATTTGGACGTTACGCCAGCGCCGGCCCTTCCAAGGGGGGAAACGCGTTTTCCTCCATGGTCGCGCGCTGAGGCCCTCTGTCACCTTGGGTTATCGTCAATGCCGAAGAATGAGACCCCTTCTTCAGTCTTTAGATCAGCGGTTTTAGAACTTCAGTCGCAATTTGGGGACTTACCTTTTATCTTTACTGATGGATCTAAGACTGATGCTGGAGTAGGATGTGCCTTTTTTTGTGGTGGAAATAGTTTTACCTTTCGTTTACCAGAGCAATGTTCGATTTTTACTGCCGAACTTTTTAGCATTTATCAGTCTCTTTTATATATTCAGCGGCACGACTTACGGCACTGTTTTATTTGTTCCGACTCCCTGAGTGCTCTTCAAAGTATTAGCTCGCTGTACAGTTACCACCCGCTCGTACAGCGCATTCATGACCTGCTCCACTTGCTTGGTGTCTCTGGCATCAGCGTCTCCTTCATGTGGATTCCAGGTCATGTGGGCATCTTAGGTAATGAGTCTGCCGACGCCGCTGCGAAATCGGAGATTTTATTACCCAGATTTTTTACCTCTGTTGTTCCCTCGTCAGTCTTGCTGGTCCTTTCATTAGGGCAGGTAATACAGGGTTTTCACTTTGCACCATAAAAGTACCTGTTTCAGTTACAATTACAACCCTGCCTTCATTCTGGAATATGGTTAAAAATGAGTAATGAGTGGACAAAGTTACTGTACTTGAATTCTCAGTGGGACTGTAAGTTGTGAATAATCTGGTTGATTTTATGCTCATTTAGAGTTCCAATAACATTCAGTGTGAATGAATGCAGAAAAACCATATAATGCAAGAAATACACACAATGACAAAAAAAAGATGATGACATTAAATTTTAAAAAATTCCCTAAAAATACAAATTTGAGCAAAACGACCAAATAATGATGTTAAATCTTAAAAATGATAAAAAAACGATAAAAAGTACCATTTTTAAATCTAGTTGTCATCAGAATATTTGCACTAGTGGGCAATGTACCTAGTGCACTGGTTAAAAGATGACATGTCATTAAAATCCAGGCCCTGCTTATTATGCAATTAAGCACTATTTATAAAATTTAGTAATATAGTGCTTGTAAATTGTATAATTGGGAAGGGAAGTTTAAGTGAGTTTTGCAAAGGAGGAGTATTTGAATGAAATGGATTTGAAGAAAATCGGTTAATTCTTTAGCCTTTTTGTGGACACCTTTGCAATTCCAGTAACTTAACCTGACACTGTGAATTACCCATGACTATAACTGTAAAGAGAGGTCACAAGGTCAGTGATAAAGTGTGCTGCTTATATGGTGTCCCTAACTGCGAGTATATCTGAGCTGTTTCAGGAGATGTTCAGTGCTTGTCTTTGAGCATGCCTAGAGACGGTACTAGTTTGCCTAGTGCCATGTATGCACCTCTGGATGTATATTTGTATTGCCAAGGGGGGAGCGATTTGATGCAGATGGGAGAAGCCCATCTGCTTGTGAAGAGTACTTGCATTCAGTGGTGGTGCCTATGTGTGTCGGGAGCATCTCTCATTGCTGATTGTGCCTGTCTCGGCTGCATGCATTGGATTCTCAACCTCAGAAGGTTCTGCAAACGGAGCTGGTTGTGTCCAGCCTCTGTTATCCTTAATGAACCACTCTGAATTATTTGTGGCAGCCTATGAACACGTTTGTGTTCTGCCTAACCTGTTGTTCTTACACAACTGTGCACATGGCATGGGCTTGGTGCAAGTAGCATAGTATGTAGTGCAGCCATGACAGGTTGCACCCATGATCCTAAGCACCACATAATATGCATGTATGTTCTGCAGGTGTAACACTGCATGTGCCTGAGAAATGGGGTCCATTACATATGCACAGATTGCAATGGGGCACCTATATTCTTGCTGCATGTGCCACAGCTGTTGGCAGTGTTTTAGCTCTGCAACAGCTCTGTAGTCTTATACAGAAACTTGGAAATGTGTTAGAAAGCGGAGGTCAAGAATTTTTGTTTTTCTGGCTGTCCTGCAGTTCTATTAAGAACATAGGTATGGGGGTGTTATGCCTGTTACACTTTCACATCTGAGGACTTCCTTAATCTCATCTCTGGTTAGCTTGGCATACAGGCCTTAACACTAGAATGCTAGTCTTTTTGACTCCTTTGTGAATATGTTTTAAATCATTACCTGTGTTTGTGATATCCCACAGCAAAATCCTTGCATGACTTTTTAACTATTGTTTGTTTGGAGTAAGCTGAAAAGAAATTGATCACATGCAAGTTATTTTTGTACAAGAAATTTTATGACATACCTAAAATGCCCAGTGGAGTCAGTTTGTCTCCTGTGTGTTTCTTTCTAGGAACTAAGGTTAGTATGTGCAATTTATACTCTTTGGTAAATGTTTGCTGAGACTTCAATGAACATTTACTTCTGCTAGGTTGTCAACAATATGAACACATCATTTCATCCACATTGTTGTTTTTCATTCTATTCATTATCAAAGCAGCATTATTACATATTGGCTGCATTACTTAATAACTTGCTCTTTTAGTGCAAATTTACTGTTGTGTATAGCTTATGTTATTGCTGCTAAAAATGTCATTTCAGAGAAAACTTAGTAATGAAGAAATGCTAGGCATTTTTCAGGAAATACCTGATGTGTCAGAAATTGACATGGGGAAGAATTTGAATCAGAGGAGGATTTTATTCCAGAGGAACAGACTATATCTTCAGTAAAGTCAAGTGATGGTGAGGAAGCATTTCAAAGCGAAGTTGAATTTTCATATGTCCATTGTGCCAAGAAATCAAAGCTGGAAATTCATCTAGAAATAGGGAAAGTGTTGCTGTCACAATAGCTATGATGATGATAATGAAGTTGATGCTTTGCACAATAATCGTTGACAGTGCACCAAACGTAGAAGAAATGGTTATCATTTAGCATCGGAAAGTGGAGTCGGTAGAAGCCCATCTGCAGAAGAGGGACCTACAACAGGGGATGTTCCAGGTACCTCAGCAGACCCGCACTGTGGTAATGAATTGCTTGACTTGGTGGCTCGACATGGAACAGCATGGGAACCACTTAGCATTGCCCTTGATATTCCAGGTGAGCCATCACATCAAAATATTTTGAAGGAAGTTCCAGTGCCTACAGGATATGTAAAAGGTAGTGCTGCTAGTGCTTGTTGTTTAGTTGATTGACAAATTTATAATTGACTATATTTGAAAGTATACAGCTATTGAGGCTCAATGGCAAATGTACAATATTTTTACTTTGTCCTCGGATGAGCTAGAAGTTTTCATCACAATAATGTATGTCTGAGGTACAAGTGGAAAAAACAATGCTACAGTGCACTCCATATGGACAGATCTTTGGGGTGTACCACTGTGTAAAAAAGCAATGTCAAGAAACAGATTTTGCAAAATTATCAGATACTTAGGTTTTGACGATAAGTCTAGTCGACCTGAAAGATTGAGAACCTTCAAGTTCGCCCTGTTCTCAGTTGTTTGAAATAGGTTCATCTCCTGTTTCAGATCCAATCCTTTTATAACAGCTGAACAACTTTTTCCAAGCAAGGCATGATGCCCATTTACTCAGTATATGACATCAAAGCCCGATAAATATGGGCAAAAATACTGGCTTACTGTAGATAAGGGTAAAAAATATGTTGTAAACGAGTTCCCATGTTGGTAAGGATGAATTACAACATAATGAAAGACTGGCAGATCATGTGGTAATGTGTCTGTTGGACCCATATCTTGGAAAGAAAAGAAATGTGACAACTGACAAATTCTTTACGTCACTGCTCCTCACCAAGAATCTTGGATATATCTACTAGCCTTATAGGGACAGTCTATAAATGCAGAAAACGGATGAAGGCATCATTGTATTCCACCGTAGCCTATAAACACGAAGGAATTGTACTGACTGCTTACCAAGGTAAACTAAAACAGAATGCATTAGTTTTGAGCAGCATTCATACAGGTGTCAAAATTTTGGATAACCAAAAGAAAACTGACGCAGTAAAAAGCTACAGTAAACATAGTTTGGCATAGATATTGTTGACCAGATGGCATGGAAATGCTCAGTATACACGGACACCAGGAGATGGCCTGTGCATTCCTTTCAGAATACATTGGATCTAGCCACTCTGAATGCTTGGGTCCTTTGCTAGGAAATAACCAACGAAAAGATCAGTCGGCTGGAATTTCTCGAGGTTTTGGCAACAGCTCTCACGTTACAATATGGAGCAGCGAAATCAAGAACAAAACATTGAAGAATGAAGAGAGCAGACAAGCACAGACTCTACTACTAAATACTGTCAAGTGAAACATAAATGTAAAAAAAAAATCGCATCGTAGGGATTTGTAAATTTTGTAAGAAACCATTCTGTGGAACATGTACTGCCAAAATTGAACACTAGTGTATTCAAATTTGCGAACTTTACATAGCATGTGAATATTTTAATATATCCCACAGGGAGTCAAAATGACTCCAATGGGCATTCATGGGTGCTTGGCACAGCCGGGCATTCTAGTGTTAAATCACAAACATAGCAGTTCTTTCTATGGGGTGGGGGATGAGATAATGCTGTATGTTGTGGGTCTTGGAATATCCTATCAAGTTGTGGTACTTGCTCAAGCAGAACATGTTGAAGGCAAAGTCACCAGAGTTTCTCATTGTGTTGTGCAAAATATTTAAAGTTTGAGAGATATATGCGATTGAGGTCTGCTATTTGGTAACAGACTTACATGGCGTGGCTCCTAACTATATAAAGGTACAAGGTTTGGTATCCTTTCCTTATTTAAATTCGAGGGTTAAATGGTGTGGCATCATGTCCAGAGTCCTTGGAGATGCTGGGTTTATGTGAGAATGGATTGGTAGGATAAGCTGCATTAGGAGTGGTCTTAGGCTTAGGGCTGGAAGGAGTTAGTCAGGTGGTTTGGTTTGGAAAGCCTTGTTCTGCAGTCATTTTTGTGGTTGTCATTTTCTTACTACCCTTTGCCATCATAATTTAGTTGAGAAGGAAGAGGAAGAAATTGAGAGAAATCTTATACAAACTATTACTGCTGCTGCATGATGAGTTATTGCTCTTTGGTGTCTGGATTGTTCAGTAGCAGCACCTAAAGCTAGCCTTTGAGGATACTTAAATCTAGGTAGTAAAGAAGAAAAAGAGAATAGTTAGCAAGTACTAAAAGCTTGAACAGTGTCTTACATTGCCTAGATTCCAGTCAGACTGTTGGGTGCAGTTGTGTTCCTCTACTCAAGGTTATATATTGTTGGCATGTGAACAGTAGTGTTGTCAAAGCTTCTGACTGCACTCCCCAGGCAGACCGTTGTCAATCACTGGATCTTCTGGCTTTCTGCTGCTTTTACCCCCACTGAAAACCTATCTCGTGCCTGGCTGCCGGTATTTGTAGGTACACACAAGCAGCCCTGGCAATTGCCTACTTGCCCTTCATTGTATGCAACTTTCCCAGTCATTTTTCCTCCACTAGTAGGCTTTTTCATATGATATTTGTTTACCATCGTCTCGGTTTAGGCTACTGTTTTCTCAAAAATATCAGTGCTTTCACCAATATGTGTGAGAAGTTGTCTTAAATGGCTAAAATATATTTGTCAAAATGTTTATGATGTCCAGTCTGTTTGATATGTTCGGCAATGACTGATATTTCTGCCTGGGAATGTTTTAAACATCTTATTTGGTGCTTCCAGTGTGTGTTTGACGTGCTAGTCTGTCCCACATACAACTCTCTACAATGGCACATTTATTTTGTAAACATCAGTATTATCAATCACAGTATCCTTGTTAACTGGCTGAGGAAATTGCTAGTTCAGTAAACACATGCTGGAAGGTAACAAGGTACTTAAAATGCTTCCAGGCAGAAAAATCAGCCATTGCAGACCAGACTGGACATGCAAAGATTATGACAGAACAGAATATATTTTAGCCACTTATGGCTTCTCTCACACATTGGTAAAAGCATTAACATTTTTTAAGATATTAAAGCCTATTATGTCGGACATTTGCCTAAACCGTGAGCGTGGTAAACAATTGAATGCCATAAGGAAAATCTTACTAGTGGGGGGGGAAATGATGGCTAAGGATGCAGCCAATGGGGAGCAAGTAGGTGACCATCATGGCTGACAGTGTGTACCTTATAAACGCCAGCAGCCAGGCATGAGATAGTATACGATGCAGCCTTTCAAGAAGATTAGAGAAGTCTTAAGTACTATAACAAACACTAGCAAATGCATCTATAATCCTGAAAGGTTACAAATTTTCCTTCCCTAATTCTAACTCCACCACTAATCACATGCTAATATCACTCAATGCACCTACACAAGTACACTAAACTCCCGCTAATCCAGCCCTCTGTAGTCTGGCCTCAGTAATCCACCCCACATCTGGCCTCTAGTCACTGAAGCAGAAATGATGTGTGCAATAGTATTAGTTATTGCAACTATGTTATTTATTTAATTGTAATGTTAATACAATGCTATATTTGAAATTGTGGCTTCCTTTTACCATTGCTTCTAAAAGGAAGCATGTTACGCTGGTCCTATATCAGAAACTCAACATTTTAGATAAGTTGCACCGAGGTTCTTTACAGAAAGCCACTGCTGCTGAGTACAATGTTGGATGAACAACTATTTGTAACATCAAAAAGAAAGGTGATGTTTTTCGACAGTACGCAAGCCAAACAGAGAGCAAGTTTAGAAAAAACAGAAGGTTATGCGAAAAAGTGAGAAGGTAGAACTGTTAACAGCTGTAAATAAATGCTTCGTACAAAAAATGCAGTAAAGGAATTGCAATCAGTGGCCAGATAAAGGAAAAAGCAGTTGCATTTAACAAACAATTCAGCAGCAGTAACTTGTTTGCAGCAAACAAGGATTGGCTATCAAACTGGAAAAAAAATGACATGGTGTGCAGCAGCTGACAGTCTTCGGGGAAGGTCGTTCAGCTAAGGAAAAAGTTGCAGAAGAGTTTATAAAGAAGATAGGGAAGATAACAGAGGAAGAAGATTTTACTGCTGATGCCTTGTACAATGCTGATGAAACGGGCCAATTTTACAAGATGCTACCTTTAAACACATTGGCTGCCAAGAATGAGAAGGAAATTCATGGGTACAAACAACAGAAACAGTGTATAACATCATTAATGGTGTGTTGTAATGCAAAGGGAGTCATAAACTACTGCTCATGGTGATTGGGAAATCCCAACTTCCATGTTTTCAACACAGGACAGGAACACACTACCAATGCAATATTGTGCTTAGAAGAAGGTGTGAATGGACAGAAATGTTCTCTTGGTGGTTCCACAAAACATTGCACCAGCTGTGAGAAAAGAGCCGAAGAAGAAAAGGCTTTCCACTGAAAGCCTTCCTTATAATTGACATGTTTCCAGTCATCCTTCTGATGTGACTCTAAAGTCCAGTCCCCCCAGGGGCTCACCTTATGTGAGTACGGGTTTGGCGTACCCGGGGTGACCGAGCCACTCATCGCCATCAACATCCCTCCACCCTCGTCCGGTCGAGGTGGGTTCGTCCTCGTGACCGGGGGACTCAAGGTAGGCTCTCGTGCATTTTGTGCATTTCACTCCATGACGCCCCTCGCCATCGTTCCTTTATTCTCTTCTATTTACGCACATTTCGCACCACGGCCATTCATTCTTACATCTCTTTTCCTTCCTCGCCGTCCTACCTTGCGTGCGAAACGCCCACACAGTTTTGATTTCTTTTACCTTTTTCTTTTAATCCTCCGTGGACACAGCCTGACGGATACCCGCGCACTGGGTGCGCAGCTGGGTGAGTGGGTAATGGCGTCATCCCCACCACCCGGGGTCGTCATGTAGGGTTTGTGTTCGTATCCGCTGTTCAACTGCAGTCCCGCGGGGGAGCCATTGCATGAGCTGCTGACTTCCGACGGCCATTGGGTCCCTCTGTCTATGTTCTGGGAGGTGTGACCCTGGGGTGAGTCTGGTATAGATAGGCCACTCACCCAAGCCGGGGTAATGCCCGGGAAGTCAGAGCCCGAGATCGGAGACGGTTGCAATGGTGGAGGATTTCTTTCGCTATGGAGCATTCTTTCTCCATTATTAATAACAAGCGCCGAAAAGTATTTGCAACAGAAGTAGCACCACCAACGTCTGGTTGTTAACTTAGTCATTACGCGAACAGAGGAAGGACAATCGTTTGAGGTGAACCCTTTTATAGTACAGAAGGGCATTGACTCTCTTGCTGGTTCGGTTCATTCCTGCACTCGACTTCGAAACGGGTCATTATTAGAACAAAGCAAGTCCGAACAACAAACTAAGACCTTGTTGCGCGCTACGCTTCTCCATGGTTATCCCATCCGTGTTGAGAAGCACCGCACCTTGAATTCCTGTCGAGTACCTACCTGGATATTCAGAAAAGCCGACTGGAGATTTTATTCCAGCCTCATGTGTTTTGCGGTCCAGCCCTTCACTGACGTTAACCAAATGGTGCAGCACCTTACCTCTACGATGCTATCTGCCGCCGAACGCACAATTCCCCGTTCGTCCTCTCACCCTCGGCGTATTCCTGTTCCGTGGTGGAACGAGGACTGTCGGGACGCCGTTCGTGCCCGTAGAACTGCACTTCGGGTGTTTCGGCGACACCCTGCACTTGATAATTTGGTTACTTTTAAACGATCGCGCGCCAGGGCTCGTCGCATTATTCAGGATAGCAAGAAGGCGTCGTGGACTCGTTTTGTCGAGTCTTTTAATCGCTTCATCCTTCCTCTGTTTGTGATAAACTTCGTCGCTTCTCCGGTAAAGTGTCACATTGTACTGTGTCTGGCCTTCAGGTTTCCAATATCAGCATAGTGGATCCGGCTGCCATTGCTAACACTCTGGGTGCTGCCTTTGAGGTGGTTTCCAGTTCTGCCCATTATTCCGCCGGCTTTCGCACTCTCAAAGACCGGCTGGATTCCGAGACCTATAATTTTCGGTCTGCTAATAAGGAGTGTTATAATGAACTCTTCACAATGAGGGAGCTGGAGCACGCTCTTCATTGCTCTAGGCACTCCGCTCCTGGGCCGGACGGCATTCATGTGCTGATGTTAAAGAACCTTTCAGCCGACAGTAAACTCTTTCTCTTACAGGTATATAACCGTATTTGGCAAGACGGCTTTTTTCCTTCCGTTTGGCGCGAAGCCACCTTTGTCCCTATACTTAAGCCTGGGAAGGATCGCAAACTACCTTCCAGCTACCGTCCTGTCTCCCTCACCAGTTGCATACGTACACTTCACGCATGGAAATTCCGCGGATGTCTTCCCATATTTCTACGGGAGTTTATGACGGACCGCGTCTTTCGTGTACGTGTGGGCTCTGTTTTATCTAGTCGTTTTATTCAAGAGAATGGTGTACCACCGGGTTCTGTATTCAGTGTCACCTTTTTGCGATTTCTATCAACCCCCATTGTTGATTGCATTCCACCTGGCATTTCATCGTCCCTTTTCGTTGACGATTTTGCCATTTATTGTAGTTCACGGCGACCTGTCTACTCGAACGCCGTCTCCAGAGCTGTATCGACCGTCTCTACGCCTGGAGTAACGCCAGCGGCTTTAATTTCTCCGCCGAAAAATCCGTCTGCATCAATTTCTGGCGCCAAAAGGCATTCCCTCCGCCCTCTCTCCATCTTGGGCCGTCGATGCTTCCTTTTGCAGACGAGGCGAAATTTTTTGGGGTTGATTTTTCATAGGAAGCTGAGCTGGATTTCGCACATTTCCTTTTTAAAAGCAAAGTGTGACCGTTCTCTTGACAGTTTACGTGTTTTAAGTGGCACATCCTGGGGAGCTGATCGGACCGTCCTTCTGCGTTTTTATCGCTCTTTGGTCCGATCCAAGCTTGATTATGGGTGCATTTTCTATTCATCGGCACGTCCATCTGTGTTACGTCGATTGAATGCCATTCACCATCGTGGCATAAGAGTTCCAACCAGCCCTGTACCTAGTCTATATGCTGAAGCTGCAGAGCCTCCACTGTCCTTCAGGCGTGAGATGCTTTTGTGCAGCTATGCCTGTGACTCAAGCTTGCCTGACCACCCGCCCTTCGAGTTATTTTTCGAGAATTCGCTTGATCGACAGTATTTAATTAGCTCCTCTGCATTGCTCACTACAGGGGTTCGATTTCGACAGCTTCGGCATCTGGACGTTACATCGATGCCGAAGAATGTGACCCCTTCTTCAGTCCTTAGATCAGCGTTTTTGGAACTTCAGGCGCAGGTCGGGGACTTGCATTTTATATATACTGATGGTTCTAAAACTGATGTTGGATTAGGGTGTGCCTTTGTTTTTGGTCAACGTAGTTTTACCTTTCGTTTACCCGGGTAATGTTCGATTTTTACCGCCGAACTTTTTAGTAATTATCAGTCACTTTTATACATCCAGCGGCATGAGTTACGTCACTGTGTTCTTTGCACAGACACTGAGTGCCCTTCAGAGCATTAAAGAGCTGTACATTTACCACACTCTTGTACAGTGCATACATGATCTGCTCCACTCGCTCGGTGTTTCTGGCACCAGCGTCACCTTTGTGTGGATTCCGGGTCATATGGGCATCTCAGGGAACGAGTCTGCTGACGCCGCCGCCAAATTGGCGATTTTATCACCCAGATTTTTTACCTGTTGTTCTCTCAGATTTGTGTGTTATTTTACGTCACTGCATCCTCTCGCTTTGGCGCGATGAGTGGAAGGCCCTCCAGGGAAACAAGTTGCGGGAGGTTAGGCCTCTCCCATTAGTCTGGGGTACCTCTTCTCGTTCGTGCAGGAAGAGGTACTTTTAGCTCGTCTACGAATCGGACATTGCCTTTTTAGTCATAGATACCTGCTTAGTGGTGACCCCGCACCACTGTGTGGTCAGTGTTATATGCCATTAACGGTGTGTCAAGTTTTAGCTCCATTGCGCATTCGTGTGGGTCTGCCTGTTAGCATAGCCAACATTTTGGCAGATGACGCGCATGCTGTAGAATGTCTTACGTTTTATCAGTGACATTGGTTTTAGCCGACGCATTTGATGCGCTGAGCGTCTTTTAGCTGTGTGATTTTATATTGTATTTTTAATGGAGTCTCTACTCCCCTGTGGACATATGGCGCTCATGTCCCATGTGTTCTACAGTTCTTGACACGTCGTTTTACTCTTATTGTTTTGTTTACCATGTTTTTGTGTGGTGGTTTTAGTGTTTTTGACTATGCGGTTTTGTCCCGTATTTTAGTTTTGGAATTTTACACATTGTAAGGGCGCTGATGACCTTTGATGTTTAGCGCCCTTAACCCCATATCATCATCTAAAGTCCAGTGGTATGCAAGCACTCGTTCTTCCACCTAATGTGACAACCCTGATTCAGCCCATGGACCAGGGAATCTTGGAATCGATTAAACATCACTATTGGCATGCACTTCTTGTCTCCTTGCTGAGCGAATGTGAAAATGACTTAGAGGCTATATTGAATGTGTGAAAAGCAATCAATTTTTGCGATGTTGTTTTCCAAACAATAGAAGCATGGGATAAAGTGGAGAGCGCTACCATAATGAAGAGCTGGAGAAAAGTGTGGCCATCCTTGATGCAGAGTTGGAGTCAGTACTGAGTGACAGCAATGGGCCAGTCAATTTGGAATCATTCAATTGCCGACAATTGACATGTTCCACAAGCTTCCAGGAGGAGGAGAAATTGAAGATGTTGCTAAGTGGCTTAGTGAGGAAAACTGTGAGGTAGACCAAACTTTAACAGATGAAGAAATAATCAAAAGCATGCAGGAAAGTGATGAAGCAGAGGACATAGGAGGAGAGAACATGAAGATTTCTCACACTGCTGGTGCCGAAGCTGCAGACATCTTCTTGGAGTACATTATGCAACAACCAGATACATGCAGTAACGATGTAATGCTTGTAAAGCAGTTGCATGAGCATGCTGCCATCACGTATCATCACTGGCTACTGAAAAATCGGGACGTGTTTCATAGTGAGTGATACTACTGTAAATGTACACACTCAAGGACTTACGTTTTCTATGAAAATGAATGTGTCTTTGGATTTAATAAAGTATAGTCCTTACATGGTAAACTAAATTTCAGACACATTCAATAATCTGGTACCCATATTGGAATGACCGGATTAGCGAGTGTCTAGTGTAAATGCAAATCCCTTGCTCTCAATTCCATACATTAAGGTGCATATCACCTGAATTCCCAAGGGGGCATTCTGGACTTACTAGTCAGGTATGTCTCCTAGGACCCTGCACTATCTGTTGCTGCTACATGTTATTGCATGAGAGCCCTTCAATCTGTTACCATTAAATCTCAGGCTGCTCTAGTGTGCCCGGATACATTTCTGCAGCTCCTTTTTCCCTCTTTGTATACTAAGTGATGAGGCAAGATAAGACTATTTGTTAATTGCCACTGGGAGGGGGTGAGGTGGGCCCCCCTCTTCTGGGGGAAGTTAAATAACACGAGACAGGGTAGAGTCACTGGGCAGTTTAGAGGATTCCACATCTCTCTGCAGTTCAACTTGCCCCAGGAATCCAGCTGAAGAAGAAATGTTGGGCAACAACAAAGGGCTCAGCCTCCTGTACTGGCTTTCCCTGCAGCCCTGCTGCTAAATGACAGCACCATCCTGCACATATGCTCCTCAGTTGCCAGACATCGCTTGAGCTGCTACTTCCACCCCTACATCACTGACCACACATGCTGCACTTCCTGAGGAACCTTGGCAACCTGAGCTAACATAGCTACCTCCAACTGCACAGCCTGTGTGTATGTTGGAAATTTGGTGAATGACTGAATTGTGTTCCTCCAGATTTGCCGTGTTTCGTCATCTTCACAGCACCATAACAGAGGCCTTCAACAATGAGCACCACATGGATCTTCACTTCATGAGGACCATCACCACTCGTCTATTTGGATCTGGCCAACATTGATGACTACAAAAGGGCCTTGATGGCTGGTCTGCGCTTATTAGGGCAGTGCGTATGCATATAGGCCAACCCAGTCAAGAGCCACCATCCCTGCCACTGCTGATGTGCTTTTTACCACATGCCACATCCTGTGCCATGATGTGGCATGGGATGTGGCACTTGGGCGGAGGCCCAAGTGCCATTTATGGTGCAATCTGCCTCACTACCAAAGGCACAGCCCACTCGCTGAGGAACTGCTACTGTGCCACTTGCAATGACTTCAGCCTCTACATAGGTAGGCACAGTGCTAACAATATCCATGCAGCCGGCTCCAGACTGGATGACGTCAGCAACTGCTACAGTGGCACCACCTGCAGCAGCATACAATTTTTGGTCTTGCTGTATTGGTTATAATATAAAATATACAGTAATCTGTGATTTGAATATCCAGGCTATGATTATACATAAATTTGAGTGTTTTTCTAAACTATGATAGAGACTCTGGATTTAAAGAAAATAATACAATTTAATAGTGAAACTAATAAAAGATTAGGTTATGACAATTAATATAAGGGTCTGCTATTAAGGTGTATAGTTAGCAGCTGTGGATTAACAGGAATTTAAAATTTTCTTTCTAATACATATTTGTAATAATACCGAAGTTCCAATAGTTTTTTGTTTTTACTTCCTTCCTAAATTTATATCACTAAGATCAACTAGTCCTCCACATAGTTCTGTTATATGATTTCATTCCATGGTGGTCAATAGATTTCTGATTTTATGCAGTTCTCTGTATTAAGAAATGAATCGTATTTGGTGTGTGTGTTTTTTTATGTTATGTATTTCAATATATTGCTTTCTGTCAGATAAGAGGTAATCCAATACCTTTCAAGGCATACATTTAAAGTTTTTGAATCAGTATTTGATGGTTGACTCTGTCCAAAGCTTTGGTCAAATCATTGCACAAACTTAAAGCTGTCTTATTATTTACTGCTGAGTGTATTTTGTTAGTAAGGGAATACACAGCATTGCAGATTGAAACACCTTAACGAACCAAGTACTTCCTGTATCACTTCTTACCTGAAATGTTCTGTCTAAAAACTGAAAAGTGGTAGTAGAACTGCCTCCTTGATCTACTGTGAATGGGGCAGTAAAATTGACAAATTTGTGAAAGAAACCCGATGAGCATTAAAACCAGTTCTAAAAGGTTGATGGATGGTGAACTGGCATGCCCCAGCTTAAATAGGATGGTTAAACAAGCTAGAAAGCTTCTAAATTCATTAGATATAAGAACTTCATTTGCATAGTAATGCCATAATTTTGCATTTAATCCAGTTTTTTCCATGTGCATGTTTGGAATCTCATTTCTCTGTTGCTTATAGGATTGTATCCAACTAGGGACAGCTGTAAGGTTAATTACCTCATGCCAAGACACTAGTTAAGAGAAGCTAGAAATGCATATTTTAAAATAAATACTTTATATCATATACGACAAAAATACAATACAAAGAAATTAGAAAGTAATGCTTCCTAATTTTTTTTTGTCCTTAAATACATCAATTGTGTAAAAAAATTTGAAATTGGCGTGATTTCTCAAACCACCTTCTGCAGTAATAGCTTCCCAAGTTAAAGGTAGCAGCACTGCAGTCTGTTGTAAAATGGCAGAGATTGGTGTACGTATTCACATTCATGAAAGGCTGAAAAATGTTTATGGGGATGCAACAGTAGATATTGCACTGTTAGACAATGGGTTCGTCTGTAAAAAAGCTGAAGGGCAAACATTGGTTGATGAAATGAGGTGTGGCAGGCTAGCAACTGCAGCAACTCCAAGCTACATTCGAGTTTAAGAGATCATTTGTGAAGACTGCCAGTTAACAACAAATGAATTGTGTCTCATGCTCTCCATTGGTAAAGGCAGTGTAATGGAGATTACTGGAAAACTGGAGTACTCAAAAGTTTGTGCACGATGGGTAGCAAGAATCTTAACCGACAGCAATAAAGAAGCAAGAAAAACAATAGCCTCCAATCCCTTGCAGTGCTTCAATGTGGAGGGAGAGGCATTCTTGGCGAAAATTGTGACTGGAGACAAGACTTGTATTCATTTTTTTGAACCTGAATCAAAGAGTCAGTCAATGGAATGGCATCACTCATCCTTACCGAGGAAGAAAAAAATTCAAAACTGTGTGATCGGCATGGAAAGTTATGGCAACAGTGTTTTGGGATGAGCAAGGTGTCATTCTGGTTGAATTTTTGCTTCAGGGGTGCACAGTAAATTCTGTCCAATACATCGGCACCCTCAAGAAGCTTGAAGCATGCCTTCGACCAGTCCGTCCCATCAATTGCTATGGCAGATGTTCTTTTGCACCATAATGCAAGACCACACACCAGTCTTTTTACCACTCAACAGATTGTGCAAATTGGATGGGAAGTCTTGCCCCATCCACCATACAGCCCTGACCTAGCTCTATCAGATTTCCATCTATTCGGGCTGCTAAAGGAAGCTCATCGTGGGATTCACTTTGAAGACGAGACCTTGAAAAGTCTGTGTGCCAATGGCTAAGGAAGAAAGACTTATTTTACTGCACTGGAATGCATGCCCTTGTTTTCAGATGGACCAAAACAGTGGAAAAAGACAGAAATTACATTGCAAAGTGACATTAAGCCTAAATATTGTGGCTATCATGCTATATAATTTTCATTTAATTTTGTTCAAAATTAAAAGAGAGAAAAAGGGGGGTTTTACATTCTGACTAACCCTCGTATTTCCCTATGAGGAGTGTAATGTGCATGGCAGTAGCTGCTCAGAGAAGCTAACAAAGTTGTTGCAATGCAACGTTACTGCTGCATTGATCCATGCCTGGGTAGTAGTGGAAAATCTCAGACATGCACAGAAGAATTTTATTCAGTGCTTCCACCTCTATAGACTTCTGCGGTTGTCGAGGGGAAAGAGGATAACACATGCATACCAGTTAGTACCCGACATGTCTACTGCCTGAATTCCCCCACCAGTTGATTTGCAAGGTAATGCAATGCATGCTTGGTAGGCGGCTGGTATGGTGGCTGGAATCTCAGAAACTTGTATCTTCTGCTTAGTGTGACTTCTGGTGACTCTGTTCCATCAATCATCTCATTTCGTTATCCATCCATATGGTCAAGTTCTTGAGAAAATGCCCGACTGTAGCTTTGGTTTTTTATTGAGAAAGTGTATGATGATACCTATTTGAGGGAAGACATCCTTGTTACTGTGCATCATTGGACTTTCAGGTTCTGTTTGTTTAGGAATTCTTGAAACATGGGGTTTTTAGAGTGTGCTTGGGTTCAGTTTTATCTTACGTTTACTCAAGAGAATGCACTATCCCAGGACTCAGTATTGAGCAACACTTTTTGCCACTAATTCCAGTGTTTAACCTTTGGGTGCCAAGATCTGATGTGAGCTGATGCAATTTGCATGAATAAATTGCCAAGATCCAATCCATAGAGGCTGGTTTTTATGTGCATACATCTAGATAATCTACAATATTTGAATTGTGTGTTGGTAGCATTTTTCCTGTTTATTTTATTTTTCTTTTGGAAATCGTGTGCCGACCATTGTAGCAGGCTGTAAACAGAATAAAATGTGGTGGTGATTGTTTCGTGCCAGGGTTTTTACACGCACGCACGCACAGTGTTTTCTTGCAAGTTGTTTCTTACTGTGCATCTCAGAATGCATACTGGAACAAGTAGTCATTGACAGGGGGGGAACTTGAGGCAGCATTGTTGGAAAGTGACAGTTGTAGTGACATTTCAATGTAGTGACAATAAAAATTCCAAATTATTAATTTAATTTTGTTTTAATATATGAGGACTCGAGTAACATCCTTAAAAGTGTGTGGAAATTTGCAACAATGCAAAAAATCTCGACTCAATAGCTTCAAAATTCAAAATTGAGAGTGGAGACCTTTATGTAAAAGTTTGTTTCACCTTCCTTAAAGCTGGCAGTTGAAGCAGTAGCATAGTATTTTAGCTTGGCAGCAAAGGGATTAACTGTGTACTCCCAGGAATATTATGTTTTGTCAATAATTTTGCTATATTTTGTAGTTCTCTGTGGACCAATCTATTTAAATGCTGCCTGCACTGCACACACTTAAGAGTGCTGAAAGTTCTTTGCTCTGCCTTCACTCCACTTGGGCTTAGAAGTTTTCCCATTAGCAGAGGAAGTGGAATTCCTAGTTCTGGTATTTGTTAGGAAGTATGTTGGTCCTCTCATATTGGCTATCTGCAGGCATATTGTAATCATTATTGTAACATTCTGCATGTTTTAAATGGCACATCTTGGGGATAGCACCATGCTCTTAGGCCTTTTAACACTGTTAGTCCGTTCCAAACTGAATGTGGGTGTATTGTTTATTCTTTTGCACAACCTTGATAACCTCCATTGCTTAAATACTGTTTGTTATGACATCTGGCTAGCTATTGGCACATTTCCGACAAGTCCAGTCCACAGCCTTTATGAGGAGACTGTTGAACCTCTGCTCTAGCTTTCCACTGAAAATGTGGCATTCTTCTATGTACAGGTTAAGTTTTTTCGTTGTGACACGGTCAAAATGCAGAGGAGGAGGAGGAGAAGGTAGTCTAGTATGGGGGGAGAATGGCTGGCAGTATTCCCCTTGCATGAAACAACTCGCTTAGAAAACATGGTGATGTCACCTTATCTCATGTTGTGCTTGCGCCTGCTGCTCTGATGCTACTGACCCAACACCCCTCCAGAAGATAAATGGACTTCAACTACTGTGCATACAGAGAAGCATGTCACATTGAAAAAATTGACCTGTAGTTATGCTTGCTGGCTATCAACCTAGCCTTGTCACTCACCTTATCATTTGTTTTTTTATGATTCCCTGGATTGTCGCAATGGAGCTGCTCACATTCTCTTACTTCCTCCCTGGGTTCATTTTCATTTGCTGCTTTGGTGGTTGAATTTATCCGTAATTGCTGCGGATTATCCCCATGGTTGTGCATCAAGACCTACTTCCATCTTGGGCTAATATTCCTGCTAAATTCCATAACAACCTGTTCAATTGTTTTCCCCCTTTAGAGCTTTGGAGGCCGTTTGGGGACTGCTGTTTTATTTGACAAATGCTCGAAGGATCACAAGAGAAGTGAACTGAGCCTATATTGTGAGCCATCAGAGGTTGTGTGCAGTTTTCACTGCTGAACTTTCTGGTATTCATCAAGCCCTTTGATATTCTTGACAAGGCATGGCAGTGTAATGTTTGTACTAAATCCCATAGCACTCTTCAGAGCCATTTAGTGCTATACAGTAGAAACCCCTTTTTACACTTTTCAAGGGGATGATGCAAAAAAAGTGCAAATGGCAGAAAATGATTAAAAAACAAAAGTAAATTTTAAAATATAAATTTATTTACTATTAGGTTATAATGCTATATATTGCAATATTTAAGACATGAAAATAAATGCGTACCTATAGACACTATCATCTATTTGAAAAAGTCTGAAATTGTTAATTGTCTTTGCTTCTTATGTATTTGTATTAGTTCCACCTGCCTCTACACAGCATATAGAGCATCAAATGCCCCATCGTCTTTGCTTCTTATGCATTTGTATTAGTTCCACCTGCCTCTCCACAGCACATAGAGCATCAAATGCCCCATCCTCTCCTGAGGCACTTGCAATGCACTCTCAAAACAGCTAGTGCATCCATGGCTTCTTTGCTGGTGGGTATTTTGGGCTCCTGGTTAGAGTCGTCTTCTAATGTGGGCACTACTGATGTTATTACATCGGCATCAATGGTGATGTAGTCTCGAAATAAAGACTCATCCATCACAGCCCAGTTGCTATGCTCTGACAACTCCTCTTCCTTGGGCAGATGATCCTCTTCTTCCACGAACTTGAATCCTCCCTTCTGGAAACAGATATGGTGACAGGACTAATACTTGACCATGCTTTGGCCACATAATGCATGCCATCAAGAACTCCTATGGTCATTTGCTTTGGATCCATACCACTATCATGCATAAAGACAGCTTTCTCTACTAGCATCTTCCTGTACTTAAATTTAAGACTGTGAATGATGTCCAGATCAAGTGGCTGAAGTTCACTTGTATGGTTTGCCCCCCTTTTAGTATCCAGAGTGGATGTGAAGTTGCTACCAGTCATCCATGATGTGGCATTAGCATCATACTTTGTTGGCAAATTTTTGAAATTCTTGTAACACCTGGGCTTCTTGAATTTACCAATTACTATGGGGGGGGGGGACTTTTATGATCCATCAGCATTGACCATTAGCAAAACAGTTACCCTTTGCTTGCCGAGTTTTCCACCATGACACTTTTCCCGCTTAAAACACAAATCTTTGCTTGGCAAAATGTTGTAAAACAAACCCGTTTCGTCAACGTTAAAAATATCCTTTGTACAGCTTCGATATTGATGCTTTAGTTTTTGCCACACAGTTGATTATACACAATGTTGTGACGATTCTTGAACCAATCTATTCACCTGTTTGAGGCAGTAAAATCTTTTAATGCCAGGACCATAGCTCAAAAGGATACTAGGGGTACAGATGTTAAAGAGTGATTAATGCACATTAAAATTTCACAATTTGCTTAAGGCAAAGCATCAGTGAAATTTGGTTTAAAAAAAGTTTTTTCCCACAGTTTTATTGTACTTATAACCTGTACTTTCATGCTATACATTTGGTTTTTTAATATCAATAATGTTAACACTATAAATGGATGCTTAAGTGATCTTGTTCCATTTAGGTAAAGCATCACATTGAACTTTAAACTCAGCTTTTCTCAATTCCTCTTTTTCAGCACTTTTCACTGTTTAAAATTACCCCTTGGGCTAATGTTTATAACTTAACGAGTTTGAAATTTTCAGGAGAGGTTTAGAAATTACGGATTTAAAAATTGCTGTGCACTAGTTAAAAATGTTAAATGGTTCAGTGAAATTATTTACCTTAACTTGCATCGAAAAAGCTGAAAAATTCAATAACATATATCTATTTCTTTCTCTTAAACTAATAAAAATTAAATGCCTGCACAACAGTTTCTTCGTGTTTGTATACTAAGCTCAAATTAAAAATTTGGGAACGATGCAATAAACTGTAGGATCCAGGGAGCATTTCGTACTACCATATAAAAAAGTGATTAATTATTAATAAAGAAAATTAATATCTTAATGGTTTGACATAGCTGGTTAAAATTTGATGTGAACTATGTTGTATGTTCTTAGTATATGGTAAAAAAAGTTGGTTTTTAAACACTAAAAAGAACACCATTGTATGCTGGGCAAACAAACAACTAAGGCAAACAAAAAAAAAACTGAAGACGAGCAATTCTGTGCTTAGTTCTATTCAAGATGCACAAAAGAAGTGAGAAATAGCAAAACTTAAATAATTGCAAATAATTCTGAAATGGCAATTTACAAAACTATGTCATTGGCAAATCACTATTGAACAGAGTATCCACTTTGCTATTTTACAAGTTAATGCCGACTTCATGAAAACATTGACCAACATTTTATTACTGTAATTGGAGCAAACAACTGTAGCAGGAAATCGTTGATCAGTGGCATCTGGAAAACGTTCCTCTAGCTGATCCGCTCTGCTGCAGTGTTCTTGTCCTCGGCTATGGATGCTCGTCGGGTGCTGTGTTTTCCATTCCTAATCTTTACCTATATAGCTAATTCTTGGGTCTCAGGGTTATCGTAGGTGAGGCAAATTAAAATATACTGCATTTCTCGTAATAAATGTGGTTTATTATCAATTCAAATATTTATGGGCGGCTAGCTTTTCCCATTATACTAATTCCCACCATTTTAATAAATCAGGAGCCTAAACTAGCTGCACACATCTTCCCACCCATATGCACATACGTGCATTTGTCGTCCCGAGAGTAGCACTTTGTGTCGAAATTCTAGAAGAGAGTGAAAATCTATACCTAAGCCTAGTAACGCTTACCTCCACACCTCAAAGTGTAACAACATATCTAATTGGTCCTCAGACCACATTACCTTAACATGTTTGAGAATATTCTACTCCAAAGTTTTGCGCATATGCGTCCCCATGACACGTCAGGAAGCAGATTAAATATCTCCATCCATTTCTTTTCTCTATCTGTCTCTTTCTATTTCTCCTTACCGCTACTGTCTCCCTGTTCATTAGCTTGGTGAGAGGTGGTCTCTATCTAGAATTCTCTTTTACCTGGAATTTGCTAGCTCATCCGTCTCTTAAAATCTGCTTTGTACAATTCTTGGTTGTTAAATATTTTAACATGTTTCTTGGTGAATTATATTATTACTATGTACAATTCTTATATATATATATATATATGTGTGTGTGTGTGTGTGTGTGGTATATCCCTTTCCAAATGCCCCGCAGCCATGTTGCTAAAATTCCAGCATGGACATTTTTGGAACAGACATGAATGTCCCCAAACAAAACATGATAAATGCACAATACATAAATAATCTGCTTAAAACTAACAATAAAAGAAGTAATAACAAGTATGTACAATTTTATAGACATTTAAGATTTAATGTGCTGTAATGTGAAGTAGCTTAATATTGTTTTTGAGTGTCCAGCACAACTGGTGATTGTGTTCTGTTTTAGTAGCACAAGGAAAAAAGAGAGAAAAAAAATACAATTTTCGCTTTTCATTTTCGGAGGTGGTTTCACTTTAGTTTGCTGTTCCCACTTTACTGAAAACTAGTATTTTGGGCTCTTTTTCACTTATTCACTTGCACTAGCTCTTTGGTTGCCTGTATTTTTAGGCCACTTCACACACATATTGTATGCACTGCTTACAACTAATTAGTGTTTTTGTAGCTAACTAAGATGCTGCAGTGTCGGCCGCAGTGCCTACTCTCTGAGACATTAACCGTAAATCTTGGTTGTAACATAAGAAAAAAATGTTTAACCATTCTCAATTAACCCTCAAATTTTAGTTTATTATTTTTATTGGATTTTGCAAACATTTTCATAGTACATTAAATTTACTGTTGTCCCTTCTTTAGCTATCAAGACAGACAAATTATTTGAATGAACCCTACACTTGAAATATTAAATCTGTTGTACAAATTATAAATGTTAAATTTACATACTAAGTTATGGTTTGCAAGAGTCAGAGTTGCTTTCACACAAAACGAGTGTAAATATTTGTTCAAGTTTCTTGTTACTCATTTTCTTCACAAATTCTTCTTTCTCGCCCATGGCAAATTTACTACTTCTAAGTACTCAGTGACCGGTCAAAAAGTGACCAATGACATTACACATAAAATATACCCTAAATATTACTATATTTACACAAATTATAATGCCTTTTATGAAAGTTCAGCGCGTTGGAACTTGTTTATGTTTTAAATGTCTTTAATAATTGCTGGTGATAGGTTCCCCAAATTTTGTTACCATCTACACCCTTTAATTGGTAAGTGTGTGTACTAAACTGGGCTGTTGTCTCCGCTGGCCCTCTGTACAGTAGATACATTCAATGATATTCTTTGCTCCAGGCTGACGATTTTTTCATATTCCTGACGAGAAGTAGATCCCCAAGTTTTGGTGTCCACTTCTTCCGGTGCCTTTTAGCTAATTTTTTTTTTCTGTGGTCTGCCTTTTTCTGAATTCTTTCCAGGGCTTTCTGGCATTGTTCCAGTGGTGTCTCCTCCAGTCCCTTAGGTATGGTTTTCATTGTGGTCTAAGTATAGGTTCCGGTTTTCTTCCAAACTGTAGTTGAACCAGCGCATAGCCTGTAGTGGCATTCACTGAGTTATTGTTGCACTTTTGAATGGAAGCAATGGTCCCTGAGTTTGACGATTTTGTTCTGTCAGCAGTGTGTAAGGTGTTTATCTGGCCCCTGCAAACACCTGGGCTTGGTTCCCAGATTCTGATTATTGCTTGTGCTTGGATGGTCATTGTTCAATTCCGGGTTTGATCCCATATCTTCTCCCAATGTTCGTGTTTTTGATAATCTGTGAGGGTACCGGACCATGTCTCCCTGATCCATTGGAATGTCTCCGGTGCCTGTCACAGTTTCCTTGGTGCATGTTTTGATCCGGCGAGTTTGTGCCTCCATTGTTGCGGTTGTCTTGGTGATAATGTCTACGCCCTGTGTAGCGGATATTATTGATGTGTGCTTCTCTTCCATGTGGCCTCTGTTGTCTATTATGTTGGTATGGTTGCTGTCTTCTCTCATATCGTGGTGGCTGGAATCTATTCCTTGTCCTTGGTGACATTGGGTGCCATTCATTGTTGTAGTGAGGGGCTCTTGCTCCAGTCTCCGAAAATGGTGGTGATTGTCAGCCATCTTGTGGATAGTTGCTCCGTTGTGTTTGCCACATGTTGCTTGTGCTGGGCTTCTGGTCGAAAGCTGTGATGAGTTCCATCATTTTTGATATCGTTTGTGGTTGGACAACAATTACACCATTCCGTATTTGTGGGTCAAAATGGTTGAATTAGTAGAGCAATCACTTCTGTGTCTGACAGGGGTGGCTCTATTTGTTTACTCATTTGTGTACATAAGCTGCTGTGAATATTCTGATTATAGTGGCCATTGTTGAGTTGTAGTTAACTTTGTTAACCTCTGTTGGTCCCCAGTAACATAATAGAAAAGCCTGTTTAAATTCATTGTATGACAAAGAATCTCCCAACGTGAGACACAGCCAGTTCAGTGCACGCCCTTGTAAGCATTTTCTTACAACAGTTAATTTTATCTCCTCGGGAGTGGCTTTTAATCTAAAGTATTGTTCCAATTCACTAATAAATTCTTTTGGGTGATCTCCTTTCACTTCATCAAATGTGGGGGTGACAACTCATTTAACAAGTGAGAGTTTAAGTTACTGTTATTATGAGAGCAGGTAACTGGTGGCATTACACTTCTAGCATGCACATCATAATTATATTGATTATGTAAATTGTTGGAGGCTTTGCCCGGTAACAATGAAGTGCTGCCGGGGTCTGCCGATCTTTGGCATTCACTATACCTTTTTTACTATAAGCTGAAAGGAGAAATAAACAAAACTACGTGACAAGACAACACCTCATTGGCCGGTGGACAAATTGCAACCTTTCCCGCTTAGCATGTCATCTCTTCCTCTACAAAAAACAGATCAGTTCATATCGTAACATTTTGTGGTTATTCTTGTGCAGAGAAATTTAAAAAACACATTATTGTAACAGTTAAGTTTATGAAACTAAATGTGTTTGTCAGATTCACCTATAACTAAATGAACCGTTATATCAGAGGATTTAAGAGGCTATGTGCAGGTGCTGCAGTTCGTTTCCAGTTTCCGGCTGAGAATCTTCTGCCACTGTAGAAAACATAAACGAGGGAAATGGAAAGAAAACAATTGTGTTAAATGCTTTTAACAAATTTTGTGAAAAGTACCCACCTTTAATTGACAATGAATATGGTTGGCCATTGTTTAGCAGTAATTGAACTTCTTTGTTAGTGATGCAGAATTGTTGCTCGGATAGCTTGGTTCCGTTTACTTTTCTAACCTATAGTGCTAATCGTTATTTAACTTGTTGACTCATAAAAAGTTAAAGCAAAAGTGGTATAGTGATATTAGTCATTAAATGAATGATTTCTAAAGACTGAAGTTAAGAACAGTTTAATCCAGTACCTTTAATCACAGAAACCGAACTGTTCATGTACAACTTTTGTTTGTCTACTCTTAGTATTGTGTGTTATAAGTTTAGAATGTAAGGCAAAATATAGGAATAAGACATACAGTGTTTAAAAGCTAACGATCCCCAAGCTGCACAATATACTGTATTAGCATTTTGTATGAAGCAAATTTCCTCTCACGGGTCTTAGTTGCAGTTATCTCCACGTGGTGCTGCCATTTGTTCAGTGGAGTAATACATTTAAGTTGTTTACTTCTCCTTTCAGCTTATAATGAAAAAGGTATAGGTGAACTTTGACTTGCTGTAGGTTTCAGTTCCAATCTTTGTACAGAATTCCTTAACTCATTAATTTCTCTATCATGCACTGCCTTCATTATTTGTGCAACATTTCTGAGTTTGTTAATTTCTTGTGAATTTGCTACCTGAGAAGCAGTTGCCACTTTCTTAATGGCTGCGAGTTCAGAATCTACCCTGTTTGCTAATGCTTGTTGGCTTTGTGCTAATGTTTCTTTTACCTGCCCTAACTGGTTTTGCATTATGTCATTATTAGCTGTTAATGTTTCTACCTGTGAAGTGACAAATTCTGACAAAGTGGCTATTTCACTGACTTGCAACTCCTGTTTTAATGTTAAAACCTCTGTTTGGATATTTGCCTGTCCTAAGCTAATTTCTTCTAATATTCCTTGTACACACTGATCATGTGTTGTGATTTGTTCCTGTAATTGTTGCTTACTAGAAACTAACACTTCCTAAACATGCTGATTATTCGTCTTGATTCGTTATTGTAATTTTTGATTGCTAGAAACGAACCTTACCTGTAATTGTTGGCCATTTGTTGATTTTTTCCTGCAATCGTTCCTGTAATTGTCTATTCGAATCTCTCAAGTTAGAGGTGAGCATGGACTGCTACATCTGCATTAAACTGGCAGAGCTGTGTCCAGATTCTACTACATTAATTGTTACATCATCTGGTATGTTTTGAGTTGCAATAGTGTGTGACTCGGGTTGTGTGTGATTATTATGCTGGGCCAGAGGTGGAGCACTGGTTTCTCCCTCTACGTGGGTGTCAGCATTGGATTTTTCAGCCATGATTAAAATTTTGTTATTTCTGAGCAACATGCAATTTTAACAGTTAACAATTGTGAATGATATAAACGTATAAATTATATTTTGGTACGTTACTCTTTGTAGACTTGAAGTTCTTGAAGGTCTAGTTGCATGGGTGGTGACTCCTTTGAAGCTGATGTGCATTGACTCCTTGACTGCGTGGGTGGTGCCTCCTGTACTGAAACCATGTTGGCGCCATTTGTAGCAGGAAATTGTTTATCAGTGGCATCTGGAAAATGTTCCTCTAGCTGATCTGCTCTGGTGCAGTGTTCTTGTCCTCGGCTGTAGATGCTCGTTGGCTGCTGTGTTTTCCATTCCTAATCTTTACCTATATAGTTAATTCTTGTATCTCAGGGTTATTGTAGGTGAGGCAAATTAAAATATACTGCATTTCCCTTAATAAATGTGGTTTATCATCAGTTCAGATATTTATGGGCGGCTAGCTTTTCCCATTATACCAATTCCCACCATTTTAATAAATCAGGAGCCTAAACTAACTGCACACGTCTTCCCACCCATATGCACACACGTGCATTTGTCGATCCAAGAGTAACACTTTGTCAACAAAATTCTAGAAGAGAGTGAAAATCTGGGGCTTTGTTCCCCTTTATATACCTAAGCCTAGTGACGCTTACCTCCGCGCCTCAAAATGTAACGACATTTCTAATTGGTCCTCAGACTGCATTACCGTAACATGTATGAGAATATTCTATCCCAAAGTTTTGCGCATACACGTCCCCATGACGCATCAGGAAGCGGATTCAATATCTCCATCTCTTTCTTTTCTCTGTCTCTTTCTATTTCTCCTTACTGCTACTTGCTCCCTGTTCATTAGCTTGGTGAAAAGTGGGCTCTACTTAGAATTATCTTTTACCTGGAATTTGCTAGCTCACCCGTCTCTTACAATCTGCTTTGTACAATTCTTGGTTGTTAAATATTTTAACATGTTTCTTGGTGAATTAAATTATTACTATGTACAATTCTTATATATATGTGGTATATTCCCCTTTCACAACTCTGCTTATGTGAGATTTCTACGATATAATTTCACAAAGCTAAAAGTCTTTCTGAATATAGTTTCCCATTTGTAAGATAAAAACCTGAATAAATTATTAAATAATAGTTCATCCTGGCTTCCATGTGCTACAATATAGGAATCTGATTCCACAATGCTTAGTTAACTGTTTTAGTACTGTCTTCATCCTGCTGGTTACTTTTTCATACAAAGTTAAAGATATAAATACACATAAGGAATCTAAAGCAGTAGCAAACAATGTGAGCACAACTTTACATGGCCTATCCAAAATTTTATATTTCCTTAACCCTCCGTCAGTCGCTAGGGGCCTGAGAGACCCCTTGGCATTATATAAATGTTATAATTTTCGAACGAACGCACCTATGCAATTGCCTGACTAGGACATCTAACATTACAACTTGCGCGATTATTTGCTGCAGCGATAACCTTATCTGTTTATTTGTTTGGCTGGAGGAATGAATAATCAGCAGTTACGTGTCGCACAGGTCAAGCAGGCCCCGCGCGCCTGCTCTCGTTACATATTGTTGACAGATTTGTTTCTCATTAGCTTTTGTGCAATATTGCTTTACTATTGCAAGGAGCTGTTACTGCTTCGTCATGAATACAAGTAAAAGGTACGACCTACAAAATCCGATTGATTTGGAAGAAGTGCATCGCCTACTTTGTGATGATGCCTTGCCCGTGGATGACAACTTATATGAATCAGATGATTCTGATTCAGAAGATAAACTCGAAAGGAGATCTTTAGATTCAGAAACTGACCATGAAGATGAAGACGATGAAAGCAGCTTGTGTGATAACATGTATTTTATAGGTAACATCATATGCGTATCATAGTAATTCTTCTTTTTCTTCTTATTAATATTGACAATACATTCTGTTGTTATTCACAGGAAGAGATGGAACAAAATTGAAAAAAAAAAAAAAACACCTTTGAAAATAACACAGACAAGGGCTTACAATATATTGACCAAACTTCCTGGTGTGGTAGGAGCTGCCAAAAATGCGAAAACGGAAATTGATTGTTGGAACCTTTTTGTTACCGAAGATTTAGTTGATTTGATTGTTGAAAGCTCAAATACTTATATTAGCAGTGTGCAACACAAATTTGATTGTGAAACAGACAGCAGACCTACAGATGTAATAGAAATAAAAGCTTTCCTAGGCTTATTGTACCTGGCAGGAATTTTTCGTGGTGGACACCAGAATATTCACGAGTTTTGGAGAACTGATCTTGGAATTCCTCTATTCCAAATGGCTATGTCCGAAAAACGATTCAGTTTTCTAATACGCTGTATTCGCTTTGATGACAAAAGCTCAAGACTGGAGCGACGAAGATTGGATAAATTGGCTGCTGTTAGAGAAATGTTTACATTGTTTCTGAACAACTATCAGAACCATTATTCTCTTGGACAAAATGTCACTGTCGATGAACAGTTGCTGGCATTTCATGGTCGATGTGCTTTTAGACAATATATACCATCCAAGCCAAACAAGTATGGCTTAAAGATATTCTGTTTGAGTGATGCAAAACTGTTTTATACAACTAACATGGAGATTTATTGTGGACAGCAGCCGGACGGACCATATTTGCAAACTAACTCGGCAGAGGCTGTAGTGCTGAGACTAACTGAACCAATCTCTGGCACTGGACGAAACGTTACTGCAGATAATTGGTTTACCAGTGTATCGCTGGTGAATGAATTGCGCAAAAGACAACTTTCTTTCATTGGTACAGTGCGAAAGAACAAAAAAGAGTTACCCACTAATTTCACTTCTCCAAAAGATCGCAGACAGTACGAAAGCATATTTGGCTTCACAAAAAATGAAACACTTGTTTCATATGTTCCAAAAAAGGGTAAAACAGTAGTTTTGCTCTCAAGTCTACATGTTTCATCCACACAGTTATCAGAAGGTGCTGAGAAAAAGCCTGAAATAATCCTGCATTACGACGACACTAAATGTGGAGTTGATGCAGTAGATAAGTTGTGTGCTACATACAATGTAGCCAGAACAACGAGAAGGTGGCCCATGGTAATTTTGACCATATCTTGAACATTGCAGGTATTAATTCTAGGGTTATCTTCCTTGGAAACAAATAAATATTCCACAAGGTAGGAGTATTTGAAATCACTATCTTTAGCTTTACTGTTGCAACAGCTACAAAGGAGAGCAACAGCATCAAATCTATCCGATGATTTGAAAGGACTTTTGACAAAATATAAACCTGAAGAATCCGGCGTAGATGAATTGTCAAATACACCACTATGCACATTGAAAAGGAAACGATGTGAACCCAGCAACAAAGACAAAATGAACTGCAAAACTAAATATGCATGTTGGAAATGCAACACCCCCCTGTGTTTGAGCAAACATGCTAAAATTATTTGCGATAGTTGCTTAGTCGGGAAAAACACGGGTGAAATAGTAGATGATTCTGAGTAACTGAACATTTGAAATTACAAGTTGTATGTATACCTGGAAATGGCAATGTATTTCTTTATACTCACTGTAATACAATTTATAACGTGTGTGTACTCATATTTTAGCTTGTATTTTTATGTTGTAAGATAATACCTATTAATGAAAGCCTTGTACACTTAATCTAAATAAAGGTAAAAACAGGGAAAAAAAAGAAAATAAACGAAAGAAAACAAAAATACAAACAATAACAAAAATATAGCGTGGGTCTACTAGGCCCGCGCAACTAACAGCATTCTACCAAAGCGCACGCCTGACGGTTAATCAACCCATATAGATTGATATGTTAAATTAAGTAACTCTAAGTATCGATTTTAACTCATTTGTATCATGTGATCTGTATTCACATAAAGTTACTAGGGGCATTTAAATTGCATGATGAGCAAGCTCGTAAATGTGTGCCGGCCAATGAAACTACACACGTTTCCATTTATACCTGGCAGTTGGCATTCAAAGGAATTTTATATATTTTAGGAAGAATAATAAACAAAACAACGAATGCTCATTAGAGAAAATGAGGATATGTGGCCTTTATATATATAGAATCTTGTTAGCATGTTTTTGCTGGGACCTAAGGATTTGGACGTCATAGGCGGGAAAACCTGTTAACGAAAATACAAAATATGCAATTTAAGAACATAGTAATGTAATAAAATCTAAACATTACTACGTCTCCATGGGTAATTGAAATCGATTTTGAGTACAATCCGTATTGAATTCAATATGTGTTCAAATGGATTTGGATACACAAAGCCTGAGAATAAATAATTCAAGCTTTTATGTTGGTGAACTTGGATTTTTGAGGTTATGAATGTTTTTGAGAAAATAAATTGCGAATTATGGAAGCGACAAGAGTGGCTTTGCTGTGCGTTTTATTGCACATGTGATAACAATTTCCGCTAAAAAAGAAAAAAAATTATGATCGTGCATCATGTTAAGAGTACAATAGGCGAATGTATCTTTGGCATATTCAATACGAATTGAATACAGTAAGTGTTTCCATGCAACAAATTTCGTTCTGATCCTCTTCTGATCCTATTTTCCAAGAGGAAACTTTTGTTTTTGCATTTTTCCCTTCTTTAAAAACAGTTTTAATCAATTAGGTTTGCTAAAAATTGCGTTTAAGGTTGACGGAGAAATGTTTAACTTCCACACTATATCCACATGTTTCATATTTGGATTGTGATCTATTTCAAGGATTTTCAGTTTTTCACTATTGGTTATTTACTACACTTTCTTTTTTTCATTGCAAATGAAAAGTTAAAATACGATCTACGTATGTTTGGTCAACACTAGAAATTATCGTTGGCGTTTACCACGCCAAGGTAAAGCATTCTCTCTCTCGCCCACACAAATCGTGTCACACAAATATTTACATACATGCATGTGATTGGCTGCTGGTATCCACCCCATGACCGAGGATTGACCAAAGTAGCCAATGAGGACATCAAACTTTGAACGTGTTAAGCTCCTTCTCCCACTGGACCGATCAAGGATTGGCCAAAACAGTGAATGAGGACGTCAAACGTAGTAAGCAGGACCAGGAAAATGTACTAAGCAAACGTTATTTATTACATTTGGTGATTTGGTACTGGGACTTTTATAATTGAACGTAATACACGGGAAAACGTGTTAATGAGGAACGTGCTAATGAGATTCCACTGAATATATCATAATAGTAAATCATGGTCTGCAATGAATGTGCTATATTTGGAATGGAAGGTAACAAAAATGCTTATTCCCTATCAAAACACAAAGCTGTTGACATTACAGCAGTAAGCAAACTGAGAAAAAGGAAAGGTCAGGCACCTAGAGAGGAGGTAAAGAAAGCAAAGTGTGTCTGTGAATACCAGGAGTGAATGGGAGGTGTCAGTTTGTTAGATCATATGACAGCTTGGATTCCTATAATGCAATACACAGTAATGCGGACAGGAAAATATGTCTATTTGCTAGACATGTATACTTTCAATTATCTCATTGTGTTTCATAACATGACACTGTTAAGAAGACCAACTACACAGACTTTAAAATCATTATCACTCATCAGTTGCTTCAAAGTGTAACATTACCAGAGCTCAATTTTAGAAGTCTGCCTTCACCCCATTGAGAGTGCAAGCTAAAACATGCATTGCTTTTCCAGTGCACATTCCACCCACAGACAAGAAAGGGAAAAGGATGGAACAAAACAATGTTTTATATGCTACATAGGGGAAGAAATAGCGAAAGTGCTTGGCAAAATAAACTTGTCACCCTTCATTTACAGAACTGTTTTGAGATATAACACACCCAACAATAATATTAGGCCATAAAAATCGGTGAGCTAATGCTTCCAGTATCATGCATGCAAAAGTTTAGGAAATAAATTAAATTGGTTGATTTTAAATGGATTTTTTAAACTTTCCAATGCACTCGTGCAGCTGTACAGGGATTTCAATCATAATTCTGAGGTAACCATGAGGATACTGAAATAAGATGCCAATGGGTTAAAGGAAATTCAGTGCACATCCGTACACACCATAGTTTTAACAAATTCATCACACCTTCCACTTATATGCTTTTTGTACTTCAAAAACATGTTCTGCTAATCTCAGTGTTAAAATTGGTATGGTTAAGTTCACACACTCAATACATATATTGAATGTGATTCGGAAGTAAACCACATTCTGCCATTATATAGCAAACACACAATGTATGAAAAGCTCATACAGTTTTAATTGTTAATAACGTCAAACTTGCTCTGATATACTAAATGTATAACATGAGTACCTACCATGGAAATCTATGCAGTAATATTTGTGCCCTCGGTACGGAGTCAACTTGAAACATGAGAGGCAACTTCCCACCTTTTACAAACAGCAATGCATTAATATACAGGTAGCGAATGCATACACTTATTAAAACTGTTTTTGAGATTCTTTGAATATGAAGACAAACAACAGGTTTAAATAGAGAACTTATATGTGCTGAAGCAAGCAGTTAGGTGCTCAGAAGCCAATAAGAGAAGACTAGAAGTATCTTCTATAGTTGTCTTGCAGAGTAAAGCAAGTTTAGTTTAGTTTTATTTCTCTTTCAACAGAATTTTAAGTACATTTTTGTTCAAGCATGAACTGTTGTAAATGCACTGCTTTAATTTTTATTTCCAAAATACCTAATTGAAGTGCATTCTGTTTTTGTACTGCAGGCATGCAGTAAGCATTACTTGGGAGCAGGTAAACCTGCCTCTTCTGTTAAACACCGCAGTAGTGTTTAGATAGGTATTTAGTGTACCTACATAAACTATGTTCATCAAGAGGTCAAAGTAAGCATAAACAAAACCTCGTGCGTTTTGATCGCAGCGCGCCTTCTTCACGGTTTGCTGGATGCTTCCGCCCTCTAGTTCCTTGAAAAGTGTTGCTAAATACTAAGGTTTGAAGCTCACTTAATTTCATAAAGCACAAACTATTGAGTACTAAGCATAGTTCAACTCAATATGTTAAATGATAAATTAATTTGTAATGGCGCTGATTGGTTGCTGGAACTGGTAGAAGAGGAAGGAGGAAAAAGCAAAACACTCAGTATGTATCAACATGGTGGAAATAACCGGTGTTGTGAAACATAAGCGCAGAAAACCTTTACGAAGTGGTGAGAAGATAATAGTTTTGAACGTATATAACAAGTTCTGCGAGAAATATCCAGAACTTGCTATTGATGATGTGGTGAAATTAACATCTGAGTTTACCGGTGTGTCAATTTCAAGAGTTTACAGCGCACGCAAAGAAAAATCCACAGTTGGTGAGGTTAGAACTCCCGGCAAGAAGAGACCACATGCGAGACGAGTGCTGGATGTTGTTTGTGATGAATTTGTGAGGTCAGCAATCCGCAGAAAAGTTATCCAGTTCTTTGATAACAATGAACCCCCCCCCCCCCACCTTAAACAAAGTGCTGTTTGCAGTTAACTCTGATCCGGACCTCCCAAACTTAAAACGAACCTCCCTTCACAGGTTGCTCCTGGAGATAGGTTTCGAGTTTGTCAGCAGGAAAAGAAAAAGTATTATTGTGGATAGAGATGACATTATTTTATGGCATAGATATTTTCTCCGTAGAATAAAAGAACTGCGAAAAATGCGAAAAGTGTACTATTTGGATGAAACGTGGATAAATGAGGGACACACGACAAGCAAAGCATGGACAGACACTACTGTAAAATCAAGAAGGCAGGCATTTCATGGGGGTTTAAGTACAGGGCTAAAAAATCCTATGGGGAGGGGTAAGTGGCTTATTGTGCTGCACATAGGAAGTGAAGATGGTTTTGTCGAGGGTAGAGAGCTTGTGTCGTATCCAAAACAACAGGAGACTATCACGAAGAAATGAATGGAGACGTTTTCAGAACCTGGTTTGAAAAGGTTCTGCCCAAATTAAAACCAAATAGCGTCATTGTGATGGATAATGCCCCCTACCACAGTGTGAGATTAGAACACATACCAAATCAATCTTGGAAAAAAGCTGACATCATAGCATGGCTGCAAAGTAAAATGCAGTTTTCGACGAGGGTCTTGTTAAAGCGGAATTGCTGGCATTGGTCAAGTCTCGTGCTAAACAGTACGAAAAATACGTAGTTGATGAAATGGCCAAACTTGCGGGTCACACTGTACTCCGTCTGCCGCCTTATCACTGTTACTTAAACCTGATAGAGATGGTGTGGAGTCGGGTGAAGGGTTATGTCGCCAGAAATAACACGACCTTCAAACTGCAAGACGTGCGTGCGCTGGTTGATTCAGCATTCCGTGTTGTAACACCAGATAACTGGCGTGCTTGTGTACAACATGTGGTTCAAGAAGAACAACATTTGTGGGACTTGGAGGGTATTATTGACACCGTTGTGGAAAAATGTGTGATACATCTTGGAAGTGATGAATCGAGCGACATAGAGACGTCCGACCTGGAGGGCATTCAATCAATGTCAAGCTCAGATTAGATGAATAGAGATGACGTAAGTTAATAGCAATTTCCATTACTAGCATGCTGTATGTCATATAGAGTGAATAAATATGTCAGTGGTGAAAAAACCCTATAATAGTTACCGTATGGGTAAATGTGTTCAATAAACTGAACATAATTAACTACTGATACCTGATGGAGGGGGCGCGTAACCTCATTTGGAATGCACGTTGCTGCGGAGTGATGCAAACCGGTGATTTGTTTATGTCTACTTTATTCTCCTGATGCACAGAGTTTAGGAGTTCCTTAAAATTGTATCTTTTGGAGCAGGGAGGTAAACAAAGTTTTTGAGGTGCTACTACAAGTGTAGGATGAATACATTCCTAATAATAGCAAACC
Source organism: Deroplatys truncata (assembly GCA_030765065.1). Lineage (NCBI taxonomy): Eukaryota > Metazoa > Arthropoda > Insecta > Mantodea > Mantidae > Deroplatys > Deroplatys truncata. The sequence goes on from CM060990.1 coordinate 490,104,864, forward strand.
AAAAGAGAGAGAAATATATTTCTTTGATAGTGGTATTACGTAATAGAGAATGGCACATGTGTATAGATGCAATGCTTTTATGCTGAAGGAACCAGATAATTTACAAGGAAATTTATTTTAGAATTAATATTAATATCCATATTCAACTATATGTTCTAATAGGAAGTCAATTTTACTCTATTAAGGTAAGTGATCAAGAAAATAAAGATAAGGTATTAAGGGGAGTCTAAGTAAAGGATTCTGACCACAAACGATGATGGCCTTGTAAACAAATAGCACAAGAGCACTTGGAATTAATAACATACAGGTTGGAAATAAAATGTTTTCATTTTTGAAAACCATACCCAGTTGGTTACAAGGTTTTTGGTGTCGCTCATTAGTTGCTGAATGCACTGGTAAGTCAAATTCCATTCATGTGACTTGCTGTTTGACTTCAGAAGGGGATACACATTTAGCAGTGGTATTATAAGGAGGCAGAAAGGAAGTTGTTCTGTGAAATCTTAAAATAATGTTCTACAGTTTACATATACATAAGTATATAATTCATATCATTTCCACACTAGTGTCATGCACGCTGAAGCATTCCACATACCATTGCTGTATTATATCTTTAATATATAATGCTACATAGAGATGATAAAAGCTGTCGCAGTTAAACTAAACTTAGCCGTTGCTAAAACCTTAGAGGAGACCATTTTTATGTAGATCTTGATTGTATCCTGTACTACACATTTGTGTTTAAAAAAATTGCCGTACATAAATGTCAAATGGCTTGAAAGAATTTACACTGCCACAGTAGAAAACAAGAGGTATGGGAGTAGAAGGTGCTTGGAGAGAGGTTGACAAAGTCAATAGATCTTTTTGCAAATATGTTTTAGGTCTACCAGTAGCATCACCAAATGGGGCAGCACAGAACTTGGTTGGTACTCCACCAAGACCAAAATTTTCACAAGGTCTATGAAATATTTATATTGAATCTCCAATCTGGGAGATAGCAATATTATCAAAGAAAGCTTTCATATACAAGAGAAAAGTAAGTGGAAAGGGTCATGGTTATTAAGAATACAGGAAGTTATAGAACAGATAGGTATGGGAGATGCCTGGATAAATGCAGAATATCACATAAGAGGCTTTTGGAAAGAAGTAGAATTAAGGCTAGAAGATATTGATAGACAAGATATTTTTGGCAGTACAAGAGAATAAAGCCCCTTGAGGATATATAGGGAAATAAAAGCAGTATGGGAGAGGGAAAAGTACATAGAGATGTGCAATAAATTAGGTTGAGAAGGATTTGTATGGGCAAGAACAGAGTTAGAAACTTGAAAAGCATAAGGCATGACAAGGATATAGGAAAATGTCCAATGTGCAGTGAAGTGAACACTGATTTCTACTGTACATTGTATTGTAATCAAACAAAGACATGGAAAGAACAAGTTTGGCAACAGAAATGGATATGTTTGGATGGGGAAGTATCAATAAGGAAGATTCTGACTGTAAAAGGGGATAAAAATATAAAAGCTATGGGAAACTGTTTGGGCAAGGTCAAAGAGAAATGCTTAAGAATGACTACAAAGATGATGGGGCTAAAGGCAGATGAAAGAGACATATAATGTAAGCAAGTAGACAGTCATCAATACACGGAAAACCAGCATTGTGTGTATTTAGACTGTAAATTACCATAGGCAGGCAACCAAGTGAATTTATGGTGTAAATAGGCTAATATTTTCAAATTTAATTATAGATTAAAATATATGTAATTTAATTCTGTAATTTTGAGTGTTGAGAAATGTTTGTTCATTCACACTACACATTTAAATGCATTGACTGACTATATTTGCACTAAATCCTATTTTGTTTGTTAAGGTGAGCGTTAAAGAAGATGGCATGCGTGGCTTAGCAAAGGGTTGGGCTCCAACATTCTTTGGATACTCCATGCAGGTTTGTACATTTTATACTTGTCAATTTTTTTTGAAAGTAAATTTTTTGAGTGAATTTGCCTGTGCATTCTATTTGACCAGTCACACAAATTAGCTTCTTAATATGTTTTACTGTAATGTCACTATGAATACTGGGTTGTAGTAATGTGAAACGACTCAGAAAGCCCTTGAAATAGTGTGCCTTATAATTAAATATGTTCTATGCCACAATATTACACATAAATACCCAGCAAAGCATAGGATATAAAGTCGGAATTTGACCACATAATTTTAATTCTTTGGCAAGTTTAACAGGAAAGCAAAGTTTCAAAATATTGTGTAAATTCCATATCTAACATTAAAAACTTATTGTCAACCTTTAAAAATACTTTTTTGCCCACTTTACTTGTCATGTAATCATCTAACACATGTTTCAAGGATACGTCCTCATCCTCATTTGATAGTAGTGTTGGGCAATCTGAATGAAATCTATCAAATTATTTGATAGTTGCAAACAACCGAATTATTTGGTAGTTTCCATCACCATTTGATGTTTCAGTTGCTTTACTGATTATACTTGCTGTGCTTTAAAACCATAGTATTCATTCTGTTTAACCAATCAATAAGATTGGAGGAATATGAGGCCCTGCCAACTACAGTAGTACAACATTAAAACAATGAATAATGCACTTCCCACTACCATTCACCAGTATACAGATATGCTGCCATCTGGTGAGAGTTTTTCAAACTATTAACCCATTCCCTCAAATCCAAATACCTGTGGTATTTATGGAGAAATAAATTTAATGATCATGCAACCATAGTAATGAAGGAATTAGCAAATATATTAAATTGCAGGGAATTAAGGACAGGGAATTGTTTAACTCGTCTTAAGGCTGCCGTAATGCCATTGACTTCAATGAGAATTACAATAATACTAATTTATTCATAAGTTTACACTTTTCCCCTTGTGTTAATTAAATTCCAAAATAAAGGTCAGCTAATAAAATTAATATCACTGCATAAGTTAGGTAACAAAAGGAAAATAAATTAAGCAACATAAAAATGGTTAATTTAGGTTATATTAGCACATGGTAAATCTTGGAGGTTAAATTACACAAGAGTTGGATTTGTGCCAGCAGCAATATTACTAAATTTCATTATTTGGTTTGAATCCAAAGTAAAATTATACATTCTTCTAGCATTGCATCACTTACTAATGAATTTTTCTTGCTGGCACTGCACTTTAAATATTGCAAATAATTGATATTAAATCTCGTAAACCATTTATTATAATTTTGGTTAAAGAGCAACCAGAGAAAAAGGCTGCAACAAATCGGAATAGAAAAAAGCTTGAAAACCTGAATATGTTCGGATTTTATATGCATTTATTGACCACTCAGCTAAGAATTATATGCTTCAGGACACCAGTCCAATTTCGAAAATTGTAGTTAAAGTTTAGCAAGCATAATCTAACACTGCACAATCATGATACACAATACACATTTGAAATAAACCGAGCAATTAATAACTGCATAATGTACATATTTAACTTCATTGACTACTTAACAATTACACTTTTATGGCCAAAATTCCATTCCCGGGTCACATTAACAGTGTTTGCATCTGTGCTGCAAATCTCATCTTAACACAATGCAGAGCCAAGTACAACCGTACAGTCTGCTGTACAACTATCGAATGAAAACCATTTTCATTACTATGACTACAGTTTAACATGTTTATACGAATGCCAAACTGAATGAAAACATTCGGTTGTTACAGGAAACTACTTTCAATCAATAGTGTGAAACATTTGGTTGGCCCATCACTAGCTGATAGGTCAGTTGGCTCTCGCCATGTGTCTACATTCCCATTGGTAAGTCATATGTCATCTGACACTGGTATTTCAAATTTCATGACTGAATTCTTGGCAATATAAACATCCTCCCACATATTAATTCCCAATGATTCTTGTCTGGTTTTAAAAGTTTTATTTCTTTGCTAATATTATGATTAAATACCAAAAATAAGTTATTGCTGATTTACCTGTTTGAATTTGATATTTCTCAGGTGTTCCTTCAATCATGTTTCCAAATTCCTTTTTGTTTCCCCAATGTGCAAATTTTTTTTTTTTTTTTTTTTTTTTTTTTTTTTTTTTTTTGCAATCTTCACAATTAACACACTATATTCTTGATAATTTATTGCTAGAAGTAGTATTTTTTTAAAGGATGCTTAAGCAGGTTTTTCACACTGGTATTTGTTTTGGGGAGCCAGTTTAATATTGTAGCCCTTAAAAATCTTGTTGAATTTATTGAACATTTTTGGATGATGGTGAAAATTTGCAGTATTTTTCTTTTGGATCTATGGTTTTAGTTTTCTCACATCCTATTGTTTTCCAGCTTCTGTATTTATTAGTCATTTTATTTACAAGGTTTGATTTAAAGCCATTCAAATTAGTAACATATTTAATGTGATCCATTTCTTTATTATATTCTTCATTCGTTAATGGGATGCTAACCAATTTGTGAATTAGACTGGGAACGATGACATGTTGTGTTTTGGGGTTGAAGTTATCATTTTTAATGTAATTATCTATGTGCGTTGGTTTCCTGTGTATGCGATATTCTAATTTATCCTTGTTCCTCATTTTTAAATCCAGGACAAGCAACCATTCACCTTGTTTTATTTCCAAGTTAGATTTTATTGAACTATCTCACAAATTCAATATTCTTGCAAATTCTTTCACAGTGTAATTTGCAAATTTGAATTATTTCTAAATTAAACCTTCCACTAAAATGACCAATAAATACAGAAGATGGAAAACAATCAGGGATGTGAGTAAATTAAACATGATATCTAAAAGAAAAATACTGAAAATTCACATATCATTAAAAAATGTTCAATAATTCAACAAGATTTTTAAGGATTACAGTATTAAATTGGCTCCTGAAAGCAAATAACAGTATGAGAAACCTGCATAACCATCTCTTAAAAAAATACTACTCTTAGCAATAAATTATCAGGAATATATTGGGTCATTTGTGAAGATTGCCAAATATACACATTTGGAGAAAAAGAGCAATTTGAAACATGATTGAAGGAACATCTGAGAAATATCAAATTCAAACAGATAAACCAGCCATAGCTTGTCATTTTTGGTTATGTTATCATAACATCAGCAAAAAAATAAAACTTTTAAAATGTCCAAGAATCATTGGGGACTAATAGTGTGGGAGAATATTAAATTATCAAGAATTCGCACTCCCATGAATTTTGTGATACTAGTGTCAGATGACATACGACTCACCAATGTGAAGGTCAACAGTCCAAACAACAGAGGAAGGTGAAACAGATACCTGATGAGAGCCAGTTGACCAATCAGCTGAGGATGAGGAGGACATCTTCTTGAAACGTGTACTGTTAGGCGATAAGTAAGCAAAGCAAAAAAGTGCTTTTTAAGGTTGACAAAAGCTTTTAACTTTTAATTATTATGCTCTACCATTTTAAATACTTATTTTTCATTTTTAATTTTATAAATTCCATGTGTTTTTCCTAAAACCTAAAGTATCACTAAAAAGAACAAATGCTTTATTCAGCCTGTATATTAATCTGTTGCTGCACTGTCACTTCATGCTCGATAACAACACTAGGTTACAAATGAAAACTTGTTTTCTGCAGTACAATTAAAAATAGGTGACTTCTACAAATTTCAGTGTGCAGAATTCAAAAATGCATTCCATTTTTCTGTAGCACATCTCTTTTTGGCAATACAACAATATTCAATGAAAATATAATTGTAAAATTAGCAAAAATATTAACACACACATATACAACTTTTAAAGAAAATAAAGAATAATAATAACAACATGAAAGTGTACCTGAATTTGAGAATGTATGTTAGTTAATTTATTTAAAGGTGAGTCGGAATTGTTACACTAACATCACTTATGTTTACTCAACATGTTTCGGGAAACGGTTGTTCCCATCCTCAGAAGCTATTCCGACTGTAATATCAATGTATGTTATTTATCTTGTGTACCCCCTTTTCTTTTCCCATGGAATTTTAAGTGTACACAATTTTTTTTCAAGTGGTCTCTGGTGGGTTCATTGCATGCAAGACACCAGCGGTAATAATTGGCCATCATATGTAAGTCCCAATGTCCCTGATGATGTTGTTCATCGTCCTTCAAGTCCTGGTGTTACCTTTCACCTTGCTCTTCACTGACAGCTCCTAAATTCGACAGGAAGTAGTCAAGATGTGACCTGAGGAAATGAAGCTTCAAACTCGTATTACAGCTGAGCTGTCTGAAATTTTCCAGCATATTTCTGACAATTTCTTTGTATTGAGGGTCTTTCACTTTGCCCAGAAATTTCTCAACCACTCTGAATGCATTCCACGCATCTTTTTCAATTTCATTAATAGAACAGGTAAAATTAACATCTTTCATCAATTTGCTTATCTGTGGTCCATCAAATACTCCCTCTGATTTTAGCCTGTGACAATGACTGAAACTTTGTGCATAAGTACTGGAAGCAAGGGCAACTTTTGTCTAGTGCTTTCATGAATTGTTTCATCATGCCAAGTTTTATGTGTAATGGATGGAGTAGAATTTTTTTATGATCAACAAGAGGCACATTAGTAACTTTTTGATCCAGGTTCCAGTTGCTGCCTCTCAGGCCATTAGTCAGTTTCCCAATGTTTGTCCCTCACCCTGCTATCCCATTTGCAAAGAAAACAAGGGAATTTTGTGTATCCTCCCTGTTGTCCTAGTAACAGACCATGACCAAGTCACCACATATTTCCCCCCAGGGGCTCACCTTATGTGAGTACGGGTTCGGCGTACCCGGGGGTGCCCGAGCCACTCATCGCCATATTCATCCCCGTCTGGTCAAGGTGGATTCGTTATTGTGACTGGAGGACTCGAGGTAGGCTCTCATGCGTTCTGTGCATTTCATTCCATGATGCCCCTCGCCATCGTTTCTTTCTTCTCTGCTCTATTTACGCGCATTTCGCCCCACGTCCATTCATTCATACATCTATTTTACGTCTTCACCGGTCTACCTTGCGTGCGAAACGCCCACACAGTTTTATTTCTTTTACCCTTTTATTTTAATCCTCCGTGGACACAGCCTGAGGGATACCCGCGCAGCTGGGTGAGTGGGTAATGGCGTCATCCCCACCACCCGGGGTCGCCATGTAGGGTATGTGTTCGTATCCGCTGTTCAACTGCAGTCCCTCGGGGGTGCCATTGCACGAGCTGCTGACTTCCGACGGCCATTGGGTCCCTCTGTCTATGTTCTGGGAGGTGTGATCCTGGAGTGAGTCTGGTATAGATAGGCCACTCACCCAAGCCGGGGTAACGCCCGGGAAGTCCGAGCCCGAGGTCGGAGACGGTTGCAATGGTGGAGGATTTCTTTCGCTATGGAGCACCCTTTCTCCATTATTAATATCAAGCGCCGAAAAGTCATTGCAACAGAAGTAGCACCACCAACAACTGGTTGTTACTTAGTGATTACCCGTACAGAGGAAGGACAATCATTCGAGAAGGTGAACCCTTTTATAATCCAGAAGGGCATTGACTCAATTGCTGGTCCTGTTCATTCCTGCACTCGCCTACGAAACGGTTCGTTGTTGGTTCAGAGTAAGTCCGGTCAACAAAGTAAGACCTTGTTGCGCGCCACGCTTCTCCACGGTTATCCCATCCGTGTTGAGAAGCACCGCACCTTGAATTCCTGTAGAGGCGTTGTCACCACTCAGCCTCGACGGAATGTCGGTGAACTGGTAGAATATCTTTCCGACCAAAAGGTAACAGCGGTTCATCGAGTGCAGGCTAAACGCGACGTAGTATTGGTACCAACTCGTACCCTGTTTCTCACGTTCGATGGTGTCGATCTGCCCTCTAGTATTTCAGCAGGGTACGAACGTATTGCGGTGAGGCCCTATATACCTAGACCTCTGCGTTGTTTCAAATGCCAACATTTTGGGCATACGCAAGTTTCATGTAAGAATGCCGTTACTATCTGTGCGTCATGTAGCCAGCCGTCACACGATGGTACCTGTTCATCCGAACCCGTCTGCGTTAATTGCAGAGGGTCTCATTCTGCTTCATTTGCCGACTGTCCGCGGTACTTGGACGAGAAGGCGATCCGGGTAAAGGAGAAACTCTCCTTCGCCGAAGCCTGGAGGCGTTACCATGCGCGCCAACCTTCGCTCCTGCGATCGGGAACATTCAATTCTGTTGTTGCCTCGCCAGTACCCCGGAAGGATGCCGAGACTCAAACCTGGACCATGACTGCATTGACCGCCACTACCATCCGGCCTTCCATTTCAGCTAGTTACCAAGCCCTCTAAACCTGGTCCAAAGGTTATGAAGTCACAAGGCATTGAGAAAAACTCGAAGCAGAAATTTCGTACAGAAGATTTTTTGAAAGACCCTCCACGTGCACGCGGTAAGAAGAGTTCACGTTCTCCTCCTCGAAGGTCGCAGTTCCAGGATGCTCTTGGGGCAAGCCGCGCTCAGCGGCCACCTTCACCCATTGCCACCCAGAACTATGGAGTCTGACCAACTCCATACTAAAAGCCCGAGCCCCAAGGTTATTTTGAGCCGCCCTTCTAAGTAAGAAGTTTATCCCTTTTATTCATGGCTATCCTGACCTGGAATTTACGTGGTGTACGATCGCATAGGGCGGAACTGCAACTTCTATTGCGTTCCCATTCACCTATGGTCGTGTGTTTGCAGGAGACTAAGCTTCGCCCTCACGATCCTTTTGAGCTCCGAGGGTATACTCCGGTTCGCTACGATCTTGAGCCGGAGGAGGGCACTCCTGCTCATGGAGGTGTCGTGTTATTAGTGCGTAACGACGTTCATTTTCAAACTCTCACTTACATCAGACTTGAAAGCTGTTGCCGTTAGACTTCAGTTACCCGGCTTTTTCTTTTCTGTTTGCTCTGTGTATTCACCTCCATCGTCTCCCCTCGCTAACGCGGACATTCGAGATCTCTTGTCCGCTCTCCCCACAACACCACTTCTTCTGTTGGGAGATTTTAATGCCCATCACCCCCTGTGGGGTTCGCCAAGGGCTTGTGCGAGGGAATCCTGCTTTCCGACGTTTTTGATCAGTTCAACCTCTCCATCCTCAATACATGTGAACCTACTTTTCTGTCTGATTCTTCTGGTACATTCTCTCACTTGGACGTTGCCGTTTGCTCACTCCACCTTGCTAGTCGTCTGCAGTGGAACGTCGTCGCTCTAGCGACCATTACCCCTGCATCGTTTCTCTTCTGTCTCACCACGCCCAGCATTCCAGAATACCTACTAGATATTCACAAAAGCCGACTGGAGATTTTATTCCAGCCTCATGTGTTTTGAGGACCAACCCTTCACTGACGTTAACCAAATGGTGCAGCACCTTACCGCTACGGTTCTATCTGCTGCCGAACGCACAATCCCCCGTTCGTCCTCTCATCCTCGAAGTGTTCCTGTTCCTTGGTGGAACGAGGAGTGTCGGGACGTCGTGTGCCCGTACCGCTGCGCTTAGTGTGTTTCGGCGACACCCTACACTTGATAATTTGGTTACGTTTAAGCAATCCGAGCCAGGGCTCGTCGCATTATTCAGGATAGCATGAAGGCGTCGTGGACTCGTTTTGTCGAGTCTTTTAATCGCTTCATCCTTCCTCTGTTGTTTGGGATAAACTTCGTCGCTTCTCCGGTAGTGTCACATTGTACTGTGTCTGGCCATCAGGTTTCCAATATCACCATAGTGGATCCGGCTGGTATTGCTAACACTCTGGGTGCTGCCTTTGAGGCGGTTTCCAGTTCTGCCCATTATTCCGCCGGCTTTCGCACTCTCAAAGACCGGCTGGATTCCGAGTCCTATAATTTTCGGTCTGCTAATTCGGAGTGTTATAATAAACTTTTTACAATGACGGAGCTGGAGTATGCTCTACATTGCTCTAGGCACTCCGCTCCTGGGCCGGACGGCATTCATGCCCTGATGTTAAAGAACCTTCCAGCCGACAGTAAACTCTTTCTCTTACAGATCTATAAACGTATTTGGCAAGACGGCTTTTTACCTTCCGTTTGGCGCGATGCCACCATTGTCCCTATCCTTATCCTGGGAAGGATCACCAACTACCTTCCAGCTACCGCCCTATCTCCCTCACATGTTGCATTTACAAGGTGATGGAGCGCATGATCAGCGGGCGGTTGACATGGTGGCTTGAGTCTCAGAAACTGCTAGCGAACGTTCAGTGCGGATTTCGTCGCCATCGCTCTACCCTCGACCGTCTGGTGTCTGTCGACGCATATTATGAACGGATTTCTGAGAAAGTGTCAAACTGGCTGTGTTTTTTGACCTGAAAAAGCTTATGACACTTGTTGGAGGGGCGGCATTTTACGTACACATAACGGATGGAATCTCCGCGGTCGTCTTCCGATATTTCTTCTGGAGTTTGACGGACCGCGTCTTTCGTGTACGTGTAGGCTCGGTTTTATCTAGTCGTTTTATTCAAGAGAACGGAGTACCGCAGGGCTCTGTACTCAGTGTCACACTTTTTGCGATAGCTATCAACCCCGTTGTTGATTGTATTCCACCTGGTATTTCATCGTCCCTTTTCGTTGACGATCTTGCTATTTATTGTAGTTCACGGCGGACCTGTCTGCTCGAACGCCGTCTCCAGAGCTGTATCGACCGCCTCTACGCCTGGAGTAACGCCAACGGCTCTAATTTATCCGCCGAGAAATCCGTCTGCATCAATTTCTGTCGCCGAAGGCTTTCCCTGCGCCCTCTCTCCATCTTGGGTTGGTGGTCCTTCCATTTGCAGACGAGGTGAAATTTTTGTGGCTGATCTTTGATCGAAAGCTGAGCTTGGCTTCTCACATTTCCTTTTTAAAAGCAAAGTGTGAGCGTTCTCATAATATTTACGTGTTTTAAGTGGCACGTCCTGGTTAGCTGCTCGGACCGTTCTTCTGCGTCTTTATCGCTCTTTGGTCCGATCCAAGCTTGATTACGGGTGCATTGTCTATTCATCGGCACGTCCATTTGTGTTACGTCGCTTGACTGCCATTCATCATCGTGGTATAAGAGTCGCTACAGGGGCCTTTCCAACTAGCCCTGTACCCAGTCTGTACGCTGAAGGTGCAGAGCCTCCGCTGCCCTTCCAGCGTGAGATGCTTTCGTGCAGCTATGCCTGTCGACTCTCAAGCTTGCCTAACCACCCGTCCTTCGAGTTATTTTACGAGGATTGGCTTGATCGACAATATTTAGTTAGCTCCTCTGCATTGCTCCCTCCATGGGTACGATTTCTTCAGCTCCTTCGGCATTTGGACGTTACGCCAGCGCCGGCCCTTCCCAGGAGGGAAACGCTTTTTCCTCCATGGTTGCCCGCTGAGGCCCACTGTCACCTTGGGCTAACGTCGATGCCGAAGACTGAGACCCCTTCTTCAGTCCTTAGATCGGCTTTTTTAGAACTACAGGTGCAATTCGGGGACTTTCATTTTATCTTTACCGATGGATCTAAGACTGATGCTGGAGTAGGATGTGCCTTTGTTTGTGGTGAAAATAGTTTTACCTTTCGTTTACCTGGGCAGTGTTAGATTTTTACCGCCGAACTTTTTAGCATTTATCAGTCTCATTTATACATCCAGCGGCACGACTTACGGCACTCTGTTGTATATTCTGACATTCGGAGTGCCCTTCAAAGTATTCGTGCGCTGTACGTTTACCACCCGCTCGTACAGCGCATTTATGATCTCCACTCGCTCGGTGCTTCTGGCATCAGCGTCTCCTTCGTGTGGATTCCAGGTCATGTGGGCATCTCAGGAAACGAGTCTGCTGACGCCTCTGCCAAATCGGCAATTTTATTACCCAGATTTTTTACCTCTGTTCCCTCGTCAGATTTTTATGTTATTTTACGTGGTCGCATCCTCTCGCTTTGGCGTGATGAATAGATAGCCCTCCAGGGGAACAAGTTGCGGGACGTTAAAACTCTCACGTTAGTCTGGGGTACCTCTTCTCGTTCTCGTTGGGAAGAGGTGATTTTAACTCGTTTACGTATCGGACATTGTCTTTTTAGTCATAGACACCTGCTCAGTGGTGACCCCACTCCATTCTGTGAACAGTGTGACGCGCCCTTAACGGTGCGTCAGGTTTTAGCTCCATTACGCGCTCGTGTGTGTTTACCTGTTGGCATAGCAAACGTTTTGGCAGACGACACACATGCTGTAGATTGTCTTTTACGCTTTATTATTGACAGTGGCTTTAGCCGGCGCATTTGATGCACTGTGATTTTATATTGTCTGTTTTAATGGGGGCTCTTCCCCCTCCCCAGGGACATATGGCGCTATGTTCCCTTGACTTCTACAGCTCCTGACACGTTTTAGTCTTTTATTGATTTGTTTGCCATGGTTTTAGTGTGGTTGTTTTAGAATTTGTAGCCATGTTTCTTTAGTGTTTTTGACAATGCGGGTTTGTGTGCCATTTTTTAGTTCTTGGCTTTTAAATTTTATACCTTGTAAGGGCGCTGATGACCTTTGATGTTTAGCGCCCTTAACCCCCCCATCTCATCTCTCATCTCACCACATATTTGCCACTCATGGTCGCAGTACTTAATTTTCTCAAGAACACACTTCAGCTTTTCATAAGACACTCTTAGATTTGTAGAATGTGCAAGCGGTATTGAAGCTAACTTGTTGTCATTATGAAGTAACAGTGCATTAAGACTTTGTTTGGAAAAACTCAATAAAAAGACGCCAGTTACTTGGCTCATATCTTCCCTGCTCAACTGTTGAAAGATTACACACATCCACACAAAACACAAGTTGATCTGCATAGTACTTGCGGAACTAGATTTCACGATTCCTATACCACAAAAATGTAACATCACGTGATGATAAATTCTTCTCCTATAGTCTTGAGCCTAGTAATTTACTTTTTTGCTTTGTGAAGCCTAAATCTGTCGCTAAATCATTTAGCTCAAATTGAAACTGTTGTGGTGAATTGTCAAATTCTTCTGGATCAGAAACCAACTTGTCAGAAATCACAAAGCTGCTTTCAGATTCACTAAAATTGAGGTCTCCTGGTGGTGTACGTATGGGTAGTTGTGGTCCATGCGAAATAGGCCGTGTAGATGAGTTCAGATTTGGATATTTAATTCCTACGTAATCTTTTTGTTGTAGCCAGCAACTTTGCACATGGAAAGGTAGCAGTTGTCATGGTGATTCTGTTGCTTTCATTGCATATCATTGGTTTGGCAAATGGCATTGCCTTCCGTTTTCCTTCATACCAATAATATAGCCCCCAACATAACTGTTACGTGCAATATGAGGCTTGAATGATTTATCCTGATCACCAGCTTTCTTTTTGAAATATGAGTAATGTAGTTTCTTTGTTTGTGAGTCTATTTTACGTACCTTTCTGTCAAACATGTAACACCCACAAATGTAACAGAACTTCTGAGGACTTTGTAGACACTGTCTCCTGCATAATCCTGATGTAGAAGTCATACTCAAAACTTTTATTTTAGCACTACACATATAGAAGACGAACGTGTGTATTAACACAAGTTTTCAGCCCAACTGAAGTTGAGATGTATGATAGCTGTAAATGTAAGCACAAATACTTCACAAGAAGACAGATCTGACCCATAGAACAAAACTGATAAGTGCTCTGAATATAAACATAAACATCTGGGTGATAAGGGAGGGTGGGAAGTGAGCTGATTAACATGTTCACTCCCACCTCTTTCAGAGGCATTTAAATATCCAAACCGCACATTAAGTGCTCAAGTAAACCACTTATAATATCAAACCCCCTCTCTTAAAAATTAAATTGCTTATAAACTAATATTTTTAGAAATCAAAAAGTGTCTGTATAGAGGATTTCCTAGTAGATCATATCGCATTGTCCTGTATATAAGGGAATGCTACACATTTTACAGGAGTTCGTTTTTCACTAACTTCATTAATTTTCACTCTACTCATTTTTGTATGGTTTTACCACTTCTTATGACTGGGAATTTCAGCAGTTCATGTTCCATCGGTTTTCCATTCGTATGCTATGGGAGGTACCTTGCTGATGCTTCATTGGGGGATCTGGAGTGAGAAAGCAGTGGCAGTGTCAGATAGTGATGTGTCAGAGGGAGTTGGAGAAGGTGCTGATAGTTCATGACCTTGAATGAAGTCTCAAAACTGACTGCCAGAATGTTAGTTTCTTTTAAATCCCTGAGTGACTTCTGGTATAAATGGAAAGAGCTGAAAAGTGTGCACTGTAAGAAGAGAGAAAAAAATGTGGCCTGTTAAATTGCATGTCAGTTTCGCCTTCACTATCACTTGAAAAATATCAGAAATAAGTTTGTTGCCAAAATCTTCTGCATATCAAACTTCAAATGCTTCGTTGGACAAATACTTTCTCTGGGCCATAATTTTTGTCTTGCCACACTGTGTGCAAATACATATTCCAAACAGTCATTCAAGTCAACAACCTTTACACTGATGAATATTTGTTGAATAAACAAAAAGGAGAGTTACCAGAATAACCTAAAAAATCACTGACAAGTAAGGTACAAGGTGCATCTATCTGCCATCTACATAAGGACTCCTAAACTGCATTGTCATATCATGTGTTTGAAAGAAAAACTATGCATAAGTTATCCAAATTACGTTGGTTACATTAATAATGTAAAGTGTGTTAATAACTAGACATCAGATTTGTATGCAAATGCGTATTTAGTTTGTTTTTACCTGTGATATATAGTTAAGTTTTGCAATATGTATCATGTTCTGTGCTTGTATGTAAAGTTTTGTAGTGCATATAATTATTTCCGATGTTGCTGCCTACTTTGTAATTTTCCCATGCATCGAGCATACATACTTCTAAACTTTCAATTTTAAAATTGATATTTAAACACATTAGTGACAAAATGATAAAGCCCTTACTATGGAGACACCCATATCCATTCTCAATGAGGGTCAAGGTAAACTTAGTGTGCTCCTTTAAAGCATGCAGGAAAATTAAGCATTAAATTGTGCTGTGGTTTAAAGAGAAATCTTGACATTAAAGTTTTATTTTCTGTGGATAAATTATCTTTTAAGCTGCAAACATAGTGCTTTCTGAATAAATTTCCCAGAGTAAGTACTTCCAAATTTTGCCCAGTAACATCTGTGGACATGGAAAATTCCTTCTCAGTATATAACCTTCTATTAACTGATAAACATCATAAACCTTAGCATTTGGAGAACATGATCATTGCATACTGCAAATAACCAGATTGATGTCTAAGGAAGAACGTATACTGTAACTAGCGGAAAGTATGGGCTTAAAAGCTAACCATGTTAGTGCATGCTTAGTGCATATTCTTGAAATTTTAGAGCATATTTTAAAGATGATGACAGCATAAATGCATGAATATTTTAGGTATGTCAGTAAATTAAAATCTGATATCAATAACATAGAAATTTGCAACTAATGTTGCCACTTCTTTTATTAAGAAAATGATTTACATATGTTGATAATGATTATCTTGAGTTAAATTCAAAGCAGTAACACATCATTAAATTTGTTTGAAAATAAACAATGTAATACTATAAATCAGGTAAATGGTTCTTTCAGTCCATGTAATGGATTTTCATTATTCTACTTCAACTTCCACAAGATCATAAACTTCCAAAGGGATATTACAATAGCTGGCAAATTTATATTAAAGTCAAACACTAACAGTATGAGAGGAAGTATATCTAGCAGATCTTTTCTTTTTACTTTAGTTTTTGATATCATAGACTTGTACTTTTGTTCTACACTATTAATGGAAAGTCTCTTGAGGGGCTGAAGGGTTCTTCAATGTTCTTAAGAGTTTTTGTAGAGCGAGACCCCATGCTCTTAGGTGCACTGAAGTCATTGGACTTTTTGCCAAGAAAAAGTTCCTCTACTATTCTTCTGTATTGCCACAAATCTGTCTCCAGTTTCTAAATTAATTGATACTAATCATGAGGATGGCATATTGTCACTTTCAACCATTTGAGAGGTGCACATCACACTACATATGGATGTGGTTAGGAACTAAAAATTTGTGATTTACAATTGATATGCCAAAACTCAACCATATCCTTGAACATCACTGTCACATGCGAGGTTTTGTTCTGATCACAAGTATCGGAATAATATAAATGAGGCATTTTCATGAACACCTTGCATCCATTGCTTCATGCCACAAGTAATTTGAAGATCTCCCTGTTTCATTGTCATGAATATTCAAATTAAAGGAGACCATAACTGCCATTTATAGAAATCTACATATGATCCAACACACGGAGTGTGGAGCAGACGCTGCTGCAAATAAAAGCTGAAACACTACTTGGAATTTCTTTTTAAATATATATGTTATATGTATGCTGTTTCTGCAGCTTCTTGATGAGATTTTAATTCAGCATTTATGCTTTCTATTTGCACATTGTTACCTGCATCAGCAGCCACTTTCAGTTGCATATGTAAGGTGTCACATTTATGATACATGTACATGCTTGGCTTTTTCAATTGCAGGTTTAGGAAATGGAATTCTTTATCATATAGTTTTCTTGAAACACCTTTTGCTCGGCTTTCAAGATACAGACTATACATCAATAGGCTTAATCATTTATTTGCCTTGTATAATGACTTTCATGTGAAGAAAATGAAAGAATCTGACTTCTAACCTTTTCCAAGCCTTCTTCACATGTGTTATGACTTGGTGTGTGATTTCCTTGCTTGTTTTGAGGGATTCCTGTAAGACTTGTTTTTGTAATGTATTTAATGTAACAAGCTTTTCAATAAAATCAGCACGCTTATTATGGTAACCTAATGCCCAGTATGAGTCATTTTGTGGAAAATTGTTTAAATTTGAGGAAAAGTTTATCTTCATATCTCAGATTTAATTGATATCTTTACATATTCTGTGAAGTAAAAAAGATAAATGGTTTTAATTATGTACACAAATGTAAAGCATTAAACTTTGTGATATTTTGTGTGCACTGTTCTACATAAGTTTGAATATTTCTGATATTATTGATGAGAAAAACATGATCTTTGACTCATTTTGACTGTTGAAATACATACATCATTTACACATGAAATGAAAAATAATTTATTTCATGTTTGTTATTTTTACAAATCTATTAAGGTTACAAACATTATTTTACTTGTTTATTTGCTTATTCTCTTTCAATAGGATGTAAGTCCCAATTACAGAAAGTAGAGAAGAAAAAAAACACATGCATGCACACACACAAATAATTGGACAAGAGCTTCATAAAGCTGCCTTTTAAATACACAGAAACTGATGGGAGAAATCCAAGTGGGTGAATTTAATCAACATTGTATTACATGTAAGACACATTGTTAATAACACTGGATTCTTGAAATCCTGCGACCTTTGAATTTGACACAAATAATAGTGTTGAATGTTAAAATTCAGGTATTGAACTAATGTTGGATTACCCACAAGATTGTTTGTTAACTTATATAATAAAGTGTGTTGTGCAGTATCTCTTCTGGTACTCAGCTTAAATTAAATTTTGTCAGTAAGTTCTTGTAATGATTGTCCAGGTAGAATGCTGGAGTATTGGTATTCTTAAAATACAAATCAAAGAAATTTCTTCTGTACCTTTTCTCTATTTTGATGGATTTGAAAGTAAGGACTCCAGATCAGTGAAAGATACTCCAACTTACACCTCGCATATAGATTATAAAATTAATTAATTAATTGAGTTTTATTTATGGACGCTCTTTAACTACTATGGTTCTTAGCGTCCCATTCTATATCGGGGTGAAAGACCTGTAATTTTGCTCAGAGGCCTCTTTATCAGGCTTGAGGTTCTTTTACGTGCCATAAATCTATGACACGGGACCACCAGCTTTACTTCCCTTATTAAAGTTTGACAACTCATGAGATCTTTCAAATTTCTGAGTATAAATCCAAGATTTTAAAATGCATGTTTCATAATTTGATCTATGTGGTCATTAAATGTCCAGTTCTCGCATACTTCAATTCCAAGGTCTGTATAGGATTGTTGTGAGATAAATTGTTGCATTCATTGTGTGAACTGGCCTACTGGATACATTCCTTCTAGACCTGTTCATTACACAGCTCTTATTAATACTAAAGAGCAAGCAGCTTCTTTTACAGTCCATTCATGTATACTATTAATGTCCTGTTGTAACTTGGATATATGTGTACAGGTTGTAACAGATTTAAATACTTTTAAATCATCTGCAAATAATAAACAGTATTTAACACCTTTGTTATATCATTAATAAATAAGAAGAATAATGGTCTCAGGTTTGAGCCTGGAGGCAGGCCTGAAACTACGTTGAGCTTAGTAGAAAAACAGTGATCATAAACAAAATGTTGCTTTGTCTTCATTAAGTACGAGGAAATTTAGTCATAACATTCAAGGCACAAAAATAAAATTAGCTAATTTAGATAACAGGATATCATGGTCGACGCTCTCAAAAGCCTTAGAAAAGTCGGTGTAAATTGTGTCAACGTGCATTTGCTGGTTAAGTGAATTGTCAACGAACTGTGTAAAATTCATCATGTTAGATAAGCTAGACCTTTTAGGTAAAAACCATGTTGGTTATCAGATATTAACTTCTAACATACATATAAATGCAACTATAGAATTTGCTCAAATATCTTGACAAATATAATGGAAATCGGTCTGTAATTTTCAATCTTAGTAGGGTCACCTTTTTCAGAATTGGACACACTTTAAGTTTCTAGTTATTAGGAAATGTTTGTTTTACAATCAAATTAAATAAAATGCACATTAGATGTTTTAGTATTTCCGCACTACCCTTCATAATAAATGGTGTGCTCCCTGGACCACTTGATATTTTTTGGTTTAAGTTTTCGAATAGCTGTCATATACTCATCCGTTATACAGAGAGAGCCAAAAAACTACTAACCGGCTGCGCAGTGTTTTTCCTGTCTGCATCCTCAGCGCTCATTGCAGTCTACCGCAATCATAGAAAGGATGGATGAAACCATACAACATTTTTAAAACTACTTTTAAAGGCTTTGTTTACCATCTATATGAAAGGAGATGCTGAAACTGGCCACCGTCGTTGTCCATACATTTTTGGCACCTCTTTAGGAAACAATCCATCACTCGCCGTAGTTCATGTTGAGAAATGCTGGCAATTTCCTGGCGGATATTTTGTTTTTATTCTTCTAGGGTGTGTGGGTTTGTCTTGTACGCTTTGTTTTAAGTTACCCCAAAGATAGAAATCGCAGGGGGTTAGGTCGGGGGACTGAGGAAGGCCACAAATCTCTACTAATAATTCTGTCCTCAAACACTTTCAATGGTTCTCATCGAAATATTGGCTGTATAAGCTGTTGCAGAGTCTTGTTGAAACAAGGCAAAATCACGCTCCCTGTCTGTTAATTCACAAAACAAAAAAAAAGGGGGGGCAAAATTGTATTCACATATGTGCGTCAACTGTAGTTGAAGCCCGTGCATACGTGAATACAATTTTGCGCCCTGTTTTAAGAGAATTAACAGACAGGGAGAATGTTTTTGCCCTTTTTGAACAAGACTCTGCAACAGCTCATACGCCAATATTTTGATGACAACAATTGAAAGTGTGTTTGAGGACAGAATTATTAGTAGAGATTTGTGTCCCCCGACCTAACCCCCCTGCAATTTCTATCTCTGGGGTAACTTAAAACATAAAGTGTACAAGACAAACCCAGACACCCTGGAAGAAGCATTTCTCAACATGAACTACGGCGAGTGATGGATAGTTTCCTAAAGAGGTGCCAAAAATGTATGAACGACTGTGGCCAGTTTCAGCATCTCCTTTCATAAAGCTGGTAAGTAAAGTTTTTAAAAGTAGTTTTAAAAATGTTGTATGGTTTCATCCGCGCCTTTCTATGATACCAGCAGACGGCAACGATCGCCAAGGATGCAGATAGGAAAAACACTGCGCAGCTGGTTCATAGTTTTTTGGCTCTCTCTGTACTTGTTATAGATAGTGTATAAGGTATTAAGGGCAATTCTTTAGGCAAGTGATATGCAGCTTTTTCATGTTTATATACTGATTCAAAATATTTAGCAAAGCCATTAGCAATTCTTTATCCGTTAGTGTACTACTGTCCATTCCAAACCAGAGTGCCTTTCACTGAAAACAAACTCTTTGTATTATCCGCACGAAAGTAGTTCGCAATCCCCGCCCATAATGGCTGCTTGTTCCCCTCCCACTGCTTGTTGAACACTATTTAATCTATAAAAAGGCGCCCTGTGTGAGAATCATAGTTCAAAATGCAACCTGAGGTAACAATCGATTTTATAAGTATGCAGCAATGAACATTTTACTTACATTAATCACAATCCTCGGGCAAAAGTGCAACACCCAAATCCGAATCCTCCGGAAATGACTCAGCTGCCATATCAGAATCGGAACTACTCTCCAAAACAAGCTTATCGACAATTCCACAGCACTGTCGCACTTAAAACAACTTCCCACATTTTATTCTCTTCTATGTTGTATTATGTCTGTTTATATTCCCTGCTTTCGTTACACTTCTCACTGAAACGCCTGTAAAATCCGATATTAGTTTCGTAATATGCAATAATGCAAGTGTCGGGTATTTTTGTAATAGTGAGTTGAATATATGAAGTATTGTTTGTTTTTAGCCACTTTTTAACTGTTTCCCGCTTGTGTGTTTAAACAGTTTATTCGCACTACACGTACCTTCCTCTGCCATGTGAGCTCAAATACCTACTGACTAAATCACAAGATTTGACCTGAGCTGAACATATGTGTGTTAGTGTATTATGAATGACTGTTCGCTTATATATCCTGTATTAACGCAAAGTGTTTATTCGGTACTCAGATAGCACCTCTGGGAATTCATTGCTGCATTTCTTGTATACGTAAGAGAGTGACAGTCAACATACGGTTGGTATTAACTAACAAGATGCCCTCGGTGTTGGCGCAATAGCAGGCGAAAATCATATTTTGTAATCTCTTAACAGCTAGTATATATCCATTACCTTTAACGATGAGTTCTTATGATAACCGCAATAAAATGTGCAGTTCTATACCTTTCTTGATCTAATATTTCATAATCAATACATGTATTAAGGAACTATTTACGTTGGCGTAAGAGTATATTCTTGGGTTCGTAACAAGCCGAAGCACGTGCTTCTGTTTACATCAGAGGGAACTCTGGTTTGGAATGGACAGTAGTACCCAAGGACATAGTCTGTATAGAATTAATGTTATTAGATCTTTTATTTTTAATGAAGCTCTAGAAGCTCTTAGGGTGAGTTTATATTAACTCTTTAAGATCTCTATGTATGCTTTATATGTGGTGTTAGTCCTAATTGCATTTTTCTCCTTAGGTCTTGGAAAGTATGAGTGCTCTCCAGAGGCGAAACATGCATTAAGGCTGTAAGGCTGAGCCTATCCTAAAATGTCAAATCCACTTCTTTTTTGCTTTCATTTTAACATGCTTTAAATATCGCTTTTTTCTTCAGCTGTAGTTTTTTATTAATTGCTGAGTTCCATGTAATTCACAGGAAAGCATTGTTGGCAGCGGGCAGCTTGTCAAGGCAGATGAAGGCAAAAGACTGTTTGCCTTGTTCACACGTGTTTCCAAGTGCTCACAAGTTTTTGTGGGAGGAGAGGGATAAAGGGGTTCACAACCACTGCCTGCTGCCGTGAAGGCAAAGCCTAAGCAAGCATTAGAATTAACAGTACCACTTGTATTTGTTATGATTGTAAAGTGTTGTGATAGTTTCACAGGAATGGATTTACCAGAGGATATTGTGGATCTTCTGATAGAGGATACAACTTATTTTTACAGACTAAGTTACAGATTAAAGGTAAAAGACTTAACACCTAATTTAATTATGGAACAAAAGGATGGTAAATATGTGAGGTGATTTAAAATGCAATGGTTCACAACAAAACCTTGGTTAACTGGTAGCTCAAAACGAAATAGACTATTGTTTTTACTTTTTTTTAAAATAAAGAGAGTTGAGGGTTGTTACACTACATCACTATAATATTCTTACTTGAACGCGTTTCGGGAGACAGTTTGTTCCCATCGTCAGCATGTCCTCATCTCAAACCGTCTCCCGAAACGCGTTCAAGTAAGAATATTATAGTGATGTAGTGTAACAACCCTCAACTCTCTTTATTTTAAATTATGACACATCACTGTTACTAGCTTCTAAATCTTCAAAATTAGTCAATATTGTTTTTACTGTTTACTTTTTGGAAAAGACAACTCGGAATGGTGTGAGTTAGGAATAGGGGAGGAGAGTTTGAGAAATGTTGCTGCAAAAACAAATAAACACAAGTCACCCACAAGACACATCACAGCAGCTGTTTAATTTAATGAACGTGGAAAAACTAGAATAGAGCATACACTTTCAGAAGTCGCGCATCTGGCACAATGAGAAAGTTGATCACAACAGACTTATAATAAAGAGGCTAATTTCGACAGTTTGCTTTTTGACGCAGCAAGAACTAGCATTTCATGGTCATGATGAATTCCAATCATCAATGAACAAGGGGAATTTAGAATTTTTAGCCGAGGTAGAAAGTTACTAAAGAAACTACTTAAATACTACTTGTACTTTATTTAAGAGCACTTCTTCTGAGATACAGAATGTGCTGATTCAATGTATTACTGGTGTAATTAACGAACAAATTTTGTTCAAAATTAAAAACAATTTTTTGTATCACTTCAAGGAGACGAGACGACTGAAGTTTGCACAATACAGCCATCCAGAGGGCTTTCCAGGAATTAGCTTTAAAAGCTTAATTAAGAAGTAGCCATTCTTCTTAAAACATAAATTAAAAGGAGAGTTTACACACACGCGCACACAGAGTTGCAAGGATAAATGGTTACCACCCAAGGACCTCTAAGTATTTGATAATCAACTGATTAAAATAACTGAAATTACTTTCCCTGATAGTGAGCATTCCACCAACAGCTTCATGTGAAAGAAGTAAGAGTGCTTTGAAGTGTATGAAAACATTTCGAAACACAATGACTAATGCAAGATTGTCCAATTTGTCAACTTTAGCCATTGAGAAAAGCACAGTTATTTTCATCTAGGAACTATGAATTTGTGGAAAGGGTCATCAAAGTCTTTGCAGAGAATAAGTATCAAAGGATTGAACTTGTGTGTAAAAAAAAAATTTAAGGTACCTAAGGTTTATAAAATTTATTATTGTATTAAACTTTAAGCTATTTCAGTTGTAGTCTTAAGCAAAGATCAAATGCCACCTGTTTAGTGATAACATATTTCTCCCAAAATACTTGTATTAGAAGGGTTGAGATTTAAAAAAAATGGTGCTAATAACTAGACATCGCACTTTGGTTGCGTAGGTTGTGGAAATAGTTTATACCAGGTATTGGAGTACATGCACAGTGACGTCAGAGCGCCAGTGTTATCTGATAGTTCAACACTCCAACTGTTTATTTAGGAATAGCCAAGCCATGACATTCAGTTCGACAATGAGCTCGGTCGACTTGTTGCTATGTCTGTGTTGCATGTTCTTTGTGGCTCACCCAATTAAAGCACACTGACAACCATCCAAAAACTTCCATTCCCTGTGTGCTGCATTTGCGCTAGCAATATAAAACAACTGCATTTTATTATACTTTTAGGACAAGCTATTATGGCTAAGATTGTTAACTGTACATTTACAAGAAATTCAGCCTACCCATCATACAAATCCACGCTTCACCCCTGGCACTCTCAGCATCAAATTTCATAAGGTTTCTCTGGTGTTCTTTCTGTTTTAACGTTTTTATAATTTCTTTGTTGAACCAACAAGGCTACTTAGATTGTCGAGTCAGATATGCTGTACACTGCTTTATAAAATATATCTCCTGTCTTATTTGCATTGTAAGTATTTTGAAGGAGTTCCCAGTTAGTTTTGCGCAATAGATTGTATAGAGAGAAAATCAGCTTTCTTAAAATTATAAACAATGCATGCTTTTATTTGAATTACTCTTTTCCTTATTCATAAGTTGTATAAATATGGTATAAGAGGTACTCCTTTGAAGTGGTTCGAATCAATCATACCTTGGGAATAGAAAGCATCTAACTGAAGTTGAACTTGTTGATAGTAAGTCAAAACAAAATTAAAACTTCTCACTCTAGTGTTGAAAATGTTAAATATGGAGTGTCGCAGGGCTTGATTTTGGGTCCCTTATTATTTTTGCTTAATATTAATGACCTGGCTGTAAACAGTGACCTTATTAATGCCGAATTAACTCTTTTTGCTGATGATACAAGTGTTTTAATTTGTATTGAAGAAAAAATGTTCAACTGCTTTATGTTAAACTGCCCCAAGTATGCGAGTCAATTTGTAGTAGTTATGATGTTGGTGCATATTAGATTACGTAATAAAAAACGTAAACTTGAAGATGATTTGCTGCTGCTGTTGTGTAATAAATTTTTACGCAAACTTGAAGAGTTATGTATTAATAGTTGCTTTGAGCGTCGGTTTGAATTTAATGCTTACGTAATATTATTGTTTGAATCTGCCTCGGCTGTGTCAGTCTTAATTTAGAGTCATTTATCTTGGGTAGGGCGTGGTAATGACAATTATTGTAGATGTAACAGAATTAAACTTTTAAATTTTCACTTTTATTTTAACTTCTTGCACATATTTATAAACCACTACACTCTTAAAAGAACTGTGAGAAACTTATATATATATTCGCTTAGCGCGTATATCTGTTTTTACTAATCACCCGTAGAGAACACATTTTTCCATCTTTACTTTATCAAGTCTAGCCAGCAACTGAATGACCTCAATGGTCAAAAATCCTTAAGCTTCCGTATTGCAAGTCTCTGATTGGCTAATTCTAGTCCATTAGAATTTCTGCATTTAACTTAAAACTTTTCTTTGCTGTTGATTGGCTAATTTTAAAACTGATACAGAATTTACGTCATCGTCGCTTTAATCATGACCAGTACATTTTCAAATTCCAAACACATTATTGCTACAATTACCTCATTATTACTCATTGTTAGCAACCTAAAACTTATCATTCTCACAGTTCTTGCATTATTAGAATATGTAAAGTATTCACATAACATTATTAAAATATGTTTACAATAAAAATAAGCATTTGCAATGACTGTTACATACAATTTAAATAATTATTACATAAATATTGTTTCAAGGCGGGCTGTTATTGAATTTACCTATTATTAAATAACAATTGAAATTATTCAGGTATTAAAATACTGCCTCACTGTTGAAGACCAACAAATGCTTAAAGTTGACATTGATGTGGCAACAGATTAGTTGGTTTAAAGGCAAACTTATAAAAAACAAAAGTGTTGCTGTGGGATTTCATTACAAAGTTAACAAAAAAATGTAAGTTTTCCTGATTCTCTTTTAGAAGATAGATTAGTAACTTTATCAGATAAAATTAAATTTCTTGGAGTTTGGGCAGAAAGTATGCATATTGATGTTTTAGCCAAGAAATGCCAAATATGTTTTGCAGTATATACCCTAAGATCTTCAGTAGATCTTGACATGCTGAAAATAGCCGGGGAAATGTTGCAGCAGCAACAACTATCAAGTAAATTAGAAAACCAAAGCGAAATGTTGCAGCAGCAACTATCAAGTAAATTAGAAAACCAAAGGGAAATGTTGCAGCAGCAACAACTATCAAGTAAATTAGAAAACCAAAGGGAAATGTTGCAGCAGCAACTATCAAGTAAATTAGAAAACCAAAGGGAATTTTCACAGCAAGAGCTATCAAGTAGGTTAGAAAAGCAATTAGAAAATCAAAGGGAATTGTTGCAAAGACAATCACTGGTCAACTCCTCGCGCAGAGGGAGGTAATACAGCTGAGTGCCCAGCGCGAACTAGAAGCGCGCTTACAGAGCATGGCCTAGGACACGAGATATGTGTAGGAAAGCCTGCAGGGAGAAGTAGTTAATATCAGAAGTGAAGTAGTAGCGGCTCAGTCCTCAGTGGAAGAAATGAGAGTGCAACTAGTTACTGAAATTGAAGATGTTAAACAGCAATTTGGGACAGACCGGGAACAAATAAATGAACTCGAGGAACAAATAAAAGATGGAGCGAGGGCAACTTGCGATATGATAGAAGGCCAAGAGCGTACCTTCAAGATAGGAGTGAACACTAAACTGAACAAATTCAGAGCAATAATGGAGGATAGGGAAAGCTCATAACTGGGTGAGATTGCACAGATAAGGGCAAGATGTTGCCAGTTGTTGCTGCTCAAAAGGAGGCAATACTAACCCTCCAGGAAAAGTCAAGGTAAATGACCAAAATGTGCCAGGCAATGGAAAGGGTGCAGTTGGCCTCCCAAACCACTGCCCACTCCGCACTTAGGTCATCCCAGACACTTTGTAATGATAGGAAAGGCTGAGCGACCATACCACTGTGCTTCCGGCCTTGCCTCACGTCACGTCAGTATTAATTATGAACATGTAAGCATGCCTAATATTAAGACAGCAATGAATGCGCTCAGCATGCAAATGCTTCTTAATGAATTGCATGTCCCAAAATTTGATAGTAGTGTGGATAATGCAAAACAGTTTATTAGTGACTTAGAAGCATTCCTGATAGATTTCGGATTTTAGTACAGAGAAGTTTGGTAGGCCCCGTGCTTAGCCGGTTCCAACTAACAGTTGACGAATATGCAGACTACGCCCACTTTAAGTGACATTCTATCTAAATACTGGGGAGCAAATGTGCAGTACATGGTATGCGCTCAAATTACCAATGGAAGGTACCAACCTAATGTTAGCGAAAGCCTTGTTGATTATTTCCTGCGCTATGGTCAAATCAGTAGGCCTCTAGAACCACCACTTGGTGAACAGGAATTTATCTCACACATGAGGCATTTTCTTAACAATATCTGTGGTAGCGCGACCTGAACTCTGAGAAATGCAATATAATTATTGGCAGTGCTGCAGGGACATGAGGGGCAAACAATGGGAAATAGGCCCGAGATCCAAATGAGGGATAGGCCTGGAACACCCAATGCACAGATGAAGCGAGGGAAAACTGTTCTCCAAAGATAGAGGGAGAAATTATGGAGTACAGCCAAATCATGACCTGTATCCCAGAAACCACAATAAGCCCAGGAATGGCTGAAGGGAAACGATTGGTCCCACAGGACCATCGAGAGTGTTCCCGGTGCATTACATGAGATTTGGGAGAAACCAAAGCTGAGGGAAGCGCCAGCACCAATACGAAGGCCAAGGCAAAAACCACAATAAGCTCAGAGGCCAAGATGGCCACAATGACAGGGATGAGAGGCCAAATAATAGGCGAAGTCCGAGGCGAGGAGGAAGAAGAGGACGCCGATCTCCCAACATGGCACAAGCATCTGCGGCATTCAGCATAGGCCCATCAGCTGTAACGACACCGACAATGGTAGGCCCGTCCCTGGTAGCTAGGTAACCATCACCGGCTTCAGAAAACCAAATGCAGGTGGAATTGTAGATGCTTCTTCAGATTGGACCCAAAGAGAGAATAATCGGATCTCGTGTATTCATTGGGATGTAGGTGGAGTGATGTGTATGGATGAAATAGAGAGAAGAGTGTAAAGTGCCCCTCTTGAAATTAATCAGCAAAATCTCGCAGTTGACTATAGGGATGTGACTGTCGCCAAAAAATGATTGAAGCGGTAGTAGAAAATGAAACTTTTTTTATTACCATGGATTCAGGTTCATCACTCTCTGCATTCAGCCAAGCTTTGTTCGAGCATTTGAAAATAAGAAATGTGAACTTAGATTCTTCCTGTAAAGATAACTTTTTATATTTTAGTGGTTGGGAGAGCGAAACAAAGGATAGCGCAGCAAGTGATAATGGCAGCTTTGTGTGAATATAAGCTTGAATTTGTCTGTCTCGTGTTTTTAAGCTCAGAGTGAAATTAATTTTGGGTAACGACGTGCTAGTTGCCATGAGAGCTATCATGGACACGTGTATGTGACACTTTGCGCACCAAAGACCTCCGTTGTCATGCCCTTTGCACAGCCGTTAAATGCGGAGACTATTAAGTAAACTGAAGAAGAGTATATGCTTAGCTCCGAAACGGTTTTTGTTGAATATATGAGTATTGAAAGTAGCGTTCAGGTAGTGAGGGTACTCCTACAGCTGATAGAATGAACCAGACAAGAGCAGTTGTGAAATAATGACGACGTCAGAGGAAAGTACAGCTGATAGCCATGTCATCTAGTCCTGCAGAATGTTTTGCGAAGCCGAAGACAATATTATATTGTGTAAAGAGCCAACCAACATTCAGGTAGATGACGATTGTAACCTGTCATTGACAATGCAGATAAGGGACTGGGTTGCCACGGCCAACCATTTAAGTGACAGGCATAAGCTGTTCACCACCCTCATGAAAAGTAGAGGCATTTTCGGAAAGAACGGGACTAGCAAAGGATTTCAATATTCATTTGAAATGAACAATGAGCCATTCAGTCATAGAAGTCGCATGATTCCACAAGATTTAAAGGAGCTAGTAAATACAAAAATACAACAAATGCTGTCTGATGGGATAATAGAGCTATCAGACATGCACTTTGTAAACCCCCTAAGCATTGTCGGGAAGCGAGACAATTCCTTGAGGCTAACAATAGATGCCAGGAAGCTAAATAGGTATATTACGCGTGACCCTTTCGGAACGGAAAATATAGAACACATTCTGGCAGGCATTGGTAGGCAGAAATGGTTCATGTCCCTTGTCCTGGCAAATTCTTATTTACAAATTGAATTACACCTAAGCCTGTGCAAGTACACTGGCTTCCTATACCAGGGGAGATTATCTCTCTTTCGGAGGTGTCCTTTTGGTGTTTGTACTTTGGGTAGTGGTTTTTTTTACATACAATGCACAAAATTCTCGGAACACAAACCGAAGGTTACGTTTTACAGTAGGTGGATCTATTAATACGCGGTTTAGAGATAGAAGCACATCTAGCACATATAAACAATGTACTTGGCGAACTTAAAGCATCTGGCTTAACCTTAAATTGTAAAAAGTGCAATTTTTTTTGCAACATCTGTAAAATTCCTAGGCTACATCTCAGGATAAACTATAATGCCAGACCCTGAATGCGTAGGGGCTATTTTAAAAATTCCATGTCCAAGAAATCCCAAGCAGATAAAAAGATATCTCAGGGTACTAGGGTACCAAAACCGGTTTTTGATTAATTATTCCAAGGAAACTGCACCACTTCGGGCATTGCATGCAAAAGGCATAAAATGGAAGTGGATGGACAAACAGGAGACTGCATTCCAAAGTCTCCGAGAATTATTTAGCCAGTCAATACTGTTGACATAACCAAGACCTGACTTGCCATACCACATATATAGGGATGTATCATTAGTCATTTGGTAGCATACTGTGCCTGGTGCGTGAAGATGGGAACGAATAATAGCAGCCACGTTGAGAGCATTAACACGAACCGAGAAAATGAGATGTGTCGCACAACAAGAGATAGGGCCAATCTTCTTTGCCTTGCAAAAATTCAAGCATTTCGTTTACAACAAACAAATAATCAAATATTGTAGCTATATCAGCTTATCTTTTATACAAAATTGTAAAATGACCAGCAGTAAAACCTCAAGGTATATTCATGAGATTGTCTTTTAACCCAGAAATCGGGCACATTCCAGGGAAATTAAACTTGTTTAGCAATATATTATCAAGAATGGAGGAAATTTGCCTGAGACATTTAGGTAGCGCACAGAAGGAAGTTTGTATATTGAAGTTAGATTTAAGTTTAAATAAGAAGTTAGTTGCGGAAATGCTGAAATTGCTGGAGCAACAGCAGCAGGATGAAAGATTAAGGGGAATAATGCAAATGGCCCCAGCCATTGATGGTGATAATAAGGGAAAGTACGGAATCTTATATAAGTTACAGGGCAAAGAAAGACCGGTGTGGAAGGTGAGCATGCCAGCAGCATTAGAAGATTAGTGATTGAAACACATCACCAAGCTTTGATTCATGCAGGCGCAGAGAAAATGAGCCTGGTTAGAGGGGAACATTCACACATCCCCAAGCTTGGACGAAAGGTGAGAGCCTACATGTCCACCTGTGACCTTTGTCAGATGCCGCTTCAACAGGCCACCGCAAGCTATACCCAGGAATCAACCAGGAGAACTGGTGGCGGCGGATACACACAGTCCATTGCCACTGGCTAGAACAGGTCTGAAATATACTTTTGTGTTAATTGGTGTAATGTCAAAATTTGTCAGATTATATCCTCTAAAAAAATTGAATAGTCACATGTGCGCAAGTAAGATAACTGATGATTACATACAGAAGTATGAGAAAATAAAGTCGGTTGTAATTGATAATGCCACAGTTCACCGAGGTAAGAAATTTGTGAAGAAAGTGCATGAAGCTGACATAAAAATATGTAACACTCGGTCACCCACAAGCTAATGCATGTGAACACGTGATGCAGGATTTGACCCTTTATCTAAGAATATTAGCGAATATGCAACACACTAAGTGGCCAGAATATTTGCCCTACATAGAGTTTGTGTTCAATCACAGTATTAACACAAATACAAGGGAGGTTCCACTGACATTGCAGCTTGGCCAGAAACCCCAGGAGATTGTTAGAGGCCAGCCAACGCCAATTCCGATTATATCAGAGTCCGGTGCTATACGAATTGAGCGCGCATACAAGAGGTTGAAGTAATGCACCAAGAAATGAAACCATAAGAAAAAGAGATGCTCATATAACTGGAGCCCAAACATTGGTGATAAAGTGCTAGTTTAATCTTTTGAAAAACCACCACTGAAAAGAAACTATATTGGAGAATGCACCTCGTGTGGAAGGACCTTTTAGAGTCATGGAACAGATCAGCAACCGTGTCTACCAACGTCTGCATTTGAAAACTGGCAAAATCATAGGCAGATATAATGCAGCTCTGATGAGGCCATATAAGGAGACAATCAGACCTCCATTAATGAACTGATTCCTGTTCATATTCAACCTTCAATAAATAAATCTCAATTGAGGAGGGGGGCGGTGAAGTTGAGAGACAACTATCAAAAGATTGCAAATCTGTACAAATGCAAAATGTGGGGCAGGACAAGACAGTTAACGGCAGACATTCTTCCATGACCTCCTTAAGAAGCAAATGTAATACATAAGGACCAATTTGCTGTACATATTCTACTTCAATGATAAATCATATTTGTAGTAATGTTCATGTTTATAATGATTTGCATAAATGTATACAAATGTTCTTTTATGTGTGTGCTATGTTGTAAAATTATACGTGCAGCAATATGTTTGTCGTTTATCTTAAATTACACCAATTCTCTGCTGAATGGATTGTATTTAAAATGGTGAATAATGTATACATCAAATAATGTTTTACATAAATTCATACAAAGGTTCTTTTGAATCTCTATTATAGTATTCATCATAAATACATCACTGTGACGGTTAATGTTTTGCTTAAACCTATGTAAACGTTCTTTTAATGCATGTTGTATGGTCAATCATACAGTCATCAGTATATCTATTGACAATTTTTTGCTTAAATTTATTTTCGTGTTCTTTAAATGTAGTTTTTTGATTCCCAATTATACATAAAAAATCTTTGTAATTATTGCTTACATCTAAATCAAAGTTCTATTCACCATGTTGCATTTAAATGGGCCAAATGAATGAATGCAAATATTTTTAGATGTAAGATTTAGTGGAAGTGGCCAATTGCAAAGAAATGAGTGAAAGAAGGCTTAACAGAATGGTCCGATACACTGCCCCTCTAAGGTTTGTGTACCTGGACTCATTGAGAGACACTCGAAAGGGGAAAATGCTTCTGAGGGTACATACTGAAACAACTGAGTGTTGTAAAAAGTTGCGCAATTGTGTAGGGTCACTAACCAGCTGAATAAACCTCGCAAGCAAGTAGAGTCTTAATATGATTATATAATATAGGCCTACAATAAACATTGGTAATTGAACAAGGGACAATGAAGTAATGTGTGAGTGATGTCCTAGTGAAACAGACACACCACCATCCATAGAAAACACATCACACCGTAATACATGTATATGAACACACAAGAAACGCATCACGATAATGCATGGCTCTGATGGAGCTTCACAAATTTCATGTGTTCTTACAGCCCATTAAGTAATTTCATGTGAATGTGAGGCCAACCAGTCCAACACAGCCCGGTAATTATTGAAAATAAGTTAACCATATATAAAGTAATACTATAATAATATAAATTATGGAATGCAATGAAGTGATTTTAACCACTCAATGACACTAATGAAGATATAAAATCTTGTATATAATATTGTAACTTAATAGGAAAAATCTTTGCATATAATATTGTAACTTGTGTTGGAGAAAGGAACCGTGCTGTAAACCTGTTCCTCTCTTTGGGTCAGGCGACATTGAAACACACAAGGCGAGGATGCAATACCCAAGTTTTATGGACAAAAGTGCTCGGAACTTTGCGATTCCTTTCAAAGTTGGAAGTGTGTGCCATCTACAACAAGGAAGAGGATTATAGTCGTAAAACTATGTATGTGATACAGCTTAGATTCAATAATTTAACTAGCACCATGGGAAAGAGAAAGGAATTCAACAAATCTTAGTCAATAAGTTCAAAGCAAGGAATATGAACTGGTAAATACAAAAATAGGAAATAGTTGCATGATTAAAAAAGTGAGCAAGTAATCATGTGACATATGGGGAGTAGGGATGAAATCGGACATGGCGAGATTTACAAATTGCAAGTAACTTCTCTGAACTCGGCACAACTGTGCACGCTATTACGATTGCTCTACGAAAATGTTAGAGGACTCAAATCACCAGTATGTTAGCTGTGAGTAAGTTCATAGTATTATGAATTGTGACGATTGAGTTGTTTGCCTCGAATAGTTAACAGAGTGGTGGTGTGTGTCCCAGAATGTTCCAGCTATAACTGAATAATAAAGTTAACATTTATTATGGCAGAAGTTTAATTATAGCCAAAGGTACACAATTTACCCCCCACTGTAGATATTACAGAGTCAATACTGCTCAACGCTAACCAGCCAAAGAAGAAAAAAAATATATGCCGGGAGAGCAATTCAGTCACAAGCTGAGGAATTCCGACTTCAGAACTATGCATCTAGAATGCGGCCAACTTATTTAAGTCTGATTTTAGTTTCTCTCTCACAGCCTTATATTTTTTTGACGTAATCTTTCCTAGATGTTCATGGCAAAAGCTACAAACATCTGTCTTTGGTCTCCCAAAACCATAATTAAAATTTGACCTGAAATAGTTCACATAAAGCCTATAAGTTGCCTCACATTTCACATCTGCAACTTTAACCCTACCTACTGACTTTTGCAAAGTTTTCAGGATGCTACAATTGCAAATATTTAGTATACATTTTTTGTTAGTGACATCTGCTGAAAGATACCTCTTCTTGAGATTGTCCTTCATCTTGCCATAATGCAAAATTTTGTAAGGAAATAATCTGATATGTTTATTCACTTTTGACATTGCGGCACCACCCTTTGCATGACACCTGTTGTTATGTTTGCCCCCTTTGATCACTAGGTGTTTCTTCTGCACCAGCATGTTGACTTAGCTTTCTTACCTGTTTGACTGAATACACCATGAAGACTTGCAAACCCTTCTCTGCAGGCTGTTTTCCTATCTCCACCAACCATAACCTGAAAATTTTCAATTATATATTCAATATTTTAAAGTGTTTCGATGAAACAATTAAAGCACATTTCTTTAGATTCAGTTTTCTTAGGTGCATTGATTAAAGTTTAATTAATTCGGAAGTTTATCATGAATAATTACAAAGAAACCACAAACTTGCAATGATTAAGTAAAAATGTTGGCATAGTTACTATATCTAGATAAGTCTATACATAAAATATTAAATAGTATACCTTGTATATGAAACTACATCCTTATGTCTTGAGCTGTTCTTTATTTTTGACCTTCTTTGTTTGATTTGCACTGGATTTATTAGGGTGCAAGATCGGCATCTTGTGCATTTTGATCTGCCAATTAAATTCTTTTAAAATTATACACTTCCTGCTTCAGAAATGAACGTTAAGCAGGTATGTTTGCATCTACAAAGAATATTTTGGTTATTAATAACATTGCTATTGTATCTACCCTAAATTTGTAATAATTAAGCCATTAAAAATCGTCTGTGCATACCTGTGACTTTCACCAGTTTTGCGAGGTGCAACCACTTTGCCTTGCATATTATATACTCTTCTCCTTTAGCTCTCCACTTCTTTCTTTTATTTTGACTCTAGTCTAATTCATTTTTCTTTCTTTTAGTCCTAATTTCACTATGTGCGGAACTTTTGCTCCCCGAAATGCTAGCCATTTTCTCCAAAGCTGGGATGGATTTGCTGCCGTCTAGGAATTAAATGGAGAATTTGCCTATTGAACTATGAGAGGCCAAGTGCCAGGAGTTGGGTCCCTCTTGTAATCCAACATTTTTTCTGCATCACTTTACTATGCTTAAATATTGGAGTTGGGCCTCTCTATTTGGTACATAGATTCACAAAAGCAGAAACGATGGAATGGCATATATTACTCAATTTCAATAAAAATGGGAGTTTGGGCCCCTCTTGGAATGCAGGCTTCAATTTTAAAGGGCAGTCCCTACCTAGAGCAATGTGCTTATTGGGACCTTCTTTGTAAGTAAGTAAGTAAATAAATAAATAAATAATATAGTAATAGCCAAATGTTGCTCAGACATGAATGGAATGTGTGTTGGAAACATTACATGAAGCTAATAGAATAACTGAAAATCTAGCTGATGGAGCTAAAGCATAATACATTTGTATGTTGTGAAGCAAAGGTAGCTTTGGAAACTAAATTCAAAGAATATATCTCAGCACCTGGTAATATGTGTTTAGAGGCTTTCTTTGCTAGAATTTTGACAGAAAACAAAAACTATTCTGAGCTATGGCAAGTAATAAAGCTTTGTCTTAAACTGTCTCAGGAACTACTGCAGTGGAGGAATGGTTTTCTATAAATCAATCTTGATAGAAAACATGTATGAACAGTCAATTATTGCACAAAGGCAAGTGTACAGCTCCGTTTTGTACTACGGAGGTGTCAGATGTATACTAATTAATCAGAAAATGTTACTGTCGGTGAGAAGTGCTCATAAGAAATATCAGGATTACTGTGAGAAGAAATGCCAGATGGCCAGAGAAGAAGACAGAAAAAAAAGCTGAGAAAAGATGAATAAGTGATGAAATAAAGATGGAAGATGAAAAAAATTGTGAAGAGAATCGGTCACAAGTATGTGAAGCCAAAATTGAAGAAAATATTTGCAAACTTGAAAGAAGAAGGGATGATACATAATTTTGTTATGTGTTGTGTGTGCATTTTTTTTAACATTACCACCAAGAGTAGGCGTTCATTAGTGATTTTGGAAATAACAGTAGTAGTTTCATTATTTATGTATAAATAGCCTCTATTAAACTCAGGACAAAATTTGTCGGTATTCATTTGTTTTTTGATACTTTTGCAATAAAATTATAAACATTCTAACTAGTTTGTATCTAAAATACTTTATCCTTAGCATTTTGTTTCAAAAATATATTTCAGTATTATGTATTTTGCATAACTTTGCCTCTGTATATCTACTGTCAAGTTCACTAATATATTGTCTAAACTGTAAGTTAACTTTTTTAATTAGGCATTTCATTCTTACTCTTTGCACTTTACTGTCCAGCATATTGTATTTTCTTTTGAGTATCGGTCTAGGAGTAAATATTGTTTAAAGGTGTTTTTGAATAGCTAATAGATGTGGAGGAGGCTGTTAAAAATTGTGCAAACACAAAATTGCAGTTAAGGAAATGAAATATTTTGGTCGGGGAAAGTCCGAGAAAAATCAGGGAAGTTAGGTTCACATTTTTGCTGGGAACCCAGTAACAGTTTATTAAATTCATCTCACTGAAAGAATATAATAGATTTATGTTCCACCCAAGCATTCATAACAAATTCTTCCTCTAAGAAAGAAGAGGGGAAATGTCCCTGCCAGTTGCACACAAACTCTTCCACATCTGCACCATCATGGAATCTCTGTCCACCCACTGCCTCTGTGTGTGGTTGGGTCAAATGATATTCAAAGGTTGGACACTAAGGAGCTTGTTAGAGTTGTCCAATGAATCTCTTTCAGCCTTTGATACGTTAAATTAGTCTTACATGGTCTCAGGTTATTGTGGAGAAGAATGAAGTTTCGGATGGGCTTCTGATGTCGTTTTCTGTGATAAGCAGCTTTTGCCTCAATCACAAGCCTGCAGTAGTAGCCACAATTAATTGTTTTTCTTTTCATGAAAAATGTCCACTGTCAAAATGCCCTTAAAGAGTCCCAAAAATCATTTCTTTCCTGCTGATAGGCATTCTTTACTGCAGTCATTGGTGCAGCTTCATGTGTCACTGAAGATGTTTTGGTGCCACTCATACACTTGGGTCTTCAAAAGAGTTTTCATCCCAAAGTGTGACTGCAATCTTCTCAAAATTTGTAATGTCTTTTTGCCTTCCTTGGTGAGAAACTTTACAATAATGCATTGCTCATTGGATGTGTGCATCTTCTGCTCACTCAATGTGCTACTGATAAGAGAAGCAACTTGCTGTACATGACCAACAGAGGAATGCCTCCAGACATCCCCATTCAAGGCCACAACCATTTTGCTCGCTGAACCACAAGTGGAAAATGCAGTTTATATTTGATCCACCCTTGTGCATTAAAGAGAGTAGGTACAATCCAATATTCCACAGAAAACAAGTAGTGATAAATAGCGTAACCCACAGATTAGTAAATGTTTCATTATATTAATATGAACTTTAATATAGAGAAATAGTAAATTCAGCAAAGAAAAATGCATACAAAAGGTGTCGGTTGATTAAAAGTACAAGATATTGAGAAACAAATAAAGTTAAAACAAGTTGTAAAGAGGAAAAAGAAACAGCCATTTGCAAGTAAGTAATATTATTCATGAAGATGCAGAAATTTTAATAAAGTGTTGAAGATTGCAGTGTAATATTGATACCAATAAACAATTTGAATATCAGATCACTGATCAAAGCAAACCACAAAGACAGAACTTCCGAACAAGAAGTCAGGTGTTAACAAAATTGGTTCCATGGATCATGGGAGGGGGGGAAGGAATCGGAATGAAATTTTGAAGTAAAATTGAAAGAATCTCATTGAGAAAACAATGAAATATATATATGCTGAAAATAAATTTTCACATGCGCTAAACAGAAGCAGCGATGGTAGTGGGAGTACTTGTTAGTGGAAGGAAAATTGTAGGTAGATGGACGGAGATCTTACGTGCATGGTGCAACTGGTAACACTGCCTTCCTGCATGCTGCCTGCACTGTTTTTGAGAGGCATTGGGGGGGGGGGGGCAGAAAAATTGTTGACCCCATGGGTGTAACATTACCTAAATACGGGGCTGGGCAAAACTAATCAAATTCACTCGCAGATGAGCAGACATGTTAACTGGGAAAATTTAAAATTGTTTTGTACCCAAAGAGATTTTAATGAATACTGTATATTGATAGCCTAATTACAAAATGTATTCCATCAAAGGAAGGATGGAAGTTACGACAGTTGGAGCCACTATGAAGTGAAGACACTTTGAAGCACATTCTGAATTCATTTTACATTTTCGTTCATTTTATGTATAAAATAATAAAAGAGAGAACCTATGTATAAAATCTATCTCAGTTGGTTAGAATAGGCAGTGTTTAAGTGTTACAGGTTGTTGATTGAAGGGGAAGGGTAAGTGAATTGCTTATTCCTTTTACAGTATGTTTGTATAATTATGCCTTTTATGATAAAAATGTAGCACAGCAGTTTGGCATTGGAGTTGTAAATTCCAACAATCGTTATGTAATCACAGTGGAAACAGCCAGGAATCTGCAACAGTGTTAGCATATAATTAACTAGGATACAGAACTTTTGCACTAATAGCAGGTTGCAAACATATGGTGATGTCCAATGATCTCCTTGATGCTAGTCGTCCTCCGTGGACTAGTGGTACCGTGCTAGCCTCTGGTTCCCAAGGTTGCGGGTTCAAACCCGGCGGAGGGCAATGGATTTTTTTCGGGCATAAAAATCCTTAGCATGGCTTCCTTCAGAAGGGAAGTAAAGCCGGTGGTCCCGTGTTGTAGATTTACGGCACGTAAAAGAACCTCAAGCCTGATAGAGGCCCCTGAGCAAAATTACTGGTCTTTCACACCCAATATAGAATGGGACGCTAAGGACCATAGTTGTTAAAGAGCGTCCATAAATAAAAACTCAATTCATTTCCTTGCTGCTGTACAAATATTTTGTTTAGGATGTGCACACTGTAATTTTTACCTAATTAATAAGTAGTTTTTTACATTATAATATACGTAAATAAGATACTCTAGTTTTCATAATCTGATAGAACCCTCTTTCTTTGCAGGGTCTGTTCAAGTTTGGTTTGTATGAGGTTTTCAAGGTGTTTTACTCTGATCTCTTGGGAGAAGAAAATTCTTATATTTGGAGGACTTCCCTATACCTAGCAGCATCAGCATCAGCAGAATTCTTTGCAGATATTGCTTTGAGTCCAATGGAAGCTGCTAAGGTAGGTTCCTTGAATGGATTAAGACATGCTATTTTCTCATAATGGGAGAGCCAAGAAGCTACGAACTCGCTGCGTGGTGTTTTTCCACTGGGTGTGTGGAAACATAATGCACTGCTGCTATAAACAAGGTCACACTGTTGACGTGGTTTTGCTCTGCAGTGTGAAGTGCAGTATTGAGTTGACGGTGATGTGATGTAGTTTAGTTATTAAGAGTTATTTACTATTTTGTCCTGTACTTAGTCACAAAGTATATTATGGCTCAGTATATGTTTTCTACTGCACAGCGTGTATTTATTTATGATTTGTATGTGTTAACTCAGTCAGCTCGCCGAGTTAAAGTAAGATTTGCAGAAAGATTTCCAGGTGTAATAGTTCCAGGTCGTACAACAATCCATGAGCTTTACAATACATTTCAGGTCACAGGAAGTGTTCAGGCTAAGAAATCTAAAAGGGTGCATACGGTTCTTACTGAAGAAACATTAGACGACATCGGTGATCATTTGGAGAATTCGCCCCAAAAGTCACTTAGGCATCTTTCACAACAGGCAGGCATTTTTACGATTCTGCGCGAAGAGCTACCAAATTGCTGAATTTAAAACCATATAAAATAACTGTAGCACATACTCTTCAACCAAGTGATCCTATAATTAGTTGTGCATTTTGTGAGTGGAGTCTTAATAGTATACACAATGGCAAAATACTCATATTTAATATTTTTCACAGACGAGGTTGGTTTCATTTTCATGGATGTGTGTACACAAAATAATCGCTATTGGAGCTCTGACAAACCTAATATTGTTCATTAAGTATCCCTTCAGAACAAAAAAAAATGGTGTATGGTGCACCATGAGCGGAGAAAGAGTTATAGGGCCAATTTTTATCGAGTCAACAGTTGACGCCTATACATACATGAATACAATTTTGCCCCCCGTTTTTTAGAGAATTGACAGACAGGGAGCGTAATTTTGCCTTTTTACAACAAAACACTGTAACAGCTCATACAGCCAATATTTCAATGAGAATGATTGAAAGTGTGTTTGAGGACAGAATTATTAGTAGAGATTTGTGGCCACCTTGGTCCCCCGAACTAACACCATGCAATTTCTATCTCTGGGGAAACTTTAAACATAGTGTGTACAAGACAAACCCCCACACCCTGGAAGAATTAAAATAAAGTATCTGCCAGGAAATTGCCAGCATGTCTCAACGTGAACTACAGCGAGTGGTGTATAGTTTCCTAAAGAGGTTCCAAAAATTTTATGAACAACTACGGTGGCCAGTTTCAGCATCTCCTTTCATGAAGTTGGTAAGTAAAGCCTTTAAAAGTAGTTTTAAAAATGCTGTATATCATCCATGCCTTTCTATGATAGCGGCAGATGGCAATAGGCATTGAGGACACAGACAGGAAAAACACTGAGCAGCCGGTTCATAGTTTTTCGGCTCTCTCTGTATATAACTGATGAGAGGAGGATATTGTAGTCAGCTATTTGGGGAATGGTGGCAGATAAAGTTCATTAAAATGCTACGTATAAAAGGGTTTCAGATACAATGATTGGATCTAACACTCAAACTTCACTACTGAGACAAATTACCATGGAACATGTTGACTCCATCAGCTGTAGTTGCTGGTGTTTCTAGGTTTGGATGCAGATGTCGCATTTGCTTATATGTATCAGGAGATGTAATTCATGATCATTTGGGAAGCTGAAATTTAGCACTTGATTCCTGTTTTCTGTATTGGTAGTTTTTCCCAAATAGTTTCAATTGTTAAACTAAATGCAACATTTGCATCCATTGAGAATGATGATGGTAGATCCATTCATTGATGCTGTTCAGTATGCTAGGGTCTTGTATTGGTATGGTTAAATACATAGTGCATTTTTCAGTTGAAATATCACACAAGACTTTAGCCCATTCTAGGACTGCTAACTGGAGTTATCACTATGGAGGTTCTTGTAATCTATTCCTGAATGTGCCAAAGCTTCCAAATTCCATCATTATCAGTGTTCAATATACCATTTATAGAAACAATAGGACTAACTTCTAAATGAGGGTATTGATCCAACTGGTTAAAGCATTCAAAAATTTCCCATTTACAAGAATGGCAATGGAAGTGCTTTCCTTCAAGTGCATGTGCAAACTGAGGAGAGAATGTAACTGTGACTGGTTGCATCAGTAGTTAATGTAGTAAGTCTACAAATGATGTTCCACCAGTACTTCATTGTCTTTTAGGTTTTATTTCATGTAAGTTTTGGAAGTGTCACATGTACTTGTTGTGTGGCATGGGGACTACTAAGCTATCAGTTGAGGAAGGATGTATTCTGTGAGAGCTTATCCATACAGCAAGATGGGATTAAGTAGTATAGGAATAGATATAGCCATCTGCAGAGCAAGAATAAATATTTGAGAGCAGGAAATTGGAACTGCCAGGAAGCTATGCAGAAATAACAATTAACATTTTTATGTTAACAGAAGTGCGAGTTCTTATCAGAGGCATTTAAATGAATCCTGGTTCTGTTGAGATTTGTGCCACATTAGAAGGCTTAATAAAAAATTAAAGGAATGGGGGATCAGCTAAATAACAAAATGGTATGTTCACAAAGGAGTTAAAGGAGGAAATCAATATATGCAGAGTATGAGCACAGAAATGCAAGATGTGAAGCCTAGAATATGGAAATTAGGATTCAGAAATGAATCTGGTATTCTATGGAGTAGAAGAGGTGAGAATGTGGGCAATTTAATGTGACACTCTAGAAGAAAAGTTAGGATTAAGCTAAATAGATGAGAGAGGTGGATGCTTATGGATTGAAAAATAATAAGGCCTATACTACTGCTGTTTTATCTCCGGCTCTGACATTTTGCGTGACAGAGGCAGTGTTGCCAATTCTTGCCCCCTACTATGAACACATGTATGCATGTGGCATCTCTTTGTAAAATGCAAACAATGAAATAGTTGCCTATGTGATAGTATTTAAAGTATGGAGATAGCATTTACAGAGATTTAATGTACTCACATTTAACATGTCAATAGTTCCGCATAAAGATGCCACACTCCTTGTGGATATCCATTTCTTCATCATTAGTGTCACTTCTGTCGGATCTAATGAAATTACTAATTCTTCTACATGTTCCTCTAAAACACCTTCGGCCTTTTTGCTTGAAGTAGAAGTTCTCACGTATGTTTCACAGCACTGTGCCATTTTTCCACTGATACCTGTTCAATTTCTTGTTCCACCAAGTGCTCAACGTCGACGATGCAGAAAGTCTTGTTGTGTTCTGCAATGTACCCCATGACTTGTGCTCAGATAAGTTCAATAGGATTGAAATGGCAGTCGTATGGTGGGAGCCAAATGACAATGTACCCATGTGCAACGGCGATGGTGTCTTATCTCGTATGTACAGACCCTTGGTTTGTATAACTTAGCAATTTGCAAGAGCTCTTCTTCGTTCATTTCTGCTGACACTCTGGGGACATTATTTTCCAGCCACTGAAGTATGATGTGCTTCCTCTCTTTGGCTGTTGGTGTTCGATTTAACTGCATTGAATGATAAGGGACATTGTCCATTACAATAACGGAATTCAGACTTGGTTGTAGAAGTAAGGCTTCCTTAAACCAGGCGGTGAAAGTTTTCCCATTCATTCCTTCATGATATTCACATATACTTTTTGATTTAAACAGAAGTATTGCTCCAGGAACAAACCCATTTACTCCACCGGCATGAAGCAGAATAAATTTGCTTTCCTTCCCAATGGACACCTTCATTGTTCCTGCTATTGTGTCATCTGTCCAGGCCTTTGTGTATGTCCTGTGTTCACTCACGTTTCATCCAATCATAGCACTTTTTCGGGACCAACACTCAGAATTTTCCTCAGAAATCTGCCACACCATGCCACTACATCACCTCACTCCATTATGGCTTTCCTGCATGAAAAGTTAAATTTAACATAACACCTTGCTCCTTGGCTTACCTCCATCAAATAATCTGGTGTGTTTCAAGGAACCTAGAAGCTTCTCTTGAGTAGAAATTCTTTCCTCATATAAAACTAGTAAATATGCTGCCTTATTGCATCCTTCAGTGCATCACAAGCTCTATGCACTACTCTTGCCAAAGGAAGATGATGTACCCCGTTGTCTCGCTCCTTTTCAAAATATTCATGTAACCTGAATATAAGTTCTCAGCTTTGGCTCTGGTAAGACCCGAATTTTTTCTTTGATTCTGAGAAACCACTAGCCAAAACACTATAAAAATGATAACTGTAAGAATAGCTATAACAAGGATAATGCAGTAAATCAAATGTTTACAAAAAACCAACTTCACCTGGACTAAAGGAAAGCTACTGATGACACGTGTTTCGCTTACAAGATAATTGGCAACACAGTCCAAAATGCAGTGGATGCACATGGAGAGGAAGCCTGTAATTGATCCTAGCAGACAACTTCCACCCTTTGCTGTGCGAGTCGACTGCAAACCTTGGCTGATTTTTTATTATTTTCTTTTGTGTTGTGTTTTGCATGTAGCAAAGCTCTAAGTAACAATAATTTATATTTATCAAAAAGGTTACAAGAAATCAAATTAGTCCTGATTTATTTGTTGAAATGAATCGGAATAGCTTTCACTGTGGAAATTCAGTGCTAGTATTGCTAAAGGTGGCTATTTTGACATACACCTATCTCTTTCTTTACCCTCGCGAAACATCAGGACCAGAGATACAGCAGTGTGGAAATATGGGCAGCAGCTTTTCAGGAGAGTGCAGAGGTCCAGTGATGGTTTACGCAGAATGTCAACATTGGACCTCAGTACAGAGGAAGACAGTGGCCTTGTTGTCTTTTTAACCAAGGCAGAAATGCTGGAAAGACATAAGCCTGTTCCATTGCTTGTAACAGGACCAGAGAGGCATTAGTGCCTTTTTAATCTAGTGATATTTAATTATTAACAAACAAAACTATAGAGAATTTTTCAGATTAAGCACAAAGCAATTCAGTTTTCTCATAGGCATAAGTTAAAAAAAGCTCAAGATGGCAGGTGATTAAGACTGATAAAAGCTGCTGAAAAGCTTTTACTTAGAACAAATTTCAAATCTTTATAAATATTTGAATTACAGCTACAGACTGACAAAATGTGAAAGTCAAACTTTTGAAACATGAATGCTAGCTGTATGGTAACATGGATTTTTACAAATCTCAATATAGGTAATAATATTATCTTAGGAAAAAGTTACTGTTTCTTCTTAGATGTGAATATTTGTATATATGTGTGTATTTTATAATGAACATTGTAATTGGGTTTATGCCTGTTATGTTCATAATACATAACCCACATGAAGGCTGAGTCTAAAAGGAGGTGCCATTAGTTTCACTATGCTGTCTGAGGTGCCAGTTTTGATGCATATGGGAAATTCGTGTGAAATCGAACAGCAAAACCCTCGCAGCTGTAATATTTCCTGTTAATAAAGAGTGCTAAGGAAAGCATATTTATCAAATATCGCCATCTTAAACCAGTTGTAACGGTATTTAACAGTAAATTTAGTGCATTAATTCATTTTGTGCCATTTTTAAATGCTATTGACTCCAGAACCCTTTATTTCAGAATATTGTACCGATTCTCATGTTGTAGATAGTTCTTATTTCATTACAGCATATAACAATTCATAAAAAGCTACACACAGTTTTACTTAATTTAAGCATCATTGTCATTTTATAAAACAAAATGTTAGATTCAGAATTATTCATAGCAATATGAAGGGAAGCTGGTAACATTGGTAAAATGGTACCATTGTGGTGTTAGTAGTTATAACACAATGTGTGAATAAATGCAGTAATTAATGGGTTATGCACAATGAAGACAGCCTGATTCAACAGTGTGATATAATACAAACCCACATTACATGTTTATATAGGTTCTCTTTGGTCTTTCCGTATACTAACAAGGTTAATAGTTTGAAGTCTTGTGAGTTACACACAAGTGGTTATTCAT
This sequence comes from Deroplatys truncata, assembly GCA_030765065.1. NCBI lineage: Eukaryota > Metazoa > Arthropoda > Insecta > Mantodea > Mantidae > Deroplatys > Deroplatys truncata. The sequence goes on from CM060990.1 coordinate 490,149,393, forward strand.
TATTATTTTATTTATGTATTTTTTTATGATATTTTCTTATGAGTCTTTCATCAAGGTAAGAGAATTAAATTTGAAAGAAGCTGTAAATAGTTATGATATGCCTAAAGGTAGCCTTATAATATGTAGATACCTGCCTGCATTCCTATTTCCAAGACAAAAGCTGCAACAAAATTGTATTCTATGTTGCAGAGGGTGATAAGGTAACTATCTACAGGACACAGCAAAATTTGGAAAGTAAATCCTGGTCTTTATTGACATAACTTGGGAACTGGCTTTGTGGCACAAGTGTCAGTCATATAATGAAATGCATTATAAAATGTTTTAAAATATTTTTCATTCACCTTACAGAAAAAGAAAACCTAATTGTTGTAAAAGATTTAACAGTGATAATAGTGCATGCTGCTGAATCTGATACCGATTGTGCAAAGCATTAGATAGATCCAGCCACAAGTGCTCAGTTTGTAACTAAGTTTACCTTACTTCCAAATGCTTGTAGTTATGGCTGCATCCTGACTGCAGAGGATTATACACAGGGAATATTTTCTTTAAGTTTGTCATCACTTGTCCTGGCATAGGAACCCCTTCATTCCATTTCCCTGGGATTGATTCTTGGCACGTACTAAAATCTGCCCTGGCATAATCGGCATAATATTCATAATATTATGGTCTAACAGAGCAGCGGTGGAGAGCAGGTGTGATTATGTAGCACTATGTTGCATTATAAAGATGGGAGACGATTTCAGAGTATACCAGGCAAAATTGGAAGATTTAAGGGATGGAAATTTGCAAATGAAGGGGAGAGTAAATTGATTATGAAAGAGCAGTTATGGTTAGCAGTGATAATAGCCATATTGCTAATAATTGGAGGAATAGAGCTGAATCCCAGACCAGAGGATTTTAATCTAATGTTGGCAATGCTAAAAATAATTTTGGAAGACGTGATGAGCTAAAGATGAGAAGATTGAGAGTGTTGATAAGATGGAGAAGGTGATGGAGGTGAAACAGAAAAGCAATAAAAGGTGTACAAATTGGTTTGATGAATGTTTAGAGGCTAGGAGAGAAATATTTAGAGATTTATCTAGATGGAGAAGAACAGAGTAACAGGGGTGGACAATTTTTTTAAAGAAATGGGGAAAGGAAAAGGAAAAAAGAGGAATGGCAACAAAAAAATTAATAAGGTAAAGAAGGTAACAAGAGATAGGACAACAGAGAAATACCGTCAATTATGAGTATTTACAAGAAAAATAGAACAGGAAATGAGATTACATCAAATGAATGAAAAACATATTTTGAAAGTTGAATTGGTGTTATTAAATTTGTTAAACATAGTGAGTTGATTTTGAATAAAAAAAAAAAAGCAGCAAGGATTAAATGTTAAGATAAAGAAATTACAAGTAGTGTGATAGAATACCAAAATTAAAATTTTGAAAAAGAAAAAGGTAGCCGCTATAAATAGGATTCCAGGGGAATTTTAGAAATTGTTATTGTGTGATGGTAACAAGGTGAAAATGAGCAAGGTAATACCTGAAAACTGGAAAATAGGCATGGTTGTACCATTATTGAAGGGTAATGTGGATTTGAATAGTCAAGGGAACTGTAGAGAAATCGGCTTGTTATCCATTTTAGGTAAACTTTATACTGGCATTGGCTCTCAGATTACAAGAATGACTAGAATAGAAAGGAGGTTGAGTGAATACAAGGCAGGATTTAGAAAAGGCAGAAGTGCTGTTGATAGTATAATGATAATCCAAACTATAGTAAGGAAGTATATGAGGAACAAAAGAGGCAGAGTGTGCATGTCTTTTTGCTGATTTTGAAAAGGCATTTGATACAATTATAAGAGACATACTGGGTATAACATGAGGAGTAAAGGGCATAAGTGAAGGCTTTATTTCAGAGGTACAAAAGTTTTATGATGGAGTTAAATGCTGTGTTAAGTGTGCAGGTAATTGGGGGGGGGTGTCAGAGGGTGGGTTTGAGACAAGGTTGCAAATTCGTTTAGTTTTGTGTAATTTATTTATTATATTGCAGAAAGAATTCTAAAGTGTAACTCACACTATCTGGTTGCAGGAAAGGAAGAAGTACCAGGTATGTTATTTGCCAGTGATTTAATGGTATGTTCTACTACAGTAATTTGACTGCGAGCAATAAATGAAATAGGTAGATTTTGTGCAGAATGCAGTTTAAGAGCAAATGTTGGGAAAGTTGAAAGTAATAGGGTTTTAAAAGGGGTGTAAATTCTAATGCTATGAGGGGTGGTTTTTGAAAGGGAAGCCTTTGCAAGTGGTTAAAGAATGTGATTATTTGGGGGTGAGATCATCAAGCAATGGAGTTTCTAGTTGCGAAAAGAGGCATTTTTTCTCACACCTTTTTCCCTTTTTGGCACCTTTATCCCATTTTCCCCCAACCATGCCATTAATCCCCTTTTTCCCACTTTTTTCTTTTAAGTTTCATTCCAATTTATTCTTTAACTTCCAATTAATGTCTCCTCAGCTTGCTGTGTACGTGCGAATAGTAAGCCTACCTATTTCAGTAAACGCTGCGCGGGAATTAAAAGCAAACCCGCAACAATGGAAAATAATTGTGTGTTCGACGAAAACCTCTTTCTCTCGCTTTATCGCTATAAAGTAGCCTGCAATAATGCAATTGACAATGAGTGATTCTATCCTACCAGAATCAGTAGCCTGCTGTTCGTGAATGTGAGTTTGTTACTGTGAGAGACGTCATCTGTTTGCGTGGAGGCGAAGGCTGGGCACGCAGAGACGGCAGTAACCTCACCCACTCAGTTACGAGAATTATTAAGACTGGGTTCTGCTCGACACTACTAGAAATCGCTAAGACTGAAGTTCCAGCATGAATGAGAACATTCTGGTAATTGTCACAGTGTTATAAGAGAGTGTGGACAGCGAATGGGCGCAAGAGTGAGTTGTGTGTCAGTCGCATTGTGTTAGCAAATGATCTAGTGTTAGCTCTCCAAACAAGTGTACTAGTACTAGATTTTACCATGCCAAAGGTGTCCAGTGCTCAATTTATGTTCTGGCTGAGGAATTCAAACAAGATTTCATAGACACTGATGGAACTGTTATGCGATGTACTATTTGTGATTCAGGAATTTTGTTAGATGAAAAACACCAGCGAGATCGCATCAAATAACACATTTCCAGCTCTAAGCATCAAATGAATAAGACTCTTAAAGCAAACAAATCACGGCAACCTCTATTACGAAATGCGTTTCAACAGAGTTCTTCAAAAAGCCAAAATTTGAAGGAATTAAACATTGATTTGTGTACAGCTCTTACCCAAGCAGAAATTCTACTCAATAAGGTGAACCGTCCAGCCTTCAAGGGATTTCTTGAAAAATACACAAAGATGTCAATGTCCGATGAGAGTACTTTAAGAAAAAACTACATGGAGCCTGTCTATGAAAAAAACCATAGAAAGAATCAAGGAGAAAGTTTTTGATTACGATGTGGGAATCATTGTGGATGAAACCATAGACTCAATGGAACGATATGTTTTGAACATTTTAGTTTTTCCCTTAGCAGGGGAGAAAGTTAAGCCCATGTTGTTAAAAATGTACGAGCTGCAGAAAGCCAATGCCAGTACAGTAATGCAATCTATTATGGACTTCTGCCAAAACTCTGGCCTACTGGTATCGAGTTTGAAAAACTTCTTGTGGTTACAGACCAGGCTCCATACATGGTTTCAGCTGTTAACCAATTGAAACCTTTATTTCCTAACTTGAAGCATGTGAACATGCTTGGCTCATGCCCTTCACAGGGTTTGTGAATTCATTAGGAACGAATACATCGCAAATCAATTCATCTCTGCCCTGAAGAAGATTCTACTGAAAGCTCCGAGCCGTGTTGTTTACTACAGGGAAATCACTGAGCTGCCCCTTTCAAATTTCCCAGTCATTACTCGCTGGGGATCTTGGATTGAGTGTGCTGCTATGCTGTGCGAGAATTTTGACAAAATTAAAGAGTTTGTGCTTTCTTTGGATCCATCCGATGCAGGTGCAATTTCCAAGGCACAGCAACTTCTGTTACCGGAGAAAATACGTAATTTGCAGACAGAACTATATTGTGTCCATAGTTAAAAGTACCTGCCTGCAGCTATTAAATGATTGAAAGAACAAGATCTGGAAAAGGAAAAACAATGGGATATTTTTACTTTCATGAGGGAGCAGTTAGATGGCTTTGCCAAAGACAAACTTGAATCTAGTCTTCAGAAGAATCCAGACATTGAGGAATTTGCCACATCTGTAGAGTTGCCATTCCGAGTGAATACAAGGTTTGCCCCCACTGGTTTCTGTGGATGTTGGAAGAAGCTTTAGCATCTACAAAGACATTCTATCTCCTAACAGAAGCAGACTTTTAAAAATCAAGTACAACAGCTTCATGTTTTTCCTTCTTTTGATGTACTTGTTTGTAGTTCAATAAATTAGAGGAAAGAGAAATCATTGAATTAGTTAAGGGAATGCACAACTGAAATTAACCCAAAATCTAAACAAAATCTTTTTAAAAAAAATCCCAAAAAATTCTCCATTGCTTGTAGTTTTAGAATCCACTTTTATTTTTGACCTAGCGAATGCTTCAGGATATTACGAGACTTTTTAAATAACCTTGCGCATTTGGTTGCTAGCTGTTTATATTTTTAAAACTTTATTTTAAGGCGTTTCTTATTTTCAGCATTTCTGCATATTCAAAATGTTCCAGACGATGTAGTTTTCATCCATTCATATTGACATTTTTTATGCTTATTTCAAAAACCCAAGTAAATAAAACTGTCATATAATTTTTCTGCGTAATGAGTAGTTTTTGCGCTACTAATTTTTTAAGATAACAATGTATACAAAAAACATGCAAATACAAAACTTTTTTTTCTCTTAAACTAAGAATGGTAGAAAAAAATTGACAGATTTGTAGTTCCTTGACATAGAAGCAACATAAGATTTTTTTTTTTTGAAAAATTAATTATTTGTTGCATTTTGCATATACCCAAAATTTTATATTTTGAAAATTAATAACTTGAAAACTAATTAAGATTTTGGATTGAAATTCACAAAACAATTATATCTTAAGAAGACTGACATGTGGTTACAATTTCAGCCCGATTGAATGGATAGTTTAGAAAATAGCAATTTCAGTTGTGCATCCCCTTAAATAAACCAGCACCTTATTGTCCCTTTTTTCACCTTATTTGAGCACCTTTTCCCTTTTCATCTGAAATTTGCACCTAAAAATCCTAACCCGGGTTATCGCTAATGGTAAGGTAGATAAGGGCAATTAGAATGTATTTGAATAAGATTTCAAGTATGTCGGTAAAGCGGTTAGAGAAATTGTGTTAAGTGGTGGTGGAATCAAGAATGTTACAGGGAATGGAAGTGTGGGGACCTTCAAAGGGGTGGTTGAAAGTGGACTTTCCATACTTCACCCATCCAGCTGTTACTTCTTATTACTTCCATTTGGACTTTCACACACTATTTTAAAAAGATTGCAATCCCCTAATTTCAAAATCTTGAGCCAACATTTTAAAATTAGAGGATTGCAATGTTTTAAAATAGTGCATGGAAGTAATAAGAAGTAACAGCTGGATGGGTGAAGTATGGAAAATTTTACAAGAAATTCATATGCGGAAGCCGTGGAAATTTGGAGATCGAAGTGGAGTAGGGTTTTTGAAGTAAGTTAGGCAAAGAATTGAAGATATAGATAGGCAAGAGATTTAGGCTAGTTTTATAGATGAGTTATTTAAAATTATGTAGAATAATTGAAAAGGATTGGGGGAGGGAGAAATGTGTGGATTCTTGTGATAAATTTGGGAGGGAAGGATTTGCATGGACATGATCAGGAGCACTTTTTAAAGTGTTTGATAGATAATGGGGAAGGGGTGCATTATGTGTGGGGGAACTGGAAGGTATATTCCATTGTTTATTAGAATGTGATGAGGTGAAGAGATGGAGGGAGGGTATATGGGAAATAAAATGGGACAGATTACAGAAAGAAGTTATAGCACTTAAAATGATAACTGGAATGGGGAAAACAGGAATAAAATGATAGAATATTTGGGAAAAGTAAGGGCGAAATAGAGTAGAGCAGTTAAGAAAGATGAGGGAATTGAGATAAAATGGTTAAATAGTGGAATTTAAATATTGGGAGGGGGGCCTACAGCATACTAGTTGTAAATGTCTGGTAGATATCGGTTCTAAAATGCATACGTTAAGAGCTATGAACACTTGTTCATCTTTGCTACTGTGAAACATCTCTTCTACTACAAGCTCTTTACTATTACATATGATCTATAACAGGCAGTAAACAAATGAGGACACATTACTCTGTCTTTGCCCATGGATGCAGCATGCATCAAACATCAGTTAGCGTTTGTTGTTACTGTAAAGTGTGTTAACAATTCCAGGCAAGCGCAACACATATTCTTATTTGTTCTAATGGGATCAGTTTGTGAAATGTTTTAAGATTGTTGTTTTATCTTGAAATCTTTGGTGTATGCAACCCCCATTAATGATTTACGAACACTACAGGAAGGCATCATCAATGTCTGCCAGAGCACCCATGGCCAACCTGGAGTCTTGCAGAGAGTGCATGATTCTCTAAGACGTCGGACAGAAGCATGCCTTAATATGAATGGGCACCATATTGAGCACCTCCTTTAGCGATGGTTCACAAGTGCAGGTGGTATGTAATTGCAAGCAGATTACATTAGAGTTTCACAGTAACAGAGTAATGTGTCCTCATTTGTTTACTGCATTCTGTAGGTCATACATAAGAAGAGCTTGCAGTAGAAGAGATGTTGTTTCATAGTAGCAAAGGTGGACAGGTGCTTATAGCTCTTATGGTATGCATTTTAGAGCCCATGTTTACTGGTCTTTTTTTTTTTTTTTTTTTTTTTTCTTTTTTTTTTTTCCCCATGTTTTGGTCCATAATATTGCCTCTCAAAATATGGAATACATTTTTTTTAATATCCGGTATAAATACCCTGGGGTTGTATGTAAGAAGGCCTTGTATAGATGTTAAATTTAGATTTAGCACTTCAGTTATAATTATAAAAATGTTTGTGGTTTTGCTTGCTTGTATGAGATTGTATTAAGAATTATAAAAAATATTCAGCTTTCCAGATGAAGCATAAAACTTTGTGCTTAAACAGTTATTTTTCAACATAAAAATGATTGCAAATTCAATTTTTTATTAATTACTAGCTCTGTTGCTGTTGATCTAATGTGCAGGATTTTGATCCATCAATTTTTCCCTTGCTAGCAAATATAAATTGTGTATCTTCCCGTCTGGTATAGCTTTCGTCAATTCTGGGTATTCTAGTAGGTGTTCTCCATTTAAAATCTTGTCAGCATTGCAAATTTTACATGCTTTGTCATTCATAAAACCAAACCTATGTAGATGTTCCGCCAGACAGTCATGTCTAGTGGCTAATCTGAAGTGAGGAACGATTACTAGCTCTCTTACCAAGCATTACATATGTGCACTATTTTTATTCTGCATGAGGAATTGGGAACATGGATGAGTGCTAAAAATATTTTTAATGGAAAGTTCATTCCCAAATTATAGGAAATGATACTGTATGTTCTTAAAGAGCAATGAAACAAAATATTTCAAGTCCCATTTTGCATGGCGCCGAAACGCTGCCAATGTAAGTGGCCAAATTGTGATGTCACCATCTAGTATGTTGTATAGTGGTGTCATATGCTTACGTTGATGATGGCTGTGTATTGTTGGTTAGAGCTGTATTTGTGCATATTTTATCCCAAAATAATGGATGAAGGGTTTAAAAAGCACTTTTGGATAATTTGCCATTCTTGGACACATTAAGGGTAGCATCTTTTTCAGAAATGACTGTTTCGTGGGTACCGAAATTCATAGCTCAAACGATATTAAGTAGCATACCCAGCGTTTACTGGGCGACTATATTTTGAGTCTTGGCAACACTGAATTGTTGTTAGGTACTATCTGATATTTCCACTGGAAAGTTTAACATGGTTGACCATAATCTACTTCAGACATTTTGTCAATAGAGCATTATTTGTGTTGCTTACAGTGATTTAAAAATTCTCTCAGCAAAAAACTGGAATTAACTCGTGAAAATGTTTGTGCAATGATTTATTAAGACTTCTGATGTGGATTATCAAGACGAGTGCTTCGATCAACTTACTTTCACATTTGGCAATGAAGCTCCTTCCTTTGCCACTGTGAAATGCTGCTATAACGAGTTTAATTGTGGCAGCTGTTCTCTCACTGATGAAATTCGTGAACGTCGTCCAAAATCAATTGTGCCAGAAAACATTGATGCTGTGCAAAAACTGATAATGCAAGATTGTCATACGACATAGTGAGAGATTGAGGCAACGCTAGGCATTAGTTCCACCAGCATATATAAAATATTGCATGATCATTTAGCCATGAAAAAGGTTTGGTCTCGTTGAATCCCACATAATTTGACAAAATCTCAAAGATGCTTATGTCGATTGGTGTACAACAATGCTCAAGAAATACAATGGCAGTGCTTCAAAAGATGTATATAAGATTGTAACAGGTGACAAATCATGGATCTATGTGTATGAGCCGGAACGTGAACAGCAATCGACTGGAACCAAATCCAACAAAAGTTGTTCGTGCTTGAAGCACTTCGAAACAAATGGTCGTCTTTTTTTTTCCCCTAGAAAAAACTGGTCGTGTGGCAACAATGCCTTTAGAGGAACATAAAATGGTCAATTCTGAATGGTACGTAACCATTTGATTGCTGGAAGGCTTTGGTGAAATAAGCGAAAAAACCAAGCGCCGTCGGATCGTTCTTCCTCGAGACATAAGAGTGCACGTGCCTCTCATCTAACAGTCGACTATTTGAACACTCAAAAAATTGAATTGATGGGTCATCCACCATACAGTCCTGATTTGGCACTCAATGACTTATTTTTCCCCCAACTTCAAGAATAAATTGCATGGACAATGATTTTCATCGGCAGAAGAAGCCGTTAATGCATTCAAAAACCATGTTTTGGAGGTGTCTCAAGCAGATTGGAAAAAATGCTATAACAAATGGTTTGAACACATGCAAAAGTGTATTGATCATAAAGGAGAATATTTCAAGAAACAAAGCAATTTTCAATAACAAATTACTGTTTTTTGGTTTATTATTATTATTATTATTATTATTATTATTATTATTATTATTATTATTATTATTATTATTATTAGACTCAAAATATAGTCACCCTCATATATGATGGATTATGCATGTTTGATAAGTTGCAACAAATCTAAATTTTTATGTTGAAAAATTAACATGTGTTGTTCATAGTTTTCAGAAGCCGATAGTGAAGGTGATAATCGTATTTCTCATTCACAATGAAATATTAGGTCGCACATCTGGCTTAAAACTATTTTTCATAAGACTAGCAGATTTGTTATCTATTAATTTGTATTACATAAACTAGCATGCCACAGGAATAATGGGGCAAATGAAAATAACTGAAACTTGTTGATGCTATGAAACACAAATGCAATGCATAAAAAGCTTAAAGACACCTGTAATTGTGGTGTAAAATAACATGAAGAAAACGGCAAATACATCAGCAATGTTTTATTTGGTTAGATGAAGATAGTTACAATAATAATAATTGCTTAGATAATTGATCAGATGTTTTGATTTTTACTCTTATAGTTATTAATTTGTCAAATGAAAAGGTAGGTTATGTTTGGGTAATATTGTATTCATTACTGCCTTTATTAAATATATATCAAAGTCAACTGAAACGTTAAATGTGCTTCTTAAAGAGGTTAAAAGTGGTGAATGTATGGTTTCAACGACACGACACAGAAAAAAAATTAAACTTAGAAAATAGAAAAATCTTAAAACATGTTTAACTTGCATCGAAAAGATACTCTCATTAATACATTGTAGATTTCTCCGAAATATTGTTGACATTTTCTCACCATGGCAAAATCCTTTTCTTCCTATTTTCAAAGCTTATGGTACACAAATAACAGTTTAATGGAGGTATGCAATGTATTGTTGCACAGAAGAACTATACATGATTTGTAGCATTTCTGCTTCAACATTGGGTTGGATTTTATGTTGATTCTGAAACGAAAACATTCTACTACATATGCCACACAAAATTTCACTTAACTACACTAAAAATAAAAGAGAAATAAAAAAAACAGCATTTCTTTATTTTTACATAGCACAACAGGGTTTATTCTTTCACCAAAATAGACAGTGACATCAGACCAATAAGGATGTATTATTGTCTCATGTGACTTCTTTGCACATTGTTGTAATTAAATTATGTTTAGTGTTGTTATTTTTACTTACTGATATTATTTTCTGGTTCCACATGAAATTTGCAATCAAAATAGCTCATGTGAGAGCATAATTATATTTTCGTGCATGTTCCCAGTTGTTGTAAAGTATCATATTTACTCAAACACTGGCAAGGAATTCCAAGATATGGAGTCTTGTAGAGGTTGATTGCAAGTAAAAAGTAAAAATAATAAAGGTATTGGTGTACTTCCTTATAGTACGATGGGTGGTCAGAATCCAAGGTTACAAAGCCTGTAGTGAAACGTGTACATTTTATTTTATACAACCAATATAGCCAACTGATAGTACATAAATTAGATTATTTTTCAACATAGTCTCCATATCAGTTTAGGCAATTCTCGCTTTGTGGAATGAGTTTTAATATTCCATCCTGGCAAAAATCCTGTTGCATGTTCAGCCACGTTGTTGCGAAGTGTTTTGCTTCCTCATCTGAAGCGAATCGTAGGCCTCCTAGATGCTTCAAGTGAAGAAAAAGGTGAAAGTTGCTTGGAGCGAGGTTCGGGCTGTAGGCAGGGTGGTCGATGTCCCAGTGAAACTACTTCAACAGTGTGGTGGTCTTCTGCACTGTATGAGGTCGTGGATTGTGAAGGAAGATGTCCTTGCTGAGAAGTCCTGGCCATTTCCTCCTGATTGCTTCGTGCAATCGTGTCAAAGTCTCACAGTATCGGTCAGCGGCCACTGTGTGCTCTCCTTCCAAAATCTCCATGAGTATAACACCTGCGCTGTCCCAAAACACTGTGGCCATCACCTTCCTGGCAGATGATATCACCTTAAACTTCTTTGTCTTTGGAGAGGAGGGGTGTTTCCACTCCATTAACGACCACTTACTGCTGGGGATGTAGTGATGTATCCATGTTCCATCACCCGTGGCGATGTGGTGAAGGAAACTGTTCCCTTCCATGGAGAACTGTTGCAAAAGTTAACAGACTTGCCTCCATGTACTTCTCGTGTTGGACAGATTTCTTGGAACCCATTGGGAGCAAACTTTCCGGTATTGCAAAATATTGTAAACAATGTGACAAATGCTTCGAACAGCATTCTCAGTTCTACCATCATATGCTGTAAAGTGATCCTCCTGTTGTCCTGAATCAATTCCTCCATAAGAGCTGTGTTCAAGTGTGTTGATGCCATACTGGTTTGGCCACATTTTCTCTACCAGCTGCAAGCTTTTGACACCATTCTGCGACATGCTGATGAGACATTTCAGTCTCTCTTATAACCGTAGTTTCTGATCACCCTCATAAAAACTGTATCCCTAACATAAGCTTCCAATACTCAGCAGAAACATGTTTACCTCATTCCTCTAATTTTTACTGGGTCCCGTTGTAAGTCTCAAAGATTATTCTGGAAAAGTAAACAGTTCAGATTTGTATTTAAGGTATTGAAAATGTGTTGGGGGGTTAGGGTAATTTTTATGTTGCAAGATCCACATTTGTCTGATCTTCTACATAAATATCCGAAATTTGGTCCAGATTGTTTGGTGCACATTTGCATGTAAGGAGTTGAAAATATGAGTGGGGATAATTTATTAAAGTGTGTGGTAACCTATAATTTTTGGCAGTGCTGTAACATAAGTGTACAAAGTGTGTTCCAATTGATCATATTGGTCAATGGCATTTTATATGAGGTTTAAACTAAAGCTAAGGGTAGTTCTTAAACAAATGTTCAAGATATTATATGATAGAAAGTAAGGTATAGGATAACTTCTGGAAACTGTAATTTGACTTGTGATTTTGTTCAAGTCCCATGTTATTATTGTGCATTTTGTCATACATTAAAAGGTGCAGATTTCTACTTGAAAATATGATCAGGGTTTTTAAAAGCTCTAAGGTAGTACATAATTTTCATTGGGTCTATAGTGTAAAAGTGTCTTCATTGGTCAAAGACCATTAATTTGTTTGGAAAATAACCCCAGCAGAAGTTTTTGAATGTTATGAGGTAATACATCATTTTTGCCAGGTTTTAAAACCCAGGTGAATGAAGTTTTGTTAAAATCATAACAAATGTACTCCTTGATAATGATGTTCAATGAAGTCAGAGGTAAATCTGCATATAGGAGTACAATAGTCAACTCAATCCCTTCCGATAAACCAATTTTCAAGATTTTAAGCATCTGCTTTTATCCCTGTTGACTGGAAGCCATTAAAACTCTGCCATTAAGCAGGATTGAAATTGAATGACAAGGATATGACATAACCCCTCCCAATTTATCATTTTAAAAATATCTTATAGTTTGTTGGCCATGTGCACCATTCTTGCTAATCAAATCCTTCAGACTTTCATCCTGCCATGGTAAGAATTTGACCAGGGTAATCATTGCACAGTGGTGCACCAATGTTCACTGCAGTTCAACTGACTGGTTAGCTGGCAGGTGCTCACCTTGTTTGAGTACGTCATTCATTCTACTAAATGCACCCAAAAGTACATTGCATTGTTGAGCATGCAATGGAGGAATGCAAAAGTAGTCCCAAGTTTCTCTAAACATGAAGTAGGTGTATTATTAAATATAACATGCAATTTTTAAGAAAAGATAGAAAGTAAAAAGTTGCAATAACTTAAAGATGGGCATGTGAGAAAAGCAGGCCTTACAATTAAGTAGAAAAATATGCAACTATTATGGATTTTTTTCTTTCCTTTTCCACTAAAAAATAAGTTCCATTGAGCTTACTTGACATTCATCTTTAGAAACAGAGAGAAAACGGGGGAGGGGGGATATTATTCCCAGACAAGATTTGAACTTGGAACCTCTTGAATATGGGGTGCACATGCTACCCCCACACCATAATGACCACTTTAAACTTCAGCATTGACCGTGTTAGGTTACCAGATTCTATGTGCAATTAATGTGTTCTAACATTCCTGAAAGGGGCACTGGGGTAGCACAGTGGTTTCATTTCTGGCTGTGGTTCTGAGGGTTCAGGGTTCGATTCCCAGCCCTGGGTTGGCAATTTCAAGTCAGCCTTATCCACCGCTTCACCTCTGTATTGCTCAGATGGAGTATTAAGGCCAAATGCGGTCCAGAGTCCATGGTAAAAGCTGTAGGTCCTCTCATTCCACTGCCATTCTCCTTATCTCTCTACCATCGGAGGTAACAGTTTGCACCCTTTGGGTGCCTCCATCTCAGAAATGGTTCCAGTCATTGCTTGGTGTAATGAGGTAACCACTGAAGGTCATAGGCCATATATGGGAAGCATTAGAGATGAAGACATTCCTGAAAATGTACTAATTGCAGTAAATCCATTCATTGCTCTGCTTATTTCTGTATTGTTCTTAGAACTATACTTAACATAATTATTACATGCAACACCTTGTGTTGATTTTCATTACATCTTCAGTCAGGATATTTAAGGCACCTGTCACACATAAAGTCTTCAAGGCATTAAAAACTACAAAGTGCTAGACAGACCATATCTTTATCGGGATGCAGTCATTGGCAAAAAACAGTATGTTTCTTTTGGTTGGGAATTGTAACCTATACAATTCCACCATTTTAACATTACAATGCAAGTGAAATGGAAGATAATGAAAACCGGTCATTCACAGCCAGTCAGATTTAACTGCAGTAAAGTCCTCGATAAACTTTCACCACCATCGGTGCACCACAAATAACCATTCATTTCGATAAAGTCTTTATTTTAACACAAAATCTTGATCAAGAATGGTGCCATGTTAACAAACATGGCCATATGTCTGTTGCGAAAATCAACAATTGTCAATGGTGAAAAAAATTGTCAAAACCTACTGCATGGTTTTTTAGATTTTAAAAAATATGTGTGCATGCGTAGGTGCGCACGCGCCTCATAGTGATTGCTTCTACCTGTTGCTCTTCATCTGGGCACATCCCATGCAAATCAGCAGTCAAGAGAGAGTGCCCAGCAGGTTTGGACTGACCCCACCAACAGTGTAATTCTGACTGCGAAGTAGAGGCTGTCTTGCCACAGAGAGCAATTGAACTCGTACTAAGGAGCTTCTGTTTTTTTTTCCCATTCATGTAACACTGGTCTCTTGAAAAAAGGATCGGCAAAAGTTAAAGTTGCGAAAGAATTACAAATTGATTGCTCCTTAGAGAGAATAAGTTAGCATAATACAGGCTAGCATAAAATTATGATACAGACATAGTTATATGAGAAAAGTAGGTACTAATAAGTAGTGTTTTAACTGGAAGTAATATAGCAAAAATAAAATGAAACATGCTACTCTATTTGTAGTCATCAGAAATTTGTCAGAGAATAAAACCTAAATATTCAATTGAAATGATGAAGGTAGTACTAAAGCAACCCACATTATGCTTTATTTTTTTTTTATAATTATGCTTTATCTGAGTGATGACTATGCTTTATTTTTTATAATGCATTTCTCTAATACAAGTAAAACTTTAGTATCTTAAATGAATTATATTTTTGTGACAGTAAAGTAAGTTGTCTTACAAAAACAAATATAAAGTTATACAAGAACACACTACAGTAAGAGAAGAATGCTAAAGAATGCTAATCTAATCATCTATGTCACTCTGTCTCTGTAACACACTCTTGAGATTGATTAATTGCAAGTTTTACGTGAGATTCAAGGTTTTCTTCTGTCAGACATGACTGTTTAGAATTCAATTGAGTTTAGAAAAGATTCTCTCAACTGAAGATGATGGAGAAACCATTATTGCCTTCATTGCTAGCTAGCTTGCTTAGTGTAGGCATCTTAGAGGAACGTTTCTGCCAGAAGGATAAAGCAGTAATAGAAGACAAATTTTCTTCCTGTACCATTGCTGCATATGATGATTTCTTCCACTGGAACATCAATGTTAGAGTAGCGTTTTAGTTCACCTGAAGTGAAAATGGAATAAACCTGCTCAGGAACAGCTAATGTTGGATCTAAATTCCGAACTTCCTTCCAGAAGCTTTTTGCAGGATGGCATTTATTCATATATGTCAAGTTTTTTACCTGCTACACCAGAACTTTGAAGCATATGAACAACTGATGATAGAATAAGCCAGGTCTGTGTTGCATCAGTATTATCTGATTCCAAAACCTGTATTTGTTTTCAAATACCATCAGAGATTTCAGATATAGTTCTGAGTTGAAGGGTTTCATTTTCAGCCAGTCATTTTAAATTTGTTACAGCAGCACTACCACCTTCATCTTCCATATTGATCCAACATTTAACTGCATTGAAATTCATGCTGTGATATTTTCCTGCCTTCAGCCATGTGCCCCAATAAGTAATTACTGGAACTGGAGGTAGAACAAATGCTTCTGATTCCTTTAAGCAGTCTAGTGAAAACTCCAGCCAGAAGGGAGAGATTACTGAAGCAGTCTTAACAGCTGCAATGTATTCATCAGCAAATTTGAGTGAAAATCTAACCTCTTCAGCACAAAGATAAAACACATGAGCCCAACAGGCAGAATGTAAAAGCTGAGGTGCAATTCCAACCAATTGCCTGCCAGCAGAAAGTCAAAATGTGAGGTAAAATCTGTATATCTAGTGGTTGATGAAACGACAGATATAAAGAATCTTAAGGTGGTGAATATTCTTGTTGATCCATAGGGTGTTTTGGGCGAAAAACCCCGTCTTGTGAAGACTTCTCAGAGTGTTTTCACTGAGAGCTGATTTCATACTTGTAGCTGTTACTATCCACTGACGAAATTGCTCATTGCAGAAGAAATGGAATGCAATACCAGCAGAAGTGAATGCTTTGACCATTTCTTTTATATTATCCTTTGAACTTTCCATACGCTGCCATACTTGAGGTATAGTACTGGTAAATATGCTGCTAGGACCGCCTTAAGTTGAACCATGTCCATCATTCTGTTTCCGAGATCTATGTTTAAAACTTTCCACCTACTTATGCACAACAGACTTCTTTTCAAACTTAATGCACTCTGAACATAAGGTACATAATAGTTTCCATTTTTCAGCCACAAAACAATCTGTGGGAAACTCGCAAACCCTTTGAATTGCATTTACAGCAATTTTTGGCATGCTGGCGTTCAATAGATGTGAACTGCTTTGATTCAGATTGTATACTGACAATAAAACCATTAAACTTCCTGCACAAGATGTTCATTGTTGAAATTCCTCTTTTTTCATTGTTGCTGAGAATATTGTTAATTTCTGTATTGGATCTAATGTTAGATTTTAAATGGGTACCTAGTTAATTTCCAAGAATTATGCTTTATATTATGTATTAAGCTTTTATGTTTTTTCGTGTTTTTAAAACTTATTTTTCCCAGATCCTTGTACCTCCAAAATCATGTTCTGGGTAGCAACCACATGTCTAAAGCCCTTTTAAGCAAACACTAACTTCAGCTGTCTCCCTCCCAATGTTTGTAAGTATAGCACTCGCCATCTTCTTTACTATACTGTTGGTTTCTAATACACAACTCTATCTTAATTTTCAGCTGTGAAATTTGACCCTTTTATATACAAAACTCTTCCATTGGCAGAAAAGGATATTTTCCATGAATACCGAAGTAAGGGTAGTGTTTTTAATTCTAGTCCCATTGTTACTCACTTGGGTGCCCACGAAAACTGATAACATTCCAGGAAGTTTTATTCCTATAAGCATGTTGCAAGTTCCTTGAAACAATCCCAGGTTTTCATATTAAAAATGTCCATTCCTTTGCTGTAAATAATAATAGTAATAATAATAATAATAATAGCTTCAAATGAAAGGTAGCTTCAGCATCTCTTGCCTTAAAATAGGTAAAATTGGGCAAAACAAAATACTTAGGCACCATAAAGCCCATATTGTTTTCTATAGAATTTTTAGAGGAAAATAGGCATTTAGCCTAAAATCTGGAAGTCTTTTTGTTAGCATCACTTAACTATGGATGCAAAGCTTTCTCGTGGTAGTACATGGATGAAAAATTTATAGCTTTGAGAGATGCATTTCTGTCTAAGGTATTATTTAAATGCTGTGGTATTGTTACATATTATTTCTATAATAAGTCCTTTCTCTAAGTTTTTGTACAGGTTTGTTTCATAGAACTCTGATGAACCTGGTGGATTATATACCACTCCTGAGGCTAAATTTTGGTTTGCTCCGGGCACATTTTGTAACACAATCCACATCACTTAATTAAAACCTGCACCCTTTCTTCTTTTATACGAAACTTTCTTTCCATTCCTAATAAGCATCCTTATCCCACCTTAAACTTGTCCATTCCCTCACTTTTTCAATGCACTTCTTCCAAAATAGTTGAAACTATTAATATTTATCTCTTTATTCGTAGTCAACCATGTTTCTGCCACTGACCCACATCCTTTAGTTTCATTGTTTGCACTATTTTTCCATTATTGATTTTCTCTAGCAAAACTTTTAACATTTGAAATCATTACCACCAGGGTTTATGTATCCTATACCGAACCCCTTCTGTCTATCCTAAACTGCTGATTTGTCTTGTCATCAGTCTCCTTCCTTGTAATGTTGCTGCCATTCTTTTGCCTATTTCCATAATGCTGCCTTCCTGTGTTGATACTATACTCATCCCCTTGTGTCCTTCCAGACATCAATTCCAGCCTTTGTGCCTTCCACATCTATTCAAACGTCCTCAATCATCTGTTTGGATTTGCTGACTCTCCTTGGAGGTGACATCATATCCTTCACTATTGTACATGCTGCATGGGACTGACTGCTGTTCTGATGTCATTCGACGTAGCTTTTCTCTCACTGCCTCGAATTCATATTTTCTTGATCTTGCCAGTGTTTCCTCTGAGTGCATCCATTTTCTTGCAGACTTAGTATGTATTGTCTTCTGTCTATCCACAGGTGGATTCCATGTATGAAAGAATTTTCCCCTTCCCCCTCATTTCTAGCTATTTTCATTTCCTTAATTTGTCTCTTAATTTCTGTTCTTTTTTTGCCATTGTCATGTTCAGTTAAGATCATTGTTCCTTTTAGTCTGTTGGTGATGCTTAGAACTTCCCATTTTAAATACATTGCTAACTTTACTAAAATTGGTCTTGGCTTCAACCCCTTCCATCCTATTCTGAGGGAGTCTCTTAGTTTCCCAACCTGCTGGCTGTAATCCCAGTATTCTTCCATAATTTCTTTACTTTTTTCAAACTCTCCTTTCTCTCCATTCTTAAGATAGAAAATCACAATATTTAGTTTTTTTTATGCTTTGTTCACTCTTTCTAACTGAACTATTATGATTTTAGATTCCATTAATTCTTCCATGCTTCTTTCTATTTGATAAATATTGTTTTTGGTTTCGTCCAACTTCTTCTCCATTTTCTCCCAACTCCTCTCTGCCTTTAATTTCACTGATATCCTCTGTTATGGTTCTGAACATTGCCATCACATCCCCCGATGCTGGTTCTGAGTTCGTTTCTACACATCCAATCATTGGTAGCATGGCTATTAGGGTTAGCATTCTTTTTTTTCTATCAAAACAATACTAGTTTTTGCAAATTTGATATTTATTTTATAATTACATATATAAAGCTAATATTACAGTGTAGTAGGCAAATATAGCAGTATTAATTAAAATCAGAAATGTTTTTTCGTCTTAATGAAATCTACAGGTACACCACACTACATTGAGTATTAACATTAATTAAAGTAGCTTTCACATTGTCTTAGTAAGAAGATCTGTGCATTTAACATGTACAATATGTTAAACACATGTTATACTATTCAGAACTATGTATCTTTTCCTTGTCTAGAGCATCTGGAACAACTGAATGTCATTTTTGAGATTCATTAAATATTTCACAATAAAATACATATTTATGCATTCTGTGTAGTAGATGCATATATAACATACCTATACTTCCTGAAGAAGTCCATAATTGTAGTCGGCACCTATACTTCCTGAAGAAGTCCACAATTGCAGTCGGCTTCCTAGAACACTGCTTTTGAAGATGTGGCAGATCTCGTTCCACCAGATTAATCCTTGTCAGTGTTGCTGTATCCACATCGAAAGATGTCGTGTAATTTGTAAGCATTTCAAAGCGGACCGCGTCTTCTGAAAACGTTGAAAGCTTTGATTCTTCATTGGTATCTTGTTCCTCCTCACTTTCAACTTTATGCATTTTGCTGGAACATAGCTCTTTTACTTCTTGGATTTCAGATGTGAGCACATTATCGCATGATGCATAGTGCTTGAAGTAAATTGAAGAGTCTTCACAAACCAGATTCTAGTCCTCAGGATCAATTGTGTCTTCTGCATGAGGTGTATAGCAGGTTTCATGATATCACCCTTTGCAAAATTACAGTAGAATCTCGTTAGTACGTTTTTGCAGGGACCTAAGGATTTGGACGTCATAGGCGGGAAAACGTGTTAACGAAAATGCAAAATCTGCAATTTAAGAACATAGGTAATAAAAATCTAATAATTACTACGTCTCCATGGGCAATTTAAATCGATTTTGAGTACAATTTCATACTGAATACGATCCGCATTTCCATGTTAAATTCAATATGTTTAAATGGATTTGGATACACAAAGCCTGAGAATAAATATTTCAAGCTTTTATTTTGGTCAACTTGGATTTTTTAGGTTATGAATGTTTTTGAGAAAATAAATTGCGAATTGTGGAAGCGGCAATAGTGGTTTTGCTGTGTGTTTTATTACACATGTGATAACAATTTCTGCTAAAAAAGAAAAAATTATGAGCGTGCATCGTGTTACGAGTATAATAGACGATATTATCTTTGGTGTATACAAGACGATTCGAATACGGAGGTGTTTCCATGCAACAAATTTCATTCCGGTTCTCTTCTGATCCTATTTTCCAAGAGAAAAGTTTTGTTTTAGTATTTTTCCCTTCTTTAAAAGCAGTTTCAATCAATTTAGGTTTGCTAACAATCGTGTTTAAGGTTGACGGAGGAAACTTCTGCACTATATCGACATGTTTTATATTTGGATTGTGATTACATCAAGGTTTTTCAGTTTTTCACTGTTGGTTATTTACCTACTACACTTTCTTTTTTTCATTGTAAATGAAAAGTTAAAATACAATCTACGGTTGTTTGGTCATCACTCAACATTAGAAACTATTGTTAGCGTTTACCGCGTTTACCACGCCAAGGTAAAGTATTCTCTATGAGTCTATCCCGCCCACAGAAATCGTGTCACACAAATATTTAAATGCATGTATGTGATTGGCTGCCGATATCCACCCCGTGACCAAGGATTGACCAAAGTAGCAAATGAGGATGTCAAACTATGAACGTGTTAAACGCCTATTCCCACTGTACCGATCAAGGATTGGCCAAAACAGCGAATGAGGACGTCAAACTTCAAACGTAGTAAGCGGGACCGGGAAAACGCACTAAGCAAACATTATTTATTATATTTGGTGATTTGGTACCGGGACTTTTATAATTCAACGTAATACACGGGAAAACGTGTTAATGAGGAACGTGCTAACGAGATTCCACTGTATTAGCAATGGAATACCAGGCTGCAGTCAGTATGTGCGTTTCTTGTAGGACATTATCTTTAAAGGTATGCCACACCTTTCTGAATCAGTCACTTCCTATATTTTGCTTTAAAACTGTGGATGATACCCAATCTAGTGGCTTTTTTGTTTTTATGGATGCTCTTTAACTGCTGTGGCTCTTAGCATACCATTCTATATTGGGTGTGAAAGACCGATAATTTTGCTGAGAGGCCTCTCTATCAGGCTTGAGGTTCTTTTACGTGCTGTAAATCTAAGACACGGTACAACCTGCTTTACTTCCCTTCCAAAAGAAGCCATATTAAGGATTTTTACGCCCAAAAAAATCCATCACTACCACTGGGTTTGAACCCATGACCTTGGGAACTAGTCTAGCATGGTAACCACTACACCACGGAGGTTCAGTGGAAAGATGGACTGTAATATTCTCTAGAAAAGAAAGCTTAACTGGATTTGCAGGACACAAACATGAACAGCAAAACTTTCCTGTTTGTAGCACCCATTTTTGAGTCAAATGACTAAGAATTTTGTGAAAATGTTTGTGGTCATCCATACATTTTTATTGCTATAATATTTACATGGGAGTGTGCTGCAGTTCTTAAAACATCTTGGTTTCCCAAATTTGCCTATTACAAGTGGCTATAATTTGTCACTGCCATCTGCATTTGTGCAAAATAAGTCAGCCTCTGCTTCCTTTGCTTTCCACCCTGGCATGAGTCACTCTTTACACTGACATTCTTCAGGGCATTATTTGAAAAAGAATCCAGTTTCGTCAACATTATAAACATCCTGCTTTTCATAGCCTTCTAAAAGTTAGGGTAAGGTACATTCATCCAATGCCGCACAGTTTCTTCACTTACATCACCACTTTTACTGCATATCACCCTACTGCTAATTCCATTTTGTATTCTAAATATGTTCAACCACCCATTTGATGCATTAAAGTTTGCCAAACCTAACCTTAAATCAATTATCAATTTATGAAGCTACCATCAACACTTAACCCAGAAGATCGCACACCATTAAACCACTCCATTAATATAACTTCCATCTCCTCATATGGGGAACGTCTAATCTTCTTACCTTTTTTTTTTTTTTTTTCTTCAAACCAGATTTCGCTTCACCCAAAATTGCAGCACTATTTTTAGAATCCGGCTAAGAATTGATACCGAGCCTTTTAGCCATTTCTATCATTTTTAGTTTTCATCACTTTTCAACTTCCCGAATTATATCAAATTTTTTGGAAAGAGACTTTTTCCCTTTGCTGCTTCCATTTTATTTAGTACAAAACACACTTCACACATGCATGCAAAACAAACCACTTTTTTGTTTGCCAAATGAACATGTGGTGATCCTACTCATAAGCTTGAATGATGCCGACAAAAACAAGTCTTAATACACCAAGATGGCTAATGCTTAAGGACCCCGACTTTTTGCGAGTAGTTAATTGGCGAAATTGACCGAAAATTAACAATAAGGAAAACCTTTAATCAATTTAAAATAGAGAGTTGAGGGTTGTTACACTACATCACTATGATAATCTTACTTGAACGCGTTTCGGGAGACGGCTTGTCCCCATCGTCAGCATTCTCTCTCAACTGATATTTGCCGGTCATCGTCTGGGGGATGTGTGTGGTTTGTGGTGTTCTCTGGTGCCGGGCTGATGAACCTCCAAAGGCTGTTGGGTGGCGGCAGTTCAAAATTCATTAGGTGATTCCTGTGTTTGACAATATGTATTTTTTCCCAGATGTCCAATTCATTGCTGCTGTTGATCGGTTTTAAGAGTTTTATGTTTGGAGTGATATCATGGTTTGAAGACCAGAAGTGATGTGCTACTGCTGATTTATCTTGCTGCTTTTGGTAAATGCATCTCATATGCTCTTTAAGTCTTATTTCAAGATTTCTTTTTGTTCTTCCTATATATACCAGGTTACATTCATTACAATCAATTTGATATATACCAGCTGATTTATCGTTGGGGATAGGATCTTTTGTTCTGTTGCATAGTAGTTTCTGTATGTTGTGGTTATTCTGTGGAGACAGGGTGATGTTGTATTTTTTGAAAATCCTTTGAAATTTATGATGTGTCCAAGGGTGATAAGTGAATTTTCTATATGCTTGTGGTTTTTGTTGTCTGAGTAATGTAGTCATTTGTTGGATGTATTTCTGTCTTTCAAACCTTTTTATCTTCTTATCTATTGTTTTTTTCTGGTATCCATTCATAGTGGCTATGTTGATAATGTGTTGGTATTCTTTCTGGTATTCCTCTTTCTCCATTGGTATACCAGAATACCAGAAAGAATACCAACACATTATCAACATAGCCACTATGAATGGATACCAGAAAAAAACAATAGATAAGAAGATAAAAAGGTTTGAAAGACAGAAATACATCCAACAAATGACTACATTACTCAGACAACAAAAACCACAAGCATATAGAAAATTCACTTATCACCCTTGGACACATCATAAATTTCAAAGGATTTTCAAAAAATACAACATCACCCTGTCTCCACAGAATAACCACAACATACAGAAACTACTATGCAACAGAACAAAAGATCCTATCCCCAACGATAAATCAGCTGGTATATATCAAATTGATTGTAATGAATGTAACCTGGTATATATAGGAAGAACAAAAAGAAATCTTGAAATAAGACTTAAAGAGCATATGAGATGCATTTACCAAAAGCAGCAAGATAAATCAGCAGTAGCACATCACTTCTGGTCTTCAAACCATGATATCACTCCAAACATAAAACTCTTAAAACCGATCAACAGCAGCAATGAATTGGACATCTGGGAAAAAATACATATTGTCAAACACAGGAATCGCCTAATGAATTTTGAACTGCCGCCACCCAACAGCCTTTGGAGGTTCATCAGCCCGGCACCAGAGAACACCACAAACCACACACATCCCCCAGACGATGACCGGCAAATATCAGTGGAGAGAGAATGCTGACGATGGGGACAAGCCGTCTCCCGAAACGCGTTCAAGTAAGATTATCATAGTGATGTAGTGTAACAACCCTCAACTCTCTATTTTAAATTATGACACATCACTGTTACAAGCTTCTAAATCTTCAAAAATTGAGCTTTAATCAATTATTTTTAAATTCCACATATATATCCATTCTGAGTCGCGAAATAACGCGACATTAGTTCTATATCACAAAAACGCGAAATAACACCGTTATGAAAAAAGATGTGCAAAATAACCCGAAATTTTTCTCTCTCCCCCCCCTTTTTTTTTTTTTTTTTTTTTTTTTTTTTTTTTTGGCATTTGTCTCTCCTTTTCGCATAAACAATCAGATATTTGGCTTATCAATCATTTACGGATACGTGTATTGTCATTCGCTACGGCCATGCTGCACGGTGTTATGTGCTGCACGGCACAGAACACCAAACTGCACTGTGATTTAACCAGAGCTTCGGCAAACATCGGTACTGCTTCGATTACCCTGTCCCCTTCACTCTTCATCTATCGCATGCACAACAAAAGGAATGCCATGTTTATTGGAACTCGGCAACACCGCATCAGTGACGGATTTCTCATTTCACTCAAATTATTCTTTGGATTTAAATGACAATACTACCTGAAATTCTTCTCTAATGCCGTATTTTAACGATTCGTGCTTGCATCGCCCCATTTCATGCTGGCTGGAAAAGACTGTCGCAAAAGTATCGTTAAATAATACATGAATTTCTAAGTCTGGTTCAAGTCAATTCTGACAGTAGACAGCCTCTTCTACCAATCACTGTCTCCGTTTCCTGTACCCCTCGCACGAAAATTATTGCGTTTCGCGACGTTGCCATAATGTGAACGCATGTCTAGGTATATTTTGTGTCCGCTATACTGAAAGATCCGTTTGGAGTCAAGTTATATTCTTTAAACTACGTTACAATTTAGCGCAAGGAGTCTGTTTACCTTCTGCTCTGAAAAAGAAAAGGAATTATGTCGATGGAGCCACGTTTCAAATTAAGCTAGCGCATGCACAATTCAGCTGACGGTGGAGTTGGCAATGTGCCATTCGCGCGCCGTACAGACAGCATGTGCAAGACGTTGCCAGGTCAGTTTAGTTTTGCGGCACGCGGGAATTCAAACCGATTCCACAGTAGTATTTCAATGCGGTCTCAAAATATAATAAACTGGCAGGCATCTTTCCTTCTTGAACACTGCAAAGACACCATTTGCCTTATTGAAGTGCTTGAGGGATCTAAATATCCATTTGTTCATAAACTATATGTAATGTAATATTTATTTCATCATTATTACAATAATACAAATAAAGCTTACATCTAAAACTTATGTCTAGTGCACCAGTTTTCTAGCTCCCCCATATTTAGCCCCTAGGCTGTATATATTGGGATAAAGCTACTATACCATCTCTCCACTTTACAAACTATGCTCGTTCAGCTGTACCTTTCTTAAGCTCCTTATCCACTTATCCCTTGTGTTGCCTAAAAATGTCCCCATCATTTTAATTATTTCTACTTTTGTGCTTCCCAACATTCTTAATGCTACTGCTTCTTTGTTTAACTTGTCCCTTTTTTTATTCCATATAACCTCTCTCCACCTTTTAACCTTATCACATTCTATTAGACAATGAAAAGTACTACCCGATTCATCACACATAATACATCTCCCCGAACAATTATATCCATTCCTTTTTAAAAATATTACTCCTGTGCGCATCCACGCAAGACCTATTCTACCAAATTGATTACATATATCTACATACTTCTCCCTTCCCCAATCTCTTTTAACTGATTTATACAAGATCAACGACCTTTTATCCTCAAAACTAGCCCATAAACTATATAGCAAACTTAAAGATATATCAAATGGCTTCACAATAGTAGCTGAGGGCTCGTTTGGAGAGAAAACTTCAAGTCTTCTTCAGAGACTGCAAACCCTCAAGAAGTCTTATGTTATCAGTCAGTTCAAGCAATTGGGCATAAAGTCAGTTACCAAGCTGAATTCCTTAATTTCAGCTGATCCAGCTGCTGATATTATTCATTCTGCAGGTAAATTGTTTGATGTACAAAAAATAGTATCAAATGAGGCATCTACTGATATAACTATAGAAAAAGCAAGACGAAAGTTACCTTTTCTGCGAGACTTGCCAGAGAAGACATTCAAGAAGGGATATGCTGCTCAGAAGAACAGTGTGTGAGAAATTAGATGATGCTGCTGAAGTGAACATACTGGATTTACTTTCTGGACTTCAATGTGACCACCTGTGTTTCAGTGAGAAGTGTATGAAACTATTGTGGGTACCCATGTCCAATGTGGACAGTGAAAGACTTTTCTCTGCATATGGGAACAACATGACAAACTTAAGAACAAATCTTAAGCCAGAGAACACCGAACTTATGGTGGCTTTGTCTCTAACAAAGTAAATCAGTCGAAATGTATACTATGTAAATATTTTCATGCTCCTCTTTTTTAAGTTACATGTAAGGTGCCCTTTGTTCGACAGTAAAATAGTTTAAATTGTGTTTTTGTTTTTTCCTCTTTTTTTGCACAAGATAACACCGTTAAGCAGTTTTATTTACTGCCCCTAACACCGCTCACTATAATATTTTTACAATGATATTACATTATTTTATTTACCGACAATCTGGGGTCCCTACTAATGCTACATCTGCAATGCTTCGAAACAGCTTGAAATCCGTGCTATTGCAATGAACAAATACAAGGTGAACGTGCCCTGGCTAGCAGATGGAAACAATGTTGCAAAATTGGCATATTGCAACAGATCATGAAGAAAAGCAACTGTTGAAAAATTTGTATTTTTGAATGAATATATAATTTGAAATAAATCCTGAAGAAGGCAATAACTTACTTGATATTCTGTATATGCATTATAATGTTATATGTGGGATCCGCAAAGCAAACCTACATATTACATTAAATTAAAAACTGCATTAATCAAATGAAATAAAAGTCGGTACTTCAAAATTGTCGGTATATGCAGGTTAACGTAATAAAGGGAATTGTTGTAATGGGGGTTTTCTGCACTTTTATCCAACAACCATCAATCTGTCTCTCATGAGCGTTCATCCAACATGCCCGACCTCCTTGCACTCGTGCAAATAGATCACTGCTTTAATAGGTGTGTGCAGCTAAACATAAAATTTAGAGTTACTAGGTTGTAAGTTATTCAAAATAATCTCATTATGGCACAGTGCAAATTTAAATTCTTTTATATTGCCCAATCAGTAAAATGCTAAGCTTGGTAAATACATACTGGATATTCATAGCTACCGTGTAATATAGGGTGAGTGGAATGTCATTAGATATTGGAAATTGATTATAAATTCTATACTTGTAATGTTAATTCATTTAAATTAATGTTGTGTGTCCTATGTTATATAGGAATATGGATGCATGTCTCAAACTTCATGTAGGCACTTGTGTCATCTACTAATTTCCTTAAAAGGCTGGGAATGGAGCTTGAAATCTCCTGGAGGAGGTTACTGGAACATTGGGGATAACAGAATTCATGCTTCCAGTTCTTTCAAGTGCACAGTTTTTTGTCTGGTAGACCTCATTCTTTACCCAAACCCACAGGAAAAAAGTCACATTGCATGATCTTTGGACTACTTGCAGCCCATTTGTGAGGTCTACGTCACCCCAGCCAACAATGCAAAATGAGGTGCTTCATCTTGCATGAAAATGTTGTTTATGGTTTCCCATCCAGACACTATGGAATCGTACATAATCTTCATGCATTGAAAGGCAGTGTACTGTCTTCATGGTGTTAAACAGGCAATCTGGCCAGATGAGATCTAATGCCATCATTCTGGACCACAAGGTATCTTTTGGACAATTCAATGTTTTCCACAGTCATACTGGGATTATGTTCCCCCCAGTAATGGCGATTGAACCTCCCGTATGGAATATGGCATCATCACTCCAGATAATATTTTGAAACAGTCAGATGCTGCACATAATAAGGTTTCCATGGTGGTAATGGAAGTCCTCTTTCAATACCTTCCGCACCACATATCTTGTGAGTCCACTTTCATTAACTGTCTGATATGTTGATTTATCTAGCTATGATCAAACATTTCCCACAACCACCACACTCCTCAATACAGGATGTGGCATCCTTAACCAAGTCTGTGATCATTAGGTTTGAGTGCCAGTTCTTATTGTGTCTGGATGGATTGTGGTATTCTTTCCCTTCTCCATATGCCACCATCTTTGAACAAGAGCAGTGGAATATCACATTCCATAGCATGCAGCAATCTGCATTTGCTCCCTAACAGATAGTCACTCAGCCATCTTTGCTATTGCTGTTGAACCCTCTCTCATGGGCACCATCTGTACTTCTGATGCACGAAAGTTCAAATTCTATTTAATGATGTAGATGTATACATTATTTCCATTGATATTAAGAAGTCTTTGGCCATTAATTAATACCTATATAGTCGCTTATCGCTCACCCTGTAGTATTTTACTTTTGTCCAGCAACACTTGCCTGAAGTGTGTAACTGCCATATACCATCTGCTTATGTGTGTTTTAGATGTAGGATAGAAATCACAGTTAGCACTTATTTTAAGGAAATCCTAAAGCAAGTTACTCATATGAATGTTCAACCCAAATCTGTCCCATGTTTCTACAGATAGGAGATCTTTATTCATATAAGCAAGCTTGTGTGCTTAATGAATAAAGAAACCCTGCCTTCTTGTGCACTAGAATTACGTTGCCATCATAATTTGTGGTTTATGTGAAATAATGTAACATTTATTGCACAACAAGCATTGTTTCTGTGACGTACAGAATGTACTACATACATTCAACTGTTTTAAGTATGGAAAAGTGGAAAACCTTTGTTGGTCACATTTGGTAGCAGTTGCATAGAAATAGTTTTTAGTTATACCTAACTGCACAATGTAAGGAAGGGAGAAGAGGTGGAAAAACAAAGTGAAGTTACTAAAATTCAAAAGAAATTTATCTTAAGATAATGTTAAATGAGATGAAATAAAATGCTTCTTGCAAATGCATTTCAGTCTTAGAATTACTCATTTTATATCCTGAATGTTAAGCGCTAAAGCGGTCCCTGGGACCCACTGTATGC
The DNA here is from genome assembly GCA_030765065.1 of Deroplatys truncata. Taxonomy (NCBI): domain Eukaryota; kingdom Metazoa; phylum Arthropoda; class Insecta; order Mantodea; family Mantidae; genus Deroplatys; species Deroplatys truncata. Next base: position 490,178,245 of record CM060990.1, read on the forward strand.
AATTCTGTATGACCATGGCGGTCCATATGACTGCTACGTTTCTGGACCTTAAAGTTTCTATATGCCAGTGGCCCACTGAAAAATTGAATTTTACCTATAAATTAGACCTTTGTGAACCTTATCTAATTCTTGCTACCACTGGGGTTGGAGTCAGTGATTGTGGAGATATAAATCTCAATATCACAAAGTCTTGATTAGTATGAACAACAAAGTTCATTATAAACAGTGTTTAAATACAGTTATACAATAGAATGTAGTAATGCTAACAAAGAAAAGCTTCGTTATTACAATCAGAGAATGGATTTAGTTCTAATACACTAAAGTATACAAATCTGTCATGACCCAAAGGAATTTAGGAGGTGGAGCAAGTACCTTACAGCATAACTGTGTGCGACATATGTGCGAGCTAATAACATTACAAATTATCCAGCTTTAATCTAACATATCTCAGTACTTAGGCAGTCTCTCTTATGTTAACACAAGGGGAAGGAAATAAACTTTCATTTAATCAACCCATTTTCAAATAGTTACACATTTATTATAAAACAAAAATATTACATGGTACCTGAAGAGATGTGGTTTCTCTCAATGCTGACTCCCTTACTGCTTCCCAACTGAAAGAGGCAGTGAGACAGCTTCATGGCATTATCTATTGGCTTGCTCCTCCCCTAATACCTATGTCACTTTCAGTCACTGTTACCAACTCCTGAATCTCCAAATACACTAAAATAATTCCAAAAGGATTGCTAAATGCCACAATATGGAGGGTTAGAAGTGTTTTTGAAATGTTCAATTATGAAAATTAGCAAAGCATTGCAAGAAAAAGTGAGGTTTTCTGCCACAATCTTCACAGTAGTTAACCTTCCTGACTGCTTTTTGATAAATTTCCTTTGAATTTCTTTTTGTAACATCCCTTTTAATACTTCTGAAACTTACGAGCTGGTTTGTTATGCTTCTTCAGGGTATGCATTTAGGGATTTCCTTTTTCTAGAAATCAATATCTGCTGCTGTTAAGAGGGATTGTTCAGAGATTCATTTGAGAATAGCAAAGTTTCTATGATTATTTCTCTGAAATCTGTGATACAAATGGATGACTTATGTAAAGGAGATGAGAGTTTACAACCATTGCGCCAAATTTGGGTTCAACAGCAACTTTACTGTACCACTTCATTGTTCTTCTCAGAGCTGTGTTGTAGCTTTCCATTTGATCAAAGGAATTTTTCCCCCAAGTTATAATCCATTATACAGATTTTTCAGCTGCACTTGAAGGTTTGTTCACAATCACAGATTCACTACTGTATTTTGTTGAAAGCATGAGATTATCTAGTCAGTCTATCCATTTTTAAACACAAATACCGTGACCACTTTTCTTTGGCAATAATTTCTCATTTCAATTTCTTAGAAACTTTATCATACAGATTACCTTTTTTATTAACTCTTAGCATTCCTAGCAGATGAGTTTTTCTGCTAAGCAATTTGTTTGCCAGTTCAACACTTGTGTATTAGTTATCAGTTACAGCTGTTGTACATGTATCTAGGAGATTTTCAGATAGCTTCATGACAATATTGGTTGGTACATGGCCACCAGAATCTTGTTCTTTTCTGGCATAAATGTTTAATTTCCATGTATACCCACTATCATAACAAAGCTTGAATAGTTTTACCCCGTATTTGTATGCTTTTTGGGGGGGGGGATAAATTGTTTAATCATCACACAACTTCTAAGTGGTACTAATGACTTGTTTATATGGTCTAAATTAAAAAAGCATTTTATTAAACAAATAGCCATAATAACATTAAAAGACCCAATTTCAATTTTGAGAAATCGTCTATACAATATCAATAAAGTTACATTATTATTTCTTGATGATAGTATAGTTTGAAAGATACAAAATGTTTTCAGGTTTTCTTTATTTGTTTTTCTTTGTTTATTTACAACATTAATTGTTGATATTTTCAAATTATAGGCAATCCTTAAATTGGGAAAGTTGTAATTTTAATTCCACTGAATAAATATGGTCTTCCTCACTTTCCTCAGTGGAAGGCAATTTACAAGGGCTTAGTAAACGACTGTTCTTTTGGAATGTATTGCCAAGGTGTTGAATGTCCTACAATTTTTGGAGATCAATTGGTAATTTGCCAACGTATGCCCTTTCCGCTGGTAATTTTGCTTTCATGTTTCGCCTGTGTTATAGTGAATGTCTATATTTGACAAGACCCTAAGTCATTTCAGAGTTTAACTTTTCCTGCCAAATTTTGCCTGTGAAGGAAGCTCATTAGCCATAAAGGTTACTTGTGGATTTCTTTCCACAGACCCTTGAAGACTTTGTCTTCAGAGAGACAGGACCATTTGTAATATGTAGGCCACCATTTCTTGTAATCTATAATGTCTGATGTGTTAAGTGTTAATTGATCCTTGATAATAGCTATAAGATCAACATATACAGTGAGTATATTTTGTTCCAATTTTCCTTTTAAATGGTTTTACACTGGCAATGGTGCGATCTCATGGGAGGAATGAATGTAGGCAGTGGGTAATTTCTTCTTGCAGTTAAAAGACAGTTCATTGCCCGGATAGTTCTGTTCTTGTTTTGTACAGAACATCCATCACTAAACAAATGTAATTCGGTAACAGATTCCAGTAGATCTATTTTTATGTAATCCATCAAAAACCATACTTCATTAGGTCCTTAGCACCCAGTAGCTTCATGATATAGGAAAGTTTTCGATTTGTTACTCTTTAAGTCCGGACTTGCGTAGAGATTTTCCACAGATGGTGTCCTGCTCAACTAAAAATACTTTCATACATTGTGATTTGTAAAATGTTTTAAATATAAATGTGCAGTAACTTTCAAAATAAATGTAAAATGTATAGTAAACTATTTAGAAGATTTTAGCCGCTTTATAAATACAAACAGGGTGCAGATAAGACATGAGCAAATTAATTGTGTAGTAATAAGCTTGGAAGTGGAAGACTACTACTCATCTCCCCCAAAACCAACATATATTTGGAACATGCCTCTTAAGCACATATGCAACCAATTAAGAATAGAAAGTAACAGAAAATGTATCAGTTATCCGAGAAAAAGTTCAGTGTTTGCAAACAATTGTCAAATGTGGTTGAGTTTAGTTTAGCCTTAGAATTGATTTATGGGGAGGGAAGCTAGGAGAATGACTTCATTGTTAACTCCTGAGCATTAATGATACACGCCCTTTGTTACATATTTGATTATTATTTGAAGAAATGAAGTAGCGAGTGGTGGTAGCTACAGATTTATTCCTTCACTGGTACAGTGACATTTGCTACATCAATGTAATAATTCAGCAAGTAATTCATAATATTGCGATAGTAATATCCCCATGCTAAAATTTATATTAACCCTTTGCGAGTGAAAATGATATATGGGCGACCTGTCCAGGCCTTCAAGAGCAAAAACCCATATATGATGTGCCGTTATAGAACTACTGTGGTGGCTGTTCTTGCTCAAATAATTCAAATATGCTGCCAACAGATGGCAGGAAATGTTCTTTCAGACATTGGTGGTTGGTAAATCCCCGAGTTTGCTTTGTCAGGAATTCCTCCTGTAGTTCTCACCAGCGAAACAACAAAGAGTGCAGTGTTTGCAACTAGTAAGCCCGATTTATTTAGTCTTTCGACATAATGGCAAGAAAGAAAGCATTGATGGGCAAATAAATTGTAGCTTTGTTGAACAAAAGTGATAGTGAGTTGTCAGATTTTATGTTCAGTGATGATGAAAGTGATATACGTGAAATTAGTGTATAAGTGCAAGTCAGAGCGAGAGTGACACAAATGATACTGCAGACAACAGTGCACCTAGCAGAGGAGAGTAATTTTGATCTTGGCCTCACATCTTCTACATCAGTGCATAATATCCAACAGGGACCAATACGTCTCATTTTGATGAGAATACTCTTCCTATAGGGCCAAAAAGCAATCTTTGAACATTATAATGTGTTATTCATATACTTCTGGTGTAATTGATATTGAGATACAGGTGATTTTGAAGAACTGACACATTTCTTTCTTTTATAATTCTGTTCGAAATTCACTCAATGCCCCAATTTTAGCACCAAATTAAGCAGAATGTTCCAGAGTTTCGACTGCCTATCACTAGATGCGCAGATGTTCACGTTTTATTCGTAATTGTTAGTTTTATTGTCTGCAACTGTTTTTGAGATTTTGTTCTAGTCAATGTGAAAATGGAGTACACATTAAATGAACGACTCTTCCTTGTAAAGCAATACTGGATTATGTATTCAATTACAGCTACTCAAAGGGCATACCAGAGAGAATTTGGTGTTCGGAATTCTCCCCAAAGAAACACAATACGGGGACTGGTAAACAAATTGGAAACGACTGGATCTCTGGCGAGTGAAAAAAGCAAAACTCGTTCATCTAGGCTTTCCATGGTGGTTGTTGACGTAAGAGCACGACTGGATCAGTCGCCCAAAAAATCATTAAGACGTTTGTCACAGGAGACAGGGTACAGCTACTCAATGTGTCAGAGAGCTGTGAAAAGTGCAGGCCTAAAGCCGTATGGAATTACAGTTGTCCATCAGTTTACAGGAACCAGATAAGGATAGACCACTGAATTATTGTCATTGGTTTCAGGCATTGATTGTGCAAACTCCTGCCATATTGTCCATTACATGGTTCACAAATGAAGCATGGTTCCATTTATCCGGCTATGTGAACTCAAATAACTCGCGCTATTGGGCCAGTGAAAATCCACATGTTATTCATGAAGCACCTATGCACCCAGTTAAAATCGGAGTTTGGTGCGCAATATCTGCACAGAGAATAGTGGGACCAATTTTTTTTTAAAACAATGTGAATACTGCAGAGTACCGATGGATTTTCATGCTGAGCAATTAGGCAATGTAGAGTTGAGTCAAGGATATTTTCAGCAGGACGGCGCTACATGCCATACCTCAAATGAATCCATGGCACTAATTGCAAGTTTCTTTGATGACTGGATAATTTCCAAGAACCTGTGGTCACCTAGATCTCTGGATTTGACATTGCCAGACTTCTTTCTATGGGGTTACTTAAAAGACAGGGTTTATGCCATACGTCCCCAGACATTGGACGATCTGAAGCTCAAAACATTACACAGGAGATTCAAGCCATTTACAACAGAGTCCTCCAAGTGGCCAGTAACATGGAACGACATGTTGAGTTGTGCCTTATGCAGGATGGAGGACATTTTCAACATTTGCTATAGAGGTAAATAATCTCCCAAAATTCCTCTGCATTTCAGGTATAATAAGTTGTCGCTAGCATAACTCGTTTTGAAACAATTAAAGAAATGTGTCAGTTCTTCATAAATCATCCTGTAGAATATATATATATTAAGATACCCTACCCTAGCTACATGTAACCTCGCATTTCTATCAAAACTATTATTTTTTATTACCATTATTTTTTACAAATACAAGCATTACATATCGTTATGTGACAAGTGTTTAGTTCCTGAACAATTCCTGGTTTATTTATGAATACGAACTGTGATACAAAATGGAAAAGTGCTACTTATGCATTTTTGGAGTAACAATTTTATGCAAATTAACAAAACTTAACTCCAGGAAGACAGCAATGGTGCAATTCAACAAAAACCCAAGTATAATATGTTTTTTAATAAATTTGAGCATGACTGTACTTTTAGTTGTATTTTACAGAGTTTAATATTTTTATAAAATTACCTTCTGCTCAGAGCCGTAAAACATGTCCGCTCCGGAAGGGTTAATTGCGTATCAGTACAATAACAGGAACTTAAAGAACATAACAATGCCTTAACTCTGCAGTAATTTGTACTACATGCTACCAATATTAACAAATTAAAGCACTAAAATTTGTTCATGTTATAGGGTTCGAGCAAAATAAACAATTTACACTCGCCCTCTGAAAGTAGGTAATTATAAGTACTTATGTTGTGGTTGAATAATTACCAATTCTACAAAAACTTGACAAATTAAACATATACTTTGATGTATTTCACTATTTCCTGCTTTAGGAAATAATTTTGTGCCACCAATGCTGCTGGTGTTGCAAACTGTATATTGGATGCTTCTACCTCTGATGAAACTTCCATTCATTCAGCAACATCATGTTCTTTCCCTGCTGCATTCTCACATACACTGCAAAATAAAAGAAGTGAGACTATTTATTTATTTATTTTTCATTCTAAGAAATCCAATCGTTGAATCCAATAATTAGGAATATTTATATATAGTATATTTGTTCCTTTTTGTTTTGAGAAGTATGTAATATATTATGAATTTCCAATTTCCAACCATGAGTAAAGTCACGAGAGGAATGTGTAAATTAAATATTTCTGCAGTTGTATGAGTAGGCAACGGATTAGGTTTGAAAGTGATGTCAGTACAGCAAATGCCAAGTAGAACACACACTCTCACACCTGCATTGTAGACTTAAAAAGCACATATAACTAAGCATCTGTACATCTTAAAAACAGATGATGCTTATATGCTTTGTAGTCCAAAGACTAAAGAATGCATGCTACCTCTCCTTCCTCCTCAGACCTCAGAGACTTTCTCCTTAATGGAATACTGTACTTGTTTCTTTTAAGTGTTTATTATATTGTGTTCGGATTGAGAAACTTGCCAGAAATACTCGTAAGATTTTCTCCTGTTTTAAGTCTGCAAGCATGTATGGATCTGCAAAAGAGACATTTACCAAGATCTAACAAATGCATTTCAATAATAAGGGAACCTTCTCTAAATTTTTACACAAACATAATGACAAGGATCCACAATAATTGGAGACAGCAGAAGAAAGCTTGTATTTCTGTTAAAAGAAAATGACATCATTAAGGAATAATATGAGTGAACAATATAATATAAATTGAACAATCATTTATCTAGAAGTGAATATTGCACAGGTTCTAAGCTAAATCTGACCTAGAAAATGAAGAGGTGAATAAATTAATATTTCTGCAATATTCCTGGGTTTGTGTGTAAGGAAGCCTCATATAGATGGACATTACGCTTATTAGATTATAAATTTAGGTTAAGCACTTTAGTTGTAATTATAATTGTAAAAAAAAAAAAAAAAAAAAAAAAAAAAAAAAAAAAAAAAAAAACATGTTTTTGCTCTTTTGTTTGTCTTTTGTATATTCTTGAAATTCTATAGAATAAACATTCAATATTTCTGCAATAATTGCCCTGCCAATTATAGATAATCAGCACTACCAAACTTGCATTGCTTAAGCTATACAAGGTTGTATGAACTGGATAAATGAATGAATGAAAGGATATCAACATTAACCTGTTTGCTGGTAGCCACCTAGAAGTTCCCATCATCGATGTACCTGTGTCAGACAAATGCCATTCAATAATTACATTTGCTGATTTAAAAGATCATGATTTGGAACCAGCTGGAGTAATCGGTTATGTTTCAATGATTTTATGAAACAAAAATCAAACAAATGTAATATATTTTATCACATTTTGTTACGATTTAGTAAGTAAAACTGTACTATTTAGCATTTATCATCTACAACAAGTCACGAAACTGAAAATATGAATATAATTTTTAAATAAGTGTGTTTATTTTATATTTGGTTAAGCTGAGCCACATGATACATACAATCAAAGTGAAATACTGCCTTCTCTGTGTCTAAATTTAAATTAATAGTGAAGAATTTATTGTTTTTTAATGTCTGCAAAATGTCCAAATCAGAAGAAAATCCTGCAAACCTACAATGATGTTGCTTTCAAAAATCCAAAATATTCTGCATCTTTAAGAGTTTATAGAGTCGAGGGTGGGAAATTTTTCTTTTGACCTGCCTCATAGAATCTGGGCATTTGTGCTAGCTATACATGGCCAAAAAAGTTAAAAGAAGAGCCCTTTTTAGTGCTATTTTGGAATGCCGGTGGAATGAATCAAAGTAAAAAAACCATGATAGACAATCTTAAGAGACAATGACACAGATGTATTCATCATAGCTGAAGCAAATATAGATCAACAAACGGAATAATTTTATCAATTTCCAAAATACAACACAAATATATTATAAAAACAGACAGATAGCAAGTGGTATACTTGCTGGCATTATACAATGCATAAATGGAAAATTTGAAATTATAAAAGAAATGAACCAAGATGACACTTCTGAAATAATGATAATGGCTTGTAAACAAAAACATAAATTTAAAATCTATGGTATCTATAGCCCACCCAATAGCAATCGCCTCAACCTGGACATAATTGATATTGACAACAAAACAATCATAATTGGTGATCTCAATGGACATTCTCTAAGATGGGGTTTTAGTGACAATAAAGCTGGTGAAATTATTGAAGAATTTGTAGACTCCAACTTAATGAAAATATTACATAGGGATGAAGACCCAAAAACCTACATACACTACTCAGGACAGTCAACCAATCCAGACATTGCTATTATATCAACTGATTTAGAAGATAAAACTACAGAAAAAGTAATTGAAGATAGTGGTAGTGGACATAGAGCCATAATAACAAAAACTGATCTAAATCATCAACTGCCTAGAACAAAGGGGAAAATAAGGCCTAAATGGAATTTCAAAAGGGCATACTGGGAAGAATATAAAACAATAACAAACTTTTCAAAGAAATTAAGTTGGAACAAAACATAAACAAAGTAGTGAAAGAACCAAATGCCACAATTGTAAAAGCTGCAAAACAATGTATCCCAAGAGGGAAAATTCATAAATACAAACCCTTCCGGAGTTAAGTCGGTACAACTCAAATCAAAACGAGATAAAGCTAGAGAAAAAGCAGAAAGGACACAAGATAAAACAGATGTTATAGAATGACAAAAAGCAAATGCACAATTAAAACAGGTTATAAAACTGTTAAAAAAACAGAGCTTTGTAGAATTTATAAACAAACTAGACTATACATAATTACATTAAACAAATAGAGAAAACCAACAAAATCGACCATTAAATATCGATAATAAAGAAATATACGAGGATAACCTTATAGCAGAAAAATTAGCAACATACTATAAAACTAGCACTACATTAAAAACATCAAACAGAATAAATACCTAAGAAATAGCAACCTCGAAGATACGTCTAACTTTCAAAATATCTTCAATGAGCCATTTACACTCCCAGAAATAAAGCAAGTAATAAGGCACTAAAAAATAGAGAGAGCCCAGGTCCTGATAATACACATCCAGAGCTGCTCAAATTTAGAACATGAAGCACTCCATACTTTATTAACAATTTTCAATAAAATCTGGACAACCAGAAATAACTTACCAGCACTGTGGAAAAAAGCAAAAATTGTACTGATTAAGAAGAAAGGAAAACCAACTCAAATGATAGATAGACTGATATCCTTAACATCAAACATAGCAAAACTCTTAGAAAGAATGGTAGCTACAAGACTGACATACTATCTAGAAACACAAAATCTATTAGTCCCTGAACAAGCTGGATTTAGGAAGGAAAGCTCAGCAATACACCAGGTTGTAAGGCTCACACAGGACATTAAAGAAAATTTCAATAATAATAATAAGACTACTCTAGCACTATTTGTCGACTTCAAAGATGTGTTTAACACAGTATGGCGAGAAATGCTACTATACAAGTTGACATATGACATATCGGGCCATATACTAAACTTCCTATCCCAAAGATGGTTTGCAGCACAATACAAAACAACCACATCTAAATGGCAACAAACACGAGTTGGACTACCTCAAGGGTCTGTTACAAGTGCTATTCTGTTCAATATATATATATATATATATATATATATATATATATGAACGACCTAGTAGATGTACTAAAGAAAATGGGTAACATACAAGTTGGAATGTTTGCTGACGTGGTAATATGGACTTCAGAAAAGAACATAAGATCTGGGAAAGATTACAAAAAAACTACAAAACAACAATGGAGAATACAATCATAACCCTGGAGCAGTGGACTAATAACAATATGGAAATAAATACAGAAAAAACTCAATATCAACTATTCACAATGCAGCATAAAACAGAAAATATATGCCTGCAAATCAACAGCAAAAAACTGCAAGAAGCATCTACAACAATGTTTATAGGGATAGAATTAGATCAAAAACTATCAATGAAAGAACATGTAAACAATGTAATGAATAAAATCAACAAAAAAGAATAACATTTTAAAACGTTCAGCAGGAATAAAATGGGGTGGAAACATGGACCTCCTTAATAATACATATAAAACATATATAAAACTAACCTATTGTATGGAGGAGAACTACTAGCAACAGTTAACAGACTTAAAAGTAAACTAGAAATTTCACAAAATAATTCACTAAGAACAATAACAGGGGCTGTAAAAACACCACCAATTACAGTACTACAAAGCTTCACAAAAATATGCCTATAGAATTGGAACACGAGTTGAAAGCAATTACTCTAGCGCAAAAACTGCAAGTCAATGGAAACAGATACAAGTGGAATCACACAGCAGACAGTATAAGTAATTTAAAAACTCAAATAAGCTTCAAAACATATATTAACTTAAAATATAAGAATATAATTACAACAAATATAATTGCAACGGAGGTAACGAGCACAATAGAATATATTGATATACAATACCAGAATGACCTGATATATACAATACACAAACAAAACAATATTCCAGATGAAATGAGAGCCATAGCAATAGGTACGGAAAATGAAATATACGAAAAAGAATGGCTCCGAATATATACAGAAGCCGATGCAGGAGTATACTGTAAACATTTTGCACAGTATCTAACATTAGATGAAACGTCAAATTAACAGCTATAAAAGCAGCATTACAGAACATTTTATATAAACCATACATAAAACAAAAAATAGTCATCTTATAAGACTCAAAATTGGCCATAGATGGGATAGTAAATTACAATAATAAAACAAGAAATATTAAAGAAATAAGAAGCCTAATTAAAGCAGTTGAAACTAGAAATCATGTTACTCTACAATGGATCCCAGCTCATGTCGGACTTTTGGGCAATGAACATGCGGATCAATTAGCAAAGAAAGGTGCAATACAACAAATAAAACCTGCAGGACAAATAGAAATAAACAAACAATTAAATAACATTAAACAACATTTCAAAAGGCAGCAGAGACTTGATGAAGATAAATTAAAAGATAAAGGTTATAAGAATATTAAAGATAGAGTTGATATACAAAAAATGCCAAGGAAAACTGCAGTGGCCTTATTTAGGATGGCAACTGGTCACGATTGCCTTGTAGAACACCTCTACAAGATACGATCCCTACTTACACCCAAATGCACACTCTGTGAAGATGTCATCCAGAACAAACAGCATCTCACCAAATGCAAAGGCCTTAAAAGTGGTAACTTACAGACTTTATATTGGGAAGCCAGAGGGAAAATGATGCGGATCAATTAATCCCCAGTGCCATTGGTGAACAGCATTTGTTTAACATGAACCTAGGTATTACAGTGCTAACTACTAAATAATTGGCACTCAAAACTTCACTAATTTATGTAAGCAAATCTATAAAGTTTAGGACATGTTTGGATGGCAACTTAATTTTATCCTCAGGTGTGAGTATATAGATAAATTAGTGAAATTTTGAGTGATAATTATTTAGTAGTAATGAATACATTTACTGAGCTTTCCCATCAGCTATCTGCTATTACAAGCAGTTGATAAAACTTACTTGCAAAAGAAAGTTGTCATATGAGGCTGTGTTAGGACAACAAAATTTGCATTTCCATTGCGTTGGACCCTTCTTTCTATATACATTTATCTTTATTTTTAGTAATTAATTTTAAACATGTGATTGCCACTGTCCCATTACTTTGGCTTTTGTAAAAGTGTTAAAATGTCCACTCCTCTTAGCTCTATCTAGCACCATACAAAAACCAGCAGAAGAATGGCCCCTTTTTAAATTTCCAAAAACCAGAATGATAAATTCTAAGCAAAGGCCAAAAGGAGGAGAAATGAAGTTAGGCAATACATTTCTAAAAAGCACGCTGACACCTTAGGGTTTAATCATGCTCTTTCTAAAACAAAATGGAATAAGATATGGAGACATATTTTCCAAAATCAATTTTCCCTACCAGAACATTCAAAATCAATAATAAAGCTCCAAATATGCCACCATTCACGAGTTAAATATTCTATCACTTTAGAACAACTTTCTCCCCGAACTGCAGGGCTGAGATTGATTAAGAATTAAACCATATCCTGCCATAATTTTATGTAAAACATGTTAAGTCACAGAAACTAATATATAGAGCTTAGAAAATACTGTAGATCACTTTTCCTGAGAGAAGTCTTCAGCCACGTTCAGAAACACTAGATATGTTAATCACAGATGTCATACAACACTGTATATAATAAGATGGAAGCAAGTTTCATTTCTTTCACCTATCATTTATATCAGTGCACACCATAAAAATACCAGCACTAAATGCGAAATTTCAATAGTTGAAACATGCCATTAAATCATCAAGAATATAACCTCACCAAAAACTTATATCACTTATGTAAAGATATTCGCTGATCATTCATAAATTTAATTACAGAATGAAAAGGCCCTCTTAATATTTTGTAAGAGCAGAACCGTTTGAGAATACATTTACTAATAACACAGTTAGGATATTAGCACTGGGCCTCTGTAGCCTCATGTTTGGTATTGAAGTGATGTGTAAATATGTTGGAAAGAACTAGCCATACACCAAATTGAGCATATGGTTTAACATTTTTCAGTGTATGATAACACTTTAGCTACACTCGGCCCAATAAGCTTACTTCAAAAAAAAAAAAAAAAAAAAAAAAAAGAGATCAAAGCAAATACAGGAGTAAATTAAAAGAATGGTGTGATTTTGTGATTGTTACCAATCAGTGCAATATGTAATTATAAGCACTAAATGTATGGCAATGTACCTCACACTGTATTTATACTTGGGTAACCCCAGCAACTGTGTAGGCTCAAAACCATAATACACATTTGCCATAAGGTTAGGTTAGCTTTGCGTTTTCAATTTGAGATTATTGCAATACTTGATAATTTTTAAAACCTGAAATTCTGGAGTGTAAGCATTAATACCTAATCGGAAATCCGGGTACAGTCCTATGGAAGAGATGAGTAGTGAAGACCAAGCTTAAAAATGAAAAAGAACAAGGCATGGACTTACTAACCTTACTTTTGGTTTTACACGCAACCATTACGAGAGAGATGCTCTTGGCTCTGCCCGAAGTAATAGAAACTAATGTATCACAGCACAGTTACACTAAAATATTAATTATATTAGAACTTCCAATAGCTTGCTTTAGTGATCAGTGTTTTTTAAAAAGCAAGGTGGTGATCTCCATGGCAATAGTTAGCTCTAATGTCTGACTTATGGAGTATATAACAGTTTATGAACACATTCACTAGTAATTCCAAACAGACTACAAAATGCTTTCTTGCAAGCCTTAACCCAACCAGCATCCTTGGTTACAGCATGGTATTGTAGTTGAATTCCCTTGTCTTTGGATTACCATCAATTTTATATGGCCATCTGCGAAGCACATCTTCCTTCTCAATCGAGCCCAGGAGATATCCATCTTGCTTATTTTTGCTTTCAAAATCGCGAAATTTTGTGAATATGCAATTCATGTTCTGGAAATACAGCATCTTGAACCTGAAACACGACAGTGTAGTATTGCACTAATGGAGTATATAATATGTAAATTTTTCAGTTGGCATATAAATCAGTACACTAATTTGAATAAATTTAGCAAATGCCCTAGAAATAACATTCTACAATGAATTCAGAAATTATAGAGTGTGATATTGTCCCTTAACTTACATACTTACTGGCAGCCAGAGACTTATTTTGCAGCATCCATAGCTCTGCCATTATATATGTAAGAGATCGCCTTTATCTAACAGCTTGAATTATGTTTCATTGTTTCATTTATATAACTCAGGATGAGCATATCTTTTTCTAGACTTTGTGTACTAATATACAACCCAACACTTCAAACAAGACTACAACAGCTGGTAATGCAAAACAAATGAAAATCTGCAACAGATCAGTGAGCTTGTGATGCAAGCACTTGTACTGGGAGTTGTCTGCCACCTTGATTATTTGCATGGTATACATGCACATCTATGTGAAATTGGGCTTGTGTTATTTATGCACCAAAGCATGGGTCTTTTAAGTTACACAAATGCTGTACCACACTTCAAACTCAATTTTATCAAAAAATGTACTCCTGTTCCCCCCAGGGGCTCACCTTATGTGAGTACGGGTTTTAGCGCACCCGGGGGTTCCCGAGCCACTCATCGCCATCTTCATCCCCGTCCAGTCGAGGTGGGTTCGTTCTCGTGACCGGGGGACTCAGGTAGGCTCTCGTGCATTCTGTGCATTTCATTCCCTGACGCCTTCGCCATCGTTTTTTATTCTCTCTTCTCTTTATGCACATTTCGCACCACGTCCATTCATTTACACATCTCTTTTCCTTCTTCGCCGGCCTACCTTGAGTGCGAAACGCCCACACACTTTGTTTCTTTTAACCTTTTATTTTAATCCTCCGTGGACACAGCCTGACGGATACCCGCGCACCACGTGCGCAGCTGGGTGAGTGGGTAATGGCGTCATCCCCACCACCCGGGGTCATGTAGGGTTTGTGTTCGTATCCGCTGTTCAACTGCAGTCCCGCGGGGGGGGGGGCATTGCATGGGCTTCTGACGGCGATTGGGTCCCTCTGTCTATGTTCTGGGAGGTGTGACCCTGGGGCGAGTTTGGTATAGATAGGCCACTCACCCAAGCCGGGGTAACGCCCGGGAAGTCAGAGCCCGAGGTCGGAGACTGTTGCAATGGTGGAGGATTTCTTTCGCTATGGACCACCCTTTCTCTATTATTAACAACAAGTGCCGAAAAGTCATTGCAACAGAAGTAGCACCACCAACAGCTGGTTGTTACTTAGTGATTACCCGTATAGAGGAAGGACAATCATTCGAGGTGAACCCTTTTATAATCCAGAAGGGCATTGACTCAATTGCTGGTCCTGTTCATTCCTGCACTCGCCTACGAAACGGTTCATTGTTAGTTCAGAGTAAGTCCGATCAACAAAGTAAGACCTTGCTGCGCGCCACGCTTCTCCACGGTTATCCTATCCGTGTTGAGAAGCACCGCACCTTGAATTCCTGTAGAGGCGTCGTCACCACTCACAGCCTCTACGGAATGTCGGATTGTGAACTGGTAGAATATCTTTCCGACCAAAAGGTAACAGCGGTTCATCGAGTGCAGGCTAAACTGAAGGAGTATTGGTACCAACTCATACCCTGTTTCTCACGTTCGATGGTGTCGATCTGTCCTCTAGTATTTCAGCAGGGTACGAACGTATTGCGGTGAGGCCCTATATTCCTAGACCTCTGCGTTGTTTCAAATGCCAACATTTTGGGCATACGCAAGTCTCATGTAAGAATGCCGTTACTATCTGTGCCTCATGTAGCCAACCGTCACACGATGGTACCTGTTCATCCGGACCCGTCTGCGTTAATTGCAAAGGGTCTCATTCTGCTTCATTTGCCGACTGTCCGCGGTACTTGGACGAGAAGGCGATCCGAGTAAAGGAGAAACTCTCCTTCGCCGAAGCCCGAAGGCGTTACCATGCGCGTCAACCTTCTCTCCTGCAATCTGGTACATTTAGTTCTGTTGTTGACTCGCCAGTACCACGAGTAGATGCCGAAACTCAGACCTGGACCATGACTGCATTAATCGCCACTGCCATCCTGACGTCCATCTTCTGCTATAGTTAGCAAGCCATCTAAATCTGGTCCTAAGGTACTGAAGTCGCAAGTTGCTGAAAAGAAACCAAAACAGAAACTTCGCAGGGAAGATTTTCTGAAGGACCCTCCGCGTGCGCGCGGTAAGAAAAGTTCACCTTCTCCTCGGAGGTCGCAGTCCCAGGACGCTCCTGGGTCAACCCGCGCTCAGCGGCACCCCTCACTCATCGCCACTCAGAACCGATTCTCGGCGCTTGAATCGGTTTCTGACTCTGAGCGCGTGGGCCCTCCCTTCGAGGAGGTTATGGAGTCTGACCAACTCCTTACCAAAAGCCCGAGCCCAAAGGTTAAACAAGGTAATTTTGAGCCGCCCTTCTAAGTAAGAAGTTTATCCCTTTTCGTTATGGCTATCCTGACCTGGAATTAACATGGTGTACGATCGCATAGGGCGGAACTGCAACTTTTATTGCGTTCCCATTCACCTATGGTTGTGTGTTTGCAGTATCGCCCTCACGACCCTTTTGATCTCCGAGGGTATACTCCGGTTCGCTACGATCTTGAACCGGAGGAGGGTACTTCTGCTCATGGAGGTCTCATGTTAGTAGCGACGCTCTTACATCCGACTTGCAAGCTGTTGCCGTAACTGTTCAATTACCCGGTTTTTCTTTTCTGTTTGTTCTGTGTATTCACCTCCATCGTCTCCCATCGCTCCCGCGGACATTCGAGCTCTCCTGTCCGCTCTCCCAACACCATTTCTTCTGTTGGGAGATTTTAATGCCCATCACCCCCTGTGAGGTTCGCCAAGGGCTTGTGCGAGGGGAACTCTTCTTTCCGACATGTTTTACCAGTTCAATCTCGCCATCCTCAATACAGGTGAACCTACTTTTATTTCTGATTTTTCTGGTACATTCCCTCACCTGGACCTTGCCGTTAGCCTACTCCAGCTTGCTAGTCGTCTGTAGAGGAACGTCGTCGCTGACACCTACTCCAGCGACCATTACCCCTGCATCGTTTCTCTTTTGTCTCACCACGTCCAGCATTCCAGAGTTCCTACCTGGATATTCGGTAAAGCCGACTGGAGATTGTATTCCAGCCTCGTGTACTTTCAGGACCAGCCCTTCTCTGACAACCAAATGGTGCAGCACCTTTCGTCTACGACTCTCTGCCGCCGAACGCACGATTCCTCGTCCATCCTCTCACCCCCGGCGTATTCCTGTTCCGTGGTGGAACGAGGATTGTCGGGACGCCGTTCGTGCTCGTAGAACTGCGCTTAGGGTGTTTCGGCGACACCCTACACTTGATAATTTGGTTACTTTTAAACAATCCCGCGCCAGGGCTCGTCGCATTATTCAGGATAGCTAGAAGGCTTCTTGGACTCGTTTTGTCGAGTCTTAATCGCTTCACGCCTTGCTCTGTTGTTTGGGATAAACTTCGTCGCTTCTCCGGTAAAGTGTCGCATTGTACTGTGTCTGGTCTTCAGGTTTCCAATGCCACCGTCGTGGATCCGGCTGCCATTGCTAACACTCTGGGTGCTGCCTTTGAGACAGTTTCCAGTTCAGACCATTATTCCGCCGGCTTTCGCTCTATTAAAGACCGGCTGGATTCCGTAACCTATAATTTTCGGTCTGCTAATAATGATTGTTATAACGAACTTTTCACAATAAGGGAGCTTGAGCACGCTCTTCATTGCTCTAGGCACTCCGCTCCTGGGCTGGACGGCATTCATGTCCTGATGTTACAGAACCTTTCAGCTGACAGTAAACTCTTTCTCTTACAGGTCTATAACCGTATTTGGCAAGACGGCTTTTTTCCTTCCGTTTGGCGCGAAACCACCATTGTCCCTATACTTAAGCCTGGGAAGGATCGCCAACTATCTTCCAGCTACCGCCCTATCTCCCTCACCAATTGCATTTGCAAGGTGATGGAGCGCATGATCAACGGGCGGTTGACATGGTGACTTGAGTCTCAGAAACTTCTAGCGAACGCTCAGTGCGGATTTCGTCGCTATCGCTCTACTGTCGACCATCTGGTGTCCCTGTCGACGCATATTATGAATGGATTTCTGAGAAAGTGACAAGCCGTGGCTGTGTTTTTTGGCCTGGAGAAAGCTCATGACACTTGTTGGAGGGGCGGCATTTTAGTACACTTCACGCATAGAATATCCGCGGTCGTCTTCCCATATTTCTTCGGGAGTTTATGACGGAC
Organism: Deroplatys truncata; assembly: GCA_030765065.1. Taxonomy (NCBI): domain Eukaryota; kingdom Metazoa; phylum Arthropoda; class Insecta; order Mantodea; family Mantidae; genus Deroplatys; species Deroplatys truncata. Next base: position 490,196,223 of record CM060990.1, read on the forward strand.
CGCGTCTTTCGTGTACGTGTGGGCTCGGTTTTATCTATTCGTTTTATTCAGGAGAACGGAGTACCGCAGGGCTCTGCACTCAGTGTCAAACTTTTTGCAATTGCCATCAACCCCATTGTTGATTGTATTCCACCTGGCATTTCTTCGTCCCTTTTTGTTGACGGTTTTGCCATTTATTGCAGTTCACGGCGGACCTGTCCACTCGAACGCCGCTTCCAGAACTGTATCGACCGTCTCTACGCCTGGAGTAACGCCAACGTCTTTAATTTCTCAGCCGAGAAATCCGTCTGCATCAATTTCTGGCGCCGGAAGGCTTTCCCTCCGCCCTTTCTCCATCTTGGGTTGGAGGTCCTTCCATTTGCAGATGAGGTGAAATTTTTGTGGTTGATCTTTGATCGAAAGCTGAGCTGGACTTCTCACATTTCCTTTTTAAAACCAAAGTGTGGCCGTTCTCTTAATCTTTTACGTGTTTTAAGTGGCACATCTTGGGGAGCTGATCGGACCGTCCTTCTACATCTTTATCGCTCTTTGGTCCGATCCAAGCTTGATTGCGGGTGCATTATCTATTTGTCGGCGCGTCCATCTGTATTACGTCGATTGAATGCCATTCACCACCGTGGCATAAAAGTCGCTACAGGGGCCTATACAACCAGCCCTGTACCTAGCCTATATGCTGAAGCTGCAGACCCTCCGCTGTCCTTCAGACGTGAGATGCTTTTGTGCAGCTATGCCTGTCGACTCTCCAGCTTGCCTGACCACCCGTCCTTCGCGATATTTTACGAGGATTCGCTTGATCGGCAATATTTAGTTAGCTCCTCTGCATTGCTCCCTCCAGGGGTTCGATTTCGTCAACTTCTTCGGCATTTGGACGTTACGCCAGCGCCGGCCCTTCCAAGGGGGGAAACGCGTTTTCCTCCATGGTTGCGCGCTGAGGCCCACTGTTCCCCCTTGGGTTATCGTCGATGCCGAAGAATGAGACCCCTTCTTCAGTCTTTAGATCAGCGTTTTTAGAACTTCAGTCGCAATTCGGGACCTTTCATTTTATCTTTACCGATAGATCTAAGACTGATGCTGGAGTGTGATGTGCCTTTGTTTGTGGTGGAAATAGTTTTACCTTTCGTTTACCGGTGCAATATTCGATTTTTACCACCGAAATTTTTAGCATTTATCAGTCTCTTTTATACATTCAGCGGCACGACTTACGGCACTGTTTTATTTGTTCAGACTCCCTGAGTGCTCTTCAAAGTATTAGCTCGCTGTACAGTTACCACCCGCTCGTACAGCGCATTCATGACCTGCTCCACTCGCTTGGTGTCTCTGGCATCAGCGTCTCCTTCATGTGGAATCCAGGTCATGTGGGCATCTCAGGTAATGAGAGTGCCGACGCCGCTGCCAGGCCGGCGATTTTATTACCCAGATATTTTACCTCTGTTGTTCCTCCACAGATTTGTTTAATTTACGTAGCCGCATCCTCTCGGTTTGGAGGGATGAGTGGGTGGTCCTCCGGGGGAACAAGTTGCGGGAGGTTAAGCTAGTCTGGGGTACGTCTTCTCGTTCGTGTCGTTGGAAGAGGTACTTTTAGCTCGTTTACGAATCGGACATTGTCTTTTTAGTCATAGATACCTGCTCAGTGGTGACCCCGCACCACTGTGTGAGCAGTGTGATGCGCCCTTAAAGGTGCGTCACATTTTAACAGTGTCAAATTTTAGCTCCGTTGCGCGTTCATGTTGGTCTGCCTGTTGCCTAGCCAATGTTTTGGCAGACGACGCGCGTGCTGCAGAATGACTTACGTTTTATCAGTGACATTGGTTTTAGCCTACGCATTTGATGCGCTGAGCGTCTTTTGACTGTGTGATTTTATATTGTCTTTTAATGGGGCCTCTACTCCCAAGTGGATATCTGGCGCTCATGTCCCTCGCATTCTACAGTTCTTGACACTTTGTTTTACTCTTTTATTGACCATGCGTTTAGTGTGTTCGTTTTTTGTTTTTGGTGTTTTGTTTTTTACCTTTTGGACATCGCGGGTTTGTGTCCCGTTTTTTAACCATGCAGTTTTTTACCCGTCTTTTATTTTTTGGGCTGTAAATTTTATACTTTGTAAGGACGCTGATGACAGCTGTTTAGCGCCCTTAAACCGCATCTCATCATCATCATGTACTCCTGTTGTTTATGGACTGTCATTTCAAATGGCTGCATCCAGTCTGTAATTCTGTTCTTCTGATTGTACAGATAGTAGACTTAGTAAGAATTCAGTTGTGCCTAGGTGCAGGCTTGTATTGGGGCCACTCAAATTTGCACCCACATCAAGAGTTCAATTAGAGTTTTTCTTAATTTTTGTAGTTGGAATTTAAGCATTTTTTATGATTTTTGTTTTTTGAACTAAAGCTCTAATGCTATTCAGTTTTGACAAGCCACAGCAAAGTTCTGGCCTTGTAAAATGAGCGACCAGTCCTTTTTGCAATATACACTGCCGTTTGTGAAAATTGCAACACCAATAAAGAATTTCCCTAATAACTCCAAACTTGGTGGAAGTGTAGAAGAGTGTGCAAGCAATAAGTGATTAGGTTTTCAGAGAGATGGGGTATACGTAGGCCTAGCAGAACCCTCTCGTGTCGGTACAACAAGGTCAGTGTTGCGCCCAGTGTAGTCAGTACAGAGCTGTCAAACAAGGTGGAAAAAATAAAGTGAGTGCCAGTATGCCTCGTTGACATCAAAGGGAGCCATATCATCATGTGTGTGAGTTTGAACAGAGCAGAGTGATCAGTCTCCGGGAACCGGATTTATCATACCGTGACATTTCGGCTCGTACAGGGCATGCGGCTATGACAGTGATAAGTGTTTGGAAACAGTGGATAGATGAAGGTCGCATGCAGCGAAGAGTGGGTCCTGGACCACAGCCCGGGGTGACCATCATCTTGTCTGCATTGCCATGATGGACCATACAGCTTCATCCGCAGTGTTGGCTCAACGTGGAGCACTGCAACAGGTGTGAACTTGTCAGCATCAACAGTTTGTCGCTGTCTGCTGCAGGTTGGACTGGTTGCATGCATGCCATTACATCACTTCCATTGTCCAGAAACCACAAGCTCCTCCAACTGCAATGGGCACGTGAACACCGTCACTAGGGTGCTGAGTGGCAAAATGTAGTCTTTTCGGACGAGTCCCACTTCAACGTGTCCTACAGTGATGGCCGCATGTGTGTCCGGCAGTACCATGGTGAGCGCAACCTGGAGGGCTGCATTGTTGAGCTGCAGGTGTGATGGTTTGGGGTGCCATTGGTTACAACAACCGATCTCGCCTCCTACGAATTCAGAGCACTTTGAACAGCAACCAGTACCTAACAATGGTTGTAGATCCTGAGGTACTCCCCTTGCTTCAGGCATCTCCACAGGCCACATTTCAACAAGACAATGCCTGGCCACATGTTGCGAAGAATGTACAGGGCTTCTTTGAAGAGCAACAGGTACCATTGCTTCCCTGGCCTGCACGTTCACCTGACATGTCGCCCATCGAACATGTCTGGGATATGGTTGGTTGGCACCTGCTGTGTCATGGTCCTCCAGTAACCAGTGTGGATTTGTGGGCTCGAATACAAACTGCGTGGAGGGAAATCCCTCAGGAACTTACTCAGAATCTTTTTGATTCAATGCCACGGCATATAGCAGCTCTAATTGCAGCGCATGTAGGCGACACCAAATACTGAATATTAGGGCTCAAAGATCATGTATAAATTTGAAAAGTTTATCATTTGTTACTTGTCATGTACCTGACCTGTGGTATTAAATTCATTGAATTCATGCATTTCCTTCTTGGTGTTGCAATTTTCACAAACACCCGTGTATATTTCTAGAAGTATCCAGCATAAGTGAACTTTGTGGTGCAGGGATATTTAAGACAAACAAATGAAATGAATTTGCAAATGAGCTTGGGGACCTACTTGATTGATATTCAACCACAGTAATATAAGGAAAACCCTTGAATAAAAGTTTCAGCTAAACAGCATGCTCCAGCAAGGCTTTGAACTCGCCTGCATGGAAATGGCAGTGCAGTTTGTTTATCCTGTGATCTATAGAGTCAAGCAACAAACATTTTATCAACATCAGTACTCAAATTCAGTAAAAATGAACAGAAAATGATGCCTAATAGTGTTGGTTTAGTAATAAAACCATGATGTACTGCCAGAAGCAGGTTTTATTTTTTAATTTTTTTTTGCATTAGAAGTAAAGCATTGATATGTTAAAATTTTGCCTTCTGCTTAGCTTAATGCATGGAAAGAGACTTACTTGCATCAACTTGAGTGTTAGGGTATTCTTGCAGTTTTACCTAAGCTATGGAACTATGTTACATAATGATGACTGAATATTATTGCTGCGGGAAATACAGTAGGCGTGTAATCTAGAAACAAAACTGGTCACCTTTTTCAGTTGTGCAAAAGTAGGCTAACATAGTAATGCATTGCTACTGTCTGTTCAGTTACATTTTAGTTAGTGGTTTGGAGTGGCTGATCTCTCAGGTAAAGCTTTAGCCGGTGGAGTACGCTGAACTCCTGCCATGCACAAATGTGCACAGTGGAAAACAGCAACAGTATTTCACTATTGCAGGTCTTCACCTCTCACTTGCCTCATACTGGTAAACACTTCCTCCTTCCAGTAGCTAAACCCCTACCTGCTTGGAATGGCTCCCCCACATACTAGCTAATGTGTTGCTGAACAAACAGTATTTAGATAGATATTTATTTGCTTTAAATACATAATAAGTATATATTTCAATTTAGCTAAACCCCTACCTGCTTGGAATGGCTTCCCCACATACTAGCTAATGTGTTGCTGAACAAACAGTATTTAGATAGATATTTATTTGCTTTAAATACATAATAAGTATATATTACAATTTACAAACTTCCCAGAGTTGCTGGTTTCCTAGGGCCCATATCCTCCAAAAAACAGTATGTATGTATGTTGTGTGTGTGTGCGTGGGTGCGCGTGCGCTGAATTATCGTCAATTCAATAAGTGGCAGAGTGGTGAAATTTCATTCCATGAAGCTACCCCCATCCCAGCAACAATCACATTGCATACATTGACAATTATTATGCTCTTATTTTATTCTGAAAATTACAGTTCAGTCAGTGAGATGGTATTTTTGTTGATATTGCTTAGGATCAAAATGTCTAACTTGATCTTTGTTAAATTGTTGGTATATTTTGATAAGAAAATAAATATTATCTGTACTAACAAATGTTACTAGATACACCTTGATGAATCTTCCAGCGAAAATATATGAATGCATTAAAGTTCCTGCACATGATAAAATAAACTTATTTGTTTGATTGGTAGCATCTCATTGCAAAATGTTGCAGCAGATAATAAGAGCATTGTGTTGCTTTAGAAAATACATTTTAAGTCTTAGGAACTATATAACTCTGCTTTTCAGGTGCGTATTCAAACTCAACCTGGATTTGCAAGCACATTGCGTGAAGCCCTCCCAATAATTCATAAGGCAGAAGGAATGAATGGATTCTACAAAGGCTTGGTTCCTTTATGGATGAGACAGATACCCTACACAATGATGAAATTTGCATGCTTTGAGAAAACAATTGAACTTCTATATAGGTGAGTACATTTAGATAAACTTTGTCAGGTAGCATTAGATACCAGGTTAGTATACTATTAAACTTTTGCATAATGGGTTGTTACTCTCATTGGCTTCACCAACTGTTATTTTCTTGCATTCATGTCTCCTTAAATGAGTTAAACATACATTGATATTTGAAAAGAAGCTAGAAACAGTGATGTGTATTGAATTTATTTAAAGGCGAGTTGGAATTGTTACACTAACATCACTTAAGTTTACTCAACGTATTTCGGGAAACGGTTGTTCCCATCCTCAGAAGCTAATCCGACTGGCCCATGTTGTTGGTGTTTCCGTTTTGTGGACTGGATACTGTGGTGGCATGTGGTGGTGAAATGTACTTCCAGAGAGGATTTGGTGGCGGCAAATCAAAATTCATTAGATATGTGTTGTGTTTTAGAATGGTGATCTTCTCCCATGCATCTAATTCGGCTGCAAATTTGGCTGGTTTGACTAATGTAATATTGGGTTTGATATTGTGATTAGTGATCCAAAAATGGTGTAAAACTGCAGATTTGTCCATTTGTTTGTATTTGATACATCTCATGTGCTACTTTAGCCTAGTTTCTGGGTTTCTTTTTGTCTTACCTATATATACTTTATTGCAATCTGAACAATTGATTTTGTAGATTCCAGCTTTTTTGTCTTGTGGAATGGGATCTTTTAACTGTAAGAGTAATTTCTCTATGTTAAATTTGTTCTGTGGGGCTAGGCTTATGTTGTGTTTCATGAAAATCTTCTTAAATTTGTTATATGTTCCTGGGTGGTATGTGAATTTCTTGAACTTTAGCTGTTTATCTTGCTGGCTGAGGTTTGTTGTGTTTTTTGTGTGTTTCTGTCATTTGAATTTTGCAATTTTTTTGCCAATTGTTGTTTTGTTGTACCCATTATGTATTGCTGTGTCTACTATGTGCTGGTATTCTAACTGGTATTCTTGTTTATTTAAGGGGATATATACCAGTCTATGTGTTAGGCTGTTTGGTACTGCATGTTTGTGTGTGGTTGGATTGAAACTCTTTTTTTTTTTTTTTTTATGTAATTAGTAATGTGTGTTGGCTTCCTGCATATGCGAAAGGTTAGGTTCTTTTGTTCTCTGATGATTTTTAGGTCTAAAAATGGTAGCATGCCTTCTTTTTCTATTTCTATGGTGAATTTTATTGATTGGTTTTGCAGGTTTAGTAAGGCTAAGGTGTCTTGTATGAACCTATTAGGGACAACAGCAAAGATGTCGACATATCTGTGCCAAACTTTAAAAATGTATGGAAAGGAAGTTATGTGTGTTTCTAAGTAGCTCACAAATAGATCTGCAACGAAAGGTGAAAGTGGGTTGCCCATAGACCTGTTGGTTGTTGATAGAACTTCTTATTGTAACTAAAACAATTTTTTGTGTAATGCACAAATTGGTAAGTTGTATGAGGTCTTCTATTTCTTCTTCCGGCGTGTTAGTCTGCTGTAGCCATTTCTTTAATTGACACAGGAGTTGATCTGTAGGGACACTTGGAAAATGTGCAGCGACATCAAAGGAAACTAATCTGTCTTCTGGTTCGAGTTCCAGGGATTTAATCTTCTGTATTAAATCTTCTGAATTCATTACGTTTTTGCTGTTGAATTTTGGTAGTGTAGAGAATCTCTGAACTAACCATTTTGCCAGTTTGTAGGTAGGAGAATCAATATTGCTGACGATTGGTCTCGTCTTATTATTACCTGGTTTGTGTATTTTAGGTAGAGCATACATTCTTGGTAAAGTAGGGTGGTCTGGTTTTAATCTAGATTTATCAGTGTCTGTTATAGTTTTGCTTTCCTGGATGGTTTGATTGAAGGCTTTTAAACGTAGTTTTAATGGGTCTTCTTTAATTTGTATGTAATTTTCTTGTTGCAGCATATTTTCTACTCTGGCAATATAATCATCTTTTTGAAGTACAACTAGTTTATTTCCTTTGTCAGCTTTCGTGTATACTACTGGTTTTGACTTTAATGTTTTGATCACATGTTTGGTTGGGAAATTGTTATGATTATCTGCTTGTATTTCTTGGAGAATCATTTCACATTCTTTTTTTATAATGTTTTACTATTTTCATTTAAGTTGTAAGTAGCAATCTCAATGTCTGAGACTATTTCATCGGTTGTTTTTGTGTAGCCAACACATGTTTTTAGGCCAAGGTTTAATACTGATAATTCCGCTTTGGTGAAAGTTACATTTGAGAGATTAATTACGTCTGGGTATGAAGTCATATTTTCATTTTTTAGGTTAGGTTTATATGAATGTTGCTTCCGGCGTAGTATGTCTAGTTTTTTCTTTAATTTCAGCGTTTTTGTTTTCATCCTGTAGCCAAGAATGGTGAGGAATTTTGATTGCATGTTTTGCCAATGTGGGTAGCCAAGTGTGTCCGTTAATTTAAGGTGAAGAGCATATAATTCCAGTTTCAATTTTTGTAATTTTGCGTAGTGGTTGTTTCTCTCAATTACTATTACTTTTTTATCGGCTGATGTTTGGTGTTTGCTGTTTTTGTCATATTTTACAATTCTCCTTACAAACTTTGGTGTGACTTTGCTTTGTATGCATAGGTTCAAAAAACGGATGTCCGCAAATGTGTTTTTTCTCTTTTCTTAAATTTTTTGGTATCTTTTGATGTCACTTTTTATTCCACTGAAATCTGTATTGAAATTTAGGGTTTGTAATTTTACCTTGTTTTCTGCCATGACTTATCTTTTCCATGTGGTAGCCAATTATAACTTTTCCTTCTTGTGACCAGTTAGAATACCAGCACATAGTAGACACAGCAATACATAATGGGTACAACAAAACAACAATTGGCAAAAAAATTGCAAAATTCAAACGACAGAAACACACAAAAAACACAACAACTCTCAGCCAGCAAGATAAACAGCTAAGTTCAAGAAATTCACATACCACCCAGGAACATATCACAAATTTAACATAGAGAAATTACTTTGTAACAAGTTAAGAGACCCCATTCCACAAGACAAAAAAGCTGGAATCTACAAAATCAATTGTTCAGATTGCAATAAAGTATATATATGTAAGACAAAAAGAAACCTAGAAACTAGGCTAAAGGAACACATGAGATGTATCAAATACAAACAAATGGACAAATCTGCAGTTTCACACCATTTTTGGATCACTGATCACAACATCAAACCCAATATTACATTAGTCAAACCAGCCAAATTTGCAGCTGAATTAGATGCATGGGAGAAGATCACCATTCTAAAACACAACACACATCTAATGAATTTTGATTTACCGCCACCAAAATCCTCTCTGGAAGTACATTTCACCACCACATGATGCCACCACAGTATCCAGTCCACAAAACGGAAACACCAACAACACGGGCCAGTCGGATTAGCTTCTGAGGATGGGAACAACCGTTTCCCGAAACATGTTAAGTGAGTAAACTTAAGTGATGTTAGTGTAACAATTCCGACTCGCCTTTAAATAAAAAATAAAGAGTTAAACATACTTTTCAGTTATATGGCCATGCTTCTCACGACCGTAAATGTCATTGGCATAAATGCACATCTATGTAATATGTATGTAGCTAATGCTCTAGAGTTAACAATGAAGTCTTTCTCCATCTTACTTCCCAATACAGTAGAGCCCCGGTATTTTGAGGTTCCATGTAATCCAAGCTGGTCTTAAGAAAATTAAAATTTTACATAACACTAGAGTAAAATCCCATTTTTATATGTTGCCCACATGTATGTTTTATGCACTTCCGAATGTGTTACATTTTTAAATTTATTTCAATTTTCCATGTACAATACAGGTAAAACTGTCCCATTTAGGGTTTTCATTCATAATGCACAGAAATAACCTTGGCCTCTGACTGCTAATGCATTTCTATTACAGATGGACAGGTACCATTAGGTTTTAAGGAGTGCACTTGCTCCTTCTTTGTCGACCCTTCACTAATTGGGATCACCTGACAATCAGTTGTACAGCGCATACCATCCTTATTGTTGTCCCTACTCAGCGACAGTGGTTATTAAAATACACTTAAGTAAAAATACACATTTTACAACATAGGCTGACCACTGTTGTATGTAGATGGTTGTGTAGTAACATCTGTACTGTAGTGAACCCACCTGTGTCACGTTAATTTTAAAGTGTTGTACATATGGAACTGTGTTTCTTAATGTTTTAATTCATACATTACAATGAGTGGTAGGAGTAAGAGAAAGTTTGTGTCGTTGAATGTGAAACTGGAGAATTTGGAAAGACTAGACGAAGGAGAAACATAAAAAAAACTTGCTGCCGAGTATGGAGTCGGTGAAGTGATAGTTGGAGATTGGCTTAGAAACAGATACAAAATGGATAAGTTTTCAGCTGTGTTCCATTTCGTCATTTGAAGGAAAGTCAATGAAGAAATCTGTATGAAAAAGTGAGTGAAGCCTTGTTCATTTAGTTTACTCAACAAAGACAAAACGGAAATCTAATTTCAGGACCTATGCTGCAAGAAAATGCTGTATTTTTTAGGAATGAGTTGAAGGTGAGGACGCTTTTACTGCAAGTTCAGGATGGTTGGATAGGTGGAAGAAGCTATATGCATAAGGCTGCTTGAAATTTCTACCATTGGCAGAACTGATGAAAAAGCTTGCTGGATGTGAAAATGCGAATGTGAATGAGGTTTCAGAATGGATGAACAGTTTGAAGTGACCGATCTTGCAATTGTTGAAATGGTTAGTGAGCCTGCTGAAGAGGCAACAAGGAATTGCCTGAAGAAATTCTACAGTGAACACTCACACTGATATCAAAAATTTTTACAACAAAGATGGATTGCAGTCAAATGGAAGAACACATTATTCAAATACACCCAACTTAAAACTGGTGTAGCACAGGGTGCAGTATCCAGTCCTATATTATTTAATATATATATATATTAATAATATGCCAAAGTTTATAAAACAAAACTGAATAAACATTGCAATGTATGCAGATGATGTAGTTCTATGGATGGCTGAAAAAAATGACAAGAATGTATATACCAGATTAGAAGAAAAAATAAAAAATGTGTTAGTCAAATTAGCTAATTGGGCAAAACTTAAATATGTCCATTAATGTAGTAAGTAATCAAAATTTTGCCCAATTTTCTGTAACTTAGGTTTTCTGTATTGGTGAAATGAAGAAACCGCCATATAGATAAAAACTTGTTGTTTCACTTGCACTTTCCGAAAAAAATTGAGTTGATAGTATGTCATCTGTAGACCAGTACATATCTAACGTAGTTTTTTTAGTAACAGCCACGAGAATAATCATGCAAAATAGCCTGTAAATGCCATTCTATGTTACATTTGAGCACTTCTGAATCCCACTTTTATGTCCTAATTTGTCTTTTGAGGTCAGATCTTTGTGCACTTTATGCTTATACATCTGTTTCAGTAACTATAAGAGCTATTAAATCTACAGTAAGAAACTTTAAGAAAAAATCAATGGGTTCGCTATCATTTGTGAGCTGGATATGAGGCTGTTCACTGAAAAGCATCAATTTGTATTGCAAATGGTTTTCAGAACTCCATATTCCTGTTCTTTGCACTAATACCTATAGGAAAAATGTCACTTTCATTCTTCATTGCTGCCCGCATCCTCAACATCAGCTTGAAAATCGGAAAACAACCCTTCAATATCCAAATCATTGTCACATTTCAAAAGTTCTATGTTCTCTAATCTATACCACTAGTCGGCAGATTCAAACTGGGAGTAACAAGTTTGTAATTCTTACCCAAGTGAATCTTATCTCATTAGTATTTAGCCAAAATGCAAATATTCTCAAATACACAAACATAAAAACCATAACCATGTGATGCCTAGAACAGATTCTAGTATCAAGTTGTACATTCATCTCAGCAGCTGAAGACTGTGGCTGATCTGAGCATAACAAGCTAAGTTGATTGTGACTAAAAATGTAACCATATAACTTGAGTTTCAACCTTGTCTAAAGCCATAAGCATGTATATATACGAACTAACTCTGGGCACCAGATGGAACAATAAGAATGCATATTTGTGGCTGGTTTGTATAACATCAAACACTTCTCTCCCCGTACAAGATTTACTCCATGCTGTGTACTAAGCCGGCTACAAACAGGGAGCTTGAAAAGGATATCTGAGTTGCTACTAATAGCTGTTTCCTTTCAATTCAAAACCAGTGTGTTGAATAATGGTAACGTCCAAGAGGAAACAATAAGATCTCTCTTGGCTCCATAAATCGGAATTAGACACACACAAAATAAACTTCAAAATTGAGTCGTCATTTTGGCATTTTATAAATAAATACATATAGTGTATCTTGTTGGTGCATATTGCATTTAATATCCTTTAATTCAGCTTTTGTTTCATTAAAATGTTTTAAAAATTAAGCAAAATGTAAATGTTCTGCAAAGCTGAAATTTAAATTGTGTGCTAATTTAAATACCTAATTGATTTATTGGGTATTCAGGAACAGCAGTGCGAGTTTCAAATGGCCATCAGGCAATGGGTTAAATGTTTTCATGGACTTTAAATTGTGCTAAAATTAATTCTGTGAAGATAGATGTTGGAAGCATTCAAAACTTGAGTATAGCAAGAATGAAACACCATACTAGAGGTGAAGGCATCGTGTTGTTCCTATAGATTTACATTCCCTATGCTTAGCAACTGACGTGATGTATGCTAACAAGCCAGTTGCGTCTGTCTAGTTTATGCTAAATGCATGTTGGAACAAACCTATTAGTTTCACTCCAACAAACCAGTCCCTGATGATCTCTGGTTAGTTCACATGTTGCCAGTGATTGCCCAATGTGCATGCATTGCTTTGTCATCTGTCGCAGATTAGAATCAGTGCTTGCTATTTGCTATGCACAGGTTCTGGTGGGATCAGACATTATTGTGATGCCTGAATGCAATATACAAGCATCAAGTGTGTTGGAACACAGTGCCAGTCAAACATCTTTTAATGCACATGCCCAAATTATCTAGGACTGTTGTTGAAAACGCCCTAATGAAACAGCAAACAGAGTGGTAAAATACTTTCTGGAAATCAGAAATTCCAGCAGTATGATCCAAATGGAAATACACAGTAATTTGCATTTGGATATGATGTATGACTTGGACCAATCAGTCGTGAACAGCTAAAATTAACCTTTAGAGAATAATATGCACATTATGATAAAATTTGCATTGCATTAAGGGGAGCACCATTTGCCATTCATGTTGTGTTCTGTTTTGGCTCTGCATTTTATGCAATATGAAAATGCCAACTTAGTTTATTGTGAATAATGGCACATTTAATTTTGATAGTGCATGCATTTGTAAGCTTCTGACTGATGTGCAAAGGCCAGTGGACATCCCAAAAACATAGATAGCTATGTGCTGCCCTCCCTCTTACTGTACATTCCATCTTATCCATGATGATTAATTAATGTAATGTTTACACAACATATGCGTTGCTTAAGTATTTACAGAGCCTTTGTTTGTAGGCATGGCTAGCTTAGCAGGATTTGCTTTTCCTGCACTGTTTGTAACCAGTTCTGTTCTCTCTTCATGTGCTGGCTAATCAGTTGACACAAAGTCTTTGTGCTGTACCTTGTGAGACCATGTGTTTCAGTGTATTAGTGCTGTTGAATGTCAAAGTGTGTAGTTTAGCACACAGAATCATCATGTATGATTCCTATGTAACAACAAACTCTTGTAGAGAAGTGAGATGATGATTACAGATAGATTTCCTACTGTTTGCGAGCCTCACAGAGAAATGTAATCTAGCGAATAGATTTATGGAAATGGGATCTGTTCTTGATAAAAAAAAAAAACCAAAGTAAATAATCCTGTTCTTATATAGGAAGAGTTCAATGACGCCCGAGAAAAGTTAGACTGAAGTTCATAGAAATATCTGAGAAAGCTTGCACAGGAATCGCCAATTTTGCAAACAGCTTGGAGTACCACTAAACTTTTACACTTAAAACCCTATAACTGTAATTCAGGAGGTGCAACCATATGATAATGTGAGTATAGGGTTAATTTCTGCAATTGGGAGGTGGATAATGGTAATGACCATTTTTTACTAATATACTTTTAATGTATGAAATAACATTTTATATGCATGGCCATATAGCGGAGTGTAGAAAAACCTATCATGTATGCAAAATGCTATTTCGTGTATGAGTGCATACAGAATTATAGGGCATATATTTTTCAAAGATACAGTTAATGGTCAGAGGTACAGGGATAACATAATCACACCATTCCTAGAAGAGTTTGTGACACATTGAATTACACGGTCATATTTTCAACAAGATTGTGCCACAGCGCATACACATCTCTCATTAAAATTGAGAAAGTTTTGTAAGATAGTTTTATCAGTAGGGGATTATGGCCAGCATGGTCTCCAGATCTTAGCGTATCCCATTCTATTTATGGGGGACCTTTAGAAATTAAGTGTATTGGAATAACCTACATACATTGGAGCAATTGAAAGGCTGCTGTAATTTCAGAAGAATTAATGAGCGTTAATGCAAATTTTCTTGAAAGATGTGTGGCAGCACAAGGACATCATTTCCAACATCTATGATGAAGGCATGTGGTTATTGTACACACGGTTGAAGCTTGGATTGGAAAACTGGAAACACAGGGCACTAACTCCCCACATGAATACGGTGTGTTACTAGTTGTACTTTTGCGGGAAAGGCAAATTTTCTGATTTGAAGTTTTGAAGTTCGTAACGAACTAAATGGCGGCAGGAAGAAAGGGACCATCTTGGATTTTTATATCTGAAAGTTTTCGTCCGATGTTTTTTTCACCAGGACCAAAGCAGAGACGGTAATCACGCATTTACGCTATTTCTGATTGAATGTATATTTTTTGTAATATTGGTATTTTCTATTAACTTCAGTTAAATTTATAGAATGAGGTAGAAACCTTTGATAGGTTATGGTGTGTTACAACATTTTTATATAACGAATTAATTTTCAGATACATTGAGCCGTCCAGACAGAGTGGGATATGCCTACGATTTACATTCCTTCCAGCATTGAGGTTCGAGTCCCGAATGGTGGCTTACAATCTGAAGGTATGTTATTAAGTTTGAGCAACATAACCTTTCATCCAGCATTATCATTTTAAGTTTTTAAGAGCTTCTTATGCTGAATTTTATATTGTCCTGATTTACTTTCCAGATATAGTGAGTCATCCAGACAGTGGAATATACAATTAATTTTTTTGTTTGCACTACATAATTGATGGGTGGAGATCACAGCCAAAGTAGTTAAGGTAAAAATCAACCTTTAATGCAAATTAAATAGCATGTTACAGTACCAATATTCAAACACGTGGATACAGATCATGCGAGTGATACTCGTGAACAATTTAAAAGTGTAGGATTATTGGTGGACTGACACTAATTGTCAAAGATAGCATGCCAATGGCACTATAATTCTTTTAAGGCAGTGCCCAACTGAAATTTTCTAATACAGAAGGAAGAAAGATATTTGATATCATTCATATATATTTCAGTAATTCACCTGGTTTTGGGCATTTTTATCTAACTGCCACTATCTCCTTTTTTGAACTGGGCGTGGTGTATGAAAATAGAAATTTGGTAGCTTTTTTGACAATTAGTGTCCTTGTAATCTGTTAGTACAAGTGCTCAAAAGCATTTGTTTCCAAGAAAAACTTGAAGTGTTTGTTTTGAGTGAAATTAGCAGCTTCAAATATGTGTTCTGAGGCTTTGAAATTCCAAAGTGTTTTCAATCTTTTGTGTCTGTTTTCTACCATTTAAACTTTGTAGCAATTTTGATGATACAAAAACCTTCCCTTAGAAGATACATTGTGCAATAGTAATTAAGTTGCAGCATGTTATATGGAATGCATAGGCATTTAAATAATGTGTTGTTTTTTGTGCAAAAACCAAAGGTTTTGAAGTAATGGGCATGTAATATTTTTTAAATGTATTGAAGCCTTTTAAGTTAACACACATGATAAATATGAAGTTAATCACGATATATGATGAATCATTTGTAGAATACTTATGAAAATAACTTACTGTGAATAGAGAAAGTCTTAGATGGCAGAGCAGTGTTATGGCAAATCAAAGATTGATGGTTTGAATCCCAGGCATGGCATTGAATTGTTTGTCTGAGTGTATATACTCTTCCGCTATTCTGTATATGCAAATAATCCATGGATCTTTTCAGTTAATGTTCCATGAATCTTTTCAATGAATTGGATCTTTTGTATGACCCTTTGATCTGTTGTTTATAGTGAACACTTTAACACACTTTAAGGATTTTAAACGCTTTTCATATACAACGCATTGCATCCGAGGTACTATGGAAGGTTAGTTTTTATTTATGTATATAAGCTTAGTTTTGTGAATTCACGAAAGGTTAGCATTAGTTGGTATTTTATTATTATTAAAAGTGTTTAAAATTTCACTATAAATAACATATTGAAGGATCATTCAAAAGATCCGATTCATTAAACCTTCAATGAAAAGATCCATGGATCCTTTGCGTATACTGAATTTTGTCCAAGTACCAAAGTAGTGGTGGTTTTACAATAAGTGTTATTTCCTTCTCATTCAACACTTTATCAACCAAACACGAGCACAGAATTCCAATTTTCTCGTTTAATTCCTGTTTCTTTACACTTCAGGTATTTGTAGTGTGTTTCACTTCATTAGCTGACAAGTTAATTCATTCATATCAATATTTGCACATTGAAACTTATATGTGTTTTTTTTTTAAATGTAAGCAGGAAATGGCCTAGCTTCTCTGCACCCCAAAGCACTCTCATTACTTAAGCTGTTGGTTGCATAAAAATGCTACTAGACACTAGCAATTACTAACTGATATGTTAAAATTCCTCTAGGTATAGTAGCAATAGTGGAACCTACTTTCCATTCCAAAATAGAGTGCCTTTCACTATAAACAAACTCTTTGTATTATCCACGCGAAAATAGTTTGCAATCCCTGTCCCTTACAACTGCTTCTTCCTCTCACACATACTTGCTACATATTACAGCTGAACATTAAGTCTATAAAAAGGTGCCCTGTGTGAAAATCATAATTGAAAATGCAACCTGAAGTAACAATTCATTTTATAAGCATGTGGAAAATGAACAATTTACTTATATTAATTGAGCTCCCCAGGCAAAGGTGCAGTATCCTAATCCAAATCTTCCAAAGATGACTTGGCTGCCATATTGGAATCAGAACTATCCTTGAAGTTAATGACAAGCTTATCCACAACACTGTTGCATACAAAATAGGTTCCTGCATTTTAGTCTCCTATTATGTCTGTTTATATTTCCTGCATGCTTTGGTTACACTTTTTTGCTGAAACACCTGTAAACTCAGATGTTAGTGTCGTAATATTTACTATTGCAAGTGTCAGGTGTTTTTATAATAGTGAGTTGAACAAATTAAGTATTTCTTTTTTGCCACTTTTTTTTAACTGTTTCCCACTTTTGTGTTAAAACAGTTTATTCACACTACAGACTTCTTCCTCTGTCATGGCAACTCAAACACTAACTGATAAAATCACAAGATTTGACCTAAGCTGAGCATGAGTGCAACCATATTATGAAGGACTGTTCACTTATCATATTTCCTGTGTTATGCAGAGAGTTTATTTGGTGCTCAGATAGCACCCCTGTGAATTCGTTGCTGCATTTCTCATATAGGCAAGAGAATAGCAGTCATCCATACAGTTGATAATTAACAAACAGATACTCTTTGAGTGTTAGCGCAATAGCAGTTAGAATTAAGGAAATCATATTTTGTAATCTCTTAACAGTTGTATATCCATTACCTTTAACAATGAGTTATTATGATAACCATAATAAAGTGTGTAGTTCTATACCTTTCCACTCCAATATTTCATGATAAAATACATCTATAAAGGAACTATTTACATTGGCATAAGTGTAGTGCTTAATTTCATGACAAGCAGAAGCATATGCTGTGGTTTACATCAGAGAGAATTCTGGTTTAGAATGGATAGTATGTAATATAATCACAAGGTGTTTGTAGCCACAAATTTTTCCTTAATGTAAGCAATTTCTCTTTTCGGAAACCTACTTTTAAGGGTAGTTTAAACATGAGTTTCTCTTTACTTCTAGGATATACACAATGGAAAGTTGGAGCTAAGTTGTGCCTATTTGTGTCCAGTGATGTTGCTTCAAGTCAGAGCACAGAGAGTTACAATGACATCAATAGTGTTAAATGGTTTGGTGAAACTGTTGCTATGATAATTACTGCACTGCTAATAGCGATTTAGTGAATGACAAACAATAGCTACACTATTGCATATAATGTGCAGAAGTTTCTTTGTAGGAAATGGAATTAAGTTATTCATGTTACGCAAATATGTCAAATTGTGTTGTGCTATCTAGAGAGTAGAATAAAATAACAAGTGTCAAACATGTGTCATTCTTCCAATTTTCCTGTCAAATTCCACATCCTACTGTTGGTTGGTTGCAAGTTCAAGCAAAACATGGAGGCTAAGTGCAAAATATTTTACTATGAAGCATGCAGAAGAAATTATTGCAAGATACTTGATCTTCTCATTCAGCCTCAAAAATTTAAATGTAACCATTATGTATTATGGCACAGAAACATTCTGCAACCACTATTAACCCCAATAATATTATATAAAAGCAACGTATGTACTGACAATTGGATAATTTAAATAAAGGGAGTTACACAGGAATAAACAGTTGTGTTTTTCATACTAACCTAGCTGTCTGGTGTTGAGCTGATCATAATTATGTTCTAATATTGTATTGCTACAGATGACAAGTTATTTTACGTGAGCTTTAATTGATTCCTTTAAAAAGAAATTTGAAGTGCAATCACGATTACTGAAGCTCACTTAATTGACTTTGTACGTCGTCAGTAGCGATACAGTATTAGAACATATAATCAGCTGAGCCAGACAGCTAGGCAGGTATGAAAAATACAGCTGTAGTAGCTACGAGTGACATCATCCAAGAGCACGATTTTTCATAGTTTAGTTCCATCCCAGATCACTACTCACGCTGCGATCGCCTTTGTGTTTCCACCGTTTAACACTAGAGTTGCACTTCTAATACTTTGGTGTTCTGTTGTTATTGTAGTTAATTCCCATGAGAAATGTATGCACCTGAATTTAAGCAGCTATGGATATCCGACTACTGGCAAACAGCATGCTTCCTGGTGCTAAGCAAACTTCCATTATGCCAGCCACATGTCCAAACAAAGGCTCTGTATTATTATTACTGCTCATTTAAGTTGCCCAAACTCTCTTCCTCCCCCCTTCATCTTCTTCTGGTTTCTGTTTGCAGTACAAAATTTAGAAAACTATGGGAATTTGTTTAATTGTATTACTGAAATTCCAAACAAAATTACTGTAGACTTAATTTCTATTCCATGTCCAGGTTCATTTATTTGGAAAGTATTTTGCTATCACCACATCCCATTCCCATTTAACTCTTGAAATGCTGTTAAGTAGTGAATAGCTTAAAGTTGTTTAGGAATATAATTTACTTTTTTACTACATTAGTTTCATGTTCAGTGGATTTATTGAAAAATTCAGATTTATGCCATTGTATATCAATAGTTCTTTAATAAGCTCTGTCTTTTTGTCATTACTTAATCCTTGAGCATTCCACTGAAGTATATTCAATTTCTTATTCCCAAAGCAGTCCTCTCCTGAAGATCCAAATGGGTGCTCTTACTCTGGAATTTTTGCATTGGGGTACATTTTTTAAATGAGCTTATCAAAACCATTTTTGAATAGGCACCATATTTTTAATGATGGTGGATATTGCCTAGTCATAACCCCCAGACTGTCTGGAGGACTTCGCCTGGATGCCATGGTTCAACAAATTCAAAATCTCAATAAATAAATAAAATTTAAAAAAAAAAATCTTACTACAGTGGATCCCAGCGCACTGCAGAGTAATTGGTAATGGAACCACAGATGTATTAACAAAGAAAGAAAAGGAGCAAAAATCAAACAAAAAAGCTGTGCAACATTTTTCATACAAATCAATACAGTCTTAAAGAGGAAGAAATGAACAAAGCTCACTTAACAACATATGAAGCACTATCATTCAAGAATCTCATCTCCAAATACTGGGAACCAAGAAGATTTAATGACTTCATTGTTAAGCCCTGAGCATAAGATACATACATTGTATATTAAGACAATATAAACGAATCCTTATTGCATGTGTCACAGAAAATAGCTGTAATTTATGAAAGTTCATGTTGCAGTGATGAGGCTGGAAGCTGTTTCCATTAAATGGCCTGGTAATAGTGACATTTTACACTTATTGCAACACTCAGGAAAGTAGAGTGGTAATTTAAATACAACAAATTCATGTGAAAGCCTTATGACTATTTATATTTATTCATTGGATTACAAAGAATGTCGCAAAAGGTGCTTTTTTGTTAAGATTTAGCTATAAACAACATTAACCCTTATAATTTTAAAGTTTAATACTATTAACAGAGAAGCACTAAAATAACTGATACACTGAAGTAACTGTAACACCACCTTAACTTTTTATGAAAATTTAGAACATAATTCCAGTAGTAGCCTGTAATGTTTTATTTATTTTTCCCAATTCATGTGAAAGCCTTATGACTATTTATATTTATTCACTGGATTACAAAGAATGTCGCAAAAGGTGCTTTTTTGTTAAGATTTAGCTATAAACAACATTAACCCTTATAATTTTAAAGTTTAATACTATTAACAGAGAAGCACTAAAATAACTGATACACTGAAGTAACTGTAACACCACCTTAACTTTTTATGAAAATTTAGAACATAATTCCAGTAGTAGCCTGTAATGTTTTATTTATTTTTCCCAATAAAATTCAAATAAAAGCTCCAAATTGTATTGAATATTCAGTGATAAGCACAGAAAAATTACAATAAATTTCCCTACAGATGCGGGAGCTTAATACACCATTAATAACTTATATTATTGTGACAGTAGAGGTGGACACTGCACACCCACAAAAACAAAAAACATTCCCCAATCACCTCCAAATTCCCTAGACACTTATTTTGTATTTCTGCCATTGTTTTCATAATAGCTTGAGATGGTGACTGCACTAAACAACAAAGAAGAAGAAAAAAAAACACTTAATTAGTGCAGCAATAATTAAGTGATGAGGTTAATAAAAGTGCTTGCAAGATGATGCACTTGCATACAGCATCCATGATGCATTTCAACACCAATACTGCATTATTGAAAAGGCAAATAGCACTAAGCCCATAATAAAAAAGTTATCAGGAGAGAGGAAAAATCATATCTCCTAAACTTACCAGCACTTTTTAAAGCTCTTCATACCTAACTTTAGTTCAAATGCTACTTTCCCAATGCTGTTATCACCAAAATCCTTTTTGCTTAATGTCAAATTTATAATGAATATTTTGGACGTACTGTATTTTGAACCAGTTAAACTGAAAATATCATGAACATTAAGAAAAAGTGGCAAAAAATTGTATTTAATGATAGTTTAATTAACAATTTCAATTCGACATATAAAAGCAGCTTTATGCTTTGCTTTGTGCATTTTTTGGGGGGAAAAGTGTGTCTTCAAATTTCATTTGTTACTTTTTCTGTGAACACCTTTATGTCAATGCTTCTTTCATCAAACACGACTGTGTTTCTGCATTTAAACAATGCCCATTTCTTCCTTCAAATAGTCAAATTCTTCTTCATTCTGGTTGTTTGCTACAGAATGCAGACTCTTATCCACAACCTTCACATAAAACTGTAGCTCAGCCTTGCGTCTCCATTCACTCCCGAACTACTTCTGTAAGAGTGCTTCAACATCTTTCTTCCTTGCTTTGTTGACTCTGCTAACTGTGGACCTGTAGTATACACTCAAATGTAACTTGCTGTTTCATGGAAATATGAATGGTTTAAAGGGATGACAAAAAGCTCATTAGGTTTGGATCTTTATCACTATGTCTGAAGAAAAGTGCACAAAAAATAGAACTTAATATTTGTCATTTTTTTTTTAGTAAAAGTTGCATGAAAAACAAAACACCACCACAGTCATCCCAGTATCCTCTGCAGGTATTCCACTGCATTTATTTGTATGAGAGTAATACAATAAATACATTTTAATGGCATAGTAAAGTGCCTTAACTTGTTTTTACTTCTTTGTTTCCTGCATTTTCATTCTCTTTCTGGTACCTCTACTGTTCCCTCAACAATTATTTCCTTTTCCATATGAGGCAGCATTTTAATGCTTAAATGATTTTAATTATATTTTTTATTAATTAAATTCAATAACAGGCCACCTTGAAAACAGTATGTATATAATTATTATTTGTATTGTATGTAAAGTCATTGTAAATACTTATTTTTATTGTAAATGTATTTATTAGTGATATGTAAATGTTTATATACTCTAATAGTGCAAAAACTGTGAGAATACTATGTTTTAGGATGTTAATAATGAGGCAATAATGTAATTTTGGTGACAATGTGTTCAGAGTTTTAAAAGTACTGGTTATGAAAAAGATGGGTAATAACGTAATTTCGCTTACAGTTTGGAATTAGCCAATCAAAAGTAAAGAAAGATTTTTAGTTTGAATACTTAAATTCTATTGGACTAGAATTAGCCAATAAGAGAATGGCATTACTGACGCTAAAGGTTTTCATCGTTGAATCTAGTCAGTCTCGGGCAAGATGTAGTATACAGCAGACGTGAAAGTCGCGGACATGAAGTTGTAGAGAACAGATGTGAAAGTCGTGGGTAAAAATGTTGTAAGGTGTAAATGATAAAATTTGTGTTCTCCGCCAAAAATGTATTAAGTGCTTACAGTTTATTTTATAAAGTGTTGTGTTTATAAAAATGTGCATATATAAAGTGAAATAAAAAGAAGTAAAAATTAAAAAGTAAATTGTGTGGCATCTTGTAATTTGAGTCTTATCACAACCCTGCAAGAATTCGTGTTTCTATAGTGTGACTGAAAGCAGCCGAGGCAAATAACTTTAATAATATTACGTAAAAACAAGCATCATCTTCACTATAAAGTTTTGGCATCCTAAAAATCAAACATCATCAAAGTGTATCTCCATTACGTAACCTTAATAATATTTACGTAATCAAAAACAATGCTAAATTGCCTTCTTCAAATTGGCTCCCATTTGTGGGGCAGATAAACATAAAGCACCTCAATAAATTTTCATTCTTCACATGCTGTAATACTTCAACAACCCTACTATTAGTGCTTCCTTGATACAGCTCCCTATCTCAGACCTTCAGGTAAGTAGATTCATTTTATTTTTTCATTCATTCAGTTAGGATGATGCGATATTTTAAACAATATCTGATACTGTTTGGCAGCAACACATGCATTTCTAGTTCCACAGAACACAAACACAGCAGTCAAAGCATGTATGTACACACTCTTTCACAAGCAGCTCTTTGCTTCTGTAAAACGGTGCATTTTGTTCAATTAGCCTTGGTGGACTAAGCACTTTTGAACCAAACACTGTATTTCAAAGCCATTTTAAGGTAGGAAAGTGTGCTATTTGAAGCAAATGGATTGTAGAGATTGATTTAGCCCCATTGAAATACGGGGAATCATATCAAAAAGCATTTTATATACGTAGTTGGACTGTGCATTTGTTCTGACGCGCCTCATTTATAATACTGCAAATATTCCTCTAATTTTGTAAATACAACAGCGTTTTCAGTTACTTGCTATTAATACTTGATAAGTATTTCACTTCCATTATTCTACTTAAACATTTCATAGCTCTACAAAGTACTATTTATGTCTAAAACATGAATCTCTGCAAGTAATAACTAAACTTCAAGTAAACCAACATTGCAACAACTTATGAAACATCCAGTACTGGATGGTTTACCACAACTTTGTATGCTGAGTTGGTTTGAAAATTTAGATTTCTTTAGTAAAATGGAACTAAATTTTGTGCAGTTTGCAATAGTGTGTAATGTGAATAACAAAGTAAGGAATTGCAAATAGCAGTTGTACACTGATTACAGTACATATTATATAAATACTGTGCATTTTCTGTTGATGTTAGCAAATTCATGACCTTGTAGACTAATGCTCTCAAAGTTAATAAAATAATTCACAAAAATATGGCACTCCCTCTATCTTTAGTTCGCATTTCTTAGAAAGAGAAGAGAGAGGGAGTGTTTGTATCACTGGAGATACATTATCTGTGTGTTTACTTTTCCACTATAGAGTGTAACATAGAATGTTACTTAAAATGACATAGTTTACATGTAGAAAATTAGGTTTTTACACGAACATGAAGATTGTGGGAGAAGAATACAGTTTATATTAATTTGTGGTAAGAACTTAATTCAGACAGTACTCTAGTGTAGATTTTATATATATATAGCAAGTTAAATTAAGAGTTCTTCTGGAACTGCCCCACTTGATACCAGTTAATCTTTTGAGGATTCTGAGTCTCTTCATGGCCTTTTCACACACACTATGTGGTCTTTCCAGGATAGCTTACAGTCTAAGGTAACTCCTAGAGATATGTGGTGGAATTGGTCTCAGCAAGAGGGGCTCATTGTAGTTTAGATCTATTTTTCTCTCCATCCCAATGAAAAGATTTGGAACACTCTTCTCACTGTTGATGCACATTAAGTTGTCATCGCTCCATTTATGAAGTGCTATTAGGCTAGCATTCAGGTTCTTTTACAGGTTTTTGTAATGTTTGTACTTATCTGATGACCAAATCAGCAAACTGTGCCATCTTCACTTTTGCTGTCTCCAGTATTCTAGGTAAATCATTTACATAAATATTAAACAAAAGTTGTGCTAAGGACTACTTTGGGGTAAGCCACAATGTGTTTGTAATTTGATAGTGTACCATGATACCTTGTAGTACAGAATCTTTGTGATACAAACTGGGAGAGCCAGTTAGCCATGTTTGCGGGAATACCAATGACTTGCAACTTTTCAAGCAATTTACACCACAGTGAGTCATATGCTTTTTGGAGGTCGACAAAAATGGCAGCTTTGCCCTCTTGAAGATTGAATGCTTCCTTTATGTCCTGACTAATTGTCATAACCTGTTCATCTGTTCGAATGGTTTTCTTTGAAACCAGCTTGTTTAGGTCTTATTAGATTATGAGATTATAAATATCAGGTTAATCTTGCAGACACCATGTGTTCCACGACTTTACTGATAACACTGGTAAAAGAAATTGGCCAATAGTTGTTAATATTATTTTCTAGTTTAGTTTCTTCAGTGTCCTTACTGACTTAACTTCCAAAAAGTAGTGGAATCACACACAGTGAAGCAATTAATAAAATACACTTGATGAAAGTGGAATCAACTGAACACTCTTACTAGGTTCTCTCACCTATTTATTTTGCAGAAAATGTATCGTGAGCTCACATCATCAGATGCCTGTTGACTGTCGGATCAACTCTCAAGTCATATTGTTGAAAGCCTAGGGTGTCCCCTGGCAGCCTAAGGATGAAACTAAATAGAGGGTTGTCTGCTTCTGGCAAATCAAAGGTTCATGATGTGGTTTTCAAACTTCTTTATGTAAATCATCCCCCATATTTCAAGCTCTTTGGGTTTCTGGGCTGATTTCAGCAACTGATATTGATGTCTTATTTCATGGTTTTGAGTCCAGAAGTGAAAAGCAACTGCGATTTCTCGGTCTGTTTGAACTTTATGCAACACCGGTGTTCCTTGAAGCAGGTGCCCATGTTCCTTTTTGTTTTTCCGATGTAAACCTCGCAATTTTCACATTGTCCGTAGATTCCTGACTTTTTGTCCTGGGTTATGGCATCAGATTTTCTTTATTGAGATTCTTGATGCTAAATTTGTTTTAAGGTGCCAGGGTGATGTGATTCTTGAACATTTTCTGAAATTTGTGAGAGACCTGGGTGGTATGTAAATTTCCTTAAGTTGATCTTTTCTGCTGTGTTAGAAAGTGTGGACCTGCTTGATGCATTTTTTCTTTTGAATTTACGCATTTTCCTATCTACCATTTCCTGGCTGAATCCATTCTCTACTGCAGATTTGACAATGTCTTGATATTCTTTGTAGTATTCAGTTCTGTTGAGAGGGGGATGTTGATTAACCTATGAGTCATGTTGTTGAATGCTGCTTCTTTGTGTGCTTTGGGGTTGTAACTATATGCTTTGATGCAATTATCTGTGTGCGTGGGTTTTATGTGATTCCAAATTCTATCCTGTCTGAAATCTTGGTTAATTTGAGGTCCAGGAAAGCTATGGCATTGTTGGTAGCTATCTCCATTGTTAATTGAATGGATGGGTCCTGTAAACTTAAAAGCTTGAGTGTGTCCTCTATGTGTTTGTTTTACTATTGCAAATATCTTATCAATGTATCTGTACCAAACTTTGAACACATAGGGGAATGCTTTGGTGATGTGTGTTTCGAGATGGCTCATAAATTCACCAGGAAAGCAGATAGGGGGCTTCCCATAGCCAAACCTTTTTCCTGTTGGTAGAAATTACCTTCAAAAGCAAAAAAGGAATGGTTTAGGCAGATCCTGGTGAGGTGTAGATATCCTTCACACTATTCAGCAGGGATGTTGGTGGAAAGTTAACCAGTTTCTCGAAATGTGACCAGCTTGCCTATGGGAATGCTTGGAAATAGGTTTTTGACGTCAAATGAGACAAGTGTGTGCTGGGGGTCCAGTTTGATTGACTGCAGTTTTTCCACCAGCTCAAGGGAGTTTTTGATGCTGTGGCTTTCGAATTGTGGCAATGCTTGAAATTGGTGAAGCAACCAGCTGGCAAGGTGATTCACCAAAGCGTTTCCCTATATGTTCAAAGTTTGGTACAGATACGTTGATGACATTCGCAATAGTAAAACACAAACACACAGAGGACATTATCAAGCTTTTAAACTTCAGGACCCATCCATTCAATTCACAATGGAGATAGCTGCCAGCAACTCCATAGCTTTCCTGGACCTCAAATTAACCAAGATTTCAGACAGGATAGAATTTGAAATACATAGAAAACCCACACACACAGATAATTACATCAAAGCACATAGTTACAACCCCAAAGCACACAAAGAAGCAGCATTCAACAATATGACTCTAAGGTTAATCAATATCCCCTCAACAAAACTGAATACTACAACGAATATCAACACATTGTTATATCTGCAGTAAAGAATGGATTCAGCCAGGAAATGGTAGATAGGAAAATACATAAATTCAAAAGAAAGAACGCATCAAGCAGGTCACCACACTTTCTAATGCAGCAGAAAAAATCAACTTCAGGTAATTCACATACCAACCAAATCTCTTACAAATTTCAGAAAATATTCAAGAATCACATCACCCTGGCACTTAAAACAAATTTAGTATCAAGAATCTCATTAAAGCAAGAAAATCAGATCCCATAGCCCAGGACAAAAAGTCAGGAATCTACTGAATCCATTGTGAAAATTGCAAGGTTTACATCAGAAAAACGAAAAGGAACATAGGCACCCGCTTCAAGGAACACCGGTGTTGCATAAAGTTCAAACAGACTGACAAATCAGCAGTTGCTTTTCACTTCTGCATTCAAAACCATGAAATAGACACCAATATCCAATTGCTGAAATCAGCCCAAAGAGCTTGGAAATATGGGAGAAGATTTACATAAAGAAGATTGAAAGCTGCATCATGAGCTTTGATTTGCCAGAAGCAGACAACCCTATATTTAGTTTCATCCTTAGGCCACCAGACACACCCCAGGCTTGCAACAGTGTGAGCTCGATACATGTTCCGCAAAATAAATAGGTGAATGAAGCTAGTTAGTGTGTATAAGTTGACTCCACTTTCATCATGTGTACTTTATTAACTGCTTGTTTTGCTGAGGGTTAGTTGCGGTGTATATTGATTTGCGAGCTTGTTTGTTTGTTTTTTTTTTTTGTTTTTTTTTTAAATAATAACTAACTTAAGTTTTTGTGTTTTTCTTTTTCTGCCTTTGCAATCTCAGTTGCTTAACCCTGTAATTGCTTTGTATGTATTTCTTATGTATTCAACATGATTAAATATATAGCCAGAGGGTGGCGCTGATGACCACAGTAGCTTTGTGCCACTCAAACAGATATTACTGCTATTATTTTTCTTCAGAATTGGAATTATGATTGCCTTTTTCCATTCTGCCAGAACTAAAGTGGTCCACAAAAGGTTACATATGTGTAGGAGAATCTTCTTTCCATTTTCTCCCAGATATTTTATGAACTCTGGGTGGATTTTATCTCGTACAGGAGATTTTTTTTGTTTTTAAGTGCCCATAATTCTGTACATACTAAGTGCATCAGCTGTGTAAGGGTCAGTGAATATGGGCAGTAAGTTACTGGTATCTTTAGCAACAATTTAAACGTTTTAGTTTATAGCTGTCTGTAGTTTCTTTTTATCCTTAAGGATTTGATATTTGGTGGTGTAGAATGTGTTGAAAGATGCTGTAATATATTTATCACAAGTTAAGGTTTTTCCATTATGTACAATTGGTTCTTTATTTACATTCATATTGGAGTTGAGTTTGTTGATATATTTGTGAATCTTTTTGCTGTCTTTTCTGTAGTCCATTTTCATTATATGTTGTTCACTTGGCTTGAAGTAATTCCTTTTTAAGCTCTGCTATTTTCTTTCTCTATTCAATTGCATCTTCTTTTTGTTCACTCTTTTCCACTTTCTTTCTGGCCAAGTTTCTGTTTATTTTCAAGATTTCTAGTTTCTTTGACCAGAAGATTTTGTATTTTTTGGTTGTTCCCCTGTGTATACATTTCTTTGCTGTCTTTAAGATCAAAGAGCAGAATAATTTGTTTAGTTTGTCAGAAGAAGTGATGTTTCATTTCAAAATTGTTTCACTCTCATGTTTGATTTTATTAGAGTATTCAGACCAGTTTGCTTTCTTGAAGTTCCAAGAGGTACGTTCTGGTTGGGTATTTTCAGCCATGTTGTCCAATGCAATTGTTACTCTGTCCTGATCCAGGGTCATCTAATATTTTCCTTTTGGTTTTTCTTTTATACTTGAGGATACCAACAAAATATCAGGATTTGTGAATGATCCTGTGTGGTGGATGAAGATGGATGGGTTGTATATTATTTCCATTATTGAGGAATGTATAAAATCTTTAAAAACTCTCTATGGGGATACAATGCAGCAGAGAAGTGTGCGTTGGTCACCTATCAGTATGGTTTTTGTCTTAACTGGTATGAAATTCAAATCGGGGACATTGGTAGGAGGATTGTAGCAGCCATATATTTTATAGTGCTGGCCTTTCTTCTAGATGTCGATTTGAACTGTTTTCAGTTTGTCTCTGTTATGCATCTTTTTTTGCTACTTGGAATTTTGACATAAGTGAAATTTTGACTCCTACTAGTATTCCACTAGTAATCTGTCTAGCTTTAGGTAAAATGTGAAGTAAATAACTTGGTATGGAGTAATAACACAGCTGGTCTGGAATTAAATTTGTCTTCTGCATTATTAAAATATCAACTTCAATTTTATTGAGTATGTTGGACAATTCAGCTTTCTTTTCTTGGGATAACCCACCCACATTCCATTGGAGGATCTTTAAAGTGTTGGAGAGCTGAGAAATGTTCCTTGTAGATGTGCCACCCAGAGATCCGATTGTGGGACTATTACTCCCTCCAGAGTTTTTATTTGCAAGATTCATCTCCACATATAGGTAGACCATTTTGCATTATCCAGGGTGCACCTGCTGGCTAAACCAGACGGAGGCAGTCTACTTTACACCCCATATTGAAGATATAAGGCTATAAGTTTCCATCTAGGTGGTGTGAAGTTGCACACAAAGATGTTGCCAACCATAAAAGATTGTTAACCAACTCTCAGGTTAATTAACCTACAGTTACCTAGCATTCATAACCCTGTCCACTCTGTTTAACCAGCAGTTAATAAACTTAAGCTGTTAACCCGAGATTGTAATAGAAATCCTCAATGGAACAACTTGTGATTATATTTTTTTTGTGGTTTGCTAAATGACCTTCTGCATACTATATTTTAACACTGACCTGAAGATTGAAGAAAATCAAATGAATGCAGAACGTATGACATAAAATAGCAAACCTAGTGTTCACAGATAAAATAACAGCATGGATGGTAAATTTGGTTTTACCCTTTAAAACTACTTTCTTGACAATATAGAATTTCTGTGCATTTTACCCAATGTGAGCCTTAGTTGAGTTTGGTACTTGACAAGCCAGCTAAGCATATCCAAAATATGCATAATGGTGGTCATTTTACTGCTATGGCCCTTTTCAATAGTGCAATAATAGTAAACATTGCTATCCATATTTATGATAAAGTTGGTCACTTTGTTGAGTAGAATGTCTGAGAGATACAAGGATTACAATGTGACATTGACTGATATGCCTGGTTGGTTGGGCTTGGTAGTAGGAGGATGTTCAAAAGTACTGTACAGTGTAGTTTTTTGTTTTGCTTAACTTAATGCATTGTTAAAACTTGGTAGCCTTTAATTTCCTAATTATGCATAATTTCTTTGTTTCCTTCAGTTAATTTCTGAATAAGTCAATATCCAGTTTGATAGGGCCCATATTGATATGCTTTTGCTGTTGTTGCAAAACAGTAAGTTTGCTAAATATAATTCCCTAACAAGAGATACAGATGCAGTATTTGGAAAACATGGGGAAACAAGGACTTTAAGGCATACCAAATTAATTGGTAAAGTAATGTACAGGAAATGTTTCATATGTTGAGGGTAATTAGTCATTTTTATTTCAGATATGTGGTGCCTAAACCTAGAAATGAATGTAGTAAAGGTGAACAGTTGATAGTTACCTTTGCAGCAGGATATATTGCTGGTGTGTTCTGTGCCATTGTTTCACATCCAGCAGATACTGTTGTGTCTAAATTGAACCAAGATAAGGGCTCCACAGCTTTGGAAGCTGCTCGTAAACTTGGCATGGCTGGTAAGTATTTTATCAGCAAATTACTTACTCATCTATAAAACTATTGCTGTGGTAAAATCCCTTATATTTAAAGCAGAAATAATTTAATCAATTTTAAACGCAAGTGTGGGAATTTGGAATAGTAAGGAATGGCAGGCATGGAAATAGTGATTTTTCTAATGAAATGCCGACAAGTGCTTCATTGTTCTTTTGTGAATACAATCTTGAAAACTTTGCTGATGGAAATCTTATAAGAATGCCATGCACAAATATTGGCTATTTTTACAAGTGCAGGGTTACAAATGGGGCTTAAATATTGTTCAATGATACCTTCAGAATCAAGGCCAGGAGATGAAGTGCTCTTTAGTACCTTATAGTGTATCATGGCAGTCGCAGGTAACTGATGCTCAAACTGTCCAGTTCCAGCAGTCTATATTTAGAAACCCTGAAGAACTGTGAATAAATTTAAAGGAAAGCTCTATAATTGTGAAAGTTTTGGCAGGTTAAAAACTGAGTTTCCGTCTTGTAGCAGCAGAAAAAAGAAAGTATTGAAATTGTCACCTTGCAAGTGAAACACACTATATTAGGTTACATGATATGTAACTTAGTATACTTAGCTTGAAGGGCAATGAATTATACATTGAAATAATATAAATAATGTACAGCAAATTATGTAAAATTAGTTGATCAAACAGAATAGAAGTTTGAATTTCATTCACATGTAGAACCAAAATTTACTTCGAATTTAATTTTAAGAGTTTCTGCTCTCTTGGAATATTTAAAATCAGCACCTGCTTATTTTGCTTATAAGAAATACATATAAACCATCACTTTCATATTTGTGTCTGCATTCACAAATATTCTGACTTATGAATGGCAATGTCTTGTACAAAGCAGATTTGTCACAACTCAAAAGAATTTAGATAGTAGAGCATGCACTGAGATCACATTTTAATAATTATCTTGCAGTATAACTGGGTCTGACATGGGTATGAGCTAAATAAACTGCAGAATCTACGGCATCTTGGGAAACTATTGCCTTCTTTACATTGACAGTTAAGGGAATGAGAATACTTTCAGTAATTAACAATTTTAAAACCACAGTTGGCACATTTATTCTAAAACAAATATAACATCATTATCTGGCTATCAGTGGGAGATGTATTTCCGATGAAGTTGCCTCTGAATGTTCAATCCTGAAAGAGGCAGAGAGCCAGCTTTGTGCCTGTAAGTACCCGCGTGTCCCTCCCTCTAACATCCACGTCATTGTCAACATCTGAATATGCAACCCCCACCCCCAAATATACCAAAATAATCCCTGAAAATCTGCTAAATGCTGCAGTATTGAATGTGTACACAGGAGTGCATCATTTTGACAATACCTGTAATAAAAATTTGATTGCAGCTCCTATAATTAACATAATTAACATCTTAGGACATCATGAGAGCCAATCTTCATGTGGTACACAAACATTGAGATACTAATGGCAGGGTTCATCATATATTTTTTCTTATCAGGAAATTGTTTGCTTTTATGACCTACTGCTTTTGTGCCCCTCAGAAATCAAAAAACAGTTACCAAAAAAAAATGGTTTTAGCAGGTTTTCATTTACAGTGAATTAAGATTTATTTAACAGTTCTAGCTGTGATATTTCTTGTATTTCTTCTTCCTCTTCACTACCTCTTTCGGGCTGAAATGATATGAACCACAAGGAAAATTAACTGGTAGTGCAGTTGTTTGTTTATACTAAGCAAATTACACTAGAACATCTAAACTGACCTAATTTCTTACTGTCTTTACAGAACAAACCATTTATGGGGCATTTTCTGTTAACTTTAAACCATTTTTCACTTAGAAATGTTTTTCTCCATATGCCAGTCCCTTTGCATTCAAATATAATGTGGTCAGTATCCTTTTTATTGCCACATAAGAGACACTGGTCCTGGGGTATAATATTTCTAAATTCTTTTAATCTCCAAACGCCAGTCATTAACTATGTAATGCCCTCTCACTCCTCTTTATTTACCTTATCACATGTTTCCCTTTCTATGAGTATTTTATCTAAACATAGAAAGTCAAGGAGCTCTTATCTGCTATTGCACTTAAGAGTTTTTGTGTTTCTGCATCTTCAAATATTTTTCTTAGAGCTTTCCAAAACCCCTTTGTATTATTTTCCCTCCCCCATATCTCTCCTAATCCATTGCTTCCCAGGTTATTCAAAGACTGCCCATCCAGTGGTTCTTAAACTTGCCTCAAGACATTACTTTTATCTAGATTTAGGATTCTGTACCAATATTTCAATGTTCTCCCCATTGCCACCCCTTTCTTTGTCACTCTCCCTGTCTTGATTTGAGCTGCCTCCCTTACACTTGCACGCCGTAAGCATAATACTTCCCTCCACAACATCCTATATATAGTGCAGTTAGAAATATTTCAGATTAAGGTCAACACTACTTAGGTTAAAGAAGCAATAACCAGTACACAAAGACAATTAATTGTGTATTTTCTCATATGGCACACAGCTAAGACTCCCGCCAAAACAGTTATATCACCACAACTGCCTCATGTGCTCAGTTACAATTACAATGATAATAAGCACATTACCTTGTCATAACAGATGTTGGAAATGTCCTCTATATGCATATTTCTGACATCATCTCTGGAAATTTTAATTTACACTGGAAAGTTCAATATCCAAAATTGAGTGAATTTCTCACCTGATGTTTTAATTTAGTTTTTTGAATGCATGGGGTTTGTTGCACACATCTTATTTTTTGTGTGTTCATTGGAGTTGAGTAAATTTCTGTAATTGGAATTTGTGAAATGCACCCATGCTTAACATTCTTCCCTGAAAAAGCTTGGTTCCATTTATATGGCTATGTTTCATCACAAAATAACAGATATTGGAGTACAGAGAAATCCAGTTTCATACACAAGTTTCCCTTGTATGACACAAAAATTTGTTTGAAGTAAATGCATACAAAATAACAGGACCTATGTCTTTTGAACAAACAGTAAATGCAGAGAGGTACAGGAATGACTTAAACCATTTCTGAACAGCTGACCGACATTGGATGTCAGTCTGAATTTTTCCAACAAGGCTTTGCTACCACACGTACAGCTAGGAGTCATTAAATTTAATTTAGGAAATTTTTGATGATAGGGTAATTAGTAAATAATGATGGCCCAAATGATCCCCTGATTTAACTGTATGTGATGTGTATCTATGTGGGAACTTGAAAAATAAGGTATGTGCAACAAACCCAATACATTGGAAGAACTAAAAAGACATTATGCAAGAAACTTGCTCAATTTCAGATATTGAACTCCTCAGTGAATGAAAATTTCCTGAGAAGATGCTAGAAATATGTGGATAGAGAAGCACATTTCCAACTTCTCTTATGATAAGGTAGTGTTTATCATCATTGTAATTGTAATTATAACTATGAGAACATGTGGCAGTTGCAGGATATTATAACTGTTTTGGTAGGAGTCCAAGCTGTGGCGGCCGGTGCATGAGTAGCTGTATGGTGGCCACAGTGTGAAGGAAAAGCACTATATATGAGGTGTTAATTCCATTATAAAGCATTCACAGTGTGAATCTGAGGGATTTTTTTTGCCTGTTCTGATGTATCTTTTCTTTCAAATTAGTCATGTGTAGTATAAGGTCCTATAGTGGAATAGTTTTGTATCCTTCATGAGTACTTGCTGAAAAAATTACTTTTCTCCCATATTCTTTGTAAAATTAAAATTAGTAGAATATTTTTAACAAGAATTTCTATTTGCAGATTATTTAATCATGTTATTGCTCAACATTTAGCTCCCTGATACGTGATGTATGAAATCCAAGTCTTCAGCAATTACGAAAGTATATAATTTACATTATTTCACCTAAGAAATATGTATATAATGTTGGTTACCAATCAGTGCCTTTGGTACAGCAATGAGCATTGATATGTAACTGCTAATCCTAAGCGATGTAACTTAATTTTAAATGTGACACATTATCTGACCAAAGCAAGTGGAACACCACTGGTTTACGTTCTTTGTGCTGATCCTTTTGGGTAATGTTAAAAATATTTCCAAAAGTGTTGAAGTACAGAGAGTTGTGCAGTTTAGAGTTCGTTCATGGAACAACATTTTTGGGAGTTCAATTCATTTCATCCTTTTGATCACGCACTGATATTGGTCACATGTTGTGCAAGGATTACATACGTTAGTATTTTACAATATTTGCATCAGGTCTTAAAACCGGGTATTAAAATTCAGTCGTACAATTACAGGATACTTACTAAATAATATTTGTTATAAGCAGGGTTACTTTGCTTTAACAGGCTAACCACAATATTATTGTTTACAATTTATGATAGGCTCGTTTACTTGCTGTATAAAAGGTATGTTGCAGTAGAAAGGATTTTACCGTTTCTTAAAATCTGCAAGGTTCTTTATTTTTTTTAGTAGTTCCAGGTAGTCTGTTGAATAATTTTATTCTTTTATTAATTGCACTGGACTTGAGAATTTCTGTTCTGCAACTCTGAATGTGAAAATCATCTTTCTAATGTGATTTATATCAATGAATATCTCTATTTGTATCATTTGCATCTGGTGGTTTCTTTTTGTGTAAATAACCATTTCAGCAATGAATATACAAGCTGAAGATAGTATTTATGTTCTCTGAATATGCCCAATAGGATGTGCTATCAACTATCACACTTAATATGCTTATACCATTTTTTTTTTAATTTTATCTGCCTCCCCCCCCCCCCCCCAAGAAAAAGATGATTCCATATTATAACTGACTGAAAATGCCCAAAATAAACCTTTCTCAATGTAGCTAAATTTAAACACACTGTAGGCATTTGAGCAAACAACATTGGAACTAAGTTTACTTGTCAGATGTTGGATATGACTGGTCCACCTCACATTTACATTTACAGGTGAATTTCACTTGCATGGTATTCAAGTCTACATTTTTTGCATACGTTAAATTCTTTAGGCAACAACCTTTGTCCATTAATAATTAGCCCAGTTATATGCTTTTTGTTTTCTGTTAACCCTCCGTCAGTCCCCTGGCATTATATAAATGTTATAATTTTCGAACGAACGCACCTATGCAATTGCCTGACTAGGACATCTAACATTATACCTTGCGCGATTATTTGCTGCTGCAATAACCTTATCTGTTTGTTTGTTTGTTTGTTTGTTTGTTTGGCTGGAGGAATGAATAATCAGCAGTTACGTGTCGCACAGTTCAACCAGGCCCCGCGCGCCTGCTCTCGTTACATATTGTTGTCAGATTTGTTTCCCATTAGCTTTTGTGCAATATCGCTTTACTATTGCAAGGAGTTGTTACTGCTTCATCATGAATACGAGTAAAAGGTACGGTCTACAAAATCCGAATGATTTGGAAGAAGTACATCGCCTACTTTGCGATGATGATGCCTTGCCCGTGGATGACAACTTATATGAATAAGATAAGTCTGATTCAGAAGATAAACTCGAAACGAGATCTTTAGATTCAGAAACTGACCATGAAGATGAAGAGGAAGACGATGAAAGCAGCTTGTGTGATAACATGTATTTTATAGGTAACATCGTATGTGTATCTTAGTAATTCTTCTTCTTTTTCTTTTTATTATTATTGACAATACATTCTGTTGTTATTCACAGGAAGAGATGGAACAAAATGGAAAAAAAAAAAAAAAAAAAAACACCTTTGAAAATAACACAGACAAGGGCTCACAATATATTGACCAAACTTCCTGGTGTGGTAGGAGCTGCCAAAAATGCGAAAACGGAAATTGATTGTTGGAACCTTTTTGTTACTGAAGATATAGTTGATTTGATTGTGAAACAGCCAGCAGACCTACAGATGTAATAGAAATAAAAGCTTTCCTAGGCTTATTGTACCTGGCAGGAATTTTTCATGGTGGACACCAGAATATTCACGAGTTTTGGAGAACCGATCTTGGAATTCCTCTATTCCGAATGGCTATGTCCGAAAAACGATTCAGTTTTCTAATACGCTGTATTCGCTTTGATGACAAAAGCTCGACTGGAGTGACGAAGATTGGATAAATTGGCTGTTGTTAGAGAAATGTTTACATTGTTCCTGAACAACTGTCAGAACCATTATTCTCTTGAACAAAATGTCACTGTCGATGAACAGTTGCTGGCATTTCGTGGTCAATGTGCTTTTAGACAATATATACCATCCAAGCCAAACAAGTATGGCATAAAGATATTCTGTTTGAGTGATGCAAAACTGTTTTATACAACTAACATGGAGATTTATTGTGGACAGCAGCCGGACGGACCATATTTGCAAACTAACTCAGCAGAGGCTGTAGTGCTGAGACTAACTGAACCAATCTCTGGCACTGGATGAAACGTTGCTGCAGATAATTGGTTTACCAGTGTATCGCTGGTGAATGAATTGCGCAAAAGACAACTTTCTTTCATTGGTACAGTGTGCGAAAGAACAAAAAAGAGTTACCCACTAATTTCACTTCTCCAAAAGATTGCAGACAGTACGAAAGCATATTTGGCTTCACAAAAAATGAAAGACTTGTTTCATATGTTCCAAAAAAGGGTAAAACAGTACTTTTGCTCTCAAGTCTACATGTTTCATCCACACAGTTATCAGAAGGTGCTGAGAAAAAGCCTGAAATAATCCTGCATTACAACGACAATAAATGTGGAGTTGATGCAGTAGATAAATTGTGTGCTACATACAATGTAGCCAGAACAAGGAGGTGGCCCATGGTAATTTTTTACTATATCTTGAACATTGCAGGTATTAATTCTAGGGTTATCTTCCTTGGAAACCAAAATAAATATTCCTCAAAGCAGGAGTATTTGAAATCACTATCTTTAGCTTTACTGTTGCAACAGCTACAAAGGAGAGCAACAGCATCAAATCTATCCAATGATTTGAAAGGACTTTTGACAAAATATAAACCTGAAGAATCCGGTGTAGATGAATTGTCAAATACACCACTATGCACATTGAAAAGGAAACGATGTGAACCCAGCAACAAAGACAAAATGAACTGCAAAACTAAATATGCATGTGGAAGATGCAACACCCCCCTGTGTTTGAGCAAACATGCTAAAATTATTTGCGATAGTTGCTTAGTCGGGGAAAACAGAGGTGAAATAGTAGATGATTCTGAGTGACTGAACATTTGAAATTACAAGTTGTATGTATACCTGGAAATGGCAATGTATTTCTTTATACTTACTGTAATACAATTTATAACGTATATGTACTCATATTTTAGCTTGTATTTTTATGTTGTAAGATAATACCTATTAATGAAAGCCTTGTACGCTTAATCAAAATAAAGGTAAAAACAGGAAAAAAAAGAAAATAAACGAAAGAAAGCAAAAATACATACAATAACAAAAAGGTCTACTAGGCCCCGTGCGACTAACAGCGTTCTACCAAAGCGCGCGCCTGACGGAGGGTTAATGATCTCATTTCATTGGTTCTTATGTACAAAATATATTAATTTACTTGTATGTTATTTTAAGATATACCAGATATAGTTTCTGTATATTGCATCTTTGCTGTTGCAGCACAAAACAGTAGTCGGTAGTGTTAATACAGTTTGGCAAGGTTTTCTTCCCTAGATGACACTGATGAAGATAGTGATGGAGTATGCTTAAATAATGTGTGTTCCCAATGTGCAGGAGTTCAAGCTCTAGAAACTGCACACAGATTTCTACACAAAGCTTAAATGATGACCACGTTTCTGTGATAAGTATGTATAATAATAATTTAATAAAATAGTTTGTCCCATAAGAAAATTCACTTTTACGTTTTCTCATACATTATTTCAGCTGTCTCCCTTTGAAAGCATATAATTGAGGTTATACTGTAAATACACTCCCAGAAATTTCATTTCAGTATTGTAGTCTGTAACTCGTATACAGTTTGGTGTTCAAAGAAACAGGTGTATAATCCTGTTAACCTTGAGGTTTGAGATGCATTTTCAGGTTGCTAGTTAATTAACTCTCGCCACCATCTCTTTTTCTTGTGTAGGTTTTCTTTGAAAATGCCCACAAATTTTGGATAAAGCTGATGTAAAGGGAGATTTGGAAAATTAAATTAAACTGAGTTTTATTTATGGATGCCCTTTTAACTGCTATGGTTCTTAGCGTCCCATTCTATATTGGGCATGAAAGACCAGAAATTTTGCTCAGAGGCCTCTTTATCAGGCTTGAGGTTCTTTTACATGCTGTAAATCTAAGACACGGTACCATCAGCTTTACTTCACTTCCAAAGGAAGCCATGCTAAGGACTTTTACGCCCCAAAAAAATCCATTGCCCTCCACTAGGTTTGAACCCGTGACCTGGGGAACCAGAGGCTAGCATGATACCCCTAGACCACAGAGGACAACAGATTTGAAGGGTACTGATACAAAATGGAATATAGAGATTTCAAAAAATGTTTAAGTATGTGATATTTCATATAAACAAAATGTATTACTTTTTTTTGCAGAAGGTGCTAACAAAAATTAAAAATAGTTTTTTCTTTCTTTTACAAGGAAATACACAAAAATCTATATACAAAATTTCAGGATCCCTAGTGATATTTCTCTTCATGCTGTGTAGTGATAATGAAGCATTACAGCGACACCATTCTTTTAATTAAACTCGGCTAATTAAGTAAGATTAACAGTATTCATATCCTCAAAAATATGAAGGTTTAAAATTTGTGATAGATTCCATGTAATAATTAAGGTAACCTAATGAGATTTGCACCAATGAAGATCTGTGTGTCATTTAAGCACATGCCGAATTGACAGAATAAAGTAAATCTTCATGAATAGTGTAATTATAGTTAAAAATTCACTAAGCATTCAACTGTTTCTCAAGAATGTGTACTTAAAACCAGCTTTGACCAGAGATCTGCAAAAGCTAGTCATTTTTAAAATTGTTTTCTTTAAAATTTGTTCTGTTGTCAGTTAACCCTGCTGTTCTCAAAATACTAGTACACTCTTGGTACTTTGGATTATACTGGCTCGGACACAAAATATTGAGTAAAATACAAGGAAATAATGATGGATATGTTTCTTTGGAACATAAAACAGTGGTCAGAATGCAAACAAATAATAATAATAATAATAATAATAGATGTCATTTTCTGCATAAAGCAAATGTGTTTCTTTACAGTATAAATCATTCATCAAAATACCACTAAATATAAGTGGACATGCTAGTTTTGAACACAGAACACAGATAATACATTATTTCTTGCAGTTTTGGCAATAAGAGGCAACATGAACTTTACAAACATGTGTCTTACAGTTTGAACACATGATGGGAGATTTATTGTCACACTAGGACAAAATGTACATCTGGTACATTTGCAGCTTTGCTTGGAACCACTAGAGCTTGGTACAGACTAGTATTATGTTTGTATCTTTCTCACAATAACTGTTGCTTCCTGTTCCTTTACTATGCCAGGTGGTTTTCCTGGGTAGATTTGTTTTCACAACACACATGGTCACTCAAAAAAATATGCCAGTTTTTAATTACTTGGTAAATTTTTGTTTGTTGGTTGTCGACATTGTATTATTGCCATATCCATAAACATTCTGATAGTTGCCTCAGTCAGAATTTCTGGCATTTCTTCATTCTGTGTCTAGCTATGAAACGGTTACTATTGCACAATGTATGCAAATTGTGAAAACTTTTTATCAGAACGGAGAAAGTTATGCAGCAATTGTCAGGCGACTTAACGCAATTCTAGGGCGTAATGAAGCACAGAATGAATCAACAGTTTGCAGACTTATGAAAAAGTTCAATGAAACAGGTTCAACAGTAAACTTTAAAAGTCCTGGACGTCATTGTTCTGGCCGATCTGAGCAAAACATTGCTGTGGTTCATGACTGTGGCTGTTAGTCCATTGAAATCGGTTCTTCGCTATTCCCAAGAATTGGACATAAGATGTTCTTCAATACACAGAATTCTCCGGAATGCTCTCCATTGCCACCCTTACAAAATTCATTTAATGCAACAGCTGAAAGTGGCCTATTATGGAGAAGAGACAATTTTGTTGACTGTTTCTGAGAAGACAACAGGAGGATGACGGCATAACAAGCAAAATCGTCTTCAGTGATGAGGCACACTTTCACTTAAATGGATTTTTTTTAATAAGCGGAACTGCCGTATCTGAGGGTCAGAAAATCCTTGCATGATTCAAGAAAGGGAAATGCATCCACAACAATGACAATTTGGTGTGGCTTTTGGGTGGACGGGATCATTGGCCCTTAATTTTTTTAAGGTGAGGTAGAACAGTTAATGGAAACCAATACCATGCAATAAGAGTTTTTGTGGTCTCATTTCAATGGAATGGACATTCAAAAGTTGTGGTTTCAGCAGGATGGTGCCACCTACCATGCTTTCTACGGAACAATTCAGTTGCTCTATGAGTGGTTCCAATCACCTCATTTCTCATAATACTGACCATCAATTGCAACCATGGTCATGTGAGTTGGCGTTTTTCTTTGGGGTATCTTAAATCATTGGTGTATGTCAAACTCCAAAACATCCGTGACTTAAAGAAGGAAATTTGACAAGTTGTTGGCGAAATCCAAGTGGGAATTTGTCAGGCAGTCACAACGAATTTCATGAACAGAGTTCTTGCATGCTAGTGCAGTAGAGGAGGTCATATCCCAACATCATTTTCCATACCTGAAATGGGAAGGTGTAATGAACAAGTTTGTGTATTTTGTTAATGTGTTTTGAAAAAATAAAGTTCATAATTTGATATATCAAAACCAGTGCACTTTTTGAATGACCCTATATGAACTAGCAGTCTCGCAGCCTTCATCTAAATCTTCTCATTTGTACACTCTTCAGCCATCAATGTTAGTAATTTTCAACACAATGTTGCAAAAGGTTTTGTTCATAATTATGTGAAAAGCAGATTTTATACCAATTACTATAGACGTAACATACTTGGTTTACCAGGTGTGTGTTTGATTGCGTTCGCACTGGATGCTCTTTCATGGTGTGGAAAGAATACTAAACTACAAATGATGTTCATATCTTTGAACTACTTCCGCAGTTTATAAATTGTCACTGTAACCCCATTCTCTGAAGTAGAGTCCTCTGATTCTGACATAGGGCGAATGCTGTATTCACTAGTATGGTTTTCTTCTGAAATATCCTTCCAGCTATCAGATAAATTGCCTAATGCTTCCAGTTCACTTTCAGTTAGGCAATGTTTTGCAATGATAGAATACATCATTATTTACTGCAATAACTAAAATCTTGTCTTCATTCAACAGTTGATCTATGAATGATTTCTTATGTTTAAATCATCAAAAATTAAATATTATATCGTTCATTGTTGTATAAGCAAGCAAAGATTTACCTTGTTCCGTACATTGACATTGACATGGGCATGGATTTGGATACAGTAGAACATGAAACTTAATGAAGGAAACATAGAAATGAATATTAAAAGAATGGGGTCATTATGACCCAAGAAACATAAGTGTAACAGTTTCACCTATAAAAAAATAGAATATCTATTTGCATGGTTTTATGAGAAGTAGATATGATAAAAAAAAATACATAAAATTACAAGTATTTGGCTATTAAATTAAAATTAGCAATATACAGATGCATTTCTTGTCTAGTCATATTGAGCCAAAAACAGCAGGGTTAAAACCTTTTTAATCTATAGCAAGAAAACTCGCTGCACCTACATTATTACATGGAATCTAAATTGCCTTTGTACTTTAAAATTCTAGATGTGCCTGAGTAATTGCAGCCAAACAATGTCCCTTTTCTTACTCTTGCATGTTTCTGAAAATGCTGTTTCAGTTCATAAAATCAAGATGCTGTTATCTTCTGCCAAGTCTTTCAAACACTTGACTCTGTACGGCTGTTAAGTAAGCTTGAGGTTAATGTCTGCTAGCATGGTAT
This sequence comes from Deroplatys truncata, assembly GCA_030765065.1. Classification (NCBI taxonomy): domain Eukaryota; kingdom Metazoa; phylum Arthropoda; class Insecta; order Mantodea; family Mantidae; genus Deroplatys; species Deroplatys truncata. The sequence goes on from CM060990.1 coordinate 490,238,717, forward strand.
TCATTGGGATGTATGAATAAAGCAGAGCACACATCCTTATACTCACCAATTGGAAGGAAATCCTCCTGTGTTTATGAAAAAACATTGAGCAACATCATCTGCTTAAGGTGATGCAACAGGAAATAGAAGCAAAGATTTGTGCTATCTCAGGATTAGATAACTGCATGAAGGAAATTCTTTCAAACCAAAGGATGTGCTTCGAAAATCAGAAGGTTGGTCAGTAGCAGACTCTTGACTTTGCTCAGATCATAGTCATGGCTCACTTACTGGTTTGAATACAACACACAGTATTTTATAAAGCACATAGATGTCCCCTGAGGAAACTTTTTAAGTGTTTATATAAAGGGTGATTCTATTTGAGATGTCAGAAAAGTAAAACATATATAAGAGGTTAATGCGCACATCTCTGAGCAGTTTGCTGTAATATAAACAGAAAGGAGGAAGTTAACAATGAGTGATGTTTCAGACTTCATTCGCATGACATGGCAGCGTTATGCATAGGGGACAAAATGGCGGTCATGCCACAACAGTGTGCTCACTGTGTCATATGGTATGTAAATTTTCAAGTGTAACCTAACACAGACCCAGCAAGCTTTCAAATGTCAGTATAACTGTTGGTATGCCCCATCACATGGAGACAGTGTTAAGTGGTACAAAATGTTCATGGTGAATGGTTTCAAACTGCCTCATACTGGCAGAAGGATGCATGATAGAAAGAGAGAGGAAGATGTACAGCAAGCCATGACTCAGTCCACAAAGTCACTTCACTGCTTATCAGAGCAAAATATGCCTACACAACAATCAGAGGATTGTTAGACAGTACCTTTAGATGTTTTTATGCCATATTCAGCAAAAGCAAATGTTGACGCATGTAACTGTGAAGCTTATCTCAATTTTGCTGTCATGATGTGCGAGAGGCAGGAAGCAGACATTCAGTGGTTAAATCGATGGATGTTTACAAAGACACATTTCATATGAGTGGTCGAGTCAAGTATAACTACATTATTTGGGGAACCGAGAACCCACACGTCTCATTTGAACGAGCCAGCCCTAAAGTGAATGTTTGGTGCAAAGTGATCCATGATAAAGTCTACAGCCCATCTTGTTTGTAGAGGAGACTGTTCATGCTGTCAGCTATCTTGATATGATCCAGCAGTTTGTGGTCGCTATTAAAGGAAGATAGGGTACTGGACACCATTATCCAACAGGACAGCGCTCTGCTGCATTGGGCTCTGATAGTGAAGGATCAATGAAACCAGGTATTCAACAGTTGCTGGTGCAGCCAAGGTGAACCCATCCCATGGCCTGCTAATAGTCCGGACTTATTGCCTCCAGATTTTTTTGTTGTGGGGGTACGTCAAGTCAACAGTGTGCACATAAACATCACAGAATCAAGCTGGCCTGTGACAGATGATTACATCTGCCTTTCAATAAATCACTTCAGAAATACTGTGCACTATGTGGTCCATTATGTCTGTGAGATATGATTTGTGCTGCATCCAGAATTGGGGTCATGATGATTGCTAATGTTCTGGGACACAAAACTTAAAACTCATGCATGTGTGTGTATCATTAACTGGTAATGAATTTCAATACTTTCTTGTGTACAATGTTTTACCTTTCTGGCATCTCAAAGGATCATCCAGTAGATTCAATGAATAAAATGTTAAATGGATTGCTTATTTTCTTGGAGAAATGCATGAAACAAGGGGTGGAGCACTTTCATTGTACAAAACGCTTTGTGTTTATGGTATATGTCTGATCAGGATTTCAGTCTGGCATAGCAGAGGAGATGGGTATTCACCAAAGCACTGTAAGTTAAACTGTCACCTATGTATCCAAAAAGGTTATTGACAAAGCAAGTCCTTGGATTCATTTTTCACCGACACCTCAGGCTACTGCAGCAGGAAAAACTGAATGACTGGATAAATATAAGTTTTCATCTTTTATTGGTGTCTAGGATTGCACAGATGTGCGCATTCTTAAACCTGTAAGCCACGGAGATGAATACATCAGCAGAAAAGGCTATGCCAGCATCAGGGTCTAAGCTGCCGGTAATGCAAAGGAATGCTTCACTAGTATAGTAGCAGAATGGTCTGGTTCAGTTTATGATCCCAGACGGTGAAAGAACTCTAGTGTTCGTGCAGTGCTAAGTGAAATGCGTAACATTATGCATTTGGGTGATGGAAGGCTACAGCTTAAAGTTGACAATCCCTTACCACTAACCAGTAGAAGAAAATCACAAGACTTTCAACAGTCTGTTTAAAGCAGAAAGGGTTATTATTGAACATTGCTTTGGACAACTAACAGGCTTTCCAATCCTGCAATACGTTTGCAGAGTTGCTATTTCAAAAGTTTCAGCCATCATCCTACGCTGCACAGTGTTGCACAATATAGCAAAATATTTACGGTATGATGTTGATTTTACTACAGAAGAGAAGACATCAATCAACATGGTGATCTGGGATATGAATATGCGAATGAAGAATGCCGAGGATACATCCTAATTAAAGGACACGGAAAAATGGAAGAACTTGCAACTGTTATACAAACTCTAAAATACATTATATGATAGTTTATTTTATTTGTTTCTTTATGTAAGTAACGTAAAAAGCACATTCACCACCATGTTATGAACTGATTATGCCATTATATATTGAACAGTGCAAAAACTGGTTGAAGTGTTTGAAAACACAGAAGCTCATTTTTGTTGAAACACTCAACTGTGTAAATAAAAATGCCTGCTGAGAAGAGGGGAATTGGAGAGAGGTTTCTGGAAATATGTTAGAATTAGGTTTGAGGATATAGACGCAGTTATTGCATTCTATGAGGAGGGAAAAGAAGTCGCTAATGTTTTATCAGAGATAAGAAAGGCTGCTAGAAGAGAAATGTACATTATTATTTGTAGTAAGCAAGAGAGGTAGGGATTGGCATGGTTCAGATTGATAATATGGAACTTATGAGGGGAAGAGGGGTTGGGGAAATTGATAACATAGAATTTGTCCTATTTGTGCAAAAGGAGAAAATGCAGAGCATATTTAATTTGAATGTCCAGGTACATGTGAATGGCGTCAACAGGCCATAAATATGTGGTAAATGGCTAAAATTAGACAATCAAATAGCAGTGAAGAAAATTTTTAGCGACAAAAGGCAAACCAAGAAGCTTGGGAAGTTTTTGTATATGGTGAAGAAAAATGTTTATGGTCAGCAAGGAGAGGAGACCGAGTTCGCTTTATGAAAGTAGTTAATGGTGTTACTTTTGTTGAATGTGTAGTATATCAAGTTTGAATGAAAGTGTGTAAACCTATTGGTGCATTGAATTTGATGAATACTGCAGTATAGAATTGTTTCTTTGTTGTTTTATTGTAATTTTGTGTGTGGCCCAGTAGAGAGCCAGGGCTGTAACTGGGTCTCACCTGTAGTATTAAACTTGCTACAAATAAATAAAATAAAAATATCATTCATTTGAAACTCTGGAATTTAGAAATCACAACAAATCACTGCAACTGCATGTTGTTCAGATTCTTTGTTTTGCTTCTGGCAGACCCAGCTTAGGCTGTTCTGTAGATTGGCTTTATCAGTATTAGGAGAAGATGATAAAAGGTGTCGCAGATCCAGGAGACAATGTCTCCATACTAGCAGCTCCTAAAGAGGAACCTTGTAACTTCAGTATTTAAATCCATTATCATAATATGAAAACTGAAAGAGATGCATGAAAGTTTTAACAACTCATTCAGAACATCAATTACCTGAAATTTTATTAATGGGATTTGTGTCACCATGCAGAACTTCATACAGCTCCTCCCAAGTGCTGAGAATAATTGGTTTATTCCCAGTTCTATTTCTGTCTGTTTCCTTCTTCAGTCTTGTCTTCACATTATTGATCTTTTTCAACAGTCGGCTAGGCATTATCTGCACTCCAAAGTTCATAACATAAAGTTTTGTTATTTCTACAATTGCTGCATCTTTCTGTATTTTGGCCTCCAGTATATGCAACGTTTCCAGATATTGTTTTAAAGTTGGAACTAGAAATATCATGGTATTTTCAATTGGCCCAACGCTGATGTTGGAATTGGATAATGCCATGGCACATAAATACAGCAACAGGCTTAATGTCCGACAGTATCACACTGCATCAACTCGGAGTGTATAAACATGTTGCACCATCAGTAGGGATGGTGATTTTTTAGCAATTTGAAATCGTAAAAGTTGCACTTTGATTTGTACGTTGAAGCATTTTGTAGCAATTATGAATTTGCAATTCAGCGTTTTATAACATTTTGAAAAAAAAGCATATCGTTTGAGTTAATTGTAATAAACAAGTTATATCTCTTGAAATAACATGAAAACGTGAAATTAAAATTGCATTGTAAAGGATTGATAGATAAAACAGCATAGATTAAATTTTGAGGTACTTTGAACTAAAATGAGTTAAAAATACAAAAAAAATGCAGAAATTAATGCTAAAGCATAACAACACAGAAAAAAACAAATTTATACTGATGCAAAACCAGAATAGTAAAACGAAAATATACAAAATTAATTAAAGTCATGCAAGTTCTTAAACCAGCAGCACTGTTGAACATTTTCTTTTGTCATTCCTGTTCTGCTGTCGCTTATAATTAAATTGTGATTACTGGAATATATTTCAGTGTCTGTATGCAGAACTGTTTGGGCAAACTCTGGGTATTTGAGCTTAATAGGAGCCTGCATAATTTGTATCAGCTGAAAATTAAAATTTCATATCCTTCAACAAAACTATCAATTTTAACAACCTGGAAAATGCCAGCATTCTTTTACTTTCACTTAAATCTTTCAAATCTGTTGACTATACTCAGCCAGTAGTGTCACAATTTAAAAGGTTTAGCAACCTGTTGTCGAATTTTCCTCCATGTGACTGCACAACTTTTTGTTGCACTTAAGACATACACACTAGTAAACATGTTTCTTCTCATTTTTCTGTTTCACGTTGTCATTTGAAAAAAGTGCATGAATTGCAATATTTATGTGGGTAAACATCCTTCACCGCACATTTTATCACCATGCCTAAGTAAGCAAAGCATTCCCACAACATGTACTAAAGGGTAGAAAGAACCTTCCAACTTCATAATCTACTGTGACTGAGGCTTGAGTTACATTGTCATTATGATCACAGCTGTGATTATTTTCCCAGTGCCCAAAAATTCAGATTTTAAATAGACTTAACTAATTTGAAATGTCATGGAATAAGTAAAATTTATTAATTATGCTAATTTCACCAAATAAAGGAAACTCCTCCCCTTTTCACATTACCATTCCACATTTCCAGAACAGTGATAAAGTGAATCATAAACTTTCCAAGATAGTACAAACTCTACAGTTGAAGTTTCCAGAAGAAAGAAAGAACAGTTTTCATTTAAAAAAATTGTGGATTATGCATTTGTATAGAATTTGAGTATAATTTCTCATTTTGAACCAATTTTACACTTTATCACATTTTCAAAACACATTAAGAAGTGGTTTACAGTTGGTGAAAATTAAAAATGCAAGAGTACAAGCCAGCATTTTGCACTGTATTGCATTTGAAAAATATCTCCATCCCTATCGGGTATATGGGATTGGGGGCATGACCTTGTGATATTAGAAGCATAAGTTTGGAGTATAAGGTTGAGATAATTCATACCAAGAAAAGGAAATTCTCTTACTTTCATGTTTTGCTCAAAGCACATCTTGTAGTTTTATTTATACATCCCAATGAATCAAAATTAATCTGATTAGGGACAGATGAAATTAATGAGTAGAGTTGTGCTGTTGCCTTTAGTGCTGTCTGCGTAAGTCTTGTCTTCAAAGCAGCAGCACTGTTAATAGCACAATGACCCAGTCCAGCAGCATTAGTATCTACATTAAAAGTGCCCTTCTTTTAGTCCTGCTTACAAAATACATGCTACGGATAGGTAACAGCACTCAAATTTACTGGTCAGGCCTATGCAGGTTGTGGGGGGAGGAGGAACCAGATCATCCACCACACCCCCTCCCAAGTATTGCACAAATCTTTCTTCAGCATTATAAAATGTGAAATGCAACAATCAAATTGCAAATTGTATTTGCAGTTTTAAGTTAGGAAAGAAAAGTTCTTCTTGGAATTTTTTAGCCAATACTGACTGCACTATTCCTCCCATAGAGTAGTAGTAAATATTACTGTATGCTTCTTCCATCCTTTGAATGCACTTCAACTGGAATGTACCTAGAATACGACTGACCAAGAATGAATTGACCAGAGCCAGTGCAAGTGAGAGAAAACAGGTGCTATTTTGTAATCACGTGGCTTCTACACAGTTGTAAAACATTTCCATGATAGTATTCACATGCAAGATTGTATGTGGTAGTAGAGGAAACAAGTTTCAATATGAAGCCACTAGTAACACAGACACTCTTAACATCTGAAACCAATGTTAAAAAACCAAAATATCAACCAGGGTTGCCAGAAATCTGAAATAAAAATAGGGACAGAGCATGGTCAAGAAAATCGATGGCTCCTGTGCTAGAAGTTGTAAACTTTCTTTAAGAATGATATTTTTTATAATAATGAGATTACACTACAGTTTATTAATGAATAGCAAATATCTTAACTTTCGTGCAATACTGGAACTACCATTTTCTTTCTTTGACCATGCCATATTTTTCATTTCTATGAACCTATCTTAACAGTTTTTTTTTTTTTTGTTAGCAGTTCCCTAAAAATCTTTGCATGCCACTGAAGACAAATTTACAGAAACAAACGGCTCAGACTTAATCAAGTCTGTAGAATAGCTGTTTCTGGCATCGGACCATTTTACGTTCACATGTGAAAATATTCAACAAAAGCATTTGAGGCAGATATGCTTAAACAAAATGAAACCATTTTCACAAATTTTGGTACTTCATGTTCCCCTATGCTTTGGAACATTTTCAACCACTTTTCACGTACACTCAGCTTTTTGTTTGTTTGTGCAAATTGTAAACATGGTTTTATAATGGAATACTCATCATACAGCTTATCTACATTAACATTACCTGGTATGTTTATCTTGCAAACAAGGGTACTAACATCATTGAAGGATATCTAATTTACTAGAGCCAAAAACCCCATTGCTTTTAGAGGATTTTCATCAGAGAAATCAAACCACATTTTAGAATAGCCTAATGCATTTTCTAAAACTTGTATACTGTTCACATAATGTATGCATTATTTTATAAGTATCAATACCTGTTGAATGGTCAAGTTGCAATTTTTTTGCTGGCTGAATCAAAACATTTCCAGATACATATTACTCACAAAGTGTAAAGCAATTCTTACATAACTTAAGTTGTGCTCATTTATACCATTAGAGTTTCACTTATTAATATGCAATACTTTCCTCAGAGTTTCGGATATACCTGAACACAAATATAAAATATGTCATTACAGCTTCCCAACACTATTAATCTATCTACAGCAGGACCCAAAGTCGACCAATGAGTTGTTACATGCTTCTATATTCGCATGAAAGACTGGTAATTTTGCTCAGAAGCCTCTTTATCAGGCTTGAGGTTTTTTTACATGCCGTAAATCGACACGGTACTACTAGCTTTACTGCCCTTCCGAAGGAAGCCATGCTAAGGATTTTTTTCGGAAGGGAATTAAAGACAAAATTTGCTACAGCATGTAGTGTAACCAAAAAGTAATGTTTCTCCATCTCACTCTTTAGCAACAATTGGTTTAGCAGTGAAAGGACACGTGTATTCATGCATCAATATTTCAGTATTATTGACAATAAAACCATAGTGACATGTACCATATTTGCCAGCATATAAGATGCACTTTTTTTCTCCGAAATATGTCCAAAAGCAGGATGCAACTTATATGCTGATAGCAGATTATAACTCCATTTCTTCAAAACTGGCATGTTTCAATTTGAAGCAATTCCTTGTTAGCTTTCTTGCATTCCAGTTGTATAGGGTTGAGTGGATGCACATGCACTGTCGATAACAATTTTCATATTCATCAGACTTTAGTTGTGATTAATGTGAAGATCTGCTTGTGGTTTTCATTACGGTAATTTGCAGACTATGGCTAGAAAGCAACATTGCTACACAATTGCATTTAAGCTACAAGCGATTGTGTATGCTGAAGAATATGGAAACAAGGCTGCAGAAAGGCATTTCAGGCCACCTCCAACTGAGGAAATAACTTGGCAAAATCGGAAAGCGGTTTTAAAGAAAGCAAGTCACAGTAAATATAAACTAAGAAGTGTAACTGTTAAATAGCCAGAACTTGAACTGCTATACTTGGATTTTAGACAATCGAGAATTTCAGTTTCTACACATATTTGTTACAATTGTTTGAATTACAGTAGATTAATTGACTTTTCCTAAAATGTGTTTTAAAAATGGGGTGCATTTTATATGCCAGAAAATACAGTAATTAATGAGAAAAGTGGCAAGATCATATTTTCTGAACCTGATAAGAGAAATGGACTGCATTCCTTATATGCTGATCATTAACGAGGTGTCTTTCTCTTATGTGTTTAATGTTGGCAACAATGTCTCCTGACATAATCAAGCTACTTGGGTAAATTTGGATTCAAAGGTGGAGAACTGATTTTGCCATTAAAATTGAGAAAAGAAGAGTTGCTTATTGTGCATGTAGTAATATATTGCAGGAAGTGTTCATATCAAATATTAGACGAGCACAACATTACATGTAATCAATCTAAAGGTCCACAATAAATTTGAAATGTCTTTAAAGCTTATCGGCACACAACAGGCAATGGACTCAAAGGAATTAAAAGAGAAACAAAGAGGAGCTGAAATAGGTAATTCAAGAGTCTGTGTATGTAAACACATGTAAATCTGAATTAATTGTTATCATTTGGTTCCGAAGATGACAAAGTTTTTCAAAACCTATACTTTAGATGGAAATGACTGACAGTATTTCTTTCTAAAGGTTAAAAACATTGTGGCCATTTGGAAAAAAAGAAATCCTAGTTTACTAACCATAGTTTTCAAGGTTTACAGTGTCTGTGATTTTGATTTTTTTTTTTAATCCCTATTTATTAATGCCATGTTGATAATTTTTGGAACAGTAATCAGATTTGCAGCAACAGCTCTGTAATGCAAAATGATAATTTAAGAACATGTAGGAATCCTGGACCAAAACGTTTTTTAGCTCTTGAAGAGTAGTTGTGTCTTGAACTTGGTCACCTTTTGGGGTAGAAAAAATTCAAAATGTGATATGCAACACACTCACAATCTTCCATTACAAAGTCGCATACATTATTCAAATTAAATACCTGCTTATAAAGGGTTTCAAGTAAAATAATGGTGTAGTTGCACACAAAATGTGAAAACAACATGTGCTTATACTTCAAAAGTTCTAAACATACAAGGAATATTTTGGAAATGGCTAACTTCACAAGAAAGAAAGAAAGAAAGAAAGAAAGAAAAAAAATATATTATATATCCACACACAAATTGTGTAAATGAGTTTTTTTTTTCTTTCTTTTCGCTTGTTTTTTATAATAAGTGTCCCCTCCCCTTCTCTTACTATTTACTAGTAGAACAAAATTCAGTTGGTGATACAGGTTGTTTACAGAAAATGTAAGTTACACATTCTATTCAGCATACAAATATCTCAAACTTACTGTATTTTAATGCAAATTGTGGATGTCATTTTTGAGAAAATTAAAAATAATCAAAATTGCTCCATGTTAAGGTGGTTTGGGTTGGGGAAATGTCGTGCAAATCTTATCTGGCATTCTTGAATGGTACATTGACACATGCAAGTTGGCAATAGTCCAACCTCACACTTTTGAGTGTGTGTCTCTCTCACACACACACACACACACACACACACAAAAAATATTTCATGATCCTCACTTGGAGAAATCAACAACATTCTGAAGTGGGATATTTGGTTTCATGAATGCTTCTGTCATACCCCAAACAAACTCACTAGGTGGCATCCCATATCTTGTACATTTTAAAAACAGTAATGAGTGCTTGGTATCTTATTCCTCCTGAAATGCAAAGAAACAATTATTTCTCAGTTTTCCAAATGTTAATGCAGAGATCTCTTCCTTGTCACAATAGTCATATTGTAGGTCGTGCATCAAGACTGTTTATCACTGGTATACAGGCCATGTTTACCACACTCCACCCCACAATATTTTGCAATTACAAATTGCTGGAACATTTTCCTTGATTGTGTTCAGCCCTAATCAAGGAAACTTTTACAGTGTGTATTGCAAATTTGCATAACAACAATCCTTAAACCTCTTCTCTTTAGTATCATTGAACAATAAACCTATCTGAACTAAGCATGGCATCAAGTAGAACTTGGTAGTGTAGCCAGTACTAGTGGTTCTAGCAGCAAAAAGTTATCGGCTTAACTTTAGGAAGATGATTCATGAGCACATAATTATCTTAACCTACAAAGAATATAAGTACTCTGTGTGCTAAACTTCTCAGAATTAGTTGATCCAGGAACCTAAGTATATGAAAAAGCCAGGTTATGTTAAAAATCAAATTTGTGTTGTGTATGAAGGGAGGAATTCCTGTGAAAATTTGTTTTATCACAATTACAAAGTTTGCAAGTCCCTAGGTAGAACAAAGTGGTGAATAATGTTATTCATTTAAGCTTTTATTTAAGAGCTTTTTTGTTCAAACTGGTTTTCACACATTTCAGGTTCTGTTGGTAAACTCGTACGTTAAAATTTCTATGACTTATCGAATGAGCTGTTTAGCTGCAATTAGCCATATGTAAAAGATAATGCTAAAAGAATTGAAATCTATTTTTGATTCAATAAGAATCAAAATGCCAGACTTATCCTCAGTGGTGAACAGATCTAGCCAATGTACACCCTAAGACAAAAAAAATGGGCAGACTCTCGAAGCATATATTTGTCTTAAGTCCAAATCGTTTATGCGGCCAGTTCACAATGGTGTCTTGGGAAGCGTGCCTTTAGCTTCATTCTATTGTCACATTTCATATTGAGTTCCAGCTACTGAGTATGTACTGAAAGCCAAGGATTTCATAATATCCCCCCCCCCCAGAAAAATGCAATGTTTATTACACACATAATTTCCAGTTGCTAGGGCTTATTTGATTTCAAGGCATTTATGCTCACACATGGAAACTGAAACACACTCCTTTTCGTTTTCAAACTAAACAAGAAATAAGTATTATAGTCCTAATAAAAAAGCAAATAAAAGTAGAAATATCAGATGTGTAAACCCTCTGCTTTTATTACTGTCCTCATTCTTTGGGACATGGATGATCAAATGCCTAGTTAAATTTTCACGAGAGGATATTTCCTCCAAAGCATCCTTAATTTCATCCCACAAAACCTCTTTGTCGTCTTGCAGGCCAATTTAACTCCAAAACTTTCTTCATCTCTGCCCACACATTTTCAATAGAATTCAAACCTGGTGAGGAAGGAGAACAGTCAATCACTCTGATATCCTGCCTTTGCAAGAACCAGTTTGAAACCTGCTGATTTGTGTGAATGGGGTGGTTATCCTGCTGAAATTCAATCATTCCATCGGTATGTCTAGTCCTTAAAGAAGAAACCATGGTGTTTTCGGGGATGTCTTTATACAGCTGGCTATATTTTAATGTGCTATCAAACTGCCACAACAGACTAGACCACCTCGTGACATCCAACCCCCAACACGACACAGATAAACAACCTTGGCAATCCAGTTGTGCCACATATTTTGCATCATAATGTCACCACCTCTGGGGCGGTAGACAATTGCTTTCCCCCCATTTGTAGATGAAAATGTCACCTCTGTGAATATAACCCTTTTCCAGTTATGGTTGACATTTTCTTCTGCAAATATCTGCTGATGAGCAAAGATCCCTGCTGTAGTCGAACGACGTAAGGCTATGCAGAATGACAGAGCGAAATTAAAATTACTTCTAATTGTAGACACATGCTGGAAGGGATTGCTGTTTGCCTCTTCTAGAAGTGCAGTGTTCTAAAATGTTTTCAACCCGAGCCAGGTCAACAAGGAACAATCCCTTCCCTGGATAACCACACCCACCTCGTAGCCTTAGATGTAGGCACTTCAAGTGTCCTTGCAGCCTGCGACAGTATCCAGCAGCATTCATTAACGTTAGGGGAGACCTTGTAGCTTCGTCTTTATATGTGTGCTCAGCCATATCCATACATGGAGACCAGGATATGTGGTGAAATAAAATTAATAAAAGTAGTGGAATAAATTGCTCAAAAGTGGTAAAATAAAATACCCTGAGCATTGAAATAAAAATTAAAGTAGTAACAACTTAGGTGGAACAAGTATTGCTTTTCTATTGGAATAATAATCACAGTTATCTTTAAAATAATTCACATAGAAATGCACAACAAGTACAATAAAACATAGCTGAAAATGTCACCAAAGTACAAAGATTGTTTCTACATTTTCTGTGCATAAATTTGTTCCTTGTCCGACAAATTTGCATATGCTGAACAGCCTCTCTCGCTATCCATATTTGTAGTTGGAAACCATACTGCCTTCAAGCAGCAGCTTGAAAAATCAGGATATTCCTGCATCAGCCCCTTCAGTAATTAAAGTTCTACATCCTGCTTCATGTCAACTGTCTTTGCCTAATGGTGCTATGCTAGGTATCCTTTCAGAAATGCATCTTTAGAGAGGCACTTCAGAAGTGGAATTTGACTCACATGTCACATGAGCTCATTGGATACCCAGTGCTACCAATAAATTGGATAAATGAAAAAGCTGGGCAGATGAGCAAAGATTTTTCTTGCAGGATCTTCTGCAAAAGCTCCTCCAGATTTTCGATGTTGCATTTGGATAATTTCATCACTCGGGCGTAAGCTGAAGAGGATGCTTAAGGATGTTTCCTCTCCAGACATATTGGTTGTTTTTTTTTTATTTATTTATTTTTTTTTATGAGCTGAACTTCACCAAGCAAAGTAGTCCACTCTTGGCACAAGCTTGTGCAGTAGGATATTGACACTCCTCCAAAAATTGAGTAATCTCGAAATAGCACAGCAATGCTCTTCCACAAAAAGCTGCCTCAAAACAAATGCAGTTTTTGTCATCATTTGAAAGCTTTTATAGTAGCCTACTGCCAGATTAGAGTCAGTCACTTGCTTGGAGTATTTCCCAACATACAGAACAGATTTTATCCATGAACCCCAAGGAGTTAACATAGGAATTGGAAACATCTTTGCTTCTTTAGCACCAGTATGTTTGTTTCAAAAAGTTTATATACTGGTGCTTCCTCTTCCTAGCATACCTGAAGGCTGAAACAATAAAAATTTGACATCATCTGCAGCATTTTGCAACATTTCATGTTTTAAAGTAGGTTTCATAAAATAAAAACATACCGCGATATTTCATGGCCTCGATTTTAAAAGAAAATGAAGTTTATCTCATACAAATATGTAATTTTGGTAACATTAAATGTGTCGCTTGAAAATTTTGCAGTTATCGTTAATATCACAAATCCAGGTCTCTAGCCATACAAAAGTCGGTATGATTGCTAACATATCATGCAGAACTTCAAGGCTATGAGGTGCACACTCCATGATTATGCCAGCACCATTCATAACTGAATAATGAAACAGAGTTTGCACACCCAATATTAAGTCAGTTAAATATTTGATGTAGTTTTTCACTTTAGAATTCTTACTAATGTGGCACTTATTTTGAAAACGAAATAATAATTTGTGTTTTATGCATGAATGTCTTAAAGTTAATAGATACCATATGCATGGAAAGCATGTGGCATTGCCATATATTTAACAAATTAAAATTTAAATAATAATAGAACTTGAGCCAAGGATTTGAACCCAGGTTGTTCCAATTACAGTGCACATGTGTTTCACCACTTGGCTACCATGCATACAACCAAATTGAAAGGCATCTTCCTACTTATCGCATAGCTTTGAAATGAATGCAGGGTGGTATTAAACCATGTATTGTGAATGTGGCGAATGCTTCCAAAGTTTTCCGAATCAAATTCCCTCTCTGGCTATTGCACATTTATTTTACCTTATGCTGTACATCCAATACAATACCCCACTCTCCAATCTTGTATTTCTTCTGCAATCTTAATTGAAACAACTTTCAAATTCAAAATTTATGCTGCTTGTTACCATTGAAATCATCTATAGATGAATGTTTTTAGTCTTGCAAGCTCTCGGTGCTTTAGTAACCATTGGCATTACTTTAGCTGTTGGACCCCTGCTCATGTCACTTTTCCACATCACTCGCATTTGCTGTGGCTGTCACTCTTTTACTTAATGCACAAACATTACACTCCATGTGTAATTTCATTATACATTAGCATTTATACATTGCAAGCAAATTAACATAAGACATACTGAAAATTGCACAGTCCTCACATGGATTATCATCTTGACAAAGATAAGTTGCAGCTGGTGATATTTGTACTGCAGCTGCTATAGTGTATTGCAGCAAAGCCAAAAAATGAAAGTGAAATGAATGGTGTACAGGAACATGTATGCACTGCTGCTCCTTTGCTGCATTTTTCTGAGCATCCTTTATGGCCAATAGCATAAAGCCCCCTCCCTACTTAAACCAGATAGGTGTGAGCTTTGCCATGACTGAACATACCAAGTAACATTCCAAACAGGCTGGTGCAGGCTGTTTAAAAGCTATTGGCAATAACATACAGATTTGCAGTCTTATTTCAATTATTCCAGTTCAGAAATGATCATTCAGGGAGTGTGTTGTGTTCGGACAGAAATTTCTGAACCTATTTAACATGAAAGCAATATCTTGAGCAGTGAATGAAGGTAATATTAACCTGTATATTGATGTAAACTTTTCAGGGCTACAAAACAGCAATGGTATATCTGGGAAAAAGATCATTCTATATTGAAGTCATGCTATAGATGCTGGCATATCTAGAGATGTTGCTGTCATGGGCAGCTTCTTAAGATAGTAGCATGTTTGTGCTACAACCAAAATTCTGGCTCTCCCTTCAATTTTGGTTCATTCCAACCTGATTTGTGGAGTGGACTTCAGCAAGCCCTAAATGGTTTGCATGTGCCAAATAGTTCACTCCCTGCTGCCACCCTCAATCGTATAATGGCTAGGATTGGACACGATAAACCAAGGGAGCAAAGAGACATGTGGTGGGGAAGTGCAGGGCTTAAAGCTAAACGTTGTTGGTTAATCTATTAGCCACATAGTATGGAATAGGCTGATCCATTTGATTTGATTTGATTTGATCCACATAAGCAGCACCATCTATTGGTTTCACAGTAAATGTTTGCCTCGTTTCCAGTCATGTACATGCTGAACATCAGTATGTTGCCTGTTTGCTACTCTTTTGTTATTGTTTTTTTTTAAGTCGTGTTTTATCAGCTGCGCTTGCTTCATATGGCATCACAGGCAAGTGGTACATGAAATGAAATAATTGGGAAGGAAACATTCTAAGACTAAGCTTAGGGTGCCTCCCCAGAGTTTGCCAATCATGAAGACTGAGGAAAACCTCAATCAAGGAGAGCAATCATGGCAGGATTTGAACTGCAGACCTCCCATTCATGAGTTCATGCTATAACAACCTTGGCTACCTGTGTCAATGTGTATGCCATGTTGTGATATGCTGTGAAAATCTGTATCTTATTTTAATGGCAAATCAAGAGTGTTTTAGTTAAACATGTGAACTGTTTTATACAGGGAAACAATGAATTCCCTTTATTATCTTTTAGCGCAAACTTTTTCAATGCTCTTGGAACAAAACAGTGAAATTGAACATCTTGATAGACCCACACCAAATCTAGAAATCACATATTTTAACAGGAATTATAACAGCCAATGTATATGAGAAATAAGACCGAGTGGCTGTGATATTACAAACCCCCTATTTTGCTTTCCTTGTACTTTATTCTGTGGTGCAGATGCCCTGAAGATCCATGGATGAAACATGGCGTGAATGTTTTTACAGCATATTCATGACATTGGAAAGTGTCAAATTGTTAATAATTGACATTTTAAAGCAAAATTGATGATACAGTGTTTATTACCTAAAAAAACAGAATTATATGTTACATTACAGCCACTGTACGTCTGCCAAGGGATTTTGGAGTATGGTCAGAACTAGATTTGAGGACATAGACAAAGTTAGTATGCTGCTACACGAGAGAAAACTTCCTTATATCGAGAATTAAAACAGGAGCGTGTTTGTGGGTAAGGGTTACATAGATGTACAGCGTGTCCACTCATATGGAAAACTGGGAATTGTCAGGGAGTTGTTAAATTACTGAAAAAAGGAAAATGTCAGGGAATCCGGAGAAATGTTCTGGAAATTGCTTCTCCGTTAAATAAAATGTGTATTTTTGCAACTGAAACAAAAATAACATTGAATGTGTAGAGTTTAAAACTATAATCTGTGTCGTCGGAATTCCCGCGCATTTTGCATGGGAGAAGCTGGCCATGCGTGCCGGACATAGGCAATTGCAGTTGCACTGTTTGTTCCTGTCTTGATTGTTGGAGCAGTGCTGTTCACTGAATTGTGCTTCCTAACACATTGTGTGTTATTTATATATATATATATATATATATTGTGTATTTTGGTGTGCAACAATTGTTCCACAGAATGTCTCAACACTCAAATTTCATAATTTTGCTCTAAATGAATTTGTTGTGTATTCATTATGAAATGGTGTGTAACCGTGTGATTCACACACAATTTATTATCTAAACATAACAATTCTTATAACTACATGCTTTTTGTTTTGCAGGCTTATGGAAAGGCTTAGCACCAAGGATAATTATGATTGGTACATTAACGGCTGCCCAGTGGTTCATTTATGATGCTGTCAAAGTGTGGCTTCGACTACCCAGACCACCACCACCAGAAATGCCAGAGTCACTAAAGAGGAAATTGGCTGCTAAAGAAAGCTAATTTGGAACACCATAAGGAGTGGAAGTACATAGACACAATACGATTAGTTGATGTGAAAATCATTTCTTAGAAATTAGAACTATATTCTTCCAATAGATTGAGATTGTTGAAGGAAAACTTACAAGTACATCAATGCATTTTTGGTGTACTAACTATTTATTAAATCTTCCTTCTGTATTAGTGTAATTTGCTTTCATTCCATTTGCTATGGAGACATGCAAATGTACAATAATAATTAAATTCTGCTGATGTATTTCACTCATATGTAATCCATAATTAAATTTTTAGACCTCCTCTACTATATTATTTTAAAATAATTGGAGTTCACTGAAAGTCAGTATTTTGCATTTCAATGCTTCCTGCATGAATCAGAAAGCATTAAATGTTTCATAGCTGTGTCTCATAATGCTTAACATTGAGCACAGCAGAAATGTAAATATAAATGCAGATGTGATGGGTAATTTATGTCTGTGATATTGGAAAATACTGCACAGTGTATAACATATTATACTTCCACCATCTCCTTTCTGCTAGCATTAATGTTACGTTTGAAAATGTAAGCTGGATAGGCAAATAAAATGAGTATTTTCTTAAACCTTTCCAAGATAAGGTGCTAAACCATCTTGCACCCTTCTCCACCTATAAGATTTAACCTCTAATGGCATTATATCAACAATTTAAAGCTGTATATTGAGACTCCATGCTTAGTTCTGTCTTTTAAAAATGGAACATCTACTCTCATATTTGATGTCTACATCGAGATGCCACATTCTCATTACTGGTAATATCAGTCAGCAAAGGTGAACTTTGCAATCAGCAGCATTTATTAGTGGGGCCCTTAAAATTTGTGAACAGATTGTAGAAAAAGATAGAACATTTTTCTTCCCTTTATGGATATTGTCATACCTAGGGAGTAGATATTGATGTCCTTAATCCTACACAGTAGGATATTGGCATAACTGCAAACATATGGAGGTGAGGTAAACTTGGCTACCAATTGAGTGGCTGGAACTATTTGCTTTTGCACAATCATCAGATGTCGGCAGTATGTAAGGATGCCATTCTTAGCTATTTAAAACATGTTTAAGAGGAATTCCCAGCCACAAGTTAAGATTGTACATGAGTGACTCCACTTATTATTTAAGCTTTTTTGCATATGCAAAGATAACATTGGAATGAACACTGACAGATAGTGAAATTATTCAATGAATTCAGTGGCAATTCTTCTTTCTTCCAAGTTATTTGGCTCAGAAGAAGAAAGCAATATACAAGCCATGCTGCAGCAAGCTGGGATGACTCAAGTGATTGAGTACCCAGATTCCCGGGTGTTTTATGCTATTACCAATACTGGTACTTCAATCAAAAAGCCCATTTCTACTCATATAAGTGTTTAAAATGTTAACACACAAAGAAAACCTACTTAGTGAGAACCTGCGAGTGTGCAATACCAATTATTTAAATAAACGAAAAGTATTGCATACAGCCAGGAGTCTTAATTTATGTTGGAATGAGTGAACAACTTAATTAAACCCTTTTTTTCCCCACTTGTGTCTATTAAGGCTAGTTTCTGGGAACATCTTTCCCATCAGTTTTATGGTCAACTGCCTTTCCTGTGGATAGTTTGGTCCTACTTGGTATTGTGCCACTTGCTGTTCTGGTTAATTGGATGACATCATCAATGGCAGGGATTTTGAAATTCATAACCTCTTCTGATTCTTGAAGAAAAATATGTTCTTCCAATTGCTTAGTTGTAATGGCTTCTTTACAAGCTTCACTTATTTTATGTTGTGATCGACTAAAACTGGTATGCCACAGCAGACTTGTCCATATGCTCGAGTTTGATGTTCCACCCTCAGTCGTCCTCTGTGGACTAGTGGTACCGTGCTAGCCTCTAGTTCCCAAGGTTGCGGGTTCAAACCTGGCGGAGGGTGATGAATTTTTTCAGGCGTAAAAATCCTTAGCATGGCTTCCTTTGGAAGAGAAGTAAAGCCGGTGGTCCCGTGTCGTAGATTTATGGCACGTAAAAGAACCTCAAGCCTGATAAAGTGGCCTCTGAGCAAAATTACTGATCTTTCATGCCCAATATACAATGGGACACTAAGGACCATAGTAGTTAAAGAGTGTTCATAAATAACACTCAATTTAATTTAATTCTAAAATGTTCATTCATCCTGACCTCCAAACTTCTTTTGGGTTTTCCAATGTATATTTTTTCACATTCTTGGCTATCCATTTGATAGATACCAGATAATTTGGTTTTTGGCATGCTATTTTTGAGTGGGTGGTATAATAGGTTTCTAATGCTATGTTTATTTTGCAGCGCTAATTTTTTTGTATTGAATTCCTTGAAAATCCTCATTTCTGAAAAGAATTTAGTATGAAAGGTGAATTTAGTAACAAATGTTAAACAAATTGCTGGTGCAGCCATTGGTGAACACCTTTCGCCTATCTTGGCCTACTTGTATATGAGTAATTTTGAAATTCACATCACTGCAGCATTTCCACACATTTTTAGGTGTTGGCATAGGCATTTTGATGTTTTTGCAATTTTTCCAAAAAAGTTTATTCAGGATGCAGTGAAGTTACTAAACCTACAGGAAAAGTCTATTAAATTCACAATTGAAGTAGAAGAATGAGGACACTCACCATTTCTGGACTTAAAAATCATGTGAAACCAAGCGGGGTTAAAATTTGGCATTTACAGAAAACCAACACATGTGGATAACTATATCAGTTTAGTCCAACTCAGCAGCAGTATGCCATATTTCACAGCCTCATTCACAGATTGGTTCATATCCCTTTAACACCAATAGAATACAAACCAGAATACACACACACACACACACACACACACACACACACACACACGCACGCACGCACGCACATTATGTTGCTGAGCTGAATAGCTTCAATACCAACTTCATTGATATTGATTAGTAAGCACAAAACACAGAAGAGGCTGAAAGAAATCACCACTTGAAATTGGAGAAACCTAAATTTAAATACAGTGAATTCTTCTTTCATCCAAAATTTTTTGGGAATTTGATAAGGTTTTAAAGGAATTCAATATAAAATCAGTGCTGCAAAATAAATATAGCACAACGACCATATTGAACCACCCACTCAAAAATAGCATGCAAAAAAACCAAATTGTCGGGTGTCTATCAAATGGATTGCCAAGACTGAAAAAATACACACTGAAAACATCAAAAGAAGTTTCAAAGTCAGGATGGAAGAACATCTATAGCTCATCACTTTTGGTCTTTAAATCACAACATAAAACAGGAGATAACATTAGGCAGATACAGAAACTGTTACAACTAAGCACTTGGAAGAATATATTTACAATCAAGAATCAGGAAAAGGTTATGAATTTTGAAATCCCCATTGTTGATGATATCACCCAATTAACCAGAAGAACAGGGGGTAGCACAACACCAATCAGGGCCCCCTATCAAATTTAAATTAGTAATAGAAAAATGCATTTCTTGCCGTGTCATATTGACCCAAAGATAACAGCAGGGTTAAACAATAAAGACGTTACTATAGAATAACAACTTAGTAAAATCCCTCAGTCTACAAATTGCGCTAGTATTCAGGAGAGATAAATGGCCCCCAATCTACTTAGTCTTTTTCCCTTTAGTTATTGAGTTATCCAATGAGATGTCTTACAGAGGAAGTGGGCTGATATGTGAGAAAAAGTGCCACATCACTGTTGTGAACACAGTAATTTTGTGTAGAAAACTTTAGTAGGACCTTGTTTACATCGTGGTAACTCAAAAACTAAAATCTTTATTCTGGTTCTGAAAGAGGTATGTTAAAGAGCACAGATTTGAGACAATGATTTGTGGTTGGTCTCCTGTAAATTAAAGCCATAAGTTTTTGTTGTAAAAATTGAAATAATTTGTATTACAAAAATCAATCAGCAAGGAACTCTTTTCCTTGAAGAGAGAGAAGGGGGAGTGAAGGTTATGAAATACTCTAAAAAGTGTGAATTAACTTTTGGAAAATATCCCATGATAATACCACATGTATGTGAAATGCTATCACTAGTTATATGCAAACACTTGCTTTCACACCCACTGCACTTTGCTCTTTGCGTGGTCTATCACAGCAATCTAGAAACTCAGCATTTTTGTTGCAATACTCGTGTCTTTAGTCCTGCCTCTACAGTTTCACAGTTACAACAGTGGTTTGATTAAATGATAAAAAATGTTGTGAGAATAGAATAAAAAACACAGGCTAGGCGAAATTATAGCATGTGGTGCATAAGCAGTGACTCGGAGGCAGTAGGAGAGGCATGCCTGCCCAAGGCAATTCGAGAGGGGGAATACATGACCAGGTGAGTTACCCTTCACAAGGGTTTTTTTTTCCTGAGTTGCTGTACTGTTATTTTATACAAGAATAGTTCTGTTACAACACTAAATTTAAACGATGTGCAAAACAGTGAGTGAAAAGAGAATGACATGCAATTTCATGCACCTTAGCTTGCAGGTAATTCAATTCTGCTAGAAAGGAAGCACCATCATAAGTTTGAGCCACCAATTTGTTCACATAATTTTGAAACACACCATTCAGCACAGTGAATAAAGCAGCAGCAGTTCTAGCTTGGCTAACATCCTGAAAACCAAGAAAACATTATTGAATCTTACTTTTGTGGTCCACCAGACTCGCAACAATTGCAATTTATATGAATCGTATGTTATTTCATCTACAATGCAGGCATAAAACGAGGTTCTGTCAAAACTTGAATACATATATTCCCTGATCTCATTTATACATTCAATCAATTTGTTCTGTGTAGTTTTCGAAAAACTGTGGAAATAATCCATTTTCTTCCAGTACTTTTAAATCTTTGTTTCTCTTCAGCACAAGTTTTAATATGGCTCTGAAATTTCAGGGATTCTTCTGTGTCATCACGACTTCTTGAGAGCTAGCTCCTGCTTACACAAAAGACTTCTGATGCCAATCAAATTATTCATGATCTCTTTGTTCACCTTCACTTCATTTTTATATCTTATTTCCATGAGTTTGTGATGTTCATTAAGTAGCTCTGAAATACTAGACACAAGTTTGGATAATTGCATAAATGAAATAAAACTACTTAGCTGATCCTCAGAAGGAGCATGCTGAGCTAAACCTCTATACAGATTCTTCAGAACCCTCAGAAGACCATACGGATTGTCTGGTACGTAAGAGCAAACAAGTCCAGCAAAAAAAAAAGGAAAAAGTATGTATTTCCAAAAGACCCAGTGCATTGTCCACTACGACTGAAACAGTACCTCCAAGAAATAAATTTACCATATCCTTACATTTCCACACTTAATCAAAATACAGATACTCCTCTATGGAGAATTATATTTCCTGAAAATAACATGGAAATGTGCATCTGTGTTTAAAGCCAAACTAATAATCTTGCATACAAACAGTTACTGAAAGAACAATGCCATTATTACCCAAATTTTATTCACTGATGGATCCCAGACTGAAAATTGCTGTAGTTTACACTGATCACACGATGCTGTACACGTTACCATCTCTTAACTCCATATTTAGTTGAGAGTTGTGTGCCATCAATGAGGCATTACTGCAAATGTTCAAAACAAATAAAAATGAATCTTACTTAATACATATTGATTCTAAATCCAGTATACAACCTCTACAAAACATCTTTGCAAAATAATTAATCCAAGAAATTGACAAACTGTTGACATTTCTGATGAAACAAGGGAGAAAAATAGCTGTAATGTGGATGCCCTCACATCAGAGTATTTCAGATATTGAACATGTACACTTCACAGCAAAGGAAGCCACAAGCCTCCCAACACATGAACAGATACCCATACCTCAAATAGATGCTGCAAAATATGTATCCAATATGTATATGGATTATACAACCTCTGGGAAACAACATGGGCACAATAACCTACTTAGCAAACTATATGAAATTAAACAGGACTTAAGAACAACATATCCATTGCAGAGATCGAAACAAAAGGATCAGGTTGTCATCACCAGGCTATGCATTGAACACACTATAAAATATATATATGTTAACACAGTCCCATTTACTGAATAAAACAGCCCATTCTTAATGCTACATATGTCACACTGCCATCTCTGTATGCCACATACTCTCAATGTCCACAGTATCAACACCAGCAAGTAGAATGCAATCAAGTGGAACTCCAGAAGCCCTCAACAAATCACACAGTAAAATAGTAATTAAATTCTTAAAAATAATAAATGTGTATAATGAAATATAATGTAACACATCCTCTTACTGAAATTCATTAAGTTACATTATAATCATGTTAAATTTATACATTTAATTACTAACATATTGGCGTGATAGGACTACTATATTGTAAGTTAAAGCAACATAAAGTAAATAAATAAATAAGTGAAAGAATAAATAAAGTCCAGCAAAATAATTTCCCTTTTGTTGAGCTAGCACATAACCACTTGTGCTACTTATACCTGAAGTTTGGAATGCACGTGTTATGAACTTATCTTTCTGAAGAAGGTGCAAAGTCGATGTTGGCCCTCTCATCAAAGTTTCACATAGTCAATTTCTAATGTTTTCAAAAACGAAACCTCTTGCAGGGAAGTAATGATATCCTCACTCGAAAGCATTATATTAGCACTTAGGTCAGGTTGGGTCTCATCCATATTTACTACACAGGGTACGATAACTAAGAGAATTAGGAGATGCGGCACTGCAGTTACTGACCTCCCACAGCACAGAAGAACAGGACTGCACAGGCAAGAAAGCCCCTCTACTGTTTCTAGCAGTGACATGATGGTTAAGATAATAACCGAGCGCTTGCAGGCGGTCCGGCATGTATCTGGTCTCCACGCCGCATTAGCACCTCGACTTCCTCCGCCTAGCATTCCGCAAGAGCAGTGCTGGTGGTTTGGACGAAATAATACAAGCTTAGTAGTTCCTCTGAATGACAAAATTACAAGAAGTTGTATTACAAAAAATAGTGAGGTCCGGCCTCTGATTAGCCACCACTGATGGACCCCCATACGGTGTTGAATGATTTCGCAGGTTGTCATGACATTAATAAAGCTTCTGCTTTTTAAGATTTTAATTACATAAACTTAATTCTTTTAGTTATCCAAAGGATTGAGGTCAGGCAAAGGTGCAAGCAACGTGGTCTACGTACACATTCGTCATAATAGTACAGCTGGTGCACCTCGAACAGTGTGATTAAAATGTGCTGGAGCCGAATCGTGCATAAACCCAATGATTCTCTTGATGGTGTGAAAGATCATTTCCAGCAGAGACCTGTACGCTTTGCCTGTAAGACGTGCTGGGAGAATGTGTAATCCTACCAGACAATTATTTAAAATTCCAGACCCAAAATTGACATACTTGACAACTTTTACGGTTTTGACGTAAAGTGTATAGGATCGGAGGCCTTTTTACTACTTTGGGACATTGTTATGGCTTTGTGTGGATATTTAAAGTGTTACACATTTTCACCATGGACGTGACAAAGCATTAAATTCTGTTGCATTATATTTTAATTTGTTGTTGGTGATGATGCGAGACTCCTCGCTAACTTAAGACTACAGTCCGAATTTACTGCACTAATTGTATACAGTGCTATGATAGGCCATACCTTATCTATACGTCTGTTCATCACAAGGGAACAGATTTGTATGCAAATAAACATTTTTTGTTTATAGATAAAAGACTGTAACTAAGACAGAAATTCCGAACGAGCATACTTTAATTTGTATACGAAATTCTATTTCACATAAAAATACATTTTTTGTAATGTTTTTATGTAAAAAAAAAAATATTTAAAATAATTTTGTTGAAAGCAAACAATTTATTATTTTTCTTTGTTATTTTTAAACTTAATTTATAAACTTGTACATTGTCATTTGAGAACGCAGTTTAAATGAATTCCATTCGTAAACGTATTGTGTAGTGAGTGACCTTCACTACAAGTGCTGCCTCGCCATCTGAAAGGAGAATTCCGCATTTATGATTATGACTGATGCATTGTACACAACAGTCTTACGTCAGTCGTTGACCTTTGTTTAAAACAGAGCGTTTATACAGTACCGGTATCTTAAGCGAAGTGATTGGCGTTATAATGCCGAAAGTATAGTTAAGTGTTCGTTCTCGTTTGCAAGAATATGTTGCTGAATTTAGTGGCATCTTTACAGCTGATGGAAGAATTCGATTCTGTCAAAATTTTGGGAAATCGGTAAATTTCAGGGTTACCATAAATTTTGGAACTTCAATCGGGACACATCGCCAAAATGACGAATTTTATATTAAATTACAAGGCACTAAGGAGGGAAAAGAACTTACTGATAGTACTCTCTATGAAACCATTATAATCACACAATGTCTTATCTAGAGCTGCTACTGATAGATATACTAAAACAGTTTAAATTGATACAGAAAGTATTATACACTACATTTAATGTTACCTATGTGCTTTTTGGACAACAAGAAACTTCTGTGTATATCATACCACTCATACTGGTCAGATTTCTTTGCAGCTTTCAAGATGGCTGGAGTTTTTCTTTCTTTCTTCCCTTTCCTTTTTTCCCCTCCACAAACACACAAAATTCTGAGCATGTCATGTTAACGTTGTAATGACACTGCAAAATACTTTCTGTTTTGCTCATATATCATTTATTTCTTTCCTCCGTCCACTGTGCTGCCATCAAAGAAAATACATGCTCAAGATTTGCATTATGTTCAGGCACAGAGAAAACATACTGACATATTTTCAACAATTGTGACTGTTGTTCTGGGTGCTTTTCAGTTTCAAAAAACTTCAGCCACTTATCCTGAACACTTTTGCTTTTCCATTCATCTGTACCTGTACTCAGATTTGTACTCAAAAAATTTTTCAAACAAACTGATCAAATGCTTCAGTTTCTGAAAGCTGCACTTTTTTTTTGCTGCTAAGTATACCAATGTGTTTTGTACATCACTCCACTTGACAGGTGCGTTTAAGGATATCTTTTTAAAATTGTCCATATGTCCCATTAATGATGACCGCTTCTGAAGATATTTGAAGGCTGTGTCGAAAAAATCAACAGCTTCAGCATTGAATTTACGAACCAAATATTCACTCACTTCATCTTTTGATAGTATTTGTATGACTTTTGTTCCTACAAAATGTTCTTTTTTCTGTTCATGTAAATATTTAATGTTTCATCCAGCACTGACTTTGCTTCACACACACACACACACACACTTGAACCTTACACTTTATTGATTTGTTTGTTGAAAACTGCAAGCTAATTAGTAATTATGAAGAAACCAGAAGTAAACTTCACTCAGTGGGTCAGAGAAAAGGTTTAGCAGCATCTTAGGTCGTCTTTCTTCCATGAGAAAGTAAGACTTAAGGGCTTCCCAAAGATAAAAATTCTCTCCACTGTTGGCATGAGGAATACCCATCTCATTTTCTAATGTGACAGAAAAGCTTTGTAGTTTATGTTGATAAAATCACAAAAAGGTTTTCAGTCATGATGCAGGTGGAGAATTAAACACCTTTATCACAGCAGCTTCAACATCTGTAGAGAAACAATCTGCTGCCATAGATATGGTATTGTGTAAAACATGATCAGGACATTCTATGTCCTTAACAATTTCCACTTACAGCTTATGGAAAATGTTATTGGTTCCATTACGCATCACTCTCCAAAATTTGGTATTTGTGTTGTCTCCACAGAACACTATACACTTTTGTAGTGGAATATTTAATTGTTTAAGTGTGTTTACTCAATAGTTTGTTACAGTTTCAGATGTTTCATTTTGCAATGTATCTACTTTTATCAGTCTGCTTGTGATTCCATCTTTTATTGTGAAATACTGCAGAACCAGTGGAAAAACTTTTTCTGCTTTATGATTACTTGCATCAGTGGTGATTCCATAAAAGGGTGTTTGTTGCAAAGCAATTACACAAGACACAACTGTGTGAGGAGCAAGAATGTGTTTTACTGTTTCAGTTGCTTTGGTGCGGACTAGGGTCTACTTAGAAGCAATTTTCGAATCACGATTAATAAGATGTAGCTTATTACTGCAATCCAAGGAATTAAATGAGAGGTGGTGTTTTAACACTTTATAGACCATTGTTAATTTTGTAGCAGCAACAAGATTTTCTTATTTACTGTCCTTTTTGACAAAAAAAAAAAAAATATCTGTCATTTGCTTTGAAGATGATGCTCCCTGCAAGCTAGATTTATGTTTTATCACTTTAATGTGGTCTTGTATGTCCGATTTTCCTCCATGTCTCGTGGAAGTGTAACAGTTGCACACGGAACAATATGCATCATCATTTCTCCCTTTTTCTATAAACGGCCACTGTTTGGTGTAGTCATTCAGAAACCAGCACTTTTTATTAAGGCATGCTAACAACTGTAGGTCTCGCATCTCATATTCACGTAAAATGATTACCCTTCTTTAGTTCTTTACATTACAGCAGATGAACAGACCGTTTCTACACAGAATGACGATTCATTGTCAGTGAGAAATAGTTGCACCTCGTTTGTCTAATTTTAAATATAAATAACCCCATACATTTCGAATGCTTTAAATCCAAACAACTGTTTACAGAGGGAATTACATTAGATTCTTGGTAATAGATTATATTATTTACAAATTACTATAAAAATCTGTAAACTAGAAACAGAAAGTACTATTTCTAAAATCCAGGACATTTGACCATTCTGTGTGAATCTATCGGGACAGTGTCCCCCCCCAAAAAAAAATGGTGGCAATCCCGGTAAACCAGGACGTATGACAACTCTGGTAAACGCAGCTGAGCGATCTCAAGCATTTAGCAGGTGATAAATATAGAATGGCCGCTTTACGTACAGCTTCTAGACAAGTTCTTTTAGTTGAAGCAGCTTTCTCGTCACATACCCTAGTTTCAAAAAGTTGCTAATATTATGCAGACTAATGCAAAGCTTTTCTTTCGCGTGATATTCCGTTTATAAATTTTTACAAAATACAAAAATTTTGAAACACCAGAAGAATCAATATTAAGAAAATTGTATTTACCTGCCTGTTAAGAAGAAATGCTAATAAAGATCAGAGCAGAATGTGAAAATAAAAAAATATGAGTAAGCATTGACGAATCAAAAGATTCTAGTGGTAGGAAAGCAGGAAATGTAGGTATACAAGAAAATGATGAAAAAGCTTCCAAGCGATGTTTTCTATTGGCATGTAATGAAATAACACCATCGAAGCATGTAACAATGGCACGCTTGGTCAATGAATCTCTGCAGTTATGGCCCAATGGGGTGAAATTTGATGGTGTTTTACCCTTACGAGTATGGGAAGCAGCAGTGTATTATACAATTTTTAAATCAGTGATTGATGGTCTAAATAGGGATGCCGCTTCATCAATTTAAATTCTTCAGAACTTACTCAACAGTACACTAAAAAATTAGAAACATCAACCAACTTGCTAACTGGGACAGTTAATGAAGTGTATAACATCAAGAAAAAAATTGATTCACTCAAAGGTCCCAAAGTGAAAGTTATTAAACAGAAATTTGAAAGTGTGTTTGAAAACAAACGTGGATTTCATATGTCTAAAATTGCCGAGGTTTCGGAAGGAGAAGTAGACGGTGAAATTGAAAATTTGTGTGTCAGTGACATTCCTTTGATAAATATGCAAGACTATCTTCATGTGACATTGATCGGTCCTTCTTCCAGTATCGTGCATTGTTCCGATACAACCAACATCGGTTTGTGATGGAAAACTTGGAGACAGTTTTCCTAGTTCACTTCAACAGCGAGTTGTTTTAATCCACCACTGCCCTTGCATGATGGTGAGTGATTTTTTTAACATAATTATTTACAATTTTGTAATATTGAAACAATATTTTAGCATTTTATCTATTACTTTTTCTACTACGTATAGTAAGTAGGGGAAGTATTGTATTCCACCCAAAAATTCGATACCGAGATTTCACCGGAAATACATGTTTTGAGACCCCCTGAATAAAAAAAAAAGCATTTTTGGAAACACGTCTGTGGTGTGTGTGTGTGTATCTGTCTGTGAACAGCATAACTCAGAAACGAACAGTCGTATAAACACCAAACTTGGTATTTAGGTTCAATATCTTCCATGGATGCGACACGAAGGTTTTCAAGAAAATCCACCCACCCCAGAGTACCCCTTACATGGAAGATTTTTCGAAAATTTTAATTTTCTAAAAAATAGCTAACGATTTTGATTAAAATATCATATGTTTAAGATATTTTATGACAAATAAAATGTATATCTTGAATTTCCTACGAATGTCTCCAAAAGTATTCTTTATTGTGAACGATTTTTGCATAACTGGTAAACCATAAGAGATAGACAAAATTTTACTACACAAAAATGTAGATCGCGTTAAAATACACAATTTATGTCAGTAGGTACATTAGAAGAGATCTGGCACATTTTTTTTTTTTTGCATTTATATGGGAAAGGATAGGGAAAACGATGATAGATGCGGTGGGTCACGGAGGAAAATGCGTTTATATGGGAGAGATAGAGAATAGGGGGACTGATGCTAGGCTAGACAGTGTTAGGAGGACGGGGAATGCGCTTTATATGAGAGAGATAGGAAATATGCGGAGAGGTGCTAGGCTAGACAGATGCTGAAGGAGGGTGAATATAGGCTTTTACTGGAGAGATAGGGAATACGGGGGAAGGTGTTAAGATAGACGAATGTTAAAGGTGGAATGCGCTTATATAGGTGACAGGGAATACGAGGAAAAAAGCTAGGATAATCAGAGATCCAGTAGAGTATACGTTTATACGGGGGAAAGTAGGGAAACGTTGATAGGTGCTAGGGAATGGTTAAAGAAACTGTAAACAAAGAACCGCATTATTCGAGAACTTTAACAACAAAACGACTCGAGTATAGATCATTTGTAAGGTGGTCGAGGAGGGGCCTTTAGTGGAAAAACCCCTTAAGTTAGTAGTATAGAATTGAGAGTTTAAAAGCACTTAATGTGCAGGAATGTCTTCATATGCAAATGAGGTCACCTTCCCCCCTCCCAACTCCTTGGTTCTATTAGTTGCAGCTGTGGGTCATAAATCTTGTTGAGTACAATGGAAGCTTGACAGTTAAGCAATTTAGGCTGTCAATCAACTGTCAAAACGAACAAAGGGGTCATAAATTTTACGCTTCTGTAACAAAGGCGAGAAGTTTTTCCTACCCATTCCACATCCGCCTACGTGCTTTCCTGCACTGCAGCAACTCTCACCACTCCCATTGTTTCTCGAACACGTGCAGGAAGCCATCCATCACTGTCAAAATGAACAATGAGGATGCAGGACAAAGGAGCAGATACTATTGTGTCCCTTTCTATTGTCCGGGCAAGGCTTCTTTAGAAGGACCATCTGGCATTTCCCGTCCCACTAGCTTTTAACAAAAGAACAATGCTTGCACTTCAACTGTCAAAATGAACAAAGGCAATGATAAATTAGGTTCTGACAAAAGAGAACCTGAAGCCCGTTAACAAAGAAACAAGTTCTATTGTATTCTCTTTCTATTGTCCGGGGCAAGGTTTCTTTAGAAAAAACATCTGGCATTTCTCATTCCACAACCCTATAACAAAAGAACAAAGCCTGTCTCTTTCCAGTGTTCCAACACTGCATGCTTGACAAAAGAATCTGAGGGAGGCTTTATGCTCGCCCTGTCTTTGTTCGCGTGAAAGAGAGAGACACACTTCAACGTCAGTGTCAGCCATCGTGGTTTTTGCCCTGAGGGGCTGTTCTCTCCGATGCTTTACGAGATCCTATGAATATATCCGAGCATAGTTAACAAGCATTCTGTTTGGCTTATTTCAAGCAGCTACTCCGAAAAAGCGCTTAATCTCTATTTCATTACATGCATTAAAGCTCTGAGTGGATATCCATAGATCGGTGTTCGATTCTTACTGCAATGAAACGTTTATTGCTAATGAGTAATTGATGATTGATATTATATCATTACCCTAATTAATGAAAGGGTGTTCGGAGGGTTCTAGATCGAATCTTCCCCAGCGCAACTCTAACGCGTAATAACTTAAACTATGCAAGGTCAGATTAAAATGTATTTAACAAATGTAATTATTTATATTAAACACCGGTGTATACTTAGGTATCCAAATTGATACTTTGCTAAGGTAAAACAATATTATATCATTACACTGATTAATGAAAGGGTGTTCAGAGGGTCCTAGCTCGAATCTTACCCAGTGAAACTCTAATGCTTAATAAATATTAAACTATGGGTGTATGGGCGGTCAGATTAAAACGTGTTTAACAAATATAATTTAATTTATATGACATTACAATGTTTAACGAGCTGTATTCTTAGGAAGCCGGAAGCCCCTAGTTCGAATCTTACCCTGCGAAACGCTATATAAAATATCAAATTTTTGAAGCAGGGGCGGTCGGATTAAAATTGCATTTAACAAATATAATTATTTATATTAAACCCTGATGCCTACTTAGATATCCCGATGCCTAGACACCATTCTTTCTTCTCTCTTTTTCTTTCTATCTCTTTCTTCTCGACTTCCACACATCCAATCGTTCACATATACACACATACACCAGTACACTTACGCACATACACAACCACACACACATATACCTGCTCACTTACACATACCAACCCACACGCACACACCCACATACACCTCATGCAAGCACATACACTCACATACATACACATACGCCTGCAGGCATAGACGCGTACATCAGGGCAAGCACATACACATACAGTAGAAACGATAGTTCTGTGCCGGTGACCTTGCTTCCTCGCGCACTGAAGCGAGTATGTCTAACGCCAGGCAGCTCTGTAAATGTGGAGTATGGAAACGGTAAACAAACAGTAAAACAGAAAACCCGGGAAACTAAACCGGCAAAAGAATAACTAAGTAGTATACTATCATGTGACTCACCGTATTGTTCATTCCTAGAATGACGGCTGCTACGGGCGGGTGAACAATGTATTGCACTCCTCACAGAACACCAGGTCAATATAAGCCATTTTAAATATTCTGGTACAGCTCGTTTCTCTTTTTTCCAACACGCACACAGTTTTATCAATGAGGTATCTAATCATCTGGCAAATACTCAACACCTGACAGCTCACTATCATGTATGTTTCATCTTCATATATAATCGGCCTTCCTTCGTCTGTAAACTTTATGACACGCGCCAATCTCTTATCTCATGTCTTTCCTGTAACAAGACCTTATTGTTCCTTGTTTTCTTCCACGTGAAACCCATGTCACGTAAGATAATATTTAAACTAGTGCTTCCCCCTTTAAAGTTAATGGAATCCTTAAGCTTCAGGAGCAGATTTCTGACAGTGGGCACGGTTTTCTCCTGAATATAAAAATTGTAAATTGTTTGCCGAATCACACACCTATCAAAGTCATCAATGTCTGTGATCCATTTTGGTACACGTACCTTTCCAGGTGTCCCAAAGGATGTTCCCTGTTCCTCACATGTTCCCCCTTTAATTATTTTACGTATTGTCCTCTCAGATACTTTTGTTGCTGCACTCACTCTCTTGCACTTTCTTCAATGGAATTAGAATATCGCCAGAAGCTGCTTCCCGTTTCATGAAGAAATGGACGTTATTAACAACTTCACGTGTTTGGCTGTGCAGTGTTTTTCCACCAAGTTTGCTTTGAATGGGAGGCATTTTATTCTAAATAAGCAAATACATATACACGCGCACACACAAAACACTAATCATGAATGCGATTAACAATCACTTTCTAAAACTTGTAAGACTTAACGTGCTGACACCGAAGCGGTAGAAGACGGATGTTGCACGGTCAAAGCTCTCCACGATAATGGCCATTTCAGTATACTGCGCATGACCGAGAATATAGGCTCCGCAACTGGGCTCTAAACGATTGCCCACCCAGTCTTCACCGGCACAAATCCATCGTTCCTGCTGTACACCCATAACATTGGAAATTACTGACTTTACAGAATTCAAAAATCTTCGTCTCATTTCACTGTAACCTAGCAAAAATGTCATTATTTTCAGACTATCACCCTCGCATGGCTTTCATCACAACACATTTTTATAGCTTGCGTAAACTCAATATGGAGGTACTCTGAGACAGGGGGAATTGAAGCAAGTAGGGATAGAAGTGCCGAGAGCCTCTGCGCATGCGCAACAGGCGATGATGTCATTGGCTGTAATAATCACGTGACGTGCATACATCCCCTCCCCACCCCAACCCCCCATGACGATGAGATGACATCACCTGGAGAGGTTTAGATCACTATATAAACGGATACCCGCACCTGTTAGAAACATTGTGAGCTCATTAACTCTACATTTAAAATTTTTAAGAACATAAAAAGCGTGATGTTTTTTTTAATTTAAGAAGAGGTGCAGCCCATCTACATGTACAGCATTCAACAGGAAACAATGCAAGGTGAGTGAGTTTTTAGATAACTATACAAAATATGCTGGTTTTACAATGCATTTATTTTTGTTTAAACGAATACAGTACATGAAAGACGACTCATTGCAAGAGAATCATATATTTTAAGCTACCTTTACACTCACATGGATTTCTCTACACATTCTTCTACAGTTCACAAGGATTTTCGATATACATTTTTCTTGAATAAACATTCATACGATTTTCTCCACTCATTCTTTGTTACTCTACACATTCATAAGCATACTTACAAAACATTTAATGATGTAGCACAACACACACTTTAGTTCTAATATACAGAAATGTGTAACTAGTCATTCAACTTGAATAATGTAGTGAAAATAATAATTAATGTCAATGACTGTTACAGATTGTTTAGCAGATAGACTTAACAAGATGGTTGAAGAGCGTAGTTTCCTACCGACCCGACGAGTTCAAGATCTCGAAATAGGTCTTAGCTACGAGATAAAGTCCTTAAAGAGAGCTCAAACAAGATACGGTACCAGGATCGTATCTTCGCTGGAGGACTACCAAGTGTTCTTGCCAGAGCGCTATAATTCGTTAACTGATCAAGAGATTGCAGAAATACCAGGCAAAGTATACCTTCAGTATAATGGTATGATGGAGATGGGGAAATTTAAGACATGTAAATTGTCTTTTATACCTACAGAGAAGGTATGTAGAAATATCAAACTTAAGTATTGAATGTTCCCCTATTTTAACATGAAAATATCATAAATAAAACAACTGACTCATTGACAATACATACAAAGATACAAAAGATATACGTTATAAAATTTATAAAAAAACAATATCACATATTTTTTAATTTAGTTATATCTAACGCAATGAAATAACGAGCAATATCCGAATTTTATACAAATCTTTTGTGCGTCATTTTACATGTATCATAACAAAAATATGTAATTCTTTTCAGGCTACCTTCACTTCCCCAAGCACTTTTTCTAAAACTTTCATTGCGTAATGTTTCAGGCGGTGCAATAAGGGGAAGAAGAAGAGGAACAGCTTTGCAGGCCTGCAAAGGAGGCTGACGCTATTGGAGGCTATAATCAACATCGAGACACCCAAGAAACATACCGGTAAGAAGCGGGTACCGAAATGTCTACATCTCGGAAAGGCACAGCATTAAGATAGGATTCTTCTACGATCTTCCAGTGCTTATAGTGAAAAATGCAGACAAATTTGTATACATAACAATTCAAGATTGGGAGATAATTCGAGAGAGTCTTCCTACATTCAAAGCATTCCTCCAATCAAGAAAGTGTCCACGTGTGGAATATTGTGAAAATGTTTTCTCTTATAATAGTGTTGCTTATATGCAAGAGACACATAAAATTGTTGAATACTAATTTAAATGATTGTGAAATGCTTTTAAATAGCGATGATATTTGCAGGCTAAAAAGACTTGAATGGTTTATAGATTACAATTTAGGTAACCCATCTGCTGCAAATGTAATGTAATATGTTGGAACGTGGAGTTGGAGGAAGAAAGTGATGGAAATGCATAATAAATACTAGCAATAAAAGAATGAAAGTATGCTTTTACACAGAGTTTTTATTCATTAAAAAACCCTTATACCACTAATGAGAAATAAATCCTTACAATGATTAGTTTAAAATAAAAGCTGCATCACATGAGTCAGAGGCTTGTATGTAAATACTTTATCGTGAATTATCAAACAATACAATGCGGTCTGTGCATGTATATTTGCACTAGCTTGAATTTCTATTCTAATGTTAACAGCACCATTTACAACTTCCTCTGGTTGATGTGAGCAATCTATAACAAATATAGAAGCAAATTTAAGAAAATCTTTTCTCTTCAATAAAGGATAATTCTCTTTTTCATAATAAGAGCTTAAGCATATGTCATGCAATGATGCAAATCTCAAGTTTCCAAAGTCCAAATTCATGTCATATTAGGGATAACATTCACTATTAAGATAGTCTCAAATTAGTTATGTTACAATGATCAGTCTTTAGATACATTACTCGATCTTAAAGTCTGAGCGCCCGAAATGACAAATCTCGGCTTCTCCATTTTTGATGTGGTGGCGACATTCCAGGTGAATGATTTAGTTTGCGACACAGCAGCTTGAGTATGCAGATCCGTGGTCCTAAATGGGTGAAACAGAGTGTTATCCAGCTTGGCTGTCTTGAGGATCTCAGCATCAGAAAGTCGAATCACAGGCCTTCTCCACTCGATTAGTACAGTTTTAACAGCAGCATTCTCTTCACTCTGAGACGATATAATGCAGTTTTTAGAACCCTTGGATTGAATCAGCACCAACACCAACTGGCTATTGTGCATAAGCTTTGTAGTAGTAGCTGTTCCATTAGATTTAGTAATATTTCCATTGATGTATAGATAACTTCAACTAGGTAAAGTATATAAATGCTCCGCTTGACAAGGGGTTCTAATCTCGTTAGCGTCCAGAGCTGATGTATTATACGGCAAAAAAACACATGTTCCTCTTCTTTAGTGATCTCATCGAATCTCGGTGTCATTGCGAAAGCAATGTCCCGGTAACATTGAAGATACCCATGATTTCATTGTGTTATTAGGTCTAATAAAGAAGGCATTCTCATCCACACCTAGCTTATCTCTGAAGTATTCATTAATATCACTAATCTCATAAGTTTCATCAGGTATATCTATGATCTTAATTTCATCATTGTGTAGGTAATGAAATTGATTATTACTCCTATCAACATTGGGAATTGAATAGAAGGTTTCAAATTCAGTAGAGCAATCTCATAATGATCCTTTGGATCTAGCTGAAGAGGAGGATTCAGGTATGTAGTAAGCACAGACTCGCTACTGACAGCAATAGATTGTGATAGAAATTGCAAGCACAACTGCCCACAGATGACTGAGCTGAAACTCTGAAACCTCTTAGTGTTATACAGTACCTTAACACCTCTGAGGTACCTTTCTATCTCTTTTGGAGGCTTCAAGTTTCCAAAGCTGTCGAATAAAATGACACGTTACCATCCTTCTTTATAGCAACCCAATGAGTGCCTTCATTCTCTGAAGTATCGAGATTAACAATAATTCTCTCTCTGTAACGAGGTCTTGAGGGTAGCTGATCGATCATGTATACGCCCCTAAAATGAGGAATCTTTAAACGATGAGCATACAAGTCGAGGTCTATGTTACTCAATGCTTTTTCCGGGACAGGTATAGCCCTCTGCCTGAGTTTTTTGAATTCCCTTTCAGGCTCCGTCTCTTCGTTTCGGTGTTCTTCCCTTTATTCTTCTTCACTCGAAAACCTCTCTTGCTTCAATTTCTCTGTTACGTCTCATCATTTCAGCAAGTTGTTTATCCGCAGCTTTTTTCTTATTTACGGCTGTAGCAATTTGTGATGCACCTCCAGCGGCGGCTCCTAAGGCTGCAATAATTGGTAAGAGAGGTAGAAATCCTGCTCGGTTCTTCTTCCTGGATCCAGCGCCAACAGCCGCCTTTCTCTCAATTTCTCTGTTATGTCTCATCATTTCGGCAAGTTGTTATCTGCTGTCTTTTTCTTATTTACTGCTGAGGCAATTTGCGCTGCACCTCCAGCTGCAATAATTGGTATGAGAGGTAGAAATCCTCCTCGTTTCTTCTTCCTGCATCCAGCACCAACGGCCACCTTTCCCTTCATAATTGCTGTTACTAGTCTCGCTGCCATCTTTTCACCTAATGTAGCATCAGATGATTGCACCCTTTTCCACGCCGTTTCAGCCAAGACCTTGTCAGCAATGTTTCTCGATGCAGAGTCTTTATGCTGAGCGTATGCAATGTCGTGAAGTTTACACGCTTCGTCTAAAGGGTTGATTCCGGGGTCTCCTCTCTTTAACCTTTTTTCTAGCTTTGTTCCAGGCCCGCAGTATCTGTAACCAGGTAAATGCACTTCAAATGGCATTCGGTTAATAAGAGAGTTAATTAAACCAGAGCCTCTTGCGATCTTAACCTTGTTAGCTCTCATGGTATACTAATTGATTTTTATTAATGAATTGTTCTTTTATACTCTGTCATTGTTCACAAGCATTAGCATATATTCATTAAGCATTATTTATGTTTACTTGCTATGATAGAGTTGGTGAAGCAAGCTTGTTCGCTATTACTCGCGCAAAACTTCTGGAATCGTGACCTTGATTGCCATCCCAGCTGCCGAGCCTAGGAATGGTTTATGTTTAGCTTTATCAACGAAAGCGATATAATACCTTTGCTTACTCACAGTGCGTAACACATACAGTCTGCATAGAAAGTGTCTGCATCTGGTTGTAATTTTAAAGAGAGCTGCAGTATCTAAATAGTACTTATTTTATATTTGTTATATTTATAACCATGGCTCCTATGTTTTCAAAGTTAAGTGGTAAGGTGTTACATAGTCAAAGTAGGGAAATAATTGCAAATGTCATCGACTTCATGCAGCAAGAAGCAGAGATGAAGGAAGAAATTATATCCGAGTTCCACAAAAGCCTTAAGAGAGTGAAAGAAAGAGTAGTCAAAGCAACTGGTGTTTCACCGAGTTCCGTTTCCAGAGTTCTCAAAGATAAGAGAAAAAAAACATGGATGAAAGAGTACCATTTGACACACCTGGGAAGAAACATAAGGTCCCTAAACGTATTACAGAAATAGACGATTTCGAATGCGTCATTCGGCGCACGATTCACAATTCCTATGTGGAAGAAAAAACTGTGCTAACAATAAGCAGATTGCTCATCCAGCTGAAAGACAGCAGAAACTTTCAAGGTGGTGCTACAAATCTCAGAAAAATTATTAAAGATTTAGGGTTCAAATGGAAGAAACCGAAATCAAATAGAAGAGTTCTAACAGAAAAGCAAAATAAATAAATAAAATAAAAAAATAATAATAAAATAAAAAAAATAAAAAGTAAATGTTGCCATGATAGCTTAGTCGGTTAGAGCAACGGCACGGAAAGCCTAAGATCCGTGGTTCAAATCCTGGCTATGGCATTGAATTTTTCAGGCTGATTCTACCTTTCCAAATGACTATAATTTTATATGTACTTATATCAGCATCAATTTTCAAGGTGGTACAACAAATTTCAGAAAAATACTATAATGTATGAAGATGAGTCATACATACACAGCAGTCATACAGCATCTAAAAGTTGTAGTGACGATAGCGAATTAGGTTTACAGGCACCTGTTGCCAAAGGGCAAATACTTATTATCGTTCGTGCTGTTGGAAAGATCGACTTCGTTCCAAATGCCCTTCTTTTACAAGTCGCAACAAACAACAGGAGACTTTCATCAAGAAATGAATACAGAAAATTACATGAAGTGAATCAACGCCATGTTGATACCTAATATGCCTGCTGCGTCTGTTCTGGTCAGCGACAATGCTTCACAATGCGTCAACACTCAAATTCACAAACCACCTACCTCAACTTCCTTGAAAGAAGAAATGAGAGCTTGGTTACTTAGACATCATAAAGCTTCAGATGAAAGCATGGGTAAAACAAAGCTATATAACTTAATTAAAGCCAACAAACAGCATCAGAAGTCATACATACTTGACCAGATAGTAATACAACATCGCCATAATGTACTTAGACTGTCATCGTATCGCCCAGATCTAAACCCAATCGAATTAATCTGGGCTGATATCAAAAAATGGGTGGCATGCAGAAATATCACTTATAAATTAAAATATGTGGAGCAGTTATAACGCCAGCAATTTGCTGAAATTGGAAGGCCAGAATGGGAAAATGTATGGCGACATGCTGAATAAATTAAGAATCATTATTCCGAAAAATACGGAATTGCAGAAAATCAAATAGAAATAATTCTCATCCAGGATAATGGTGCAGAAAGTAGTGACAGCAGTGATGACGGCAATAATGTGAGTGATTCCGCAGAAGAGGAAGGGTTGTTAGATGTGGAAGAATTGGAGGCAATGATTGACAGCGTTTTTTATATTAAGCGCTTTTTACAGCGTGGATTTTAATATACTGTATATAACTAAGTTTATCAGCGCAACACAGTACATAACCGTTGTGGATATTTGACGATGACTGTCCCACGCACTGCTGCAGCATGCAGTCGACCGGTCACCACCTGATCTGGTAAGCAACTCGCATCATAGCTCTCATTAAGATTTTCACGTGTCTAGAACTGTTGCGCCGATTATACCTATTCAGCTACTAGACTTTGAAAGCGACTTTATACGTCATCATCGCGGAAAGCTGTTTACTGGAAATGTTAGCTGTTTCACTGTATTCACACAAATAGAGTAGAATCACAAGTGTTTGTAATAATTTCAATCGTTGACTTTTATCGCTGTTATTTAATGTAATTTCAGCTGATTCAAGTAGTATCCAAGGTATTCGAGGCCATTTTTTAAAAGTAATTCAGTTTCATAAATGCGACTATTGAATCTGCAACTAATGGATTAGCTACTGCTGTTACCACACGACGTCCTGCTGCTACCGCTGCTAGTGTTGCGACCGAGACTGGTGCTGCTGCTATTGTTGTAGCAGATGCTGCTACAGCTGTAGTATCTGTTACAGCTATCGTTGTACAGCCTCTGTATCTGCTACGATAGCTGCTGTATTTGCTTCTGCTACAGCTATTGTGCTGACTGTCTAATGTTACTACAGCTGCCTGATCTGTTGCTGTTATTGTTGTAGCTGATGTTGCAGTGTTGTATCTACTACTACAGCTCTCGTATTTGACGTTACAGCTGCCGTGATGACTGCTGTTGTTGCGGTGGGTGAATATACAGATGGAATATCATTGCTGTGATGCTTGCTGTTGCTAAGACTGCTAAATCTATAGCTGCTGGATTAGCTGCTGCTGCTAAAGCTGTTATGTAACCGGTTGTTGCTGCTGCTGTAGGATCTGTTACATCTATTGTTGTACAGCTGCTGTATCTGCTACGGTAGCTGTTGTGTATTTGCTTCTGCTACGGCTATTGTACAGGATGCATCTGATGTTTTTGTAGCTGCAGGATCTATTGCTGCTATCGTTATAGCTGCTGTTGCTATAGATGCTGTATCTGCTACTGCATCTGTCGTATTTGCCGTTGCTGTTGTTGTGATGCTTGCTGTTGCCGAGGATGGTGAATCTACAGTTGTTGGAATTACTGCTGCTACTGCTACAGATGTTCTGTAACCGGTTGTTGCTGCTGTAGCTCTTGATGCA
This sequence comes from Deroplatys truncata, assembly GCA_030765065.1. Taxonomy (NCBI): domain Eukaryota; kingdom Metazoa; phylum Arthropoda; class Insecta; order Mantodea; family Mantidae; genus Deroplatys; species Deroplatys truncata. The sequence continues at coordinate 490,279,249 of CM060990.1, forward strand.
GCGGATGTTGCTGCAGTTGTCGAATATGTTGATGTAACTCATGCTTTAACCAATCACGAACGATTATTACTGAAAATTTATCGAAATGAAAAGTTTGTTTTAATAGATAAGTCATAGTATCACAGATTACACTACATTTATATACTTTTCTAGACCCTACAAACGTTTATATGTTAAACAGTTAGCGGGTGAGACGTAAGAATGAAACAGTTAGAGTACATGGAAGTAGCATAACTATAGCGTGCACATGGTTGAGTAGATATTATAACATTTTAGATAGCTTTATTGTTTCATATGTTAACATTTGTTGTTCAAGTCTAGCAGCTTTATCAGTTAAATCATTGCTTCATTAAACAAGAATTGTAAGGGTAAACGTCTCTCCCCTTTATCTAGGCTTGAGACTAACATTAGTATTTGCTCCTAATGGCAGGGTTACAGTCTCCCTTTCCATCTTCTCCTTTCTTCACCATTTCTCAGCTATTTACATGCACAGCACGCGAGTAAACTTCGATTTTTAAAGGTTGTAGACTCGCGGAGAAAATCTTCATCTTCGACTTAAATTCTCTTAACCACTGTTTGTAATACTGTAATGCCCATACGCATAGGTAGTTATTCCATCTTTGCCAATAACTCTTTTATCATCAAAGGGATTCAATGTAATTTTATTCACTTGCACTGTGGTAACCGTGCTTTTGTGATAGGATTAGATTCATGGGCGTTCTGGTGATTTCACAGGTTTTAAGACAGTCTGTAGAGCTGTCAAATGTAATGTACTGTTTAATAGCGCTACGTTTTATTCCTTTAATCTTTTTTATCATCGAACCTTGAATATCTAAGGCATACATCTTAGGTCGTAGTCCAACAAAGCATAGGATGATTTTACCGTTAGCTTCATCCTTAAATTTTCCCAATACCTTCTTCTGAGTAGAGTGGCATATATGAATGACAGGGTAATCAGCTGTATCGAGATGCTCAAGAAAACTTAGCTTGTCCTGGTACACATCTTCAGTTGTAACACGGTGAATGAATGAATCAGTGTCCATGTACATAAGCTTTAGGTTTTCAGCTCCATAATAAGGCAACAACACATCGTAATGATAGTGATACATTAATGTCTTGGAGATGTCCAACACGCTCATGCCGATGTATATGGGCTTAATGAAAACAATCTGACGAGAGGCCATATGTACAGCAGCTAGATTAGCAGCATATATCGTCCTGTCGATGAACGTAGGCTTGGCGATCACCTTCTCTAGAGTTTTTTCATTGGTTACCAGTCTATATCCATACGGTTACGTAGGTTCTCCATAGTTTTTCCAAACATGGCGTTGTTAAAGAGCTTGTAGAGATCCTTCTCGAAATCATTTGCAGCTTGCTGTCGTAGCCTATTGTTAAATTCTACATAAGGTTTCAACCACCGAGACTGTCGGAATTGTAGCACACGATGGATTTTTGTTAGTCGTAACCCATGATTAAGAGCTTGCTTCAAAGACATGTAATGCAGTACATACTTCTTTCGAGGTCCAAGCTGGGGTATCAGTTTCTTTGTAGATGCTTCCAATGATTTCATGCACTCTTGCAGGAAACGTAGATCATTATGCAGATCGTGAAGTTCTGCAGGATACTCGATATCAACTTCAAATATGTACCCATGAGGATCATCTTCTTGTAATGTTTCTAAGTTGATTTCTTCAGCTGGCGCCCACTGAAATCCTCCATAAGGGAGGGCGTGGCACATTTCCCAACCATATTGGTTATTAGCGTCCTTGTATGTGATAAATTGGGTTGGTCTCGTCGGATCAAACTTCTCCATATACGTGTTATTAGCCTCTATATACCGATGGGAAACTTGGCATAAACCTCCTCTTATACCTGATTCCACCATGAGCAGCTGATCATAATCTTGTAACAGTTCCAGCTTAATTCCTGTATACAACAACATAGCATCCCATGTAAGCCCTGGAGAGGTAAAATAATGTGCTGGATCAACTTTGTGTGTTTTGAAGGTTTGTTCTCTGAACGTCTCAAAGACATCAGCTAGAAGAAGTACATCTGAAGTTAAGTAGAGATCGCTGTAATCTCCCAGGTTTCTCACATTAAACAGCTCCCATACATTTCTAGCATGATCGTAGTGAGTATCAGTACTTTCTTCTTCATTTAATCTATTGTAGAAGGAGTGCTTAGGAGGCAAGCAGGTCTCGTTCAAAACATCCCACGACGTGACAAAATCATATGGAAATACACCCTTACGTGTCATCAACTTCAATTTGTCTTCTCCGAAGTACTTTAGTGTTTCAGGATATGAGGTTAGATTTCTTACCAGCTTATCCAAGCTTGTACTGAGGAATCGGAAGCTATCCACAAATCGAAGCTTTATATCTCCTACATACTTGGTGAATGAGATATAGCTTTCTTCAGAGCTAGGAATTACATCCACCCTCTCCATTGTACAACCCAGCTCCTTGACAATGAAATGCGAGTTATATCCGCTGAGGTTGTGCATGAAGACTGGGATATATTTAGCTGTTTACAGAATAAATTACATTCATTATGTAGACTTCCACAATATTCACCACTGATGTGATCATGGTCGCATACTTTGTAGTTTTCTCCTGTAAAGCCTTTTCCATACAGGTAGCATGTCGTAGAAGACTCAAAATCCTTTTGTTGTTGGTCCGTAAGTTTCAGAGGCTTGGCTGATTTGTATACATTATTAATTTCCTTTGCAAGGAACGAGAGGTATTCCATAAACTTCTGAGCAGCATCAGCACTACGATATACATGAGGTTGCTTAGGAAGATCAGTTTCAATATGTTCAACACTGGATGAAGGCTTCACGTAAACACAGAAGCTCATTGGTGTGTGCTCTTGATAAGGGGTTGTATAGGAAGTTTCAGGATTGTGTATACACGTATGGCATGGAGTGAGAATACTCTCAAAATCAGCATAGATGACATAAGGTAGTTTCAACATCCTCTCAACATTTTTAAACTTAACAATTGATTTCTCCTTGGTAGGCATAACTACCCTTGCAACACCATGTTGATTACAGATGGACACATGCTCTTGTAGTTTTTCCAACCTGCTTCGTCCATATCGATCATCAAAATGTGTAAAACAACGCTTACAGGTATAAACACATCCATTACATTTAGTTTTCTGGCGTCGAATGAGTTTCTCAAAATTCTTTATATATACGTAGTGATGTTTTCCAGTACTGTCATTCAATAGTAGCAGGTCGCAGTCTTCATGTAGTTCAATATCAGCAACCTTTATCGGATACACTTCATGCTTCTCATCCAGCCCGAAAACGTTGATAGACATCTTGTTAAGCTTCTCAAATTTAGGTATTTGAGAAAGTGGAGTAGGGTAAGAAACATAGCTGAAGTCGTGCTTATCTTGAAGCTGCTTGTATTTGCTCACACGTTGCGCATTCTTCTCAACGAATTTAGCTAGTACGGAATACATGAAACATTTCTCATCACTAAAGTTCTGGATGTTTATACACGCTTTTCTTGCTTCAACAGATGACGGTAGTGGAATGTAGCTACTTCCTCGTAACGGGTTGTACTTGTTGATACGAAGTCGAACCCCTTCCACAGCAAGCAAAGCCAAGTTGCTACCCTTAAGCTGAGACTCCTCCATTTCAATAACCAATTTCTTGTATTTCGCTTCCATCGTTGACTCCAGATCAGTTTCCAGGAAAACAGGCTGATTCCGTGTTTTAAATGTTTTGTCACAGGTTTCTCCGATACTGTTTACAAATCGGCACTCAGCTAGCAGATTAATTTTAAAACTCTTGTGAATGCTAAGCTGTTTACGCACAGCGTGGATGATCCGTTGTTTTGCTTCATTCAGATACATATTCAGATCCTTCATTGAATTACATCGTATAAAATACGATTTCAATCGTCCTTCGAACGATGTCTCGTATTCTTTCATATCACAGTCCTCCATTGTTGATAACTGATGTTTAGTAGGCTCCAATCTTTTCTTCTGAGGTCTGTTTATTTCACATACATCTTCATGTCGCTGACCCTTATAACCATCTTTGAAGGTTACATTACATGCATGCATTTGAAGAGCTTCCTGCAGCTCATCTGATGTCTTCTCTTGCCATAACCTCGGAGGAATTTCTTCCTGCATTTAATACAAGAGTATCCTGATGCACTAGGAATTATATCCGTGTATGCAGAGTTATTCATCCTTATTCTTGTTGTACTAACGTATTAATCAATGTTCAATTAAATGTAGGTCTGTTCACCTTGATAAGACTTTAGAAAGCTGATTATTCTTGGAGAGAACACGCTGTTAACACATCTATACTCATTAGCACAATAAAGACCAGTGACGGAAGGTATCCTAATTATAGAGGTAACACGGACCTTATTAGAACAGTCATACTGAAAGTTTAATAATACAACGATGATTATCTCTTATATTTAAATACATGGTTAAACAGTGTGGTGAACGTGAGAGGAGGGGATTATACACGTCACGTGATTATTACAGCCAATGACATCATCGCCTGTTGCGCATGCGCAGAGGCTCTCGGCACTTCTATCCCTACTTGCTTCAATTCCCCCCTCTCTAACGCTCTCTCTCAGAGTACCTCCATATTGTGTTTACGCAAGCTATAAAAATGTGTTGTGATGAAAGCCATTTGAGGGTGGTAGCCTGAAACGAATTACATTTTTGCTAGGTTACAGTGAAATGAGACGAAGATTTTTGAATTTTGTAAAGTCAATAATTTCCAATGTTATGGGTGTATGTGTGTATGTGCTTGCCCTGATGTACGCGTCTATGCCTGCAGGCGTATGTGTGTGTGCGAATGTGTAAGTATACTGGTGTATGTATGTAGTGTATGTGCTTGCATGAGGTGTATGTGGGTGTGGGTTGGAATGTGTAAATAAGCAGGTATATATGTGTGTGTGAACGTGTATGTGCGTGTGTAACTGTGTGAGTGTGTGTGACTGTGTATGTGCATGTGTATACGTGTGTGGGTTGGTATGTGTAAGTGCGCAGTTATATGTGTGTGTGTGTGGTTGTGTATGGGCGTGTGTGCGTAAGTGTACTGGTGTATGTGTGTTGATGTATGTACAAGTGCTCGTGTATATGTGAACGATTGGATGTGTGGAAGTCGAGAAAAAAGAAAGAGAGATAGATAGAAAGAAAAAGAGAGAAGAAGAAAGAATGGTGTCTAGGTATCGGGATATCTAAGTATGCATCAGGGTTTAATATAAATAATTATATTTGTTAAATGCAATTTTAATCCGATCGCCCCTGCTTCAAAAATTTGATATTTTATATAGCGTTTCGCTGGGTAAGATTCGAACTAGGGGCCTCCGGCTTCCTAAGAATACAGCTCGTTAAACATTGTAATGTCATATAAATTAAATTATATTTGTTAAACACGTTTTAATCTGACCGCCCATACTCCCATAGTTTAATATTTATTAAGCATTAGAGTTTCGCTGGGTAAGATTCGAGCTAGGACCCTCTGAACACCCTTTCATTAATCAGTGTAATGATATAATAATGTTTTACCTTAGCAAAGTATCAATTTGGATACCTAAGTATACACCGGTGTTTAATATAAATAATTACATTTGTTAAATACATTTTAATCTGACCTTTCATAGTTTAATAGTTATTACGCATTAGAGTTGCGCTGGGTAAGATTCGATCTAGAACCCTCTGAACACCCTTTCATTAATTAGGGTAATGATCAATCAGCAATTACTCATTAGCAATAAACGTTTCATTGCAGTAAGAATCGAACACCGATCTATGGATATCCACACAGAGGTTTAATGCATGTAATGAAATATATATTAAGCGCCTTTTCGTTGTCGCTGCTTGAAATGAGCCAAACAGAATGCTTGCTAACTATGCTCGGATATATTCGTAGGATCTCGTAAAACATCGGAGAGAACAGCTCCTCAGGGCAAAAACCATGATGGCTGACTCTGACGTTGTTGAAGTGTGTCTGTCTCTTTCACGCGAACAAAGACAGGGCGAGCATAAGGCCTCCCTCAGATTCTTTTGTCAAGAATGAAGTGTTCGAACAATGGAAAGGGACAGGCTTTGTTCTTTTGTTATAGGGTTGTGGAATGCGAAATGCCAGATGGTCTTTCTAAAGAAACCTTGCCCCGGACAATAGAAAGAGAATACAATAGAGCTTGTTTCTTTGTTAGCAGGCTTCAGGTTCTCTTTTGTCACGACCCTAATTTATCATGGCCTTTGTTCATTATGACAGTTGAAGGGCAAGCATTGTTCTTTTGTTAAAAGCTAGTGGGACGGGAAATGCCAGATGGTCCTTCTAAAGAAGCCTTGCCCCCCGGACAATAGAAAGAGAATACAATAGCACTTGTTTCTTTGTTAACGGGCTTCAGGTTCTCTTTTGTCAGACCCTAATTTATCATTGCCTTTGTTCATTTTGACAGTTGAAGGGCAAGCATTGTTCTTTTGTTAAAAGCTAGTGGGACGGGAAATGCCAGATGGTCCTTCTAAAGAAGCCTTGCCCGGACAATAGAAAGGGACACAATAGAATCTGTTCCTTTGGCCTGCATCCTCATTGTTCATTTTGACAGTGATGGATGGCTTCCTGCACGTGTTCGAGAAACAATGGGAGTGGTGTGAGTTGCTGCAGTGCAGTAAAGCACGTAGGCGGATGTGGAATGGGTAGGAAAAACATCTCGCCTTTGTTACAGAAGCTAAAATTTATGAACCCTTTGTTCGTTTTGACAGTTGATTGACAGCCTAAATTGCTTAACTGTCAAGCTTCCATTGTACTCAAGATTTATGACCCACAGCTGCAACTAAAAGTACCAAGGAGCTGGAAAGGGGGGAGGTGACCTCATTTGCATATGAATAGACATTCCTGCACATTAAGTGTTTTAAACTCTCAATTCTATACTACTAACTTAGGGGGTTTTTCCACTAAAGGCCCCTCCTCGACCACCTTACAAATGATCTATACTCGAGTCGTTTTGTTGTTAAAGTTCTCGAATAATGCGGTTCTTTGTTTACAGTTTCTTTAACCATTCCCTAGCACCTATCAACGTTTCCCTACTTTCTCCCGTATAAACGTATACTCTACTGGATCTCTGATTATCCTAGCTTTTTTGCTCGTATTCCCTATGTCACCTATATAAGCGCATTCCACCTTTAACATTCGTCTATCTTAACACCTTCCCTCGTATTCCCTATCTCTCCAGTATAAACCTATATTCACCCTCCTTCAGCATCTGTCTAGCCTAGCACCTCTCCGCATATTTCATATCTCTCATATAAAGCGCATTCCCCCTCCTCCTATCACTGTCTAGCCTAGCATCAGCCCCCCTATTCCTTATATCTCCCATATAAACGCATTTACCTCCGTGACTCACCGCATCTATCATCGTTTTCCCTATCCTTTCCCATATAAACGCAAAAGACTGTGCCAGATCTCTTCTAATGTACCTACTTATGTCATATACATTTTTTTTGTTAAATGAACCATTTTCGAGACATATTACTTGTTATTCCCTTAAATGTTTCAATACTTATTTTCTCAAATGGGAATTCGTTATTCATTTTTGTTGTCTTGGATATGCAAAGAATTATAATCTGTGCCAAAGGGAATGGTGCTGCACCTAGCAACCAGCTATTAAGAGATATGTATGTGCTTAAAAGACACTGTTTTTCTATATTGCCCTTGTAAATATATTTTCCCCTTACATCTACAAGAAAATTAGCAATAAGATAGAGTCCGCAAATGTTTATCTCGATTAACATGAAGTAGATGGAGAATAAGCGTTTGTAAACATAATTTGTACAAGAGTAGAGAAAGTCATGTGAGTGTAACACATCAGATTTTTTTTAGTTTTTGTACTATATTAAAATAAAATATTTTCATGTTTTTAGCACATAAAAATCGGTTCCCTACTCATCACAATCATGTTGCCCCCCTTCACTTGGGTGCAAAGAATGCATAGCATGCAGACTTCGTTTTGTGTGATCAAATTTGATTGCATTACCAGTAGTAACCGATTAGCACTAAATGGGCGCTAACATTTATTAACCGACCACTTGAATTGTAAAGTTAACTCCCTCGCCTACATTGTTTATCCTATGCGCGTTCTATGGCTGCGGGATATAATTCTATTTTTGTTGCAGGTTTTGTTTATAGTTCATTCTATGTAGCGTAAAAAATGAACCAGAAATCTGTGTGTAGTCTAGAAAATGATAGTTTAATACGTCCTTATCCGTGGTATCAGGAAGAATCTCAGTAAATGACAGGTTCGGACAGAAGGTTCCCTGCCATGGAAGAAACAGTTCACTCCTTAGAACACATTCGCCACATTGCACCGACCATATGGTGCCAGGCTCTCTAAACCCTAAAATGAAAAGTACAGGAAAATATGTGGTAGTGTAAACTTCACGCCAGCATTCACCGACCAACCTGGAAAAGGCCCAAGAAACCCCAAAGGCAGGGTGGCCAGTCCAACGGGAATCGAACCCGGGACCCCCTACCCCAAATTCAAGCCTGAGCCTTCCCTCTCAGTGAGGAAGATTAGCTGGGCAAGATTGGCTTGTGTTCGTGGATAGATGAAACGTTAAATTACGATAAAATAGTACCAAATAAGTTCGCAATTTTAGCAATTCTACACGCGAATGTGAACGTGTTTTAAGCCTTCTGAGAAAGAACAGAATTGTCTGAATCAATTTCTCAATTGAAATGCAACAACATTACTGTATGCTTTGAACAGTTTGAGTTAAGATTTCCTTAAACGACCTAACAAAACCACAGCAGGAAGGCTAAAATGTTCTGCATCTACTGCCGCAGCCTGAAGTGCATCTCTATGCTCTATGATGTAGGATGATATCTGCAAGCAACGCCTCCAGATTTTTGGTTTAGTTTTGTGAATAATGTCTTAACTAAATTGATGTCCACAATCTGCAGCTTGCATATTTACTAATTGTCCTCTGCTTCTGCTACATTCAATTTTTGCATTTTTTCTGCGCTGAACATTTTACGGATTCAAAATTTCATTTCATCGCAATGTTGGACGAGGAAAGGCATTACTGGTTTCAATTTCAGGAAATTGGCAGGTAGACATTGATTTTAAATTGATGCTGATATCTAGTAGCCTGAATTGTATCATGAGCAGGCTAAGGATCTGGGACAAGTTAGCAACCAATGTATGTGAAGCCTTACTATAGAGTTCCGTAAACACAGTACTGTTGATGTAAACGAAGACGTCAATGCGCTGCCTTATTTGGTACTGTAAACAGTGCAGTCTAGTAATGGAAAATGAAGTAGGATGCATACATTGGAGTGAGAGGCACAAGTATATTGCGCTTCTAGTCACAAAGCTAGTTGTACACAGCCTCACGGATAAAAACCCCAATGCCCCAACTCACTTTACCCTACTCGATGCACTGTAACCTTCACTTTACTCTTAAGTTGTCCCGGATGCTTAGCCTGATCATAAGGACGTGCGTTAGTCCATAAATGTTGGTTATGAACATTTCTGGTACAACTTCTTTTAGGTTGTGTTTAGGTAATGCTTGCCTAATCGGCAAACAAGACTGAAGACAGACAACGTATGGCAGGTTTATGCAACAAACCATCAGCAACTGTTCTGTGGTGGGTAATTGGTAGGCAAAATATCCTGCATAAGTCTCTTTTTAAATGGGTGGTGAAGCAATAATATTCGCCCGAAAAGAAATAGTAACATCAATAATAATAAAGATGAGAATGTTAATAATACTAATAAGAATAGGAAAACAAATATTGAAAATGAAAAGCAACAAATTAAATAAGAATAAGAAAAGGGGGATAAAAAAGATAATTGCAGAGATTAAGAAAAGGAATCGAATGTAATAAATAAGGAAATATAAATTAATAAACGTAAAATGGACGAAACCACATAGTTGTTAAGGGAAAGAAACTAGCTAAAATCGTGAATGTTTGCGAGATTTCTGATTTAAACTGGAGAGAAGTCGCTAAGAAGCACTTAGCAGCTATAGAAATTACGGACCCAGGAGAGCCCAGTCTGGCTCAGAATATAAAGGATGAGAAAAACCTGAGGACAGAAAATTCACTTAGGCGAAAATAATGAGAGTAGCATATAAACCTTCTTTCACCATCAAAATCAAGTTCACATAATGCTCTAGTACTTGCAAAAATAAGGCGAATGTTTATTTAATTGGGTTTAATTGATCTTTAGAGCAAAGGGAACCTAAACGACACCTTCGTTCAGCATCAAACTCAAAGTTACTGGTGGAATTGGTAGCATTCCCGACCACGTGGTGACTTTTAGTAGAAGAAACACTTAAGTCGCGTCCCTCCTCAAGCAAGTACTGGCTTTGGGTGGGGGAGGTAATTACTTTAAGGATGAAACATGATGCACCGGCCGTGAGAATCATTGTTACAAACTATCCATCAACACTCATATTCGAACGTTAAAGTACTTACAAGGTATGATCTATTGCAAAAATTCCTAACGAGTGGAAAATATTTTTAAAAAATCATAAGGTTTCATTTCACCATGCAAGACGTTCTTTGACATTTACTTTTAATCTCATATGTTTAAGGGTTGTAGAATTTCCAAGCGTCCCTCAGTACTTAAAGGCGTGTGTGTATAAGACAGGTCTTCCCTCATGTGTACAGTTTAAAACACGATTCAGACTGCTCTTCTGACCTAGACAATCCACGAAGGGAAGCCCTCACCTCTATGTCTGGGATTTTAATGATAGCAACGGTGTATAATGTATTCCGAAAGAACGTTCACTCTACTAGGCATAAAGAGTACATGGCTATCAAAAACGTGGGTGTATTAATATCTGTTGGCGAAATATATCGCCTCTCATGCACACACACAAAATCAATCTTAAAACGCTCCAAAGGAAACTTGCCAGTATATGTATACCAATTTTTGGGACAGGCAGTCGCCCTATAATGGAGGGTGATTAAGCCTATTTAGTCCCCTACGCGAATAGAAGGGTTCTCTGTATTTATGTAAGGGTGACTCGCCCCCCCTACTAGAAATTCACATTCTCCACGGCAGATGCCAGAAGCATTGAGAACTAACATTCAAACACTTGTAATTCACATTCTCCACATAGATGCCGACAATATCCAGTACACCAAGGAAATCTTAACGACTTTCCTTGAAAAGTTTATTAGAGTCAAACACATTAAATTGTAAAGAAAAATGTTTTCTTTATAGAGATAACTAATTACACTGTTAACTCACATGACTTTCTCTACTCTTGTACAAACTATTTTTACAAACGCTTATTCTCCATATGCTTCTTGTAGGTGCAAGAGGAATATGGTAGGCTTTAAGCGATAGTCAAAGCTTTTAAGAGCTGGTTGCTATGTAGCGCATTCCATTCTCTCTGCATGTCCAGGACATAAAAAAATGAATAACGAATTCCCATTTGAGAAAAAGTATAATTATTGGAAAATTTAAGGGAATAACAAGCAATATCTCGTAAATGGTTCACTCAATAAAACGGCCTCAAAACATATATTTTCGGTGAAATCTTGGCATCGAATTTTTTGGGGTGGAATACAATACTTCCCCTACTTACTTTACATATCAGAGAAAGTAAAAATACCTAGTTATAACAGCGGGAACGATGATTTGTATCCTTTTTCCCGCAAAGTGCATGATTCATGCAACAAAGAGCTATTTGAACACTTGTGTTTTATTTCATTAACAGTACACGAAAATATATTACAGGCAGCTGCAATCATAAACAAGTTCCCTCCCTTAAATTACCTAAGTTCAAGAAGACTTACAATTTCCTGTCTAAGCACAATTTAGCTTAACAGTTCTCACACATGTATGATTCATGCACGGTAATTGAATACTTCCTGTTTTATTTCAACAAGAGTACGAAATTACATTACAGGCAGCTGCAACCATCAATAAGTTCCCTCCATTAAATTGCTTAAGTTCAAGAAGAAGATTTACAATTTCCTGTCTAAGCGCAATTTAACTTAACATTTTTCACACAGATTTGTGATTCATACAATAAAGAGTAATTGAACACTTCCTTTATTATTTCATTAACAGTACACGAAAATGTATTAAGACACTATCAAATAGATTTATAACTTCGCCAGATGTGATTTAAAATCCTGGGAACAAGAATCATTAGACAACGATAGATATAGACAGTTAATATTTTTTTAACCAATCAAAACACTGGATTACGGAGTGGATTCTTCTGCGCATTCTTTCTGGTAGAGGGAGAAAGAACTTCAAAGCCTATATAAGAAGTAAGCAGGAGAGCTAAAGTTCATTCTCAAAGGAATAACTCAACTTCAGTGACAGTGATAGCGTGTGTTAGTGAAAAGATCTTCAACTACCTCTTCATCTTAGAACTCGATTTGCAAGGTAAGTGCATATAATAGATTTCATACAGGAAATTCCTGTGATTCTTAAAAAGTCGAGTGAAGATAGTGAAAGTCAAAATCGCATTCTTAAAACAATCCTGTGATCACTTAAGTTCGTAAAGTTTGTCTTGCAATAATGTAGCAGGGTCAGTGTCTAGATGTTTATTTAAACTTATGTAACACTAATCAAAGTCAAAAAATTACACAAAAACTTTAAACACAGAAAACATAAAATACTGTTACAAAAAACCGAGCTTAAGCAAGCTAAAACATAATGCATTCTATCTGAACAAGCTCTGGCGTAAATATTCACTTTTCAGAACGGTAAAGTAGGATTAAAAATGAATATATGCGTTAAAATCATGTTCTACTTCCACACAAATATATAAAACAGAGAAAGCTACATTTCTGCAAAAAGAAACTGCAAAAATAGTATAAAAATGAGAATATAAACACAATTAATAATAGGTAATTGGGGGTAGGGATTTCCCTCAAATGCAACTTATTTTAACTCACAGCAACCTTAAGCTCTTCTATTAGCTAAATTTATAATTATTAAAGCAATTAATGTTCGAAAATACTTCATTAACACGCTAATTAACGAAAGTTACTTTAACTCTAAATATTTGTTGAAACTCTGTAATCTGCTAGAAAATAGCTTGCATAATATATAAAAAATACCCTTACGCCATACAAAAAGCTTAACATACTTAAAACTTAGCCTATAATGTGAAAAAGTTGAAGTAGTATGCTACAAAATGAAGTGTAGAATATAGGAAAATTATCCTTTTCATTCATCAAGTTTACATGCCTAAAATTATTATTTTCCAGACAAGATGCCAGTGAAGAAGTCGCTCACAAGCAAATTGGGTCTGGCAGGACGTGTCCGCCGCTCACCTGTCCCGGCACAGGGCGCTCCCGGGCCCAGCACACTATCACCATTGATAGATGACAGGCAGCAGCATGGCTTGATGCAGATAATCCGATGGACTTTATCATCCCACCTCCGCCAGATTTCGGAGATGGTATTGAGCATTCAAGCGCCGCCCAAACTAACACAGGGAGGATTTACCCATGGAGGGAGTCTGTCCTGCACTAACTACGGATACAAGGCCGCGCTCATCGAGTTGCTTCAGTCATGTCAAGGTAAGTCTCTCGCTTCTTTTTAACATTAATATTGATACGGTTCATTCCCAAGTCTTCTCCTACACCACTTAATTGAATGTTTGATTTGTCACAGATGCTAACAATGTGATGCTTTTATTGTTGCAAATCTTGAACCTCTACACCCTGAGGCAAATGAGGCTTTGAGAAAAGGGATTAAGAGACCTCATGAAGCAGAAGTGGAGCGTGGTACTGAAGAAGGAAAGTGCAGCAGCCAACCATCCATCACAATGAACCAGCAGGAGCCCGCAGCAATGTTAACATAGCTGTAGCAACATCATCCAGAGCAGGCCAGACATCTGATTCATCCTCACCATCACCGGCAAAAAGGGTATGTCGAAATAATTACGATGATCTAGAATGTAAGGTAATAGAATCTGCATTTAAAGGCCGTATTTTCAATAGCAAAATTGAAAATAACGCTGGAATAATTGACCCCAGCGAGTTTCTCGAGGCATGCAAGGGTCTTGTCATTAAGGAAATCGAGTCCACTTTAAAGAAGAGTATGTCTGGGATAAAGATGTGTTGTTCATTGAACGTCTCATACTTAATCCAGACACCGGATCGTGAAAAAATGGAATCGATGTACCTCAGTTCCAAGACAAAGGAGATCCAGTAATTATGTAACCTCGACGTCATCTTTCATGCAATGAAACATGAAATTTTAGAAAACCTAGCCTGTTTTGAAGGACAATCTAGTTCAAAGACACTGTTCGCAATCCACTCGCTGATAAATTGCGCAGCAAACTATAATCCCCTTCGTGCTTCAGGATACATAGAGTTGCCAGCATGCATCAAGCGAAAGAAGGCAGTTGTTAATATTCAGAATGCTGATGATTTCTGTTTTGCTTGGTGCATATTGGCTTCCAGATACCCTGCAAAAGCCAACAAAAATAGACTAAACTCATACCCACAGGATTTGTTATTCAAGGAGTTCAATTATGCTGGAATCACATTTCCATTTTCCATTGATCAGATTAAACGCTTTGAGAAGCAAAATTCTGTACTATCTATAGCTGTATTTGCCCTGAATGCCAACGAATCAGTGAAGTCTATTCGCAAACCATCTGAGAGGAAGGCTAGACAGTGAACCTCTTATTGGTTGAAGAGGATAACAAGTCTCACTATTGCCTCATCACCAACTTGTCGAGGCTTATTAGAAGTCAGATTACAAGTGAACACAGAAAAGTGTGGCTATGCGAGGCATCCTAACGAGGATGCCTTGAGAGTGCATAAACCGAAATGCAATAAATGCCAGATTCTCAAAATGCCCAAACAGAATCAGGTTCTGGCATTTAATGCATGTTCAAAGTCTGCCCCAATGCCGTACGGGAACCTCAGATGGCTTGATAGGGATGAAATAGACACCATCGACTTCGCTGCTGTCCCTGAGGAATCCAAGACAGGATATGTCCAAGAGGTGGATTTGGAGTATCCTGGCCATCACCACGATGCACACAATGATCTACCTCTCTGTCCCCGGAGCGAGATACCACCCGGCAGCCAATACAAGAAACTGATTGCAAGTCTTGAGAACAAAAGCAAATATGCCTTGCATTATAAAATCTTGCAGCAGTGCCTAGATCTGGGGCTGTTATTGAGACATATTCATCGTGTGGTATCGTATGACCAAGCTGAATGGCTTAAGGTCTATATTGACCTTAACGCCGAGACGCGAGCCAGGGAAACTTCCAAGTTTGGTAAAAACCTCTGGAAGAAAATAAACAACGCTGTGTACGGCAAGTTCATTGAAAATGTTTGCAAGTACAAAGATTTCCGTATTGTGCCTACCTGGGAACAAGCACGGAAATTGACGGCTCGTCCAAACATATGTATGCAGCCACATATTTTATGAAAACTTAGTTGACATAGAGCTGGCTCTAGAGGAGATCCTCATGAACAAGCCAATCTATATTGGCCATGCAATTCTCGATCTATCAAAATGTATTATGTATGATTTTTTATAAAGTAATGAAACCCCAACTAAATGACCTGGTCCTGAATTATATGGATACAGATTCATTCATTTTCGAAACCTCTTCGGACATTTACAAATTCTTGAAAACCAATCAGCAGCATTTTGATACATCAAATTATAACCAAAATAATGTGTATGGCATAAAGGAAGTCAACAAGAAAGTGATTGGGTTGTTTAAAGATAAGTTGGGTGGCATTGTGATGACTGAGTACGTTGGACTTTATATATAACAACAGCACCATTATGAAAGCGAAGGGGATTACCAAAGGTGGAATGCGAGCAATCACCTTTGAGAAATATTTTGAGTGTCTAAAAGATTTAAATAAACAATTTTTGGCTAAACAAATTTGTTTCAGAACTACAAAACATAAAGTCTCGACTGTGGAAACTAACAAAATTGCATTGTATGGAGGAGACACGAAGAGCAAGATGATGGATGGTTCTCATGCAACTCTCGCATGGGGCCATTAATTCACTTACGGCCTCGCAATGCATTCCGACTTCCCTGGATGTCTCATCACCATCTCATGTAATATATTGTATATAGGTTATTTATTGCCTCATTTATTAATTGTATATACTGTATTTAATTATTTTTAGTCGTTTTAATTATTTTCTCCTATTTTATATAATGCAATGTAAATAGGACATTGTACAGCTCAATGTTTCAAGGGGGAAAAAGAATCAAATTACTCTAAGTAAAACTAAGTAAAACCTCCTTGCACTCCTCTTCTCTCTTTTGGGATGGTTATACTTGTAAACAGTCAGAAGAAGGTCATTGTTCCTCACTTCACTGGACTTCATTTTGGTGGTTGAGTGGTAAGTACCATTGTACTCTGCAACGATTATAGGCAGAAGATCTAGCCACTTGTATGATGATTGAGCTAGAAACTCCCGATACATCATATTCTTTAAAGTTCTGATTAGGCGCTCAACATGGCAGCCTTAACATTAGTATAGGTGCTGTAGTGATTGACATACTTTGCCATTAGATTCTTAAACTGCTAGTTATAAAATTCTTTTCCATTATCACTCTGTATATTCTTGGGTGGCGTTTCCATATCCTTTAGTACATCTTCCATGGCCTTTGCAACCTGTAGTCCTGACTTGTCCTTTAATGGCCTTGCATAGGCCATTTTAGAATAGAAGTTGACTGCAATCAGGATATATTTGAAATTCTTGTTGAGCTTTGCATGGGGGATCATCTCAACCAAGACTGTTTGCACCACATCATGCAGACCTTTGCTAACGATCTTTCGACGCAAGAAGTTTCTTCGGGCGGGAGCATGGAGCTCTCTTGCTATATCTTGCTTCACCGTCATGCTACAATCCTAGCCGATTTCAGTTCTTGAATAATTTCTTCAATTTCTTGTGTATGATTATTATTTCCGGCGTCTCTGGAGGCAGTGAAAAGTCTCAGACGATTCACCAGGTCGTTAGGATCGTTCCAATAGATGTAGTCTTGCCTCGTATCAGGTCGATGCTCCTTCCACTGCAAACCTAAACCTTTGTGTTTCGTCACCAAAGGCCGTATAATGCTGTTATACTTGTAGGAATTGCCTGCTCTCAGTTTCCCGAGTCTGCTGTAGTTTCTACGATGAACCTGGGTTGCTTTCAATATACTGCTGTATGCATTCAGATCCCCTTCTGTATACACATGCATTACAGGCATCCTTTTGAAGATGAGTTTACTCAATCCAGGTGTCACCTCGTACGTTTCATCACCTACTCGTACTTTACTGTTGAAGTCAATGATCTTGTTCCCCAGCATATAGATTCCATCTTCGTATCTCACACCATATGCATTGTCTATTTCGTTCTTATCAATCCTTCGAACTTTCTGCAGGAAGAGTAAGATATTCTCATCTTTCTCCTCTTTAAGCTAATCACTCTTTTTCTGAGTTTCCTCTTTGCTTGAAGTATCACTATTGTTTTTTCTGAATTTGCAGAATATCATGTAACGGTTCTGCTACTGGCTGAATAGCTCTCATTACTCTCTGGGTCTCAAACGTTTGTCCTTTTAGTGCACGTAACTTTTCTCTTATAGCCTTTGTATGCCTGACTACAGATTCTTTAAGTCTTATGCTCTCGCTGTTCATCTTGAAATGATCTTGAATTTTGTTATTCGCCTCAATATATAGCTGTTCTATTCTGCTGTCGTCAGTTTATATGTTATCTTCAATTCGATATTTAGAATATGGCCATCTTTTGCTCGACTGGCCGGAGCAGTAAAGCTGAGTGTATCTCCATTTGCAATGCGAGCAGGGAAGGTACCAACTATGTTATTGTTTATAGCAAATAATGTATCTGCTCTTACAAAAGGAGGCGGTGATGATGTCATATAGCATGCAACGACCTCTCCGTTTACAGGTGCTCTGTAGTATTCGAGACCCGATGTTAATGTGTAACTTAGTGAATTCCCTCTGAAAGGCTTCGTCTGTAGGGTAATAACGTGTTGGCCTTTCATTTGATCTAATATCGCATTTATAACATTCACTTGTGATTTAAGAGTATTCACATTATTCATAGCTGTTGTCAACTGCTTATCCATGGAACTCTGTTGGCTCGCCATAGTTTCCATATGTTTCACTACTGTTTCGGTGATATCATTTCCAATAGAGGCTAGTCTCTTGTTTAGAGCTTGCTGTGCTTCATTGTGCTTTTTACCAATAATGTGTTTAACAAACTTTTTACTTGCTGCATCACTGCCATCGATGGGATCTGCTATCTCTCTTATTCTTCTTTTTTGAAAGGAAGCGTTCCCATCTGAATCAATCGCTGGTGTTCTTGAATTAACATAGTCCGATACATATTTCCTATTCGGTACATCATAGTCCTCCTGAGGTGATAATATTATCTTCATTCTTATTGTATCTATAATAATGTTGTTTCCAGCATCTCGTTTAAGTGCATGTTTGTCCAGGTACTTCATTAGAGACTCATAATGTCCATCTATCGATTTCTGGAGGTGATTCCTTATCATAGTTTCAAGTTCACCCATGCGCTGATATGCCACTTTTTCGGTGAATTCCTGCATTCGATTTTCGGTAGAAGTCGTAAGCGTATCAACATAACGTTTAGTGCTTGCGTCATTGTCTTCCTCGGGATCATGAACAATGCATAGTCTTTTGTTTTTAAATTGATAGTTTCCTTTTCCTTATCGGTTTATGATGAATTGATGAAGTGCTCTTTTAACTGGAGCAGTCCTCTGTGAACCGAACCTGTCAATACTCATTTCGACATATGAATGATCCTTTTCTTTCTTTTCTACTTTAATATATACATCGAAGCCGTTCCTATATCGACCCTCATTCATAGGGAATTCAGCAACTATCACTACAAAGGGTCTTCCTTCCGAGACACTTTCCCAAACACCCTTGCACAGGTCTTTAAATTCAGTATATGACATGTCAGTGTTTACATAGTCCTCATATATATGTTTTAAGTTTAAGTTATCCTGCTTGAAGAGAATAATCATGCTCGTGTTATCTCTTACTAGATGTTTAGGACTGTGCTAAATATATAGATTCCACGTTACGGTGTCTGCCCATGCTGTAAAAAGAGGCGATCTTCCACTGGTTTTCAGTGATTACGTCATCAAATATAAATATGGAGTTTTCTTTAACTTCAGAGGGATGTAAGACAATTTCTCCATCTTCATAAATGTTCACTTCTATCCCTTCAATGTTTTCGAGTAGCTTGATGAGATATTGATACTTTGGCTGGTAAAGGGACTTTGAATAGATGTACAAGTTTTCAAAACGTAAACCATTCACATGAAGCAGCATATTCAGTAATACATTAGTTTTCCGGCGCTTGAGCTGCCTAGAATAAGAGCTCTGACACTAGAGGGAAATAACCTTCCGTGTCGATTGCATCTAAAATCACTTTCAAATTCTAGCACCTGAATGGGCAGGGAGCAATCTTGCTTCACGAGCTCCATCTTAATAACTAAATATAAAAAGCATGGTTAATGTATATCAGGTGCGAATGGATTTCAGTTTGTAGCTTGAGAGTATCTGAGCTTAATCTGATTTCCTAGTAAACATATTTAAGGTGAGCATAATACGAATCGAGTGCAGTATTGCAACAGGCTCTTTCATCGACGGTAAAAGCGGACACTCGATCTATGAGTTTTTCCCTTGTGTTCCGCTCGGATATCACATTTCGCAAGAGCCTTCAAATCCCATTTACCTGCCTATCATAGACACTAACTTTATCGATCAAATCACTCTTCGAGTAGTCGACCAGAACGGCCGTCCCATCAACTTTAGAAACGAGGATATAAGCATAAGACCTCATATACGTCGAAATGGCAACAGATTTTAGCAGAAGAAAACACCTACAAGGATATAATAAGCCTGCGCATCGTCGTATACATCGTACTCTACCTGCGACACTCAGTGTGTTAACATCGAGCAATAGGAGGTTCCTTGAAGCTTTGGGCTTCAGAATTCTGCAATGGACATCTTCAATGCGACTGAAACACCTACATTCGAGGACAAGATTGCTAAAGAAGAGGAGCGTGAGTTTCTACCGTATAATACATCGGGTCTGGACGCGAATGATGAGATTAGAATCCCTTGTCATGCTGAAGATTTATATACTCTACCTAACCGGAGTTATCTCTACAATGAGGGATCTGTTACTAAACCTAATGGAACAACTATACCAATGCTCACCAACAATGCTATTGCATTTATGTTTGACGAGATTCCATTGGATATGAATGGATCGACTATAGACAGAACAAGAAATCCAGGGATTATATCAACTATGCGCAACTATGCTGCACTCAACCCTATGGAATCCAACCGCTTCCTCAATGCTGGGTGGTGCTACCCTGGAGAAGATGTGGATATTGTGCATCCTGCAAGTGGAGCATTCAACGCTATAGTACCGCTGTCAGTGCTTCTGGGATTTCCAGATGATCACAAGGACCTCATACTCAACAGCAAGTTTGAGCTGGTCCTCATTCGATCCAAGGACTCTAAGCACTGTATTCTGGCACCCGAAGGAGACGAAAATGCTACTGTTAAACTTACACTATCGAGTGGCGGATGCCTATAATACGCCTTTCTGATGGTGAAAAGGTGGAGATGCTCAAGAATGTCAAGTCAGACAGGCCATTACATATAGTCTTTCGAAGCATGGATCTGCATACTCAGCCAGCAGTACCTCAAACTAGATCATTTACATGGATCGTTGCAACAACATCGAGACCCGAGAAACCAAGATTTGTTATTGTGGGAGCGCAGACTACGAGAGTGAATAATGAACTAAAGACTGTTCCGAGTTTGATCATTGCAACATAACCAATTTGAGACTTTACCTCAATAGTGCATGTTATCGCTGCCATGATATGAACTTGGACTTTGGAAACTCCAGATTTGCCTCGTTATGCGAAATGTATTCAAAGTTCCAAAGCTCCTATTATTCGAAAGGAGAAAAGTTTTCTTAAACATGCACCGATATTTGTCATTGACTGCTCACATCAGCCTGAGGAGGTTGTAAATGAGCTGTCAATATTAGACTGGAAATTCAAACTAGTGCAAATATTCCTGCACAGACATCTTTGTATTGCTTGATAATTCATGACAAAGTATTTACATACAAGCCCCTGACTCATGTGCTGCAGTCTTTAATTTAAATTTAGTTATTTCATGCTTGATATAAGGAAATGTAAGGTAGGTTTTTGTGAGTAAAAACAAGCTATAAAAGAAATATTCAATTCTTTATTTTCTTATCATACATTTCCAGCGTCTTCTGCCTCCAGCTCCTTGTCCCTACATAAGTGACTTCATTTACAATACACAGGTTCTGCAGACGTCTATCTATATAGGCTTCGAGTCCTTTTATTAGTGATAGTACATCATAATTCAACTGAATGTCACCGTAATTAAAAGAAGTACTAAAAAGTGTAATTTTTCCAGTTTCCATAAACACTATGATATTATAGGAGAATACAACATATTCACTGTACTCTCTGTTCGGGCACTTCTTCACTTTCAGATATGTTTCGAATTCTGCGAGAGTTTTTTGAATTATCGGCCAGTCATATTTTGTCATATACACGAAATTATTGTCTGTTTCTTTTATGAGGAGCACTGGGGTTTCATAGTACTATCCTATATTGACACTACTGCTTCTTGAGGTGTAGCCGCCTTGGAGCACGAGTGCGGGTGGTTGCATCTCTCTTCGGGGTGTTAGCGCGGGTAATTCGCTCTTCCAATAGCGCCAACCTCCTATGGAGATCTTCAAAGGTTTTATTGTTCTTCCTCCTGGTGGGCTTATTAGTAGCAGACCTAAATCTCTACATATTGCATCTATTAGAATAAAATCATGTTTTCTTTTAAATAGAATCGCAGGTCTCCCGAAAGGAATTGCACATGTCAGATACCATAAAGAGAGCGATGTAGCGGTTACACTTTATTTAAGCATGAGTGTTCTTTCATAGATTTGAAACTAATACTCACTGTATTGCCTTGTGTAATTCTGCTCGTTTCCTGGGTGAATATTCAGGAGTCACCTGGAGTAGATCGTCATCTACTTGAAAATTGATTGGCCTCTCTTGGTCATCTAAAGTCATCAAAAGCTGCGGTGCATTCGGGAAATCTACTTCATCTGTGTCCTCTCTGGGAATAGGCGTTGTCTGACGATTTCTGGAACAATTATAATGATTTTTAAACATTAGATATTCTACAATCATGTGCAGGGTAAGAACATATATATTTTTCAATGCCACATACCTTAGGTTTCTCCGTCTGAGTAAGAATACAGCGCAGTTTTCATCACACAGGAAGTACGACTTCATTTGATCATGCACCTCTGGCCTCTCGCATAGGGTTGCATGCGTATGGCTATTACAAAATTCAGAATGGTATTGGACTGCATGGCTGCTTACAAGGACATCAACATCATTTACGCCTCTGTGTTGTTCCTCATCTGCATCCCCTCCTCTGGAAGAATGAACATATTTCAAATTTGTTATTTTCTTTAAAGATTAGATGTAGCATAGTATTCCCTAGAAAGGAATAAAATGTGGTCTACTTACAGCTACCTTCTTCTGTAGACTGGGCAGTTCTCTGTGCATATTTCCCTTGAAGACATCCGTTCATGCTATGAGGGCATGTTACAGACAATTGAATGTATGAACCCATTGCACTCCTCCTTGTGGTAGTAGATGTAGTGGTACGCTTCCTCTCCACACTCACTCCAAAGATCTTCCACTCCTGTCATACTAATAACGTGCAGATGGAGAAACTCTTTCTACAATCACCTTCAAGTAATACTTTCAGTTTGCTAGGTCTGGGACCTTATATAGCAGTGGTATAATGGTGGGGATAATTGCAGAAGGGTAGGGCGGCGCATGCGCATTCATAGGGTTTGAGGGCGGAGCTTGAAGCGAAAAACACCCGCCTATTGGCTTTCACGGACGTGATCCATCAATTTTTAAGTTTGCAACTGTACCGGATTTGAAAGATTTATTAGTCAACATGGGAAAGCGTTGTAGCACTGGTTCTCACGGCCGGTGAATCATGTTTCATCCTTAAAGTAATTACCTCCCCCACCCGAATCCAGTATTTGGTTGAGGAGGAACACGACTTAAGTGTTCCTTCTACTAAAAGCAACCACGTGGTCATGTAAGCGACCCTCAAACTACCAACTCCGCCAGTAACCTTGAGTTTGATGCTGAACTCTCATGGCGTTTAGGTCGGGTCTTCCTCTAAAAGCCACCACGAGGCCGGGATTGCCACTTAAACTCACAAACTCCAGCAGTAACCTTGAGTTTGATGCTGAACTCTCATGTACTTTAGGTCGGGTCTTGCTCTAAACATAAACAAGTGTCCGGAAACACCAATTAAATGTACATTAAAACCAATTGAAGCCAATTAAAACCAATTAAATCACCATTCACCTAATTTTCGGAAGGTTCTGAATCACTATGTGACCTTGATTTTGATGGTCAACTCCCATATATATACTACTAATGAGCTAATGTTATACGCGGAGAAGACGAACTTTCTAATTATTTCTAACCAACGAAAACAAGTTTAGAAAAGTAACAAATAGAAACATAAAAAGCACATGCCTAAAAAGGGAGTAGACTAGAGAATTAACTAGGCCGGAAACGAGGTTTAAGACATGTCACATCGACACTTAGAGTCCAGTTTTTGTAGGGGAGAAGTTGCGCTTCTCGACGTCATAATGTGTGAACAGAAAATGATGTTAGTTTCAGGAGATAACGAATAGTTTATCGTCATAATTATCTTTGTAAAATGGGCATAGTTAACGGGGGAAGTATAGCTATTAATCTGGAATTGTAGACGGTATTGCGTTGGTCAAACTTGTGTGACGGGAATTCCGGGAAGGGAAAAGTTGCATTGTCTTGCATGGATCCTCACATAAACTGGAGGACAGTAAAGGAGAATTTCCACGTGTTTTCACTCTCGTATTCATACCAATCCCGAGAGAGAACATTCTTATATACACCAAATCACCCATCCTCTACCCTGAGAGGCTAGAA
The DNA here is from genome assembly GCA_030765065.1 of Deroplatys truncata. Taxonomy (NCBI): domain Eukaryota; kingdom Metazoa; phylum Arthropoda; class Insecta; order Mantodea; family Mantidae; genus Deroplatys; species Deroplatys truncata. Next base: position 490,303,315 of record CM060990.1, read on the forward strand.
AACCTTGCCTTTTTCAGAACCCATTACCTCGACTGTAGGTCACCAATATTAAACCCGTCGGCTACAAAATGGCGCCCACCGTTTCGTACACCCACACCCAGCAATAACCTTCCATTTAAGGCGTCATTTTATCTTTCCTACCCGCGATCACCGTTACCTTTTGGAGCTACAGAGAACATCTATGGATTATAGTAACAAACAGCTCATCACAGGACAGCAGCCCGCCAGGAGGTAAACCCGGAACACTACGTGTAAGTACAATACACTTCATCAGCTCAACTGTGGTGTACAACTATACAGCAGGCAGCGGATGCTACTGAAAGATGAAATTGCTGACTCCTACAGAGTAACGACTCCTCGCCGTTTCCAACCAGCAGGAACAATCCCCGGGAACCCCGGCGACTATAGAAGCAATGCTACACCAAATATTTCGAGAGTTCCAACATCTGCTATCACGCATTACAGCTCAAGGGGAAAGATTACATTCCCAAATATCATCTCAATGGTAAACATTAAATTCTCAACTTACAGTACAAGGGGAAACCTTACACAATTTTGAAACTCGGACATCCCAAGGTTAAGTATTACACACTCAACTTGCAGCACAAAGGTAAACCCTAACTCAGTTTGAAAACAGGTTAATCACACAAGTGCAAGAAGAATTAACAGCTCAAGGGGAAATCTTAGAAACTCAGATTTCGGCAAAACTAACCCAGAAATTCCAGGAACACAAGCCAAACTTCAAGAACACGTCAACAGGCAGGCACAACAGGTAGAGGATATTAGCTTAGGGCAGACCTCATTAAGGGCGGAGGTAATTAACATCCGTACCGACGTGCATGAGGCCTGTACAGAAATTAAGGCTTTGAAGGGGAGAGTCACCCAGTGTCTGCTGACCATGTAAACAAAGACCAGCTGAGTTGTGAATTGTGCACGGCCTGTGAGGAGGCAAATAGTAATTAATGTAGAATTAGCTGCAATCGGAGAATCTGTTCAAAACACAGCGTCACAGGCCGCCGCAGCACACAACTCAGCATTAACACAAATTGAAATACTCTCGCGTGAGTTGCCACAGGTGAAAGAAGGTCTTAAAAGGATCAACGCCCTTTAACAAATCACGTCGATAGTAACCATGCCACCTCTCCCGAGGGAGGTACTGCGGAAACGCAACAAAAGTGCCGTTTGCGTCACCGCATACCCGATTATCCAGTGTAGCTCATGAGGATACATAGTCTAACGTGCATGGTTATCCTATGCATTTCAATCTACAGAATGAAATTGCAGTACCGCTTTTCAATGACGTATGAGACAATGCCAAACTGCATTATGAATTTAGATTCCTGTTTTGATCTTAGGTACCAGAATCTTTGAAACTGTTAATCGTTAAAAAGAGGCTCCAAGGGCGGGCACTCTCTTGTTTTGTTTAGCGATCAGCGACCACGCCACCTACAGTAACCTCAGAAAGTTATTTTATCAAAACATTGGAACACTAGTACCCATTACGCAGTTCGTATTAAAATAAAAACGGCAAGTATGTACAGAGGGTGGACAACCACTGATGGACTATTTCTTAGACCTAGCACAACGGAGTTTGCTGCTAGATCCAGCAATGAACAAAGCGGAATATGTACAGCTGATTGTACGCCTTTTCCGGAGAACAAATGGAAGAACCTTATACTGGTGCGTGCAACTAGGGCATAACCCACATATCAGAACAGAAGACAACCACCATCACGACAAATATGACAACCGGAGCAACTAATACCAAAATCACAGGGGTGAAAACCCATTTCCCGGGATCCACCCAGAAATAGTCCCAGGCAACATTATGTGAACTATGTGCGCGTAAAGGGATGTTTGAGAGGCAGCCCCTCAGGCAATCTGTTTTAACACCGTCCCGACATGTGACAGAGCCCACTGAGGGGACAAACAGGGCCGCCCAGAGTGCAATGTGAACGCACCAAAATGGCCGTGTAATAATCGCCAGCCGCAAAGGGAAAATGATGCGCGAAAACGCATCATACACGGGTGTAGATAGAAATTGGAACATCGCGAGACGAGCTAAACAAACAGGTGCAATTAAGAAACAGCCATGAGGTAAATGGGACAACGCTTGGTGGCACATCCCGTTCCGACTCAAACAATACAACAGCATTAAACTAGAACGGGTTCACGATAAATTCCCGTCAGTTGACCCACTAGCTCTTTGCAACACAGGGAATAACAGCACACACCAACTAAAATCACATAAACGCTATTAACACAGCATACGTTATACAGGGAGACATTGTAGATTCACCACAGGTAACGATATACTGAGAAGGCCAAGCATTTCAGGCAATCATAGATTCAGGAGCCACGGCTTCCCGGTGTAGCCTTGAGTTCTACAATAATATATAAAGGGGAACAAAATTACAGTCGCTCCCAGTCAAACTCTTTATGCCGTTTTAGCCACTGGGCGGAAGAACCGCATTCAGCAACAAGTATTGACCTTTTAGCATGAACAATGTCCAATTAGAATATATTTTCCATGTGCCACACTTAGTTTCGCAAATACTATTCGTAGTGACTTATCAGAATTTAGAGCCAACATTAATTATGACACAAGAGTGTCAACATTGACAAAAGCTGACAATACAGCAGTCCTTACACCGGTAGGTAACACGCCGTAGTGAAGCAGATATTCACAAGAACCGGTTTTTCGTGCACGTAAAATGGGTGGTATTTGCCTAGCAAAACTAGAGGTAGACACTTTTAACGAGGATGAGGAATTAGATTATCTCACTGACAGTAGAGACAAGGAGTATAATGAAAATAAAAAAGTTGAATATAATTATTTCAAGAATGTGAGAAGCGACGATGCCAGCCGACTCACCGAATAGCAATTTAGAGAAACACCTATACGAAGATCCGGAAATACAACACACTAGGAAAAGGATAGAAGCCAAGGTCAATGACATTTCAACTCGGTGATGAACACAAACATTAACCAAAATCCTGTGGGAGAATAGAGCAGCATTTACAGAAAAAACAGGGTGCTGCAACAGTTTTCAGTACTCATTCGAAATTAAAGCAGCCCTCCCATGGAAATACAAGGATAGGCAATGATTGAACAGAATGAATACAACCTTCAAATTCGCCACATAATAACCCTCTAGTATTGTTGCAAAGAGCTATGGAAATCGATGACAGACAGTTTTTGTGGCAAAGAGCTAAGGAAACCGAAGCAGCATGAATTCACCATGAAAGCAGCAATTAAAGGCATTGAACTAAAAAAAAGCTGCTAGAAAAATAAAAAACAAAGACATGCCAAAATATATTAGAAGCCAATAATTTGTATATTTTCTCTTTGCTTTATATTATATTGAATAGCTTAATTTTACTTGCTTTACAATATGTGTTTGTACCGGATCTTTTAATTAAGTGCGTATCCATTTTATTTGTGTGTAACTAGGGTATACACTCATGAGCAACACGGGACCTCAGTATTACAATGCAGGAAAGTAATATTTACTATGTCTAGGTTGGATAGGGATGTTTGCATAATGTAAGGTCAGACAGGCGGGTCCCATTGATTGTAGGTCGGGTACATACATGAGAAGGGGTTGTCGCAAGCAGCCGCAAACGAACAAAGTGCACCACAGCAAAGTGAAGCAGTGCGCGTAAGAATCACCAGTAAAAACAAAGCACTACCAGTGCCATATGCTAAGCTGCTAGATAAGCACAGTCAATCAAAATGTTAACCCACACTAACAATGGGAACACGAACTATAAACAGGTTCGCTGATGCAGCGACGACAAATACAAAATCTATACCATAATGCATATGGTATAATAGCTATCCAAAAATGTACATAAAGTGTTAGATAGTTAATCATGTTTGTTATTCCATGTATGTCTTTAAAAACAAATGAACCTTAGAGGCATAAGTATGTACATAATGAAAGTTTCTGGAAACATTTTGTATTTTCTTTTCCAGGTCCACCATGTAAAACAAAAGTGTTATCTCTATGTATGTTAGTGTATGTGTCAACAGTTCGCATGAACTAGTACTCGAAATACCGACACACAAGACGGGGGAAGTGTAAAGAAATACAAAACAGGAAAAGACCGTAGGATCATTAAATAAGGCTGATTAATTTCAAATGATTTTCAAGCAAGCTATTAATTTTCTCCTGAAGTGAAAAATAAATGCCTTACCTGAAGAAAAGTAGATCTAGCTACACCCGCAAATATTACATCATGATGAAATTTCGGTTCTCTTCAATAGAAACATAAAAAGCACGTGCTTAGAAAAAGGGAATAGGTTAGAGAATTAACTAGGCCGGGAGTTAGGCTTAAGACATGTGTCACATCGACATTTCGGGCCCAGTTTTGTAGGGGGAAATTGCGCTTCTCGACGTCATAATCTGTGCGCAGAAAACTGTGTTAATTTTAGGAGATAACGAATAGTTTTTTATCGTAATTATCTTTGTAAGACGGCAAGAGTTAAGGGGCAAGTATAGCTATTAATCTAGAATTGTAGACGGGATTGCGTTGGTCAAACTTGTGTAATGGAAATTTCGAGAGGGGAAAAGTTGTATTGTCTTGTATGGGACTTCACATAAACTGAAGGACAGTGAAGGAGAATTTTCACGTGTTTACACTCTCGTACCCATACCAATCCCGAGAGAGGGGTCTCATACACACCAAATCACCCATCCTCTACCCTAAACGTCGTCCTCCGTGGTGTAGTGTTTACCATGCCAGCCTCTAGTTCCCAAGGTCGTGGGTTCAAACCCGGCAGAGGGCTATGGATATTTTGGGCGTAAAAATCCTTAGCTGGCTTCTTTCGGAAGGTAAGTAAAGCCGGTGGTCTTTCCGCCCTTACCGGTCTTTCACGCCCAATATAGAATGGGACGCTAATGACCATAGCAGTTAAAGAGCGTCCATAAATAAAACTCAATTCTATTTAATTTCTACCCTAAACGCTTTGAAAACCTTATCCTTCTCAGAACCCATTACCTCGACTGTAGGTCACCAATATCAATCCCGCCACCAGACATCCCATCCCGCTACAGTGGGGATGCTATTTTATGGTGAATATTTACTCCTAACTTTTGTTCTGAAAATTGTTTGTTTTTTGTGAATATTTCGTTTAAAAGGTTATGTACATTTTGCATTTGTGAAAGAAAAACCTACTAAAATTTAATCGTAGGGTTTCTAGAATATAAGCCGTTAGATATTACGTGAGAGATAAATGCTGGTAGCAGAAGTGCTTGTACGTACACACAAACAGAGGTACAGGTGTGGTTCCGCTACAGTGAAATTTGTATATAAATGTTTCAAATACAAATCAGAAATTTAAGTTACAGTTTTAAAAAAGGTTATTGAAATTAGCTCTTGATTACAGCAAAGCTGTAATCATACACAGTAATTACATACTCTTTTTCACCCCTTTGCAGGTTAAGAATGGTTTTGGCACTTGTGTAACATAAGAGACCCTTTTCTCAGATAATAAATATATATATATATATATATATATATATATGAAGAAAATGCTGGCTCACTGTCTACATTTCCCACAGCAACTGCAACTCTTGAAAGAAAAACTGTGTTGATCTTCAAACATTTCCATCAAAACACTAGCACGTTCTTGCTTCGTATTGTAACGGATCAATTTGAGTGCTGGGGATTACGTCAGATGTGGTAATCGAGCAGAAAGTGTTGAAACGCGGTTACCTCAACACGGGCTTACTCAGGAATGCGGAGTCAGCATTGCCTAAAGTATTTATACCGCGGGAGGTTTGGCCATGTGGGTCGCCTGTCACTGTGTGTGGCCCGCCGTCTGACGTCCGGTAGCCTGTGCGTAACTATCCATCGGTTTGGAATACAACTTGTGAGCTAGCTGATAGGAAACTGCTTCTAAATTAGTACTCAGATCTACAACTGAGGAACAATGACCCATGGTAAATAAAGCCTCACGCTGTATGGACGTCAGCTTTCCAGTAGTGAGGTCACTGAAGTGAAGTGCTGGTGAATCAGACTTGAGTTCCAGGCATTTGAAATAGTTCCTGGTATCCTTTAAATACTTGCGCGTACAGAAATGTATATAATCTAAGAATAATAGGTGAAGGAAAGGATTGAATAGAGTTTTCACCGTTTGGGCGTTTCTTCTTTAAATCTCGAAAACAACCGTGTTTGCGCTTTTGTATGTTCAGAAATGGTTTAGGACCCATTCCATTGGCAGCTTATGGGCCCAGCACTGAAAGTATGTTGACGTTCTGACTCAAGACGCCTAATTGTAAGCACACGACTTAATAGTATATGTATCTGACATCGTCCGTCATTACACCCGTGATGGTCCTTTCATTCTCTTAATTATAAATAGTAATAACTGCAAGGTGTTATAGAGTATATAAGCGTATGATGTAATAATGTAGATAAAGCCAGTAGTATTTCGTTGTTGCACCTAAAGATTCTCTATTAAAAGTTTATAACTGAGAAATTGAAAGGAAAGGCATATTAAACATTGTAAGCCTATATTAACGGCTAAGAACTTCCAGAGCATTCTATATCTGCTAAAGACATACTAGCGTTCCCCTTTTAAACCAAAAATGTAAACATTATATGATAGGCTAGCTAGCAAGCTACGTCAATGTGATGACCAATAAACTTAATGCATAATTGTACTATCGTTCACAAAAGTAAATGGCCAACTCGAATGCAACCTGCGCGAAGGGTCACCTAATTCTCAGGCGTTCTTGCATAGATGGTATGAGAATGAAATTTGTCATATGCTTCCCTTGCTGTGAAAGGCGGCAGCCATCAGCTCACCTCCCTTTTTTGAAAAGCAATGCTTCAACGATCATTGTAAACTACCGGCAAATTTTCCAAATTCAACTTCAGTACACCTACAGAAAGTGTATGGATATTGTGTTTCGATTAAGTGGAGGGCCAGAAGTAAAACCTATTCCAGTGTTGGATGCTTTTGCTTACAAACGTATGCTTAGTCACCGAGACGTTGTTGCTGTGGTTAGAATAGCTGAACTCGTTAAAGCGTGATACTGCTGATCAATAGTGGTGGTGAAACGTGGATCGAATTTCATCTGACATATTGTTTTATAGGGAACATAATTAATTATATAACCCGTGCCAATTAATATAAAATTATACAAATTAATGGAATCTCTTTCTGATAAAGTTCTTCCTTGAGAGCGGTAAATTACATGGATATTTTATTTCGCATAGCGTTGTAATTCTGCCCGCTGTCTTACAAACGGTGTAATACGATTGAAATTTTATAAAATATTAACGCAATTGCTGCAAACAAAATAGGGAATACGTCTACCTCAACTGTCAATGATTCCTCCCGAAATTAATAACATTTTGCTTTAAATATCCACATTCAAAGGCATGTCTGTATAAATCTCGAAGACCATTACCATGTTAAACAATTTATTTCATTCATGCACTGTTAATGAATGTACTCAGCATAATTACATTCCTTTATAGCTAATTATGCAGTATCACAACACAAATACCATGTTATGTGAGAATCGAAAACAATTGAATTTAATACATTACATATCATGGGAAAGCATTTAATAGTAAAAGTACGGTATTATTGGTCAGAAAAATGCATTGGTGGATGCCAGTGAATAAAGTAATTAATGTATTAAACAGAACACAAGGCAGTTGTAGTTTACTTGAACATGAAGCAACCGTTTGCACCAAGTGGCGTTGTCATTTTGTTTATTTCCAAGCACAATACGATGTTGCCATGTCCCCATAACTCAATTTCTAGAGGTGTGTCTTTATCCTGATTCTCCATTCCTGATCAAGGAATCTAGATGATTTAAAAACGTTTGTTAATTTTCCCGTTCAGAAAATAAGCCTGCAGGAGGTGAGGATGGAACCACCAACAACTAGTACTTTCGGGTTCTACGGATAACGCTGCAACAGTCTCGGCTATTCCTCAGTTGGCAAATTTTCGCTCTGTTCATGTGATATTACGTTTTATTCTGTCGCTAACTTAGCAAAAAATTTCATTGCAAGGCGTAAAGTTCATAGCACCCTGAGAAATGGTTTAAATATTTTGCTTTTGTTTCTAGATATTCGTTTACATTTGTAGAAAGATAAAAAAGAACATTATCTAGAACAAACATGAGTATCGCAGTATTCAGTGTGGTATTTAAGTTCCATTTGCTGTTTTTATTAACGACAGACAAATGAAGATGAAATGATTAAAACGATGTAATAGTTCTTACACGTTCGCGTTCATAGGCATTTGAAAATAGTGTCCTTCAGATTCACGTCCATACATGACGGAGGATTGAATACTGAATATGCAGTGATTTACAAGCACCACTGATGTTATATACCTAAAATAGATTTACCTAGTAGGTATTAGTGCAATACTATTAAAGTCATAACCAAGCCCTCCACTAGTGTAGCAGTAGAGTGTCTGCTTTGCAAACTGGAGGTCAACGTGGAATCTTGTTTGCGATTAATTGATAACTTTTCCTTTTGGTTTCTATCATGGCTGAATTTATTTATTTCGAGCGCTCATAATTAGTCATTCACCTTGTTAGGCCTGAGCTGTTGCTAGGTATTCTTAATTATCAAAACAAAGAAACATTGTCATTATTACATCCAACAGGATAGCTGAGGGGGGGAAAAGATATATGCTACTCTCGAGCGCGTGTTTTGTAAATGAGAGTGATAAATCTTGACCACTACACCAACAAGGCAACAGAAAACATTTTTAGTTGTTAATATTTAGGCTGGCCTAAAATTTAAGTATTGTTTTGAAAAATAGCAGACCACCTCCGTTAAGACAACTTCCCTTAACTTTCAGCACTTTTAATGAAAATGGCCTTTCAGAGTGTGGTTTTAAAAAACTTAATTCAAGGCCATGTTCTCGGCATGTACATGAAATCAAAAGCATTATCGGTGCTCCCTATTTACGAAATGTTAATAACAAAACTTTGTGCTGTGATAACTACTTTGTTTTCACAGAAGACCAAGAACAAATTATGCACTTACATTAAAGTACCTTTGAGTGCTATAAATGTAGATTAAGTATTTTCAAATGTGATAGCTTTAAACCTTCTTGAAGACAGTGTGTATTCTGAGTAGGTAATAAATATAACTTAATTATTGATACTCCTTGTTTCCAATATGCCAATTTAGAGAACGGTAAGGTTTAAAGCTTAAGAAAACATTTTTGGCTGGAACTGAAGCTATGTAAGAATAACTGAACAAAAGTATTAAAACGGAAGAGCTGCTTACAATATTCTTCCGCATTAGAATAAGAAAAAACATAAAACCAAACATTAACTTAAATTAAGATCCATAATGCATAGGGATGCAAGACAGGTTATTACATAAGGTGCCTGACATGGGACTCGATCCACGTTTCACCACCACTGCTGATTAACAGTAACATGCTTTAACGAGTTCAGCTTCTAAGCACAGCAACAAACCTGTCGGTGATTAAGCATACGTTTGTAAGCAAAGCATCCAACACTGGAATAGTTTTTAATTCTGATCCACTACATAATCGAAACATAGTAACCACATACTTTCTACAGGTGTACTGAAGTTGAATTTGCAATATTTGCCCGTTAGTTTACGATTATTGAAATGTCGCTTTTCAAAACTGCGAGGTGAGCTGATGCCTGCCGCCTTGCACAGCAAGGGAAGCATATGGTAAATTTCATTTTCATACCATCTATGCAAGAACGCCTGAGAATTAGGTGACCCTTCGCGCAGATCACATTTGAGTTGACCATTTACTTTTGTGAAAGATAGTAGAACACAGATGGAAGCGATGCAAAGAGTTCGTTACAAGTCAGTCTCGACTCAGAGCTTGAGGCAGTGGTCAGCAATAACGCTACTTCGCGATATCTCCGTGTTTGAGTGTTAAATACTGGAGAAATACAGCTTAAGGATTAAAATATTAATAAACGTGACATTTGCTCTACAGTGAACTTATGTTTATGTGATTTTTCCTAGAAATTGCGAGAGTTTGTAATCTCGGTGAAAACACGCAATTCTCTGGGTGACATTGAAAGCTTATTAAATTTGTAACGATTGTTATGTGATAACTGTGACATTCTGAAGTGCTAACATATTCTATAATATACAAGTGAAACCTTTGTGTCATTTGAATAGTTAATCCTTGATCGTCATTCCAAACCTGATAAGAGTAGGTCCTACCCATTCAGAACTAACCATGGCGTATAAAACAGCAACTACACTAACCTGGGCAATTATAATATACACACACATATAGAGCTTCGTCGTCCAGAGGCAGCAGTATAGCATCGTCTACAATGCGCTGCCCAGTAAACAGCAACGCAGAGTGGAGAATGCTTTATATGCAGGTAAAACCGGAATAAACTACGAAACGTGTGAAAACAGGCAGTGTCTTAGAACATTTAATTGCAGCCATATTTTAAAGAACTTTCATTCCCACCGAAAGTAGTTTTGAATGAGAAGCATTCTCCTCGAAAACCCGAAAAGGAGTAACGAAACTGCCTCGCCTTTCTTGTTTGTTGTCTGGTCACAGTGCATGTTTGTTTTCTTCTCGTTTACTGCTTCATTTGTACTGTTCTCATACTCTTCTCTTGCCTTTGAGATATAATTCTTCTGTGGTGTGTTTGTTATTGGAAGATTTCCAGCAGCTGGAATGCAGTTTTCTCCTGCGCTTATTTTTCCTTTGGAATTCGCTGTTAAGATGTTTGTCATATAAATGTTTTCAATCTCACATAATGTTCCCAAGTTGCACACTTTGCACACCATTCTTCCCATCGATATCGATCTTCGCAAATTCTAATTGTAATCTACTATATATTTGTGCTGCCTATAATTGTACAGGCGGCTCCAAATGTTTTCCGTGCCACGTGCTTGTAACCGAAGCGCGTCTTATCGAGAGGTGCCTTAGCTCATACCTGCTCTACAAGGTTAGGAGATGTAATAGTGCTAAAGAAAATATCACTCCAACACATTTCCCTTAGACTGTAAGAAAGTAATAACTGTGAAAAAACTAGCAGCAACATTACAGCATAGCGACATACGCAGTAAAAAACCCTACTTTTTTGGAATTAGAGACATCATATCGTTGTATAATATGTAAGTGTTAAAACAAAATGTTTGGTTTTCAATGTTCACTATTTTCTCTACCCATTAATAACTAACATGGTCTTTATTTATCATAATATCATTATATAGTACGATATTTCCTTGCACTTTACCTTGATAATGACAACAATTTAGCCGGAAATTATTTCAAGTTACAGTCTAAGTTACACCTTTTCCTATTTGGTTGCATGCAAGATGCCGTAACGACAAACAACCGTTTATCTATACCACAACTCTTCTTTTTACTGTCTCTGCTACGCAGCTATAATAAGTAGGGAAGGTATTGTATTCCACTCAAAAATTCAATAACCAGATTCAATAAGATACGCATTTTGAGACCCCCTGAATCCAAAGAAAGCATTTTTACTTTCTCTACTACGTAGTTATATTAAGTAGAGTAAGTATTGTATTCCACCCAAGAGTTCAATAACGAGATTCACCGTAAATACACCTTTTGAGACCCCCTGAATATAAAGATAGCATTTCTACTTTCCCTAGTACGTACTTAGAGTAATTAGACGAAATATTGTATTCCACCCAAAAATTCAATGTAATTTCATCAGAAATCACGCTTGAGACTCCGTAAATCCAAAGAAAGTATTTTTAGAAAAAGGTCCAAGTGTGTGTGTGTGTGTGTGCGGATCCGTGAACAGCATAACTCAAAAACAAAAAGTAAGTTAAAAACCAAACTTAGTGTTTAAGTTCAACATCTTCCAAGAATGCGACACGAAGATTCTGAAGGAAATTCCCAACTCCAAACTACCCTTTACATTGGACGTTTTTCGAAATTGTTTATTTTTTCAAAAATAGCTGTAGCTATTTGGATTAAAATACATATGTTTAAGCTATTTTCGTGATAAATAAGCTGTATATCTTTAATTTTCTAGGAATGGACTGTAAATTCATCTTTATTGTGAATGACTTTTGATAATTAGTAAACCGTAAGAGAGAGAGAGAGAGAGAGAGAGAGAGAGAGAGAGAAATCATAATGCACAGCAAATGTAGATCTTGTTAAAGCAAGAAATTTATGTCAAATAACATTTTGATGGTTTTAACCTATTCTGAAATATTCTATGTCATTAGTTTGAATTTTCAAATACTTTACCTATAGTTATTTCAACTGCAAATCGCTATTCTTTCTTTTTCGTGTTCATACAAAGAGAACAGAATTTCCAAGCTATCACGTTTATGGCCCGCATTGAGGAGGTCGTGGTTTCGATTCCCGCAGCCGACCTTCCTGACCCATGGGTTTTTTCGGCGTTTTTTCCCAGGTCGCCAGGCGTATACTGGGAGGAATCTTCACATCTCCGAAATTCCTGTCCCTCCATTATCTTTCATTCATTGGTCTCTTTCTGGGTTGGAAGTGTCGGCGATGGTGTTTCGGTGCAGGGCAGGTGAAAATGATACTCTTTGTGACTCTCTCCGTCCCTCGGCTTTCGGCTGGCTGCCGGGGTATCTGAAACCCCTTGAGGAGCTTTGGACCATCTATGAGCGGGGTGGTGTCCCCGGTCTGCCTATCCGTCGGCCGGGGAGCCTCTATTTGGAAACTTAGGGACCTACCATTCTTGTGCCGTCACTCCTGGTTCCGGCCGCCCGGTGTCTCCTCTCGCCTCATCCTTACTCCCGAGGACCCTCGAGGGGCGTAGGCACAATATCCTCTATGTGGATCAGTGTCGAGTCCCCTCCGTAGCCAATCCAAAGCTATCACATAGCGATCAGCTTTAAGGGGCTTAAGTTATCGCTTTAACCTAATATGTTATACTTATACCTACAACGAAATATATAAATAAGCAATGAAGTTTTATCGGTATTAACATGAAATAGGTGCAAGATACTTGTAAGAATAGTTTGTAGAAGAGTGAATAGAGAAGGTAATGTGAATGCAACACATATTTTATAGAAGAAGCTCCGTGTGCCTGCGTGTTAGTGAGCAACATAACTCCAAAACGAAAAATCGGTCAAATACCAAACTTGCTATTTACGTTCAGCATCTTTCAAATGTGTGAGAAAGATTTTCAAGAAAATCTCCCCCAACCCGAACAACCTTTTACATGCAAAATTTTTCGAAATTTGTTATTTTCTCAAAAATGGCTCTAACGACTTTGATTGAAATACTTTGATTTCCTGAGAAAAGCCTCATAAATCTTCCTCATTCTGAATGACTTTTGTATAATAGGTAAACTGTAAAATATGAACAAATTTTTACTACATAAGAAATGCAGACCCCGTTAAAGGACACAGTTTGTCATATATATATATTTTATGAAATTAACTATTTCCCAGATGTTTTTTTGTTATTCGTTTGAATACTTCTTGTAACTCGGAAGTCACTATTCTTTTTGTTTTTGTCGCGGTCATACAAACAGTGTGGCATTTCAAAGCTTCACGTAGTCACATGCTTTATGAAACTTCACTATCGTTTTATCTACGTATCCAACAACGAAATGTGTAAATGTGACCTTTTTCTTTTGGTTTTTAATTAACGTCCTTCAATCGGGTAGGCCATTGCGGACGGCGCAGGAACGAAATGGTTAAAGTGATACTCAAATGCGCCCAAGGTCCCTAGAGCTTAGAGTTACGTGATATTCATATTCCCAGAATGAGGGAAAACCCCGGGATAAAACTTTATCCAGGTAACTCACACTAACGGAGATTTGAACTCTGGAACTCTCGAATGCGAGGCAGACCCTCACACCATAGAGGGGGGGGGTTTAAATGTGAATTGAGAGTTTATCTGGATTATCAAGAATTTGATAGAAAAATAAGATTTAGTAAACATAATTTGTAGAATAGCGAGAAGAGAATGTTACATGAATGGAACACATTAGATTTTTCTCGTGCTAATGCAGAAAGCATTGGATTTCAAAGGCGTTTATTCTTCTTATACATAAAACGAAGCTTGTAAGAGTTTATCTCAATTAACAAGAAGTAACTAGTTGTTCTTTTACACAAGCCGTGTGTAAGACAAAGTTGGAAAACTAGAATCACACAAACAAATTCAATGCCAATAGTATATAAATGGTGGTTCAAGCGAAATTATATATGCAGGAATTTGTGGTTAATATGTTAATTAATACCCCACCCCGTGCATTCCAGAGAACACCTGTGTGTCATAAATTTGTATTGTTTGTCGAACAAAAGCTGACAGTTGACATTGCCAGGTGTTATACCGCCCGGTTGCTATTGCGAAGCTATGAGTGTAATTAATCTTGTTTTGTTGTCCCCTGTCTGGTCTGTTCAATTTTATGTAGTATTTTTTATATTAGAGGTGGGGTATGTTTTAGTTCCCACGAGCCATGGACTCGTCTATATACCATTTAAAATGTTAGCATGGGTGTTCTAGCGCACTTATGGATGCTAATGAATACTTCATTCCAATTTTTCCTAGCGTTTACCCAAAGACGGGGTCCAACTGTACAATGCCGCCACCCCCTGCATTCCAGAGAACACCTGTGTGACAAATTTTGTATTGTTTGCCGAACAAAAGGATGGCAGTTGACATTGCTAGGTGTTATACCGCTCCCCCGTCTGAATTAATTGTTGAACAATGGATCCCTTCCTTCGAATTGCCTTCTTTGTTATCCTCTCCAACAAAAGGGAGACTGGGTTCTATTCACTGCGACACCTGCATATTGTTTTGACGAACAATGCATTCCTTCCTTCGATTTTCCTGCTTTGTTATTTTCTCCAAAAAAAGGGAGGCCGGATTCTATTCACTGCGATACCCGCATAATGCTTTGGCGAACTACGAATTCCTTCTTTCGACTGCTTTGTTATTCTCTCTGACAAAGGGAGATGCGATTCTATTCATACCTGTATCCATTGTCATTACCCAAGCCTCTCGAACAAAGAGAGATGCGATTCTGTTCACATCTGTATCCATTGTCATTACCTAAGACACCTGTGTTCCCCTTCCCCATCCGTATTAATTCTCTGTTTCACACTGGCCGACTCCACACTGCGTGCTCTCCCGCTTCCCCTTCAGCATTCAATTCTCTGCTTTGTGCCGGCCGACTCCACACCTGCGTTCTTTGTTTTGCACATGGGATCCGATTCTTCCATTTACAGACCTGCTTGCCTCCCACCATTTGTCGTTGCACGAGCACGTGCATGTGTAATAAGTCGTACCTGCGTCTGCGCCCCTTTCTCTGCTTTGCCTCCCATTGGCCTGACTCTTCCGTAACTGTTTGCATATGCAATACGACCGTACATTGGTATCAGTAACCTTGGAAATCATTAATGTAAATAATTAATTAGGTATGCAATACTATCGTACATTGATTTGTCGATACGTTAGTACTATCGTACATTGGTATCTTGATAAATTAGGACTATCATAATTTGGTATCTAGGTATAACTAGCCCTGGAAATCATTAAGTCTTTGCAGAAGTCAAATGACGACGCCTCGAAAAAATCGTGCATTAAAAATGCAAGGTGAGCTAGTTTTTTTTAACTCTTTACATCTTTATAAAACAGAGCGTACTGATTAACTAGGTATTTAATTGGCTTCAAACGATACAGTGTTTGAAGTATGAATATGTGCATTTAAATCATATTTTCATCTGAACTTATTTTAAAAAATCAATTATCTAGCATTGAAATGTTTTTTTAAAAAACGCAGAGCTTTGCTTCTTGCCTAAAATAGTTATTTAGGAGCTAATGTAGTACATTCACCGTAATTTCCTCTACTCACTCAGCAAGATATAATCGCTTTGTGAGCACATTCACAGGGTTTCGCACCTCACACTTCTCGCATTTACACTCACAGGGGTTTTCATACATCATTCATTTTTATCTACATTCACAACAATTTTTCTACTCACTCAGACAGATATAATCGGTTTATGAACACATTCACGATTTTCTCTACTCAGTCTTCTTTCAGAGAAACGAGTTACATCTGCTAAAGCATTACATTCTCGTGACCTTCTCGACTCACTTTTCCTATACCCACATTCACACGACTTTCTCTACACAGTCTTCTTTCAAAAAACGAGTTACATCTGCTAAACCATTAATTCCCATGACCTTCTCGACTCATTTTTCCTATACCCACATTCTCGCGACTTTGTCTACTCAGTCTTCTTTCAAAAAACGACTTACATCTGCTAAAGCATTACATTCACATGATATTCTCAACTCACTCTCCCTATGCCGACATTCACACTGGTTATCCTACCCATTCTTCTATTCGATTCGTGCATTACAAAGACACGAGAAATGAACTATTGAATCGGATAATGTCTTGAAACTTATTCGTCTTTTCAACAGATAGAAAAAAAACAATCGAGTTTACATGAGTGGTAATGCGCTACATTACATTCATAGGCCTTTCTCTACTACCTCTTCCTTACATACATTCACATGATTCTCTCTACCCTCTCTTCGCAAACAGAAAAATCAATCGTATTACGGTTTTCATTGTTTTATATCTAAATATTTCTTTAGTCGCTCTTAAGCTCAGGGTGATTTATGCGTTGGTAGAAGCGTGACGCACATAATCTTCAATACCCTCTCACCTTACATGTGGCTATGAAAAGCTCCCAGAAAGGTAGATAAATTAACACAGTACATTCCCATGACTATCTTTGTACACGAGATGTTTTATGGTGGTAAAAGAACTAATATATTGATCAATTGAATGCAATGCTAACTTGTGAGAATATACAGGGTGAATAACCTTAAACTTGCACTGCAAATATTTCGGAAATGTAAAGTTTTACTGATGTGCAGTTTTCACAGCATCGATTGGTAGTCAGGGGCTTGTACATTCAGCCTATAAACTGATTTTAGTAATACTGAGAAAGTATATTTTTTGAGCAAACATACAATTTTTCAAATGGAACAATGTTTAGTTACATTAACAGAATAAAGGTAAGGCAAATTCGTATGTCAATGGTCTTTGTTGCAGCATTCTAGTGCAAGTAGTTTATGAGAAATTGTATTTTGAAAAGTTTCCACACCGACAATTGTTTGTCCCATTCAACCTGCTTAGTTGCTAGGTATGATGTTAAGTTTGTTTGCATTGTTGTTTTCTGTTCATTGATTGCATTGCGACTTTCTGTTCAGTTTGTGACAGTTCAAGCAGTAAGGCGTGAGTGGAAGATGGGGTTTACTAATGCAGAAAAAGCCGACATGCTCATGGTGTATGGAGAGTGTAGGAAGAATGCATTCGTTCCTGTACGGTGTATGCGGAAACGTATCCCAATAGACGTCAACTATCTCGGCAATTATTTATCAACCTCTTCAACCAATTGCGTGAAAGTGGTTCTGTAACTACTAAAAACGTAACAGAAACAAATAAGTGACTGGAGAAGAGGCAGAAATTAATGTTTTGGCTGCCGTTGCAGTAGTTTCGCAAATTAGTTCCCGCACAATCGCACGTGGAAGTGGCATAAGTCAGGCAAGTGTAATGCGCATTCTTCATCGACATAGGTTCCATCCCTATCACATCTCTGCCCATCAAGAGCTGCATGGAAACAATTTTGAGAATCGTGTTAACTTTTTACATGAGCATTAAAACATGATACTCCAGATTCATCATGTATCTTGTTTAGTGATGAGGCAACATTTACTAATCATGGCCAGGTAAACCGCAGAAACATGCACTATTGGTCTGTTGACAATCCACGTTGGCTTCGTCAGGTGGAACGTCAGCGTCCATGGAGTTTAAACGTGTGGTGTGAGATAGTGAACCATCAGCTCATAGGCCCTTTGTTCATAGAAGGAACAACAAACTCGCACAAGTATCGCAGCCTCCTGGCAGACCATTTGCCACAGATGCTAAAAGACGTTCCTTTGCAGACTAGGAGGAACCTGTGGTATCAACATGATGGCTGTCCAGTCAATAGTGCACGAAGTCCTACAGCTTGTCTTAACGGATTGTTTCCAAATCGTTGGATTGGGCGAAGAGGACCTGTACCTTGGCCGGCCCGTTCACCGGATCTGACCCCTTTAGACTTTTTTCTGTGGGGAAGGCTGAAAGATACTGTCTACAAGGATGTACCAACTACACCAGATGATATGAAACGACGTATCACTACTGCCTGCTCTGAAATTTCCGCTGAAATGTATAACGTGTGCAGCAGTCTTTCCATAGCAGACTGCAAGCGTGTATTGAAGCTGCCGGTGGTCATTTTGAACACAACCTTTGAAGGGCTATTTTCTCTTTACTTGTAAGAATCCACAGAAGTATTGCAATTCCATTTTGTTTTGCTTTAGTGTGTGCTACCACAGGTTTTACAAGTGTCGGTGAGTAAAAGTTTCAAAATAAGATTTTTCGTAAACCACTGGCACTAGAATCTTGCAACAAACGCCACTGACATTCTAATTTACCCTACCTTTATTCTGTTGATGTAACTAGGCATTGTTCCATTTAAAAAATTGTATGTTTGCTCAAAAATACACTTTCTCAGTATTATTAAAATCTGTTTATAGGCCAAATGTACGAGCCCCTGAATACCAATCAATGCTGTGAAAACGTCACATCAATAGCACTTTCTATTTCCGAAATATTTGCGGTGCAAGGTTTAGGTGATTCTCCCTGTATAATGCAGAATAAACCATCCGCGAAAGGTCAACAGTTAACTATCCAAATGCATCACACACACAAACACACACACACACACATATATATATATACAAAAATGCATAACTTGTCTTTCCATCTGAATAATACATTGAAAAAATAATGCGTGATCTTTGTCTGTTACAGAGAGTTAAAGAATCGTCATAATAAGATGTCCGAAGAGAATAGTTTCCCACCGGCTCGGGGATTTCAAGATCTGGAAATAGGCAGGAAATCTGAGATAAAAGCATTAAAGAGAGCGCAAACGAAATATGGTGCCAGGTCACATCTTTGCTGGAGGATTGCCACGTGTTCTTGCCTGCAAGATATAATTCGATAACAGACGTGGAGCTTGCTGGAATGCCAGGAAAATTATATTTGCTATACAATGGCATGATGGAGATGGGGAAATTTAAGACATGTAAATTCGCTTTCGTACACATAGCAATGGTATGTAGAAATGTCAAGCTTAAGCATTCGACGTTTTCCTATTTCACAAGGATAAAATATATCGATAAAACCGCTGTCTCGATGATATTTCATATAAAAGATACAATATATAGAATGTATAAAAAGATTCATGAATCGCTGTGTACTATGATTGAATTCAGTTATATGTATCTAACGACTAAAAATAATGACAGATGTCTGAATGTTTATACCGAATATTCAAGTGAAAAATAAATGATGAAACTGATAGTCAAATATAGGAATAATTAACAATAATACAAATAATTGTTGTTATACGATGTTAAAAAGATAAAAAAATTAATCCATTTTTAACTTTTCTGATTGCAGGTAAACTGAATATTCGCTCTTGAGCCTTAAGAAAAAGCAGAAGATGCGACGGAAGTCCAAATATCGCCCATGAAAAACATGAAAAGAACAGAGGGGGAGAGAATATTGAATGACGAGAAGCAAGATTGTCTTTTTTTCTTGTGCCAACTTGCATAGCACATCAAATATGAATGCGTGCGTGTACAGTTCAACGAACTCGCGTCAGGTCTTTTTCGTGTACGAATTTGATATGCAATAAAGATACGTTATCTATCTAAACTTGATTTATGTATTATAACCCCAATGAAAAAAATACTTAAAAATTGACATGTTTTCGACCAGTGACAAGACTGCTGATTGCGATGATTGATAAAAAATGTGTTGCACTCGCATGGCTTTCCCTACTCTTGTGCAAACCCATTTACTTATTATCCATCTGCTTTAAGTTATGTTAATGAGATAAACGGCTTGCAGAAATTATCATATTGCCAATTTTCTTGTAGGTGCAAAGGTAATATGGTAGGCTTTAAGGATACTCAAATATTTTAAGAGCTGGTTGCATTCTATTCTCTTTGCATGTACTAGATAAAAAACTAATTTCCATTTAAGAAAAAGTATATGTATTGGTAAATTCACACACATAGCAAGAAATATATCGTAAATGCCTCGCTCCGCAAAAAATGTATTTGAATCAAATTGCGCGCTTTAAGGAATCCCCATCTTTTTTGTCTAGCAAACTTTTGTCCATCTCTTACGGTTTACCTGTAATGGGAAAGTTATTCAGAATGAAGAAGGCTTTGGGACATTACCAGAAATTCAAGATATACATTTTCATTTGACATAAAAATATCTTAAACATATGGTATTTTAATTAAAATCGTTAGTCATTTTTGAGAGAATTAAATTTTTTCCACATAAACGGTAGTCAGGTTGGGGTATTTTTTTCTTGGACATCTTCGTGTCGCATCCCTGGAAGATACCAAGTTCTATAAAGACTTGAGTCGTGCATACATTACCATTTAGGTAACCTATCTATTGCAAGTGTAACGTCATGGTGTTAAAGGGCTTACCTCAATGATGACCTTTGAGTCAGGGGAAGATGTGAAAATCACTTGGGAAAAGATCTGGTGAATATGGAGGATGCAAGAAAACTTCCTATTTGAATCTTCTGAGCTCCGCCTGGGTCAAGATACAACGTGGAAGCTTTCTCGTATCCTCCGTATTCATCGGAGCTAGCCGCAAGTGATTTTCACATGTTCCCCCAACTCAAATGTAAGCACTTTTAACACCATGATGAAGTCAAATCAGTGAACGGCTGGTTGCTAGCACAGGAAAACTTGTGTCACGTCCCCAAAAATGCTTGGAAAAACATATTGACTATTTAGAAATGTAACAGAAGGATTCTACAATATAATTCATTCATTCATTATCTGTTTAACCTCCTCATATGTAGGACTTAAACCCCCAGGACTTACAGGCGGGTGCCTGGGGTCAGAGGAGCAGACACTCATGGGTCAGACAGAACATCCAGGATGGGGGATCAGCCCGATGCCTGGTATGGGGAGGAAGGAAGTAGATGAAACGAAATGATGGTGAAATGAATGAAAGGAAAGGTGATGATGGAGCAGTTGGTGGAATGAATGGCGGGGGAAACCGGAGAACCCGGAGAAAACCCGCTCAGACGCCGCTTTGTCCACCACAAATCCCACATGCGGGTCCCTAGGATTGAACCCGGGCCGCCTCGGTGAGAGTCGAGCGTTCTAACCACTCGGCCACGGCGCCGCCGATTGTACAACATAAATAAAATTAATTCAACATGATCAATTGTGTGTAACTTGTTTATAAAATAGGGAAACTTACTTATTGGAAGCCCCTCGTAATTTCTAAACAGCTCTTCGTTCTTGGGGACTTGCATCTAACTTAGAAATTCTAATTCCGCGTTTCTCCAACTGACAGTGAATTTAGTTTGAGAGGCGTCAGACTAACGCTTTGTCAGTTTCTGACGTATCGTCAACGAAAATCACGTCAAAATCACGGTTCGCCAACTGCGGCGGCTCATTACAAAAGTTTATGCAGGTTCACAACAGTAATGTTTGTTACGTCTCTTTTCATTGGCTGAAATTGTGGCTTCGAAAATAAAATATACGTGCTACAAGTATTTTTATACCTGCGACACACACGATAACTGTTGTTACCAAGTAGAGTGCCATGTACGAGGGGTATTTTAAAAGTAAGGTCCGGTTTGCAATAAATTACTAACCACTAAACATTTTTCGATAATTATTTTTTACTCAAGCCTTCAAACCTTACACTAATTTTCTACCAGTTATCAATGCATTTCGAGCATTTGTCTTATCGTAGCATAATTATTTTTAGGACCCCGTTACAGACTTCCGCCGCCAATCTATCTAGGAAACGTGTAGCTGTTTCTGGAGTAAACTTTTTCTGTATTGTAAATGAGCTGTGGGAGTCTCTTAGAAATAAATTTGCAGGACATGTACGAAAGCTTTTTGAAGGACATAAATAATGTGTCGTCTGTTTTTGACTAACATCACACTAACTTGCAGATTCACAATTGTTTTCTTGCAGCTACTCTGTGATAAAAGATCTGACTTCCGGATCACTAGTTTGAATCCCCCTCCTGAAACCAACGATTCCAATAACGGAGTTTCTTCTGCCACGGAATCTTAGACAAGAAACATGCATCTCAGAAACTGTACAATTCTTTTATGGATTGGCGGCGAACTTCTATTAAGAAGAGCTACTAAAATTTATTCCTCACCAGAATGAGAATTTAATTGACTGTGAAAACTATGTGGAAAGAAAACTTAAGGTATATACAATGGAATAAAATAATGAGGTAACCAAAATATTTTGTAGTTCTTATTTTATTGCAAACGGACCATACCTTAAAAACATCCCTCGTATCTCCCTGTCTTGAGCATCACTCTCATTCGACTGCTGTCAAGTATAAAGCTGTTATGAACAGAACCTAGCCAGCGTGCCATAATATTGATAATTAGTAAACTTGCATTGCAAACCGTCTGAAAATTAAGCGGAAAATATTACTTCGTGTTTATACAGGGCTTTCATTTCAAAACTTCCCAGTCTGAATAGCAATTTATTTAAATTTAATTTAAACAAAATACACGTCAACTTAGGTATTGAAGGGGAAGCTTAAAACTGGTCTTAATTGCATTTTAGGTCTCACCCCCAGCCACCTCCGCTTTGAAATTTCAAATGGCACCCTTATATTTTTATACTTAAATGTGAAAGAGTATTCAATTGTTTATTCAACTCATTCATTTATTTTACGTCTTTTACCTGGCAACCTGACAACAAACATTTTTTTACTAAATGAAATGTTCAAAATGTGCTCCATTGTTGGCTAAACAGTAGTAGTCTATTTTGGAACTCCTCACGAACTTTGTAGTGTTGCATTACTAATCGGATTACATTCATGAGTTATTCTGTTTCTCAGTTCTTGAATATTCTCAGGCGGAGGAGTATAAACAACTGATTTCAAATGACCCTAAAGGAAGAAGTCAACTTGTCAAGTCTGATGATCTCGCCAGCCATTCTTCAGCACATCTAACAATCCATTTTCCTGGAAATCTTCTATCCAGCCATTGTCGCACGGGTACTCCATAGTGTGGGGGAGCTCCGTCCTGTTGAAATGCAAATTTTTTTCGTCCAACACCACGTTTCCTTCACTGACTTGGTTTTCTAGTGACAAATGATAAGTGGATGAGTTACATTTTCTAGTATGTTCAGATACAATTCTCCAGCCAGCTTTTCTACAATGAAAATTGGTCCAACAATACCATCCCTCATAATTCCAGTCCACACATTGATCTTCCGCGGAAACTCAGTAAGTAGTAATAGTCCCGGATGAGCCAATTGGATTAACGATAATCCTGCTGCTAGAGGCGCTAGTGTCGCTAGTGTCGCCGCGGATTAAGAGCGACGACGGTAAGTTTGAAAAGCGACATGAGCGGAAGGATTATCGTTATCGCAATTGGCTAACCCGGGACGAGATAAAAGAATTGAGGAATAGGGAAAGATGAACGAAAAACAGGAAGTGACGTGGAGGGTTTTGATTGGTAAAAATAAGACGAAATGTGATTGGTTCGTTAATTCGGGTGGAAGATGAAGGAAGCAAGATAAAAGAGTATGGAGGACACGTGATGGAGAGGAGCGGAGCGGCGAGGTGTTGTCTGTGCGGAGGTCGGGACTGAAAGAGGGAAAAGATGGCGAACGAGGGATGAAAAGTATAACAGAAAGTGACGTGTGAAGTTGTGATTGGTGGGAATAAGAAGTGATGTTATTGGTGGAAAAGAACAAATGAAAGTTGTTGATTGGTAAGAATAAGAGAGATTATGATTGGTGGAAAGAAAAAGGTGTGGGAGTGGGGTATGTTGGAGGTGATGGGAAAGGTAAGTTTTCCTACCAACAAGATTTGCAAAAGCCTCTCCAGAACTCATCAGCAATTTTTGAACGTTGGATGGTAGTTTTCTTGAGTGGATAGAGAGATGGGGCGATATGAGACGCGGTGGCGAAAATGGGTACTAAACAAGATGGCGGAGACAAGAGGTCTAAGGACGAGGAAATTTCGAGGTTAGTGGTCAACATGGCGGACGCAAGAGGTGGGGGCAAGGAGACGCGGTGGTGAGAATGGGAACTAAAAGAAGATGGCGGAAGCAAGAGCTTAGAAGAGCAGATTTTGAGGTTAAAATAGTGGGAACTAAAAATGGCGGAGGGTCGGCGACAAGGAGATGCGGTGGCCAACGTGAGAACTAAACAAGATGGCGGACGCAAGAGGAGGGTAAGGAGACTTGAGGTTAAGATTTTTAGGTTAAAACAGGACGTAAGAAGGGGAACTAAATCCAAGATGGCGGAGGCAAGGGTGGGACCAGGAGAAGTGAGGCGCGGTGGTAAAAATGGGAACTAAACAAGATGGCGGAGGCAGGAAGTTCAGGTTAAAAATATGAGGTAAACGTGGAGAACTTAAACCAAGATGGCGGTGGCGTAGTGGTGAAAATGGGAACTAAACAAGATGGCGGAGGCAAGAAGTCAAGGGACGAAGAGATTTGAGGTTAGGGTCAACATGCGAAAGATGCCGAACGCAACAGATGGTGACGAGGAGATTTGATGTTGTGAAAACTAAACAAGATGGCGGACGCGCGTGGTGACGAAGATTTCACAAAAGAAAAAATAAATATCATACCTTGAACGAGAAAGGAAGCAGCCAAGTAACTAACACGAAAGTTGAAAACACAAAAGAGCACAGAAATATAATGCTTGTGTAAAAAGGAAGGCAGGAAGTGACGTGGCATGTTATGATTGGAGAAAATCAGACGATTTGTGATTGGTGAAAATAAAACGTGATTGGATTGGACAAAGGAATAAATAAGGCGAAGTGAAGGTGTTTTGCGGCGGTATTGACGATAGCCGTGATCGTTAACGCATCTGTTGGGATTGAAACCCAGTACCAAAACCCAACACATTAAAAAATTACTCTTTGAACCTTCGTTTTGAATGTGACATCACAACTTCGAATTAAACGTGAACTTTAACGGTATTTTAAATAGGAATGTTGGTGGAATGTGGACTTCTTTTTTACTTTGGGACTCAAACCCGGTACCAGAACACTAAACCATGTATTTCTACCGCAACGCTATTTTAAAATGTGGTGGAATGTGGAGTTTGTAGTTTGGGACTCAAACCCAGTACCAAAACACCAAAGGATATATTCCTACGCCAAGCAGGCCCGAAAAATAATTATGCGTGTGGTACTTACCTCTTACTGGTGTTGATGCGTCACCAAAAGCGCAGCAGCTTCACGCGACGCGAAAAAATAAAAGCAAACTGTTTTTGAACATGCTTAACCAGCTTTAAGATCAACCAACATCACTACGCACTGATATACCTAGGTTTTTAAAGCGGTACAGACGCCCTTTGCACAGACGTAATCTAACTATACCAAAAACCTGGTACTGGACCATCGTAATGGTCGCTAGCGTACGTAGGAGCAGGGTTCTCATTGCCGGTCGAAAGCGGTCAAAAAAGTGTACGACGCAGGTGTTCACAGTAGCTACTGTCGAAGTCAACCGTCGAGGTGTGAATGAACCAAATCTGTTCTTGCCGGCAATCTAGCTCGGAGATGTGAGGAGCGGTGGCAAAAATGGGAACTAAACAAGATGGCGGAGACAAGAAGTCAAGAACGAGGGGATTTGAGGTTAGTGGTCAACATGGCAGACGCAAGAGTGGTAATCAGCAGTCGATGTGCGTCACGATATGGCCGCCGCGATTAAAGAGCTGCAAACTGCGCGATAACTTGAAAAATGACTGTGAACGGGTGCTGATTAGAATACATGAATTATACAACAACAACGAGCGTGATACAACTTAACGCAATAATATGGCAATACGTTTTGGCATAAGTTTTTTGCATTAATTTTATATAATGGATTGCGAAAATGGAAGTTTCTATTTGTATTTATGACAATTCCAACTGCAAATTCAGCGCCACTTCATTAGACAGCGGAATATGAGGATCAACAATGAGTGCATTGTTCATGAATGATCTGAGATCGCCGCCATTTAGATAGTACATAGTAGGATCCACGGGGCCGGGGACACTGGTTTCCGCGGAACTTCCACCTACCATGGTTTGAGTAGCCATGGAATGATCTACCTGGCCGTGCTGTTGTGCAGCGGAAGAAGTGGAGGGGATGGCAAAAGTTGGTTGGAAACTTCGCCCGGCGGCCATGTTGTGGAGGGAGGTGGCTTCCGGCATCTTAACCAGGCTTTTTCCTCCTACCATGCTGTTGCTGATGGTGCGGTTGGCGGCCATATTCGACAGTTTATTGCAATGCGTGCAACAAGGCCACACAGCCACTTGTTGCCCGCGTCGAAAGTTTGTGCGTGATTTTTGTCAGATTTTATGCACCGCACAACACAAAATCACTACACACGACACTGATAGTTTTAAATATTTGACACTGATGTTGAAGTTGAGGCGGGGCACTATTTTTAACTCCACACGCACTTAATAAATCACATAGCCGTTCGAAAATACTTAACTTTACGCGAAAAGCGCTAGTGGGAGTGCAAGCTCAACCACTATTAGCAACATGTAGCAAGCGTTATAGTTCTGCTCACGTTAGTCTCGGAGAAAGCAGTAAAAGAACGATTCTCAAAGCAGCAGCAGTACGTGAATGACCGTGTGAACGGATGCTTGGCGGCCATATTCGACAGTTTATTGCAATGCGTGCAACAAGGGCACACAGCCACTTGTTGCTTGCGTCGAAAGTTTGTGCGTGATTTTTCTCAGATTTTATGCACCGCACAACACAAAATCACTACACACGACACTGATAGTTTTAAATATTTGACACTGATGTTGAAGTTGAGGCGGGGCACTGTTTTTTAACTCCACACGCACTTAATAAATCACATAGCCGTGCGGAAATACTTATCTTTCCGCGAAAAGCGCTAGTGGGAGTGCAAGCTCAACCACTATTCGCAACATGTAGCAAGCGTTATAGTTCTGCTCACGTTAGTCTCGGAGAAAACAGTAAAAGAACGATTCTCATGCGCAGCGGAAGCAGCAGCAGTATGTGAATGACCGTGTGAACGGATGCTGATGGAGCAGTCAAAGTGGGTTACAATATGGCCGCCGCGATTAAAGAGCTGCAAACGGCGCGATAACTTGAAAAATGACCATGTGAACGGGTGCTGATGGAGCAGCCGATGTGCGTCACAATATGGCCACAGCGATTAAAGAGCTGCAAACTGCGCGATAACTTTAAAAATGGCCGTGCGAACGGATGCTCATCAGCGAGAAAATCTTTTAAATGTGGTTTTATGGTCGATGGTAGGAAAAAGTGCAGCGGTGGATGGACGGTGTGACCGGAAGTGCACCGGAAATGGCTGGGATTTCAACTTGGCAAGTTGTGGCGCCAGGATTTTTAATGAGGCATTTCACTCGACGCGCATGCTGAAACTGCGGTTGCGATAAGCCAACTTATAAAAACCCAGTGCCAAGAGCAGCCGGCCGTAGTGAGAAACGGGGGCGATAGTGGATTTTGCTGTAAAATCGTGCTATTTGTCGTGATATAAGTTTTAGAGCAATACGCGCACATGTGCGGGTGTCTTCATCGATCGGTATTGACCATCGCACTAGTGATAGCAGAACATACGCCGCAGCAGTTGTTCCCAGAGTGTTAAAGCGGAGAAAAATAGTTTAAAATAAAAACAAAATAGCAGAAATACACAGCAGCAGCACTTTGAAGGTAAAGAGCGATCGGTGCATTCGGACGATAAGATGGATCCGCAACCCGGGGGAAGTCGCGATGACACCATGCAGCCTACGTTCGAAATTATAGGGCACAAGCAGAGAACGCTGCCAAGGTTTTTTCCGGCTTTACAGAGTCGCAAATTACCGTAAACCCGGTCCCCAGAGATGTTAACCGGAAGCAATGGGTATCGCATTTGTTTAACGATATTCTAAACTTTGCGAAAGAGAACCTGTTAGAAAACGAACCGGGATATTTAGGCATATCCATAACAGACGAAAAGGAGGCGTCTAAAGCCTTCAATATGAGCGTGAGGCGCGTAGAGCAATTGAATGCGGATGTCATTGTTCGAAGCATCGAAAGAGTAATGCAAAGTAACCAACAATTCTTGCTAAGCGGTCCTCTTCATGTAACGTTTGTGTGGACCAAGGAGGTCTCGGGTTCGTGCCACCAACCTTGCGATGCCTGTAGGGACAATAAAGGCTATCGTGAAGTGCTTTAAATGCAAATGGTATTGCCGCCAGTGTCATCATCCCTCGGCACACAAAAAAGAATTTCATAGGTGCGACGCCAGGTGTGCTAAATGCCATCAGCAGTGCGATGCGCGATTTGACGCCTACATACGCTGCGCCGAGTGCAACAGATATTTTAAGGGACCGACATGCTTTGCAAACCACGCAAAGAAAGGCGTTTTTTACCCAAAGGCGCTGTCGGTGTGCGATGTAGAAAAGGTTGCACGTCTTGCAATAAGCTCGTGAATGCGAGGTACAGAAAAACCGCGCACGAGTGCGGGGAAAAGTACTGCTATCATTCCAAGACACACGTGAATTCTATTTACATGTGCTATATGCAGCCGTATGCCACAAAGAACAAAAGAAACCGGTACGTGTTTATGTTTATCGACTTTGAATGCACGCAAAACATTCCATATACCGGCAAAAAGGACACATACGAGCATGTACCTAACTTGTGCGTGTTATACCACGCCTGTCCGCTCTGCATCGACGAACGCCACAAGACGGCATACTATACCGAATGCGGTTGCAAAGAATGGGTGTTTATGGACGAGCCCGTGAAGCAGCTTTTCGAACACATCGCGCAGGCGAGGTTCGAAGCCTGGGACGTCTACGTCGTGGCGCATAACCTCAGAGCTTACGACGGGCAGTTTTTATTAAAGTACATGCTGGTGCACTTAGACTGGGCGCCGAAGATCATCATGAACGGGAGCAAGATCTACAGGTGAGGTACGGTGACGTCACGTTTCTAGACTCGCTCAACTTCATACCCATGCCACTCTCCCGCTTTTTCAAGACCTTCGGATTGAAGGAATGCAAAGGTTATTTCCCGTACCTGTTTAACACGAAGGAAAACGAGCAGGTTCGATTCCCGACAAAAGGCATTACTGTCCGGAGGGCATGTCGGCGGAGGGTCGGAAACCCTTTGAGCAGTGGCACGAAGAAAAGGCGTCCTCCGGGTACGTCTTCGACATGAGGGCGGAGATGGTGACGTATTGCAAGATGGACGTATTTCTACTCAGTCAGGGAGTTTCCAAATTCAGAAGGGAATTCTTGGACGAGAACGGAATAGACCCGTTCAGACAATGCGTCACCATCGCGCAGGCGTGCATGTGCGTGTATAGAAAGCGCTTCATGCCGCTTAAAAAAATGCCCTCTTGCCAGCGGACGGGTATCGACTAGCGGACCGGCAGTCTCGCGCCGCATGCATATGGCTAACTTGGCTAGAGATGCAAAACCGCATTGTCATCCAGCACGCCATGCGAGGACGCGAAGTTAAAATCGTGGGGCACAAGGTGGACGTGTACAGAGAGGCTGAAAAAACCGCGTACTTTTTCCACGGCTGCTTTTACCACGGCTGCAGGCGGTGCTTTCACAATCGCCATGCGGTGATATACAACTCGGGACACGAAACCATGTCTTCCAGGTTAGAGAGCACCGAGAATGTCACGGCCAAGATCAAGGCCGCCGGCTACGCCGTGGTGGAAATGTGGCAGTGCGAGTTCAACGCCGCGATGAAGGCCAACCAGGACCTCGCGCGCCACGCAAGGGACTTTGCGTTACCCGAACCCCTGAACCACAGAGACGCCTTCTACGGAGGTCGCACCAACTGCACCAAGACGTACTGCGAGGCGAAGGGGGATAGCAAGATCTACTACTACGACGTATGCAGCCTTTACCCGTACGTGAACAAGACGAAGTCCTACCCCGCGGGCTACCCCAAGATCCACGTGGATCGATTCCCGCGCTTGGAAGACGTGGGGGGCGGGTTGGTGAAGTGCGAGGTTCTACCGCCGCAACACCTGTACCACCCGGTGCTACCGGCGCGCATCGGCGGCAAGCTCATGTTCCCGCTATGCCGCGCTTGTGCGGAGGCGGAGAACCAAGACGAGTGCCACCACGGAGAGCGCGAGAGGGCGTTGTCGGGTACCTGTGTGATCGGCGAGATGAAGTTCGCCCGGAGGAGGGGTACCGCCTCCTCCGGGTCCACGAGATCTGGGAGTACGACGTGGTGCGGCACGAACCGACCACCGGAGCCAAGGGTCTCTTCGAGGACTACGTGATTGAGTTCTTGAAGATCAAGACCGAAGCCTCCGGCTGGCCCTCGGATTGCAACGACCCTGCCGCAAAGCAGCAGTACGTGGAGCAATTCTTCCAGCACGAAAGCGTCGCCCTGGATCCCCAGGCCGTCGCCACCAACCACGGCAGGCGGGAGCTGGCCAAGCTGATGCTCAAAAGCTTCTGGGGCAAACTGGGGCAGAGAGAAAACCTCCCCACTTGCGAGCTGGTGGAACGGTACGACCGCCTCCTGGAGCTGCTCAACGACCCGGTCGTGGAAGTGCAGACCTACGTGCCCGTCACCGACCGGATCATGTGCGCGGTGTGGAGGTACTGCGAGCAGCACCGCAAGGTCAACCCCACCGCCAACGCCGTCCTGGCGGCCTACACCACGGCTCACGCGTGCCTGGTGCTCTACTCTTACCTCAAGAGGCTGGGAGAACGGGTCTGCTACTTCGACACCGATTCCGTCGTCGTCGCCGGCGCTCCGGGTGACTGGACGCCGTCCGTTGGACGCCTCCTGGGGGACATGACGGACGAGCTGGAAAAGTACGGGAGGGGCTCTTACATTGCCCGGTTCGCCTCCACGGGGCCCAAGAGCTACTGCATGGAGATCGTTTGCCCCGAGACGGGCAAGACCTTCTCGGTGTGCAAGGTGAAGGGGATCACGCTCAATTCGGGCAACCTGGAGCTAGTGAACGCCGAAGTGATTCGCGACGAGGTGCTGAGGGACAACGACCGTACGGTGAAGCTGGCGGGCACGCAGATTTCGCGGAAACCGTCTTGGACGGTCGTCACCGAACCCAGCTCGAAGACGTTTAGGATGGTGGTCAACAAGCGCGTTCTCGTCGGCGATCACGATTCCTATCCCTACGGGTTCAAGAGGAACGCATAAATGAGACGTCTAGAGCCGCGCCAAAGTCATTTCGAACCGGGCGCCCCTGAGGAGACGATGCCCGGGACCTGGGGCGATTCGAGTTTCCCAGCACGATGCTCGTGGCGGGGCCGTCGCGCTGCGGCAAGTCGACCTTCGTGAAAAACCTGTTACGCCACGCGCACCGGATGTTCGACGTGCGCCCAGGAGGGTGCTGTGGTGCCACCCGCCGGAGTATTCGCCGAGACTCGAACCCTCGGCTCTGCGTTGCGAGACCCACGCGGGCATACCCGAACTTGCTTCGGTGGGCGAGAACGACCTCGTCGTCCTCGACGATCTGATGCTGGAGGGGGGGCGGGAAGGACGTGTCCAATTTTTTCACCAGAAACTCCCATCAAAAGCGCTTCGGCATCGTCTACAGAACGTGTTTCCGCAGGGTCAGAAATATCGCAACATCTCTCTGAATGCAAACTACGTCGTGGTCTTCAAGAACAACCAGGACAAGATGCAGATCGAGAGACTGTGCCAGCAGATCGAACCCAGGAACTCTAGGTTTCTCTTGGAGGCCTTCGAGAAGGCCACCGAACGCCCTCACGGGTATCTCGTGTTGGAGTGCACTCAGTACACGCCCGCCCGATACAGGTATCGAACCGGCGTGCTGCCGGGGGAAAACCTCTCTTATTTCGTACCCAACTGAGACCGCCGGGAGGGCTCGGGTTCGTTTCGTTCTATATTTCTGCTTTTTTGCGTGGCTTATCCTGGCAGGGTCTTACTCAACTGAGGCCATTGCTTTTAAATAAAAAGTACCGCTTTGGGAGCGAACGTCATTATCGCGCAAGCAGGGCTAGAGGTAGGTTAAGGCTTGCGACGCTGACCAGTCCTCGTATAGCGAGACAGCACGGTGATTTGACGGCTCTGGCCAAGGCGAAGGCCCCTCTGCGCAAAAAGTTGTTAAAAAATGCCGATGGCGATCTGATCAAGGCCAATTGCGAATGTATGCTCAACGTGTGCAGAGGTCACGTGCAACTTCCCGCAAAGTGCTTGGGTCGCCTAAAGAAGCACAAGGCTTCTTGGAGGAAGTTGACGGATAAACGGGTTCCTCTGAAGAAGAAGAAGAAGAAGAGCATCTTGGTTCAAAAAGGAGGTTTTTTGCCGGCATTTCTCCTACCCGTCTTGGCTTCGCTTGGCGGCGCGCTAGTGTCGAAATTAACAGGATGAAGTACGGCAAGCAGATCCTCGTTGCACCGCAACCAAAGACCGTCGATAAGCTTCACGCTATAGACCGCACCATATCCAGATTGGCTAAAGAAATTCAGAACCTGCAGAGCGCAAAGCTCTCTGCCGACGAAACGTGGCGGCTCGTAAAATATAAATTGGACAACTACCTCGATCTCGTGGCACAAGTCAGAAAGCCCTTCCTTGGCGAAAGCAAAAGCGACGACGACACCGATTACGAAGACGTGTACGAACGCGTGCCGGTGAAGCAGGAGGTCGAACCCCGAACCATAAAGGTCAACCTCCTCGCGCCTCGCAAAAAAAGAGGGCAAACCCTGCCAATCCGAAAAATAAATCGAAATCACCTTCCGCGTCGTACCATTTTCGCAAACGCGTCTGGCAACCCCTGTACAAGTAAAGCATGAAGGAATGGAAGGGGCTAAGGCGATACTATGCCAAACCGGAACACTATGCCGGTTTGGGTACGGTCAAGCCCCTTCGAAAGGCCACGGGTGCGTCTAAGGCGAACATCGAGTCCTTCCTTTAAACCCAGGACAGTTACACTCTGCACAAACCGGTCAGAAAGCGGTTCCCCACCAGATATTATCACGTGACGAATATGGACGATCTTTGGGAGGCCGATCTAAACGTCATGAACAGCGTGAGGGAACATAAAAAACCTTGCGTGTACATTCTGACCGTTATCGACGTATTTTCCAAATATGCATGGGCCGTACCCCTGAAATCGAAGCTGGGTACCGAGGTTGCGCAAGCGTTTCGCTCCATATTGTCCCAACGCTTCCCCAGGGTCCTCCAAACGGACAAGGGAACCGAGTTTACCAACAAGACTTTTCGCGACTTTCTGAAGAAACACGACGTGAAACATTACACAACCAAAAATAACGTTAAAGCCAGCGTCGTGGAGCGCTTCAACCGCACCTTAAAAACCACGATGTGGAGGTATTTCACGCACAAAAACAGTTACAGATACCTGGAGGTCCTTCCGGCCTTACTCGAGTCGTACAATAACTCGCATCACAGGTCCATAAAAATGGCTCCGAAGGACGTGAACGAATCTATCATTTTACGAGTGTACCGCAATCTCTACGGAAATAGGACCCTACCTCGCGCAGGGAAACCCAGATTTTCCGTGGGTGATCACGTGCGCATCTCTAAAGAAAAACTGAAATTCGACAAGGGCTACGAGAAGAATTGGACGGACGAAATATTTCGGATAGCCGAGGTGGTGCGCGGTCGGCCAGTGGTATATAAGTTGAAGGATCTGGCCGGAGAAGCCATAGACGGCATATTTTACACCGAGGAGCTACAAAAGGTCGCGCTACCTCGGACTTTTAAGATCGAACGTGTTTTACAGACCAAGGGCCGAGGGCGCAACAAGCAGGTCTTGGTAAAGTGGAAGGGGTATCCGGCAAAGTTTAACTCGTGGGTTCTGGCTTCGACCATCGATTCGACATGATTAAGACGAAGCCCTTCTCCATCACTCTCGTGAGCAACGCTTCCATGGAACACTTTACCGACAACACCACGGCCAGATTTTCTAATATCTTGCCCGAAAGAATCGTTCTGCAGGGAGAATGGGAGGTCGCCCTGCAAAAGGTCAGGTATCCGGTGAAATTTTATAACCTTTCGCGAGACGATGCCCGTCTGGTGGGCACCAAGTACACCATGACGCTCCTCCCCACGCATTCCAAATTCAGCCTGGAAATGCCGCAAGGCATCGTGCACAATCCCAAAGACTTGGTGAACCTCGTCAACGCCGTTCTACTCGAACACTTGCACGTGGAAAACTTCTTCCTCTTTGACGAGCGCAAGAAGACGGTGGGCGTGAATGCCGCCGTCGCCCATCCCGAACCACTACCCGACATTCCGTTCGACGGGTTTGTGGAAAATGTCGCGCGCACGGCCGTACCGTACGCGGTCGGCGAATACGAAGCTCTGAACGATGCGCCCCACCAGAGACCCAAGCCGAAACCGAAACCGAAGCCCCCGGCTTCGGGGCAGCAGAAACCCGTGGCGGCTCGTCCCGTCAGACCCGCGGCATCTACCACAAAACCCAAACCAGACGTTTCAAAATCGGAGGACCCTCCGGGACTTCTACACCGCATCCACAGTTTGCTCTTAACGCCCGCTATGGCAAAAATGTTGGGTTTCGAGCCCTACGTTAACGTCATTCTCGAAAAAGCTCCTAAACACCCCGTAGATCCTTATATGGGGTTTCCTTACGAAATGTTCATCTATTGTAATCTAGTGACCCCGCAAGTCGTGGGCGACACCTTCGCCCAAGTCATAGAGAGCGCGGCCGTGGAATACGAAAGAAGCAACAACACTTACATGAGCGACGAAAAGACGTTTTTTCCCCAAAATTGGGTACCGTTGATTCAGCAAAACTTCAAGACGGTCAACATAGATTTAGGAGCGGTTACGGCGATCTCTTGCCATTCGCCGACGGATTTTCCTCTACTATAGTTCTCGCTTTTCGTCCGAAACAGACGTAATGGACGTGCACGCCGTGACGCGGTACTACCTCAATCAGGCCGGCGGCGCGTTCGACGATCGCGATTTTATTCTCTACAGGGGCAAGCGCTACCAAAGAGGCAGCGGTCTCTTTTCAGCCCTCGGAGGACTCTTCAGAAGGTTGCTACCGTTTTTAAAGAGCGGAGCAAAAGCAGTCGGAAAGGAGGCCTTAAAGGCGGGCGCTCACGTTCTGTCCGATGTGGCTGTCGCGGGAGCAGCGCCAAAGGAAGCGCTCCAACGGAGGCTCAAGGAGTCCGGATACAATTTAAAGCGAAAAGCCGACGAAAAGCTCGATGCCATGCTCGGTTCCGGCGCCAGGCGCCTCAAGAGAATAAAACCGAGCAAATCCAAAAAGAGCAAGCAGTCGAAGCTGAAACGCGGTAGGCGTAAGGTGCAAGACGTATTTTCGTAATGGCAGACGCGGCCGTCCACATGAGTTCCGAACTGGACCTCTTTACAGAGGTGCCGTTTCAGATGAGCATCGAGGAGTCACGGTTCCTATACCTAAACCCTCAAAACACTTTAATGAAAAATGCCCCCATCACCTTTCATTATTCCGGAAATGCGGACGATTACCTAGACTTGACCTACGTCGTACTCGAACTCATGGTGCGCATTGTAGATGACAAAGGAGAGGCCTTAAACGCTGACGCTAACGCCACTCTGGTCAACAACGCCTTAAATTCCCTGTTTCAACAGGTGGAGGTAACCCTCAATAACGTCATCGTCTCCATGCTGCAAGCCGGTTACCCCTATAGAACCTACCTCGAGACGCTTCTCAATTACTCCGAAGATGCCATGAACACCAAACTAGAATCCACCCTCTGGAGAAAGGACACGGCAGGCATCATGGACACTTTTATCGCCAATGCGGGTTTTCAGTGGCGTCAGGGGTTTACCAAAGGGAGCAACGTCGTACAGCTCATCGGTCCTCTGTCCATCGCTCTGTTTAGACAGGATAAGCTGCTTTTGAACAACGTTAGCATGACCGTCAAGCTCACTCCCGCCTCTCCCCAGTTTTATCTGTTTTCCGACGTAGATACCTTTAAGGGGTACGCCGACATCGTGTCCGCCACGCTGCGCTTAAAATCGGTGCGGCCCTCGCCGACCATAAAGCTCGCGCACCAGGCCGTGCTCGCAAAGGGCAACACAAAGTACCATCCCAAGGACGTCAGCTTTCACGCTCTCAGCATCCCCAAGGAGTCCAGGGCAATGACGTTTAGCGACGTGTGCGTAGGGCAAGTTCCCAGGAGAGTGGTAGTAGCCATGGTCACCGACAAGGCCTATTCCGGCCATTTTAACTCAAATCCGTACAACTTGAAACATTTTAAAATGAACTTCTTTCAGCTCTACGTGAACGGGCAACCCGTTCCCTCCCAACCTCTGCAACCCGACTTTACAAAGGGACACTATTTGCAATGCTTTCAAACCCTGCAGGACGGCCTAGGCATTCATTTCAAGGACGAGGGACACTCCATCTCCAGAGAAACCTACCCGCAAGGGTATACGATAATGGTTTTCGATCTCACTGCAGACATGAGCGCTAACGAGTCTCACATCTCGGGTCAGCGCCACGGAACCGTCTCTATAAGCATCGGTTTTTTCCGATAAATTGACAGAACCGGTCATACTTCTGCTGCTAGCGGAAATATATCGCACGGTCGAAATCGACGCCAACCCATTCATTTTGGTATCATGAACACCTTTCAAATTCAACGGTTTCTATCGACATGCCCCTCTACGTGCTCTCACTTTTTAGGCGTCTACCCCTGCGATAAACTACCCGTACTTCACGACATTCGAACGCCTCCCTTGGTGCTAGTGGCTAACACCGACCCCAGCACCAAATCCGGGCAACACTGGGTTTGCATCTTTGTGGTCAAAAACTCGCATGGAGAATATTTTGACAGTTACGGCATAGGACCGCTTTCGCCCCATTTTCTCCGGTTCTTAAATTCGGTCTGCGGGACGCGTTGGTCCACCAACGCCAGAAGGCTGCAAGGTTTCGACAGCACCACTTGCGGCCATTACGACATCGCCTACCTCACCCACCGCTGCTCCGGCTTACCTAAGCATAAATTCTTCTCAAAATTTCACGTCAGCAATCACGCGCATAATGTCATTCGCAAAACGTACAAAGACGCATGCCGCGCAAAGTGCTCTGACGCTCAGCAAACTTGTCAACCCTTGAAGGTGAGTACGTGTGTGTGTGTGTGTCACT
The DNA here is from genome assembly GCA_030765065.1 of Deroplatys truncata. Lineage (NCBI taxonomy): Eukaryota > Metazoa > Arthropoda > Insecta > Mantodea > Mantidae > Deroplatys > Deroplatys truncata. The sequence continues at coordinate 490,340,505 of CM060990.1, forward strand.
ATTCATCACATCTAACCTAATCCATCCTCTTGCACTTGCTTTCAGAAGACGCTCCTGTTCATATAAAAAGCAACGTCACGGTGCCGCTCGCCTCATTCAGAGTGCGCCATGCAGCACGCGGATACAGTCATGCTGCCATGCAGCACGCCGACCAGGTAGGTCCGCACCTATGTATTAGCTTGCTTTTTTCTATCCCGTTTATCTCTCTATCCCTCACATTATTATTATTGTTTTGTGTGTTCCAGTATAACCGAATTTCAAACCCCGACCAACTCAAAACCCGGGGAAAAAAGGAAACTACCCATCTTCGACCTCCAACAGCATCCCGACAGCCCTGCTCCGCCAGCACAGTTCCAACACAGTGCAGTTGTGGGTCCTCTGGCGGATATCTTATTCCTCAACCCGCAACAAACTAAATTCGTCAGTGCGGGATTCTCCCACCAGTCGCCGCACCATCTCGTCGTCACCATTGCCAAATGTGGACAGCACAACGCAGTCGTCATGAGTTCCTCGCAGTGGCACAAACTCGTCGAAGCCATCCCCATCATTCACAAACGCTTGAATGACCCACAGGGACGTCTACAGGAATTTCAATTCAGCGACAGCGTCACCATCGTGTTTAAGTTTGTGTTCGGAAAGCTAAAGCTCGTTTTCAAAGACCCGCAAAGCGCTTCCGTTACGCTCAACCAACAAGAATGGCACGTGTTGCATGCCCTGCAGCGCATCATTACCGACATCATGTATCACAAAAAGAAGGAAGAGATGGACGTGCAAAATCAAATCATGGCATACCACAAGTACATGCTTCAAAACCATGCCTCCAAAGTTCCCTTACATAACATGAATTTCACGCAGTTCACCAAGTACATACGGTGCGCCAATTTTAGAACATTCCTCGAGGTGCCATTTCCTCAACACCCATTTCGCACTGCGCATCTCACAAAATAGTCCTTAGCGCGCATGTATTTCTACCAGCGTTCCAACCGCACCTCACCCAATCATCTCGCGCCCTTCGCTCCCGCATCATGGGTTACAGAAGTTATCTGTCGGTGTACTACCATGACAGTAAGGTGTTTAAAAACTACGAGGTGGACGGTCACCCCCATAAAAATACACCTTATGCACTTCGCTTCGTCGACAGCACCTACGACGGAAAATCCGTCTCCGCCAGAGTTCACAGCTGCGAAACCAAAATTCATTTTGTGCTATCTAACATGTACTTCAACGATATCCATTTCAAAGCAGATAAAGAAGACGCACAACATCAGTGGTTCCAATTTGTGCCCGCAAGAGGTTTATACATCGTTTTCTACGAACAGCAATACATTTCCACAGACAAAATGCAGCAAATGTTAAACGAAAACCCCATGTGCTACGGCACGTGCTTAGCGGCGCATTTGGGTCGCGAATCACCCTATATCATACCCGATCACATTCACGGCGTTTGCATTTTCAGCACCGTTCAAAACAGAGTTCTCCTCCAAGAGGAAAACCGTTAAATCAACGGACACAGTGTTTTTCCTGCGGATGTTGTGCAATAATCGCTAAGCGCTTCCGGCGGATGTAGTGAACCTCCAACAAACGTTTCCCCCACCAGTGCTTCCCCCTGATGTGGTAAATCTCCAACGAACTTTTCCCCCGCCAGTGATTTCCTGCTTCCGGTAGTTGGGTTATATTTATGCACGCGCATTCTTTTCCCCTTCATTCGGTGCTAGCCAGCCGTGGGGGAATGCCAGGACCGACGTGTAAAGACTTCCACTGCTCGTTTTGCTTTCACCAAACGTGCAGCTGCGAACTTAGGCACCGTCTCACCCGCCTGTGCACGCAGTGTCAACTCGGTTTCTACGAAGACCTCGATCAACTCAACAAGCAAATTCAACAATTCCTTCGAAGGTACTCCGCTAGAAACACCACATGAACTGCTTCATCGTGCTCTTTCGGTATCTCGATAACGGACGAAGAATCCACCTGCTACTGCCCAGGGAACGCCAAGTGCTGCTTCAGAACGGCATATACATCTTTGAACGTTATCCCCCAAGCGACGTCGACCGTGTGTGGAACCAACTTCCCAGAGACGCACAGGTAGTTTGCGCACCTTATCGCAGGTGTAAACAACACTACAACCTTCCTCATCAAACCACTCATATAGACGGTCCTCCCCCGTTTATCAAAAACTGCCATCTGTGCCGTCATAATGTCACAGGACTCCCTTAAAGAGCTAGAAGAACTTCCCGCAGCGCCGACACTCTCAGCGTATCTACGCTTGAACAGCACGTACCGTATCGTGTCGTCGGCGTCAAAACACTCGACACCGTTCACGGTACAAAGCTCGTCGCCAAACTCTACAACGACACAGAAGTTTTCCTACCAACAATATTTGCAAAAGCCTCTCCAGAACTCATCAACAAACTCAACTCTACCTCATTCTGCATCATATACGCAGGCGAGGAAAAACTACGCAGCGGTTTCAAACGTCACATCGTCACGTTCTCCCCATATAACCCTAAATAATGTCCGACGAAGCCTATCCCGTACCCGTGGGGAACAATCTTAACCTACAACTCATTCTCAACGCAGCATCACCTATCCGTATCCTCTGCATCTCCAACTCCTATTTCCGCAGCAGCAGAGTTGTCACCATCACACTCGACGTCCAAGGGGCTCACGCCGTCCACGTCAAATGCGTACCTACCAAAGGGCACCAGCATCAACAAGACGCACTATGCATCATATACCTCGGCAACAGCAACATGCCTGCTCTAACCAACTAAGTCACATCCACAGGATGCTTCTCAACCAGCCATTACAACGAATTTACCATCCCCATCTATATACCAACCTTCACCGAGTTCGTCAACGAAAGTTTCTCTCACCTGCTCGTCACCTGCATCACCAAACCTATCCACCAATTTACCGTCGATAGCAGCAGCAGCGATGACGAGGACTCAAAGTGCACCACGTACTTTAAAATCATTGTTGTGCGCGAAATCTGTGTGTCCTAGTGCCTCAACAAACTATGAATTTTAATGTGCTTTTTTTCTCCTAATATTTCTTATATTGTTCATTTATTGTATTCATATGTTAATTTCCTGTAATCAAATAGTCCATTATGTTATTCTCAAACTATGTATTCATATGTTAAGCAAATAATACATCATGTTAATCTCAACTATGTATTCATATCTTTATCCAATGTACTGTATTCAAATTATAAATAAAGAAAACAGTCCCGGATGAGCCAATTGCAATAACGATAATCCTTCCGCTCATGGCGCTTTTCAAACTTACCGCCGTCGCTCTTAATCCGCGGCGACACTAGCGACACCAGCGCCGCTAGCGGCAGGATTATCGTTAATCCAATTGGCTCATTCGGGACTATTACTACTTGAGTATTACCTTCACGAAATACATGAAGGTTTTCATTGCTCCAGTACCTACAATTGTGTTTGCTGACAAACCCATTTAAGAAAAAGTACGCTTCTGCACTAAAACAGATATGTTGTGTCTAATTTTGATCATTTCCGATTCTATGAGACATCTGTTCACAAAATTCTACTCTTTATCAAAATCGTCTTCGCTGAGCTCTTAGTGAATTTATATTTTGTGGAGATAACATTTGTTCATTTTTAGCACTTTATGTATGGAACCAACCGAAAATGTTGTTACAGGAGATACTTTTGGAATGGACGTGGTATGTTCAATATGAACTGGTCTAATATTTCAATCTGCGAAATTTCATCGAGTTTTCTAGGTTGTTTATTTACTTTATTCCACACAGAAACAGCTTCTTCAAATTTACGTACAAGAATTATGACATCGGTGGCATGCTTTTCTCAGGATGCCTCTAGTTAAAACAGCTGCAGTTCTGCGGGTACAGCGGTCTTCAAGTCCATAAATAAATAAATAAATAAATAAATATGATTTCTGCTCTCTCTTGAATGGAATACACCATTTTAAAAACATTTAATACACAAGAAATGTTCGAAATGGTCTTTCACAATAACAACAATCCAGGTTTCTAGGCAAAGATTTAAAACAAAAGATGTAAAATAAATTAATGACATGAATAAATAACTGAATACTCTTTTACAATTAAGTATAAAACATAGGGGTGCCATTTGAAATTCCAAAGTGGGGGTGGCTGGATGTGAAACCTAAAATGCAATTAAGACCTGTTTTAAGCTTACCCCTCAATATCTAAGTTGACGTGTTTTTTGTTTAAATTAAATTTAAATAAATTGTTATTTAGACTTGGAAATTTTTAAATGCAAACCCTGTATATACTATTGGATTATGTCCACCGGATGATAAAATGTCCACATGAATACAGTCAATGGTGTCTACAATGCTAGGAAAATTTGCAATTGCAAAAAATTCTTGGTTCACTGTGGCCATAAGGAAGCGATAATTGCGATATTTTCTTCGTGTATCTGCACACCGTGGATTTCAAATCCCATTGCAGTCACAATTAAAAATATGGAATGACCCCGTGGCAAAATATTGGTGTTACCAGCAGCTGTTGAATCGGTAAGGGTGATCGATTTCTGTTCGTAGGGTATTCCACTCCCGGTTCAATTTCTTCTAGTATTTTCAACACTACCCGTTTTCATAATATGTAGCGAGTCACAAATTTTACGTCAATTATTTCGTAGAAGTGGTTATTTCTATCGCGAATAAAGCGTCCTGGGTCCATATTTTGAATAAATTCATTGAACAACATTTCAGTATCGAAATTATCCATTGTTCACTTACTGGAATGAAAGTAAATTCGATGGCGCTGCTCCAGAGCTAGAATACGTACATAACCTTTAAACTAGTATTGACGGATCGTCAATGAGTTGAAGAAAGAAAAGTTGTGCTTCAAAAGTTGATGGAAACTTCGGCGGTCGAAAGGATAACGCACGTTGGTGAAACAGGACTTCCGCTTTTAACGAGCCGTCAACAGTTTGATGATCTTCAAATGCCTTGACGACTGCTGATAAAGTATCTAATCGCCTAATATTTTATATAATGGTCCAAACAAGTGGGAGCCCGCCGATATATATACCGGGTGAGACTTCTCAGCCTGCGGAATGAGAAGTTATGCAGTCTCGACGTTGTACAGGCTATGCCGTAAACACTGTCCACTGCAACGCATCGAATCAATTTCACCGAAATAACTGCACCGCTGTGCGTGCACTTTCTTGCACTCGTAGCGCAACAGTGTGCGCGTTGGCCTATAGTAGTAAAGGTTCCAGTCCAAATATTTCCGCTTGAAGGTACCTTTATGTTAAATAAATTTAACGAAAACTGATAGTTTGCCATGGAAGTGTCTTTTCACTTAATTAGTTTAATTATGCGAATTTCATTAAAACACATATTGTTACTTGTTAGAATATGCTTTAATGAACATCATAAACAAATGCATATAACATTGTAATTATAGCTTACAAACACAAGGCATCATTAAATAATATTTTACTATCGAAATCTATTTCATACAAAAGAAAGCATTAAATTGTTCTGAGAACTTACAAAATGCAGTACGTACACACAAATTGCATAACGTTTGCAAGTCTATATTATGAACGTTGTGAACCTCTCTGGTTCCCAAAGTAGTGCATTTAACAATGACTATGACATCATGCCGGGCCACCACACACATAAACCTTACACTTTACCCGGTTCTTCCATGTGGTTGTAATATGTCTTCAAACTATCCAACATACCGGCCGATGCAAAATCTCGGTGTAACCATCATCGTCAGCCCAACCCGACGCAACATGGCCGGTGTGATGTCATGGCGTGCTAAGACGATGCGTTCCCTGAGCTGTTGAGGGGTGATTGACCGCTCCTGGTACACGATATCCTTATAACCCCATAAGATGAAATCTAATGGGGCTAGATATGGTGAGCGTGCTGGCCACCCATGGTTCATACCATCCGGTCCATCGTTCAGGGTAGGTGGTATCGAGATAAGCCGTTACACGACGGGTCGTATGAGCTGGCGCCCCATCATGTTGGTACCACATAGTCGGTTCTTCAACGGCACTTCATCCAATAGAGTAGGCAGCTGGTGTTTTAGGAAGTGGATATAGCGATTCCCAGTGAGTTGGCCATCATAAAAATACGTGCCTATTAGATGATCACCGAATATACCAGCCTAAACGTTTCTTTTTAACTTTCATTTAAGGACGCTCTTTAACTGCTATGGTCCTTAGCGTTCCGTTCTATATTGGGCGTGAAAGACCGGTAATTTTGCTCAGAGGCCTCTTTATCAGGCTTGAGGTTCTTTTGCGTGCCGTAAATCTACGACAGGGGACCACCGGCTTTACTTCCCTTCCGAAGGAAGCCATGCTAAGGATCTTTACGCCCGAAAAAAATCCATCGCCCTCCGCCGGGATTGAACCCGTGACCTCGGGAACTAGAAGTCACAGAGGGCGATATGCCCAAATGTTGAAACCCCATCGGACTTGTAAGGCCGCCTCTCGCATTCAGTGTGGGTTTACATTGCTCCAGTAATGCGTGTTGTTGCGATTTACATGGCCTGTGTTGTGGAACCCTGCTTCGTGTGTAAATAACACAGTTGCCAAAAAAGTGGATATTGTTCAGTTTGTGGCATGATCCACGTAGCGAACGCCACTCTCCGTTCATGGTTCGGCTGCAGTAGCTCCTGGTGTAGTTGAAGATGATAAGGGTAAAACTTTGCATGTTGCAGTATTCTCCACGCGGAAGATTGGCTAATATTGAAATGGCTGTGAATGTCCCTCGTACTACAATGACATAGCACACGATCCGTCGCTGTTTGGTCACAGACAGGATGATCTCTTCGTGGATGTGATGTCTTGTGCACTGTTCCTGATTCCAGAAGGCGGTTCGCAACTCGCAAGTCATCTGTAGGAAGTGTTTTCTGCGAAAACCTCTGTTGGTATAGACGACGTGCCTTCGTTGCATTCTGCTGAACATTGTATCACAGTGAGCACGAACCGCTGGAACTTCGTATTTATAGGCAAATTCACTTTCTAGTGCATTCGGAAAGTAAATCATGATTTGCTAGAACGTTCTCGAAACATGAACAGAAATGAATAAATAACTCATTTATTCGCAGGCGTGGTTTGAATTTCAGACCTTCACCATGACTTTCCAGCATGTTGACAATTGCACTACTAGAGCACGTTAATAATGAGCACCACCTTAGCCCTAATCAGCGGGCTGGTGAGTGCGGTGTCAGGCTGTAAATTGCAAGGTTGCCTAGTTACCAATCTGCAGGATGAGAAGACTCAGGCGGTATATACATATATATATATATATATAAGGTAGTTAAATTATATTCGAACCCACTCGCTGCCTCTCTCTACTGCGCGAAACAGCCAACAGTCTTCGGGGAAATTACTCCGGCATAGGCGGACTAAAATCCTTATCTTATAATAGATGCTGAAAATGTTGACCTTGTGCTCTCAAACAGGCAGCATATCTCGTGTATATATACCAGGTGAGTCAGCTGCCCCTAGGTATTTGTATCTATGCAACCCGCAGTTTATAGTCTAATGTGTAAACGTCGACCCTTTTAGCAAACAAACTGTTATTGTAGCCCTGCTCTTATATTCGGCAATATATATTAATGATTAAAGGCCTAAATGAGAATGAAGGAGCTGCAAAAAGCCTTAAAAAAGGCGGCTCTTCATGATATAATGCTTGCAAGGAGATAGAGGAGTGTTCTCCCAAAGAGCGAGAGAGAGAGAGCGATTTAGCTGAGTGGGTTAGCTGCCGGAGTATGCTGAAGCAGAGGTTAACTTCAGAGGTTCGAATCTAATACAAGCATCAAGTGTTTTGATTATTGTTTTTTTCTTTCTCCTTGTGTTTATTTTCTGTATTTTAGTATACTAATTTATTTATTTTAGGGCGGCGCCGTGGCCAAGTGGTTACACCGCTCGCCTCCCACCGAGGCGGCCCGCGTTCAATCCCAGGGACCTGCATGTGGGATTTGTGGTGGACGAAGCGGCGTCTGGGCGGGTTTTCTCCGGGTTCTCCGCTTTCCCCCGCCATTCGTTCCACCAACTGCTCCATCATCACCTTTCCTTTCATCCATTTCACCAACATTTCGTTTCATCTACTTCCTTCATCCCATACCAGGCATCGGGCTGATCACCCATCCTGGATGCTCTGTCTGATCCATGAGTGCCTGCTCCTCGACGGGCCTCTGACCTCAGGCGCCCGCTTGTAAGTCCTGGGGGTGTAAGTCCTACATAAGGGAGGTTAAACAGATAATGAATGAATAATTTATTTATTTTTGTTATTTGCTCTCCTGTGAGCCAAAGACACAACAGTTACAAGCAGATAATTGTGTATCATGTTTACCGTAATAATCTGTACCGTATCTGGTGTTGTAAACTGTGTTACGTAGTTAGCTTTCATTCTCTTGGGCGCATATCGACGATATTAAATATAACAGTTTTTGTTACATGTTTAAACCTTATGTTTCACTTCTTCTATTGACAAAGGAGTTGTAAATGTGCTAAGTGCATGGGTAAACAGAATAATAAATTGTTAAAGAGCGTGGATTTCATTAAGAAAGTAAATGTTCAAAATGACGACCACCTTCATCAATGCACATTTGTGTACGTTGCCGGAGAGACCTTCTTGCATGCTGCAACATGCGCGGTGTAATCTGCCTGCATTCTTCACGTATGAGTGTGCCCGTATATGGTTTGGGCTTTGCGGTGGAAAACATAATTATTCTATTTTGTACACGCTTATAACGTTATCAAAAATGTTATTTGTATCACAATATCAAATTATAGGCTCAAAGAGATAAAATAAAAGGTAATAAAAAGTTAGAACTTAACCCAAAGAATTTGAATCCGAACTGAAATGACAGTGTTAAAGCAACCATGATCATTCCATTCGGCTATTACTACTTTGCGAGCTTAGGTACCTATACGCATTACTAATCGCAGAAGTAGACCCCACCTCGAATCTTTACACGCTTTTTGCAACGTTATGCAGTGTTTTGAACTCGGTTTGGTAGTTTTAATTCAAACAAATGAACTGCATCAGTCATTATAGTTACTGTATGAACTGAAATATGCCATAGTTTGTGACGGAAGAGAAATTATTTATAATACTTAGCATTTTTTGACAAGGCTGTACAACATTGACTAACGGCTTAAATCCAATTGGTCGGACTACGTAGATCTGCCGTTTTCAAATGGTTTTGTCAACCGATTCATGTGATAGGCCCCGTTTTCAAAGGGGTGCATGGATGTACGCTAAAGAATAAAAGTTTGTAAAATCAGCTAAAAGTGCCTTTCAGCTCCCAGTGTCAGGGTGGGATGTTTTTGGAATCGACATACATGGCGATCGCATTCTGTCCCGTAAAACACTTAAGCACTGAGTTATCTGTCCTACGTCTTTAACGTGTTATGCAAATCAGCCATTAGAAGGCATTCAAGAAAGGCGTAAGTCAAATATGTCGCTTAGCACGTTGCATAAATTCACAAATAAATAGGCGCAGCTGATTACACACACATATATATATATATTGTCGTGACCTCTAAACAAATACTCAATGGGTGGTAGGGCTACGCGCAACTGAGGTACCAGAAAGTTAATAATTTATATAAGGCGAGGTCACGACAAGGGACGTAGCTAAATGAAAAGTGAAAAATATTAGAGAATAGCTAATAAAAGGATTACTACATGGTTGAGATGGGAGAAAGGATCTATCTATTATGATAAATTACACTGGAAAGACGTGGATGGTAAGATAGTGTATTAATAAAAGTGGGTACAATACCTCCTTGGCTTCATGTCCGTCGGTGAGGACGCCATACATGCTTTTGTATGGGTAGCACGTACACAACCTACCTGCTAGCTGCGACTCTACTGACTGACTGAACGCACGCCACTTGGCGTGGGACGCTATCTACAAGCTTCATTACCCCCACCACTCTCTTACGCAATACCCGATCCAGGCAGCCAAGGTCATGTACGCAACAATGCTTACATACGTCACATCTCCCCTGGCCACCCAGATCGACGCCCTCGTCGACACAAGGAGGATTTTGTTTGTGGACAAAGAATTACAATAAAGAAGAATATATGACATACATTACAATGAATAGTTTAGACAATTTGACTACAGCAAAAAATATCTGTGAATATATGGAGCATAAATATCTGTTAAACAAATCAAAGGCTGATTGAAATATTTTGGAGTCTCGAGTGCCACCGACGATTTAGTTTGACAGATTGCCTAAGTACGAGTACCCCGCACACTACACCATACTGTCACTGTTACATGCACACTACACTGCACCTGGTTGTTCAGACGTAACTGTTTGTGGGTGGAATTTCCTGATCACCCACAACGACGAATTTTCAGCTGCAGAGTCTTTCAGGTGCTGCAAGTCGCTGAAGATGTGGGGGGAGCAATCGCTAGCTTGGACTGCCCCCAAAATAGTGGCTCCTTATGCCACTGCAGTGTAGTGGATGAACGACGGCTCTCCTGTGGTGTCTCTGGAACCTCTGGCGTGTCTGCCTAGCAGGGATACTCCACTGGACCCTCGAGCTCCGGAATCAGCAAAGTCACTATAACATAAATCACAGAAGGGTATAAATTGTGCACCAGAAGATCATCATACAGAAAAAAACAAGTAGTATGTCATTTACAGTAATAAGCTTTGAAAATACCAAAAAGTTTACAATCAATCAATTCTTTTAGTATGGGGCAAAGAGATAAAAAATGACTACATGTTGACAAAAACTGAATTTTAAAGGGGTTACCATCCAAAATTTAACACAAACTACTTTAGAATCCAAATACAGAGACACAAAAGGGCCAGAATACATAAATATTACATCACTTACATTCATTGTTTACACACAATAACACAACACAAATATAGAAACTTATTTGGGATCCCAATGTTATTTAACCAGCTGGTACTACTAATGAAAAGAAATAAGTGCACTTACAATACATTCATACATGACAATGAAATGAAATCATTCATACTGACCATGGCCCAAGTTATACACAACACTCACTTAAATAACTAACCAAAACTACTGTGTGCATTACTACAGACTTCAAACATAAATCCACAGTACATACAACAAACTACACCTCGTTACATATTTTCAACTACAATACTCATGCTTTACTGTCAAATAGAAATTCTCCTCTACATTACTATCTTATCCATCTTATTATGATCATCATCGTTATTTCAATCATCATCATCATCATCCTAGTTCTTAACTTTTTCGTATACAGTAATTACTGAGAAAATAAAACATCTTCACTGACGTGTCTCATTCAACATGCTGCAAAGTCAAAAATACCTGACATAGGCATAAACTTAAATAAATCATATTAACATTTCAGGAATGACACAAATAACATGACATTATATTGTTGCATCCACATCCTCCGAATCAAAATTAAGCTGGAAAATAGATGGTATTAGAACTCGCTATATAAGATGGTACTAAACTTGTTGCATAAACACACAAAAAATTATTCTCATTGCATTTACTTCCTTACATTTACTCTCTCGTGTGAATACATCACACACGCTATACTGGGCACATTTCAGCAACACCAATAAGCAAAATATTTCTCAACTCATCACATTAAATCGAAGTTCCAGGTACATGTAGCCCTCCTGAAAATCAAACATTTACACTTCAACCATCGGGGTTACTCTTTGGCACTTCCACCCAAGCTGACATCAACTCATCTCATCTCTCACACTACCACCGTCGGGGTTACTCTTAGGCACTTCCACCGAGACAAATATTAACTCATATATGTCCACATAACCTCACAAACATATACACACACTATTTATGCAAAACTTTTCTGCAAAGAAAAGATCACAGCATCATAATGAAACCCAAAATAAAATCAAACCGAACGAATGCAACAAAACAAAGCACATCATTACCAAAACAATACTGTCACATAACATTCCTGAAAAATCAAAGCTTAATTAAGCACACGGTACACATCAAACACATTCACTGCAGCAAAACATGACGAACCAAATAATTTGCAATCCCCATAACAGAATTCAAAAGTTTGGTTACGCAAAATGATGATAAACTTTCAATTTAACAGAGACATACAGAGCACACATTATTCCTGAAAAGCAAAGCTTAATTAAGCATTAGTCAATGAAATAACAATTTAGCATACCTGTCTGATTTGTGAAACTTTTTCACACACAATGTACACATACTTTCAGGTTTTGTTTCTTATTCTTTCTTTTTACCACAAAATTCCAGTGCAACTTTCCAAAATCTGGTAACACACATATAGCTGATCCATCAACATCCACGTCCTACTGGTCCATATTGGAGGCACATTAAACCTAATTAGGTGAAGATACTGGCAAGGCTGGTAGTAGCTGAAACTTTTACTTAAATTAGTCATTTTGAAATATTTTCCCCCCAAAATATTCATTGCGTAACTAGATAAACCAAACATGGCAACGGTGAAGCAAAATTATCATTATGATTAGCACTATTCGAACCGCGAGCGTACAATGCACAAATATGAATTTTCAATATATATACTCTTGACTTCTTTCGTTTTATTATTTTAAATATTTCAAACAGATGCACCACACTTTTTATACACACGCAAGTTTAAACACGCAACACGCGAACTTTAAAATATTTGCTTCATTTTCGAGTCGTTAACAACTTACAAGATGAAGCAACCAATAATGCAATGTTACGTAGACCAGCTAACACACGCAACTATATTATCAAAGTTACAAATATCGCCCAATTTGCTACAATTCACAAAAATTTCTACTTTAAAATGACCAGTACGAATGATTTATCACAGTAATATAATTTAGCAGAAGTGAAGCCATGGTAAGGGGAAAAATGGAGCCAAAAGTTTTAACGCCACGCCACCGACAGACAATGGAAACAATTTAAAAATGAACTTAAAATTAAAATATAAACATGGGACTTTCAGGAAACAATACAAAAGGAATTTAGGAGAAAGAAACCACAAATTATACAACCAAAACCCTTACCCTTAAGCCAAGAAAAAAATTACATTTTCTAACACGTGGAGGACCAAAAACGCTGCATTTTAGAGAAAAAATTGCAGTCAAAATCTCAAAAATATCCGGCCAAAATACTGGGCGCCTCACACCAAGATGTCGTGACCTCTAAACAAATACTCAATGGGAGGTAGGGCTACTCGCAACTGAGGTACCAGAAAGTTAATAATTTATATAAGGCGAGGTCATGACAAGGGACGCAGCTAAATGAAAATTGAAAAATATTAGAGAATATCTAATAAAAGGATTACTACATGGTTCAGATGGGAGAAAGGATCTATTTACTATGATAAATTACACTGGAAAGACGTGGATGGTAAGATAGTGTATTAATAAAAGTGGGTACAATATCTCCTTGGCTTCATGTCCGTCGGTGAGAACGCCATACATGGTTTTGTATGGGTAGCACGTACACACAACCTGCCTGCTAGCTGCGACTCTACTGACTGACTGAACGCACGCCACTTGGCGTGGGACGCTATCTACAAGCTTCATTACCCCCACCACTCTCTTACGCAATACCCGATCCAGGCAGCCAAGGTCATGTACGCAACAATGCTTACATACGTCACAATATATATATATATATATATATATATATATATATATATATATGTATGTATATATAAGATAGAGAGATAGACAGAGAGAGCTACTTGAACACGAGTAAACCTATATTATTATCAGCATCTCAGGTCTTCATAGAGTGAGTTAAATGAATGTTAAAATTAGCTCTCTTTAGAGCTGGGAATTTGTTCTGTGAGTATGAGTAAAAGATATCGCCATTCATCCAAACTGAATTTTCGAACAATATCCCTCTCTACACGAGTCGCATACAACAGATTCATATCGCGGATGTGGGAGTCGACAGATTCATCCTTGTTTTAGAACGTGACTTTTTATATCAATAGTTTACGAAACCACCAATAAAAGGTAATGGTTTAGAAACAGCTATGTGACTGTTACATACAAGATTTTTCCATTATATTGAATACTTTAAGGGCCTTATTCATAGATTTCTCATTGGTCTGGACTATCTCCACACTCATTTGGTCCGGATCAAAAGGCCGACCAACTTTTTGATACTCCTAGACGATAAAAATACTCGGACCAAGAATTTCCGTGGACCAACAAGATCGTTGGCCGTGCGCGAGTGTGGCTAGCAGTTAAACCGGTCGGTGTGTTTACATTTTACCTTACGTCGTTCCTTGGTCTACCTTGCTATAGTATTCACAGCTCCGCCTGTGTTTTCGTAGCCGTATGTATACGTGTAAGACATACTACGACATGAATGATCGTCCTACAACTCTTGTTGTTAGTTTTGTGGAACGAGATATCATTCGACCGACGGCTTATGAAATACATGAATGGATTTTTGATTCGCTAAAATTGGAAGAGGACGATGTCACCGGATTATAAGTTAATGGTATTACTAGACAAATCTTCATTAAATGCAAAACGTCTGACATTGTGGAGGAGGTTTTGAAACAGTCAAATGGAGAAGTTAGTTTTGTATTGTCAAATGGACAACGGACTAAGGTGATGCTCCATGTAGCCGGTTTTGGAAAACGGGTCGTCAAAGTGTATAATTTTCCATTTACTTTTTCTAACCGGAAGATAAATATGGCATTAGCAGTTTATGGAACTGCGTTGCAGGTGAGTGACGATATTTGGAATCCCTCTTATCGCTACAAAGTCATCAATGGAGTATGTACTGTACACATGCTATTGAAAAAACATATTCCGTCGTTTCTGAATGTCGGAGTTTATTCCGCTTTGGCGAGTTATACCGACCAACCTATTACGTGTGCCATATGTAAGGCGGCGGTCATTAGCGCAATCAGTGCCCCAGGAAACCACTGCTGCGAATGCCAAATGCTGAAATAGATACACCCACTTGGGCGAAATTGGTTGCTGATACGCTTCCAAAACAACGGATGGCGTTACCAGAACAGGTAGCAGCGGCAGGAACCAACTCTGGTCAACAGTTGCTTAATGTGGAGACTGGCTGGCATTTGAAGAACATGCTATGTGTGACGACATCACAGGTGTAGCTCATGGCAGTTCTTGTAATTTGCAGGAAAACTTAAGCGAAGCAGCCGTCGTATATGGTCAACCTTGGTCCGATGACAACAATATGGAAACTCAGCTTGTCTTAGAAGCAGTGGAGACTAGTGCGACCTGCAAGGACACGTTTGCAGTAAGGGAAGTGGTGGAGTCGGCAGAAACAGGTGTCAGCGTGCCGGAAGAGTTTGCATCAGCAGTTGTTTCTTTCATGGCGGAGGAAGTGCAAATAGATGAATCGTTAGCTGAGTCTACCGTAACTACTACGCCATCTGTGAATGGGGTTATAGTTAGCCAACGTGATCCTCGATTAGAAAAACGCAAAAAAGAGTGTGTCGTCACCGACAAGGCATTTAAAAACACCGAGTAAGCCGGTGAACAAGTAATCATTCTCGTTTATATGGTGTTGATACTTTAAACCTTGGCGACCGTGAACGTGAAATGTCTAATGAATTGAGCCAAGCAAACTTTGTTAAGAGATTTTGTTTATGATAATGACATCGATATTCTGTTTTTGCAGGAGAATAATGAACACAAACTAGATTTCTTTGGACCGCAATATAATTGCATTTCTAATGTTAGGTATTCCCAGCACGGAACAGCGATTGTTTACCGCTCGACTTGTAGTATTCGATTAGTGGAGAGGCATGTGAGTGGTAGGATTACATCCATATTATTGGAGGATAGTAATATTCTTCTGGTAAATTTATATTTACCCTCGGGATCAAACAGAAGAAAGGAACGCGAAGCTTTTCTCACCTCGGAACTGCCGTTCTTTTTGAGTCATAAATACTATAAGATACTTCTGGGAGGTGACTTTAATTGTGTCCTCAGTGCTAAGGACGAGACAGGCCAATACTTTTCTTCACTTGTTTTAGACCGAGTATGCCAAGCCTTGGAATTACAGGACGCGTGGGAACATTTGTATGCAAATTTGGTTGAATATACGTTTCATCGCTATAATAGTGCTTCGAGAATAGAGCGATTTCGTCAGTAAATCGATGCGGCAGATGGTACGGATCATGGAAGTTTGATCACCATTCCTTGATCATGAAAATAGCTCAAAGTGCGAGAAGACCCACGATGGGGAGGGGCGTTTGGAAACTTAATTATACGCTGCTTCAAGATCCACTAATTTCCGAGTTCTCCCATATATGGACGAGATGGGCGACAACAGCTCAACGTCGAACCCCCAACAAACTGAATCAGTGGCTATACACCTTTAAACCGGCTTTACACAACTTTTATAAAGGGGAAGGGATAGCAAAGGCTAGGGATAGACGGCAACTGTTGCACTATTATTACGATTTGTTAGATCAATTATATGACCTATAACGCCATGAACAAGACGTGACCAATCAATTTTCTGCAATAAAAAGGAGAATGTGTTGTCTTCAGGAGGAGGTTATCACGATGCAAACTGCGTTCCGGCGACCATTCTCTAGTAAGAGAAGATAAAAACTCGCTTTTTCATCTACCGTTTGAAAAACGTCGTGGTGAACGGAAATGCACTACGTGATTAAAAGTAACCGGACACCTGGCTAAAAATGACGTACAAGTTCGTGGCGCCCTCCATCGGTAATGCTGGAAGTCATATATGGTGTTGGCCCACCCTTAGCCTTTATGACAGCGTTCACTCTCGCAGGCATACTTTCAATCAGGTGCTGGAAGGTTTCTTGGGGAATGGCAACCCATTTTTCACGGAGTGCGGAACTGAGGAGAGGTATCGATGTAGGTCGGTGAGGCCTGGCACGAATTCGGCGTTCCAAAACATCCCAAAGGTGTTCTCTAGGATTCAAGTCAGGACTCTGTGCAGCCCAGTCCATTACAGGGATGTTATTGTCGTGTAACCGCTCCACCACAGCCTATGCAGTATGAACAGATACTTGATCGTGTTGAAAGATGCAATCGCCATCCCCGAATTGCTCTTCAACAGTGGAAAGCAAGAAGGTGCTTGAAATATCAATGTAGGTCTGCGCTGTGATCGTGCCACGGAAAACAAGGGGTGCAAGCCCCCTCCAGGAAAAACACAACCACAATATAACAGCACCACCTCCGAATTTCACTGTTGGCACTACACAAGCTGGCAGATGACGTTCACCGGGTATTCGCCATACCCACACCCTGCCATCGGATCGCCACATTGTGTACCGTGATTTTCCACTCCACACAACGTTTTGCCACTGTTCAATCGTATAACCTAGACGCTCTTCGCACCAAGCGAGGCGTCGTTTGGCATTTTCCTGCGTGATGTGTGGTTTATGCGCAGCCGCTCGACCATGGAATCCAAAGTTTCTCACCTCACGCCAATCATAGTACTTGGAGTGGATCCTGATGCAGTTTGAAATTCCTGTGTGATGGTCTGGATAGATGTCTGCCTATTACTTTTTACGACCCTCTTCAAATGTCGGCGGTCTCTGTCAGTCAACAGACGAGGTCGGCCTGTACGCTTTTGTGCTGTACATATCCCTTCACGTTTCCACTTCACTATCATATCAGAAACAGTGGACCTAGGGATGTTTAGGAGTGTGAAAATCTCGCGTACAGACTTCTGACACAAGTGACAGCCAATCACCTGACCACGTTCGAAGTCCGTGAGTTCCACGGAGCGTCCCATTCTGCTGTTTCACGATGTCTAATGACTACTGAGGTCGCGGATAATGAGTACCAGGCAGTAGGTGGCAGCACAATGCACCTAAGATGAAAAACGTATGTTTGTGGGGATGTTTGGATACTTTTGATCAGATAGTGTAGATCTCCCACTTACGTGCTTCCACAGGGAATTTCTTAGCAACAACGCGCGACATACTTCAAGAGGCGTATTAACACTTTTCTGATAAATTCGGCGCTGTTGAAGTTGATGTCTGCGCGGCAAGATGTTCATCGTCATATAACACAACGGCTATCCCCGGCTGCTAATACCGTTTTAAACCAGGAGATGACGTCTGAGGAATTGTGGGCTGCTTTAGCCTCAGCCAGTCTGGACTCGGCGCCTGGACCTGATGGACTCAGTTATCGGTTTTACAAAGCCAACTGAAAGATCCTTAAAGATATCTTACTCGAGGTCATGTTGGAGGTACAGCGTAGTACAGGCACCTTAACGGGGTTTAATGAAGATATCGTTGTGTTGATCCCTAAACAGACTGTTACAACGGAACTAAAATCGTTTCGGCCTATTACGCTTTTGAATGCAGATTACAAGTTGTTCGCAAAGATCTTGGCGAATAGGTTGAAGACAAATCTGCCTGACATCATTGGACCTGGACAAACGTGCGGTATACGTGTGAGGAAGATCACACATATAGTAATGAAGTTACGAGGTATCATTATCGCTGGTGAACGGAATCCCAACATAGTGGCAGTTTTTCTGGCTTTAGATTTCACGACCGTTTTGATATAATTAACCACGATTATCTATGGGGTGTTTTGAAGAGTTTTGGATTTTCACAGCCATTTGAACGCCTTTCACAATCTATTTATCGAGATGCTCACTCACAAGTTCAAATTAATGGCTTTCTTACGCAACCGGTACTTATGGCACAGTCGATACGGCAGAGATGTCCCCTCTCTATGATGATGTATACTTTGTGCATTGAACCGCTGATTATAGGCATAGCTACTTTACTTTCTCATTCCGTTAATCCGTTCAACTGTGAAAGAAGTTTGATTCTCGCTCATGCTGATGATACTGACAAACTTGCACCGCTATTGACGACATACCAGGATGCATTTTTACCTCCAGGCTGGAAGGTTCAATAGCGCAGAATTGGAAGTGACTGATGCCTATGTGCATTTCTCTTATGACCTCGTAGTTGACACGGAATTTAAACTTTGTGCAAAAAATCTGGCATGTTAACACCTTCGTGGTAGCGAAACTCTGGTATGAGGCGCAGGTGATACCTATGTTACCACAATATTCCCAGCAACTAGAAAGAGCGATTGGCTACTACGATTGTAAGAATCACTTCTATAAAGTAGCCGGACCTCAATAACGCAGAAAAATTACGGAGGGTGTTTGGAATCTTATAGATGTGCATATTAAATGTCGGGCTTTGTTGCTCCATTCTATATTGAGTGCTCTCCACAGACACGGTACCAATCACGTTGTGCAGTTTTGTATTGACATGGTTGGGACGGCTGCCGGACTCTTTCAACAGGTTCTGACAGATTATAGAAGAATACTACCAGTGATAGATACGTCGATCAGTAGTCCCACCA
This sequence comes from Deroplatys truncata, assembly GCA_030765065.1. Taxonomy (NCBI): domain Eukaryota; kingdom Metazoa; phylum Arthropoda; class Insecta; order Mantodea; family Mantidae; genus Deroplatys; species Deroplatys truncata. The sequence continues at coordinate 490,359,851 of CM060990.1, forward strand.
CCAAAATGTTATATACCACGTTGCTGAAAGATTCTATGACAGTGCCTACAATAGAGCGGAAATACCCTAACTCACCATGGCAGCGGGTATGGAAAATTTTGCTTATAAACTATATACCGTTGAAGTGGAAGGTTTCTTTTTATTTCTTCATCATAAATTAATACCCACAGAGTCAAAACGATATACACACAATTTATCCTCGGCACCTTGGTGTAAGCGTTGTGGTGGAATGGACACTCAAATTCATCGAATAACAACCTGTGTCAGTATAAGGGACATATGGAATTGGACCAAGAAACAAATAGGTAATTTAATCGGCAGTTGTTTGGAACATCGGACTCCCTCTGTCCTATTGGCTTGGGAGTTTCAGAAGGGAGCTATCGAAATTACACAGGTGTGGTTAACATTGGCACTGTATCATTACTGTTTGCAGGAAGAATTCCCATCTCTCCTCACTTTCCAAAAAATGGCTTCGGTCAGAGCGATACAAACTTCGGCGACAACCTAGGATATATGGAATGTATTAAGTTTGCAGTTGGATTTCACGCTGTAATACTATTAAATAAACAAAAAAGAAAAAAGGGGAAATTTCGATTCTCATGTTTGAGGTATGATTCTTCAAAATATACAGCTTAGGTTAGTTATACAACGGAGGTGGACATCTCGCACACTAATAAAAAAAAGTCACCTCATGCCTACACTGAGCGGAAAGTAGGTGTCGTCGAGAACTTCAACAACGTAATACCAAAGTGGTTTCCTATGACATGAGATATAAAATACCTTATGCGCGACATCCATAGAATAGTAAACTAACCACTGTTACTCCCTAGTTTTTAACTTTCTATGGTCGTTTCACAGCTGTTTTTTCATCGGTTCAGTGCTCACTCCTCACCCTCAGCAAAAAATGGAGATAACCCAGAAGTGTGCATTAAAACGGTCGGAGGAAAACGCCTGTTTTCCTTAATACAAAAAATGATGGAAATTATTGAAAACAAATGGTTTTCCACAAATGCAAACGCAAAAAACGAGGAGGCGTGGAGGGAGAAAATACATATATAGGCGGTTTTGTGCATGATTCTAGCCAATTGCCACCTGTCCCTTTTTGGGAACGTTTTTATCCACCAGATACACAGTTTCGTGGCATTGTTAATCGTTTCAACAAGAATTTAACTTGCTAGAATATTAACTTTTGACCTTAAAATTACAGAACGAAATCGTATTTAAATAGGAAGGAACATTCGCTGTTATTGAAATTTCACCCTGGATCTTAACCAAATAATTAAATAGTGTGCGATAGTAATTATACAGAAATAATTACCTGAGAAAATTCTGATATATCGTAAACCTTCCGGGAGTTGTAATCCTCCTCTCCTCGCCCGGAAAGGTAAGTAACGCCTGAATTACTTCGAACTTAACCCAAGTTACTTAACTCAACGCGACATAACGTGAAGGTCTTATACATTGAATTAAATGGAGCTATTTAGGATTGTCATAACGTGGCTTACTTGAACGACGTAACTTAAGAATTTGGCAGTGTCAAACCTTTCCTTCCCCATTACGTCAAGTTTAATGTGGCATGGCAATTAGAACCAATCGGCATGAAGCAGTAGCATCAAGCAATAAAAGAATAATCAATTAAGATTAATTCCCGTTACATTAAGTGTATCCTAATTAGACCTTTACTTTAGCAGAATTTCTTAACTTCGCGTTACATCCCGTCATGTTACGTAAAGTGCATCGTAATTCCGGTTTAACGAAGGTAAATCTAGCAATGGCACATGACACATTAGTTATAATGAGGCTTACTGACGCCTTACAAATGTCAGTAGTGTTTTCTTGATACCCTTCTCTTGCATAGGATGGAAGTGCTATTAGCATGGTATCAATTGAGATACTCAAACCTCGTTATCGTCTTTGTCATATAGGTTAGGATGAATCCGTTTTATCAGCCTTCTAACCTTTTTTTTTACTAAACCTGTATTTGTTTTGAAGTTTAGGTCGCCATACTTTCCAATTATGCCTAATTAATTAATTAATTAATTATGGTAGATAGTTTTACTCAACCGTCTCATTTCGCGAATTCTACGCAAGCAGCCACGCCCATCACTGCAAAGTCATCCATTTTGTAAAGATGGTCTAACTTTAATCTACCCCCATGATGTAGACCAAAATTTGGTCCCGACCAAGGCGTTTGATCCCCGGACCAACGCATGTCCCGGTCTATGAATAAGAAAATCAATGGTCCGCTGTAAATCCACCGGAAGTAGCAAGTTGCCCCGGACCAAAATCGACTATGAATACCGCCTTTAATCATTATTCTTTTTAAACGTTAAATTGGCCGCCGTTCTCGCTTAGTGACGACAATCAGTTATAGACATTTAAAAGCATGTGTTTCGATATACATATTTTGAACTTGCAGGTCATTTGCCACACAAACGGTGAATTCCCCGACATTAGGTGTGGTACCTAACATTTATCTCCCTCTTCTCCATTGTGTACTGCTATGGGCGTGCTTATACACGAGATGACGAGAGCGTTATTTGGAAAATGGAAAGCATTAACCGGTGCGCACGTAGACAAATCCGCTCGCTCCGTCGGTAAAACTGCACTTGTTCTCTGTCTCGGGAAGTGTTCTATCGGTTAACTAGCTCATGGAACTGGGTACGCCCCATAGGGTTATCAGCAAGATTTCCACAAAACAAACAAAATAAAAAGGAACTGAGTCGTTAGATATCGTTATGCTTAATTTCTTTTAATTGTATTTTTAACATTACAGTTAATAAAATATATTTCAAGTATTTGAAACGTTAATCCTACACATTTTCTAGAGTGTTATTACAATCAGTAGTATTAAATGTTTGGTGGTATTTCATAGTATGATACGCAACTTCAATTCTGCTGTAATCACTTTGTCTTCTAATGTATTCTTTGCGCCCCCCCCCCGCTTTCTCAGGTATCGTGCTATCACTTTCACTATAGGGAAGTCCTATCTAAATTTGACGTAAACTGAGGGCCAGGTTACGAATCGGCAGTCAGTGAACTGACTTAGAGATGCCCGATTAGTAAAACATTTTATATGTAACGTCTAAAACATACATAGAATTTAATTCTAAAAGGGCAATGACGAGCTGAGTATGGCAAACTAAATACCGTATAGCTATAAACATGCTGAAACAGGAACCCAATATCCGGAACACAGAAAAATCAGAAGCACATGCGCATCGCATTAATATATTCTGAATATATTTCAAAACACGTTTACATAAACCCTAAAGTCATAGATTGAGTTGATGCATAATATCCCATAAAAATGGCAATTAAAGAGTGTCCCATTTAGCAACGTAAATATGGTGGCACTGTGTAACAAACAGCCCAATAAAATCACTCTATTTTAATAACAACAGAAAATATACATCAACTTATCAACCCGCAAATTATGATTTTGTGCTATTTAAAAAAGCAGTATGCTTAACAAAACACACGATTAGCATTGACCGTGAAAGGGCAGAATTTAAGACTACTACTGAAAGGCATAGCTGAGAAACTTACCCAAGTTGATTAAAACGCCGTGGAAAAACATCTTCCAACTTCCCCAATTCGGAACAGCAGTCCAGGAAGTGAAGGCGAGAGAGCGACGCTTTCAAAATTTGAACGACGGACACCCGAACCTACGCCTGAAGCGGGGAAAGCAGGTACGAAGGTAAGAATCATTACCCAAGATACCAGGCGAAACTACGCGCTAAAATTTTTTCCCATGTGCTGTTTGGTACGGCATATGATAAATGCCTTTTAACATTACGGCTTACAAAAGGTATTTCAGGCATTTGAAACGTTAATCCCTACATTTTCAAAAGCGCTATTATAGTGCCAGTAGTATCAAAATTTATGATTGGTAGGGAAGGTCGTGTATTTTGGACCACAATCAATTTAAGAGAATGGGCACAGATGACAGCACTAACCAGAGGCTATCTAGAGTAATGAAATTAATTGTTCTTTCACACAAGCCGTGTGTTGGACAGGGTTGGAAATGTAGAACCAGATGACTGAAAAATTCAATGCCATAGCCGGGATTTGAACCACGGATCTCCCGGTCTCTAGAGTAACATTTGTTGTAAGCGTTCCATCCAGTTTTCCGCGTTCCAATGTCGGTGACCTTGGAAGGAAGTTGTGATCTTCGTTGACAGCGTCTTCGCTCTAACTTTGTACTGCTTTTATTATAGTGTTTTCATACACCTGAAGTCTTTCCTTGGAAACCAAACGAAAACTACGAAAACTCCAATATATCAAGGTAAGTGTGGTGTGAATTTATTTCATTAATTAATTTTAGGTTTATGAGAAATATAACAATCATAAACTTCTGTCGTGTCGTGTAATTTGGACCGAAGGCAAATGTAATTTGGTAGACCAAATTACACGGAATAATTAAGTTAGATAATAAATTTCTAAGGACCAGATATTTGAAGCCACTTTTTAACCAATTTTAGTAATTTATCATCTATATATGTATTATTGTTGTGTATCATACAAATTATATAAATTTTCAGATGACAACAAGAGAAGCTCGTAAATCTAAGGGCCTCTACTGTAACTGGACAGAGAATGATCTGAGAAAAGCTCTCTTGAAGCTATAAAGGAAGGTATGCACATCAATGAAGCTGCACGAACGTTTAAACTACCTCCAAGCACACTAAAAAGATACAATAAAGCGAAGGCTCCACCACCTATTGGGAGCATTGGGCGGCCTACAGATCTGCCAAATGAAGTCGAGGAAGAGCTATTGTATCGCCTTCTACACTTGGAAAGAATGTTCTATGGGTGTGGTATAATATTAAAAAAACTATAATACCTGTGTAATAATAAATAAGCATGTTCAAGTAAGTAAGTACAACCTAATTTTTTAAGGTCTTTGCAGCAGTTTTATTACGTGATTTTATTTTCCAGACTGTCACGAAAAGGAGTTATGAAATTGCAAAGTGAAATAATCTGAAAACTCGGTTTTCCCATGACAAGAAAGCTGCCGGGAAAGAATGGTTCTCCAGTTTCATGCGATGCCATCCTGAAATCGGCTTGAGAAGTCTTGAAGCAACCTCTCTTTCTCGAGCCTCAAGATTCAACAAGGCTGTGGTCTACAAGCTTTTCGACCTATTAGAAAAGGTTGTTCATACTAATAAGATAACGGCATTTAGAATTTTCAACATGGATGATACATCACATACTGTTGTCCAGCGTTCAGAAAACGTGGTGGCAAAAAGAGGAAAGCATTATGTTGGAGTAATTACAACCTGTGAACGTGGATAAAACGTGACTGGTGTGTACATGTTTAATGCAGTGGGGTTTTATGTTCCACCAATGCTGATCTTTGCGAAAAAAACGCATGGATAGCCTAGTATTTGGAGCATCCCCTGGCGCTATTTTCTCCTGTCAGGAAAAGGGCTGGATGAACACAAAGCTATTCTGTGAATGGATGCAGAATTTCGCCTTCGCCTGAAGAGAAGGTACTACTGATACTTGATGGACATACCTCCCACACTCAAACTCTAGCTGCAATAGAAATTGCACGGAGGCATGGAGTCATTATGTTGTCACTCCCAGCTCACTGCACTCATCGAATGCAGCCACTTGGTAAGGGATTCATCCGACCTCTCAACACATATATGAGGTCAGCGATTGCAGTGAGACAGAGAGAAACCTGGACAGCCTCTGACGACTGCACACATTGCACCATTGGTTCGAGAGGCATTTCCACTTGCTGCTACGGTGTCTGTAGCAATGAATTCATTCAGGGCCACAGGCATTTGGCCAGTAAACAGATGTTTTCTCAAATGTCAACTTTGCTCCATCTGAGGCCACCGATCATCCTGAATCGCCTCAAGCATCTACTGAACGGACCAAAGGTCATCCAGAAACTTCTCACGTGGAGGAACATGAAAAAGTAAAAACTGCGCTGAAATACCAAATTTCAGTAAAAAGACTGATTATATTCCTGTACAGCATTTAAGTCTTCTTCCATCCACATTAGGGGAGTTTTCAAACAGGAAATGGAAGAAATCTTCAGCTTCAGATGTGGTTCTGACAGGATAACACCTCATAAAGAAACGCTTGTGAGGCCATCTAATACCTCTGGAATAAAGAGTAAAAATAAACTTTGTAAAGAGGTAAACGAAAACTCTGAGGAGACGTTTTGTGTAGTATGTGGGGAATCTCACGCAGAAGACTGGATACAGTGAATTAAGTGCACAGGTTGGGTTCATGAAGACTGTGCCGATATAAATGATTCGGTTTATTACTTTTGTGTGGGATAGTTGCATTGTGGATTGAGCAGTGAAGCGCTCCCTTAATTTGGAACAGAACACTCGAAAATGTGATCAATATCCAAAATTCCTTGAAATTGTTGTATTTGTTAATTTGCTCCACTTTGATATTTTGAATAATAATAATAATAATAATAATAATAATAATAATATAATGATTATTCAAGGCCTAAATTAAGTGTTATTGTGAATATAAACATTAAAAGTGAATACTCAGCACACAAAACAATTATAAATGTATTATGTACCGGTCTCATTCATACACCCTCTCAGACCAAATTACACACCTCTGATCTAAATTCCACGCCTCACAAAAACAATTATGATTATAATTGGCAAACTATGTGGCTGGGAATAAAACTGAATACTCTCATAATAGTGTTAGTTCCTCTTATTAATGCATTAAAATCTGTTGTGGGCCCTTACGAAGCTTTTCTGCCTGGTTACTAACACTTAAAGTTAAATGGTCCAAATTACACGGTCTTCCCCTATTTCACAGTGTGATACGCAACTTCATTTCTGCTCTAATCACTTTGTCTTCGAAAATATTCTTAAATAAAAATATTTCGATAAATTTAACGATCTACACCTGAATAATTTCAAAGAGTGTAAATTAGTAATATAAGTATTTTGAGATGGACGGTGTATGGTCCACGATTAAACCCAATGCAGTTTTGTGATGTTAAACATGTTGGCCTTAGGTGTGTTGCTAAGTCGATGTTAATGTTAAGTTGGATGAACAACTTATTTAGAATTTCTTTGAAATTGCTTCCCAAGAATAGAAATATCGATATTTAGCCGCCCGTTATCAGCATTTTAAAGATTTAGAGCCATAAAATCTCTCAGCTCTCGAATTGATCATTTGATTGTGCGACATTGGACATCGATTAACTGCCTTCTTGCGTTATGTAGCCTTCTAAATGCATATCTTTAACTGCTCGTATAGCGTAAACTATAATCCAAAAGCTGATGTGCCGCAGATTATTGGTTCGATTTTTATCATACACTTTATTTTATTTAAATTGAATATAAAGAAGCACTCTAATACGCATATCCAAGGACACGATTCAATCTACTACCATTTCCTTATCTAGACTTACTATAGTGTATAGTGAGGGTGAGGTAACATAGAACTTGCAGGTATGCATATTATTTATAATGTAACTAGAGATTATGGTTTAGCAGCAGCAGTAGTGCACATGTACAGATATCCCGATACACGCCAGCCACACCATATCATATCATTCCACGTTCCAGTCCATCGATAGGTATTTCCGGTACTGTGGACCCTAAGAAAAATCAGGGATGATAAGGTTGCCAGACGAACTCGATGTAGGGTGCACTTAGAGGAAAATGTTATGTATAGCGTTGCAAAAGGGTTATCTAGTAGCACCACACGTGCTCTGGCCACTAACCACGTTAGCATGTGGCAAGTGCACCCAATGAAGCGCTCTACCGTCCGGGTAGCACTTGTGACGTATTTCACCGTGTTTGCCAATGTTGCAACCAGAAATCATGTTCCAAGTGCAGCCCAAGGTCAAAGGATGTTTGCGGGCTGTATTTCTAGCAGACATGCAAGGAATTCATAGCGCATGCGCTTGATTTCCTTCCCTCGCTCCTCAACTCGTGGCAGGGTGTTATTGTACTATAGGTTTGCGCTAGTCTCAATCCATTACGAATGGTGCCAATCATTTCACCAAAAAGCAGTCTAATTTACACACAGTTTACAAGTTAAGTTTAGTTATTTTTCCGCCGCGAGGTTACTGGTTTCATCCCCCCTTCAAGATTGCTCGTGAGTTTACAGTTCAATCTTTTCCGTGTGTCATGCATTTGTGCCTGTTGTGTAACGATAAATGCAGTGTTTTGTTGTATCCATATGTAGTTATGTATATTAGAGCGTGAGACAGGTAATTTGCTTGAAATGGCGCCTTCTGTGTTCTTCGTATATATTTTGAGGGAAACTCCTTCCTTTGAGTGGAAAGATTAGGTGGAAAAATAATTTTTTGCAGACAATTGGCCCCAACCGGTCTTGTCTATGATCAGCAATGCAGCTCTGTTCCAAGAAAAAACCACACTACTAATTTTCAAAGATCTTGGTACAACTTTTTGTCTTGATTATGCAGTGCTATTATTTGCAAACAAAACGTTTTTGTTAGTTATGCCTCCTTTGCTGCAAAATAAGGCGTATGGCATTTTACCAGATTTTAATACATGTCCCGGGTTCGATTCATGGTGAGCGCTGCACCTACTAATTTTCTCACAAGCCGTCACTGGCTGGTTTAATTAGATTGTTTTGCAACTCATTGACCCAAATGAAAATAACATAGATACATACCTTTCATGCTAAAAGTTTCTAATGTCCACTTTAGATTGCTATTGCAAGGGCGTTTCAAATAAACCTCGCTCGTGGTATGTTCTAAACTAGCGCCAGCTCACTGAACTGACTCACTCGCACTGATTACAGCGCTTAATTAGGGAATAGAAAGTACTAGAACTTTCCCGCTAAATCCAGCCTCGAACATTCTATAATCTTCGAGTCTTACCACAGTTCATTCAGACCCTGAACCGCCAGTTCTCCACTCGTTCACCAGAGAGCGCTCCCGTCACGGACCAACAAGATAGCGTCTTCCCGCCACGGTTCAAACACGATTCCTTGCTGCGCAATAATATTTTAACTTATTGACCTATAGTTTTTCATTTGACTAAATAATCCGGGGGCGGCAAGCGCCCCATCTGCCCCTCTGTGGCTGCGCCTATGGTCAATCCACTTGCTGAAGTCCTAGGAGATGTTTCCTGCAAAAATATGGGGTCGGTATTATTTCAGACCATGTCTTTGACCCGTACCTTCTTCCTTGTTGGTTAAATGGACATTTTTATCATCATTTGTTGCAGAATATTTTACCTCTATTCCTAGAAAACGTGCCTCTACATTCTTGACGTCGAATGTGCCTGCAACACGATGGAGCCCTTCCTTATTTCTCCCTAGCTGCGCGAGAACACCTGATTGAGTTGTTCCTGCCCGACGGATCAAGAGGGGAAGTCTAGCTGTGTTTGGCCATTATGCTCTGTGGACATCAATCCTATTTATACTTATGTGGGACCGCCTTAAGTCTTTGGTTTATGTAACACCTATCACATCAAAAGAGATGGTAATTGCTCAAATGGTTGCAGCCTGTGATGTTATTCATATACACCATAAATATTAAACCGAGTGCGGCGTCGTTCCTGCATAGATGCCAATTTTGCTGTGATAATACAGGTTGCCACTGCGAGCAGTTTATTTAAAAACTGTAAAGGCTTTTTTTCCTATGTTCTTTTTTCTGTCAGCCAATAAATCGCTTCCCGTTTTTAAGTACAGATGTGAGTTCTGTTGCATTATGCATGATCTTACCTTTTATGCAAGGGTGATAATTGAGTCAATTGATATTTAATTGAATAAAATGAAAGACCACCGAGCGGAATGGCTCAGGCAGTAACGTCTGTGGCCCGCATAAGGCAGTTCCGGGTTCAAATCCCCGGGGCTGATCAATCTGATTGAAGGGTCTTTCGTGGTTTTCCTCGGTCGCTAGGCGAATGCTGGGTTGGATAATTTGATCCGCGAATTTTCCTATCATTCCTGCATTTTCATTCCCTTCTTCACCTCCATACCAGGCATTGGGCTGATCACCATCCTGAATATGCTTCGATCCAAGATTTTCTTGGTCCTCGACAGGCTACTGACCCAAGGCTTGGCTTGTAAATCATACAAAGAGGAGGGTAATGCGTTAAAGATAAAGAAACAAAAAGTATTGAAAGACCAACTTAAAAACTTAGACCAAACTATTATTATTCCCTACTCAAAAAAGAAAACAATGCCAAATGTGATGAACGAGGTTCGAACTCGATAACAGCACCACCTTTTACTCGAAAGCTAATGTCACAATCACCGCGCTTGTGAGATGGGCTCTTAAAGCTCTTCGTTATCATATGCCATAATTTCGAATGGCATCTTCATTAGCCAGTGGCGTACTAGCACTTAAGAAGCTTAAAGCCGTAGCTTCGAAGTTTGAACTGACAGGCCATGCGTCTCCTATCTCAAATTACTTGTGTTGTAAGATACCTCCACACTCAAATTATTTCAGTGTAGCTCGTTAACACCTGTACAATAAAAGTGCGTAATTCTCGTAATTTTCGATTAGAGATGAATGTTTGATAGCAACGTATAAATTCGTCCTCCGTGGTGTAGTGGTACCATCCGAAGATGAAAACGTTGCAAAAGTAGAATTATTAATCGCTGGATGGGTAGTTTGCTGACATCGCGTTGTCCTCCGTGGTGTAGTTGTTACCATGCTAGCCTCCAGCTTCTGAGGTAGCGGGTTCAAACGCGGTGGAGCGCGGTGGATTTTTTCGAGCATAAAAATCCTTAGCATGGCTTCCTTCGGAAGGAAGTAAAGCCAGTGGTTCCGTGTCATAGATTTACGACGCGTAAAAGAACCTCAAGCCTGATAAGGAGGCCTCTGAGCAAAATAACGGTCTTTCACGCCCAATATAGAATGGGACGCTAAGAACCATAGCCGTTAACGAGCGTCCAAAAATAAAACTGAATTTAATGTTTAATTTAATTTAGCAACGCATAATATAATAATAATAAAAATAATAATAACAACAATGGGCTACTCTTAAGCAAGAACTGCGTTCTTTTTTATTGTGCCTGTACCTGTGTTACCTTTTCATGCAGGAATGGCTAGATTTTTATGAAATATGATGTATAATATACCTTAGACTCCGCTTAGAAAGTATTATGAATTTTAAGAATTTATAACAATCTTTCATTATTGCTACTCGTACACGTAAATCCTTTACCGCGAGAAAAACCATAGTACCCTTCCCAGAGCAAGCATAAGAAGGAAGCATACGTTTGTGTACTGTTATACATTTTATTATGCTTTTATTTTTGTTGATATCCCCATTGAAGTAGCTCTACGACCGGTTGTATAAGCATAACACGATATTAATTTGTATGGAGAGAGTGAAGATGATGGAGGGGGAAAGATAGTGAGAGTGAAGGCGCAAATAATTGGGGAGAATGAGGAAGGGATATCGAATGAAAGAACAGGGAGATTGTTGAACATGTAGGGAGAGAAAATGGGAAAGGGGAAAGCGGGAGACAGAAGAATCTCCGCATTAATTGCAAGCAGAACTAGAAGTTCTGTTTGAATCATTTATAAGACGAAACTTGAAATTTGGTGTTCGGGTTACAGTATGCTGGATTTACACCTTTCCACCGCGGGTGATGTTGAATGCACAGCGACTCCGCGTAGTCAGTTCTTGCAATAAAATCCTACTGTTTAGAACTGTCACTGCCATAGACGTCACAGGTGGTGCAAATCAGCTGATCAGCTATGTAAGTTTCCACTTGGAGCGCTCCATGTTTAGAGGAAAGGATCAGTAAATGAATTTTTTAGCCTGAAGAGCGCACCGATATCAGTCCTGTCCACGAATCGGTTTGTGGATCTCCAGCATCGTGTGCCAGGCTGGCCGAACGTGTTTACGTGCTGCTTTTCTTATACTTGTGTGTAGTTTTGCTTCGATGTGTTAGTTTTGCTTACTTTGGCTATATTAATTTTACTTTATTCCTTTTCTCTTCTGTTTTAACTTTCGTTTAGTGTTTTTCCATTGTTTGTCATCATTTTTGTTAACACGGATCCTCCACGATGCATTGTGGCCATGGAACATATTGCCGCACCTCATCTGTCAACTCTGGATTCAGATATGTCAGAACTAAAACAGCTGGTACGCACATATTCACGATCCAATTTTGTGACCTATCGGTCACGAAGTATCTTATATGGCAAGCTGTCAAAACGCCTTGAAGTCGTTACACATCAATCTATTACAGCAGACCATGATGTTAAACGTTCCAGATCATCTTCTGTGGATGAGAAATTATCTGGTGAATGGCAACTACTTAACTCCCCCGTTCGGCAATCTGATGCATGGCTTACAACTTTCACTTTATCAACACATAATCAATGCTCAATCATTCTTGGATGAGTCATTCGCATCTATTCCTTTCTAAGCTGCTATTTGCGAAACATTACCTCAACGGCTGCCCAAACGACCGCCTATTTTTTTTTCTTGCCGTTTCCTGCATATAAGATATTATTTATTCCTGGATGTCTGTAATGTCCGCTATGTTGAAAGTAGTGCTACGTGCAGCTTACATGAGAAATGGCCTCAAGCTCCTTCTGAATACTTTATCAGCTTTCACTACCCTCAAGAATTGTCTTCATAATGAAAAGCTTCAGTATTATACTTTCACTCCAAATATAAATCACGCAGTTCGATTTATTCACAAAGACCTTATTCCTGAAACCCCATTATACGATATTAAGCAGGAGCTGCAAACTCAATACATCGAGGTTCTGTACATTAGAATACTGCTGTAAGTAGGTGTTGATTCGGAGATTTTGTGTCTCCCACTACAATTTAATTAATTACCATGAAACAAAATGAGAATAAAATCTCTTGAATACTTACCTTGAATGTTCGCGTTGAAGATAATATCTGACCTGAAGATCCGACGCAATGTCAGCGATGTCAACCTTTCGGCCACACGTCACAAAATTGCGATCTCCAACCAGTCTACGTCAAATACGTCGGCCATCATGCTTCAGCAGATTGCGGCAAAGATGCTAACCTTCCTGGTACCTGTGTTAATTATCAGGATGCTGGTAAAGCTAACTGCAAAAGGTGTACACGACTTCCGCCCTACTTTCAAGCACTTTCCACCCCTTCCCAGCGTAAGCTAAAACAACCCTGTCACATATTTCTCCTTCCTTCAAATCCGCAGATTTTCCGGCCCTTGAGTCCCCTGCTACCATTTTTGCTCCTGCTTTTCCGCTTAGGATGCCTCTCCTAAGAAGTTTGCGTCTCTTTGAGACTTTGGTGTCTCTTGAAACCCGTCAAATTTTCTACGATGCGGGAGAGCGTCAAGATCCAGCAAATTCTGACTTTCAGTAAAGGAAATCTACTACTTTGAAGCATTTTCTCTATGTTCAGATAACGTAAGAGCAAGTAACCATCATCGTCCATTGCGTGTTCTGTCTTGGAATGCTCACGACCCTCCAAACAAACTATGAGGATTTCGAATGTTCCTTCAGACAGAGGCTATAGATATTGCATTGGTGCAATAAACACATTCATTCCATATTTGGAGTATACCATATCATGCCTCTTAACATAATTCTGATTCCACTCTGTTAGTAGGCGGCACGTGCATCTACACTAAATCCTACATGCACTATGTTGTTGTTCCTATTCAAGCCTTGCTAACGTCAGTCTGTTATACCGCGGTAAAAGTATTGGTACGTGATAGGGAAGCCGCCATTATGTCAGTTTAGCGCCCTCCTACTGCCAAGTATGTCGATTTTCTAAATTATCTTGGGATTCTGACTCATTCGGCGAAGTTTCTGCTCCGTGGTAATTGTTAACGCAAGCGAAAGGAATAGCACTCTTGAACGAAAAATCCGGTTGGAACAATCTTACTCCATCACCCAGAACGCTGCAACTGTGATTATATTACACCGGATACCCCTACGTACGATCGTTCTGGTGTTTCCGTGGACATACTACATGATATGTTTATTTCGGATCTGCAATAGATATCTCCTCCGTCTACGGAACGCCTGACCTGGCATCTGTCCACCTCCTTTTCTTATGGTTATAAACGCCTCATATACTCGTCTGCACCTGCCAAAAGTACCTGTTGCTACAACTGACTGGGCTGCATACAAAGATTTATCTTTCTGCCTAACTCCGCTCTCCTTCCCATTTCACCTACATTTCACAGCATGAATTTGACCCTGCTATATCTATTTTTACAAACCTCTGAAAGAGGCTTATCACTGCTGCAATACCGCTCAGCGGTGCACCCGCCATTCCAATATTTAGATTTGCAGGACGCATCAGACTTGTGCGTGCCAGTCTAGGCAGCGTAGCCTGGACCCCACTGCAAGAGGGAGTATAACAAGTAGGCGGCCATTTGAAACGCCATATCCGAATATGTCGGGATCAAGCTTTTCTCCTGAAAATGCAGGAAACAATATGCATGAATTCTTCGCCCGTCGCTTCCTCGCCTACATTCTGGCTCTCACTACCCAAAGTAGTACTTTGTACTTTCCGGCGAATATCTGTGACACTGACTATTTATGTTGAGAAGTTTCACTCAAACTTCCAAACCTCGGCACTAATCAAAATAGAGTGGTTTTTGTAGCTGATACCCTTTGTAGACCTCGTGTCCAGCCGTCTCCCTTTGCAAGTCCCACTGAATGGCCTCAAATACTACATGGCATTTCCTTTAGATATCTCCTGGACCTAATCGCATTCTTGTAGAGCAACTTAAATATCTACCACTAAAGATATCCGCATGTCTGCTACTCTATTAAATTCGTTTACAATATGTGCACTCTCCACAGCAATGAAAATTCTCCACGGTTTTCGTATTTACAAACCAGGTAAATCTCCGGAACTCTCCTCTTCCTATCGTTATATTAGTCTTCTATGCACTCTGGAAAAAGGGTACCAGAAACTCATCCTGAAGCGACGATGTATTTTCACATCTAAATCCCTGCATTTCACATTACCAGTCCGCATATTGAAAGCATAAGTCATCAGAATTTGAGGTCACTAGGGTTATCTATTATGACTGGAAAGTTCAGGTGGATAATAAAAAAATCAACACTTTATCTTCTTGAACGTCTAGAAAGCTTTTGACTCCGTTTGCTACGACGACCTTCTCTACAACCTACTGGTTCGTTTATACGTGTAATTGCATTTTTTCTCACTCCAGGAGATTTGCTGTTCACAACTTAGGTCACTATTATTCTCTCAGGAAATTTCATGGAGGAGTTTCTGACCACGTTTCTCTACAAATTATATAAATCCGATGTGCCCTAACGCACTACAATTAAACTGGCAACTTATGCAATTGACACCATAATCCTACATCCTCATACGTCTGCTATTCATCTGAATCTAAGCTACATGGTTATCTTGCCAATTGGGCACCTTTATCGAAGCTTTCAGGATTCGTCAGAATTCTTAGATTCCTTCACACGCTACCAGTAATATACGCGTTAAATCGCAAGATCCTTACTATTTCTTAAAGCTGCAAACATTTGGGTGTCCCGACTCAGTTGGTATCTTCAAGTTCAATATGTTCGCAAGAAAATTCATAAGATATTCGAAGCACTTCGCTTTCTGCATGCCTCCGAACATACTCTCTGTGGATAATGCTTGTGCTCTACATGTATATTGCTCCTGCGTGAAGGATGTTTCCTACCCAGGCTTAGAAGCGTTAGCAAGTATGAATGAATGAACGAATAATATTTATTTCTCAATACTCAAAATTACATAATTAAATTGCACACATTTTAGACTATAATAATGTTTGAAAATATTAGGCTATTTACGCTACACATTCACTTCTTGATTGCTTGCCTATGCTAATCTAGGCCTTTAATACACACAACTCCTGGTTTTCCGTGTATTGATGACCCACCGTCTACTTGCTTACATTATTGGTCAATCTCGTCTGCCGTTAGCTGCATTTTCTTTGTAGTCATTCTTAACAATTTCTCTTCGACCTTACCCAAATAGTTACCATAGCTTTTATACTTTAACCCTTTTACAGTCACAATCTTCCTTATTAATACTTCCCCATCCAAGGTTTTCCATTTCTGTTGCCAAAATTGTTCTCTACATGTTTTTGTTTGATTACAGTATTATATACAGTGGAAATCCGTGTTCATTTCACCACACATTGAATATTTTACTACATCCTGGCCATGCCTTATGCCTTACAAGTTTCTAACTCCTGTTCTCGTCCATGCAGATACTTCTCGACATAATTTATTACATATCTATTTGTACTTTTCCCTTTCCCATATTATTTTTATTTCCCTATATATCCTCCAGCAAGTGAGCGCATGCACTACCTTAAAAGAATGAAAAAGGCCTATCAACGGGGATGGAATGGCTGTCATGATGCGTGATATAGTGACAGTTATATGAATTAGCAATCAAACAGCTGTGAGCTGAGATGATGCTTAGTCTAGTGACAGCCACAAGAATCACAACTGAAACAGGTGGACATTACGGAAGAAAATCAAAATGTGCTTACTTATGGATATGTTTTTGTAATATAATGTATTTGACTAATTACCTTTTGGCTTGTACTGTTTGATTTAGGGAATACTTTCAGCGACCAGGAATCTTTCCTCACATTTTGTCCTACTGTTAGGCAATACTAAAAGAATAGCATCAAATTCCCCATTTCCCAAAAGAGGATTCTGATTGGGGTTTTCCCCCTTTAGTCTTCGTCTGCCTGTGTGTTTGTACAGTATGACGTCTTTGACCAAAGTTTTTACACATACAAAACCTCATCTCGAATCATAAAGTACGTATTAATTCCGACAAAGCTTTCACTTTGAGGAAAAGTTTCTGTGGACAGTTAAAAAATTCAAGTTGATACTTACAAGTTTACATTAAATGAAACCCTAATTATATTTAGCGTTCTTTTATGATACTACATTTTGTGCCCAATCTAACATATTTATGTTGGCAATGCATTATGATAGATTATATTAACTTTAGGACTAGTGTTTGTATTACGAAATAACAGTAGGGGTTCTTCGTGGTGTTTGGCGACGTCATTTCATATTCAAAAGCCTTAAATCCTTACAATTGCTGGAGAGAAAATATATTCAACCCTGACCTTAATGAACAAATGCAAACAAACAGGATCAGTTGTGTTTTTAATGTTTAAAACACCTGTGAATATAATTATTTACAGATGCTACCCCAAAGGACGCACCCTTCTCCCATTTCTAATGGAATTTAAATATATGACGTTTAATTATACATTTCTATTGTCCATAGCTTTGCCGTATGTATTTCATAAATTAAAGCTGTAAAGTTATGTAACACTGAAGTAACCGAGTGAGATGGCTCCACAGCAACGAGTAGGCTTGCATTCGGAAGGTCCTGGGTTCATTCCCGTCAACCACCTACTCTGAGCTTGGGTTTTCCGTCGTGGTTTTCCTTGGTCGGTAGGCGAATGCTTGGGTGGTTTTTCATCTACCACTATTTCCTTTCCATCATTTCTCTTTCATTCAGTTTCCTTTTCAAGTTTTAGGTGTGCTTCTAGGTTTCTTGGCATATAGTAGTGCCGAACGGATGGCACGGGAGCTTGCTCTAAGCAAAGAGTATTTTTGTGCACACCAGAGGCTAATTGGTTGAGGGTCGTCCTTCGCTCTCTCTGGACAGCTGCAGTAGTGGGATGGGTCCTCGAGCCTGGAACAGTAAGGGACTTCCGCGTAATAGATGATTCTGTGGTTGCTTGCCTGCAGCTTGCAGGCTCTTGTTGTTCCTTTCTTCCTCCTTGGGGTGACTGCCGTAAGTCACAGTGATCTGCCATAGATAGATCCAATAGATCTGCCATAAGTCACAGTGCGCGAGGTGTCCCCCTTTGTTGTATATCCTATACTCTATCACTTAAGCACTGTATTTATCTATCGTGTTATTTCAAATTTCACAACAACACAGATTGTGTTTTTTCACTTTGTATGGTAATGCCATAATCTGACTGCCCCAAGAACACATGTGGCACAACGCACACAAAATAAGCAGCTGCTTCATTCGTTATTCATACGGCTTTCACAAGGTTGCGACGAATCACAGCCATCCCAAGCATGGTCGGTTCTTAAATTTCAATCGAATGCGTGAATGGGACGTATCCAAAGTAGTCTTCTTGTTCTCACGACGGCAGTAAGCTTCGGTATACCATAGAAAGTGGTGTAGGTTGTCCTATTGCCTGCTCCATGAACGTCGTTCATACATACTTCATTTGCAGAAACCACTTACAATAACGTTGAACAATAAACTTTGCTTTGATCTCCATTTTATATTTGAAAAGCAAACATATGAGGTACATGGAAGTAGGTGCGCCAAAGCGACGGAAAGGGAACCTAGGAAGCTAATTGGTTGACCTTCAAGGAAAATGAACTTCTTTTAATATTATTTGCCCCTTAATGGAATAAGCCCTTCTATTAAGGAGTGTAAGAAAATGTTTGCGGTGCTTTTTCATTGACACAGAAAACGCTCTATATACTTCAGAATGCAGTAACGAATCGTAACGTGAACTTAGTGGTCATGAGACGGAAAGAAACAATTGAGAATATGCAGTTAAATGTGGTGAAAAGGAACAACGTACCACATTAATAAATTTATCTGAATGGAAAATCATTATTGTTGCGCACAAACACCAAAGGGATATCTTTAACCTGACGTTTCACTGTCTAAAATGTATAGGAGTAGAATAAGAATGCCGATTTGAGCACACAGAGGATTTGCCGCCATCTGATAAGGTTCTTTGATCTATGCCGCTAGCCCCGCCCCCTCCCTTTGTGTGCTACTATTTGCCGCCCGGTCGCGTGCCGCTAGCTCCGCCCCCTTCCCTTTGTGTGCTGATCTAATGCCGAAAGTGTCTGTGCCGGCAGGTCCTCCCCCCTCCCCCTGTGGTCACGTGCCGGTGACCCGCCCCCTCCCTCCCCCATACGGGTGTCCTCCCTCCCCTTTGTGTTCTGGTTGGTTCCCTGTGGATAGGTGGGAGAGTGTGTATTGTTCCTATACGGTGACTACATTCCCGCCCCTCATTGTGACTTGTCTAAATCCCTGCCGTGTGATTGGCTTGGGGTAGGGGATGTGTCGCTCGGGTGATGGGGTATAAGGGAATGGCGTTCTCGGTGCGTGACGTTGGCGGTGTGGGAATGCGATTCTCGATGCCTGCCGCACATCGGCAAATCGTTTGAGTACATAATTGTGTCAATCAATTAGGTAATGCGTGTTATTGAAAAAAGAATCAATGTTTATATACTACTAATGCAATTAAACGCTATTCTTCGAGCAATTAAGTATTTTTGATTGAATCGCGCACACCTGTCCCTAAACCGCCATTTATAACCTACTATTGTCAATAAATTTCACGTCTAATGAAACACGGCTAGTCTGTCGATGAAAACAATTAAGTATTTTTGAATGATTAATTGACTCGCGCGCAACTGTTCGTTATCGTATATGTGTGGTAGCATGTGTATAATTATTACGAGTAATAACATTTATTTAATTCTACTTTTGAGGGAAAATATATTTTGGATTTATAAGAATATTACAACACTTGGATGAAAGGACAGACTTGACGTAACACTCGTTATCGCGTGATAATTGCGGTGGAACCTCGACCGCAACCTTCCACAGCGAGACGTTTCACACGAATGACTAACTCTCGATATTTGGACTGGCAAGTCGACTTCCGCATCCCCTCCACTCCCGCTTCAGTTCGCAACATACACTAGCGCGCCAAGTGGTAATATGAGTGAAACTCCAGCGAGTGTTTGCTCACAGCGCCCCTGGTGGTCATATCCGAAAGTTGTGAATTCACCATATTTAAATTCGAGGTGTACGCAAGACGGCCATCTTAACTCTATATAATTCTGCGAAATATGATTCCGGAAAAAAAATAAAGTCGAATTAACATGCAAGGGGCGTTCATGTTGGCTCCGGAGGAATTGATTATGAAATAAATAAAAAATAAATAAGACTCTCGCTGATCGATGAATACAATGAATAATTAATGTAATTGACTCGCGCTCCTAGAGATATCTCACCCAATTATTCATCTACCATGAATATCTCACTTCTAATGAAACGACGCAGTCTATCGATTAAAAACAATTAAGTTTTTTTGATTGATTAATGTAATTGACTCGCGCGCAACTGTTCGTTATCGTATATGCGCGATTATTACGCGTATATAACTATTACGGCTAATAACGTGTGTTTAATTCTTCTTTTGAATTGCGGGTTTATAAAAAATATTACATTGCTTAGATGAATTAAAAAGCAACTTAAAGCGAAATTGCAAATAGCTTGTATGAGACGTTAACACGAGAACCCTTTACGAAAAAACAAGACGCAATGTGACAGCAATGCCCCGTCCATCATGAGAGGCGGTTAAACCAGGACGCGTGGGTTTTCCCCACTACCTGCTCTTAATGGTTAGGGGTATCCAGCACATAGGAGTACGCTTCAACAAAGCCCGCTATGTCTCTTCTCGCACGAGAGAAGTAATAATTACAATTCAAAACAGGCGTACCTGTAAGTAACACGCACGAAGACTACAAATATAAATTTTATATTCGTTTTAAATGTTCTTTCTAAAGACGTAGCGAACTTTGAGAAATTCAACGAATTATTCACTGGCGTACACTGCCTGAAAGAAATATGGTGTACACCCCTGAAGAATGCATATGTAGACCCATTAGCAGACAACGGCAAACTCTTCCGCACCATTAATTTTCGTCAGAAGAATGTAAAAACAAGGTCTTGTATAGAGCTCTTAGTGAACAATAACACCCGTTTCCAATTCATTAAACAGCCTAAGTGCTCTGAAAAACCACAGACCCTCGGGGTAAATAACAATTACCGGCACAAAAGATTTTCTTAAGAGCTTCCTCTGTCCAGAAATTCCATCATACACAGCGGAAAACCATGTCTAGACATGTTTTAAGCTTACCACAAAAAATGTTTTCCCGATAATTAATATAATTCTACATGAAGAATATTAATGATTTAAGTTTTCAATTAAACGTATACTGTATAGATTCTGTACTTAAACATTCGATTGTATCTTTGTCATTATTTAAATACTCGCGTACAAGAAATGCAAACATGATATCAAAAAATTAAACTGATTTTTTTTCGGGATGTTAAACAAAGAAATATGATTTGGCGAGAGTAATATGAAGAATAAAAAGTATTCAGAATGATATTACATACGTTATTAAAATAAGGCTCTCGCTGATCGATGAAAACAATTAAATATTTTTTTATTAATTAATTGTATATGAATTGACTCGCGCATTTGCTTGCTGTCGTATGTGCATGATTATTACGACTAATAGCATTTGTTTAATTCTAAATAATGAAATATGGAGCCTTGCCTAAACAATCCTCGTTACTCTTAATTTATTCCATTTTTAAAAAGATTTGGCTTAGTAAACATAGGACGAGTACGATTTTAAATACCCCATCCATTCGAGAGATATTTTTCGAATATTCCAGCATGTTAATATAAACTTAATACACACACACACACACGCACAAATTCATTTCAAGTAATCTAACGATATTGAATAAAATATTAAATGTTTAAGATATTGTAATGAGAAATGAATTGTATATCTCGAATTTTCTGGGCCGCAGGCTGCAGGATCGCTCATCAAATACCGTAATGATTCAGACACCCGAACACCCGAATGGTAAGCATTCTTCAGAGTTTTTAAATAAGTAATGTAACAATTCATATTAACTTCTTGTTCATATTCTTTATTATTATTTGTATTATTATTTCCAGGAAGTGGACTTTATTTTGGTATCGACCATCCATCGAGCGCTGCACAGGCAGCGCCAGGCTTCCAGACCTTCCTGGTACCAAATCATCATGGAGGCGGCTCTACCATCCATACATGCAGCAACACTCGTAAGGTGAGAATTTACAGACGGGTGTTTGAGGATTTTAACTAAAAAATTACATGATAGTAGACATACAATGTCGATTCTGGCACACAAAGGCATGCCTCCGACAGCATAGAGTTCTGGATTGTATAAGGAGAAAAGGATATATTTAAGGGGAGTTTCTCACCCATATGCAGTCACATAACTCTTTCGGTCTCCCAGAATGCTATGTATTTTTCACGAGGGTGTTTAAAACATGTATTTTTTTCACGTATAGAGTGTAGATTCTTTAGAACTCTGTACTTAAACATGCTATACTATTATTATTTATTTATTTTTTCCAGGAAATGGACTTTATTTCGGAGGCGGTATCGGTCAACATGCGACCGCTGCACCGGTAGCATCAGGCTTCGCGAGCGTTGTACCAGCAGGCTTCGCGACCGCTGCACCGCCACCTCCAGGCTTCCAGACCTTCCTGGCATCAAATCAGCAGGGTGGGGGCCCTGCCCCATACATGCAGCAAGCACCGAACGGTAAGAATTTTTTCAATATTTTATGAAGTTCTTTTTACACATTCTATATTATTATTAATATTGTTATTATTTTCAGGAAGTGGACTTTATTTCGGAGGCGGGTTTTTTCTGGGAATGTCTCCAAAGTATTCTTCATTCTGAACGACTTTTGCAAAACTGATAAACCATAAGAGATAGACAAAATTTTACTACACAAAAAATGGAGATCGCGTTAAAATACATAATTTATAACATATACATTCTTGTTGTTGAGTAAATCGTTTTTCGAGATATTGCTTGTTATTCCATTAAAATTTTCCAATACTTATACTTTTTCTCAAATTCATTATTCTTGTTTTATGTCCTCGATATGCAAAGAGAATGGAATGCACCACATAGCAACCAGCGTTAAAATATTTGACTATCGCTTAAAACCTATCATATTCACATTGTATCGTCATGAAAATTACCAATAACATTGACATCTCGATATCTCGATTAACATGAAGCATATAGGGAATAAGTGCTTGTAAAAATAGTTTGTACAAGAGTAGAGAAAGCCATGTGAGTGTATCACATCAGATTTTTTGATATTGGTTTAAATTTTCAAATACTTTTAACTTTTCTCAAGCGGTAACTCGCTATTCGTTTTTTCCCGTGGTAATGCATAGAGAATAGAATTATAAAGCCATCACATAGCATCAGACGTTCTTTAAACATCTGTAACGTGTCTATTCACAATCGAAAGGTTGCTGGTTCGAGGAAAATTATATCTACAGAAACAATACATTATTTTCGCTCTGTGATTAATTTGGTAATGTAACAATAATTAACAATGAATTTTTAGCGGTAAATGTAAAAAATAAAATATATTTTTTATTTCCTAGCGTCATACGCAGAAGCATTCCCCTTAAGGAACGCTGGCGTGAGCGATGGTTTCCCCCATAACGGGTTTAGACTTGCTTACGAAATGTCCCTGTGCGAGGCTAGCATTTCCCTCTCCTTCTCGAATTTTTGGAGTAGCCAATCAAAATTGCTGTATTATATACCGTCACATCTCTCACCCCTTCAGATTTTTATCAGGCGAAGCGATATAAAAGCAGTAGCTTCCCCAGCGATTTCACTGTATTGTGACAACACAGCGAGCTAAGATCTCTGCAAACTTTTCTCATTCAAAGTGAAATTTCAACGAACATCATGTCTGGTAAGTTGTAACAAAACACTTCATTTACTTTAAAAGTTAAATTATTACTCTGTACATTTAACTTATATTCGCGTTCTTGTTTTTAATGCATGGCATTTATATGCGAATAGCTGAGCATTCTAAAAGTTAATAGCTAGACAAGTGAATTTTCTGAAATGTGAACAGTTTAGTTAAGTATTCATTTTAGGCAAGCTTATTCTACATTTAATAGCTAACTGCGCGAATTCTCAAAATGGGAACAATTTAGTTAAGTATTCACCTTGTTGAGTAATTATTATTCCAGATATTTAAATACAGGATTTCACAGAGTGAATTATATTCCTTTTTGGAGAAAATACAATTATTTGAATACCTTATTAACGTTTTTGCTTTAGAATATTACAAAAAGTCTGTTGCGCGAATCATTCGCTCTAACAAAGTAAATATCTACATTATATTAAAACATTTAAATTGAAAAATACAGTACTTAATGAACTTCATTAGTGAATCAGAACCTCAATTATATTTACACATATTATCATTTTCAGAAAAAAGTTAATAAGTTTGTAACTTTCAAATAAATGAAATTTTTGTTATGCAACACATTCTCTAATAAAGAATATGTTTTTTTCTCTTCCTAATGCAGAAAGTTTGACATCTCAACTTAACACATTGGCTGAGGGTAGCATTTACCCAGCCGTTCAAAGACTACAAGATCTTCAGCCAGAGGAGCCTTATAATATAAAATCCTTAAGAAAAATTGATACTCGATACGGTGCTAGAGTCGTTGCACTTTTAGAGAATAAGCAAGTGTTTCTCCCGACAAGATATTCAACCCTAACAAGCCAACAGTTGGAGGAAATGCCTGGGAAGTTTCAAATGGTATATCACGGAGTAGTACCAGCCGGCAAGTTTAAGACATGTAAATTGTCTTTTCTTCCTATTAAGGTTTGTAGAAATAATTCAGCTATCCTTTCAAAGCTTCATTTAGAGTTACATTCGTTGAGTTTATAAATTCGCACTTCAGTAGGATAACATTTGTCTAAAGTATACATCAATATGTAAAAAAATAACGTCCAGGATGTAGTCTGAGCGAGGATCTGCAGAAAGAAGTTTAATAGTCTATTCACTGATTCTTTACCTCAAAGCAGATACCTACAGTAAGTTTCAAATAATTTCCAGCACGATAGCAGTTGTCAAAAGCAGGCATCACTGTATTAAAAAAATATGTGTAAATAATGTCTAGATTGTACTCTGTGTGATTTCGTGCAGAAAGAACTTTAATACCCCTTGCAGTGATTCTCCACATCGAAGTATATACCTACAAGAAGTTGCAAATAATGTGAATGTGTGTTACAGGAATGCCCAGCTGAATGTAAATGAAGAGGAAGAACGAGATAGCTTAAAACATCATAAACAGAAATGTGATAGGAACATTCTCAACACCTCCCAGTAACCTCAATCAATGAAGAATTGCACCAGTGCGGAACATACATGGAAAAAACATCCGAGTGTGTAGAATATAACAATAATATATATATAATTATGTACTCATTATTACTGCTATACCAGCCTATACCATTGATTTCATAAATAATTTCATAATTGTTTAAGGAGAATGCCTATCTTAAAAACATTGATGCTACATGAACTATTACTGAAAGAGACTTGAATAAATGGGAATCTAGAAGCCAGAACCATCTTAATATTGGGCTGTATGATATGAGGTGTATAAAAAGATTAATAAAAAAATGAGGTCTATGTAATATAAACAACATTTATTTTTTATAAACATTTTCCTATTACATTCCTATACAAAAAAACATACATATTTCCTAAAGACAAAGGTGATAGTCTAGAGATTCTAAAACACTCAGTTATATAATCATATACATCACACAGAAAGAGACCTGCATTATCCATAAAAAACTAAACATCTCAAGAATGTCTGGATGATGTATTTTATAAGTACAAGGTTTTGATATTTCAAAGTTCCTGTTAACCATGACTGTAATTGATTAACACAATTTCTCGATCCTGTCATGCTATAACTTTAGAAGCTTTCAGCTTACTTATAATCTCCTCAATCTCTTGTGTGTGACTATTATTACCAGCATTCCTCGATGCAATTAGTAACCTCAATATATTTACTAGTCTATTTGGATTTTCAAGCGTAGATATCACTGAATCATCATCATATGAAGATTTCATATTCTCGCGACTCCCGCTGTATCCAGATTTTTCACCATCAGTAGTCTCCAGTGAAGGACAGAGGCTTGATCCGGTATAACATCCCCCTCTATACATCTTCGGATCTTCGAGTGTAGGAGAGAGAGTCGATCCAGTATAACATGTTGCTCTATGAAGCTTAAATCTTGACAAAGAACGATTCTTAAAAATCCGCTCGCATATACAGCATCTAATGACGTGTTTTCCTCCATGTGTAATGTATGAAAAATTGAGTTTCTCATCCGCTAGTTGCACAGATTTTCTCCGGCAGGAGCTCATGCTAAAACTAAAAGAAATTAAATGAATACGGGAATGCTAACGCTCGAAGGAATTAAAAGCGAATGAATGAATTCATAACACGCAGCTATGTATATATTCAGTGTGAGGACGCCGGAGGGAATCGCAATCTTCGCATAGCAGCGGGAAAGGATGCTCTCTGGAAACATTTGTGGAGAAGGAGGCTCTCAACAGAACATGGCGAATGCGAGCATGGAAAAAGGATGCTCTCTGGGAACATTCGTGGAAAAAGGATGCTCTCAACAGAACATAACGAGTGCGAGCATGGAAAAAGGATGCTCTCTGGAAACGTTTTGGAAAAGGCTGCGTAACAACCTGATTGCGCTATGTACCTGACCAGTTTGTTACATAGCGTGATTCCATTGTTACATAGCGTGATTCCTTTGTTACATAGCGTGATTCCTTTGTTACATAGCGTGATTCCTTTGTTACATAGCGTGATTCCTTTGTTACATAGCGTGATCAGTTTATTACATAGCGTGATGAGCTTGTTACATAGCGCGATTCCTTTGTTACATAGCCTGATCAGTTTGTTACATAGCGTGATCAGTTTGTTACATACCGTGATGAGCTTGTTACATAGCGCGATTCCTTTGTTACATAGCGCGATTCCTTTGTTACATACCGCGATTCCTTTGTTACATAGCGCGATTCCTTTGTTACATAGCGCGATTCCTTTGTTTAATACCGCGATTCCTTTGTTACATAGCGCGATTCCTTTGTTACATAGCGTGATTCCTTTGTTACATGGCGTGATTCCTTTGTTACATACCGCGATTCCTTTGTTACATAGCGCGATTCCTTTGTTACATAGCGTGATTCCTTTGTTACATGGCGTGATTCCTTTGTTACATGGCGTGATTCCTTTGTTACATGGCGCGATTCCTTTGTTACATGGCGCGATTCCTTTGTTACATACCGCGATTCCTTTGTTACATACAGTGATTCCTTTGTTACATGGCGCGATTCCTTTGTTACATGGCGCGATTCCTTTGTTACATGGCGCGATTCCTTTGTTACATGGCGTGATTCCTTTGTTACATTGAGCGATTCCTTTGTTACATGGCGCGATTCCTTTGTTACATGGCGCGATTCCTTTGTTACATGGCGCGATTCCTTTGTTACATGGCGCGATTCCTTTGTTACATAGCGCGATTCCTTTGTTACATGGCGCGATTCCTTTGTTACATGGCGCGATTCCTTTGTTACATAGCGCGATTCCTTTGTTACATGGCGCGATTCCTTTGTTACATAGCGCGATTCCTTTGTTACATAGCGCGATTCCTTTGTTACATAGCGCGATTCCTTTGTTACATAGCGCGATTCCTTTGTTACATAGCGTGATTCCTTTGTTACATGGCGTGATTCCTTTGTTACATGGCGCGATTCCTTTGTTACATGGCGCGATTCCTTTGTTACATGGCGCGATTCCTTTGTTACATGGCGCGATTCCTTTGTTACATAGCGCGATTCCTTTGTTACATAGCGTGATTCCTTTGTTACATGGCGCGATTCCTTTGTTACATAGCGTGATCAGTTTGTTACATACCGTGATGAGCTTGTTACATAGCGCGATTCCTTTGTTACATAGCGCGATTCCTTTGTTACATAGCGCGATTCCTTTGTTACATACCGCGATTCCTTTGTTACATAGCGCGATTCCTTTGTTACATAGCGCGATTCCTTTGTTACATAGCGCGATTCCTTTGTTAAATACCGCGATTCCTTTGTTACATAGCGCGATTCCTTTGTTACATAGCGTGATTCCTTTGTTACATGGCGTGATTCCTTTGTTACATACCGCGATTCCTTTGTTACATAGCGCGATTCCTTTGTTACATAGCGTGATTCCTTTGTTACATGGCGTGATTCCTTTGTTACATGGCGTGATTCCTTTGTTACATGGCGCGATTCCTTTGTTACATGGCGCGATTCCTTTGTTACATGGCGCGATTCCTTTGTTACATACAGTGCTTCCTTTGTTACATGGCGCGATTCCTTTGTTACATGGCGCGATTCCTTTGTTACATGGCGCGATTCCTTTGTTACATGGCGTGATTCCTTTGTTACATGGCGCGATTCCTTTGTTACATGGCGCGATTCCTTTGTTACATGGCGCGATTCCTTTGTTACATGGCGTGATTCCTTTGTTACATAGCGCGATTCCTTTGTTACATAGAGCGATTCCTTTGTTACATAGCGCGATTCCTTTGTTACATACCGCGATTCCTTTGTTACATGGCGCGATTCCTTTGTTACATGGCGCGATTCCTTTGTTACATGGCGTGATTCCTTTGTTACATAGAGCGATTCCTTTGTTACATGGCGTGATTCCTTTGTTACATGGCGTGATTCCTTTGTTACATAGAGCGATTCTTTTGTTACATGGCGCGATTCCTTTTTACATGGCGCGATTCCTTTGTTACATGGCGCGATTCCTTTGTTACATAGCGCGATTCCTTTGTTACATAGCGTGATTCCTTTGTTACATGGCGTGATTCCTTTGTTACATACCGCGATTCCTTTGTTACATAGCGCGATTCCTTTGTTACATAGCGTGATTCCTTTGTTACATGGCGTGATTCCTTTGTTACATGGCGTGATTCCTTTGTTACATACCGGGATTCCTTTGTTACATAGCGGGATTCCTTTGTTACATAGCGCGATTCCTTTGTTACATAGCGGGATTCCTTTGTTACATACCGCGATTCCTTTGTTACATAGCGTGATTCCTTTGTTACATAGCGTGATTCCTTTGTTATTTAGCGTGATTCCTTTGTTACATGGCATGATTCCTTTGTTACGCAGCCTTTTCCACAAACGTTTCCAGAGAGCATCCTTTTTCCATGTAACAATGGAATCACGCTATGTAACAAACTGGTCAGGTACATAGCGCAATCAGGTTGTTACGCAGCCTTTTCCAAAACGTTTCCAGAGAGCATCCTTTTTCCATGCTCGCACTCGTTATGTTCTGTTGAGAGCATCCTTTTTCCACGAATGTTCCCAGAGAGCATCCTTTTTCCATGCTCGCATTCGCCATGTTCTGTTGAGAGCCTCCTTCTCCACAAATGTTTCCAGAGAGCATCCTTTCCCGCTGCTATGCGAAGATTGCGATTCCCTCCGGCGTCCTCACACTGAATATATACATAGCTGCGTGTTATGAATTCATTCATTCGCTTTTAATTCCTTCGAGCGTTAGCATTCCCGTATTCATTTAATTTCTTTTAGTTTTAGCATGAGCTCCTGCCGGAGAAAATCTGTGCAACTAGCGGATGAGAAACTCAATTTTTCATACATTACACATGGAGGAAAACACGTCATTAGATGCTGTATATGCGAGCGGATTTTTAAGAATCGTTCTTTGTCAAGATTTAAGCTTCATAGAGCAACATGTTATACTGGATCGACTCTCTCTCCTACACTCGAAGATCCGAAGATGTATAGAGGGGGATGTTATACCGGATCAAGCCTCTGTCCTTCACTGGAGACTACTGATGGTGAAAAATCTGGATACAGCGGGAGTCGCGAGAATATGAAATCTTCATATGATGATGATTCAGTGATATCTTCGCTTGAAAATCCAAATAGGTTAGTAAATATATTGAGGTTACTAATTGCATCGAGGAATGCTGGTAATAATAGTCACACACAAGAGATTGAGGAGATTATAAGTAAGCTGAAAGCTTCTAAAGTTATAGCATGACAGGATCGAGAAATTGTGTTAATCAATTACAGTCATGGTTAACAGGAACTTTGAAATATCAAAACCTTGTACTTATAAAATACATCATCCAGACATTCTTGAGATGTTTAGTTTTTTATGGATAATGCAGGTCTCTTTCTGTGTGATGTATATGATTATATAACTGAGTGTTTTAGAATCTCTAGACTATCACCTTTGTCTTTAGGAAATATGTATGTTTTTTTTGTATAGGAATGTAATAGGAAAATGTTTATAAAAAATAAATGTTGTTTATATTACATAGACCTCATTTTTTTATTAATCTTTTTATACACCTCATATCATACAGCCCAATATTAAGATGGTTCTGGCTTCTAGATTCCCATTTATTCAAGTCTCTTTCAGTAATAGTTCATGTAGCATCAATGTTTTTAAGATAGGCATTCTCCTTAAACAATTATGAAATTATTTATGAAATCAATGGTATAGGCTGGTATAGCAGTAATAATGAGTACATAATTATATATATTATTGTTATATTCTACACACTCGGATGTTTTTTCCATGTATGTTCCGCACTGGTGCAATTCTTCATTGATTGAGGTTACTGGGAGGTGTTGAGAATGTTCCTATCACATTTCTGTTTATGATGTTTTAAGCTATCTCGTTCTTCCTCTTCATTTACATTCAGCTGGGCATTCCTGTAACACACATTCACATTATTTGCAACTTCTTGTAGGTATATACTTCGATGTGGAGAATCACTGCAAGGGGTATTAAAGTTCTTTCTGCACGAAATCACACAGAGTACAATCTAGACATTATTTACACATATTTTTTTAATACAGTGATGCCTGCTTTTGACAACTGCTATCGTGCTGGAAATTATTTGAAACTTACTGTAGGTATCTGCTTTGAGGTAAAGAATCAGTGAATAGACTATTAAACTTCTTTCTGCAGATCCTCGCTCAGACTACATCCTGGACGTTATTTTTTTACATATTGATGTATACTTTAGACAAATGTTATCCTACTGAAGTGCGAATTTATAAACTCAACGAATGTAACTCTAAATGAAGCTTTGAAAGGATAGCTGAATTATTTCTACAAACCTTAATAGGAAGAAAAGACAATTTACATGTCTTAAACTTGCCGGCTGGTACTACTCCGTGATATACCATTTGAAACTTCCCAGGCATTTCCTCCAACTGTTGGCTTGTTAGGGTTGAATATCTTGTCGGGAGAAACACTTGCTTATTCTCTAAAAGTGCAACGACTCTAGCACCGTATCGAGTATCAATTTTTCTTAAGGATTTTATATTATAAGGCTCCTCTGGCTGAAGATCTTGTAGTCTTTGAACGGCTGGGTAAATGCTACCCTCAGCCAATGTGTTAAGTTGAGATGTCAAACTTTCTGCATTAGGAAGAGAAAAAACATATTCTTTATTAGAGAATGTGTTGCATAACAAAAATTTCATTTATTTGAAAGTTACAAACTTATTAACTTTTTTCTGAAAATGATAATATGTGTAAATATAATTGAGGTTCTGATTCACTAATGAAGTTCATTAAGTACTGTATTTTTCAATTTAAATGTTTTAATATAATGTAGATATTTACTTTGTTAGAGCGAATGATTCGCGCAACAGACTTTTTGTAATATTCTAAAGCAAAAACGTTAATAAGGTATTCAAATAATTGTATTTTCTCCAAAAAGGAATATAATTCACTCTGTGAAAT
Source organism: Deroplatys truncata (assembly GCA_030765065.1). Classification (NCBI taxonomy): domain Eukaryota; kingdom Metazoa; phylum Arthropoda; class Insecta; order Mantodea; family Mantidae; genus Deroplatys; species Deroplatys truncata. The sequence goes on from CM060990.1 coordinate 490,391,360, forward strand.
CCTGTATTTAAATATCTGGAATAATAATTACTCAACAAGGTGAATACTTAACTAAATTGTTCCCATTTTGAGAATTCGCGCAGTTAGCTATTAAATGTAGAATAAGCTTGCCTAAAATGAATACTTAACTAAACTGTTCACATTTCAGAAAATTCACTTGTCTAGCTATTAACTTTTAGAATGCTCAGCTATTCGCATATAAATGCCATGCATTAAAAACAAGAACGCGAATATAAGTTAAATGTACAGAGTAATAATTTAACTTTTAAAGTAAATGAAGTGTTTTGTTACAACTTACCAGACATGATGTTCGTTGAAATTTCACTTTGAATGAGAAAAGTTTGCAGAGATCTTAGCTCGCTGTGTTGTCACAATACAGTGAAATCGCTGGGGAAGCTACTGCTTTTATATCGCTTCGCCTGATAAAAATCTGAAGGGGTGAGAGATGTGACGGTATATAATACAGCAATTTTGATTGGCTACTCCAAAAATTCGAGAAGGAGAGGGAAATGCTAGCCTCGCACAGGGACATTTCGTAAGCAAGTCTAAACCCGTTATGGGGGAAACCATCGCTCACGCCAGCGTTCCTTAAGGGGAATGCTTCTGCGTATGACGCTAGGAAATAAAAAATATATTTTATTTTATACATTTACCGCTAAAAATTCATTGTTAATTATTGTTACATTACCAAATTAATCACAGAGCGAAAATAATGTATTGTTTCTGTAGATATAATTTTCCTCGAACCAGCAACCTTTCGATTGTGAATAGACACGTTACAGATGTTTAAAGAACGTCTGATGCTATGTGATGGCTTTATAATTCTATTCTCTATGCATTACCACGGGAAAAAACGAATAGCGAGTTACCGCTTGAGAAAAGTTAAAAGTATTTGAAAATTTAAACCAATATCAAAAAATCTGATGTGATACACTCACATGGCTTTCTCTACTCTTGTACAAACTATTTTTACAAGCACTTATTCCCTATATGCTTCATGTTAATCGAGATATCGAGATGTCAATGTTATTGGTAATTTTCATGACGATACAATGTGAATATGATAGGTTTTAAGCGATAGTCAAATATTTTAACGCTGGTTGCTATGTGGTGCATTCCATTCTCTTTGCATATCGAGGACATAAAACAAGAATAATGAATTTGAGAAAAAGTATAAGTATTGGAAAATTTTAATGGAATAACAAGCAATATCTCGAAAAACGATTTACTCAACAACAAGAATGTATATGTTATAAATTATGTATTTTAACGCGATCTCCATTTTTTGTGTAGTAAAATTTTGTCTATCTCTTATGGTTTATCAGTTTTGCAAAAGTCGTTCAGAATGAAGAATACTTTGGAGACATTCCCAGAAAAAACCCGCCTCCGAAATAAAGTCCACTTCCTGAAAATAATAACAATATTAATAATAATATAGAATGTGTAAAAAGAACTTCATAAAATATTGAAAAAATTCTTACCGTTCGGTGCTTGCTGCATGTATGGGGCAGGGCCCCCACCCTGCTGATTTGATGCCAGGAAGGTCTGGAAGCCTGGAGGTGGCGGTGCAGCGGTCGCGAAGCCTGCTGGTACAACGCTCGCGAAGCCTGATGCTACCGGTGCAGCGGTCGCATGTTGACCGATACCGCCTCCGAAATAAAGTCCATTTCCTGGAAAAAATAAATAAATAATAATAGTATAGCATGTTTAAGTACAGAGTTCTAAAGAATCTACACTCTATACGTGAAAAAAAATACATGTTTTAAACACCCTCGTGAAAAATACATAGCATTCTGGGAGACCGAAAGAGTTATGTGACTGCATATGGGTGAGAAACTCCCCTTAAATATATCCTTTTCTCCTTATACAATCCAGAACTCTATGCTGTCGGAGGCATGCCTTTGTGTGCCAGAATCGACATTGTATGTCTACTATCATGTAATTTTTTAGTTAAAATCCTCAAACACCCGTCTGTAAATTCTCACCTTACGAGTGTTGCTGCATGTACGGATGGTAGAGCCGCCTCCATGATGATTTGGTACCAGGAAGGTCTGGAAGCCTGGCGCTGCCTGTGCAGCGCTCGATGGATGGTCGATACCAAAATAAAGTCCACTTCCTGGAAATAATAATACAAATAATAATAAAGAATATGAACAAGAAGTTAATATGAATTGTTACATTACTTATTTAAAAACTCTGAAGAATGCTTACCATTCGGGTGTTCGGGTGTCTGAATCATTACGGTATTTGATGAGCGATCCTGCAGCCTGCGGCCCAGAAAATTCGAGATATACAATTCATTTCTCATTACAATATCTTAAACATTTAATATTTTATTCAATATCGTTAGATTACTTGAAATGAATTTGTGCGTGTGTGTGTGTGTATTAAGTTTATATTAACATGCTGGAATATTCGAAAAATATCTCTCGAATGGATGGGGTATTTAAAATCGTACTCGTCCTATGTTTACTAAGCCAAATCTTTTTAAAAATGGAATAAATTAAGAGTAACGAGGATTGTTTAGGCAAGGCTCCATATTTCATTATTTAGAATTAAACAAATGCTATTAGTCGTAATAATCATGCACATACGACAGCAAGCAAATGCGCGAGTCAATTCATATACAATTAATTAATAAAAAAATATTTAATTGTTTTCATCGATCAGCGAGAGCCTTATTTTAATAACGTATGTAATATCATTCTGAATACTTTTTATTCTTCATATTACTCTCGCCAAATCATATTTCTTTGTTTAACATCCCGAAAAAAAATCAGTTTAATTTTTTGATATCATGTTTGCATTTCTTGTACGCGAGTATTTAAATAATGACAAAGATACAATCGAATGTTTAAGTACAGAATCTATACAGTATACGTTTAATTGAAAACTTAAATCATTAATATTCTTCATGTAGAATTATATTAATTATCGGGAAAACATTTTTTGTGGTAAGCTTAAAACATGTCTAGACATGGTTTTCCGCTGTGTATGATGGAATTTCTGGACAGAGGAAGCTCTTAAGAAAATCTTTTGTGCCGGTAATTGTTATTTACCCCGAGGGTCTGTGGTTTTTCAGAGCACTTAGGCTGTTTAATGAATTGGAAACGGGTGTTATTGTTCACTAAGAGCTCTATACAAGACCTTGTTTTTACATTCTTCTGACGAAAATTAATGGTGCGGAAGAGTTTGCCGTTGTCTGCTAATGGGTCTACATATGCATTCTTCAGGGGTGTACACCATATTTCTTTCAGGCAGTGTACGCCAGTGAATAATTCGTTGAATTTCTCAAAGTTCGCTACGTCTTTAGAAAGAACATTTAAAACGAATATAAAATTTATATTTGTAGTCTTCGTGCGTGTTACTTACAGGTACGCCTGTTTTGAATTGTAATTATTACTTCTCTCGTGCGAGAAGAGACATAGCGGGCTTTGTTGAAGCGTACTCCTATGTGCTGGATACCCCTAGCCATTAAGAGCAGGTAGTGGGGAAAACCCACGCGTCCTGGTTTAACCGCCTCTCATGATGGACGGGGCATTGCTGTCACATTGCGTCTTGTTTTTTCGTAAAGGGTTCTCGTGTTAACGTCTCATACAAGCTATTTGCAATTTCGCTTTAAGTTGCTTTTTAATTCATCTAAGCAATGTAATATTTTTTATAAACCCGCAATTCAAAAGAAGAATTAAACACACGTTATTAGCCGTAATGGTTATATACGCGTAATAATCGCGCATATACGATAACGAACAGTTGCGCGCGAGTCAATTACATTAATCAATCAAAAAAACTTAATTGTTTTTAATCGATAGACTGCGTCGTTTCATTAGAAGTGAGATATTCATGGTAGATGAATAATTGGGTGAGATATCTCTAGGAGCGCGAGTCAATTACATTAATTATTCATTGTATTCATCGATCAGCGAGAGTCTTATTTATTTTTTATTTATTTCATAATCAATTCCTCCGGAGCCAACATGAACGCCCCTTGCATGTTAATTCGACTTTATTTTTTTTCCGGAATCATATTTCGCAGAATTATATAGAGTTAAGATGGCCGTCTTGCGTACACCTCGAATTTAAATATGGTGAATTCACAACTTTCGGATATGACCACCAGGGGCGCTGTGAGCAAACACTCGCTGGAGTTTCACTCATATTACCACTTGGCGCGCTAGTGTATGTTGCGAACTGAAGCGGGAGTGGAGGGGATGCGGAAGTCGACTTGCCAGTCCAAATATCGAGAGTTAGTCATTCGTGTGAAACGTCTCGCTGTGGAAGGTTGCGGTCGAGGTTCCACCGCAATTATCACGCGATAACGAGTGTTACGTCAAGTCTGTCCTTTCATCCAAGTGTTGTAATATTCTTATAAATCCAAAATATATTTTCCCTCAAAAGTAGAATTAAATAAATGTTATTACTCGTAATAATTATACACATGCTACCACACATATACGATAACGAACAGTTGCGCGCGAGTCAATTAATCATTCAAAAATACTTAATTGTTTTCATCGACAGACTAGCCGTGTTTCATTAGACGTGAAATTTATTGACAATAGTAGGTTATAAATGGCGGTTTAGGGACAGGTGTGCGCGATTCAATCAAAAATACTTAATTGCTCGAAGAATAGCGTTTAATTGCATTAGTAGTATATAAACATTGATTCTTTTTTCAATAACACGCATTACCTAATTGATTGACACAATTATGTACTCAAACGATTTGCCGATGTGCGGCAGGCATCGAGAATCGCATTCCCACACCGCCAACGTCACGCACCGAGAACGCCATTCCCTTATACCCCATCACCCGAGCGACACATCCCCTACCCCAAGCCAATCACACGGCAGGGATTTAGACAAGTCACAATGAGGGGCGGGAATGTAGTCACCGTATAGGAACAATACACACTCTCCCACCTATCCACAGGGAACCAACCAGAACACAAAGGGGAGGGAGGACACCCGTATGGGGGAGGGAGGGGGCGGGTCACCGGCACGTGACCACAGGGGGAGGGGGGAGGACCTGCCGGCACAGACACTTTCGGCATTAGATCAGCACACAAAGGGAAGGGGGCGGAGCTAGCGGCACGCGACCGGGCGGCAAATAGTAGCACACAAAGGGAGGGGGCGGGGCTAGCGGCATAGATCAAAGAACCTTATCAGATGGCGGCAAATCCTCTGTGTGCTCAAATCGGCATTCTTATTCTACTTATAGGTCATTTAAAGAAGAAAATCCACCACCCACATTAAAAAATAAAACCGGAATCTGTGAAGACAGCTTCAGAAGTGACTTCAACGTACCTTTACGTGTACCACGTTCTGATACGTTTAAATAATATGACAGACTTTATATCAGAAGTATTTACGCTGATTCAGCAATTCCGGTACAAAGGAACTAGTTGATAAAAAAGTGGACTTTAACGCACTAAAAATTCACATTCCTAGAACATGTTTTCAGTGTTGTTAATATGCTTGTGAAAATTCAGTGAATTTTTTGTTTGTGAAACTCGACTTGTAGCAGTGAATTTTTCACTTTGCTATATAATACTTGCCTACATTAATACGAATAGATCAATTCCATAAAAACAATGTAACAAAATCCGAGCCATCCCAAATTTGTTTGTTTTTGCTCCATGCCATATACATTAACGGCACAACAAAATTAAATACATATAAGCAGTCATTCAGATTGGGATATTAAAATAATATGGTTTAGAAACACACTTTTAAAAATACTTTATGATCCTCAGGTATGATTACACAGGATATGAATAGCTTTGTTAACACATTTCTTGGTCATTTATGAAAATTGCAATTATTGGTAACACGTTATATCATTTTTATTATTCCAATAGTAAAACTTCCATAATGTAAGCTTTAAAAATGACAGTTGCAGATTAAAACGCATTAACGAGCCAGTTTCATGTTGCCACCACAGCTTACCGTTACACAAGACACGTTGGCACTCGGTGTGCGTCACAACCCTGTTTTCAACTTTGGACTTCGAATGAAGTAGAACACATTTTTGTAGCTATTCTCTATTGAGGGATCTGCACAATGAATATTTCTAATTCAGGTAATACTCTGGTGGCCGGTATGTCTGTCAGAGTTCAAAAACTTTATTTCTTTTTAGTTTCTACTCTTCATAAGAAGTGAATAGAAATATGATGCCTGTTGTTGTTTTTCCATGCACATAGTTCTGGGAAAGTTGATACGTGTTTCCTGTAGGCTAACTTGCAGCTACTTGCTTGATTGTCCTCTATGGTGCAGCAGCGGCCGCTGATTATGTTGCAGCGTTGCGCAATATCCTGTGTTATTGAAGGAAAGAAAAGGATCTTATAGTAAAATTATTGGTTTAGCTTTTTTCTTTAAATTACTTTAAAGTATGTAAATGTTATTAATTTATTCTTAAGCAGTTCAGAAATCTGTATAATTGGTTGCTCTTAAAATGTGGCACAAACAAATTTACACCCAGCTCTTGTTGGTCATGGTTCCGCTCAGTCACGGCCAGATTCCTACAGTATGTTATGGCAGAGAGGTACCTTTCAGACTATTCTATCCCACTTATTAAGCTGGCTTGTCGTTGCAAACCTTCTGCAAATATTGCTTTGTTTCGTCTCCTAGAGTGCAAAAGTGGCCATCAGCTTTCTCCTATCTGGAAGGACACGAGCGCAGATGATGGACCCATCCGAGTATATTGTTTTGTTTCCGGTTTTCCGGTTTCCTCTCGATTATGCAAACGTGCTTGCGACTTCGCATGTGTTTAATAAGTTAACTCATGGTTTTGCTTTTCCGATTGTTATTCCTTCAATCCTATGGTGAATGTTATATTTTAAATAATATAAAACAATAGACACGTGTAGGAAGCTTAATTTACGCTAAAGTTTATTGTATTTTTCTTACGGTTTTACGTGTGTTCAAGTTCTCGTAATGAATTCGGTGAGTAACCTGCAGAGCAAGAATTTTTCTGAGTTTTCTCACGAAGAACAGTTGAAAATCAAGGAACTAGGAAAGCCACTGTCAGAGCTAAATATTGCTCAGACCATTACTACCAATAAATGAGAATATAAAGTTGTGTTTCCACAATATATTTATAATAGTCACGACCAGCTTTCTGGCTGTGAAGTTAATGCACTGTTTTGTTTTCCCTGTATTTTGTTTGGTAGCGAACTATTCGGGGCGAAAACCGGCATATAAACCATTTAATTTCAAACACAAAAAAAACATAATTTAAAAAAAAGAACGCGAGGACTTCTCTGTCCATTTGAAAAATGTGTTGAAAATAGTATTTTTCGGGAAATCATACGTGGCTTTGCAGCTAACAGTGCATACAGGCGTAGGATTGCTGAGCAAAACGAAAAAGTGAAACAGAATAAATACAACTTGGACATATTTAATAAATTCTATCAGATTTTGCGATGTCCTTGAATTCGCCTTAAATAACGAAATAGAGTCATCATTAAATCCTGGTGCTTATAGAAGACTAATTAATTAAAATGCAGCAATAGATTCTTTCTTAAAGTACAACCTAGAAAAACCGGCGGTATTTAGGGGAACGTCTAAAACGATCGAAAATGAGTAGCTTCAAGTCCTGGTAGAAGTGTACCAAGAGGAAGTTGCCACGGAGATGTGTGAAGCCGATTTTCTAAGAATGATATCAAATGAAACTGCAGACGTATCCATTATATTTCAAATTGCCATTGTTAACCGCTATGTAATAATAGGAAGATTTGTCTCACTTGCACGCGATGATGCAAAAACATTGGCTTCTTGTCTGCTTGAAGAATTGCACAAGCTTGAGTTAGATACGCGCGAGAAAGCTTCAAAATTGATTGCAGAGACTTACGAAGGAGTTTCCGTTCAGTATCGTTTTTCTAGAGGTGTGTAAATACTAACAAAACAGCTATATCTTGATGCTGAGTATGTGCAATGTTAAGCACACCAAGTGAATCTCATTATGGGAAAGGCTTCATAGATACAAATGTTGGGTTGCCCCTGCCCAGCAATACTCGCCGGAACTTTCTCTCTAGAAATGTGAATACTGTTTCGGCGACAAAAAAGATCATTGAGTGTATGAACGAAGTTCTAAAGGGGGAGTCATATTACTCACTAACGTTTGAGCAGGCCTCTGGGTATAAGAAGCTATTTACCAACTATGAATTCAATTTTTGTTGTCTTTTTTAGGAAAGGCAAGCCCCCTGTGGATATTCTGTTTGAACAACCTCTCTTACTGCTCAAAAGGTACATCAAATTAATTCGAGAGAAATGTGATATTGATTCGAACAACCCTGCAGAGCCTTATTACAGGTCATCAAAAAAGAGGAATGTTGACAGAGGACACAGAAAGGAGAAGGGAAGCGAAAGAAGTATATGGTGATATAATGTGTGAAGTTAAAGTCTACTTTAGTTTTTTCGGGACATCTTATGACATCAAATCTCTTCCCTCCAGATATGTTGAGGCAATAAAGTTCAAAATTTTCAGAGGATGCAGTAAAAAGTGTGTTCAATATAAAGTTTCTTTGACGAAGTGAAGCTTTCCGATGAATTAGCGTCCATCTACTCAGCAGGAGAATTTCAGTCACTGTCGGGGAAGTCAGCCTATTAGAATTTATACTACAGAATAGCTTAGAAAAGACATTCAGTGAATCAACAAAACTTTTAAAATTGGTGTTAACTTGTCCAAGACGTCAGTAGAAGCCGAATGATGTTTTTCTACACCAAAGAGAATCAAAACGTGTTTGAGAAACTCATTGTCAAGGAAAGATTGACAGCTTTATCTATGCTGTCGATTGAGAAGGGCCTCTTTGCAGAAAGCGACGTTGTCTGGGTCTATAATCCCCAAGAGACCGAGCGAGGGCGCCCCGATGATGTGGTAATGAAACGTAACATTTTGCGACCGGCGCCTAATTTCATCCTCTACGAATAGAAAAGAAGGGGCTTCGTGAAACAGTCTCATTGGGAAGGAACGGCATAACCGAATAGATGGTCCGGAGGCCTTTATTCCATACCTGCTGCAGTTGTAGCAGACTGGAGTCTGCGGCCATGTCCCAGATCTCGCAGGCGCATAGAAGGACGGGAATTATAAGGGCTCGGAAAATGCGTAGCTTTAAAGGAACAGGCATCTCAGACCTTAGCACGGGGAATAAAGAAGTCATTGTCCCATGATCGGATCCGACAGTTCCATGATGTCTTTCTTAACAGTAACGCCCTTATCCAGCTTAACAGCCAAGTAGGAAATAGTATTCGTCCACTCAATCCTATGTCTGAGATACGTGAATGTAGGGAAATTGGCGTAAAAGCGGCGCCTCGTTACAAGAATGGGTTGATGAACAGTCGTCAACGGCGGCACCTGTCTTGAAAAAATGCGGAGGTGTTGCTGTATTGAGCTGACGGCTCTGTGTGACGGCTCTCAGACGAATTAGCTTGTGCAGGACACCCGCATGCCAGGTCGTCGAGAAAGTCTTCTCGGCGTCCAGAGATACCGCCGCGGTGTACTCCCTGCCCTAGTGTTTTCCAGGGCAGCGGCCTCCACCACACACAGCAACTACTGGGGCGTCGAGTGCACAGAATAGAACCCAAACTATTGGTAAGGGATGGTTGTGAAGACAAGCAGTGGAGTCTCACCCAGTAGTGGAGACAAGTGGGCAAGTATTATCCTTTCGAAGACCTTCGATAACACTGACAGGACAGTTATGGAGCGGTAATCGGCGGGATGACCCGAATCTTTCCTGGTTTTAATATGGAGATCACCTGGACCTCTCTCCACTTGCATGGAAAGTGGCATGGAGTGATACATATATCTAAGACCTTGGTTAAAAAGAACACAGTCCCGAAAGGAAGGCGAAGAAATATGGCGGGTGCGAGTCCGGCAGGTTCGTAGCCTCTTTGATGTTGAGAAGCTGGAATGCACCTTGAAGTTCAGATCCAACTCCCATCACTATGTCTAATGACGGGTGATCGATCCGATTCGTCCGGAGAACGCCAAAGAAATCGAGTACCTCTTGGCGAGGGCGTACGCAGAAGAGTCCGTCCTCTGGCATATCTCGAGGTCCTTATGGTCCGTTTAACGTAGTGTGCAAACAACTGTATTTGACTTGAGGTTCATTGGCCAGACCTTGGGTGCCTTGGAGTGGGAGTTGTATTGTCTTCGACGATTGCGAAATACTTTAACGATCTGCCACACGTCGCCATTTTCGAGGTTCATGCGAGCCATCGTGTCCTGTCACACGCGCACATTATGTTCGTGTAGGCGGTACGGACCACGCGGCGCAAGCGTCTCAGAAACTCTTAATTATGTGGCGTACGATGATATTGATAGAATGTGCAGGCAACTTAGTAACGGGGGATAAAAGGTATAAGCAACAGGTAGGGCATCTAGATGTAGAGGTTGGGGTGTGAATAATCAGATTATGAACAGTAGGCACCACGATGGAGTAAAGGAAGAGGCCGCGGTCTCCAAGAATGGGATGCCGGTGATTCTGAGGTTAGGGGGATGTAAGGACTGAGGCAAGTCTTGACGCCCTCCCAATCGTCTTCTCGGTGTTCGACCTGGCAACCCATATGTTAACCTAAGCTAACAGGTGATTATGTCTGAGCGAAGTGCAGTAAGTGAAGTGAGCGATATGTGACAGGAGAAATGCTTAATATCACGAAGCCAATAGCCTTTGCTCGTCCTTGACGTCGTGGATGATGGGTGGGTTTCCAGGGTTTGAGGGTCTGCATCAATCATGTGTATGATGTTATTGTCCCTTGTATTTTCAGGAGGGCCGCAATGCTAACGCGGATGTTTGGCATTTAAGTTATCAGCCAAGATAACCTTGTGATGCAGGGCAAGGATGGAGAGGTCGTCGTTAAGTATAAGCTGCCTTCGGGAATGGTGGTAAGCAGACACGGTTAAGACTTCCGTTCCGGCGAGGTCCATAAGATCAGCCGTGGCCTCAGTGGTTTGAAGCGGCGGGTCGGTGAATTATACTCCTCTTTACGAGGACCGCTGTGCCGCCTACTTGGCGGCCTACGTGGTCTGTCCTGAGGCAGTTGTAGTTCAGGAAGGGAATTCTTGGACCTAGATGTGTTTCCTAGACTAAGATGGGGTTCAGGGCATGTGAACCGGCAAAATGCAGAAGTGCTTTCCCCTGATAGGTCGGTCCACACGCATTCCAGAATGCGAACCGGAACGAGGTACGAGACGTAGCTCAAATCGCCATTCTGGGCCACCTGGATTACGCTAGGCAGGACTACAAGTCCCTCCATGGCGATAACAATTTTGGCGGCTGGATTGGTGTTGGAACCACTTCAGCACATCTGGGAACTGTAGGGCAGAGGGAGGAGTGTGGTTCTGTTGTAGAGGGGAAGGAGGGGAGGAACGTCGGAAGCCGACTTATTATAGGCCTTGTCGTTCATCAGCTGTCGCGCAGGCATGAGAGCATCATGTCCGCGCGAAGCCTCGGAGTCCGAGCTCGGCGACCTCTGTGCAGTCCGGCTTCTCTTAGTCCTACTGGTTTGGTTGGCTTTTGAGGTTGTGGAGCACGTCTTTATTCAGAGCGTTGTGTGTGTGTGTGTTTGGGCTCGTGACCTCGCAGTTCTACCCGCAGGTCTTGGCGCAACAACTACGGCGTATGATAGCCCCTGCTCCTGTAGGCATGCTGGCTTCTTCTGTGGACATGGCTTCTCAGGTACAGGAGGTGTCGGGTGACGTTGATATCTGGGAGCTGATGATGGTTTTCTGGCCTGTGTAGACGGTGGTTGAGGCCTCCTGAAAGCAACAACTGCCTCAACTGTGAGGCATCCTCCATAGCATTCTACGTACTCACCCTAGCAGTTGGCGCATGTAGGCACCTCGGTGACAGTTCGTGGACAGAAATCATTGGGTTGGGCGCCACCACACCTGTAGGTTACGACAGCAGAAGAGTTGAGGTAATTGAACTGCCGGCACCGGTGGCATTAAAAGGGCCCACCAGAGCCTTTGGATACCTCTATGTGAACCCGGAGGGAACAGATGGAGGTCACTTCATCTATCTGGCCCTTTCTGTCGATGGCTCGCTCCACCAATACAAGCAGGGAGAGGGGACTTTTGGGCCCTTGTCCATTTGGAGCTAGTCAGGTGAGCTGATTCACCAAGCGAGGGTGATACTCTGGCGACTGAGGTTGCCGCTGTCTCCCATCAAGACGCCCACAGGAAGTCTGTGGATGACTCCGCGGAGGTCATGAACCTCATTCAGTCTGAAGGTGAAGTGGGGAATACCTTTCCTCTTTAGGTGGTGCAGCAGGAGAGTATATTTCTCAGATATCTTAGCCTGAAAGATAAAGTGGCTCTTGTTCCTCCGATCACTTCCTGCCTGATGCATGGTGGTATAATACTTGTACCATATACGCCCCTAAAAAGGGTATTCGTCTACACTTAAAAAAATTCTAGCAGCCACATGCATAGAGGGAAAAATATATTTTTTACATAAAGATCAAATGGTAATGCAATTTACACGTTTTGGCGATTTTTCAGAACATCAATGTTTATAATTTTTTTAAAAATAAGCCAAAATTTCAACTTTTTGTACCTGATGATTTCAAAATTATGTTCCATTCATTGGAAGAGCATTTTTTGTGCATATATCCACATAATTTCATCGACATGTACCTTAAACTGGTGGAGAAATTAATTCGTGAAGTCGTAAAAAGTGATACGAAAATGAGGAATTAAGGTAAAAAAGTTGAAAATTTCGAACTTTAACATTTTATTCCTGCGTCAAATGACATCCTACTTTCAGCGGAAAATCAAGTAATACACAAGAAAAATGCTCTACTCAGTACATGTAAGATGCTTTTGAAAACACTACGTACAAAGAGTAGCAATTTTGGTATATTCTTCAAAAATGTACAAAACTGATAAAATGAACGATGTGGAAAACCGCCAAAACCGTAAACTATATTACCATGTAATCTTTATATACAAATAAAATTATATTTTTTCCTCTTTTAATTTGGCTGCTAGAATTTTTAAAGAGCGGACGAATACTTTCTTGAGGGAGCGTATTTTATTACGTTCTCTGTAGTAATATAGTGGTTCATTTCTTGGACGATCTAACTACCGTATTTGTAGTTGTTTAGGCTTTCCTCCCCAGATGTCAGATAACGGAAATGACGAGAAACCTGGTAACAACATGGAGGTATGCATGTGCAGGTGTGCAGTAGAGTGTGCTTTTCTTCAACAACGAGCACGTGTTCATTTCGGAAGGCAATTAATGCTGAATTATAGAAAATAAGGCTCCTTAAGGCAAAGCGTTATTACAATCTATACATTTCCAATGTTTAGTTAAAGAAATTAGACACCTAAATATATTGCATTGATTTATTTTAATAGAAATGTATGGGTTCAAAATTTGTACCACCATATAAGTATATCTGTAGTATTCCTTAACCTCAGAAGCTAATGCCGTTTTTGTGAACCTCTAATGGTATTGCAAAATGAACATTGTATTTTAGATGTTTTGCTTATACTTAGGATTTATAATGAAACAATATACATAGGTCAAAAAAGTTGAGAAATTACTGTGATTTCTATAGGGGGATTCTGATTCATTTTGATAACTCTGACACAGATCGAGATTTTACTGATACAGACATGATGCTTGATGATGTTCTTTAAGAAGTTAACGTGATGACTATAAGTAGTATAGAAATGACAGAACTGTGTCACTGAATATGCAGGAATGTGTATTCATATGCAAATGAGCTCCCCCAACCCTTCATCCAGCTCCTTGGTACTTTTAGGTGCAGCTGTGGATCATAAATCTTGTTGAGTATAATGGAACCTTGACAGTTAAGCAATTAAGGGTGTCAATCAACTGTCAAAATGAACAAGATCATAAATTTTACGCATTTGTAACAAAGGCGAGACATTTTTTCTACCCATTCCACATCCGGCCACTTCTGCACCTGCAGCAGCTCACCCACCCTCACTCACATTGTTTCTCGAACACGTGCAGGAAGCCGTCCATCACTGTCAAAATGAACAAAGAGAATGCTGGACAAAGGGACAGATTCTATTGTATTCGCTTTCTATTGTCTGTGGCAAGGCTTCTTTAGAAAGAGCACCTGGCATTCCCATTCCACTAGCATTTAACAAAAGAACAATGCCTGCCCTTCAACTGTCAAACTGAACAAAGACCATGATAAATTAGGGTCGTGACAAAAGAGAACTGAAACCCGTTAACAAAGAAACAAGTTCTATTGTATTCTCTTTCTATTGTCCGGGGCAAGGCTTCTTTAGAAGGACCACATGTTATTCCCATTCCACTAGCGTTTAACAAAAGAACAATGCTTGCCCTTCAACTGTCAAAATGAACAACGAGGATGCAGGACAAAGGAACAGATTCTATTGTATCCCCTTTCTTTTGTGTGGGGCAAGGCTTCTTTAGAAAGACCCCCTGCGGGCATCACATTCCACTGCCCTATAACAAAGCTGGTCCCTTTCCATTGTTCGAACACCTGCGTGCTTGATAAAAAAATCTGAGGGAGGCTTTATGTTCGCCCTGTCTTTGTTTGTTCGCGTGAAAAACAGAGAGGTCTGTTTACCTGCTATACGTAAACATTTCAACAACGTCAGAGTCAGCCATCATGGTTTTTGCCCTGAGGGGCTGTTCTCTCCGAATGTTTTACGAGGTCCTACGAATATACCCGAGCATAGTTAACAAGCATTCTGTTTGGCTCTTTTCAATCAGGGATATAAAAATGTATTTAACCTATGCCATTACATACATTAAACCTCTGTGTATACTTGGATATCCATAGATCGGTGCTCGATTCTTACTGCAATTAAAAGTTTAATGTTTTAATTGCTAATGAGAAATTGATGATTGATATTATTATATCATTACCCTAATTAATAAAAGGGTGTTCAGGGGGGTCCTAGATCGTATCTTACCCAGCGAAACTCTAATGCGTAATAACTATTAAACTATGCACGGCCAGATTAAAATGTATTTAACAAATATAATTTAATTTTTATATATCATTACCCTAATTATCATTACCCTAATTAATAAAAGGGTGTTCAGAGGGTCCTAGATCGAATCTTACCCAGCGAAACTCTAATGCGTAATAACTATTAAACTATGCACGGCCAGATTAAAATGTATTTAACAAATATAATTTAATTTTTATATATCATTACCCTAATTAATGAAAGGGTGTTTAGAGGGTCCTAGCTCGAATCTTACCCAGCGAAACTCTAATGCTTAATAAATATTAAACTATGGGAGTATGAGAGGTCAAATTGTAATGCATTTAACAATTATAATTATTTATATTAAGCACATGTGTATACTTAGGCGTCCAAATGGATACTTTGTTAGGGTAAAACATTATTATGTCATTACCTTGAATAATGAAAGACCGTTCAGAGGTCCTAGCTCGAATCTTAGCTGGAAAATCTAATGCTTAATAACTACTAAATTATGGAAGCATGCACCTGCAGATTAAATACGTATTTAACAAATATAATTTAATTTTTATATGACATTACAATGTTTAATGAACTGTATTCTTAGGAACCCAGAGGCCCCTAGTTCGAATCTTACCCAGCGAAACGCTATAATAAATATTAAACTTCATGAGCATTGGCGGTCGAATTAAAATTGCATTTAACAAATATAATTATTTATATTAGACCCCTGCGTATACTTAGATATTCCGATGACTAGACACGATTCTTTATTTTCTTTCTTCTTCTCTGTCTTTCTTCCTTTTCCCTCTTTCAATCTATAAATCTCTTCCTTTCTCCGCGACTTGTACACATCCAGGCGTTCACATATACACGAGCACACATACATACATCAACACGCATACACCAGTGCACGCACACACACATGCACATACACATATACCTGTTCACTTACACACAAACCAACACCAACCCACACACGTACACACATGCACACACACATATACCTGCTCACTTACACATACCAACTCACACACGTACACGCATACACACGCACATATAGAACCACACACACACGCACACCCACACCCACATACACCTCATGCAAGCACATACACTCACATACATACACCAATATACTTACACATTCGGACACTCACATACACACACGCACACACACATACGCCTGCAGGCATAGACGCATACATCAGTGCACGTACACACATGCAAGCACATACACACATACACCCATAACATTGGAAATTATTGACTTTACAGAATTCAAAAATCGTTGTCTCATTTCACTGTAACCTAGCAAAAATATAATACTTTTCAGGCTACCACTCTCACATGGATTTCATCACAACACATTTTTATAGCTTGTGTAAAGACATTATGGATGTACTCTGAGAGCGAGAGAGGAAGTGAAACAAAGAGGGATAGAAGTGCTGAGAGCCTCTGCGCACGCGCAAGAGATGATAATTCCATTGGTGTAATAATCACGTGATGTGTAAGCATCACCGCCATGATGGCGTGCTGGCATCGCCTTGAGGGTGTTTAGATCCCTGTATAAACAGATATCTGCGCATGTTAGAACTGTTGTGTACTTATTAACTTTACATTTAAGTTTTAAAGAACTTTAAAAGCAACGTGAGGTGCAGGCCATCTACACATACAGCACATATCAACACGTAACAATGCAAGGTGAGTTTCTTTACATAACTATACAAAATCACTGTTGGCTTTTACAATACATTTAATTTTGTTTGAACGTTACAGTACATGAAAGACGATTCGTTGCAAGAGCATCATATTTTCTAAGCTGTACTTTACATTCGCATGGATTTCTCTGCGTACTCTTCTCCAGTTTACAGGATTTTCTCTACTCATTCTTCTATAAACATTCACATGATTTTCGCTACACATTCTTCTTACGTAAAACTTCACACGATCTTCTCCGCTCATTCTTTGTTTCTCATTCACACGATTTTCTCTACTCGTTCTTTGTTTCTCTGCAGGTTCATCTTCCATGTACATTTACATGATTTTCTGTACTTATTCTTTTTTCTCTACACAGTCATACGTTTTTCGCTACACATTCTTGTATTAATATTCACACGACTTCTCCATTCGTTCTTTGTTTCTCTACACATTCATAAGCATACTTACAAAACATTTAGTGATGCAGCACAACATACACTTTAGTTCTAATATAAAGAAGTGTATAACTTGTTCTTCAACTAGAATAGTGTAGTGAAAATAATAATTCATGTCAATGTCTGTTACAGATTGCTTAACTGATAGACTTAACAAGATGGTTGAAGAGCGTAGTTTCCTACCGATTCGCCGCGTTCAAGATCTCGAAATAGCTCTTAACTATGAGATAAAGTCCTTAAAGGGAGTTCAAACAAGATATGGTACCAGGATCGTATCTTCACTGGAGGATTGTCAAGTGTTCTTGCCAGAGCGCTATAATTCGTTAACCGATCAAGAGATTGCAGAAATGCCTGGGAATGTATACCTCCAGTATAACGGTATGGCAGAGATGGGGAAATTTAAGACATGTAAATCGTTTTTTTTTTACGTTCAGAGAAGGTGTGTAGAAGTGCTAAACTTAAGTATTGAATGTTCTCCTATTTTACAATGAAAATTCATAAAACAACTGACTCATATATATTACATATAAAGCTAAAAAGATGCATGTTATAGAATTTTATAAAAAATTTACGAAATCACAATATCACATGTTTTGAATTTATTTATATCTAACGCATTGAAATAACGATAAATATTCGAATGTTTATACAAATGTTTTGTGCTTCAGTTTACATGTATCATAACAAAAACTGTAATTCTTTTAGGCTGCCTTTACTTGACCAAGGTAGTTTTCTAAGACTTTCATTGTGCAATTTTCAGGCTGTGCAATAAGAGAAAGAAGAGGAATAGCCTGCAGCCTTGCAAAGGAGGCTGACGCTATTGGAGGATAGAATAAGCAGCATCGACACCTCCAAGAAACATTTCGGCAAGAAGTGGGTGCTGAGACATCTACATCACCGAAACATGTTAAGAAGGATTCATATATAACATTACAGGGCATACGATGAAAAACACGGACATTTTTGTATACAATCTGATGCATAGTTGAGAGTTAGCTCAAGCGAGTCTCCCTATATTCGCTGAAAATAAGAATTGTGAACAGTAATTTAAATGATTGTGAAATACTTTAAAGTAGAGATGAAATTTATACCCTAAAAGGCTTGAGCCCTGTATACATTAACAGCATTAAGACTGTTTGCCGCGCTGGAATACAAATTATGAAAAAATAAAGAGACTTTCATTTAAATAATAAAGAAATTTGCATAACCTACTGTTACAATTGTGATGACATATACAGAAACAAGGAGTTGGATGAGGAAAGTGATGCAAATGTAAGATAAATAATAACAATAAAAAGAATTAAGGTATGCTTTTACATAGTGTTTTTATTCATTAAAACATCCTTGTATTCCTAATGAAAAATAAATCATTACAATGATTAGTTTAAGTTAGGTTACAATGATCAAAAAGGGAACAGTCTTTAGTTGCATTACTCGATCTTAAATTCAGAGCACCAAAAATGACAAATCTCGGCTTCTCCATGTTAGATGGGGTGTCACCATTCAAGGTAAATGCTTGTAACACAGCAGGTTGAGTATGCAGATCCATGGTCCTAATGGGTGAAACAGAGTCTTATTCAGCTTAACAGTCTTGAGGATCTCAGCATCAGAAAGTTGAATCACAGGCCTTCACCACTCGATTAGTACTGGTTTAACGGTTGCATTCTCTTCATCCTGAGATGGTATAATACAGTTTATTGAGCCCTTGGATCGAATCAGCGTCAACACCGACTGTCTATTGTACATAAGCTTTGTAGTAGTAGGTGCTCCATTAGATTTAGTAATATTTCCATTGATGTATAGTTAACTTCAAGTAGGTAAAGTATATAAATGCTCAGCTTGACAAGGGATTCTAAACTCGCCGTTAGCATCCAGAGCTGATGTATTATATGGTAAAAACACATGTTCCTTTTCTTTAGTGACCTTGTCATCGAATTTCGGTGTCATTGCGAAAGCAATGTCTCGGTAACTTTGAAGATGACCCTGATTATAGGATTCTGAAGCCCAATACCTGGAAGAACTGCCGATTGCGTCATGTTAAGCCAATGGGTGTCAAGTGCAGAGCATGATGTGTGCGTCGAATCACTCCATTATTATATCCTCGACGTCATCGACTTCTTCTTCTAAAATCTATGTGCATTGTGCTTATATCCTAAAGTCAATGATATTGCCGTTATGCTCTCCGATACGAAAGCTGATTGCTCTAAATCATTGATGTGTATGAATAACAGGTAAATTGGATTTGATGGTTCTCGTGAAACATGGTATCCAGGCGTAACAGAAGGGAAAAACTCGTAGATCGAGTGTCCTCTTTTACCGTCGATGAAAGAGCCTGTTGCAATACTGCACTCGATTCGTATGATGCTCGCCCTAAATATATTCACCAGTAAATCAGAAAAGAATTACATTTTTGCTAGGTTAAAGTGAAATGAGACAACAATTTTTGAATACTGTAAAGTCAATAATTTCCAATTATATGGGTGTATGTGTGTATGTGCTTGCATGTGTGTACGTGCACTGATGTATGCGTCTATGCCTGCAGGCGTATGTGTGTATGGGAGTGTCCGAATGTGTAAGTATATTGGTGTATGTATGTGAGTGTATGTGCTTGCATGAGATGTATGTGGGTGTGGGTGTGCGTGTGTGTGTGGTTCTATATGTGCGTGTGTATGCGTGTACGTGTGTGAGTTGGTATGTGTAAGTGAGCAGGTATATGTGTGTGTGCATGTGTGTACGTGTGTGGGTTGGTGTTGGTTTGTGTGTAAGTGAACAGGTATATGTGTATGTGCATGTGTGTGTGCGTGCACTGGTGTATGCGTGTTGATGTATGTATGTGTGCTCGTGTATATGTGAACGCCTGGATGTGTACAAGTCGCGGAGAAAGGAAGAGATTTATAGATTGAAAGAGGGAAAAGGAAGAAAGACAGAGAAGAAGAAAGAAAATAAAGAATCGTGTCTAGTCATCGGAATATCTAAGTATACGCAGGGGTCTAATATAAATAATTATATTTGTTAAATGCAATTTTAATTCGACCGCCAATGCTCATGAAGTTTAATATTTATTATAGCGTTTCGCTGGGTAAGATTCGAACTAGGGGCCTCTGGGTTCCTAAGAATACAGTTCATTAAACATTGTAATGTCATATAAAATTAAATTATATTTGTTAAATACGTATTTAATCTGCTCGTGCAATCTTCCATAATTTAATAGTTATTAAGCATTAGATTTTCCGGTTAAGATTCGAGCTAGGACCTCTGAACGGTCTTTCATTATTCAAGGTAATGATATAATAATGTTTTACCCTAACAAAGTATCCATTTGGACGCCTAAGTATACACATGTGCTTAATATAAATAATTATAATTGTTAAATGCATTACAATCTGACCTCACATACTCCCATAGTTTAATATTTATTAAGCATTAGAGTTTCGCTGGGTAAGATTCGAGCTAGGACCCTCTGAACACCCTTTCATTAATTAGGGTAATGATATATAAAAATTAAATTATATTTGTTAAATACATTTTAATATGGCCGTGCATAGTTTAATAGTTATTACGCATTAGAGTTTCGCTGGGTAAGATTCGATCTAGGACCCTCTGAACACCCTTTTATTAATTAGGGTAATGATAATTAGGGTAATGATATATAAAAATTAAATTATATTTATTGAATACGTTTTAATCTGGCCGTGCATAGTTTAATAGTTATTACGCATTAGAGTTTCGCTGGGTAAGATTCGATCTAGGACCCCCCTGAACACCCTTTTATTAATTAGGGTAATGATATAATAATATCAATAATCAATTTCTCATTAGCAATTAAAACATTAAACTTTTAATTGCAGTAAGAATCGAGCACCGATCTATGGATATCCAAGTATACGCAGAGGTTTAATGTATGTAATGGCATAGGTTAAATACATTTTTATATCCCTGATTGAAAAGAGCCAAACAGAATGCTTGTTAACTATGCTCGGGTATATTCGTAGGACCTCGTAAAACATTCGGAGAGAACAGCCCCTCAGAGCAGAAACCATGATGGCTGACTCTGACGTTGTTGAAATGTTTACGTATAGCAGGTAAACAGACCTCTCTGTCTTTCACGCGAACAAACAAAGACAGGGCGAACATAAAGCCTCCCTCAGATTCTTTTGTCAAGCACGCAGGTGTTCGAACAATGGAAAGGGACCAGCTTTGTTATAGGGCAGTGGAATTGGGTGCCCGCAGGGGGCTTTCTAAAGAAGCCTTGCCCCAGGTAAAAGAAAGGGTATACAATAGAATCTGTTCCTTTGCCCTGCATCCTCGTTGTTCATTTTGACAAGCATTGTTCTTTTGTTAATCGCTAGTGGAATGGAAGTACCATGTGGTCCTTCTAAAGAAGCCTTGCTCCGGACAATAGAAAGAGAATACAATTGAACTTGTTTCTTTGTTAACGGGCTTCAGTTCTCTTTTGCTACGACCCTAATTTATCATGGCCTTTGTTGATTTTGACAGTTGAAGGGCAAGCATTGTTCTTTCGTTAAATGCTAGTGGAATGGGAATACCAGGTGCTCTTTCTAAAAAAGCCTTGCCCCGGACAATAGAAAGCGAATACAATAAAATCCTCACTTTGTCCAGCATTCTCTTTGTTCATTTTGACAGTGATGGACGGCTTCCTGCACGTGTTCGAGAAACAATGTGAGTGAGGGTGGGTGAGCTGCTGCAGGTGCATAAGTGGCCGGATGTGGAATGGGTAGAAAAAACATCTCGCCTTTGTTACAGAAGCGTAAAATTTATGACCCCTTTGTTCGTTTTGACAGTTGATTGACACCCTTACTTGCTTAAATGTCAAGGTTCCATTATACTCAACAAGATTTATGACCCACAGCTGCAACTAAAATACCAAGGAGCTGGGGGTGGGGATAGAGGAGGTGGGGAGCTCATTTGCATATGAATACACATTCCTGCATATTAAGTGATACAGGTCTGTCATTTCTATACTACTACTATACACTACTCATAACAAAGGATATGAGGGAAATAGGTACGTTTAGCCATAAAACACAGCATAGTTACTAGCAGAATCAACTAGCATAGACAAATTAGGTTTTCCCACCTCTGTTGTGTGGGGGTAGCGTGTCTGCCTCATATTCAAGGTGTCCTGAGTTCGAATTTCAGTTAGGGTGAGTTACGCAGATAAGGATTTTTCCGGAGTTTTACCTTAACCTGAAAGACGAATGTTGGTTAACTCGCTCTATGGAACCCCGGTTCATTTGAGCGTCATTTCACCCATTTCATTCATCGTCCGGTATCATCTAACAGGTTAAAGTACGTTAATCCTTAAACAAGAAAACTAGGTTTTATTTTATAAATTGTTTAAAATAATTAACCACGATTTGTGTTTTCACCTTTGATTTAGGTGCTTCAGATGCTTATGCTTTCGCGGTGAAGCCCAGGACTTGTACACCCTCACCTATACCAAGGTCTTCAGATTCGTACGTTTGATATGTCTCAGCAAACATTTATTTAGCTTCTGCACCTTTACCTAATCAGTATCCATCTTCATCTACCACTCCTGCAGCTTCTTCTTCACAGCAAGCAATACCAAAATGCGGTGAATACAAAACCTTATTGGCACAAGGTACCTAACTGTAACTGTGAAACGGGTTCATGAGATAAAGTGAAACAGCTGAATGAACTAAAGTTATGTGTCATTTTTAAACTAATGATCTTCACCGAAATTGTAGGTGCAATAATTACTTTTCAGTCAAACTTATATTGCCAACAAAAGTACTAGGTAACTGGAAAATTCATTGGACTTGCCACAGAAAATGAAATAGATGTTTATTGCCACGAACATTCTGATGGTTCCAAAATCTTTGCCTAGTTACAAAGATTACTGGAGTACAGCTCCAGATTTTCATGATCATTATATAAGCCATCTGATAACTAGAAATCGTATTGGATGGTTACTTTCCAATATTCACATAAATGACAAGAGCTCTAACCCTAACCTTAGAAATTCAACACGGGATAAACTCTTTAAACTACGAACATTCCTAGATCTGTTTGCAGAAAGCTTCAAAAGCTGTTTCAACCCTTCAGAAGTTATGGCAGTTGATGAATCAAATATTAAATTTACAGGCAGGTCTTCATGAAATAGAATATGCCCAAAATCCTGTTAAAAGGGGATACAAAGTGTGGATGTTGGCCGATAAATCTCAATATGCTTTTAAGTTTCAAATATGCAATGGAAAGACAGAAGATTCAACAGAAAAAAGTTTAGGGGAAAAGTTTGTAAATTATCTTTTGTAGGTATAGGTATAGGTTATACAACGAAGGGGGACACCTCGCACACTGCGACCTACATAGATTTATTGTGGCTACCACTCTCCAGGAGGAACGGATGTAGTGAAGGAACAGTAGGAGGCTACAGAACGCAGGTAGTAAGCCATAGAAACGCACGGAAGACCCTAAAGGTCTAGGCTCGAAGACCCGTCCCACTGCTGGAGCTGCATAGAGAGGGCGATGAACGACGCATCGGCCAAGTTGCCCTCTAGTGTCCACGGGGAGTATTCTTTCCTTTGAGCAAGCATCCGCCCCATCTGTCTGGCACCGCCATACGCCACGAAATCTAGAAGCACACTGAAGCATTAGAAAGAAGCGGAATGGAAGGGAAATTATGGAAAGGAGATCGTGATATATGAGAAACCACCCCAGGATTCGCATACCGACCAGGGAAAGCCAGAAAAATCCAAGTTCAGGGTGCTGATCGACGGGAATCGAACTCTAGAACTCCCAAATGCGAGTCTCACACGTTACCGTGGAGCCATCACACTTGATAACTTCTCTTTTACAAGGCGAAGACGATAAATACTTCAACAACCTCTGTACAGGAACCTCACTTCTACAGAATCCAAAAGACTCAAAAATAAATGCCTATGCTACAGTTAATCCATCAAGAAAGCACCTTCCAAAGCTGCTAAGTGACAAAAAATCAAAAGAATGGATATAATGACTGGTCAATCAGGACGTGTGATATTAAAGTGCAAAGATAAGAGATTTCTATATTACTGTCTAGTTTTCATGACTCAATGGAACTTGCAGAAGTCAAAATAAAGGAAAATGACGGTTTTATTACTGTGGTATCATGTTCCATGGATACAGTATTTTGGTACTTTATATATGCAAGCGTAGTAAACGCCTTTGTAACACAGTGCTTCTCCTTCACGCCGTGGCCACCGCACGTCCTGTCACGCACCGGCAGCTACAGTTAGGACTGCCGCCGAAACGTTTACAATATCCCAGTAACAGTTCACGTTCTCATATTTACAATTTAAATGTAATAAGCATATATCTCTCTATAAGAGATGTAGGAAATTTTCTTCGCTATCCACACATTTCTGGTATCTTCTCAGAAAATTTTCATTTACAATGGCGAGTTCAATATCCGAAATTGAGTGAACTTCTCGCCTGATTTTTTCTTTCAGTTCTTGTAGTGAATGGGAAAAGGGGCAAGATGATGGTTCTGGCGCACTTAATATGCAGGAATGTGTATTCATATGCAAATGAGGTCTCCCCCACCCCTGCCACGCCCACCTGGTACTTTCTGCTTGCAGCTGCGGTCATAAATCTTCTTGAGTATAATGGAAAGCTTGACAGGTAAACAATTAAGGTTGTCAATCACCTGTCAAAATGAACAATAGAATAATAAATTACGCTTTGTAACAAAGGCGGAGACGGTATTCTACCAACTCCATATCTGCACACTTGTGCACTTCTGCATTGACACAACCACCTCCCAGTCGCATTGTTTAACGACCACGTGCAAAAGAACAAAAGGTTATGCATTACCTGTCAAAATGAACAAAGGGCATAATAAATTACGTTTGTAACAATAGAGAATGCTGGAACATGTCAAACAAGGGAGCAGACGCTATTGTCCCAGGTCTATTGAATTCCCTGAGTGTATACTATTAGGAATGCCACCTGCAACCTCGCAGTCACATTGTTTAACGAACACGTGCAAAATAACAATAGAACAGACTTGACCCGAGCTAACAAAAGATTGATTAACAAAGGGACAGATGCTATTGTATCCCATTCTATTGTCCAGAGCAGGACTTCCTTAGAAAGACCACCCGTGTAACATCCCGCTTCCACAGCCACATAAAAAAAGGACGAGATGGACCCAAGCTAACAAAAGGTTGAATGACGAAGGTAGCAGACGTTATTGTCATCCATTTCATTGTTCCGGAAACGTGCATGTTAGGTGAATATAGCAAAAGAAGCAGTCTGGCGTAGCGTTAACAAAAGAAACTCGTGGATGCTTTATAGCTGGTCCTGTTTTTTTTTATCGAGGTGAAAGACAGAGAGGTCAGTTTACCTGCTAGATCATAAATTCCACCCCACTCCACCCCGACATCATGACGCCCGCACTGCCTAAGGGTACTTTTCTCTGAGACCAGTAGTGTCTCCACGAAGTCCTACGGGTATACCCCAACATAGTTATACAAGCTCTCTGTTTACGCTTCTATTGGCTCTTTCAAACAGCGATATCAAAAATTTATTTAACATATATCATTACCTATATTAAACCCGTGTGTATACTTAGATATCCATAGCTCGGTGTTCGAATCTTACTGCATGCAAGAGTTTAATGTTTTAATTGCTAATGAAACAATTGATACTTTGATAGGGTAAAACATTATTATATCATTACCCTGATTAATGAAAGAGCGTTCAGAGGTCCTAGTTCGAATCTTACCCCGCGAAACTTTAATGCGTAATAAATATTACATTACGGAAGCATGCACGAATAGATTAAAATGCATTTAACAAATACAATTTAATTTTCTATATATCATTACCCTCATTAATGTAGGATATCCTTAGGTGCCCAGAGTTTGTAGTTCGAATCTTACCTAGAAACTTTAATGCTTAATAAATATTAAATTATGGGACATGCACGGGCAGATTAAAATGTATTTAACAAATATAATTTAATTTTTATATGTCATTACGATGCATTAATGCGCGGTATTCTTAGGTACCCAGAGGTCCTAGTTCGAATCTTACCTGCGAAACTCTAATGCTTAATAAATATTAAACTAGGTGAGTATGCGCGGACAGATTAAAGATATACTTAACAAATATAATTATTTATATTAAACCTTGGAGTATACATTGGTATCCCGATGGCTAGACACGATTCTTCATTTTTTTTCTTTTTCCTTTTTCTTTCTAT
This sequence comes from Deroplatys truncata, assembly GCA_030765065.1. NCBI lineage: Eukaryota > Metazoa > Arthropoda > Insecta > Mantodea > Mantidae > Deroplatys > Deroplatys truncata. The sequence goes on from CM060990.1 coordinate 490,417,686, forward strand.
CTCTTTCGTTCTTTTTGGCATACATACATCCAAGCATTCATGTATACACATGCACAGAGCTATTACACATACATATACACTCATGCACATAGTCATTACACACACATATGCCAGTGCACCTGCACATACACACACGCACTCACACACCTCATACGTATACAAACATAAACACACACATACACTACTGCACTTACGCACTCGCACAGCCACGCACGCAAACACACACACACACACGCACACGCACGCATACACACACTCACGCACGCGCACACACACTCACGCACATACATACACCAGTACACTTACACACTCGCACACTCAAGCACACACACACACCATACACACTCACGCACACACGCACATACACACACGATAGCATTGGAAATTATTGCCTTTAAAGAATTCAAAAATATTTGTATCATTTCACTGTAACCTAGCAAAATGTAATTCTTTTCAGGTTACCACCTTCACATGGCTTTCATCCCAGACCTACAAAGGAGGCTGAGGCTGTTTGAGGATACAATAAGCAACATCGAGACACCCAAGTCGGTAAGAAGCGGGTGCCGAGACGTCTACATCTCGAGAAGACACAACGTTAAGATAGGATTCTTCTACGATCTTCCAGTGCTTATAGTGAAAAACACAGACAAATTTGTATACATGACAATTCAAGATTGGGAGATAATTCGAGAGAGTCTTCCTACATTCAAAGCATTCCTCCAATCGAGAAAGTGCCCGCGAGTGGAATATTGTGAAAATATTGTTTTCTTTTATAATATTGTTGCTTATATGCAAGAGTCCGAAATAAAATTTTTGAATAATAATTTAAATGATTGTGAAATACTTTTAAATAGCGATGAAGTTTTCAGGCTAAAAAGACTTGAATCGTTTATAGATTACCATTTAGGTAACCTAGCTGTTGCAAGTGTAATGCCATATGCTGGAACGAGGAGTTGGGGGAGGAAAGTGAATGAAATGCATGATAAATAATAATAATAATAATAATAATAATAATAATAATAGAATGAAAGTATGCTTTTACATAGTGTTTTTATTCATTTAAGAAATCCTTACATTCCTAATGAAAAATAAATCCTTACAATGATTAATTTAAAATATATGCTGCATCACATGAGTCAGAGGATTGCATGTAAATACTTTATCATGAATTATTAAACAATACAAGGAGGTCTGTACAGAGATATTTGCACTAGCTTGAATTTCTATTCTGATGTTGACAGCACCATTTACAACTTCCTCTGGTTGATGTGAGCAATCTATAACAAATATAGGAGCAAATTTAAGTAATCCTTTCCCTTCAATAAAGGATAATTCTCTTTTTCATAATAAGAGCTTGAGTACATATCATGCAATGATGCAAATCTCGAGTTTCCAAAGTCAAAGCTCCTATCGCGATAGGGATAATATTCACTATTAAGATAAAGTCTCAAATTAGCTTGTTACAATGATCGAAAAGGGAACAGTCTTTAGTTCATTACTCGACCTTAAAGTCAGAGCACCAAAAATGAAAAATCTCGACTTCTCCATTTTTAGATGTGGTGGCGGCATTTGAAACGGGATATGCCTACCTCGTGTTTGGTATTGGTAGATAGCCCCCTGTTATTCTGTTATTTTTGACATATATGCTTATGTAGTTTTTATTAATCATTTCAGTGTAAATATTATTTTTGTGATCTGTATTTTGTTCTGTATGGAAACATGTTCCTGGCAAGACGAGTGTGGTAGACTAGAAGTTGTACATTTTAGGGAAAAGCAGCACATTTTATTGCCGTATTTGGCTGCAGGCTTTTGTTAAAATAACGGGAGGGTACGATTCTGTTATACCTTTGTTAGCAAGGATTGACGTTTCCGTGGTCACAGGAAAGCAAATTCGCGCGAAACTAAATAAAGTCCCGCGTGACGTTTGTACCATGTGACTTATAAATTCAGCCTATCAGTACAAAATTGAAAGCCCACGCTTCGAGGCCCGCGAAGAGATAGCCAATAAGAAGGTTTTAGCATGGTGACCCTAGAGTAGGGTGTGTTGAGTATAAAAGACCGACAAAATTTGGCTAAGGCCCCCAGTCTTCGTAATGTGCAGAATCCGCGTCTCTCGCCTCTAGAATTCCCGCGATAAGTATGCCGCAGTGTTAAATATAATTCCGCCGATGCGGATGTAAATTGCAATCGTGTGAGTGATCAAGGCAGTGCATCTGGGTATTTGAAACAAAGCAGCCGCGTTAGACACCAGTAGTGATCGGGGTACTGATACGTCTGGCATTATATCAATTTGTTAAATACGCTATATTAAAGAAGTTAGGGTTAGGTCATCTCGTGCCAGGAACAAAGTATGCAAAGTAAAATGTTGTTTCGCTGCTACTGGAAATAAACCTAGTATTGGTGAGTCCCATGAATTTCATTACTACCCGTCCTCACCCAGAACCTGTACGCCCGAGATCTTCGACCTGTTTTTGTTAAAACAGAAACACCTATCAGATTCCCATCCTCCGACCTGAGCAAAAACCAAAATAGCCCGGCAAACTTTAAATGGTGTAATCTACGACGGAGCGTGGGTCATCTTCGACGCATCGGAGACGCGCGCAGAAGAAGCAGCCGGAGGGGACTTCACAACGGGCACAAAGGACAGCGCCTGGCAGCCGCACCCCATCCCCCGGACCGACGAGAGGCGGTAAGTTAGCCGCATCAGTGAACCCAGCGGCATAAGGACGGCCTCACATTCCAGGTAAATGCTTGCGGCACAGCAGGTTGAGCATGCAGATCCATGGTATTGCATATAATCAGCCTTTACAAAATGAGCTACATCTTAAGGACTTCGGGAGAGAAATTTCATTAGAATAGGTTACTTCTGCTCTATTTTTCAACTAAAACAATTACAAGAAAATAATATCCATCATAAATAGTACCCAGAAAACCCCTGGTACCAAAAGTTATACGCCTAGAAATTTCATCTCATCAACCCAGGTGATCAAATAGGAGAAGATGTGCTAGGTGCAACGCAGTGAAGCATTAAGTACGCACTAATTGGATATGTTCTGTTTGCAAAGTCCCACTATGTCTGGGTAAAAAACAAATCTTGTTTTCATAAATATCACAAATAGGCTGTGAAGGTTGCTCAGTTGTGGTATAATCAATGCTGCATAATGATAAAGTCATGGAGAAAAATGATTGTGCGCTGCAAGCTTTCATTTTCGCTTCGACCTTAAGGACGTACACGAAGTTTACTGTTCACACGTGCACGGTTCTATGCTACAAATCAGAATTATACACAGCAAGGTAAGACAATTTATTACGTTTTAATATAAAATAACAACCAAGGAACAATTAAAAGAACCGTTCTTCGCTAACGTGCACAGTAAATACTCATAAACTAAACTAAGCCTTGAGAGCTGAACTGTCCGCTATAGTTCTGTACAAACAGAGGAAGGATTTCTTCGTGGCAGAAATGGCTCAGTGCCAACCTTCTGCGTTTGGAGCTCAGTGTGGTACTCGGGAGGTAGGTTGTAATACAGCGACCTGCATAGGGTTATTTTTTATTATTATTTTAATTTTTTCTTTTATTGGCACCCTTCATATCGATGTAAATTACATTCTGTAGTACAAAATTCACTCTATGATGTGTGAAATATTTGTTTGCTGTTCTCGCAAACTAGAAAATAAATAAACACATTGCGACCTGATCTCCGGTTGCTTTTAAATGTAACTAAAAGCTAATAAAACACGATAAAAGGAAAAAGAAAACAAACTCAGACACTTTGTGTGGTACCCATTATTTCCTATCACTGTCCTCAATCGTTGGGGCATGGAATCCACCAGCGTTTTAAAATAATTGACGTCTTCTGCTAGTGACTCCCAAGTGTCTGTCATGGCACACCAGAGTTGTACAGGATTAGTCAATGTGAGACCTTGAGAAAGCCTCTACTTTACTTTCGCCCAAATATGTTCTGTTGAGCTCAAATCTGCTGACTTCGGAGGCCATGGTATATGCTCTAAAACATCCACGTGCTCTTAAAACCACTTCTGAGCCTTGGCCGATCTGTGGACCGAATGGTTATCCTGATGGAATGTAAAACCTTCAGGATAACGCTCTCGGGCAAACGGAAGCAGAACATGTTCTAGACGTTCAGAACGGATTTCCCCACTCAGTTTTTCATAAACACGTTCCAACATACCTGTCCCTTGCCGAGATATCCACTCCCAAGCAGTAACGCTCATTCGACCACTCCTTGCACGATTTGCCAGATATCGTCTGTCATAGCGAGTCCCATTGGGCTGTAAGAAAACACACTAGGATTAGCACTTGGAATACAGATTGTAATTTCGTCCGAGAAAATTAATTCGCTCCAATCGAGGTTCTTATTATGTACAGCAAATTTCAACCTGTCAATTTTTTGGGCTTCGGTTAGCTCTTTCTTTAATGCTGCACGTCTACGCCGAATTCTGGCATCTTCACAACGGTTATAATCGTCCGTGCACTATCCGGGAATAAACACAAAGCCCTGCAATCAGCGGCCCTTAGAAACTTATCCCTTGCGACCTCTGCCAAGAGAGACCTGTCTTCATTCTCTGCAGATACACGAGAGCGACCTGTACTCTTCCTCACAGCAACCTGCCTATTTTCTGATACAATTTCGTCCACCTCCTCGCAGTGGACTGCGAAGCACCACGAATGCAACCTGCTCTGTTGACCGTATAGTCCAATGAAATCAGGATGGGAATAGCAGCACGTTTATCAACGGCCGCTGCCATTGCTAAAGTATGAATGAATGCGCCATTGTAGGGCACTAGTAGCGATTGATGACCTCTTTCGGTGATGAATGAAACTCAGCACAAATGTGTGATCAACACAGAAAGAAAGGAAAAAATAATTATAAAAGAATCAAGCTTTTCACCAGTACTTGGAAGCGTTGGCTAATATATGTGTGTGTGTACCGCTCAATTATATATTTGAATATATATATTATTATTATTATTATTAATATTTTAATAATATTTCTATATTAACATTGTGAAGTAGATATTGAAGATATAAGAAAGAAAATAAAGGGGAACAAAATGCATATGGTCATCATAGAGATTTGAACTTAGGTTTGCTAGTGCTCAGAGCGTGTGCGTTACCTCTGAACTACATACGCTTGAGTTTCAGAAGGTCTGTTGCCATATCCAAATATGCGCTAAACAGCAGACATGGTTTTTGTGGTAACATGATTTATTTATCGTATTCAGGGCACTTGATGGCTTTTGATTCAGTCATTGGTTGTTTCGGTTGAATGGGTTTTGGTTGCTCCTCCTATTTGTATAAATACCAATGAGCATAGCATCAGACAAATATTTTTGCATTCTGTTAACGCATTGGCTAACGAAGAGTGGGGAGTATAGCATTATTTTGCCGCACCACCCATCTTGCTTTGTCAGGAAATGATACAAATGCGAGACGTGATTTAAGATAGGCCTATTTTTGTGTTCGACAGACGATAAGGTATGCCACAGAGACTGTTAATGCAGTCTACCTGTATGCTGAAAATGTCGACTTGTGTAAACCGCGCTGCAATGCTTAGTGGAATTAGAAATATTCTGCTTTAAAAGTGCGCTCAATCATTTTTTCCATGACTGTACATATAGTATACCACCTATCATGACCACTTATAAAACACAACATATACAAGTTTTTTATGATATTGAATTTTAATGCGCTAAAGTAAACAGGACAAACATATCATAATAATCTCTGTGCCTGGAAGAGCTAAGAAAGTCAATAGACCCTGCGAAATCGTCCACGATTTTCGGAGGTACATGCCTCCTATGTTCAGCATTCTGTGCGGATCCAAGAGCGGCAGACGCAGCTGCAGCGATTAGCCAGAGGGCACGCAGTCTGTAGCAATCGGGTTGAAGCTCGTTTTCTACTACCACTTTCTGGAAGTCATCCTTTCTGTCCGTGGAAACGCCGGAGGAACCGTCTGCCTCGTCTCTCTCCAAAATGGAGAAGTGGACATAATGCTCTGTGCATACGCTAGCACAGTCGTTGGAGTCAAGCTCTGAATTTTGACACAGTGAGAATCAGATTCGCGTGGGAGGCACTGTTTGGTAGAATACTGGGATTTCTCCAAACATGGGATCTTGCTTTCGCATTGTCGGCGAGATCGACGTTTGTCACCCTCAATAGCGATAGTGACACTGGAGTGCACGGTGGCTGCACCAATGCTGGTGCTTGCAATGGCAGTTGCAGGTTGACCAGCAAGCACGCCTCGGGCTTTTCCTGGGGAAGGGTAAGAAGGGAAACACATATTAGAGGAGAAACAAAGATAGGCACAAGCACTTCATTTACGAAACAGAAGGTCGGACATCAGGGGTGCGCCGTACCTAATCTAGAGAAAGAGTGGCTGTGGTCTTTTTCGTCTCCCCGCGGCCTATCTGCTCTTAAATATGGATGGCCTGGTCCCCGGAAGCTGCCCAAAGGGCCGCTCCCAGGTGTTGCTGTCTGGACAATCAGATGTCTGAACATCTACTTGGTGTAGAACTCGCAGAATTATTACTGAAAACTAGCCGGCGAAGCGATGGAAGTATGTGGAGTGGCCACACGTGACCACTCGAAAAACGTCCTGGGTTGACGTCCTGGTGAGGCTCTGCTAGACACATCTTCTCTCCTCAGTTGCCAATCTCAAAGTGCTGGACCTCAGCTTACCGTCACGCTTCTGTTCATACATATTAGTACCGCGTGAATACACACATGGCAAGCGACATTCATCGCTAAGCTGTTATCATGCTGAATTCTTTCAAACCCGGCGGAGGGCGATGGATTTTTTCGGGCGTAAAAATCCTTAGCATGGCCTCCTTCGGAAGGGAAGTAAAGCCGGTGGTCCCGTGTCGTAGATTTACGGCACTTAACAGAACCTCGCGCCTGATAAAGAGGCCTCTGAGCAAAATTACCGGTCCTTCACACCCAATATAGAATGGAACGCTAAGAACCACAGTAGTTAAGGAGCGTCCATAAATAAAACTAAAAAATGCTGAAATTTAATTGATGGCTAATAATGTAGTTATCTAATTTGTAAAAACATTTACCTAATTTGTAGGCGAGGCCAGGACCAAAACAATTACCTATTTGTAGTTCTTTATTTCAAATTACATATACAGGGTGGACCATATAATTTTAGACTGTACAGTATCTCCAAAACTAAGCGTTGTAGAAGGAAATGTCTTGAATAAAAGTTGCTTGATATTTTGGGGGAAAGTAAATGCCATTAGTCGTGTTGTATCTAGAGGACAGAGTTAATTTAATTTTTTAAATGGAACCCACCTTTTTGTGTTGCTTTCTCAGTCCTCATAAAAAACTAAACAACATTTGTATAAAGCACTTTACCATTGTTCTTACACCAACGTAAATGAGAACAAAAATTCTGAAGGCTTTCACGGAGAGCGCAACAAATGGTTGGACCATCCATGGATGGTCAATTGAGGGTCAAGATATGTTTCGTAATTGGGAACGAGCATGTTTTACTTTGTTTCCTTATTCCTCATTACAAAATATTCAGCTTTTTATAAATCATTTTCTAATGAAGAAACAACATACAGAATATAGGTTCCCATTTTCAAAAATTAAATTGAACCTAAAATGACCATCATAATGTCCTCCAAACAAAACACGACTAATGGCATTTACTTTCCCCCATAATATCAAGCAACTTTTACCAAAGACATTTCTTTCTACAACGCTTAGTTTTGGAGATATTGTATAGTCTTAACTTAAATGATTCACCTTTTGTTCGTGTTAAAGGTTAATATTAGTGGTATCGCCTAACAATAGATTTAAATTGCATTGGAGCGCTGTCCTGTACCGAGTGTATTCATGTTATCAAAATTTTTATCAGAGCAGCTCAGTTACATCTGTTCAGTGGGTGTTGTGGAGACATTTCAATAGACGCAAAGCGCCCTCAGAACACTGCGTCACTATGGGTTACAAAAAGGATAAAGCTGATTTTCATCTCAACGGATATGTAAACAAACAGAACTGGACTACACTCATGCTGTACAGCGCAAAAGCAAATTTGGTGTGCAGTGTCTTCAAATGCAGTTGTCAGCCATTCTTATTTGAAAATGAAGACGGCGACACCAAACAGCGCCAGACTTTTTATTGTGGGGACTTTCGAAAAGCAAGGTGCATGCGAAATACTCCAGTGAGCATCTTGGAGCAAAGCAGCGCACTCGTGTGACAACACAGGAGATCTCACAAGACGTTCTATGGTGAAAAATACATTCGCATTCCACCAAGATGCCACAGTGTTTGCAAATTCAGGGTAGACATCTCATGGACATTATCTTTCACGGGTGAACCATGTCATCTAAACCACCATGCAGTTGTATATCTTCCAACATGACTTGAATGTGTAGTTGACCAAGCACGCATTGTGCAGACTACTTTAAAAACCGTCAGGTGTTTATGCCTCACCCTACATATGTATGTATATAAAGTATAATTTTAATATATACTTCCGGTTTTACAATGTACAAACATTTTTTCGGCACCCAAGACTACAGTGTTTAACACCTTCTTATTACTTTTCTCCATTCTTACCTGTTGGACCATAAATCTTCCTCAATTTCCCAATCCATTATTGCCCATCTAATTCCTTGAATCCATGTGAGTAGGAATAAAAAGCCGACTTGGAGCCTCAAACAGATGCCGACAACTGATAAGAACCATTGTTCTATACCGACAAGCCCCGCCCCCTCCCTTTAAGGCCTCACATGCCGTCCTGTCGCGTGTCGCTAAGCCCCGCCCCTCTCTCTTTGTGCGCTTACCTAATGCCGACCGTGTCTGTGCCGACAGGTTCTACCCCCTCCCCCATGCGGTCTGGTCGCGTGCCGTAGCGTCCTGTCTTGAGGTGTGCGGTAGGGAATGGTTTTCTCGATGCCCTGCCGCCCCTCAGCAAATCGTTTGAGTACATAATTGTGTCAATCAATTAGGTTCGTCCATGCATAAAACATTATTGAAAAAAAGAATCGGCATTTTATGACTATTAATGCCCGCACATTGCATATCTAATAAAACGATGCTCCTCAAGCAATTAAGTTTTTTGATTAATTAATTGTATATGAATTGACTCACGCGCAACTGGTCGTCATCGTATATGTGTGTTAGCGAATGTATAACTAGCACGCTCAAGGAAACAGTCCGTCAGGTAATGAAAAACACGGCAGCCGACTTCTGTCTGGTAATAACGGTAATGTCCATGTATACACTCATTAGCGGACAACGGTAGACGTTTCCACCTCATTAAATATATTAAGAGACTTGAAGAATGCATACGGGGTCCTGTATACAGTCATTAGCGGACAATGGCAGTAATTGGTTTCCTAAGTGCTCTGAAAAATCCCAGATCCTCAATGTAAATACCTTTTAGCGATACAATAGATGTTCTTAATGGTTAGCTTGAAAGGCTTCCTAATTGCTTGGCGTAGAATTTCCATCACAAACTGTGGAAAAACCCCAAGCCTAGACACGTTTAAGCTTACTACAACAATTTTTTCCCTGATAATTAATATCCATTCTATATGAAGATTATTAATGATTAAGTTTCATAGCTCTTATTTCTTTCAATAAAATATTGCGAATAAAGTATTCAGAATTCAGATGGTGGAAAGAAATATTACATATGGTATTAAAAATAAATAAGCGTCTCATTGATCGGTGAATACTACATATGTTATTAAAAATAAAATAAATACGGATAACATTATAGTTAAATATTATAAATGTTATTAAAAATAAATGATTCGGTTAACATTATAGGTGAATATTACATATGTTATTAAAAAAAATAAATGGTGGATGTCCCTAACGTTTCTAGATCTCGGATCGTTCAGGCTAGTTGCGCGTCTCTGTCATCTACCTTCTAAAGTAAAGTTTAGATCTGTACAGCTTGCATTGCGGTGGATGTCCCTAACGTTTCCAGATCACGGATCGTTCAGGCTAGTTGCGCGTCTCTGTCATCTACCTTCTAAAGTAAAGTTTAGATCTGTACAGCTTGCATTGCGGTGGATGTCCCTAACGTTTCCAGATCTCGGATCGTTCAGGCTAGTTGCGCGTCTCTGTCATCTACCTTCTAAAGTAAAGTTTAGATCTGTACAGCTTGCATTGCGGTGGATGTTCCTACAGCACACTGACTAACAACCACATTACCGACGAGGAATACAGACATGCTGTAAAAGTCTGGGATACCTTTAATATCCGGAATCTCGCGAGAATACAGCGATCTATTCTGAAAACAGATATACTGCTCTTGGCGGATATTAAGGAAAGTTTCGCGCATTCTCCTCTATACCAAACACTGAAATGGATGAGAAGGATATAATACTTGGAAATAATTGCGATAGTTACGCTAAAACACTGGACATTCCTATAATCTATATGAGTATGGTTTTTCCTGTAAGAACTGTCTTTTCAGGATAAAGAAAATCATTCTAAGAATACAATATATGCGTGCGAGAAAATCCATCGCCCTCCGCAGGGAATCGAACCAGCGACCTTTCGATTGTGAATAGACACGTCACCTCTCAGAGAAGTCTGATATTTTATTATTACGTTGGAGCGAGACGTAATTAAAATAATTTTTTAGACACAATGAGTCAAACAAAAATTTTATTTTTTTTTATTTTTTAAATTTAATATAAAATAATTTATTATAATAATATTTTAATTAAATTATTACGTATTAAATCTCTCGAGGATGTGCCTCGCGTCCGGTTAGGAACGCTGTTTGCAGGCAACTGAACTGATTTCAACTGCTTAAACTTGTAAATTTATGTATTTCAAGTCTCTGATTGATTATTCCTAATCCAATATAATACCTTCATTTAACTAAAGCTTTTTCTGGTTGTTGATTGGCTATTTTTATAAACTGTCACTAAAATTTGATTATTGCTTCCAAGAACCACAAGTAACATTTAAACTTTCTAATTCATTATTGCTTCAAAGTTACCTCATTGTTACCTCATTGTTAGCAACTTTTGACCTATTTCTCACAGCTCCTACATTATTAAATTACATAATACATTCACATAATATTATTGAACATGTCTATAATATACACATTAATACAATGACTGTTACATACATTTTACAAATTATTACATACACATATTGCTTCAAGGCGGGCTGTTATTGAATTTATATATTATATAATTTGACTGAAATCATTTAATTGTTAAAACACTGCCTCAAGCTGATGGACAACATAGAACATTTAGAAATGTCTGTAGAGAACATGTCCAACGAATGGAAGAAGACCGCATACTAAAGATCATATTGAATTATACGCCGAAAGATGAAAAGAATGCTGGTACAGCGAAGAAGAGATGGACTCAACTTTTTGATTGAAAACTATGAGACCATAACACGCCTCAAGGACTTAATCCGTGGAAGTTTATGATGTTTTCTGCCACCTGAATACAGATTAAATATTTGAATTTTCTAAAATACAATTCTGTAATTTAATCTAGAAATCAGAAGATTGTACAAATGCGTTAACACTTTCCAACGGAGCACCAATGAGCTGTGTTCTGTTAATGTTAATGTGGTACATAGACTGTATGACGAAATTAAATTCCTTGCAACATAAATTTGTCTCTAAATGAGAAAGCGTTCAGCATGACTTTTGGAAGCAGCTCAGTTTTCTTCAAGTAATTCAGAAAAATGAACTTTTCATTTCATTAAAGCTCTCAATCTCTATAGCAAATTTTGAGTAAAACTAACAAAGTCATAATGTTTGTTTTTCTCAGGAATTTGGAATTGGATGGAGTGACGATTTGAAATTATTAATAATTCTCTGGTTTAAAATGTTTATGAAACCTTGGTGCAGTTCCGCAAACGAAATTCATGGGAAAAATCCACAAGCTGCAACCTTACAAGAGTGAAATTGTTCCCTAAATTCTGCAAAAACTTCAAGATGTCAGATTACACGTGCTTTGATTAATTTTTATTTTCAAGATCTTTCCGAAATCATTTAGTGTGAATGAAGATAAAAGTTTCTAATAAGTTGAGATTTAAGAATCTTTTATTTTCACTTAATACAGCATTTTTATTTGAATGATATGGTTACCACTTTGTTGTCTTGGTGCTGGAACCTTTCTATTACTGTTAATGTTAAACGTTTTTGCTTTGGTAGGGGATATATTACATACCACCCAAAAATTGGATACCAAGATTTCACCGGAAATGCATGTTTTGAGGCCCACGAGTACAAAAAGAGGATTTTATAAAAAAACGTCCGTGTGTTTATGTGTGTGTGTCCGTCTGTCTGTGAGCAGAATAACTCAAAAACAAAAGGTCGGATAAATCAAGACTTGGTATTTCACCCCAAACTACCCTTGAATGAAATAATTTTCGGAATGTTTGGTTATCTAAAAATACCGCTATCGATTTTGATAAAGATACCATATATTAAAGATATTTAAACGACAAATAAAACGTATATCTTGAATTTTCTAGGAACAGCCTTTGAAGTCCACTTCAGTTGGAAGGAATTTTGTATAATATTGTATAACTGGTAAACGTTAAGCAACAGACGAAAACGTATTACACAAAAAAACAGATCTCTTTAAAACATACAATTTATTTCAAATATGTTTATGGTATCAACATTTCCTAAATATCCGTTATCAATGGATCATATTGTCCAATCCTTCGTCATTCTTTTGAAGTTCTGTCGATTTTCAGTTGTTTCTCGCCATATCATGGAGAGAGTATGAAATTTAAAGACTAGCAATTAGCGTCCAGTTCTAAAACGTTTGACTATCGCTATTCCCTTTGTGTCCTGCGCAATGGGCAGTAGTATGGTGCTCTGACTCCCGGTGAGGGAATGCGCTGGTTTCGATCCCACCAATGGGGGTGCGGATTTTAAGTCCCTGAGCATCGTGAGGAAAGTGAGGAGTGTGATAGTGGGCAGCTGTCCTGGCCTCGTGAGCCAATTTTCCGGCTGGGGATGCGTGATGCTGGCCACATCTCCTCCCCGTATGGGTTGGATGATCACCTACCTTTGTCGTGCTCATGTGGGCCTAAGGCAGGCAGTCCGTTTGGCCTGCCCAGGGGGGTGTAGCGACACAGGACTTGTTTATTCCCTTTGTATCTGTAACGAAATGTGTAATGCAGTTATTTTCGGAAAGTTTATCTCGATTAAAATGGACATTTAGGAAGGTAAAGTTTCGTAAGAATAATTTGTATACTTACAAGTAAGCGATAGAGGGTAACGAAAGTCATGTGAGTGTAACACATCAAATTTGTTTATATGGTTATCACTCTTTTGTTGGAGGTTCATGCCTTTATATTCTGTTAATGTCAAATTACCTTATTTTACACTATTGCTTAAAATCACCTTTGTAATGGAGTCAATGTGAACCCATAATTGTATTTTTAGACCTTATTTTTCAATCAAAACACGAACTTTGAACTTTGTTTATACAGAACTGTTTGTAAATGTGAATTGCTCGTTAAAGATAAGATAAATGCACATATATCTTCCATTCCTCCCTTAAATCTTTCTTCAGATTAACCTGTTCATTAACGGTGAGTGCATTAACGGTTGTCTAAAAATTAGGTATTTGAAATATCTTGTATTTTACTGAACATTTTAAAAGTATTAAAATCTGTATGAAAACAATTAGGGTGATAATTTAAAACTGAATATGTTTTGAAGGATATAGGTGTTGCATACCAATTACTTGCAATAGCCAGTAGAAAACATTGTTTATGATGGTTATTTTATCAAAAAATTAATTTTATTTATTTGTTATTTACCGGTATAATAAATGGTCATAGAATAAAAAACCGATCTCAAAGGTTTAGTTAAAAGCACATTCATCTATAACATATGAAGTACTTACATTTTCCTTTTAGAACGACTAATATGAATGTCGTTAAGATATTATGACTTAGAAATCTGCAGGTGTATTATTACAAAATTTAGCAGATGAGAGTTCAAAATGGAAAATATTTTGAAATTTTTAGCAAAATTTATAGCACACCGCTAACAAAAACAAACTAAGACCAGTAGGAAGTCATGATAAATTTACCACAGCCTTGGTATACGAACGCCGAAAATCAAATGTGTTATGATAAAAATATTCTCTCTCTCTCTATTATTTTACGTCGCTTTAAGTTTGTATCCGCAGAAACTGCAAAGGTTAGTCTACTTTGCATTAATCCACTCAATAAATATATATGGTATAGAGCTGTGATGGTCTACACCCAAAGTCAACTTTAAAAAAAATTATTTTTGCTGTTGGATACATACTAATTTGCGATAAATAGTTTATGTAACGAATCATTCAAAACTCTTTCAATACTAAGCTTCCCCAGTATCTTTATGTTGAACTCCATTTTCTATGTACTAATAGGTCACTTTTGCAATACTCATCAATATATAACCATAACCCAAGAGGAAAACAGAGTCTAATAACTCAAACACATGTTTTGAGATTATATGAACAAAAGGTTATATTGGCAACAAATTTGTTAATAAATTTCCAATAAAATTTAGGAATAATATTCCATTGTCCAAGTTGAAACATGTTCTTACTAAATTTATTATAAAAAACCTTATTACAATGTTGAAGAATTTCTTAATGATAATAGTATTCCACTTGATTTCCCGTAGTACACATGCTAATGGGTCTCATGTGTAATCCTATTTGTTTTCCTACTTATTGTTATGTTTTTTTCCACTGTTTTTATTGATATGTATATTCATACTGTTTTCTTTTCTCACTTACTTGTTTATAAACACTGACTGTATTCTCAAACATATTTTTAATTATACATATTTGTATAACATGTTATAAAGGACAATAAACGTGTATTTAATAGAATTGAACCAAGTGGTCATATCGCGACGGATTTGCTAGGAGCTAGTTGTGTGGCGGAACAGTTAGCCCCATAAGTACCATACCGTCTTACTTCATCACGTGTTCACAGAGGTATGTGTACAGCAACTGTACCTCTGCTTCCACAAATGTCGGGCAGATGGCATTAGGTTGCCTTATGGGCTATATTAAAAGCGTTAAATTAAAATGGGACTTACAGAGTAGGGTATTCACAATAGATTTATTGAAAGATCGCAGTGATGAGAAGTCCAAAGGCTTATCTATCCCTATTAATCTAATCTAAACCATTTTTCCTCTTCCTCTCCCCATATATTCTCCTACTCTTTTTATATTCATCTCCTTTTTTATTTTCATTATCTTAACTTTTAATACTCTTTGTTAACATTCTCCCATTCTTTAGGTAAAACTGATCTCTCCACAACTTAGTTTCTTCACATTCAATTATATAATGCAAATCATTATCTGCCTCTCCACAAAGAGGACATCTATCCAAATTGGCTCCCTTCCTATCTCCCCTTAGCCTATGTGCACTTAATCTAGATCAGGTCCAACCTTCTCTCACTAATCTATTACCTACATCCAGGTACTTCTCCCTTCCCCAGTCCACATTTAATTGTCTATATAGTTCCAAACGTTTCTTTCCTTTCAGACTTTGAAATAATTCTTGTTTCTTTAAGTCTTCCACTCTGTTCCTCACTTCTTTCCAGAAACCTTTAACTAACCCATCTCTCTCCTCCCACAAGTTACTCATTCCTGTAGAATTCTCCTTTTTCCTTGAGCCTAGTGTGTTCTCAGAAGGGAGCAGCACGCCAGCACCCACTGCTGTGCCAGTTTGTACAGCTACCGACTGTACCAGTACCAGGTGAAGGAGTTGAAGCCACATTACAACTTCCTCCAGGTTAATTTGTATAGATGTTTTGATGCTTTCGTGTGGTGTGCTGCTCGCCACAAAAAATTGTAATAGATTAACACTGAGGAGGAGTTGCGTTATAGATTCCGTTGCTGTGGCACCAGGTTGAGTTCGCGACAGTGGCGGGTGTTTCTCCTGCCTACCGAGCTTGTGGAAGGATCCATATCACAAATATCGTTCTTAAAATACGTAATATGAAATATTCTTTTCCTTTCAGTGTTTACGCATATAAAACGCTGTGCTGTAAACTCCGATTCTAACATAGGATAAGCAAAGGTTTTATATTTAAGTCGGTTGCATCAACCTCGGTTAATCTGGTAGCTAACCGCGTTTAAGTAGAACTTCTATTACACGAAACCAGCTAAGAGTTTTCGGGCGTTCAACTGGAATTAAACATTACCAGTTATGGCTGAGCGTTTAAGAGGTGAAAGTATAATGATCATTTTTAAAATCTATTTCAGTAAATATAATAATGGGTAATTTTATAGTAGATACACTGAAGTTGGAACCATTAGTTTTAAGGTAGGTCATAAGTCTGCTTTGTCTTAGCACATTATTTCGATTAGCAGGCCTGCTGACCATCTCAAAACAAATTCTCTACGCTGTAGTTCTGCCGCAAAATTACCAAAAGTGCAGTGAGCAATTTCAAAAGGGTGTGAAACTTCAGCTCCATAAGACAATAAATACCCTTTCAGGAAGATGTCCAAATTCTTCTGTGATTTTTCGCCAAATTGCATCCTTCTCTTTCCAAATCACCTCTTCTGTTTCTTTCTTTCTTTATTACTTTATCTACTACGTATAGTAAGTAGGGGAAGTATTGTATTCCACCCAAAAATTCTATACCGAGATTTCATCGGAAATATATGTTTTGAGTCCCCCAGAATAAAAAAAGGCATAACTCAGAAACGAACAATTGGATGAACACCAAAATTGGTATTTAGGTTCAGTATCTTCCAGAGATGCGACACGAAGGTTTTAAAGAAAATCCCCCCTACCCAGATTACCCTTTACATGGAAGATTTTTCGAAAATTTTAATTTTCTCAAAAATGGCTCTAACGATTTTGATCATATGTTTAAGATATTTTCATGACAAATGAAATGTATATCTCGAATTTTCTGGGAATGTCTCCAAAAGTATTCTTCATTGTGAACGACTTTTGCATAATGCACAGTAGAAAATTTTAGCAACTCTTAACAGCTCCAAAAGCGTTAGTGAAAGACTAGCATCCCTTCGGAATGAAGTACGCAGAGAAATACAATTCTAATACGATATATGAAGTAACTCATATGTTATGTTTGTACATCGACAACAAAAGAATCGCAACTCGAAGTGTAAATCCATGAATAAAGCAGGAATAAAATTATGGCGCGTAATTAGTGGTCCTCATCATCTGATGAAGTACTGCGGGGTCCGACCTTGCACCAAACTCCATGTGCTACCGCCTGCTGCTTGGGGAAGGGGCTGTTCAACGAATGTCCCCACGATAACATTACAGGTAAGCTATCAGAACAACGGACAACTAACGTATTGGTTTTGGTGTAATAGTGCAATATAGAAGTTTAACTTACTATTATACGCTAGGGATGGAAACCAGTACTGAAAACTATCTTTTCCCACAAGTTAAGATTAATACCGAGCATGATGGCTCTGTCGGTACGTCTATGGCCCATATTCGGGGGTCTCGGGTTCAAATCCCCTGGGACGACCAATCTGACTGCTTGTTTTAGTGTTTTCTCTAATCATCAAGGTAAATACCGGACTGGATACTTAATACCACGACCCGTATAAAACCGTAACTTTCGTATAAAACAATAGTAACTCATGAAAAATAGATGGTAAAACGAATGCTTTGTCATTTATCCACAGACAAATGAAAGCAGGTAGACTGGACGGCAACCTAATGCCATCTGCCCGACATTTGTGGAAGCAGAGGTACAGTTGCTGTACACATACCTCTGTGAACACGTGATGAAGTAAGACGGTATGGTACTTATGGGGCTAACTGTTCCGCCACACAACTAGCTCCTAGCAAATCCGTCGCGATATGACCACTTGGTTCAATTCTATTAAATACACGTTTATTGTCCTTTATAACATGTTATACAAATATGTATAATTAAAAATATGTTTGAGAATACAGTCAGTGTTTATAAACAAGTAAGTGAGAAAAGAAAACAGTATGAATATACATATCAATAAAAACAGTGGAAAAAAACATAACAATAAGTAGGAAAACAAATAGGATTACACATGAGACCCATTAGCATGTGTACTACGGGAAATCAAGTGGAATACTATTATCATTAAGAAATTCTTCAACATTGTAATAAGGTTTTTTTATAATAAATTTAGTAAGAACATGTTTCAACTTGGACAATGGAATATTATTCCTAAATTTTATTGGAAATTTATTAACAAATTTGTTGCCAATATAACCTTTTGTTCATATAATCTCAAAACATATGTTTGAGTTATTAGACTCTGTTTTCCTCTTGGGTTATGGTTATATATTGATGAGTATTGCAAAAGTGACCTATTAGTACATAGAAAATGGAGTTCAACATAAAGATACTGGGGAAGCTTAGTATTGAAAGAGTTTTGAATGATTCGTTACATAAACTATTTATCGCAAATTAGTATGTATCCAACAGCAAAAATATTTTTTTTTTAAAGTTGACTTTGGGTGTAGACCATCACAGCTCTATACCATATATATTTATTGAGTGGATTAATGCAAAGTAGACTAATCTTTGCAGTTTCTGCCGATACAAACTTAAAGCGACGTAAAATAATAGAGAGAGAGAATATTTTATCATAACACCTTTGATTTTCGGCGTTCGTATACCAAGGCTGTGGTAAATTTATCATGACTTCCTACTGGTCTTAGTTTGTTTTTGTTAGCGGTGTGCTATAAATTTTGTTAAAAATTTCAAAATATTTTCCATTTTGAACTCTCATCTGCTAAATTTTGTAATAATACACCTGCAGATTTCTAAGTCATAATATCTTTACGACATTCATATTAGTCATTCTAAAAGGAAAATGTAAGTACTTCATATGTTATAGATGAATGTGCTTTTAACTAAACCTTTGAAATCGGTTTTATATTCTATGACCATTTATTATACCGGTAAATAACAAATAAATAAAATTAATTTTTTGATAAAATAACCATCATAAACAATGTTTTCTACTGGCTATTGCAAGTAATTGGTATGCAACACCTATATCCTTCAAAACATATTCAGTTTTAAATTATCACCCTAATTGTTTTCATACGGATTTTAATACTTTTAAAATGTTCAGTAAAATACAAGATATTTCAAATACCTAATTTTTAGACAACCGTTAATGCACTCACCGTTAATGAACAGGTTAATCTGAAGAAAGATTTAAGGGAGGAATGGAAGATATATGTGCATTTATCTTATCTTTAACGAGCAATTCACATTTACAAACAGTTCTGTATAAACAAAGTTCAAAGTTCGTGTTTTGATTGAAAAATAAGGTCTAAAAATACAATTATGGGTTCACATTGACTCCATTACAAAGGTGATTTTAAGCAATAGTGTAAAATAAGGTAATTTGACATTAACAGAATATAAAGGCATGAACCTCCAACAAAAGAGTGATAACCATATAAACAAATTTGATGTGTTACACTCACATGACTTTCGTTACCCTCTATCGCTTACTTGTAAGTATACAAATTATTCTTACGAAACTTTACCTTCCTAAATGTCCATTTTAATCGAGATAAACTTTCCGAAAATAACTGCATTACACATTTCGTTACAGATACAAAGGGAATAAACAAGTCCTGTGTCGCTACACCCCCCTGGGCAGGCCAACCGGACTGCCTGCCGTAGGCCCACATGAGCACGACAAAGGTAGGTGATCATCCAACCCATACGGGGAGGAGATGTGGCCAGCATCACGCATCCCCAGCCGGAAAATTGGCTCACGAGGCCAGGACAGCTGCCCACTATCACACTCCTCACTTTCCTCACGATGCTCAGGGACTTAAAATCCGCACCCCCATTGGTGGGATCGAAACGAGCGCATTCCCTCACCGGGAGTCAGAGCACCATACTACTGCCCATTGCGCAGGACACAAAGGGAATAGCGATAGTCAAACGTTTTAGAACTGGACGCTAATTGCTAGTCTTTAAATTTCATACTCTCTCCATGATATGGCGAGAAACAACTGAAAATCGACAGAACTTCAAAAGAATGACGAAGGATTGGACAATATGATCCATTGATAACGGATATTTAGAAAATGTTGATACCATAAAAATATTTGAAATAAATTGTATGTTTTAAAGAGATCTGTTTTTTTTTGTGTAATACGTTTTCGTCTGTTGCTTAACGTTTACCAGTTATACAATATTATACAAAATTCCTTCCAACTGAAGTGGACTTCAAAGGCTATTCCTAGAAAATTCAAGATATACGTTTTATTTGTCGTTTAAATATCTTTAATATATTATTATCAAAATCGATAGCGCTATTTTTAGATAACCAAACATTTCGAAAATTATTTCATGTCAAGGGTAGTTTGGGGTGAAATACCAAGTCTTGATTTATCCGACCTTTTGTTTTTGAGTTATTCTGCTCACAGACAGACGGACACACACACATAAACACACGGACGTTTTTTTATAAAATCCTCTTTTTGTACTCGTGGGCCTCAAAACATGCATTTCCGGTGAAATCTTGGTATCCAATTTTTGGATGGTATGTAATATATCCCCTACCAAAGCAAAAACGTTTAACATTAACAGTAATAGAAAGGTTCCAGCACCAAGACAACAAAGTGGTAACCATATCATTCAAATAAAAATGCTGTATTAAGTAAAAAATAAAAGATTCTTAAATCTCAACTTATTAGAAACTTTTATCTTCATTCACACTAAATGATTTCGGAAAGATCTTGAAAATAAAAATTAATCAAAGCACGTGTAATCTGACATCTTGAAGTTTTTGCAGAATTTAGGGAACAATTTCACTCCTGTAAGGTTGCAGCTTGTGGATTTTTCCCATGAATTTCGTTTGCGGAACTGCACCAAGGTTTCATAAACATTTTAAACTAGAGAATTATTAATAATTTCAAATCGTCACTCCATCCAATTCCAAATTCCTGAGAAAAACAAACATTATGACTTTGTTAGTTTTACTCAAAATTTGCTATAGAGATTGAGAGCTTTAATGAAATGAAAAGTTCATTTTTCTGAATTACTTGAAGAAAACTGAGCTGCTTCCAAAAGTCATGTTGAACGCTTTCTCATTTAGAGACAAATTTATGTTGCAAGGAATTTCATTTCGTCATACAGTCTATGTACCACATTAACATTAACAGAACACAGCTCATTGGTGCTCCGTTGGAAAGTGTTAACGCATTTGTACAATCTTCTGATTTCTAGATTAAATTACAGAATTGTGTTTTAGAAAATTCAAATATTTAATCTGTATTCAGGTGGCAGAAAACATCATAAACTTCCACGGATTAAGTCCTTGAGGCGTGTTATGGTCTCATAGTTTTCAATCAAAAAGTTGAGTCCATCTCTTCTTCGCTGTACCAGCATTCTTTTCATCTTTCGGCGTATAATTCAATATGATCTTTAGTATGCGGTCTTCTTCCATTCGTTGGACATGTTCTCTACAGACATTTCTAAATGTTCTATGTTGTCCATCAGCTTGAGGCAGTGTTTTAACAATTAAATGATTTCAGTCAAATTATATAATATATAAATTCAATAACAGCCCGCCTTGAAGCAATATGTGTATGTAATAATTTGTAAAATGTATGTAACAGTCATTGTATTAATGTGTATATTATTATAGACATGTTCAATAATATTATGTGAATGTATTATGTAATTTAATAATGTAGGAGCTGTGAGAAATAGGTCAAAAGTTGCTAACAATGAGGTAACAATGAGGTAACTTTGAAGCAATAATGAATTAGAAAGTTTAAATGTTACTTGTGGTTCTTGGAAGCAATAATGTAATTTTAGTGACAGTTTATAAAAATAGCCAATCAACAACCAGAAAAAGCTTTAGTTAAATGAAGGTATTATATTGGATTAGGAATAATCAATCAGAGACTTGAAATACATAAATTTACAAGTTTAAGCAGTTGAAATCAGTTCAGTTGCCTGCAAACAGCGTTCCTAACCGGACGCGAGGCACATCCTCGAGAGATTTAATACGTATTCGTGTGAGACGTAAATTAGTTTACGTGTTAAAAAGTGCAAGTAATTCATAAATTCCATTTAAACAGACTGGTGTTTGACTCATTGTGTCTAAAAAAATATTTTAATTACGTCTCGCTCCAACGTAATAATAAAATATCAGACTTCTCTGAGAGGTGACGTGTCTATTCACAATCGAAAGGTCGCTGGTTCGATTCCCTGCGGAGGGCGATGGATTTTCTCGCACGCATATATTGTATTCTTAGAATGATTTTCTTTATCCTGAAAAGACAGTTCTTACAGGAAAAATCATACTCATATAGATTATAGGAATGTCCAGTGTTTTAGCGTAACTATCGCAATTATTTCCAAGTATTATATCCTTCTCATCCATTTCAGTGTTTGGTATAGAGGAGAATGCGCGAAACTTTCCTTAATATCCGCCAAGAGCAGTATATCTGTTTTCAGAATAGATCGCTGTACTCTCCGAGATTCCGGATATTAAAGGTATCCCAGACTTTTACAGCATGTCTGTATTCCTCGTCGGTAATGTGGTTGTTAGTCAGTGTGCTGTAGGAACATCCACCGCAATGCAAGCTGTACAGATCTAAACTTTACTTTAGAAGGTAGATGACAGAGACGCGCAACTAGCCTGAACGATCCGAGATCTGGAAACGTTGGGGACATCCACCATTTATTTTTTTTAATAACATATGTTATATTCACCTATAATGTTAACCGAATCATTTATTTTTTAATAACATTTATAATATTTAACTATAATGTTATCCGTATTTATTTTATTTTTAATAACATATGTAGTATTCACCGATCAATGAGACGCTTATTTATTTTTAATACCGTATGTATTATGTCTTTCCACCATCTGAATTCTGAATACTTTATTCGCAATATTTTATTGAAAGAAATAAGAGCTATGAAACTTAATCATTAATAATCTTCATATAGAATTGATATTAATTATCAGGGAAAAAATTGTTGTAGTAAGCTTAAACGTGTCTAGGCTTGGGGTTTTTCCACAGTTTTGTGATGGAAATTCTACGCCAAGCAATTAGGAAGCCTTTCAAGCTAATCATTAAGAACATCTATTTTATCGCTAAAAGGTATTTACATTGAGGGTCTGGGGTTTTTCAGAGCACTTAGGAAACCAATTACTGCCATTGTCCGCTAATGACTTTATACAGGACCCAGTATGCATTCTTCAGGTTTCTTAATATGTTTAATGAGGTGGAAACGTCTACCGTTGTCCGCTAATGAGTGTATACATGGACATTACCGTTATTACCAGACAGAGGTCGGCTGCCGGGTTTTTCGTTACTGGACGGACTGTTCCCGTGAGCGTGCTAGTCATACATACGCTAACACACATATACGATGACGACCAGTTGCGCGCGAGTCAATTCATATACAATTAATTAATCAAAAAACTTAATTGCTCGAGGAGCATCGTTTCATTAGATATGCAATGTGCGGGCATTAATAGTCATAAAATGCCGATTCTTTTTTTCAATATTGTTTTATGCATGGACGAACCTAATTGATTGACACAATTATGTACTCAAACGATTTGCCGAGGGGCGGCAGGCATCGAGAAAACCATTTCCTACCGCACACCTCAAGACAGGACGCTACGGCACGCGACCAGACCGCATGGGGGAGGGGGTAGAACCTGTCGGCACAGACACGGTCGGCATTAGGTAAGCGCACAAAGAGAGAGGGGGCGGGGTCTAGCGACACGCGACAGGACGGCATGTGAGGCCTCAAAGGGAGGGGGCGGGGCTTGTCGGTATAGAACAATGGATCTTATCAGTTGTCGGCATCTGTTTGAGGCTCCAAGTCGGATTTTTATTTCTACTCATGTGCTATGCGGTCCTAATTCTTAATTGAATTAATATTAATTTCAAGATGGTCTAATCTTTTTGCATTTACATATTTTATCACAGTATTAATAATTTTCGGAATATTTTAATAGCAATCTACAACTGAAACCAAATATTTCATAAATGTGTATTTAAGCAATTATCAGTGTTAATTTCCTACCTGAGCATTTAACTATTTGTCATTATATCTTACATATACTAGAGTGTTTAAAAATCACATATCAAACCATTAATTTTTGTACTGAATCATCCTACAAATTTCATTTCATTATTGTGGAGCCGAGATAGAATTTCGGAAATGCTTGAAATCGCTAAAATAACTTAGTCTAGTAGTACTGTATGCTGACCTACAAAAAGTGTTATTTTGCTTCACAGCCACATACTTGTATTTCTTCTGTCAATACCAGTTGGCTGCACACATACACATTTAGTTGTAACACTGTCACCATGGAATTAGGGCATGAATCTGTAGCAAAACCAACCCGGTAGAGGACGATGGATTTTTTCGGGCGTGAAAATCCTTAGCATGGCTTGCTTCGGAAGGAAAGTAAAGCTGGTGGTCCCATGTCCTAGATTTACGGCACGTAAAAGAACCTCAAGCCTGATAAAGAGGCCTCTGAGCAGAATTACCGGTCTTTCACGTCCAATATAAAATGGGACGCTAAGGACCACAGCAGTTAAAAAGTGACCATTAATAAAACTTAATTTATTTTATGTAGCAAAACCGTTCACCGAAATAGCAGCAAGTTTAAGTTACAACAAGAAAATTATAATCGACTTAATGAAAGCAGTGAAAAAAAACACCAGTGTGTGCAGATAGATGTGTAGTTCAAATGAATGCTGCCGTGTGACATAATGGTTAAATGAGATTATTTCACTCAGAGTGACCAAACCTTTCTGTGTTCAGAGCATAGTTTCCTACCGTACGATAAAAACGTTGTTCTAATCATGAAATGGACACCTGTATGTAAATTTTTTCTATTATATTAATGGAAATATGTTCCTTCAGAGGCAAGGCGTAGCCGTTTCCAAATCAGCGAACTATTGCTGATTCCTTCATAGATCTTGAACCATATAGATTAATGTTCATAACACCCTCCAAGTTAGAAGTATCTTCGCTTACGTTACGTTTCGCCAGATAACCTAACCACATAAATGTTCACAAGTTGTACAGCAACTTGGGATATATATGTTTAATCAAGAACATGAAGCAATTATGTGGTAATGACCACACTGGTTCTTTGTATTTCTAAATCAGGTGTCCGAGCTTTATAATTCAATTCCATTTAAATCTGAAAAAACAAGGATTTAATGACAATGTGTGCCTATATCCTTGTGTAATACACAAGCTTTAAACAACTGAAATGATTCTACTAAAAGTGAAATAAAATACGCCCGATTTAATGAATAAGACATTTTACTGCAGTTTAAATGGAAAACATTTTTGTTTGTGCGAAAATAATTGTTTTTCTGTTTTTTCTCCTATGTCTCTAAGTTTCTGTATCTTATAGCATGATCCCCCTGTAAGCTATTTCCTTTACAGTAGGCGGCAAGCTCATCCTTGAAATGTAATGTTGTGATGCTTTGGTTATAATAAAAGTAAAGGTACAATATATGTCACTGTAACACCCGTTTATCTCCTCCCATGAAAAGCTTCGCTTTGAACCTTAGACACTTATTTGAGGCAGGTTGGATCGCTAAGTGCAGAAAGGTGACTTGTCCACCTTTATACATTTTACAGGAGCAGCAAAAAGCTGTTTACACAATACACACCTATGACATCAGTTGTAAGTATTTTTATGAACACATAATTATCTTGTAAGTAATTTATGAGCATCAAAATATTATACATTAATCATATTGAAGCCGAAATTATAAAGCCAATAATTATCATAATATTCTAAGAAGGATAGCGGTATAAAATAAGTAATAATATATTTAAAATCAGTGTATGTGTAAAAAGGAGAAGCATTGTGAAAATTGTTGACTGTAAAAGCGACAGAAAGAACAGACAGGCACAGTTGTGTAAATTAGGGACCAGCCCCAGGTAGAAAGGGTAAATAGCATTGAAGCAAGTTTTTCCTGGTAACCAGCAGGACAATATGCAGGACAATTTTCATTTAACAAGTGAGGATCTGTTACTGTTGGGCTCACGTGGTTATAGATTTATTCCTTCAAAAACGATCATATCTCATTGGGTGATTTTTGCCACTCCCTCATGATATACATAACATTCCATATTGCCACGTTTTAAATCATGTATCCTGCAAGTGCTTGCACTTAATTCTGTATAGTAATAAATAACCTGTGCTAGGATATGAGCAAAGAAGCTGTTGCCATGTAGTCCATGCATAAAACAAGCTTTCATTGGTTTTACATTCTTCAGTAACTGATTTTAGTGCTATATAAAATTTCCTATTTCTACGATTACGTTTTATTAGCTCAGTCGCCGCCGCTTTCTTGCCATTACCATTGGGGAAATTGCTCTTAATTTTACATTTCAATTCCTCGCATGTACTGAAATTGTGGCCTACCGAACCTCAGATTAAAGTTATATTTAAAGTACAACCAACGCAATTGATACTTCGCAACAGAGTTGTGGAACTGCAACCCCGAATGCAATCAAAAGCCACTATATAAATAATGCATTGTAACCATCATAAGGGCGGATAACTAAGTTGCATTGCTTTCTTGATTCTGAAGCAAAATAAATTCAGAAGCATTTGTTGTAACGCAATTATAAACAAAACAGTTTTGAAATGACCACATAACACAATCACTTAAAGTCAGCATTTAGTTTTCCTCTTCGAATGGTTGCTGTCCTTAGCACAACATCCGGCAGGGAGGGCGTATACAAATCAGGAAGCTATGATAGTTTTACAATCGTAGCATAGAAACCACAGAAATAAAAAGTGAAGAGTCGGGAGAAAAGACGGGCAGAAAACAGACAGAAGACTGGCAGAGGACTATAAAAGAACTTTAAAAAATAAATTTCGCAATGCGCTTTCCTGATACCTTGTTTCCTACACCAGGGCGTGTATTCTAAAATTGTCATTTACTTACAACTTCTTTCATTTTATACATTACTGTTATACAGATTTTTACTTACAATTTAGTAAACAAAAGGAAATTAGAACAAAATGAATTAAACAAAAGCAATGGGAGAGGTTCGAGGGCTGACGTCAACCCGTCTCCTAATATCGCGTCGTTTCCTTTGGACTCCCAGGAGCCACCTCTTCTATTGCTACAACTCTGCCATCACCAGAGTAAGCTGTTATTATTAGTTTATAAGTTTATAATGTAATTTCGGTGTAGAAATTGACAGTTAATAAATGTATTATATTTGGGGAAACCACCATTAGTCTTTCCTGAGGCTTGGGTCTACCTATAAGTTCATGTGACTCGTGACATGGAGTCTCTGTTACATCGTTACGATATCACTAGATCAAAATCATGGTGGTAGTAGTCGTCCTCCGTGATGTAGTGGTTACCATGCTAGCCTCTAGTTCCCGAGGTCACGGGTTCAAACCCGGCGGAGGGTGATGGACTTTTTCGGGCGTAAAAATCCTTATCATGGCTACCTTTGGAAGAGAAGTAAAGCTAGTGGTCACATTTAATTTAGTTTTGTGGTGGTTTTAGTCGTAGTGAATTTTATGCTGCATTACTTTCGGCAGTATATATGTCAATAGCTGTGTCATTAAACTTGGGTCGTTTTGTAGGTTCAATAAGGGATGATTCTTTATTAAAATTGCGGCTGATCTACTAAGACGATTTTGATCCATGGAATTTCAAGTGAATTTATATGTTTAACGCTGGAAAGCTCCATTCAGCACAGACCTTTTAGCTGGAATGATTACTGTCGAACGAGCTTTTACATTTCAAGTAAAGTTTCACTCAAATCATCTTTTGCTAGGTAATTAACCTTAAATATTTGTTATATATTCCATTTTGAAATATGCTGAACTGAAAATATAAGAGCATTCAGAGAAAAACACTGGCGATCAATCTATTGACCATAAAAAGCGTTAGTTAACTTTTGGATAAAAGAATGAGCAAAATTGCAGAGTGATATAAACGTTTATCTGCATGTAGAAGACAAAAAGACTGCGTATGGTGAAGATGAAAATGTCACTTCCGTGTATCATTTGCGATGCTGTCAGTTATTTATAACCACAGTCTACGGTATTCTAATTTTTGCCTGACTACCATCTATTCTCTGTTGCCTATTCTTTCTGTGGCAGTCCGATACAAGCATCTCTCTCATTAGAAT
This sequence comes from Deroplatys truncata, assembly GCA_030765065.1. Taxonomy (NCBI): domain Eukaryota; kingdom Metazoa; phylum Arthropoda; class Insecta; order Mantodea; family Mantidae; genus Deroplatys; species Deroplatys truncata. Next base: position 490,445,861 of record CM060990.1, read on the forward strand.
TCAAACTCATTATGAAATTTATTTAAGAATAACTTGAAATTTTTCGGTTTCTTATGTCAATTAATACGGTCAACTTTTCTTACTGCAGAATTTTAAACAGAATATTGGACTTTGTCTGACTACCATCTATTGTGTCGTCTATTCTTTCTGTGGCAATCAGTTAGAGACATATAGCTCATAAGAATTCAAAATCATTATGACATTTATTTAAGAAGAATATGAAGTTCTTTTGGTTTCTTCTGTCAGTAAGTAATATCAGCTATTCTTACTGCAGGATTTTAAACAGAATGTTGGACGTCGTCATTTCCAACGATGCATTGAAGCATTTCAGTTAACTTCTCTTTGTGACTAAGGATAAATTCAATAAGCTGACTTCTATAATGCCACATAGTATAAGAAACAGAAGGGATTCAATCGACAACATGAGAGCCTTTAGAAGATGCAGAAAATACATGCGAATCCAGATGCAATTGAGAAAAATATGCTGCTACATCTTATACATCGCACTAACCATGGTGATACAAGATTTAATTTACAATCATAACAAACTATTAACATCGGTAGGGGTCTTTAGATTTAACCGACCGTTAAGCCATTACACTGATCTCTGATCACAGCTGCTCTATCCTTTTGTAACCACGCGCCGCCGGTAAGCGCCTCCCTGCAGGGCATCTGGATGGGTCCTTCGGCCGGCCTTTGGAACATTAACTGGTGCGGAACAGTAGCCCATTATGTGCCGCTTCTATGCTCCAGAAATTTCTTTCGGCATATTCTAGCAGTCTTCATTTCTATAAGCTTCAGCTCTGTTGCAGGGCCTAAATAACGGTCTGCTCTTGCCGGGACAGTTCAGTTGGCTAAGAAGTTACGAAGCGAAAAGAGGACGGTGCTGAGTGCAGTTCAGTTGTAAGTTGTGACTCCACAGTTCAGTTATGATTCAATTCGACGGCTCAATCGTGTTCTGTTATGAGTGCGAGTAGGTTATTTAGGAGAGAGCTGGCACACTTTTTTTGGCATATATGGGAAAGGATAGGGAAAACGAGGGTAGATGTGGCGGTTCAAGGAGGAAAATGAGTTCATATGAGAGAGATAGGGAATACGACGACCGATACTAGGCTAGACAGGGGTTGAAGGAGGGAAGTGCGTTTATATGGAAGAGATAGTGGAGAGGTGTTAGGCTAGACAGAGGTTCAGAATAGAGTACGCGTTTGTATGTATGAGAGGTATAGGAAAACGAGGAGAGCTGTTAGGATAGACAGATAGTCAAGGAGTAGGAATATGGGCTTATATACAGAAGAGATAGGGAATACGAGGGGAGGTGCTAGACTAGTCAGGACTTGAAGGGTAGAATATGGTTTTATTTGGGAGAGTGAAAACGACTTTAGACGCAATCGTCACGGAAAGCTGTTTACTGGCAATGTTAGAGCGCTAATTCTAGACAGCTCCACCACCTAACCCACTCACGCTAAAAAGGTAACCCACTCACGCTAAACAGTAACCCACTCACGGAAAAGGTGACCCACTCTCGCAAAAAGGTGACCCTCTCACGTAAAAGGTGACCCGCTCACGCAAAAAGGTGACCCACTCACGCAAAAAGGTGACACGCTCACGCAAAAAGGCGACCCACTCACACAAAAAGGTGACCCACTCTCGCAAAAAGGTGACCCACTCACACATAAAGATGACGCACTCACGCAAAAAGCTGACTCACACAAAAAGGTAACCCGCTCACGCAAAAAGGTAACCCACTCACGCAAAAAGGTAACCCACTCGCGCAAAAAGATAACCCACTCGCGAAAAAGGGTAAGTAATTCAGTTAGTATCACTGGGTGGGAAGGATTCCGGAAAGTGTGTGTAGCATAGTTCCGTATGACTTCACAGGTAATTCAGATAGTGCCGTATGTATTTAGGATATTTCAGTTAGTATCATACCTGTTTAGGGCAATTCAGGTAGTATCAAAGGGTAGGATAGGTTCCATAGTTTAGTGTGTGTATAGCTCCGTATGATTTCACAGGTAATTCAGATAGTATAGTAAGTATTTGGGCTAATTTAAGTATCATAGGTACTTAGAGTAACTCAACTAGTATCACAGGAGGCTGAATTCCATGGGCAGGGCGTATCATAGCTGCATATGATTTCACTGGTAATTCATCTAGTATCGTAGGTATTTAGGCTAATTCAGCTAGTATCACAGGAGGATAGATTCCAGGGCTGGGTGTAGCATAGTTTCGTATTTCACAGGTAATTCAGTGAGTATTCAGGTATTTAGGATAATTCAAGTATCTTAGGTGTTTAGAGTAATTCAGCTAACATTACAGGGGGGTAGATTCCAGCGGTCGGTTATAATACAGTTTCATATTTCACAGATTGTTCAGGTAATATCGTAAGTATTTGGGGTAATCAGCATAGTTTCACAGATATTCATGATAATTTTGATCAGCGATGTGTAGCGCAGCTATTTAAGGTAATTGCAGGTAATTCAGGTTGTTCAAAGGTATTTGAGTCATTTTAACACGTAATTCAACTAGTATCATTGATATTTAGGGCAAACCAGATAGTATCACAAGTGGTCGTGCTAATTTCGAGCAGGGATTCGTATCAGAGCTATTTAAGGTAATTTCACATGATTCGGGTAGTATTGTCACGATTGCTGTTGAGAGGTGCAAGGATCCACATATGATTTGGGACATTCTTATTTTTGGACACTTTAGGGCTAAATTATATATTCATCTACAATTATGCTGTTCTTCTGAATTACACATTTTCTTACGTTTCGCAATATTTCTTAGCGAACGGATGGGCACGACTAGTCTATGACGGGATTTTAGCGGCTAACCCCTTCCGCTGGGGGAATTCTATGGGGACTCACAACTCATAAACTTCCTGAGTCCTACGTGCCGATTTAAGGGATGTGCGTCAGATAGAACGTTCGAGAACATCCTGTTATGATCAATTCCATAGGAAATGACTCGCTTCCTATAGGAAATAATTGACTATATAAAGAGCTGGGATCTCGGCTTTTGGACTGGCTTGAATAGTCTGGTTTTGGTTTGTCTTGACTTGCGTCTAGGTCCCTGAGTTGGACCCTACCACCGGCAACCGTCTTGCGGCTCCAGCAATCGTGACGTTTCCAAAAGGTAAGCTCCGATAGGAGTTTATTTGTTATATTTGTTATTTACCAAATAAATTGGACCATTACTCTAAATGTCGAGTTGTCTCATTACCATCTAGTTAAGCCCCCCTGTCATCACACTTTTGTGAGGTGACATTATGGTGGAGGCTGCCGGCCTCTATTTTCGAATGTAGTAGGTACGGTTCGATCCCGCACCTCGCCTTTGTTCATCTCTAGGCATTGTTTAGTTAACATTTTCGCTTGGGATACATTATGAGGTGGGATGCAGCTACCACGGGTCTTGTCTTTCTATGCTGGATGGTGCTGGGTTGTATTTGCTATCTAATTCTGCGTCTGACGGGTGTCATCTATGCGCCTAGTTGGTGTTCTTTTTATCCTCACTCATCTTAAATATATGGATTTGTTGGCGCAATTTCAAAGCAATAGTCCCACTAGTGCAGAAATTCGTAAACTAATTGTAGCATATCAGCAGTCTTTAGATAGTAATGTACAAACTTATGGTCTTGCAGTAAACGATGTGCAAGTAATATCATCAGATTTAGCTCATTTATATAAATCTATGTTCAAAATTAGAACTAGAAGTAGTAGAAGGATTCGCGGGCAGAAGCCAGTAGTCTATTATCCATTGAAACAGCGCAGCCATAGTGTTGGAGATCTCGCTAGCGCTGACATTGACTCTCAACTTATTACCTCCCCTTCGGGTTCCACTACTGGTTCTTCCTTGGAAGATATCCCCATGGCTACCAACCTCTCCCAGGCAGGACCTTCGACCTATGAGCAGGCGAATACCAAACTCACCCTAACACCTACTATACCATTTGCTCGTCCTTTTATCGATCCGGGTATCTTTGATGGAAAACCCGGACAGGACGTCTCTGCGTACCTGCATAACTTTGAGACAATTGCAGCAGCCAATGGCTGGGACGAACATTGTAAGAAACAATACCTGCCATGTTATCTTCGCGAAGCCGCTGCCAATTGGTTTAAAACTTTTGCACCCCGACATGCTCTTTATGGATGGGATGACTTAAAGACCTCTTTACAGACCGCATTCGTGCCGGCGGCTCACGAAGACGTTCTTGAGTGCCGCCTGCGTCAGCGAATGCAAGATCTAACAGAACCCACTGAGAGGTACATTTACGACATACTAGTACTATGTGATCAGGTTAACCCGGGAATGTCTGAACGAGAGCGCATACGCCATGTTATGCGTGGTCTCAAACCCTCTCTTTTGTAACAGGTCCTCCCAGCGGACCCTCAAACGGTTCAAGATTTAACAAAATTTGTGCGTCGAATTGAGGCCGCTAGATATCTCGCTGGTCAGCGAGTGGACCTCCTACAGCCACCCCCACCGAAGCAGGTAACTTTTGTGAGTGACATGACCCCAGGGGACCCTATTGCAAACCTCACTCTGGAAGTTCGAGGGTTACAACGGCAGTTACAAAGATTACAGTTGGGACGTAATCGGGTTAATAATGAGCCGCGTAATCAGAGTCAATTTATTTACTCCAGAGGGCGTGGCACTGGTCGTAGTTCTTTTACCCCACGAGGTAGTAATGCTCCTAGGGGAAACTTCAATATCAGAAACAGTACTATTCCACAAAGCCGTGGCTCATGGCGCGGACCGAATGTGGACGGTCGGACGCGAGACGGTCGGCCTACATGTTTTATTTGTCGTAGACCGGGCCACGTAGCCCTGAATTGCAATCAGAAACGGAATCCCCCAAACGGGCAAGGTTCGTCACGGGCATAAATTCCGTGACGCCCTATCCAAATCAAATCCACGCCCACTCTACTTCACTAATTCAGCCGGTAAATATACTTACTTATAAGGGTACATTGGATAATAACGGTTCGATTGATATTTTGTTCGATACCGGGAGTGCCGTTAGCATTGTACATGAAAGTTTTGTGACCACACCTAACCACTCTGCCCCAGTAGATCTAACTTTACGGACAGCAAATAATAAAATATTGGACGTTCGGTACGCCACAACCCTTTCATTTAATATTGGGGGCGTCCGTTTTTCCGAAGATGTTCTCGTAGTAAAGGAATTTGGAACTTATCTCTTGTTGGGGATGGACTTCCTAAACCGTTATCAAGCCATAATCGACTTGTCATTATTTTTGGTCACCCTTCGTCTCCCCGACAGTAGTACGGTTACCCTGGAATGTCAAGAGAAGGTACACTGTCCTTTGGCACAGATTACTATAGAGCCCGATGAGGACCCAGTAGAAAGTTATAAGGCCTCTTGCACCCAAGATATTAGGATACCTCCTTTTACCTCCCTAAATGTGAACGCCCACCTCCCACCGAATGGCATGGGAAGGATTGTGTTGGAACCTAATTTGAGACTGATGCAGAGTAAAAATATCAATATTACTCCCGTGTTTTGCACGGCTGAACGTGAATGTGTTATTCCCGTACATAACAACACCGCGGAGCCAAAAACAATTTTCGCGGGTACTACCCTTGCTAAGGTGTATGAAGTTGCTCTGGTACAATCAGCCAATTGGTTGACGGAGGAATCAAGTTCAGTTGCTATTAAAGGTGCTAAATTCAACCTAAATTCGCAACTCACTCAGGAGCAGCATATTCAATTACATACATTGCTGAAGAGGTACAGACATGTTTTTGCGACTCAATTACATGAATTGGGCACGACGGACATTGATGAATTCCAGATTGAGGTAACAAATGACACACCCATTAGGCAAAGGCCCTACAGGGTATCTCAAGCACAGGGGGAGATTATTCAAGCCCAAGTGCGGGAGATGAAAGACGCTAATATTATTAGTGACTCTAATAGTCCGTGGGCCTCCCCAGTAGTATTAGTAAAGAAGAAGGATAATTCCTTCCGATTTTGTGTTGATTATCGGAAGTTAAATTCGGTAACTGTTCCTTCTTCTTACCCCTTGCCCCTGATAGATGATCTGTTAAGCTATTTAGGTCAATCGAGTTGGTACTGTTCTTTGGACTTGTTGAGTGCATATTTCCAAGTCCCGGTGGCGGAAGACAGTAAGAAATATACCTCTTTTGTCACACCGGATGCACAGTTCCAATTCGACCGGATGTCGTTTGGCCTGGTGAACGCCCCACGGTTCTTTTCGCGAGCAGCGAATGAGTTGTTGGGTGATCTTAGATATAAAAAAGCTTTAGTGTATCTGGACGATATTGTAGTGTTCGGCTCAACATTTTCGGAAATGCTAAGCAATTTGGAAGAGGTGTTTTGTAAATTGTATGAACATAACTTTAAGTTGAAACCGGACAAATGTTTTTTCGGCATGTCCCGTATAAAGCTTCTAGGCTTTGAAGTATCGGCAAAGGGAATCGAACCAGACGAAGACAAAATTAGAGCCATCACGAATCTTCCGATTCCTAAAACGGTACGAGACGTGCGAAGAGTGTTGGGATTGTTTAGTTTTTACAGACGTTTTGTGTCAAATTTTGCTTTTATTGCCCAACCACTTCACGACCTAACTCGTAAAAACAAGGAATTTGAATGGACTCAACAACATCAAGAATCTTTTGATACTCTTAAAAAGTGCTTGACAACAGCCCCTGTGCTGGCACATTACCAGCCCGGCGCCTACACAGAGCTTCACACCGATGCCTGTACCATAGGTGTGGGCTGTGCCCTTTTGCAACGAATTGATGGAGAACTCCACCCTGTAGCGTTCTGCTCAAGGTCATTGAACAAACATGAAAAGAATTATAGTATCTCGGAACTAGAATTGTTGGCCATAGTTTATGGTTTAACACATTTTCGACCCTATATCTATGGCTACCCGTTTAACATTGTGAGTGACCACCATGCGCTGTGTTATTTGCGCAACTTAAAAGATGTTACAGGGCGGTTGGCAAGATGGGCTCTCAAATTACAGGAGTACCAATATTTTATTATTTATAAATCTGGTGCAAAACATCTAGACGCAGACACATTGTCGCGTTACCCTGTGGACCTACCTAAACAGCCCGTACTCGAACAAATGGACGACCTTCTGACTTGTCTGTTGTCACCGGTAGAGGTAGCACAAGAACAACAGACTGACCCTCAAATTAGACCCATAATACAGGCTTTGAAAGACCCCAATGTAGGATCTCCCAAATTACGGCGACAAGCCGCTTCTTATTGCCTGAAATCAGGAGTACTGTACAGGAAAAATGCGGGAACGACGGGACCCCTCCACTTGTTGGTTATCCCGGAATCTTTGCAACAAGAAATTTTGTTCTCCTGTCATGACGATCCACTTTCGGGTCATTTAGGCTTTACAAAGACCTTTACTAAAATTAATGCCCGGTATTATTGGATCGGAATGCGTAAGGACATTGAAAAATATGTCAAAGGGTGTCCTAGCTGCCAATCGCGTAAAGGGCCTAAAAATGTCAAGCCGGCTGGTTTTCTTCAGCCAATTCCAGTTAATCATATTGGAGATCGTTGGAGCCTGGACATGGTCGGGCCAATCCGAAGATCTAAGTCCGGGAACACGATGTTAATCGTAGGTACCGAATTTGCAAGTAGATGGGCGGAAGTGAAAGCGATCCCAAACGGTTCCATTGAGCATGTAGCTCAATTTATCTTGGAGAACATAATATGTCGACATGGAGCGCCTGCCACGTTGCTATCAGATCGAGGTGCTGTATTTCTTAGTACGGTTACGCGACATTTGTTAGCATCCATGGGAGTTAAATCTGCGTTTACCACAGCCTATCACCCGGCTTGTAACGGCCTGTGTGAACGAACTAATCAAACGATCATCAATATGATATCTCACTACACTTCAACAAAACAAGATGATTGGGATGTCGCAGTACCACACGTGGTGTTTGCATACAATACCAGTCGACAGGAGTCCACAGGCATGACACCTTTCTTTTTAATTTATGGCCGAAACCCTACTTTACCCGGGGAAGTTCAATTAAAACATACCAGTGATGACCTCTTTGTGAAAGAGACTCAAACTCGAATCCGTCAGGCACGAGAACTTGCCAGGGAAAATATAAGGCGCAGACAGGTTAAAGACAAACGCATCTTTGACCGCAAACGGCGTGATCTTAAATTTTCCCCGGGACAATTCGTGAAATTATTTACGCCTACCCGCAAGAAAGGAAGAACGACTAAATTATTGCATAGGTTCCAAGGACCCTATGTAATTGTACAACAAACCTCACCTGTGAACTACAAGGTGAGACCAGCTACAGGTCTCGTGACTAAGGAAATGGTGGTGCATGTCTCCCGTTTATACCCTTACTATGCACCGTATAAACGACGGTAGAACGGACTACCCCTACACAAGAAGTATCGCAGTGTGCTTTGAGCACATGCGGTTGCACGGTTTCGTTTGATTTATGCGTCAGGACGATCCCTTAGCTCTCTGCCAGTATCTTACTGGTATGATCTGCTTTAGTTTTAAATTAGGCGTAGGTTAATTTTTTTCTTATATCTTTGTGTGTTGTTGGAACAATGTATTGTCTAATTATAATATAAACCTACTTATAAACATATAAAGGATGTAACTCCATGGCATGACAGCCTAAGAAGGGCCATAGCCTGCTGCATGACCGCTGCACCCTCCACCTCTGCTTACCACAGGAGAGATCCATTGGTACATTGGTAACCAGGACTCGAACCCGGCTCTTTTTGTCTGGTATGCGGAGACCGTACTTCCACATTACGGGAGTCGATTAGAGCAAACACATATTCTGTGTGAATTATTTTAAGACACCAATATCATACAAGTATCTTCATACATTAAAACTAAAATGGTCCAATTTAATTTAGTTATTTGTTTAGTCATGTTTAAGTATTCAACATAATTACTTTTAGCTGCTTGTGTGTAGTAGCTACTTACGTATATTCTGTGTTTGTTATAAGTGGACAAGTATTTATAGTGCATACCATTTGCTAACTCATTTACTAATCTCCCTTATATTTTCAACAGTACTATGTTACCTCCTAAACTTTATAGTTAAGTTAATAGATTGATATATGAAGTTGGCACTACAGTGTTATACCAAAGATATGATTTCTAGGAATAACGATACTCTTAGGTATACAATTGCACATTGAATGGTCAATGGTCTTAGTTGTGGAATCGCCAATAGCCACCCTCCTTTACTAACACAATCTGTAACCCCAATGGTTGGGTAACGGAGCTGCTATTATTTATTTTTCTTTTTCTTTCTTTCTCTCTCTTCTTTTTGTAACGTTAATACAGACATTGTTGTTTTAAGCCGGCTACCCGTGACGCCAGTTCAGAATGACGTCATATACCCTAGCACGCTCCTTCACGCAACGTTGAGCGCATTTCTCGGATACAAATGCACTATTTTGTTTACTTCTTTGTGCAGAGGGCACTCGGAAGGGCTCCACTGCTACCTGTGGTTCTATTGTTAAGGCGCCCCGGGAGGAAGGATGAGGCAAATAGAAGCCGTAGTGCGTCTGATCCTTCACACTATGAAGGTTAGATTGTTCTTTTCTGTTTTCTTATCTCTCACATGTTTATTACTATGTGGGCAAGGACATAACGACGTAAAGATACACCGACTCCAAATGGACAACTACACACATGAACAGTTGACTCATTTCACTCTTACCTATCTTCTACATGGTAAACATTATACATTGGATCTCCACTTGAATGACGCACTAGTAACTTATAGTTTTTCTGAAATACATGTTAAGGGCAATGATGTTGTAAACACAGTGACTTCCTCTATTTGTCAGTTTCAAGGGAAAATCCGTGGGATAAGTAATTCATGGGTTGTGATATCAACCTGTGAGGGTTTACGAGGAACAATATATAATGGGAGTTCAGTACTACAGCTGCCGAAGCACCCCCAGTTCAATCCACAGTTACTTAAATTTCCAGGTTTTCTAACTATACCAATCTCGAACAAGCTAGTACCCATGGGATATAAAAGAACATGTGCCCATGCGCCATCTTTTCGACACTACACGCCTACACCACCCCCGCAAACTTCTGTACATTTTAGATTCCGACGGGATATGATTAATATTAAAATACCTACTATATCCAACAATGTCCCACGTATAATAGAACTACTTCTTGTCGTGGATTACACGCTGTATAGGCAATTAACACTTCACAACCGCAGCGTTAGTCAACACTGCTTACATTTAATTAATTTAGTTCATACCCTGTATGCCCCTTTGAACATATCGATTGCTCTAGTAGGTGTTATTGTTTGGTCAAATCATAATCAGATATATATTGATAATGACAGCCATCGAGTATTGAATAGTTTTTTGCAATATCGTAGAGACTTTTTAATGCAAGTCTACCATCATGATCATGCGCAATTACTCACCTCCGTACACTTTCAGCGAGGCGTTGTTGGAGAAGCCTACCCATATTCTATGTGTACATATGAACACTCAGGTTCCATTATAAATGATGATATATTTAATGAAGAACTTACAGCAGTAACAATTGCACATGAATTAGGCCATAGTCTTGGTATGGAACACGATGCTGACTGTTGTCAGTGTGAAAACTGTTGTATAATGGCTGCCTCTTTAGGCGCAGGAATACCTACTCAATGGAGTCCATGTAATATACATGAATAAAACAGTTCATTGAACCGACATATTGATTTGTGTCTTCGCAATAAACCATCAAAGTTATATTTCGGACCAATTTGCGGAAATGGGTTTGTAGAACCTGGTGAACAATGTGATAGTGACAATCCATGCTGTAACCCTGACACTTGTCTTTTGTATCAGAATGCCTCATGTGCTACAGGTCAATGCTGTGACGTTAAAACTTGTGTTCCGAAAATTAAAGGCACAATATGCCGTCCCGCTAGTTCTGAATGTGATCTTTCTGAGACCTGTGATGGGATCTCAGAATACTGTCCGGATGACTCTTATAAATTAGACGGCACTAGTTGTAACAGGGGACGCGCATTTTGCTATGAAAAAGCCTGTAACACCCATACTGAACAGTGTCAAAAATTATGGGGAAAGACTGCTAGAAGCATGGACAAGCAATGTTATGAAAATAATGATCGTGGCAGTATTAATGGTAATTGCGGTTACGATTACCCATCAGGTCGCTATTTTCCATGTCATGCAAAGGATTTGTATTGTGGAACTTTGCAGTGTAGTCATCGTGACATTGAAATTTCCTTTGGAATGCATCGTTATGCCCGGATTGGTCATACCTTAAAGCATGGTACTTTCGACAAATGTGCGACAGTTATTGTCGATTTGGGATTGGAAGTTCCCCAACCGGGACTTGTACCAAATGGTGTGAAATGTGGAAAGAATAAATTTTGTGTCAATCAGACTTGTGTCCCAGTTACTACTATTAAAAAAGGAACATGTAATTGTAACGGGCATGGAATTTGTACAAATAAACACCAATGTCATTGTGACATGGGTTATGAACCTCCATTTTGTACTAAATCAATTATACATAGTACTGTAACGAGTAGTACTACTACTGCTCACCCTCTGTTGCGTTCTAATGAACATAAAATCTCAAACGTAGTGTTTTATATCATCCTTTTGGGAATATTTCCTTTAATCCTTATTATATTTATGATTCGAAGTTATGTGAATGGTATACTATCTTTACGATCCAGTGCTGAATCTACACTACAGCTGGATCAGCATATGGATTATTTTATTCCTGACAATGATTCCCCGCGTCCGGTTAGACCTCCTCCCCCACCCCCACCACCAAGGTTAAGATAATTTCCTTCCCTTTTTGTAATCGATATGCCACGATTAGGCTTACAACAACAAAACCAATAAAAACACACACAAACAAACTCATATGGAATATGACCATAAACAGGGTAATAAATAAGTCATAAATACCCTACAGTGGTCATATAATTCGCGACCGAGGATCAAACCCATGACCCTCACCTCATGCGGCCGTCTTCCAACGCGGTTCCATTTTTTTTTCTTTTTCTTTCCAAACTATGACGACAAAGTCCTGATGAAGGACACTCACTGTCGGAACAATCTTGGCTACACATATTCAGGTTCACACGAATTAATGGCGTCCCTCCACTGAGAATGTCGATGTGACTTTATATTCAAATTACAACATTGTTATTGATAAAACGTACTCACAACTAACAAACCATAACTCGCCTCTCTTTTCGCGGGTTAACGTTCAAAAATAGTTTTCAATCTGTCCGTTTATCCTCTTATTCTTCGAAATAAAATACTATCGAACATTGTAAAAGAGAAAAACAGGACTACAGTACAATCAGAAACTAAAAACAGGTCCGCTCACTAATTTATAATAATTCACTCTTATGGTAATACTGTTCATTATATGGCCATATCTTGCTCTACGACGACAATACCTATTATAAATTTCAAGTTAATCAACAATAGGACACATATAATTCTGTAATTATGTAACAAAACATCAGAGACAATATTTAAATGGTTACAAGCAATGATAACCACGCAGTATTAATTACTTGACTACACCTATTAGGAAGCAGTTCACAATAAATCATTATATATGACAATGTAATTTTTTTTACTCATCCATAATTCTGGATATGTAATACGGAATATTGCTTAAGTAACAGAGTATAAATCGTTATTATTAACCCTAAAGACCGGCTAATAAAACTGCATTATGACTCAAAACCACTATGATGAACGCTCGGAATCGTTGGTAGTAATTTATAAAGAAACCATAAACAAAAATATATTAACAATATACACCATTATAAATGAGTGGATGCATATTAATTATGTTCATAGTAATAATAAGCGCCATAATGTTATTAATAATGTTACCTAGGTTCATCAGAGTAATAATAATAATAATAATAATAACAATAATAAATGATTAATACGAACACTACTGGTACTAGTAGAAACAAGCTGGATAAGTATAGGTTTAACCTTTGTTTTAAATCACTAATCGTAATAAGTGTTCGCGAAACATGCTTGCTAATTATGCTTATTCTAAAGTTCGGAAATTAGGACATAACGAAATAACTAAGGTTTGTAGTGCTATTACAAAACAAATAAAAAAAACAAAAAAACAAACTAAACAAACAAAACACCCGGCAAAACTACACAAGAAGCATAACATTTTCCTCTATACAACAAGACAAAAATGAATTATTTTCACTAATCTGTAATTTACCTTTCATTGGCCATAATCGGTTCTTAATGCACGTTCAATTGTCTTCCATATTCTATTCCTACCACTGCCACCGAAAACTAGTAGCTTCATTTATTTACTTTCTCACTAAGTTAGATCGTAACAATTATTACTAAACGCGTCCTTATTCCCCGACACACATTTCAGTTGATTACAAATAGCATGTTTCACATTCGTGAAGCAAGTTAAAGAAACCATTGCCTTTAATACACTCTTTTGATCTTCAATGATTACTTACTTATAATGAAATTAAAATCAATACTTAATGACAGAACGACACGTGTTCTCTAGGACTACACTTACCTCGTTGTTGATAATTATTGTGCAATTAGGATAATCACGCATGGAGCGCTCACAGACAGAAAAATTCCTATGTTACGTTATTTTACCATTAGGAAAATATTTCTCGTACGCACACTTCACACTCATCACTGTTATTAGGTGTCTTTTGGATCGTATTGGCGGAAAGCCGTGTTTAATGTCATTTAAAGATTTCTTATTTATGTTCACTGTTATAAGAGGAATTCGTTCCGATACGCTGGCTGGCCTAACACATTCTGTAGTAATATTTACAGCGCTTACTGTTAACGGAAGTGCTTATCTGCTTACTTCCTTGACGCGCGAGAGCAGTTTTTTTCCTATGGAGGCGTTCCGTTCCACGAAACGAAAGTGTTTTATTTCCAATAGAATTTAGTCGCATTTCTTGGGTACGCGATCGTCTTCAGTTACTTTGTTCCTCGATCATTCCCTGTTTTATAATAGTACAAGTATCGAAACTGTAGTAGTTTACTTCTGGATTCCATTTGACTACTCCATTAAATAAATAAATAAGACAAAAGATAATAATATACAACTTCAACTTTCCTGTGTCAGAAACAACATTATCTTGCTTATTAATTCTGAGGTGTACGCCTTTTGTTCGCTACTCATATGTTAGTGCGCACCAGTGGCACCATTTCTTGGAGGGCACTACAAGAATGGTTGATATGGCATAAGATTGGTAGCGAACTTTTCATGGAAATACACGTTTCGCGGTCCCTTACATTCAGATTAACGCATTATTCGCACCGAGCCTGCTTGTATTTCTAAGCAAGTCCTAAACCCACTCTCCACCTATACTGTCTTCCATTCCTCAAAAATAACTTTTGCATTTGTTTTTTAGATTAGACTGTGATGTGTCCCAGACTGTTGCGTAACTCAAACTTATGTCTGTGTGCTTACCATTATGTTGTGGTTGCCGCTGGTTGCACAGCTCCCCGGCACGAAGGCGACGACATTTTATTCGTCGTCCGAACTGCCACCATCTTTGGGCGGGGAACTAATTTCTCGGACCAGCTGCCTCTGAAAATTGGGCACCTGCGTGATATTTGTTTTTTTTGTTTTGACTTCCACTTGGCTAGTCTTTTCTGCGTATAAAAATTTCAGTAATTACTTACCCATATGCTGTCTAGAATAGCTTTGGCGTTGGGCAGGAAGTGACATTGAACTTCTTGCAGCAATTGGGGGCTATAAAAATCCCCCAGCAACATTTCTAGCAGCCCGGGGATGCTGTCCTGGTAATTCTCTAATCTCCGCCGGAGATCCGGACTAATCGTCTGTCTCCAGAGGATTGGCGTAGTTGAATTGACTACGTTTAACAATTGTTGCAACCTCTTGATGGTACGTTCCGCCATGATGGTAATGATTTTTTGTTCACTCTAGAAATATGACGTATAATTTCGGGACGCTATATTTATAACCTGATGCACCGGGACAATTTCCTTCCTCCACATGCTCTCGTCTCTCTGGTCCTCTCTTCATATCTTTCTCTTTCTCTCTCTCTCTCTCTCTCTCTCTTGTTTACCACGTAGTTGAGAACAGGCTACCTTGCACTTAAAATCCGGCTGGTTTTACCTTTGTAACCTCTTCCTGTTTATAAGACAGGATGGACGAACATATCTGTTTTTATGACAGATTCACTTAAGCTGGACTTTCCATGAACAATTGCGTTAAAACTCGATTCTTGTTACTGTAGATTTTCGTCTATTTAACCCTAGTTAATGCATTTCAGAAGCAATCATACCAGGACCCTTATCAACCAGTTCATCGGTCCCCCTTCTACACACCTTTCATACCAGTATAATGTTCCGTTGATAACGATTTTTTTATTGTTATTTTTAATTAATTATTGTACGTATTTGAGTTCTTATGCCATTCACCACTCGTGTCGAATTTATACATGATATAATTCTTTACTATTTTACTTACGTTTATGTGACCTTTTCGCAGATCCCATGTATTAATCTTTGTTGTAATTTTAAGTGCCATTTCTATATCCTTGTTTTATACGCTGTTTACAGATGTTGTATCTTCGTGTGCATCTTCTTTTCCTCCTGTTTGTGATCTCACCTATTAGCATGGAGGAGATATTCGACCGACCGATACGAATTGCGGCGGGCGCTGCTATGAAACGACTCCCGAAAACTTTAGCTTATCAGGCATCAGTCCCTTTGACTTTTAAGGTGCTACGGGAGAGAATGGAAGGACAACAACTGTCAGTGCCGAGACCAGCGGGAAGAAGATCGCCCCCGCAGCTATTAATACAATTGGAAGACGACATTAGCTATATCGGACTGACCCTTGACCGGGAATTGCGTAAGTTGGCAGATGCTGTTTTCAATTTTACTAACATTGATACACGACGGTCGAAACGAGGAATTGCCTTCCTGGGGGACCTATTCAATTTTTGTTGCGATGTGGCTACCTCTAATCAAATTAATGCCCTGGCTGCGACCGATCGACAACTCTTAGAGCATTACGCCTCCATGGAACGTATTATTTCGGAAGACCATGCTTGGTTTTCTAGCACCAGGGATAAATTGAATGAATATAGTGAACGGTTAGTACAATCATTTGATAAGATTAATGAACGACTGAAAATTGTAATGCGAGCCGCTAATTATACTTATACAACCATACGTAACGAATTGGATCAAATTACTGACCATCAATTCTTTTCATTGTGGGAAATTTTGCGGAACACTCAACGGTCAGCTCATACTGTTCTGTTTTTGAAACAAATGGATTCGATGCTATTATGTAGGAATCGTCTACTACTCCTATCCATAATCCCCTTTGATGTTTTCGAACATGACTTACTTCAATTGAAAACTAGCCTTGTGAACACAAATTTTGAACTAGTATTTGACACTTCTGAAATTCATCGTTATTTTGACCTTGAAATTACATCATGTTCATTCAGCACTAATTATATTTTGGTTTCCGTTAAGATTCCGGTAAGACAGAAGGGTTCGAAATGGGAAATTTTTCAATTTTTAAGCACACCCTTTGCATGGGGATCTTCTACCTGCACCATACTTCATGATACGGCATTCGTAGCCGTTAGTGGTTCTCTCGTACGCCCAATTACTGGGCAGCATTACAACAATGTGACCCATTTAAAACAGGCCTTTGTTATATTCCGCGTTTTAGTAGTGACCTCTTGTTTACACCCTTATGCGCAGTTAAGCTCCTTAACGGTATAACTGCGGCCGAAATGAATGAATTTTGTTCTTTTCAATGCCACACAGCCAACAAGATGCTAATCACAGAAATCGCACGGGACGAGTACGTAATTACCCATCCGCTGGAACCTATTGAGTTGATCTGCAATGACACCACTCGCCTTATTCCGGGCTTACCACCCAATGCCCCGGGGGCTTTACAACTTAGCCTCCCTTGCTTCTGTGAACTTAAATTGGGCCAAGTGGTACATATCCCAAAGCGTTTCCCTTGCCTAGACTTCGTCATTCCTGAACCACGTACGCTCCATCTTATTCCAGCTGGATGGTCTACGCTGGAATCTCTTAAAATTTCACCCTGGGCCAGTTCAGAGCATTTAACCTTTACCAATCTTTCTCAGTGCCTAAACACCAACTGGTCCATGGAGGTGCCGCACCTTAATTTGTCTCATCGACCGTATGAGAGTGCCTTATCAGGTACGATTTCAATGACACCCGAATCACCCGTTCTAACACACTTGCTACTTATATGGACTGGATTTTTGAGTATTGTTGTAGCGGTTGTATTATTTCGCCGACCGGAACTATTAATTACAGCCCGACTGCCAGGTGCTCTGGCTTCAGGAACCGTCTCCAATGTTTTTTATGATGGTTTTGTGATTGTTCTTGGTATTCTACTACTAATATTTGTGAGTGCTGTAACTTATCGCGTTCTTAAGTTATGTTGGCAGGTATTTAAACTACATCGAGAGGTCCGACGCCCTGAGGTAAATACTATTGGAGAGGCATCGGCGGGTAGCGTCCTCCTGCTTACCACACCACCAGTGGCTGCTCCACGGATGCCACCCTCATCTTTGGAACCTATACTAGAAGCAGTACCAGTTTAAGATATTTGTCCTATCGGTAATACTATCCTGTTTTATTTTCTATATTACGCGTTAAACTGTGTTACTGGGACTTTCATTCGGAAGCGGCACACCGCTTCCTGTTGTTCTACTTTGGATAAACCAGTCACTGACAACACTGAGTAGTTATTCTGAAGCTGCAAGCAGAATTTTTTTTTCTTATTACCACACGTACTTAGGGTTTGTCAAGTATTTTATTTCTTCTTAGGATTATTTCCGTTAGTGTAATTAGGTTTTTTTTTACACTGTTCTCTCCAGGAAGACGTCGCGAGACCTTCCTGGGGGTTGCGTGTAGTTGAATGAGTACAAGAGATAGAGGTTCTCGGTTCACAGATATATCGCGAGATCCTGTGAATCACCTCGGAGAAGGAAAATTGTTTTTTTATTACCGAATTGCATTGTCCAAAGGTGCATCGTAAGATCCCAGTGGATTGCAATTTGAGATATTTTTTTTTCCCAAGAAGTTCAGCGAGATAACTTCTTATTCGCGCGCGAGTGTAGGCTGTGTGCCCATAATATAGATAATTTGGCTGTATACCCATGATATACATACTTCGGCTGTGTGCCCTCATATTGTTGTTTTTTTGGGGATATCCATTTGATATTAGGCGCCTATTTTACAATCTAGATGAGCTCGATAATTTAAGTTACATATAAGGGATTATAGATCCATGGCTGCGGAAATGGCCACCGCGAGCATGTTTCTATGTGTTTTGCTGACCTTGACAATCCCTAAGACATGGTGTAGGTATGTTGAAGTGCCACCTATCAAAGTAACGGCAGGAAGCGATTTTTATACCCTGCCAAATATCACATTTTACGAACACTCAGTCCCGGTATTATTTTTGGCTTCTCAATGTTGGGTTCATCCCCCCACGTCAGCTTTTTGTAAAATCAACGCTACTACTTCCGTGTACTGTGATTGGTTATCTTCAAAATTTAAAACCTTTCAGGATGAATTTCCGTCTCTATTCGGATCCAATGACAACCCTTTGCGGGGTGATGGATCAATTTTCGGTTCTCAATTTTTATTGGCAGATAAACAACATATCGAAAATATGTACATTTCGGATACGGCCATGTACCAACTTTTGCTAAAAGCGAGACAGTTTCACCATTTTGTTACACTGTCCAATACTTCTTTTTGTGATAGGGTTTTTGATCTTCAGAGTGCCATTACTTTGCGTACCTCTGGCGCGGGTCCTTTGTTCGAGCTGTTACATCAACTGGATCGCATGGACCGCCTCTATAGTACATGCATTACACGCCAGTTGAATCCCTCAGTTATCCCACCACGTGTATTAGAGACTGCATTAGATACCGTATTGCTTAGTAATGCCGGTTATCGGTTAGTATGGGAAAGACAGGCTATCGGCAAATATTACACAGCCCCTATTGTGGACTGTCTTTTTTCCACTCATTTTATTCTGCTGGGATTACAAATTCCTCTAATTCAAGCTGATGTACAAATGGCAGTGGGTCAATTCTTTACGCCCACGCCCTTCGCGTTTTTTGATAAAACGTGTATGATTAACTTGGAAGGGCGTGCGGTGGCCATCTTGTACACCCACACCGGCTTTCGAATTTTGTTGCCGCAATGCGACATTTCGAAGTCTAGTTTGTGCCTAGCAACTCCTGCTTATGGTGTATCAGCATTATTTGCAGCGTGTGTCGCTGCGGTGTTCCATGGTACTTCCGTTTCAAATTTATCTCAGGTGTGCCCTATGACATGCATTGCCAGTAGGCAACCAATTGTGTCCCTTTACGAAGCCTTTACTTTTATATTTACCCATGTACCTTCTTTCCAGGTACATTGTCCCGCTTCTCAACGAACTATGTCTTTACATAGTGAAATTGGGGCTTATCGAGTACAAATTCCGTGTCAATGTAATATTACGGCCCCTCCTTATAGACTCATTCCCCCCAGACAGTGCGTTTCGACAGGCCCACCTTCTATTGTGCTTTACCGTTTGATTCCAGCATCTTGGTCATCTATTGCAACTACCATTCTTCCGGCCTATGAGACAGCCGCTTATCCTACGTACACTTCGCTGGAGGAATGTTACAACTCAAAATGGCATTCTCAGGATCATACCACTATTACTGCCATGTCCTTAATTGGAGTGTTGTTCGGTGTCAATATATTGGTGATAATCTATTTAGTTTGGATGGCCATCACCAATGGGTTCCGGCCCATTTGTTGGAGCAATACTCCGCCCTGGTCCTCTGCTATATCCGTTCCTAGCCCTCCTTCGTCCTTCGCGTCCAGGTCCCGCCAGGGCTATGATGACGTCGTCCCTCATGTACCTGCCCCTCTTCCACCCGTACCAGGAACATCATGTTCACCTATACCTCTTTATGAAACCCCCCGGTCCGAGGGAAGTGCCTACACTTTCCCGCGGCCGGTAGATCAAACTTACATGCGGCCACGCCCAATAGGTACGGCCTATGCCAATATTGCTGCGTCACAGGCGTGACCCATTCACATGTTCATGTATCGTCAGCGTATAGCCACTAATTTTAAGAGTATTGTACATTTTCTTTTAGCCTCTATATTTGTATATCGAGGACGGGCATCGGTGATGCAGTTGCTGTTATTCATGGCTAGCGACTTTTTTTTTTACGTTGCATATTTGCTCTGTTCTTTTTTTTTCTAACTCCGCTTGCCACGCACCACGGATGCCTATCCTCCTTTTGTCGTCTACCATGGTGGACATTTGTATTCATATATTATCATATGTTATCTACCTTCCTAATCGACAACGATGTTACTGTTATAATAACCCTGATTAGGGATAATATTGCCAATTGTTAACTATATATTACATTTCATTTATTAGCTTTGTTCATGTCTGCTATTTTACCCCAATTATAAGTTTTGTTTAATTATCATATTCTACCACATCCCCCTGGTTGTCCGTTGGAAAGAACCCTTTTCTTCTCCCCCTTCCTTTGGCTCCGACGACCTCTCCTGTCTTTTCCTAACCCTCCCATTGTTGGTATTTCGTTCCCCGACTACCCTGCTCTGCCTTCTAATTTTCACCCCTACTTTCTTTGTTGCACGGTTGGGTGTGCACCTCCGACACGCCTAGAGCGCGCGGCGCCCCGCCATGGCACTATGGACATCGTCCAGAGCTGCGTTTTGCTGCACGGACCAGGAGGTTCTACCATCGTCGGTGCTGTGACGTTGCGTGTTACCTGATGGCTTGTGGGCCTATAGCTCCTTCAGTTTGACCAGGAACATGAACATAGCAAGGTACTCAGTGCATCACGTTACGGGGATGGGGTACGCCTTCTTTTATACCCTCTTCCTGCCTCCGTGTGCCGGCGGACAGTTTTTCATTGTGCAGTACACTGTTCCAGCCTGCGTGACTTTGCACAGTGCTTCAGATGTGTGGACAATGTGTCATCATGATCGTCCTAGTGCCAGTGCTGGGTGGGCGCGTTTCGTCGTATGAACTATTTGACCTATCTTCAAGAGTGACTTCTAGAGTGCGCTCGGTGTGTCTGGACGTTGGGGTGCGTGCATTTCTCCTCTGTTTTTTGTTTGTTCCTTCCTTCATTTGTTCCTTCCTCCCTCTCCCTCCCCTTCTGTTTTTCTTCCCCCCCTTATTGAGCTGCTCCTGTGTTCTTGAACCACCACCCATTTATTTCCTTTCTCCCTCTCCCTAGTTGTTAAGTATGACTGTATGTTGGAGTGTCCTTGATGTATGTTCAATGGATGCGATCTGTAATTTGTAATCTTTTTTCTACAGCCCTTCTGGCTGTGTTTGTTTTGTATGATTTCCATTATATTGTGTGTGTCATGGACGCCAATTACGCCTTCAGCGTCTTGGCTCTCCATTGTAAGAAATTTTTTTGTTACCTTCGCCGAGGTCGGCGAATTTCTAGGCGACGGAGACATGTCACGATTGCTGTTGAGAGGTGCAAGGATCCACATATGATTTGGGACATTCTTATTTTTGGACACTTTAGGGCTCAATTATATATTCATCTACAATTATGCTGTTCTTCTGAATTACACATTTTCTTACGTTTCGCAATATTTCTTAGCGAACGGATGGGCACGACTAGTCTATGACGGGATTTTAGCGGCTAACCCCTTCCGCTGGGGGAATTCTATGGGGACTCACAACTCATAAACTTCCTGAGTCCTACGTGCCGATTTAAGGGATGTGCGTCAGATAGAACGTTCGAGAACATCCTGTTATGATCAATTCCATAGGAAATGACTCGCTTCCTATAGGAAATAATTGACTATATAAAGAGCTGGGATCTCGGCTTTTGGACTGGCTTGAATAGTCTGGTTTTGGTTTGTCTTGACTTGCGTCTAGGTCCCTGAGTTGGACCCTACCACCGGCAACCGTCTTGCGGCTCCAGCAATCGTGACGTTTCCAAAAGGTAAGCTCCGATAGGAGTTTATTTGTTATATTTGTTATTTACCAAATAAATTGGACCATTACTCTAAATGTCGAGTTGTCTCATTACCATCTAGTTAAGCCCCCCTGTCATCACACTTTTGTGAGGTGACAGTATCACAGGTATCTAAGTCCTTTTAACCGGTAATTCACATAGTATCACAGGTATTCGTGGTAATATAGAGAGTAATCAGATTATAAACATTTCTCATCCAACGTTACAACACATTATATACTTTTTTCTAACTCTTACAAACCTTTTATTTGTTAATTAGTTAGTGTGCCAGGCGGAGAGGAATAAGCTGCATATTAGTTTACAACTGAAAAGCTTCGCGTCAACATACCTTAATTTTAGTTCGTTGTAGGTGCCTCTCCCCTTTATCTAGGTTTGAGACCAGCACTAGGATTGCTCCTAATGACAGGGTTAACACCTTCCCTTCCATCTTCTTCTTTCTTCAGCAGGCATCTGCTAGTTGCATACACAGCACACGGATAAACTTCATTTTTTTAAGACACCAGAAAATCTTCATCTTCGACTTACATTCTCTTAAGCACTGTTTGTAATACTGTAATGTCCATACGCATAGGTAGTTAATCCATCCTGGGCAATAACTCTTTTATCATCAAAGGGATTCAATGTAATTTTATTCACTTGCACTGTGGTAACAGCGTGCTTTCGTGATAGGATTAGATTCATGGACGTTCCGATGATTTCTAGGTTTTAAGGCAGTCTGTATAGCTGTCAAACGTAATGTACTGCTTAATACCACTACGTTTTATACCTTTAATTTTTTATCATTGAGTCGTGGATATATAGTGCATACTCTTACCATTAGCCTTAACTTCTCCAATGCGGGAAGAAGTTCTTCCGAGGTTATCACAGGAGAAGAAACCAGATGTCTTGTAAGAAGCTCTTCAAATGTAAGCATTGTATCTTGAACTTCAATGCTGCTTATAAGGGCCAGCGACACGAAGATATATGTGAAATAAGCAGTCCTCAGAAGAAAAGCAGATTGGAGCCTACTAAACATCAGTTACTATCTACAATGGAGGACTGTGATATGAAAGAATATGAAACTTCATTCGAAGGACGATTGAACTCCTATTTTATACGATTCGAATAAGCTAAGGACCTGAATATGTATCTGCATGAGGCAAAACAACGCATAATCCAGGCTGTGCATAAAGAGCTTGGTATTCATAAGAGCGTTAAAATTAATATGCTGGCTGAGTGTCGATTTGATAACAGTATTGGAGAAACCTGTGACAAAACATTTAAAACACGGAATCAGCCTGTTTTCCTAAAACCTGATCTGGAGTCAACGATGGAATCGAAATTCAAGAAATTGGTGACAGAAATGAAGGCGTCTCAGCTTAAGGGTAGCAACTGGGCACTACTTGCAGTGAAAGGATATCGACTTCGTATCAACAAGTACAATCCGATACGAGGAAGTAGCTACATACCACTACCGCCATCTGTTGAAGCAAGGAAATACTGCGTAAATATCCATAAATTTAACGATGAGAAATACTTCATGTATTCTGTACTAGCTAAATTCATAGGGAAGATTGCACATCGTGTGAGCAAACACAGGAAGCTTCAAGATAAGTACGACTTCAGCTGCGTTTCTTACCCCACTCCACTTTCTCAAATACCTAAATTTGAGAAGCTTAACAGGATGTCTATCAGGATGAGAAGCATGAACTGTATCCGATAAAGGTTGCTAAGACTGAACTACCTGAACACTGTGACCTGTTACTATTGAGTGACAGTAGTCTAAAATATCACTATGTATGTATAAAGAACTTTCAGAAGCTCGTTCGACGCTAGAAAACTAACCGTAGTGGGGGTGTTTATACCTGTAAGCGTTGCTTTACACATTTTGATGATCGATATGGGCGAAGGGGGTTGGAAAAACTACAAGAATATACATCAATCTGTAACCAAAATGGTGTTGCGAGGGTAGTTATGTCTACCAAGGAGAAATCAATTGTACAGTTTAAAAATGTTGAGAGGATGCTGAAAGTACCTTTGTCATCTATGCGGATATTGAGAGTATTCTCACTCCATGCCATACATGTATACCCAATCCTGAAACTTCCTATACAACCCCTTATCAAGAGCACACACCAATGAGCTTCTGTGTTTATGTGAAGCCGTCATCCAGTGTTGAACATCTCGAAACTGGTCTTCCTAAGCAACCTTGTGTGTATCGTGGTTATGATGCTGCTCAGAAGTTTATGCTGTACCTGTCATCATTCGCAACAATGATCGGTAATATATACAAATCTGCCAAGCCTCTGAAACTTAGGAACCAACAGCAACAGGATTTTGAGTCTTCTACGACATGCTACTTGTGTGCAAAACCCTTTACAGAAGAGAACTACAAAGTACGCGACCATGATCACATCAGTGGTGAATATCGTGGAAGTCTACATAATGTAATTTAGCCTGCAAAACACCTAAATATATTCCAGTCTTCATGCACACCCTCAGTGAGTATGACTCCCATTTCACTGTTAAGGAGCTGAGTTGTACAAGTGAGCGGGTGGAGGTACTTCCTAGCTCTGAAGAAAGCTATATCTCATTCACCAAGTATGTAGGATATATAAAGCTTCGATTTGTGGATAGCTTTCGATTCCTCAGTACAAGCTTGGATACGTTGGTAAAAATCTAACCTCATATACTGAAACGCTAAAGTACTTCGGAGAAGACAAATTGAAGTTGCTGACACGTAAGGGCGTAATTCCATATGATTTTGTTACTTCATGGGATGTCCTGAACGAGACCTGCCTGCCTCCTAAGGACTCCTTTACAACAGATTAAATGAAGAAGAAATAACTGATGCTGACTGCAATCATGCTATAAATGTATGGAAACTGTTTAATGTGAGAAACCTGGGCGAGTACAGCGACCTCTACTTAACTTCAGATGTCCTTCTTCTAGCTGATGTCTTTGAAACATTCAGAGAGCAAACCCTCAAAACACACAAAGTTGATCCAGCACATTATTTCACCTCTCCATGACTTACATGGGAGGCCATGTTATGGTATACTGGAATTAAGCTGGAGCTGTAACAAGATTATGACCAACTACTCATGGTGGAATCCGGTATAAGAGGAGGTTTATGCCATGTTTCCCATCGGTATGCAGAAGTTCATAACACTTATATGGAGAAGTTTTATCCATCGAGAACAACCCAATTTATCACATACGAGGACGCCAATAACCAATATGGGTGGGCAATGTGTCGCGCCGTTCCTTTTGGTGCATTTCAGTGGTTTTCGCCTGAAGAAATCGACTTAGAAAGACTACGAGGAGGTGATTCTCATGGATACATATTAGAAGTTGACATCGAGTATTCTGCAGAACTTCACGATCTACACAATAATCTACCTTTCCTGCCTGAGTGTATGAAACCATTGGAATCATCTACAAAGAAATGATACCTCATCTTGGACCTCGAAAGAAGTATGTAGTACATTACATGGCTTTGAAGCAAGCTCTTAATCACGGGTTACGTTTGAGTAAAATCCGTCGTGTGCAACAATTCCAACACTCACAGTGGTTAAAACCTTATATGGTATTTAACAACAGATTACGACAACAAGCTGCAAATGATTTCGAGAAGGACCTCTACAAGCTCTTTAACAACGCCATGTTTGGAAAAACTATGGAGAACCTGCGTAACCGTATAGATATACGACTGGTGACAAATGAGAACACTCTAGAGAAGCTGATCGCCAAGCATACGTTTATCGATAGGACAATATATGTTGCTAATCTAGCTGCTGTACATATGGCCTCTCGTCACATTGTATTCAACAAACCTATATACATTGGTATGAGTGTGATGGACATCTCTAAGACATTAATGTATCACTATCATTATGATGTGTTGTTACCATATTACGGAGCTGAAAACCTGAAGCTTATGTACATGGATACTGATTCATTCATTCATAGTGTAACAACTGAAGATATGTACCATGACAAGCTACGTTTTCTTGAGCATCTGGATACTGCTGATTACCCTGTCAACCATATATGCTATTCAGCTCTAAACAAGAAGGTGCTTGGGAAATTTAAAGATCAGGCTAATGGTAAAATCATCCAGCGCTTTGTCGGACTACGACCTAAGATGTATGAACTAGATATCCACAGCTCAATGATAAAAAAATTAAAGGCATAAAACGTAGTGCTATTAAGCAGTACATTACGTTTGACAGCTATACAGACTGCCTTAAAACCTGTGAAATCATCAGAACGCCCATGAATCTAATTGTATCACGAAACCGCGTTGTTACCACAGTGCCAGTGAATAAAATTACATTGAATTCCTTTGATGATAAGAGTTACTGCCCAGGATGGAATAACTACCTATGCGTATGGACATTACAGTATTACAAACAATGCTTAAGAGAATGTAAGTCGAAGATGAAGATTTTCTCGTGTCTTAAAAAAATGAAGTTTATCCGTGTGCTGTGTATGCAACTAGCAGACGCCTGCTGAAGAAAGAATAAGATGGAAGTGAAGGTGTTAATCCTGTCATTAGGAGCAATCCTAGTGCTAGTCTCAAGCCTAAATAAAGGGGAGAGGCACCTACAACGAACTAAAATTAAGGTATGTTGACGCGAAGCTTTTCAATTTGTAAACTAATATGCAGCGTATCCCTTGCTATATGCACCTTGCTATGTTGATGCGTCTTTCGCAACAAATCACCTAACTTATTAAAATCTGTGACACATGCGTTATTTCATTGCAGAGTTTTTACGGAAAACCATAAACATGCCCAGAAGTGTAATTTATTTGATACCTCGCTAGCACACAGCCAATAAATTTTTGAATATTTGGTATCCTAAAACGTTAGTTTCAGAATTTTACCTCCCACCTTGTTCGCTTTATGTAAATTAGGTAGGTTAGATACTAGACGCCATTTTCATCATTGTACTTTAAAATATTCTATGAGTCCGCCAAGCATCTTCAATTATGGAACCACACTTATCACTACTATATGCCACTTCTGTAATATTATTCATTGTATCTGCAATACTGCAGTGGCTGAGAAGGAAACGAACTTGAGCTCCTCACTAATACGCATCCAGACTCTCCAACAATCTTGGCCAGTCCACAAGATAGTCATAAGAGCTGACGGACTCTAATCAACATGATTGTCCTCCTCAGCTGCATTCATTAGTCCACGTAAAGTCCACGAGTGGAATTAAACGAATCTCACACAGAATACAAACGAGAGATGAACTAGCTAAAATAAGAACCTGTAATATGTTATTGAACAGAATCGCCATTAAATAAATGTAGGTGGTGTGCCACTTTCTACATGGAGGAAGCGCCCTCAGCGGCATAATAAGAAGAGTTAGCGGACCTTTTCAGAGACAGGCTTACTGCTTGGTGTCACTTTGTGTGGAGTTGAATACGTCCTGGATTTTCCAGGACAGTCCCGAAATAGTCTCGTTTGCCCCGCAACCTGGAACTTTTCCTTTGGGTTCCTCTGTGGTCCTGGCTTCGATAAATGACTGAAACCAACACTTTCAAAAACGTCGTCTGTATTTAAATGTGTGAACATAAGTGTCAATATTCTGTTTTTACGAAAGAGTCTTAATTATTCATTTAGCAAATCCTCAGCAGGCGTGAAGGTTCCAGTTAATGAGAATTGCCACAGAAGTTTTTTATAATTGGAATCAAAGTAATCGGCAGTCTCTGTTTTCAGTTTTCTTATAGTTGCTCTCGGAAGCCACACGCAACAATAACCATAATAACAATGCCTGTTTGGAATGCTTTCTCTAGGAAGCTAGTGGTTGGTCTGGTCAATATTACAATTTTCGCAGCTAGGTATATGCTATGTAAGATCTAAAGACTTTCATAGTGACTAAAGTTAGTCGTTAATTCACGAGAGATCAGTGAATTCAAGATTAAAATGCTCAAGCTTCGGTCATGTTGAGCTGTATGGACACCAGTAGGAACTAACCAAAGACACAAACACACAGAGAGACAATTGGCTGGCTGAGGGCAGCCCCAGGGAGTGTATGAAGCCGTACCTACCCTTATTAGTTCTTAACCACTTAGTGACTGGATGAGATGTTGCAGGATTACGGGTATAAATGAAGTTGTTGGAGTGAAAGGAGATAGCAAGATTTTCTCCTCGACGGCTGCTGGTGTGACCAAAGGAGCCGCAATCCTCTTTCTAGATAGAGGGTTTTGGTTGTAGGACTGGCTGGGCAAACATGTCTTAGATGGGCAATGGCAATCCTCTATTGGCTCGCTAGGAATATGGAACGTTTTTGCTTACCTCGCGTTTACTAAAAGCTGCGTACTTTAAGCCTTGTGCTACTTGTAAGATAGATAAGACAGAGCTAGCACAGAAAAATGGTGATGCATAGGAGAGATAGGGAATACGAGGAGAGGTGCTACGGGAGGCAGCGGTTGAAGGTGTTCGAGAGTTCTAGGACATTTTTGGAGTTAGAGATGCAATATGTTTAACTTAACACCTTTCTATAAGGATGTATCTAAGCAAGCCTTAACCATTGTAGACTTAAGCTAGAGAATTTCTCTCGTTTGTGATTGATTTGATGGTGTTTTACAGTAATTTATCTCATGTAGTGGGCATATTGGGCATATTTACATACATTTTTGCTATGTTTTAGAGGAGTTCTTCTGTTTTACAGCGATTTTGTGAATTTTTGACAGTCGTTTCGAACACCTTTTGGGTACTTTGAGCTCCGGCACAGCAATAGCTATTTAGGGGGACACTTTTGGACTATTTTAAGGACATTTCGAAGGTATTTTAGACTCTGGATAGGTATTTGTTTATATATACTTTTACACACATTTAAGGCGCTTTTACAAGGATATTAGAAGGTGGAGGTAGGAGTATTTCAGGTTATTTGGAAGTATTTCAGGCTCTGAATCTGGTATGCTTATGTTTTTACGGGCATTTAGGGTATCTTTTGCAGACACTTAAGGCACTTTTATAGATATTTTGCGCATTATTAGAAATATTTATGGTACTGGCCTAAGTATTCTGAAAACTTTCAGATTATTTTGGGCTCTTTAATGGGCACTTCGTGCATTGACACAGGTACTTTAAGTACTTTTACGCTATTTTTGGGCAATTTTATGGAAATTTTGGGCATTTGCACAGCTATTTTGAGTACTTTTAGGCCATTATGCGGCACTTGGGGCCATTTACGGTACTGGCATAGGCATTTCCTTCACATTTATGGGCATTTAGAGTACTGCAACAAGTATTTGGCATGCTTTAAAGGCATTCTATCGTGTTTTATAGAGATCTTCTGTCTTTTTCTACCAGTTTTGTTGTGTTTTCATGCCCATTTGTGATGTTTTACAGTCGTTTCTCTCATTTTACAGAGATATCGGATACTTTTGTGAACTTCTGTATGTTCTAATGCTAACATGCGATAAACTAAGTATAGTTTGCAATCTCTTTAGGTTATACACAACTAGTATAAATTAACCCAACCTTGTTCTTAAAAAGTCATTGTAACGTTTTTTCAGCTTTCTTGTTGTTTTAAGGTCATTCTCCTATTTTATTAAGGTTTTGAGGCTAACTTTAAAGGATGCTCTAGATCATGTGTTTTTAAGAGATATCCCGTTTTAGTCAGCTTTCTAGTTGGTTTGGCCTCTTTCTCCTCTTTATTCGGGTGTTTGAAGGTTTCTAGCTATGGGTTGTATTTAATGTAATTTTTATTTGGGTTTCATAAGTTGTATTTTTGGTTACCTCAAGACATTTTCAGCTGTTAATTAGGTTTATATCAAGATAATCGACGTTTCATTAGATTAGGATAGTGACGGTAGGTGCCTCTCCTATTTATCTAGGTTGGAGACCAGCACTAGAAATTTCTTCTTGTGGCAGAGTTACCGCTTTCCTTTTTTAGTCTTCTTATTCTTATTATTCTTTTCTCATCAGACATCTGCTAGGAGTATACGATCAGTATTTAAGTAAACTTATATTTTATAAGTGAAGAGCGAAGGCGGAAAGGGATATAAGTACCAAATAGTGTAATTTTATCTTTTCCCATGGATCGTGATGTAAATCTTCATGCCCATGCAATGGAATCACATACAAGTCCAAATATTTGACTACATAGTTGATACAGTGGCTAGTGGTGCAAGGTACAACTCCATAAGCTGAGTCTGTGGAGAAGGATACAAGCACCATATTGGAGATTGGGTGTCAGCTGTTAATGCAGCACTATTTGTATTGAATTGATTTTGGTTTAGTAATATTTATAACATTTATAACACATAGAGAACTTGGATAACCATATACAACATCCAAAAGGAAAAGAAAATCTTGGGAAAATTGCACCAATTTCCAAGGTATGAAATATGTCATTATGATGTCATTACATATTAACGATACTATTCTAGTGATATATTTATGTAAATGCAATGCAAATAGTCAGTCTTTGGTGATATGAACATTGTGTGAATGTGCCAAATGAAATTATTATAAAATATAGCATATGCCGTAATTACATAACCTACGTTGTATTTATTTGTACCCCTTTCTCTTTAGGCCTTCACTCTTTAAAGTTGAGCTTTAAAGGCAAATTTCAATGCGGATACATATTAAAACAACTACAAGTTCTATAAAATACTTTACGTACAGCAGGGTACCGTATTTAATGAACATAGTGGATATACCTCCAGTTAAAAGGACAGGGAATGTAAGACACAGTGACCCAGGTGAAAGCATAGGGTAGGCTACTATGGCGTATGTTGTTCCTTCTGGTTCTGGATTAGTGCAAGTATGTACTCGAACATTCCAAGAAATGTTTTAGTGTTTCCGAAAATCGGATGCGGATCCTTGTTAACAAGAAAAAATATGCTTGTATTTCTTACGAAGATAGATAGCCATGGCAAACAGCCTTCATCAGATTTACATATATATATATATATATATATATATATATGCTGATGAACACTGGGTAATGTCAAAGAACGCATTCTCTCTTTCCAAAGAGAGGGGACCCGCTACGGAAGAAGTAGAACAACGAGAGAGTACCTAAGTGTCGACTTGAATTTTGCTCGTATGCACCAAGCACTGAAACTGCAGTACCCAGTGAAAGACTTATCTTTAAGGTTTCACCAAATATGCTTTCATGCTTTCCAAACTAAGCGAGATACTTGCTGAATATGTGACAGAATGAATACTAGAATTAAGGCAGCAAGCACTACTGCCGAACGGTTTTCCTTCAGAACGAAACTAACTCTGCACCATTGCAAAAAAGCACTTACCTTATTAAATAATAGCATACAGGAATCCCAGTAGCCTAGTAGTAAAACATGTATTCCATTGGATCTGCAGCAAGTAATATTCTGCCTAACTCTGACTCATAGTAATATGTTATTCTATACAACTTTCGAATTACAATCTATCCATTCATATCGGTAATACTGGCGTCAGGTTCATGTGCATGTGGCACGAAGGTATTGCTTCCAGGAGTGGCAATGACATTTATTGTTGTGTTTACAAAGCTTTGAACAGTCATATTACACCTAAAAAGTAAATTCAATATCGTGTGATAACTGTGCTGGTCAGAATAAAAACCGCATGATACTAATAGTTATGCGGTATTTAGTTGCAAAACCGTCTACGATTCCATACAACTTAATTTTCTAACAACCAGGCATAGCTATTTACCCTGTGACTGAGACTTTAGCGTGATAGAGAAGAGGTAAAAGAAATGTACAGCAATGGTTCCACAGGAAGTACAAGGTATTGTGAACAGTTTGTGAAATTTGCGTTACTTTATATTTTCAGAAAAGGACAGAGTCCTGCGAGGCTTAGTAAGTTAGAAAACCTCCCACTTGTGGTTTCTGGCCACACAATCAGTGAAGAAAATAATATGGACCTTATGGTCATGTTAGAGTTCATGGATATGAAGTATCACAATTTCCGTAGGAATCTCTGTTTATTAAATGCAACAAAAATACGGAAAGAAATCGATATATAACGTAATATTTTGTATTCATTATTATTGTTAGTTGTAATAATTATTAAAAGTTAACTAAACAATTAAACTTTTGTACCGCTTAGATTAACGACGTAAAGTGCACATAGTTGTGGTTAACATATAGAATCAAGATTACAAATAATTTTCTTCCTAGCATCCTCGGTTGGATTATTGATTTGGCGGCATTTAATTCTAAATGCAGTAACTCTTGAATAAATGTGGTTAGAGCAAAAATAAAAAGTAAACAGATAATCTAGTCTTGAAACATCGCTATAATGATAATAACTGCTAAGGTTCTTGGTTCCAGTCCTCTGCTGTTTCAATTATTTATTTCTTTAATTTTCTGCTGTATCCTAGCCTATGCCGCTTAGATTAACGACTATAACTGTTAATATAGCTGTGTTTAACATATAGAATTAAGATTATAAATGATGTTCTTCCTAGCGTCCTCAGTTGGATTACTGATTCGAGGGAATTTACTTCCAAATTTAATAGTTCTTGAGTAAATACAGTTAAAGAGGCGAAATAAAAAGTAAAGAGACGTTCTTACCTTCAAACATCGTTATACTGTTAATAATCGTCTAAAGGTCTTGGATCAATTTCCCCTGCTCTTTCATTACTTCGCAATGACACTTAGATTAACGACGTAAAGTGAATATAGCTGTATACAACATATAGAATTACGATTTTAAATCATTTTTCCCTAACGTCCTCAACTCGCTTATTGATTCCACGGAATTTACTTCTAAATTTAATAACTCTTGGACATACACGGTTAAAGAGGCGAAATAAACAGTAGACAGATTCTATAGTCTTTAAATATCGTTATAATGATAATAATTATCTAAGAATTTTGGATGGAGTCTCTCAAGGGCCGATTTCAGATATCTTCAAAACTATGAGCCTTAGAGGGCTGGAATAAGGCATAAGTGGAGCTGTTATTGCGTAGAATTAAATTACTAAATACGTTTAATGATAAAACATCATTTGCTTCTATTCTAGAAGTTTCAAATATGCATAACTCACAAAAGTTACATTACACAGAATTTAAGGAAAAGCTAGAGTTTTCACTGAATTTAAAACTAATAACGCCTAAGTAAACACATATTATCTATTAGCAGTGATGATATAGATGAAGAAGAAGAACGAAGAGGAATAACATATTTTAAGCATAAAATATTAGAAAATATTGAGATATACAAGTATTGTTGCGTATATGACCTTGGCTGCCCAGATCGGGTATTACGTAAGAGAGTGGTGGGGATAAACGAGTTTTAGTTAGCGTCATCACGCCGAGTTGGCGTGGGGTCAGTCAGTCAGTAGACACAGTCGTGGCTAGTTCCTGGAAGAGGCAGGTTGTGTTGTGTACGCACTCCATGCGTTCAGGCATGGCGTCCTACCGGCAGACATGGAAACGAGGAGGTATTACTCGCGCAAAACTTCTGGAATCGTGACCTTGATTGCATCCCAGCTGCCGAGCCTAGGAATGGTTTATGTTTAGCTTTATAAACGAAAGCGATATAATACCTTTGCTTACTCACAGTGCGTAACACATACAGTCTGCATAGAAAGTGTCTGCATCTGGTTGTAATTTTAAAGAGAGCTGCAGTATCTAAATAGTACTTATTTTATATTTGTTATATTTATAACCATGGCTCCTATGTTTTCAAAGTTAAGTGGTAAGGTGTTACATAGTCAAAGTAGGGAAATAATTGCAAATGTCATCGACTTCATGAAGCAAGAGGCAGAGATGAAGGAAGAAATTATATCCGAGTTCCACAAAAGCCTTAAGAGAGTGAAAGAAAGAGTAGTCAAAGCAACTGGTGTTTCACCGAGTTCCGTTTCCAGAGTTCTCAAAGATAAGAGAAAAAAACATATGGATGAAAGAGTACCATTTGACACACCTGGGAAGAAACATAAGGTCCCTAAACGTATTACAGAAATAGACGATTTCGAATGCGTCATTCGGCGCACGATTCACAATTCCTATGTAGAAGAAAAAAACTGTGCTAACAATAAGCAGATTGCTCATCCAGCTGAAAGACAGCAGAAACTTTCAAGGTGGTGCTACAAATCTCAGAAAAATTATTAAAGATTTAGGGTTCAAATGGAAGAAACCGAAATCAAATAGAAGAGTTCTAACAGAAAAGCAAAATAAATAAATAAAATAAAAAATAATAATAAAATAAAAAAATAAAAAGTAAATGTTGCCATGATAGCTTAGTCGGTTAGAGCAACGGCACGGAAAGCCTAAGATCCGTGGTTCAAATCCCGGCTATGGCATTGAATTTTTCAGTCTGATTCTACCTTTCCAAATGACTATAATTTTATATGTACTTATATCAGTGTGTACTTATATCAGCATCAATTTTCAAGGTGGTACTACAAATTTCAGAAAAATACTATAATGTATGAAGATGAGTCATACATACACAGCAGTCATACAGCATCTAAAAGTTGGAGTGACGATAGCGAATTAGTTTTGCAGGCACCTGTTGCCAAAGGGCAAATACTTATTATCGTTCGTGCTGTTGGAAAGATCGGCTTCGTTCCAAATACCCTTCTTCTACAAGTCGCAACAAACAACAGGAGACTTTCATCAAGAAATGAATACAGTAAATTACATGAAGTGAATCAACGCCATGTTGATACCTAATATGCCTGCTGGGTCTGTTCTGGTCATCGACAATGCTTCACAATGCGTCAACACTCAAATTCACAAACCGCCTACCTCAACTTCCTTGAAAGAAGAAATGAGAGCTTGGTTACTTAGACATAATAAAGCTTTAGATGAAAGCATGAGTAAAACAAAGCTATATAACTTAATTAAAGCCAACAAACAGCTTCAGAAGTCATACATACTTGACCAGATAGTAATACAACATCGCCATAATGTACTTAGACTGTCATCGTATCGCCCATATCTAAACCCAATCGAATTAATCTGGGCTGATATCAAAAATGGGTGGCATGCAGAAATATCACTTTTAAATTAAAATATGCGGAGCAGTTATAACGCCAGCAATTTGCTGAAATTGGAAGGCCAGAATGGGAAAATGTATGGCGACATGCTGAATAAATTAAGAATCATTATTCCGAAAAATACAGAATTTCAGAAAATCAAATAGAAATGATTCTCGTCCAGGATAACGGTGCAGAAAGTAGTGACAGCAGTGATGACGGCAATAATGTGAGTGATTCCGCAGAAGAGGACGGGTTGTTAGATGTGGAAGAATTGGAGGCAATGATTGACAGCGTTTTTTATATTAAGCGCTTTTTACAGCGTGGATTTTTATATACTGTATATAACTAAGTTTATCAGCGCAGCACAGTGCATAACCGTTGTGGATATTTGACGATGACTGTCCCACGCACTCCTGCAGCATGCAGTCGACCGGTCACCACCTGATCTGTTAAGCAACTCGCATCATAGCTCTCATAAAGATTTTCACGTGTCTAGAACTGTTGCGCCGATTATACTGTATCCCCGTTTATTAATAAACACCCTTGCCATCCACTTCTTTCCTGTTTAATTTATCATAGTAGATAGATCCCTTCTCTCATCTGCACCATGTAGTAATCTTTTTACTAGATATTTCCTACTATGTTTCACATTTCTCTTAGCTGCGTCCCTTGTCGTGACCTCGCATAATATAAATTAACTTTCAGATTCTTCGATTCCCGAGTTGCGAGTTGCTCTACCTCCCATTGGGCTAGTGTGTTTAGAGGTCACGACATTTTGGTGGAGGGCCGGGAGTAATGTAATATTTTGAGATTTTGAAGTGCAAAATGTTTTTTCTCTAAAATGTAGCGTTTTTGGTCCTCCATGTGTTAGTTAGAAAATGTAATTTTTTTTCTTGGCTTAAGGGTAAGGGTTTTGGTGCTGTAATTTGTGGTTTTTCTTCTAAATTCCTTTTTCATTGTTTCCTGAAAGTCCCATATTTATATTTAATTTTAAGTTAACTTTTAAATTCCTTTTGCATTGTTGCCTGAAAGTCCCATATTTATATTTTAATTTTAAGTTCACTTTTAAATTTTTTGCATTGTCTGTCGGTAGCGTAGCGTGGCGTGGCGGTAAAACTTTTGTCTCCATTTTTCCCCTTTACCATGGCTTCACTTCTGCTAAATTTTGCTACTGTGATAAATCATTCGTACTGGTCATTTTAAAGTACTTATTTTTGTGAATTGTGGAAAATTGGGCGATATTTGCAACTTTGATAATGTGGTCGTCACGTGTTAGCGGTGTGTTTGGAGATGCTGTTTTCTGTGCTCATTGGTAGTAGTTCTGGGAGCTTGTAATTCTATATTGCATTGATTGTGATTTTCTGCTCATTTCTATATTTTTGGGGTGCATTTTTCGTGCAACTTTTATGTACGCAAGTGTGTTACGTAATCTCTGCGTGGTCATGCAATTCATCACTAATTCTAGCTTGTGAAGTCAATCTTTTCCAGCACGTTTTCTGTGCGTTTATTTTCGTGTGTGTATAATAGGTCAGATGCATCTATTTTAAAAAAAGAAGAAGGAATTCATTTTTGTGCATCGTACACTGGTACGCATAAATTACGAGTTTAGCATATTCTGCTCTCCTTGGGATAATTTCAGCGCTAGTCACAGTAGGTGTGATGTAATTTTTTTTAACTTCCAGTTCGAGTTTTCTCGCTGAAGATATCACTTTGTTAATTTTTTTTTTCTTCCATGTGTACACTCTGTTTTAAAACCTTGGTTTTGTGTCCAAGTGGCTTGCGTGTCATGTCTGTGTAAACAATATGCTGGTATAATTTTCTAATATTTCGCCGTGGGCGCTTAATTATATTACTCCTGGTATTGGTTCTTATCTGGCTATGTTCTGATATTTCTAGTTACATTCATGCGATGCTATAAGTGCTTAGTTTGGTGTAATCTGTAATGGTGATCTTCCATTCATTTACTGGTTGAGTTTATCTTTGTTTTGTGCTGTCACAATGCCTAAGCGACGTACTACGCAGAAATCTGATGTGGTTATTGCTCCAGTCAGTGAGCATAGTGAAGTAGAATCTATTTCCAGCACTAGTACACCTGTTGTTATCCAGTTATTACCAGCGATGTCTAATCCTCCTGTTTCGGTGAGCACATGCAGTCAGCTGTGTGTCGTCCGGTCATTGAACCCTCTTACTTTGAGAATTCCAGTAAGTTGTCGGTATATGAATTTCTTCAAAATTTTGAAATGGTGGCTGCTGCTAATGGTTGGTCTGAGGAAATGAAGTTGAAATGTTCCCCATGTTACTTGAGAGATACTGCTGCATCATGGTTTCAAACTTTTCGCCACCGGCATCCTCGCCATGATTGGCTTTGCCTATCTACACAGTTTCTAAATGCCTTTCAGATGACTAATCAGAGTGATATTTTGGAAATGAAACTCAGACAGCGGGTACAGTTAGATGATGAACCTGTTATTAATTATATCTATGAAGTGTTATCTTTGTGTGATCAAGTAGATCCAGCTATGTCTCAGTTAGAACAAATCAAATACCTACTTAAAGGTCTTAAACCTCTTTACAGCCTTTGCTGCCATTAAATCCTCAAACTGTTGATGAGGTGATACAAATCATTCGACGAGTGGACAAGGCACAGTTTTATATGCAGAACCGAGAACATCTAGTGTCTGCCAAATCTCAGGCTGCAGTGGTTACACCACCTTCTCCTATATTTAATAATGCATCTGTTCCTGCTGTTACTATACCAGCTACTGCTCAGCTATCTAATGCTTTTTCTCTTGGGTACGTACCTGTCGCTCCCATGCAACAGCTGATTGATCGTGTAGAACAGTTATGTAACCGAGTTAACCAGTTTCAGTTACCACCTGCTGTACCATCTTCGGAGAGAACTTCACAGCTTCCACGATCATCTGAATTCAACCGGCGGGACTCATCCATCACCTGCTATAGATGCAACAGGCAAGGCCACCTGGCTCGCTCCTGCCGTAGCCGCTTTCCTCAGCCAAAAAAACGACTGGCGCCGAGCCTCATACGACGAGACTTAGCAGCATCACCACCACAAACCAGCACCGCTGCACCTCAACGGGATGTGGCTGCATTATCAGGTCAGATCTTACAAGTTATTGGCCATATTGCCCAGACAGAGGTTTCCATCTTGCTCGATACAGGAAGCGCAGTCAGTATTGTAAATGCTGCCCATGTTCTTGATCACTCTACATTAAAACCCATAGAGATGTTGCTCCGAACTGCAGGTAATAAGTTACTTGATGCACCTTACCACACTGTTCTAGATTTTCATATTAATGATGTTCTTTTTCCAGGAGGATGTATTAGTTGTAAAAGATCTGTCTCATGATTTAATTTTAGGCAATGACTTTTTGCATGTTCATGGTGTAGTAATTGACTATACACACAACTTGATAACATTGAATTCTTCCGAGGATGATGTTTTTACTATACCAATTACCCTAGTACAAGGTCCTTTTGTTGATATGGCAGTGAATCCTTGCAAGATAACGAACGTAATGACTCTGGTGTTAAAATGGCAGTTGTGAATGATGTGAAAATTCCACCATTATCTACATGTTATATAACAGTTAAACCCTCGTCAGACATTAGTAATGAGGTTATGTTTGAACCTGCTGTTAATATAATGCAAAAGAAAAATCTTTCAATTCCACCGTTGTTGTGTCATTCTGCATCTGAACTTACCATACCAGTGCATAATAATACTGCAGTTCCACAAACACTGTTTGCCAATACAGTTTTAGCTAAAGCTTATGATGTTGCACTAGTTCAGAGTAATTCTGTTTTATCATCAGATGTTGCACCTTATCTTTCACCTGGTAATACAGAAATATTAGCAGTGACCTACACATAACAACTTTGAGGACCCGCAGTAAGCTCTAAACCTAGTTCTTAGAACTGCGCACCTTCTCTTGCACCTGGTACAACAGAAACATTGGCAGTGTACAACACATAACAACTGTGAGGACCCACAGGAAACCTTAAGCCTAGTTCCTAGAGCTGTGCACCTTTTAATTTTAATGTCAATGGTAAACTACTAGACACTCAAAAGGCTGAATTGCATTCATTGTTATTGAAATATAGTGATCTTTTTGCCACCACATTGCAAGAACTTGGTACTACTGATGTTGCAGAATTTGATATTAAAGTAACTGACTCCAAACCTATTAAACAAAGACCTTACAGAGTTCCCCATAAACAAAAGGAAATCATTGCTGAACAAGTCAAAGAAATGCAAGATGCTGGAATTAAGGAATCGCAGTCCTCTTGGGCTTCTCCTGTGGTGCTTGTTAAAAAGAAAGATGGTTCCATGAGATTTTGTGTTGATTATAGGTATTTGAATGCTGTTACAGAAACCACCTCTTTCCCTTTGCCATTGATAGATGATTTGTTAAGTTATTTGGGGGAGGCTAAATGGTTTGTCTCACTAGATTTGCTGTCAGCATATTTTCAGGTACCTATTGCAGAGGATAGCCAGAAATATACTTCTTTTGTTACTTTTCAAGGTCAATATCAATTCACACGCTTGAGTTTTGGGTTGGCGAATGCTCCTAGGTTTTTCAGTTACATCGCAGACAAGTTGTTAGGTGATCTGAATTTTAAAAAGGCAATTGCATATTTGGATGATAT
Organism: Deroplatys truncata; assembly: GCA_030765065.1. Lineage (NCBI taxonomy): Eukaryota > Metazoa > Arthropoda > Insecta > Mantodea > Mantidae > Deroplatys > Deroplatys truncata. The sequence continues at coordinate 490,485,616 of CM060990.1, forward strand.
TGTCGTTTTTGCTAAAACCTTTGACGAGTTGTTACAAAATCTTGAAGCTGTTTTTCAACGACTGGATAACCATAAGTTTAAGCTCAAACCAGAAAAGTGTTTTTTCGCTATGCAAAAGATCAAGCTATTAGGCTTTGAAGTCTCCAAAGATGGTATTTCTCCTGATTCTGATAAAGTAGTTTCCATTCAGAATTTGCCTCGTCCTAAAAATGTCAGAGATGTAAGGAAAGTTTTGGGATTATTTATCCTTTACAGGAAATTCATCAAAGACTATGCAAATATTGCTCAACCACTTATTCAATTGACCAGGAAAAATCAAAGTTTTATTTGGGAACTTGATCAGCAAGCTGCATTTCAAAAGTTGAAAGACTCATTAGTTTCTGCCCCTGTCTTAGCTCACTATACTCCTGGTGCATATACTGAATTACACTCTGATGCCAGTGGACTAGGGGTTGCTTCTGTTTTGTATCAAAAGATTGACAATGTGTTGAAACCAGTGGGCTGTGCTTCGAGGACATTATCCAAATGTGAACGTAATTATAGTGTTCCTGAGTTGGAATTGTTGGCCATCTTGTTTGGACTTACTCACTTTCGCAGTTTTGTCTATGGCTATAAGGTTAATATTGTGTCTGATCATCACTCCCTCTGTTATCTGAATAATTTAAAAGATTTGACTGGGCGTTTGGCACGATGGAGTTTGAAATTGCAAGAATTTGATTATACTATTTCCTATAAATCTGGTAAGAAACATCATGATGCTGATGCTTTATCGAGATTTCCTGTGTTGCAACCCACAGAAAGTGACCTTGAACAGCTTGAGGAACTCCCCACATGTTTATTGTCTTCAGTTGAAGTTGCTGACCAACAGAAAAAAGATCGTGTGTTACTTGTACTTATCAATGCTCTTCATGATCCTCCGTCAGCCCCTGCTAAGATTCAGAGACAAATTTCAACTTATCCTCTTAAATCAGGAGTTCTTTATCGCAAAAATGCTGGCTCTACTGGCCCTCTCCATTTTCTGGTTATTCCAGAGGCACTGAAACATGAAATTCTATCTTCGTGTCATGATGATCCTCTTTCAGGTCATTTAGGCTTTTCAAAAACATTTGCCAAAATTCACGCCAGATACTATTGGATTGGAATGAAAAAAGATATTGAACATTTTGTGCGTACCTGTCCCAGTTGTCAAACCAGAAAAGGACCTAAGAATCAAAAGCCAGCAGGTTTATTACAACCAATTCCTGTTACTTCTGTAGGAGAGCGGTGGGGTATTGATTTGCTTGGGCCTCTCCTACGCTCTAATTCTGGACACAAGTACGTCGTCGTTGCGACCGAGTATACTTCTCGCTGGGTCGATTCTGCGTCGCTTCGTTCAGCAACAATTCCACAAGTTGCTAAGTTAATTTTGCATAACATCATCTGTAGGCATGGAGCCCCTGCTGCCTTGTTGTCTGATCGTGGCTCAGTTTTCCTAAGTGAAGTGACACAAGAATTGTTGAGATCTCTATCAGTGTCTTCTAATTTTACTAGTGCTTACCATCCAGCTTGTAATGGACTTACTGAAAGATTCAATCAAACCCTCTTGAATATGCTTAGCCATTTTGTTGACACTAACCACAAGAACTGGGACTCAATTTTGCTCTATGTGATTTTTTCTTATAACTCAAGTATTCAGGAGTCTACTAAATTCTCCCCCTTTTTCTTGATATATGGTCGAGAGCCTTCTTTACCTAATCAGGTTCAGCTGCAAGCTACTTCTAATGACCTTTTTGTGAAATAAACTTTACAAGAGATTCAGAAGGCACGTGAGGTTGCTGTTGCTAACATTACTAAGCAACAAGTGAAACAAAAAGAAGCATTTGATGCCAAACATAGAGATGTGGTTTACAACGTAGGTCAATTAGTCAAAGTTTTTACTCCTATAAGAAAGAAAGGTAAATGTACAAAGTTGTTACATAGATATTTTGGTCCTTTTGAAATTATCCGACAGATCACTCCTGTTACCTACCTTGTTGGTCGACCTCATGCTCCTCGTACCAAACATCAGAGTGTTCATGTGTCACGCCTTCACCCTTACTATGATCCTGTGGGTCCTTATAGACTGTAAATTTTGAGTTTGTGATGCTATTTTTATTGTTTGCCTTAATGTTGGCATGAAGTATATATTACATGAAACTGGAAAGTTGCACCATTTTGTGGTAAAAGCATAAGAAAAACAACCTGTAAGTGTGTACTGTGTGCTTAATTAAGCTTTGATTTTCAGGCATGTTATGTGACAGTATTGTTTTGGTAATGATGTGCTTTGTTCTGTTGCATTCGTTTGATTTGGGTGATTTTGGGTTTCATTATGATGCTGTGATCTCTTTCTTTGCAGAAAATTGTTGCATGAATAGTGTGTGTATATGTTTGTGAGGTTATGTAAGAGATGAGTTAATATTTTGCCTCGGTGGAAGTGCCTAAGTGTAACCCCGATGGTGGTAATGTGAGAGATGAGATGAGTTGATGTCAGCTTCGGTGGAAGTGCCAAAGAGTAACCCCGATGGTTGAAGTGTAAATGTTTGAGTTTTTCAGGAGGGCTACATGTACCTGGAAATTCGATTTGATGTGATGATTTGAGAGATTTTGCTTATTGGTGTTGCTGAAACGTGCCCAGTATAGCGTGTGTGATGTTTTCACATGAGAGAGTAAATGCAATGATTTGAATGGAATGAGAATAATTTTTTTGTGCTTATGCAACAAGTTTAGTACCATCTTACATAGCGAGTTTTAATACCATCTATTTTCCAGCTTAATTTTGATTCGGAGGATGTGGATGCAACAGTATGATGCTGTGTTATTTGTGTCATTCCTGGAATGTTAATGTGATTTCTTTAAGTTTATGCCCATGTTAGGTATTTTTGACTTTGCAGCATGTTGAATGAGACACGTCAGTGAAGATGTTTTATTTTCTCAGTAGTTACTGCGTACGAGAAAGTTGAAAGCTAAGATGATGATTGAAATAATGATGATGATGATAATAATAATAATGAGATGGATGAGATAGTAATGTAGAGGAGAACTTATATTTGACAGTAGAGCATGAGTATTGTAGTTGAAAGAATGTAATGAGGTGTAGTTTGACGTATGTACTGTGGATTTAATTTTGAAGTCTGTAGTAATGCACATAGTAGTTTTGGTTAGTTATTTAAGTGAGTGTTGTGTATAATTTGGGCCATGGTCAGTATGAATGATTTCATTTCATTGTATGAATGTATTGTAAGTGCACTTATTTCTTTTCTGTATTAGTAGTACCAGCTGGTTAAAAATAATATTGGGATCCCAAATAAGTTTCTATATTTGTGTTGTGTCATTGTATGTAAACAATCAATGTAAGTGATAGAATGTTTATGTATTCTGGCCCTTTTATGTCTCTGTATTTGGATTCTAAAGCAGTTTGTGTTAAATTTTGGATGGTAACCCCTTGTAAAATTCAGTTTTTATGTCAACGTGTAGTCATTTTTTTTCTCTTTGTCCCGTACTAAAAGAATTGATTGATTGTAAACTTTTTGGCATTTTTAAATCTTATTACTGTACATGACATACTACTTGTTTTTTTATGTATGATGATCTACTGGAGCACAATTTCTATCCTTCTGTGATTTATGTTATAGTGATTTCGCTGATTCCGGAGCTCGGGTGTCCAGAGAAGTATCCCTGCTAGACAGACACACCAGAGGTTCCAGATACACCAGTGGAGAGCTGTCTTAATTCCACTACACTGCAGTGGCATAAGGAGCCACTATTTTGGGGGACAGTCCAAGCTAGCGATTGCCCCCCCCCCACATCTTCAGCGACTTGCAGCACCAGAAAGACTCTGCAGCTGAAAATTCGTCGTTGTGGGTGATGCGGAAATTCCACCCACAAACAGTTACGTCGGAACAACCAGGTGCAGTGTAGTGTACATGTAACAGTGGCAGTACGGTGTAGTGTGCGTGTGTGGGGTACTCGTACTTAGGCAATCTGTCAAACTAAATCGTCGGTGGCACTCGAGACTCCAACATGTTTTAATCAGCCAAAATGTGTTTTAGTAAACCTTTAATTTCTTCTCTGATAGACATTTATGCTCCATATTACCCAGATATTGTTTGCTGTAGTCCAATTGTCTAAACTATTCATTATAAAGTATGCCATTATTTTTCTCTTCTTTCTTGTAATTCTTTGTCCACACAAAAAAATCCTCCTTGTGTCGACGGGGACGTCGATCTGGGTAGCCAGGGGGATATGTGATATACAAGTATTGTTGCGTATATGACCTTGGCTGCCCAGATCGGGTATTGCGTAAGAGAGTGGTGCGGATAAACGAGTTTTAGTTAGCGTCATCACGCCGAGTTGGCGTGGGGTCAGTCAGTCAGTAGACACAGTCGTGGCTAGTTACTGGAAGAGGCAGGTTGTGTTGTGTACGCGCTACCCATGCGTTCAGGCATGACGTCCTTACCGGCAGACATGGAAACGAAGAGGTACTGTATCCCCTTTTATTAATAAACCCTCTTGCCATCCACTTCTTTCCTGTTTAATTTATCATAGTAGATAGATCCCTTCTCTCATCTGTACCATGTAGTAATCTTTTTACTAGGTATTTCCTACTATTTTTCACATTTCTCTTAGCTGCGTCCCTTGCGGTGACCTCGCATAATATAAATTGTTAACTTTCAGATTCTTCGATTCCCGAGTTGCGAGTTGCTCTACCTCCCATTGGGCTAGTGTGTTTAGAGGTCACGACAATATTAATGAATTGAAGTAAAGAAGGAGAATGGGTTATATAAATGATTATGTCATTACCCCTAAATTAACACATAAGTGTATAATTGAATGATGGAATAAAGAATAGAAAAGAACATGAATTAGAATTTTAAAGAGAGAAAGAAGAAAAGTAAAACTGAAGATAAAAATTATGTAATAGTAAAGAGAAAGAAATTTGAAATGAATCAAATCGACAAAGAAGGAAAGAAAGAAATGGAAATTTAATGGTTGAAATTGAAAAATATAAAGAAATAGGACTGTAATGAATGAAAAGAAAGAAGAAGAATGGAAAAAAAGAGTATTTAATGGTTGGAAGCGAAAAATATAAAGGAGATCCGCTTTCTTTGTAGAGGTTTTTGAGTCGAATTAACTGTTTGTATCTTAGATCACGGGATATAATGATAAAAACGCATTAATATGCTAGTGAAATACCGGAGTTTTAGATGCTTAATCATGCTTTCATATTAAATTCAATGTGTGATAGACTGAAAGTATATAAACCTAGAAAACATATAGATAATTACGTTTAACTGATGTTTAATATATAAATGATCTTCTTAAAAGCTCGAAATACTTAAAATAGCTATGCTATTTCAGGATATAAATGCATGAAATGTATTAAGAGATTTCAACAAAGCTATCAAGGTAGATGGCATAGGATATTTTGTAGACTAGTTTTCAGGTGTAAACGCAATGTATTCTTCAATGATAGCTATAAGAAACATCTATATGACGATGTAGGGAATTAAGTAGCTCTAGAAATAAAGTAAAGATAGTACCCACCAGACACCAGCTTTTCTCAACAATTGAGGAATGTAACATGAAAAACTACGAGACATCATTCAAAGGACGCTTGAAACCGTATTTAATTCGCTGTGATTCGTCCAAAGACATGAATGTCTATCTACAGGAAGCAAAGTACCGGATGATTCAGGCCTTTCAGAGAGTGTTGGCTATTCTCAAAAGTGTGAAAATTAATCTACTGGTCGAATGTTGATTTGTGAACGCCATTGAAAAAAACCTGTGTCAAAACATTTAAAAACGAAATCACCCTGTGTTTCTGCAAGCCGATTTAGACGTCATGTTGGAAACCAAACTCAAGAAGTTGATATCAGAAATGGAATAATCTCAGCTTAAAGGGAGTAACTGGACATTGCTGGCCGTGGGAGCAGTTCAACTCGGAATTAATAAGTAGAATCCTCTTCGAGGAAACAGTTATATTTCTCTACCGCCATCTTGTGAAGCTAGGAAAGCCTGCATAATCTTAAAAATCTATAGCTTATTTTTTATTTATGGACGCTCTTCAACTGATACAGTTTTTAGCGAAGAACTATAACGACGAAAAACGTTTTATGTATGTTATCCTCGCCGAATTCATGGACATGAATGTGCAACGCGTCAGCATGTATAAGGATCTTGAAGATAAGTACGACTTCACGCATATTTCGTTTCCTATGGCATTGGCTCAAATTCCAAGTTTCGGAAATTCAATAGTATGTCTGTCAAAGTTTTCGGACTGGATGAGAAACAAGAAGTGTTCCCTATAAGGGTCCTTGATACCAAACTAATTGGCATTGAGACCTGCTGCTACTGAGTGACGCTACTGGACTGCGTCACTATGTATGTATATAGAATTTTGAGAAGCTTATTTGACGCCAGGAAACAAAACATGATGGAGAGATATACATACAAGCGATGCTTCACGCATTTTAATAATGAGTATGGACGAAGCGGTCAGTAAAAATTACAAGAATATACCACGATCTCAAGTCAACATGATATTGCAAGGACTGGCATGCCTTCAAAGGACAACTCAATAACCCGATTTAAAAATGTGGAGAGGATGTTGAAGCTACCTTACGTCATCTATTTTGAGAGCATACTCATACCATGCGATACCATACCATACTATCCTATATCATACATACCATGCCATACATGCTATACTAATCCTGAAACTACATACACAGCTCCATATCAGAAGCATTCTCCAATAAGCTTTTGTGCTTGTGCGAAACCGGCGCCATCTATTGAACGTCTGTAAACTGAGTTTTTTTACTTATAGATGCTCTTTAACTGCTATGGTTCTTGCGTCCCATTCTATGTTGGGCGTGAAAGACGGAAATTTTGCTCAGAGGCCTCTTAATCAGGCTTGAGGTTCTTTTACGTACCCGTGCGAAGTATGGTGCAAACCCTAAAAATGTCATGTTGTACACTTGGTGGAACCATTCTATCATTCTTCACCATGACCTGCTACCAAAGAATCAAGCGATGAATGTAGCTGTCTTTATTGAATAGCTAAAACGACTCGCTGTTGCTACTGAAAACAAAATACCTGGTAAACCTGTGTTGTTACTCGAGGATAATGCACGCCCGCATTGTAAAAGCTGCACGAACTTATGTACCGACCCAATGTTCTACGCTGTGTACACAGGCTAGAATTAGCAATTACGGAATAAACATTTTCCGCATAAAAATAAATTCTGCCACGCTAGAAACTAATTTTGTAATACCAACTGTGTGAAAGGCGCGGTAAATTCACACCGAACATTTCAAAGTTCACAGCATTTGAATCTACAAGATCCTCGAGAGCTTCGAGAATATCCTCTAGGAGCTAGCGGCGACATCTACACCTCATCATCCCACAACCCACACTCTTGTTCCACTTCAATTTGGACTCCAACGCAAATTAATCCCACTCCATATAGTTCAGAGCACCCTAGGTTTGTGGATGCTCCGTCATCAGACAAGCTTTAACACTTGACCGCGACTGCTTCAGTATCAACAAGAGCCGTTATTGACTGATCCAGCCATAAATCCATTTCTGACCGATGTTCTAGTATTTTCCGCTGTCGTTCATGCAAAAGACTGATGTATTCCGATACCACCAGCAGCGTTGGTGCTACAGATCCGGTCGAGAATGCATGATGTAGTTAACCAAGACGCTGTCCTTATCCCAAGCAAAGGATTATTTTTAACCCATCCACACCACCTGGTAAATAATTCTTCGCCGTTCTCTTATCAGCGCGCGTTTCCAAAGAGACGTATAGCCCTTTCATTATATATGATAATTCTTCAGAAGAACATAGGTGGTGTTCCGCACAAAATCCAGAGATGGAGATCCTCTTACAAACTCATATGACTCTCCCCTGCAGTAGATAAACCAATGCACCTCTGATATTCGTGTGTCATCTAAGGTAAGCTTTGATCTACCACCGGAGGAGAGCAAATATGTTCCAGTAAGACATCATTAAAACTTTTCTGGATCTGTTCATGTGGTGTTAGCCCACTACAATCTGTATAATTAGTTAGTAGAAATATGGGTAACATTGCTCCGGAATCCTCATTAATCCAAATAAATTTGTTATTCTTAACAGACAGTGGGATTTAACATGCAGATTAGGTTGCTGTAATTTGACGCAAGCGGCTACAAGAAGATAAAGTGGATGATTCAGAGTCAGAAATGTTCAATAAATCTGTTTCTATATTTTGATAAGACTTTTGTAAAACATCAGCCAAAATATTATATATTTCAGGTTCATCTGTGATAAGTATTTGTTCTCGATTCGAAGACCATCGATTGAAACGATACGTCGACCCCCATGAAACACTATTTCACAATTATTTGATTTCTACTGGTCAGCACACAAATAATCCGGAATAGCACTTTCTTCATCATCGGCGTCATCTTCTCCACTTATTATGCCATCTTCTACCTTAGCGGCGCTATGTGCAATGCCTAAGGTTCATCATCTGCCAATAGTTCATATAAATAGTCGAGCGCATCCTTCAGTGAGACGCCCCCCCCAAAAAAAAAATCATTTTAACACTTTTCCAATCTTGAACGCCCAGGTGGCATAAAACAATGCTTAATTCAATTTGTTTCACTAGTCTTATTGGACATTATTGGAGGCCCCTTATTGCTCCGAAAATGTTCTGGGGCCCTGAGTATCAAACATAGGACATCAACATTTATAGCTAAACAAGGATATGGTAAAGATAGACCATCAAGAAAGGAAGACCAAAATTACTCGGAATGACTCAGCGTAGCCATATGGCAACGCACACAAGAAACATTAGAAAGAGTTATTAGGTTTAAAACATTCTAAAATCTACTTCTGGAGTGAGACAAGCTTATCTTTTGCTACAGATATGCACAAAGATTAATAGCAAATTGTGAGAAGATGTGGGAATAAAGTGCACAATTACCTTTTCGTGTCACCGCAATCCCGTTTATTTGACATGTTACACTTAAAGAACTTAAAGATGTTCCCACGATGAAACCACACAAAGTGCTTAAATCAGCGGAGCATTCCATGAAAGGTACATCTATGTAGAATGAGAATATATGTTTGACATCAACAATGAGGATTGTGTGTACCGTCTAGGACATGTTATCCGTGCGCGTGTCCATCATTACCACATGGCAACTTTGGGACAAATCGTTTAATTGCAAAAATATAATGTTATGAATTTTAAGGGTTTGCATAAAGCATTGCATCGGGCTTGTCTCCGAATACAAAAAGTTTCCTTTAAAAAATGCAAGCTCGATTTTTCATCTGCTTCGGACGATTTGAAATGGAATGTCACATATGCAACATCTACACACTCAACTCCATTGTACGCCTGGTCAACAATGTTTCCACCCTTGTACTCTACAAAGGTTTTCACCATTAAGAGGAAAACAGTTCTATCCTCTTCGCTTAATGGTTCAGTCTTTTTAGCCAAATACCCAGAAAATTGGCAGAGTCCTGTTCAGTTATGGGTGTTGTGGAAAGGCTGTTGCATATTCAAGACAAAATAAATGGACATGGCACTGTAAACAAAGCACTACTCCATAAAAATGTTTAACAGTGGTTGAAACGAAATTTACCAGAGATCAGAAAATTATGGCTTCTCACGAATACCTTGCCCCTGACTTGTGACAGCTGAGCAAAGAAACCTACTCTTTCATAAACGAAATTGGTTCTTCTTTCTCTGCCAACTTAAAAAAACAACTTGTTGAAGCATCCTCTATTAGTCCATTGCTATTAACAATGAGTTGATTTTGACCCTTATTGTTGAAATTCAAACAAGATTAGAAGAAGTGATCCTAAGTGATCAGTGTTACCGTTGCTAGCAGCTTCATGTTTCCCACCCGGGGCGATTCAACGTAATATACAAAACCTGATGAAACCAAGTACTTGTCAAGTATAGCTTTCAGTACTAGACTATCTCTCGCTAAAATAAAATATATGCCACAGTCTTTTTTAATAACCCACTTGCCAATTAGTTCACAGCAAGAAATCTTCTCAAGCAGTTCCTCTACAGTTACGAAATGTGGTTTCCTTGATTCACTCTTCTTCAGCACTCAAGCTCTCTGAAATTGCAGAATTTATGGAGTCATTTTCCAAACGCTCTTCAGGATCCTCTCTTGAATTAGGGCATTTTGACAAATTGAAAGGACACCCAGGCAAAAGAGAAAGAGTTGCACCGGTAAAAAGTTGAATATAGTTTATTAGTGAAAATCTTTAATGGCATGTAAGTAATGATCAAATTATTTATACTTGAAAATCCAAAGCACACTACAATAAAATACTGCATACTAACATCTTACTCAACGTGATGATATTGGTAATAATAATAATAATAATAATACACTTTATATTATTTTAACAGCAAGAATCATGTCTGCAGCTCATAGCAATGTATATGAGTCCAAATAATCAAGGAAATATGAGAAAGTTTAACAATGTACATGATAAAATATGTAAAGATTTTCATTGTTTGTGCAATTTAATGACATTCTTTAGCATCTCTTTTATCATTAGCATCCCATTCTATTTAGAACGTAAAAGATCAGTAAACGTTTGCTCCGAGGTTTATTTTTCAGCCTTGAGGGTTTTTAGTGCCTTAAATGCACAATATGGGACCCACGGCTTTACTTCCATTCCAAATGTTTTGAAGCAAACCAACTTCCTCAGGGCAAGACATTATTTTAGGGATAAACAACCATGCGTTTCAAACATTTATAGCAATTTCACATTTATCTTATTAACTATATAATGCTCAAACATCAGCTCTGCTTGCTACCTTTTTGTCATTTTTATTCCATGGATACTCTTACAAAACGTATTGATAATATCAATTCGATATGCTTAATATATAGTATTCACTTGTTATATAATTTGTTAAACACAGAGATAAGATGTTGCCGCCTTAATTCATCACTGTACACTTTTATCTGAAAATATGCTATATGTTAACCGCAAAGTATTATTTAACCGTGCAATGTGTACCTGGTAAGCATAAGCCAACACACTATAGGCTATAACAGCACAGTGAAGCTACTTCTATAGGTTAGGTTAGAATATGTGATCGTAGGGCAAGGCATTTAATGATTTTGCATCTTTTTAATGCTTTAGCATTTTCGTAATTTTTTAGGGTTAGGTCATTTTTGGCAATTTTTAGCTCATTTTGAGCATTTTTAACACTTTTCCAGAAGACTGTGAGATTATTTGTATTTAATTCGAGACTTTTAATTATTATAATTCAGTATTTTTCATTGTCAATCCAATTTCTTGGAATTAAATAGATCGTATGCTAACTGCTACCCCTATTTTTCAATAAATGTGCATAATGGACTTGCCCACTTCTAGGAATTCAATTTCTTAGCGCTTATGCTACCTCCTACCTCTATTTTTCAAGGAGTATGCTTAATGAACTTGCCCACACTCCCAAGGGAATTCCTATTTCTGGGTAAACCGGCATTGTTGTGAGGTCTGATCAGTTGTTCCTTAGGTACGAACACCATATGGGCAAAATGCCTAAAGTAAAGTCAAGTAATAGTGTTAAGTCGAAGGCATTTGTTTCAAAATGTGGAGAAAATATTTTCTCCACGGACGTTCAAATATTATTCTGCAAGATCTGTGATGTGAGAGTGGCTGCTGAAAAAAGTTTACGGTAAAGCAACATATGTCACGGGAGAAACATGTTCGTGATCTGCAGCGACTTGAAAATAAATCTAGTGTAAGCTTACAGCAGATGCTTCTGGGCGAATCTAGTTCAACATTTTCTCCATTTTGTGAGACACTATGTGAAGCATTTTTATCTGCCGATATTCCACTTCACAAGCTGAATCATCCTAAGCTGCGCGCTTTCTTAGATGAGGAGACCAGAAAAAGAATTCCAGATCCCAGGACATTGAGAAGAACCTACGTGGATCGGTGCTACGCCAAAACTTTGCAACAAATAAGAAAAAGGATTGGAGAAAAAAATGTATTCGTATCCATCGACGAGACAACAGACTATGTAGGCTGTTATGTAGCTAATGTTATTGTTGGAGTTCTAGAAGCACACAACCCTGAAGCACAATTTCTACTACATTGTGAGCAGCTGGACAAAGTGAACTATTCAACCATCAGCTTAGTATTTGACCATGCATTGAGAATACTTTGGCCTAATGGGATTCGAAATTCCAATGTATTGCTTTTTATAACAGACGCAGCACCCTGCATGATAAAAACTGCTGCTTCTTTAAGTGCTCTCTACCCAAAAATGGTGCATGTGACATGCTTAGCGGATGCATTACACCGGGTCGCGGAAGAAGTGCGTACACATTTTCCTGAAGTGGATAAATTAATTGGATGCATCAAGAAAGTGTTCTTGAAAGCCCCCTCTCGAGTTTTAGCATTCAAAGCAGAAGCTCCAGAAATGCAATTGCCCTTTTCACCTGTTTTGACTAGATGAGGAACATGGCTCGAGGCTTGTAGTTATTATTGCAAGAATTTCGACGTTGTGAAGAAAGTAGTTGATTCTTTTGATAATGCTGAGTCAGTGTCAATAAAAAAGGCGCATGAACTGCTGGCTGATAAAGAAATTACGGGTAAACTTTCTTACATTAAAAACCAATTTTGGATTCCTTCCTGATATAATAACTTCTCTGGAAAAATCTCAAGTGACATTAGTGGAACAGTTACAATTAGTGGAAAAAATAGCGAATGATTTGCGCCGTGTATGTGGTAAAGTGGGTGATGCAGTGTCAATGAAAATAAACAAGTGTATAGACAAGAACACGGGGTATAAAACATTGTGTTTAATTGGCAGAGCCTTGTTGGTGAACATTTTTCTCTTGCTGACTGTGAGTTAAATCCAGGAGATATTGCTTGCTTTCAGTAGGCTCCAATTGTTTCCGTTGAAGTAGAGAGGAGCTTTTCCATTTATAAGTCAGTACTAGCAGACAATAGACAGTCATTTTTGTTTGAGAATTTCAGCATATTTGTGATTGTTAACTGCAATTCAAAATTGTTATAAAAGTGCACTGAAATGAATTTTCTACAATAAAAGGTATTGTAACTGTTTTAAGTTGTTTTTATAATTTTCTTTTAATATTTTTATGTTATATTTTATGTAACTTATTAACCAAGCGAGTGCTTAATATACAATAATAAATACCATTTTTACTGCCAATTCTTTATTTTTTGGTTATATTTTAATTTTGTTCTTCATTTCTTGGTTATTTTTTGTAATTTGTAGGTCATGAATGCATTTTTTACCAAATTATAGGTCTTTAAATTCCTTGCCTTAGTGATCAGTATTACTGCAATTATAACAGTAGTGTACTTATAATGCTACTGTTATGCATATAGAAGTACAAATTTTAACTTTTCAATTTTCTTCCATTCAAGACACCTATAGATATTTATCATGGTGTATTTTCATTCGAAAGATTTTATATTCTTAAATGTAAGTTATTACTTAACTTAATTATACATGGGGTGGCGCCGTGGCCGAGTGGTTAGACCGCTCGCCTCCCAGGGACCTGCATGTGGGATTTGTGGCGGACGAAGCGGCGTCTGGGCGGGTTTTCTCCGGGTTCTCCGGTTTCCCCCACCATTCATTCCACCAACTGCTCCATCATCACCTTTCCTTTCATCCATTTCACCAACATTTCGCTTCATCTACTTCCTTCATCCCATACCAGGCATCGGACTGATCACCCATCCTGGATGTTCTGTCTGATCCATGAGTGTCTGCTCCTCGACGGGCCTCTGACCCCAGGCACCCGCCTGTAAGTCCTGGGGAGTGTAAGTCCTACATAAGAGGAGGGTAAACAGATAATGAATGAATGAATATTATACATGGGAGGTACGCACAGGCCAACACATCTTAGCAGGCACAGTGAAGCAGTAGTGGGACTTGTGGTTTCCAGGCTTGGTTAGGTTTGTGTTATGTGTATGTGAATCCACATTAATATAGCTTGTTGTTTTATTTACTGCATTGGGGTTCCAGTGTACTACATGCTATGGCTGTGCTTATCAAACCTTTACCTTTTCCTCTTCTTTTGACAACAACGGTTAATCCAAACTGTGTGGTGTTCTTTAACCTAGGGTGGTAGGTATAAGGCTCAATAATACATTGCAGATTATACTGACAAATTAGATGTCTGTGTTATTACAGCAGTTCATATTCCATCATGCTCCTTAATGGTAAAGGATAACTTACGTCTCACCAACTACTTAAATATGCTCTGGTTAATGACATTACATACTTAGAAACTTATATGGCAGATTCTATGTTGCTTTTAGTAACAGTGTTTTGTCCTGAATGATGCTTATCAAGGGACCTGTATATTGATAACAAATAAACTAACCTCTTTTTAGGCGTGGATGTTCTAATGGAACCCTAGGTTGTTTTCTAGTCTTACCGTCGTAAATGATACACTTCTTTCTGTCATGGGATTGAGAGAACTTTTCAAAAACCTATAAAAGAAAAATTCGTTTCAAGAAATAAGGTGAGAAACAATTTAACATTCTACTATATGCGTGCACGTATAGGTTATGTTAAATATTGCACATAAATTAGAAAATACAATTTACAAGGTTTCAATAAAAGCAAAAGGAGTTCTTAATAATGTATCTAAGTGTATAGTTGTTTTAAAAACTTACCGCAGTGTGTTCTGTAAGAATGGAATTATCCCGGTAAACAGCTTTAGGTTATTCATTTCGTTCTTAAGTCTTCGTCTAATGGAAACTTGAACACGCTTACTTTCGGCGCCAAAGAAAAATTTACTTTATATTCGGGCATACAGTATTTGCGTGGCTTTTTACGCTTTGTCACCAAATTAAAGGTACACCAAATCTTCATGCAACTATGCAGCGTTTAACTACTAACACACATATCGGAGAACTCCTTATTGTGACGTCAGCAGCTGAACATATTTCAAGGCTGTGGACTTGTTCCTGGAAGGCGTTGAGAATATTTTAACCAGCTTCGAGATCAACTTCTTAACATGGCTGTTACATACAAACCTTCATCTATCCACACTCCTAAAAGTTTAACATTTTATGCATGGGTAATGATTATGTTTTCAAATACCATTAGAAGTAGGTATGAATGTACATTCCTTAGATGCCTAAAATATATTGCTTGAGTTTCTTCTTTGTTTATTATAAGTTTATTCTTATGAAACTAGTTCTGTAGCTGACTCTCCATCTCCTTTACATTTGCATCTAGTTGCTTTTTGTGACCGTTAAAGGAAAGATTAGTGTCATCTGCAAAAAGTGTTGTCTGACACCTTTTTACATGCGGTGGCAAATAATGTATATAAATTAAAATCAGTAATGGAACTGTGGGCTTCACAAGTATTTGTGCGTTCATTTCTACTATTTCTACAAATTGTTTTTGATTGCTGAGCTAAGAACAAAATCAATTCTTTGGAATTTCCCTTACACCATAGCATCTCAATTTTATATGGGTTTTATGATCAACTAAATCAAAGGTCTTTGATAAATCCAGGAACACACCTATAGTATAGTCCCTTATAGTCCCCAATGATTTGTACATTATTTAAAAAAGCATGAATTGCTGACTCTGTAGACTTCTCCTGTATTAATATATGCTGTCCAGAGTGTATGATTTTATTGTTTTTTAAAAGAATGAATCCGGTGAGTTTAACACTACTTTCAAAAAGAAAATATGTACAAAGCAAAACGATATTTGCCTGCAATTATCTACTTCAACTTTTTGAATTTTCTTTTTCTTCTGGGGATATTTTAGCAGCTTTTAATGATTTTGGAAAGATTCCGGTTTATATTGAGAGATTGATAATGTATCACAAGGGATCAATAATATTTTCACAATATTTGTCTCAGATAATACCTGGCATGTAGTCAACTGCACGTTCACATTTGTGTTTTAAGTTGTTTATGACAGATTTTAATTCGCGTAAGTCAACTAAGTACTTTTTCCTTTATTCCTCCGTTTTCATTTTGGCTCTTTTAGCTCAGTCAATGAAGGAAAAAAATATAACGACGTCGGAATAATTATTAGCAACCTGAATCATGTTCCAGTCGTTGGTGCCCATTTAAAGATGTACTTTCTCAAATGTCCCCCGATTTCCACTGGCTCTTATCCCGATGGTCTCCCATAAACTCCTCCTTACAAGGCATTTAGAGATCACTTACATCTCTGTTACCGTACATCATAGCTCTTCAAGCGTTCTCGTCTACTTTATTCCTAAGATTATGTTGCACAAAAAAGGTCCAATTCAGTTTTTAAGCAGGAATAAACGTTAGTTCGCGAAATACACAGTATTTACCATTTATCCTTTATAAAAACGTTTCGCTTTTGGAATTCTCAAAATACTACAAATAAAACTTGTAGGACGGAATCTTAGCTTACTCTTTAGGTAAATAGATCTATATGGGGAAGCATGCGCGCCATGTTACACAAGCTAACGCAACAGTGTGCCAGCTACACCGTTACCCCTTCCCCTTTCTCATGCGAACCAGTATCCCCGATAGTACTATAATTATTCTATAAACTTTAATATACTAAAATAACACTTCATATATATTTTTAGTATTGTGGTTCCAGTCAAGCGATGATCTGTCGTGAAATAATGTTACGGGCACTATATGTATATAATGGTCTAGGTTTATTTTTGGTATACGTTTTTAGTGCTAGCTTCTCAGTTTCTGTTTACAGTAGTATTCTTTTAGTTTGCGTTAGTATTGCTCGTATGATTTTCCACACAGATTTTTTCCAAATACAAGGTAAGGCTACAATATAATGTTTTACATTACTGCATAATATAGAGTTGAACAATGCTTGGTACCAACACTGAAATAATAGGCCTTCCATGTACATCATGCGGCAGTTAAGAGAGAGTCGAGTGTGTGCTTAGCTGCCAGATGAAAATATAGTAGTTGATTACAATGTAAGGTTATTAAATTGCAATATAATGAATATAATAGTAATGTTTACTGTTCAATATAGTGCATATATAGTTTATACATAAATAGCATGGTAAGATATAAAACAAGTTATAGCTATAGTATAACTGTCTTGTAGTTGATAAAGGTGATAGCATATTAAATCAGGTATGGTCACTAATGAACTCCTGGATGTTGTAGTATACTTTTTCAGTTAGATAAAATGGCAGAGTGTTGTTAAACTACTGCAGTATTTTAAAGCATTTGGTAGTAAATTTAATAACTTAACAGTAATGGTGATTGGAAATCTACGTTAAAATTAAATTGAGTTTTATTTATGGAAGCTCTCTAACTATTGTGCTCCTTAGCGTCTCATTTTATATGGGGTGTGAAAGATCGGAAATTTTGCTCAGAGGCCTTTTTATCACACTTGAGATTTTACATGCCATAAATCTACGACACGGGACCACCGGCATTACTGTCCTTCCGAAGGAAGCCATGCTAAGGATTTTTACGCCCGAAAAAAACCCATTGCCCTCCGCCGGGTTTTAACCCGCGACCTCGGGATCTAGAGACTAGCATGGTAACCACTACACCCGGAGGACGACAAGGAAAACTACGTGGCTACAGTGCTAGAAATGTTTATATTTTTTCACGAGCTGGCCATTTGCTCTATGTTAAAAGAACACATTTATATGCCCGCAAATTTATGATGATTTTCTTGAAATTGAGAGAAAGAGAACTGGGACTGTTTACCAAAACGGGTGTTTACAGTAACGAGGACAGGTGCACTTTGGTCTGGGACCTGGACAAACGTGTACATCGAACACTGCCTTATGCGGCTCTTGAAGTATGTGGGAGGCCTATAATAGAAGGTGCATTTTCAAAATGGTTCCATTGGACTCCTTTCGTTTTGAACGTGAACAAGCAGTTGAGGAGTTTTGGGGAACATCGATCACCTTTTTCTGAGCAACATGTTAAATTAAGGGAATCCAGGAAAAGGGAGACACCGTTGACTTAAAAAATTTACATTGAAGCTCAATGAAGTCAACCCTTTACTAAGGAGTGTTGAGGTCTCATTTTGTTGTCTTCTGGTTAAGTTTGTAATTAACCACTAAAATGGATAGCTTTTTGTAAAAGCCGAGAAGTTCGATTTTGGTGATTTTCGTTTTTGTGCAGATTCGTATACGTTAATCCAAAGTCTATCGATTGGCGTTAAAATCGAAAATGTTACGCACTCCCATATGCTATATCTGCTTTGTGCTCATTTTTCCATTTGTATAAAAGCAAAGAAGTCATTGAAATTTTCGTCTTTAACACAAAACAACAGAAGCGCCCCCTCCCCATAGGAGCTCACTTTATGTGAGTACGGGTTTGGCGTACCCGGGGTGACGAGCCAGTCCTCACCATAGTCATCCTTTCATCCTCATTTGGTCAAGCCACGTTCTCTTTTTCTTTTTGTCTTCCTCTTCTACACTTATATTGTACACTAGGTTTAGGCTCCTTGGGTTTATTAACACCTGTCTTACTAACAGGGACCTTTCCTATCTCCGTGGTTGCTATCCCACGGTTTCAGCGCAGCTTTCAGCTTGTGTGCTCTCCGGAGTCTCAAGTGTGACGGTTGAGTGCACCCTCCTCACTACGCCTTTCGTACGACACTCATGTACACCCACGTAGCGCCATAGGGGCCGGGTCCCCTTGGGCAGTTCGACAGCCACGCGTGGCTGGAATGACCGGGGAGACTCGACGTGTTACCACTGTCTGGGGCCCGATGTAATCAACCACAAGTCCCCTGAATCCACGTTGACCCTGTTGAGGCAGCATAACCTAAAGTGGGGAACCACTGACGGTTATTCCAGTGGTAGGGGCATAAAATCGGGCCTACTTGTGAAAATATCGTATACTGGTAAGTGGTGACATTCGGAGGGTAACTCCTCTGAGGTATTCCTTGAGATCGGGCCTAGAGCCGGTGCTCCAGGCCGGCACAGACCGGAAGATTTAGGTGTATTTTCTTCTACATCCCCCGGAAGGCAGGCTGATGCCGACGGTTCTGGAAGGGGGACCTTTCCATAATGGCTCCTCTGCGCTCCAACATTTCAACTCCACGTTTTTTTGTTATGCGGCTAAAAAGCGTCAGCAAGAAATATGACGTACCTAAGCCCCTTTTGTATTCAACGTGAGCTTGTTACAATCTGTGGTCCAGTGAAGAATGCTACACGGTGTAGAGATGACAGCTTACTCATTGAGATAGCAGAAGACGCCCAGGCCCCCAAACTGTTAACGACCACTCTGCTAGGTTCCTACCCGGTGTCCGTGGAGAAACATGAAACACTTAATAGCTGTCGTGGTGTGGTTACAACTTCAAGTTTGGACGGAATCTCTAATGAAGACATCGTTAACTGTCTCTCACACTAAGGTATTTTTCCCATAGCAGTAAAGACAAAATGGCCAGATTAATTCAAGATGTAGCTAATAGTGTGCAGCAAAAGGTTCCAAAACTGTCACAAACTAGCTCACTTTCATGGGAAAAGTGATAAGTAAATGTCATTTCAGAACAGTGGGATGCTCTAGCAGTTTTTTTCATTCAGAAATTAAGACTGACAGAATCGATGGGGCAAGAAAAATTTATGAAACTTTAACAAACAGAGAATCCAAACGTATGCTTTTATTTCTGCAGCATATACTACACAAAGTGAGCACCTTAAATATTCAATTTCGTGTTGAAATTTTCAGACTATATGTCTTATACTCAATAGTTTCAACAGAATACAGAGATGTTCTAAGCCGTTCTGTAAAGAAACTTTTTATAGTGGAGCAAATTAAATGGTATAGACCGCAGTGATTCAATATTACAAAGATATTGAAGAGTGTGACTAGGAGGAAGAGCTGTGACATATGATTCAAAACCATTGAATGTGCCAAATGTTTCAAGACAGACTGTATCAACTTACTTGTGGAACTCTGCATGCAAATAAGGAAACGTTTCCACCTCAGTGGGGAGGAATTATTGCAAGCTTAAATGTTATTGATCCAGAAGAGGCTCACAATTTCACCCACATCAATTTCAAAGTTAGCCTTAAATGTTCCAAATCTTATCTCAGAGAATAGACCCAATGACTTGGATGATGAATGGCGATCATTTCGTCTCTCAAAGGAGTGTGATCATTCAGCTAAAGGCATTCCAGAATAGTGAAACCAGTTACGCAATATAAAGGATGGTCTTAAAAAAGCATGATTAATTACCACAATTTATGATAAACTTGACAGCCTTCTCCACTCTTCAGCTTCAGTGGAGATAGGTTTTTGACAAATAAATGGTGTGAAAAATAAAACCACATACAGTCCGAAAGCCGAAACTCTGAAGAATCGACTGGTTGCCAAACAAATTATTGTTAGAAGTGATGTAAGTGCAATTTGTGGAAGTCAAATAATTAACTAATAGAGAATGTGGCTAATGGCTTTGCCATACACGTTGGAAGAAAATAATGGAATTCCAAAATGCTAGTTCGACAGTCAACATGGAAAGAGGTCCACAAGTGTCTGAGCTGGATGAAGAAAAATGGGATCCTGATCTATGAAATACAGCAAGGTTAGTGCTTGAATGCTGCAAAGCAGCGGATATGGCCCAAGTTTATCGGAAGGTCGGGCCGGGCGGTCCGAGGAAACAGGAGAATTGGCACTCGCCAGCGTAGATACCGGGTGCGCTATCGGGAGCCAACTAGAACCTTCTGGAAGCTACTTCTCCACCTTCTCCAGAAAGTGTGTTTAAATAGTTCTAGAACGTTCGAGAACCCTATGGAAATATTCCACTGACTATATAATTGAGCGCTTTCCTAGAGGCAGTCAGTGAGGTTGAGGAGCGGGTTGATTGCGAGTCGAGTGTGAGTTGAATTGCGTCAGTGAGCGAGCGAGTTGGCGTGTGAGTTTTCCGTGCGACATCAAGAGCGAGTCTCCGAGCGAGTTCACAACGATAGTTGTGACGAGAAGCGAGTGCTATTGCAGAGTGCGGGCTGTGGAGGTCTTGTGTTGGACACCCGAGTGAAGTGAACCGACCAGCGTGAGAAGGAAGGAAGTGAAGTGACGGAGAATTGGGCTAGTTCACCTTAGTGAAGGGACATTAGTGAAGCGAACTCCCAGTGAAGGTGAAGTACATAAAAATGAAATTGAACCAGAGAAAAACCAAAAAGTGATAGATAAGAACTAAGAGAAGGGATAGTTGAAAAACTGGATAAAGTCACACTGGTGTCAGGAGTTCGATTAAAAAGCTATGATGGAGTACATGCTTAAACAGTTATTACGTGAAATGAAGAGGTAAAGGAGGAAATGAAATCCGGAATGAAAGAGATGAGAAGCGAAATGAAGAGTGTGAAAACAGAAATGAAGACCGCAATGCAGTAAATTAAATTTGAAATGGAGAAAAAGGTAGTGAAATAAAGAATACAAATTCGGAAATGGAGAAGATGGAGTAAAAGGTGCAATCCGGAATGGACAAGATGGGAACAGAAAGGGGAATCGAAATGGAAAAATTAAAATTAGATCTCGGTGGTGACATCAACTCTGTAAACTCTAAGATAAAGACAATTGTGTAGGCCCTGAAAGACGACTTTGCATAGGAGTTAAAGGACTCTAGATCTGACGTGGAAGATGAAATTATTGCGGTGGAAGACCGTCTAGCAAAGAAAACGGCTAGACGAACAGTCGACAGAAAACAGGGTGATAGAGACCGCAACGGACGATCATCTGGACCAGCAGGTGACGGAGAGTGCCGCAGCTCTACATCCAGTCACGGTGAAATCTGCAGTTGATTGGAACGAGAGACCTTGAGGAGGGAGGAAATGGACGATCGAGACATAGGGCCATTCCTGAAGGATAAATAACGTGGCATCCGATCCGCTTTGGCGGATGTTTCTCCCAGGGGCCCGAGCTATAAGGGCTGTTGGAAGTGGTGGGACTAATTTATTGATTGCTTCTTCGAAGCGACGTCAAGATAACTGCCGCTTGCCGGCGTAAACACCGGACGTGCTATCGGGAGATAATTAGAACCTTTTGACGGCGACATGTTGGCAGGCTGAGGGCAGCCCAAAGGTGTGTTAGGTGTGTACCTGCCCTAAATAGGGCTAAACCACGTAGTGAATGGATGTGGAGTTTGTAGGGTGTCTGGTGAAATTTATGTAGGGGAGTGAAAAGAGGTAGCAAGTTTTGCTCCTCAACGGTTGCCGGCCATGGTGCAATGGTCCTTGTGCACCGCTGGTGTTAAGTATTGTCTCAAAAAATTTTATAGGGGTTGTAATTTTGATAATCCAATCATCTCTTGGAGGGGTTATATCGGAGCTCAGCCTTAGCTGCTGGTGGAGGTGCTCCATGGTTACCGGCTATGCCCGCATGCCATGTGGGGAAGCCGGTGACGTCACAAGCGGCGTGTTCTGAGGTTATAATCCCGTGGAGACCGAACGAGGGCGCTCCGATGGAGTGGCAGCTGTTCATAAACTTTTGCGGCCAGGCGCCTAACTTCATCCTCCATGTAAGGAAAAGATGAAGCTTCGTGAAGCAGTTTCACGGGAAAGGAGCGGTATACAGGATAGCCCGAAGGCCCCTATTCTGCACCCGTTGCAAAAGCAGCAGACAGAAGTCTGCGTCCATGCCCTAGACCTCTCAGGACGGGGATTATGAGAGCTCGAAAAGGATGTAGCTTAAGCGGAACAGGCATTCCCGACCTCAGCATGGGGTACAATGAGGCCATAGCCCGAGAGGCTTGATGCGCGAGGCCCCGGATGTGCTCCCCGAAAGTTAGGCCTTTATCTAGCTTAACTCCCAAGTAGGTTATGGCATTCGTCCATTCTATCCTTCTCCTGAGGTATGTGAATGTTGAGAAGATTGCGGGAAAACGGTGCTTAGTAAAGAGAATGGCGTGCCTTTTTGCCTGTTTATGGATAACCGCCATCGCCTGCACCACTCTTGGAGGAGGCGGAGTTTTCTCCGAAGGGGATTGAAGGCTCTGCGTGGGTTTTTGTCTGTACAATACAGGAATACGTCGTCAGCATATTGTGCTATATTGATAAACTGGTCTGTGGGAAGGTCGGCCACATACACGCTAAACAGCGTGGGGGATAACACAAAACCTTCGGTGACTCCGCCTGTATTGGCCTTAGTGTTGATTTGTGTCCCTAACTGAAACAACAAGAGTGCGGTGCTTAAGGTATGTGTATAATAGATGTATGTTGTATGTTAGGAGCTCCAGGTGCATGAGTTTCAGGAGAAGACCCGCATGTCAGTTTTCGAGAAGGCTTTCTCGACGTCCAGAGAGACCGCCGCGCTGTAAGCCCTGTTCTGGTATCCCAGGGCAGCAGCATCTACCATGCGCAGCAATTTCTGGGGGGCCGAGTGCCCAGGACGGAAACCGAACTGGTGTGCTGGGATGGCTTGAATGTCTCCCGAGGTGGGAGACAAGTGGTCAAATAGAATTCTCTCGAAGACTTTCGAGAGGACAGATAGGAGGCTAATGGATCTGTAATTGGCAGGATGGACCGGATATTTCCCCGGTTTGAAAATGCAGATCACCTGGGCCTCCCTCCACTCGCGTGGAAAGTGGCACAGGGTGAAGCACGTGTTGAAGACCTTAGTCAAAAAGAGCACGGTCCTGAAGGGAAGGCAGCGTAGCATTGCGGGTGAGAGCCTCTCATGCCCCACTGCCCCTCATTAGGGTTGTGGCCCCAGAGTGCACCCTGGTTTCGCTGGGTCTCACGACAGGAAAACGAACCGCATCGTCGGGAGGCCGTCGAAGAAATCGGGGCACCCCCCTCCGAGTATTTTCGGAGAAGGCATTGTCCTGGGGGTCATCTCGAGGCCGAAATACTCCTCTCAAGATAGTCGGCGAACACATCGGCTTTGGTTGGATGTTGCAGGCCAGGCCTTGGCTGACTTGGAGGGAGGATGAATGTTGACCGCCGCGGTTGCGGTGACGTTTAGCAATCCTCCACACATTGCCATCCTCGAGGTTCATAGGGTCATCGTGTCCACCCACGCGCGCATACTGTGCCTGCGTACGCGGCGGCGGACCTCTCGGCGTAAACGCTTATGAAGCGCTCGGTTATGTGGTGTACAGTGAGGCTGATAGTGTCTCGTGCTGCTCAGGATCGATGGATTAGAAGTAGATCGACAGGAAGTGTGTCACGGTGCAAGGGTGTTGGGGTGTGAACCGCAAGTTTTTGAACTCTTCGCTCAACGATGGAAGTGAAGGAAGAGACTGCCGCCTCCAAGGTTGTGATGTTTATGATTCTAGGGGTAGGCGGAAGGGAGTTTTGGAGGCAAGTCTTGACGCAATCTTAATCGACTTCTGGTTGTTGAACAGGAATATCGTGGCTGGCAGCCCTTGTGTTAACCTCTGCCAACACGGGATTATGATCTGATTGTAATGCGTTGAATGATGTGAGTGCGAGATTGAAGGAAAATGTTTGATGAATGCGAAGTCGATAATGGAAGATCATCCTCGACCTCGTGGATGGTGGGTGGGTTGCCAAGGGTGCTCTACTCTGGGGTGAAGGTCCGCAACTTCCATGCGTAAAATTTCATTGCCTCGTCTATCTGTCCGGGGGCTGCAATGCAAACACGCATATTTGGCATTGAAACCTCCAACCATGATAACGTTAGGATGCAGGGAGAGGATGGATAGATAATCATTAAGTACAAAAAGCCTTCGGGGTGGGTGGTAAACAGACACCATCCTGACTTCTGTTCGCCGTGTTCAATGCAGGCAGCGGTGTCCTCCAGGGCTTGAAGTTGCGGGAGCGAGACTGGGCAATGGATTACGCTGTTCCTCACGAGAACCGCGGTGCCGCTTACCCGGCGGCCCACACGGTTGGTCCTGAAGCAGTTGTAGCGCGGGAGACGGAAGGGGAATTTCGGGCGGAGATGTGTTTCCCGACTAATTTGAGGTTTAGGGCATGTGAGCCGCCAAAATGCTGAAGCTCATTCCCCTGATCTGTCATGCCACACGCGTTCCAAAACGCGAACCGAAATATGATACGAGACCTAATTCTATCCGCCATTCTGGGCGATCTGGATGACGGTGGTCAGGAGTGTGAGCCTCTCCATGGCGGTAACCATTTTGGCGGCCGGGTAAGTGGTTGAAAGGAACCTGACCAACAGGTCACAGATACGCTGGCCGTGAAGCTGCAACAATAGTTGCAGCCACCTCAGCACATTCCGAGAATTGGAAGACAGGAGGAGGGTTGGGGGTCGTCTTGGAAGAGGGGTGGGGGAGAAGGCAAGTGCGCTGATCCAGCGCTCACATTATCAGTCCTCGACCGTCGTGGGGGCCTGGAGGTACCACGCTCGCATGGGGCCTCGGAGTCCGAGTCCGGTTCACGGACTGGGCGACGCCCTTTAGTCCTTGAGGGACGGGGTGATTTGGGGAAAGCTGGAGCTTGTGTTTGTGTGGTATAAGGGTGTGTATGAGTGGGGGCTGTGGCAATCCAGGTGCATTCGTGGTACCCTGTACTACTGCAGCGTAGGATGGTCGCTGTCGTCTGCTGGCTGCTCCTGATGACATAGCTGTGGAGTTGATGGAGCTGTCGAATTCAAGGTTGGCTCGTGGCTGGAGTAGGCCTGCCTCCCTACCCTGGGGGCCGGTGGTGTTTGTGGCAGTCGAGAGGCGATCACAGCCTTCCTGGTAGGACATCCGCTGTAGCAAACCAAATATTCCCCTTGTATTTAGCACAGTGGGAACCTCGGCGACAGTTCGGGGACTGACCCCTTTAGGGTGGGAGCCCCGCACCTTAAGCAGCGCAGGTTGCGGCAGCAGAAGCGGCTGGAGGGGTTAAATGCCAGACACCTGTAACATTCTGTAAGCCCGTCAGAGCCGTTGGAGGGTTCGATGTGTACCCGGAGGTAACAGATGGTGGTGACACTATCCATCTTCACCTCCGGGTCGTTGGCCCGCTCTACGACTACTAGGAAGAGGGGGAGCGGTTGAGCCTTGGCCATTTTGAGCAGGCCTTGTGAGCTGCTTCACCAAGCGAGGTGTGACACCCTGGCGTGTGAGGCCATCCTCGATGTCTGTCGCAGAGGTGTCCGCTGGTGGGCCACGAATGACGCTTCGAATGTCATGGGCCTTATACAGGTCGAAAGTGAAATGGGGATGGCCTTTCCTACTTAGTTGTTTAGAGCAGGAGCGAATACTCACCGCCTGCTTAGCCTGGAAGATGAAGTGACTTTTGTTCTGCCTCACCATGCACGACCCAACAGGGTCGGGATGACTTCCTTCAGGAAGCCGACCGACTCCGCACAGTCATTCACGATGATCGGCAGGACGTGGCCCCGCTGTCCACCGTTCTGGGCGGAGCCAAAAGCAGCAGGCAGGTTGGATGCTTCTGATTGGCTAGAGGGCACGCCTCCTGCAGCCAATCGGGGAGCATGCTTCCTTTTTCGTGAAATTACTTCAGGAAGGTCGTCTTCTCCGGCCCTAGAGAGGCCGAAGGAGCTAACCTCATCCTCCTCCATGGAGGAGTAGATACAATTATCCGTGCCTAAATCGGCACGGCCATCAGCGGAGCGCTGCTCCGGAATTTGGCCTGACCGAGAAAGGGTGTCTCGAGTTAGGCCCTCATTGGTAGAATGCTGATTTCTCTAAACATCACGTTTTACCTTTTGGAAAGATTCCATTGATTGTATAAGCGAGCGCTCTCGCGAGAAACAATCAGTACGAGGTGAGGAGGTGAGTTGAGTTGCGTCGGTCAGTCAGTCAGTGAGCGAGCGAGTTGGTGAGTGAGTTTTCCGTGCGACATCAAGAGCGATTCTCCGAGCGAGTTGGTGACGACTGTTGTTATGTGCAGCGAGTGCTATTGCGGAGCGACGGGCAGTGGAGGTCTTGTGTTCGACTCCAGATTGAAGTGAACCGTCCAGCATGAAAACGCTACGTTACGAAGGAAGTGAAGTGACGGAGAATTAAACTAGTTCACCTTAGTGAAGTGAACTCCCAGTGAAGGTGAACTACATAAAAATGAAATTGAACTAGAAAAAACTAAATAGTGATAATGAGAACTAGAGGAGTGACTGTTGAAAACCTGGACAAAGCCACAATATGAATACATTATTGTAAATCTGCCAGGCATTTTATATTGTTAATTTAGCGTTTTATATATTTTAAATTGAAACGAGTTTCTGAATGTGTTTTAATATAAAATTCATAGTTAAATCTGGGTTTCTCCTTTTGGATCTGGGTTTAATCCAACAGGCAGTCTTGCTTCTTTTTCTCTTCTAAATACAAGAGTGGCAGCACCTATATCCAGCACAAAATTGGGCGCTTTCGGGTTTTGAGCATGTATACGGATAGAGAGAGCATGATATCACGCGTTTGAAACCAACATCTCGATCAGCTGGCGGAGGTATAAGCAATGGATGCAGGACAAACTTAGCGCAGGTTTTTTTCCGTAGTTAGATTAAAATAAAGATATGTATACGCCAACAAGACTAGGATCTCTTATTATGTTGTTTATGGCTGCTAGGAAGCATTCCGAAGAGTCTGGCATTTCTTCTCACAGATACGTACACATTTTTAAACAGCACAGTCAAAAGTAATGATCCATTTTTTGTCGGAATTAAGGTGTCAAATTTATTCAGTTTATTATAATGTCAAAGAAGACGCGGGTATATAATTTTACATTAGTATTTACGACAACTGTATTAGTTAAGATCCTATAAAAATATCCTTGGTTAGATTTGCTGTGTGGTGTTGACATTCGGGTTCTTAAACACCTTATGATAGTCTTGTGCCCACATCTCGTCTACATACGATAATGTGAAAAACCTGGAAAGAAAGAAAACTGTTACCCTAGAAGCTGCTGATTCACCTCCACCCTTTCTTCTTTAGGAAATTAACGATGTCAACATAACTAGAGGACTCTTGAGAGGAAAAAGGTCAACACGTTCTTTTGCTTAGGTAGGTCAATTTTACAGAATATGAGGCAGTA
Organism: Deroplatys truncata; assembly: GCA_030765065.1. NCBI lineage: Eukaryota > Metazoa > Arthropoda > Insecta > Mantodea > Mantidae > Deroplatys > Deroplatys truncata. The sequence goes on from CM060990.1 coordinate 490,513,556, forward strand.
TTTTTGAGTTGACAAAAATTGCTCTCAAAAAGATGGAAATATTTTGTTGTCAATTTCCTCTATGAAATTAATGGGGATGTCAAATGAAACAGCATAGGGCTCAGAACCTCATTCTATGTTCTTCGTGTCAGATGTGTTGTTTTGAATGTTAAATTTCATTTATAACTTTAACTGCCCTATCTGAAGCTTCCTAAATCATTCTGTAATTAAAAATGCCAGAAATAGAAATGAAATCAGGACAGCTTTTCTGGATACAAGTAGAAGCGACAAATAATAGCCTACATAGAAAAATGTAAAGAAATAATGGTTTATTTGTTTACATGGTTTAGTATTTGAAGAGCTTCGTAGGTTAATTCTTACGTTACTCTTTGTTCGTCAAATATAACAGAGGCAATCCCGCTGTAAGGGATGAACACTATTTTTAATAACGTTCTATAATGGCTTCTCAAGTTCACTTTAAGTTATCACTGTGCAATCCACTAAAACATGAATTTTTCAAAGCACACTTAATAATACTTCCAAATAACATAAACCCACATTTTTAGCACGTTAACATACTAAGGTAAAGTCCCTTTTTATGGTTAAACACCAACAGCTTGTTCATCACTGTATATAATGCTTCACTAAAATAACTAACGTGATTTTCACTACATAACCTATCTACCACCTTACGAGGTTTTCAGATCAGGTTCAAGTTTTAAACATTCAATGCACTTTATTTAGTGCTCTATATTAATAAGGTATCACACCGGGCTCCTACGTTTACGCAATTTGCTTGTCGTACGAAAACTCAGTTTTATTTTAACATTTTCATTCCACCTTTCCATTACAGCTTATGGGGCACATTGCACTTTCTACCTTCACCACGTGACTTTGATATTGGTTTCAAGTCTCAGCATGAGAGAGATCGGGTCATTCGCTCTCTATCTCACAGGAGTGAAGGTTGAATTGGAAAACTGGAAACAGAGGGCACTAACTCCTCACATGAACACGGTGTGTCACTAGTTGTGTTTTTGCGGGAAAGGCGATATTTCTGATTAGCTGTTTCAGGTTTTGAAGTTCGTAACGAACTAAATGACAAGCAAGAAGAAAGGGACAATCTTGGATTTTTATAGCTGAAAGTTTTCGCCCTGTTTTTTTCAGCAGGAACAAAGCAGAGATAGTAATCATACATTTACGTTATTTATGATTGAATGTGTATTTTTTGTAATATTGGTGTTTTCTATTCACTTCAGTGAAATTCGTAGCGCAATAGCAGGTAGAATTAAGAAAACCATATTTTCTAATCTGTTAACAGTTACTAATCTTAACATCTTAACATATGTCCAAATTTCCTTACCAGCTATGCTGCTCTTTTTGCCTGGCACCCTGGCCTTCTGGCTCCTCTAAACATTCCTTACTACCTTTTATCCATATTTGCCCATCTTCTCCTTCCTCCATTTGCCTTTCTACATTTCTTATCTCTCTTACTTTTCTACTCCATTTCTCTTTTACTTTCTTTAAGAACTCCCCCATATTATTAATTTGCTTTTCTTTTTTTCTCGTTAGCATTTTAATTGCTACTATTTTCCTATCCATTTTTTCCCATTTTTCTTCCCATACTTCTTGTCTCCATTCTGCTAATTCTTTGCATTCTGACATATAATGCTCTGTGCTTTCGCTATCGTCGCATAATTCACAAATTCCATTTTTTCCTCTTAACCCTCTCAAATACATTGCTCCTGTTCTCATCCATGCAAACGCTTCTTTTCCTGCTCTATTACAATAATCTACATACCCTTCTCTTCCCCATTTCCTTTTTACTAATCTATATAACCCTAGTGACTTTTTATTTTCTAAGCTTCCCCAAATCTCTTGTCTTTCTATATCCTCCACTCTGTTTCTTACTGCTATCCAAAAACCATCGCTATTTCTTTCTCCTATTCTCCAAATATCTCCCATTCCTATCTTCTCCATAATTTTTTCTACCCCTGTCCACCAGCTATTTTTATTTTTCATACTCTTTTGTTGTTCCATACATATCTTTAAAATTTCCTCTTTATCTTTTCTCAAGCACCAAAATTTTAATATCCTTTCCAGTATCACTCCCTTTCTTCTTGTTCTTCCTAATTCCACTAATGCTACTTCCCCTGGTGCTGATCTTGTTAGCCCCAATAGCTCTTTACAAAACATTCCATAGCTCTGGTCTATTTTCCTGCTTAATTCAGATCCTCCCCAAATTTCTACTGCATATAACATTCTTGTTTCCACCAATGTTTCATACATTCTTTCTAGCCACTTAGTTGGCATTTCCAATTTATATTTGTACATCCTTACTCCTGTCATTGCTGCCTTTCCTTTAGCTACAACCTTCCTGCTATGCGCCCCCATTCACCATTACTGCTCAACCTCACCCCCAAATAATCCATCTCCTTGACAACTTCTAATTTTAAACCCCCCATCTGCCAGTTCTCTTCTCTTTTTAGTTTATTTCCTCTTTTAAATACCATAACTTTTGATTTATTTATATTTACTTTTATTCCCCATTCTTCGCAGTGTTCTTGTATTCCGTTGACTGCTTTCTGTAACCCAATTACCGTTATAGCCCCGACCATAAGATCATCCGCATATAGTAAACCTGGTATCTCTGTATTTGCTATTATGGGGCAGTGCAGATTTTTTCCTTTCACTCTTTCTAATATGTCATCTATGAATATATTAAATATTATAGGACTCAATTTGCACCCTTGTCTTAATCCTATTCTTTGCTCCGTCATTTCTGTAACTCCATTATTTTTACATCTTATACAGAATCTTACATATTTATAAATCTTTCTGATTTCTTTTATAAAGTTTTTGCTTGCCCCTTTCTTGCTTAATTTATATGCTAATGCTTCCCTATTTATTGTATCAAATGCTTTTTCAAAATCTGCAAAAAACATATATATCCTTCCTCTTTTCCTGCTCAAGTATTTATCTATTATAGTCTTTATTATAAATATATTGTCTATTGTTTGTTTACCTTTCCTAAACCTAGCTTGATACTCTGACAGTATTCCTTCCTCATCAACCCAGCTTCTTAATCTATCGGCCAGTATACCTGTGTATATTTTTCCTAATATTGATAATAAACTTATTCCCCTGTAATTCTCTGGTCTATTTACTCCTCCCTTTCCTTTGTAAATTGGTACCACCATACTTATTTTCCAACATTCTGGTACATCATTCTTTTCTTTAATTTTATTTAATAATTTTGTCATCATTGTTAGCCCACTTTGCATTTCCCCATATATTTTCCAGAATTCCCCTGGTATTCCATCTATTCCTACTGCCTTACCTTTTTTTATATTCCTTATTTGCTGGCTAACTTCCAGCTCTGTGATTTTACTGTCTAATTTCTCATTAAATATTCCTCCTTGTCCTACCTCTTTCATGTCTAACTTTATTTTCTTCCCATCTCCAATTAGCCTTCTAAAGTACCCTATCCATTCATTCGGTGTAATTTCATTTTTGTCCTCTCTCTTCTTATTCATCATCCTCACTATTTCCCATATTTTTTTTACTATCCTTACTCTCTATTGCTGCCTTTAGATTATTTTCTATACTTCTCTGCCATTCTTTCCTCTTGGCCTCAAGCAAACCTTTATATTCCCCCTTAAGTTTCACCAGATTTTGTCTATCCCTTTATTTCTCTGACCTCCTCCAACTAATAAGCTCATTAAATACCTCCTTTTTTCTACATTCTTCATCAAACCACCCCTTACTTTCTTGGTCTTTTCTATGCCTTCTTTCCATCCCTACTCCTGCTCTTGTTAGTAATAATTTTAGTAACTGTAACACTTTTTCTGAATTTCCCTCATCCATAGCCATTTTTATACCACACTCCACAATCTGGCTTGCCTTTGACTTTAATTCTTTCACAAATTTCTCTTTTAATACTTCTCTCCATTTATACACCTTTATTGTTTTTATTTTAACTGTTTCTTTATTCTTTACCCTCTGTTCCAGAACATTTATTTCCATCATTAGTGGGAAATGACTACTACCTACTACTTCGTTTATTATTTTAAATGTGGTGATTCTATCCTCCAGTTCCTCACTGCATATCATGTAATCTACTACACTTTGACCGTTTGCGTTTACGAATGTAAACTCCCCCTCCTCGTCTCCTTTCATTAATCCATTACATATTAGCATGTTATTCGTCTCGCAAAATTCTAGTAATTTTTCCCCTCCTTATTTATAGCTACATCCCTGATTTTCCTTGGCCTTATCACATCCTTATCTTCTTGTATCTGCTCTTTACTTAATAACCTTCCATTCTCTTCTCCTATTCTTGCATTCAAATCTCCCATCACAATAAATTCTATCTCTGGCATCTTTTCTTGTATTTCTTCCATCTCTTCTTCTAATTTACTATAAAAGTTACTATCATAAAAAATGATATTTCTGGTGAGTTATATGCCACCCCTATTCCTAATCTTACCCCATTATTTTGCTTAATTATTGACCATAGCACATTTGTGCCTCTATTCTCCATTTTTTCTATATCAATAATTTTTTCCGAATCATTCTTTACAAACAGACCTACTCCTCCTGATGCTCTTCCCCTACCGCATCTTATCCTTGCCTTTTTCTCTAGAAACTTGAAACCTGCAATTTCTACTACCTCATCCTTTCCTAACCATGTCTCTGCTACTCCTACAAAATTCATAGAACATATAACATTTTTCATTTCCCCACTACCTATCTTATTTCTTAGCCCTTCCGCATTCCAAAACATTAATTTTAACCCCTTTCCCTATTTATTCTTTGACTGTTCTTGGAATTTGAAACTCTCCAACATTTTCCCGTATCTTGTAGTTCGCGGTTCCATTTCCTTTTCTTCTCTTACATCCTTAAGCTGATTATAATCCTTGGCTAAAAATTTTGAACCTTTCTTTTTTTGTTTCATCTGCTTCACTTATGGACCCTACCGGTAACACTTCTCCACTTTGTGATTTTTCCCTCCTTGCACTCTCACTTTTCCCTGCCTCCCTACCCTCACTCAGCACAATTCCTGCTGCCGCCCCTCCTTCTTCTAGCTCCTCCCTCTCGATTATTTCGTTCACCAATGTTGCCTCTTTGCTTTCTCCCACCACTGCCAGCTCTTCTTCCTGCCTTCCCCTTGTCTCTTGTTGATGTATCTCCCTTGTCACCTCCTCTCTTCTCTCTTCAAAGTTGCTTCTTCTGTCCTCTTGCTCAGCTGTCGCACTTTCATTTTGTTGACCTCTTCTCACCCACGTTTGACTTTGCTGAAATTCTGCTGATGGTTTCATTCTCTGTTCAGGTCTTTGTCCTGTGTTTTTCGGTCGGTCTATAATTTGCTGCAGTGCATATGTTCCTCTAGCTTCGTTTCTCTTGATGCTCATGTTCCAATTTTCACCTTCCACTATTAATTGTAGCCCTCTTAGATATGCTTTTTTCCCTACTGCTCTTGCTTCATTCATTCTTTTAATTAATTCCTTCAGTTGGTCTTGTTCTTCTTTTGTATAATCTTGTTCTATGAATATTTTTGTCCCCCTTAGTCTTCTTGTTTGTCTTAAAATCTCCCACTTTTTTCTCATTGTTGTCAGTTTCACAATAATAGGTCTCGGCTTCCTTCCTTTCTTTCCTATCCTAAACGTTTCTTCAATTTCCCAGCCGAACATCTGTATTCCCATCACATCTTCTATAATTTCATACACCATGTCTTCCAGATTTCTTCTGTCCTCTGCCACCCCAAATATTACGCAGTTTGTTCTTCTCTTATCCATTTCGAGTCTTTTTTCCATCCCAACTATTCTTTCTTTACATTCTGATATTTGTTTCTCCATTTCCTCTCTTTGTATTTTCATTGCTTCTTTCAGCTCTCTTGTATTATTATCCATCCTTTTTCCTATTTGCGTTCCCATCTCTCTTATTTCCTCCATTATTTCGTTCATCTCTGTTGGTCCCGGGTTTTGCTCTACTCCTTATGCTCCGTTACACGTCCTTCCCCTCTCGCTGCTGGCTTTCGACTCCAGAGTTTATATATCTTTCATATTTTGTTAATGATAAAGGGTTCCTTACCTTGTAATGAAAATTAATACTCCATTACGCCTCGGAACAGCATAACCAATACTATTTCCCTTTGTTTTTTTTATATATGATCCTATAGCTCAGTTCTCCTGTACCATACAACCAATTAGTGTAATCTAGAATTGCAAAATAAGTGAACACATTCAAACCACTTCAATATTGATGCAACTTGAAAAAACGTCTTTATAAAGTACATCAAGAATCACGTTTTCCATCAAATACAATTCAACAGTCCTCCACTTCACAGTTATAATGCACTCCACATTGTATATAATTTATAATTACTGCACATGAAACTATCGAAGATATCGTATTTGAGGAACTAAATCCACCACCGACCTGTTAAAGTTTCCGAGAAGATGTTTTTTCGTACACCTTTCCACACATATCTTCTCACTTCGCAGCCATATTTAAACTGTCCATATACTTCCTTGTACCACGTGATCTGTCGCTTGGCAGCACAACCTTCTCTCTCGGCAGCCGGTAAAGAACCAACAGTTACTATATATTCATTACCTTTAACAATGAGTTCTTACGATAACCGCAATAAAATGCGTAGTTCTATACCTTTCCTACTCCAATATTTCATGATACAATGCATTTATTAAGAAACTATTTACATTGGCGTAAACGTAGTGCGTAGTTTCATGAGAAGCAGAAGCATATGCTTTGGTTTACTTCAGAGAGAACTTTGGTTTAGAATGGATAGTATGTAATATAATCACAAGGTGTTTGTAACCACAAATTTTTCCTTAATGCAAGCAACATCTCTTTTCAGAAATCTACTTTGGTTTAGAATAGATATTATGTAATATAATCACAAGGTGTTTGTAGCCACAAATTTTTCCTTAATGCAAGCAACTTCTCTTTTCAGAAATCTACTTTGGTTTAGAATGGATAGTATGTAATATAATCACAGAGTGTTTGTAACCACAAATTTTTCCTTAATGCAAGCAACTTCTCTTTTCAGAAATCTACTTGTAAGGGTAGTTTAAACATGTGTTTCTATTTACTTCTAGAATATACACAATGGAAAGTTGGAGTTAAGTTGTGCCTATTTGTGTCCAGTGATTGTGCTGCAAGTCAGAGCACAGAGCGTGACAATGACATTAATGGTGTTAAATGGTGTGGTGAAACTGTTGCTAATGCCATTTATTGCACTGCTAATAGCGATTTAGTGAATGACAAAGAATAGCTACACTATGCATATAATGTATGCAGAAGTTTCTTTGTAGGAAATGGAATTAAGTTATTCATGTTACACAAATATGTCAAATTGCGTTGCGCTATCTAGAGAGTAGAATAAAATAACAAGTGCCAAACATGTGTTATTCTTCCAATTTTCCTGTCAAATTCCATATCCTACTGTTAGCTCCTTGCAAGTTCAAACAAAACATGGAGGCAATTTTTAAGCGCAAAAGATTTTACCACGAAGCATGCTGAAGAAATTATTGCAAGGTACTTGATCTCATTCAGCCTCAAAAATTTAAATGTGACCATGTGTATTATGGCATAGAAACATTAAGCAACCACTATTAACCCCAATAATATTATTATATAAAAGCAATGTATGTACATAGTATTGGATAATTTAAATAAAAAGAGTTACACAGGAATAAACAGTTGTGTTTTTCATACTAGCCTAGCTGTCAGGTGTTGGCTGATCATAATTATTATTCTAATATTGTATTGCTACAGATGACAATGACAAATTATTTTATGTGGGCTTTAATCGATTCCTTTAAAAAGAAATTTGAATAACTCAAAGTGCTATCACGATTACTGAAGCTCACGTAATTAACTTTGTACGTCGTCAGTAGTGATACAGTATTAGAACATATGATCAGCCGAGCCAGACAGCTAGGCATGTATGAAAAATACAGCTGTAGTAGCTACGAGTGACGTCACCAATCTAGAGCGCGATTTATCATAGTTTAGTTCCATCCCAGATGACTATTCAGGCTGCGATCGCCTTCGTGTTTCACTCGTTTAACACTAGAGTTGCACTTCTAATACTTTGAGGTTCTGTGCTCTATCTGTAACTGTAACCATCACATGCTTTCGGGTTGTGCGTCTATCAGTCTGGCAGCCCTGTTGTTTGTGCGGGAAGGTTTCACTTTTTCAGGTGTATGTGATATGTATTTTAGAATTTCGTTTTGTGAAATAAAGGTTATCGGGTATTTCACGGACTAACGCAAAATGGATGTAAAAAACCGTTCATTGTGAGTATGGCTAGGAAATTAACCATTAAAGTGCCAAGTGCTGTAATTTAGGTGTAGGATTATACTTCATCTTGGATACGAAAACGTGAATGAAAGATGCGCTGAACACAGGGACATGTCATGTTTGTGCAATGGGTAATTATGTAGAAGTTGGGCCTCTGACGCTCTGACTTACGTCATATATGATATTAGTCGACATACAGGGTGCGGAAAAACGATGGGGGCAATTGTTGAGTAAACTGAGTCCGCGTGGGAAAGAATATGGATTTATAAGTAACCAAAGTAAACAGGATATGTTTGAATTTTAATTGACTAAATACATACCATTATACATATCAAATAAATACCACGAGGTGGTAGGGGTTGGGCTATTGGGTCAAGCTGTTTTTAAGTCCTAGCGCATGCGCACATGGTAAAACATCTGCGTGACGTCGTCTGCTATGTTGCGGGACGTGGAGAAGCAGGTGACCACATGACGTACGTTTTTTATAGCCTGTTTATCTGTCCACTTAATACTTAACCCTCCGTCAGTCGCTAGGGGCCTGAGAGACCCCTGGCATTATATAAATGTTATAATTTTCGAACGAACGCACCTATGCAATTGCCTGACTAGGACATCTGACATTACACCTTGCGCGATTATTTGCTGCAGCGATAACCTTATCTGTTTATTTGTTTCGCTGGAGGAATGAATAATCAGCAGTTACGTGTCGCACAGGTCAACCAGGCCCCGTGCGCCTGCTCTCCTTACATATTGTTGACAGATTTGTTTCTCATTAGCTTTTGTGCTATATTGCTTTACTATTGCAAGGAGCTGTTACTGCTTCGTCATGAATATGAGTAAAAGGTACGATCTACAAAATCCGAATGATTTGGAAGAAGTACATCGCCTACTTTGCAATGATGATGCCTTGCCCATGGATGACAACTTATATGAATAAGATGACTCTGATTCGGAAGATAAACTAGAAACGAGATCTTTAGATTCAGAAACTGACCATGAAGATGAAGAGGAAGACGATGAAAGCAGCTTGTGTGATAACATGTATTTTATAGGTAACATCATATATTTATCATAGTTCTCCTTCATTATTATTATTATTATTATTATTATTATTATTATTATTATTATTATTATTATTATTATTATTATTATTATTATTGACAATACATTGTTATTTTCAGGAAGAGATGGAACAAAATGGTAAAAAAACACCTTGGAATATAACACAGACAAGGGCTCACAATATATTGACCAAACTCCCTGGTGTGGTAGGAGCTGCCAAAAATCCAAAAACGGAAATTGATTGTTGGAACCTTTTTGTTACCATAGTTGATTTGATTGTTGAAAGCTCAAATACTTATTAGCAGTGTGCAGCACAAATTTGATTGTGAAAGAGACAGCAGACCTACAGATGTAATAGAAATAAAAGTTTCCTAGGCTTACTGTACCTGGCAGGAATTTTTCGTGGTGGACACCAGAATATTCACGAGTTTTGGAGAACCGATCTTGGAATTCCTCTATTCCGAATGGCTATGTCCGAAAAAGATTCAGTTTTCTGGTACGCTGTATTCGCTTTGATGACAAAAGCTCAAGACTGGAGCAATTGGATAAATTGGCTGCTTTTAGAGAAATGTTTACATTGTTTCTGAACAACTGTCAGAACCATTATTCTCTTGGACAAAATGTCACTGTCAATGAACAGTTGCCGGCATTTCGTGGTCAATGTGCTTTTAGACAATATGTACCATCCAAGCCAAACATGTATGGCATAAAGATATTCTGTTTGAGTGATGCAAAACTGTTTTATACAACTAACATGGAGATTTATTGTGGACAGCAGCTGGACGGACCATATTTGCAAACTAACTCGGTAGAGGCTGTAGTGCTGAGACTAACTGAACCAATCTCTGGCACCGGACGAAACGTTACTGCAGATAATTGGTTTACCAGTGTATCGCTGGTGAATGAATTGCGCAAAAGACAACTTTCTTTCGTCGGTACAGTGCGAAAGAACAAAAAAGAATTGCCCACTAATTTCACTTCTCCAAAAGATCGCAGACAGTACGAAAGCATATTTGGCTTGACAAAAATTGAAACACTTGTTTCATATGTTCCAAAAAAGGGTAAAACAGTAGTTTTGCTCTCAAGTCTACATGTTTCATCCACATAGTTATCAGAAGGTGCTGAGAAAAAGCCTGAAATAATCCTGCATTACGACAGTAAATGTGGAGTTGATGCAGCAGATAAATTGTGTGCTACATACAATGTAGCCAGAACAACGAGAAGGTGGCCCATGGTAATTTTTGACTATATCTTGAACATTGCAGGTATTAATTCTAAGGTTATCTTCCTTAGAAACCAAAATAAATATTCCACAAGGCAGGAGTATTTGAAATCACTATCTTTAGCTTTACTGTTGCAACAGCTACAAAGGAGAGCAACAGCATCAAATCTATCCGATGATTTGAAAGGACTTTTGACAAAATATAAACCTGAAGAATCCGGCGTAGATGAATTGTCAAATACACCACTATGCACATTGAAAAGGAAACGATGTGAACCCAGCAACAAAGACAAAATGAACTGCAAAACTAAATATGCATGTGGGAAATGCAACACCCCCCTGTGTTTGAGCAAGCATGCTAAAATTATTTGCGATAGTTGCTTAGTCGGGGAAAACAGAGGTGAAATTGTAGATGATTCTGAGTAACTGAACATTTGAAATTACAAGTGCAATGTATTTCTTTATACTTACTGTAATACAATTTATAACGTATATGTACTATTTTAGCTTGTATTTTTATGTTGTAAGATAATACGTATTAATGAAAGCCCTGTATGCTTAATCTAAATAAAGGTAAAAACAGGAAAAAAAAGAAAGAAAATAAACGAAAGAAAACAAAAATACAAACAATAACAACAAAAATATAGCACGGGTCTACTAGGCCCCACGCGACTAACGGCGTTCTACCATAGCGCGCGCCTGACGGAGGGTTAAAAACGGTGTGTCAGTTACTCGACGTGCGTACGTTTTTAATACTATATCTTAATAATAGTACCAAAAACAGTAGATAACACTAGAAAATTGTGCGCCAAATGTGAAAATAGAGATTGAAGATAATATATAGATGAAATTTCAGCGTAATAGCACTAGATCTCAAATTAGGTTTATCGGAAAAATGATAAGCAACTGACGAATTTAATGCCGTACTTGCATGTTGCCATGGTAGCTCAATAGTTAGAACAACTGGGAGGTTCGTGGTTCAAATCCCGCCGATGGCATTGGATTTTTCAGTCGTCTGATTCTACCTTTCCTATTCTTACTAAAGCTTATTACTTTCTCTACTATGTATAGTAAGCAGAGGAAGTATTGCATTCCACCCAAAATTTTGATATCGAGATTCCACTGGAAATGCATATTTTGAGGTGCCCTGAATCCAAATAAAGCATTTTTGAAATGTGTCTGTCAGGCTGCGAACAGCATAACTCAAAAACGGATAAATACAGAACTTGGTACTCGAGTTTACTATCTTTCAAGGATGCGACACGAAGGTTTTAAAGGAAATTCCCCACCCCAGACTACCCTTTACATGGAACATTTTTTGAAAATTTTAATCTTCTCAAAAATGGCTGTAATGGTTTTGATTAAAATATCATATGTTTAAGATATTTTCATGATAAATAAAATGTATATCTTGAATTTTCTGGGAATGACTCCAAAAGTATTCTTCATTGTGAATGACTTTTGCATAACTGGTAAACCATAAGAGATAGACAAAATTTTACTACACAAAAAATGTAGATCGCATTAAAATACACAATTTATGTCATATACATTTTTTTTGTTGGGTGAACCATTTTCGAGATATTGCTTGTTATTCCCTTAAATTTTTCAATACTTATTTTCTCAAATGGGATTTCTGTATTGCCCTTGCAAATACAAAACAAGGGGAACATAGTACGCCTTAAGCGATAGTCAAATATTTTTAGAACTGGTCGCTATGTGTAAAATGTAATTCTCTTTGCATGTCAGAAGATCGATTCTGCAAATGTTTATTTCGATTAATATGAAATAGATGGAGAGAATAGTCGCTCTGCAAGTACTACCGTTATAATCCCTCTTTTGTGTCGTAATCTGCAGAATTTCCCCAAGGACAAGGTGACGAGTACCTGCATAGCAGCATATTGCATTAGGTATGCCAGTAGTGAACAAATGTTAAAACTTACATTTCAAGTAGGTACTGTCTTCCACAGCAAAGAAAGTTCCCGGGGAATGAAGGGAAGGGGGGGGGGGAATTGCTGATTAGACACGGTCCGAACCCTGCCTACTTGCTTATGGTACCCTTATTTATGACACACATGACAGCTCAGTTACAGCTCATTGAATAGCTTTACTCCTTGCATAGCATGCATTCTCCGTCATGTATTCACTGTCCATGTCGCATTGTTTCGAAACTGATAAGGGTAGTGCATTCCTGTCAGGGACTCTTTTCTCTTTTGGTGAACAGTAAACATTTACTTTTTCAGTTCATTAAAAAAAAAAAAAACTTTTTCATGTTTATTTCGGAAGCGAACGTTTTTGCGAAAACGTAAAATTGGCGAGAAAATTACACCATTAAATCGCCTACCAATAACATGAAATATTGAGATACTTTTAGCCGGAGCTATAAATCACGCTAATCGTTAATAACGAAAAAAGACGGCTCTATCCATGAGCATTCCAGGTGTAGGGAAGATAGACATATCTATTTACCTCTCAATTCTTTATGCCACATACATTTTCCTAATTGAAATAAATATGGAAAATACCATCCACATCTTCTACATAAACAACTCCATTTGCACATATATCCGATAAACATATGTAATTCCTCTCCATCCCCATATAAAATCCATAATAAAAATGCACAATTCCCCTCCGCCCCATATAAAATCCACATATTCCTCTCCATCCCCATATAAAATCCATATTAAACACACATTATTCCTCTCCATCCCCATATAAAATCTATATTAAGCACGTAATGCCTCTCCATCCCTATATAAAATCCATATTAAACACAGTAAATATTTTTCCCCACATTATTTAAATATAAAAAGAAAAACCTACATTGAAGGAATGTGTAAAAATGCTGTTTCATTGGGCGACAATAAACAAAAGCTTGCCTTGAATTTTTTTAAGGTGCTGGGCTTCAACAAATGAAATAAAACGGTAGAGAGGCTCTTTTATAGTGTGCAGGAACTTCAAACATTTCCGTTGGCAAACAGAGCTGACACCCGGAGTTGGGCACTTGGGTCAAGCCAGTGTGCATGCGCTGGGACTTTGACTTTTGCCAGCAAGGCAGAGCACCATATTTGCGAGATTGGGCACTTGGGTCAACCCAGTGCGCATGCGCTGGGACTTTAACATTTGCTAGCATCGTCTTCGTGGAGTTGGGCACTCGGGTCAAGCCAGTGTGCATGCGCTGGGACTTTGACTTTTGCCAGCAAGGCAGAGCACCGTATTTGCGAGATTGGGCACTTGGGTCAACCCAGTGCGCATGCGCTGGGACTTTAACATTTGCTAGCACCGTCTTCGTGGAGTTGGGCACTCGGGTCAAGCCAGTGCACATTTGCTAGCAAGGTAGAGCACAATCGTCGCGGAGTTGGGCACTTGGGTATAAAATATTTTTTAATCATATCAATGAACGACAAATGTAAGGAACTAGTCGTTGGCCAGGTTCCACATAATTATGCACATTGCTCCCGAAAACATTTGGTTCAATTTTAAAAGTGGTTTAATGCAAAAGTTGTATGAATATTCTATGGGAAGGGGGGACGTTTTCTATTCAGCCTATAAGTGGAGGTAGATTTCGATGTTCAGTTTTTACTTTCTCTACCATGTACCTGGTAGGTAGATAAGGTATTGCATTCCACCCAAAAATTCAATACCGAGATTTCACAGGAAAACATGTTTTGAGAGCCCCTCAATCCAAAAAGAGCATGTTTAGAAAAAAGTCTGTGCACCGTGTGCATGCATGCGTGCGTGCGTGTGTTTTAACAGCATAACTCAAAACTGAAAAGTCGGATAAATACCAAACAGTTTATTTAGGCTCAGTAACTTCCAAAGATGCGACACGAATTTCAAGAAAATTCCTCCACCCCAAACTACTGTTTTATGGAACATTTTCAGATTCTTTATTTTCTAAAAAATGGCTATAACTATTTTGATGAAAACGCCCTGTATTAAAGATATTTACATGACAAATATAACGTATGCCTTGAATTTTCTGGGAATAGTCATGAAGTGTACTTCATTTGGAAGGAACTTTGTATAATCTTGTGTAACTGGTAAACGTCAGGCGATAGATGAAAATGTACTGCACAACAAATTATACTGCTTTATAACCAATTTATTTCAAATAGGTTTTTTTTTTTTCGGTGGCATTACCACTTCCGAGATACTCGTTATTAATTGTTCGATTTGTTCAGTGCTTTGTCGTTCTTTTTAAGTCCCATAGATTTTCGATGTTTCTGGTGATTGCAAGGAAACAGTATGCAATTTTAAGGCCAGTGTATAGCGTCCAGTTCTAAAACATTTGACTATTGCTGTTCCAATTATAACGTAATGTAGCTATTTCTACAACAGCTTATTTGGATTTCAATGTATAGACAGAAAAATAATCTGATGTATTGCACTCACATGACTTTCTCTACTCTTGTACACATTTTTGTACAAATGTTATTCTCCATCTACTTCATGTTAATCTGATTGCTAATTTTCTTGTAGGTGCAAGGGGAATATGGTAGGCTTTAAGCGATAGTCAAATGGATTAAGAGCTGGTTGCTATGTGGAGCATTTCATTCTCTTTGTATGCCCAGGACATAAAAAAATGAATAACGAATTTCCATTTGAGAAAAAGTATAAGTATTGGAAAATTCAAACAAATAACAAGAAATACCTTGGAAATGCTTCACTCGGCAAAAAAAAAAAAAAAGAAAGATATATGACAAAGTGTGTGTTTGAGAAAATCAAAATGTTCGACAAATGTTCCATGTAAAGGGTAGTCTGGGGTGGGGGATTTCCTTTAAAACCTTCGTGTCGCATCCTTGAAAGATAGTAAACTCAAGTACCAAGTTCCATATTTATCTGACTTTTCGTTTTTGAGTTATGCTGTTCGCAGCCTGACAGACATGTTTCAAAAATGCTTTATTTGGATTCAGGGCGCCTCAAAATATGCATTTCTGGTGGAATCTTGATATCGAAATTTTGGGTGGAATGCAATGCTTCCTCTGCTTACTATACGTAGTAGAGAAAGTAAGAAGCTATAGTAAGAATAGGAAAGGTAGAATCAGACGACTGAAAAATCCAATGCCATCGGCGGGATTTGAACCACGAACCTCCCAGTTCTAACCATTGAGCTACCATGGCAACATGCAAGTACGGCATTAAATTTGTCAGTTGCTTATCATTTTTCCGATAAACCTAATTTAAGATCTAGTGCTATTACGCTGAAATTTCAGCTATATATTGTCTTCAATCTCTATTTTCACATTTCGCGCACAATTTTCTAGTGTTATCTACTGTTTTTGGTACTGTTATTAAGATATAGTGTTAAAAACGTACGCACGTTGAGTAACTGACACACCGTTTCTTAAGTATTAAGTGGACAGATAAACAGGCTATAAAAATGTATGTCATTGACTGACTGTTACACCGTGTTTTAAACACGTCACAAATACGTACGTTGTGTGACCGTCACGCCGCATTTTATTTGGTGTACAAATGAACACATGTTTAAAGCGTACATCGTGTGACTGTTACACAGTCTCCTCTAGAGTTTTTAATGCTTATTTCGCACGTATGGTCATCCTGCTTCTCCCCGTCCCACTTCTTACCAGACGTCATGCAGATGTTTTACCCTGTGCGCATGCGCCAGGACTTATAACAACAGCTTGACCCAATAACCCAACCCCTACCGCAATAAATCCTGTCCAATTCTATTGAAATTGTAAATTTCTTATTACGTTAGATGTGTTTCAAGTTACTCAAACACTGTATAATATCGTAAACAAGATGAAATGCACACAGTGATTATTGTAGTGTGGATTAGTGCTTCAGTTTATATATTTCATTATGGTCTTTATTTTTCAAACATTTTGAACAGACAATACTTGCATGCTCGAAACCATATTTGCTATATTTGCAGCAATTGTACCTGTATCTCTTCCAGCATACACAGTACAGTTTGTGAAATTCTCATTAATGTCTTCGACATCAGAGTTCTCAAATTGATCTTCTACCTGAATTGTCTCATTCTTCATATGTAAACACTGATGCCTCCCCTTCAATATAAAAAATTCAGTTGGTTTGTATCATCAAAACATAAGGGGGTTAAAGAATAAAGTAGAGGAGCTAAGTATACATATTCCAGATATAAATTATGATATCACAGTAATTTGCACAGCAGAGCGCCACATGATGCAAGCAGAATTCAAAAATGTGAACTTCAGTAAGGACACATTATGTTCCAGTTTTTGTAGAAGTAGATTAAATTGAATTGTGGAGGAGTGAGTAAATTTGCTAAAAGCACAATAAAGTGAATCAGCATAAACGTTGCATCTTTTTGTGAGGAAAAGGAATTTGAAGCTGTTCAGTAAAAATAGAATTTGGTAGGGATACTTACATCATTTTAGCAGTATATAGAGCTCCCACAGGGAACTTCCAAGGCTTTATAAATAATTAGAAAGAACCATCTTATACATTTACCCTGAAAATGCTAAAAATAATAGTTTAGATTTTAATGTAAAACATTTAATCATAATGACAGCAAACTGAAAGCTAACCTCACTTCCCTGTTACATTTAACTTGGAATATGTGGTTCTTTCTCCCACCAGAACTCGTATTAACTCTGCAACAGCTATAGATAGCATATTTCTAGACTTGGAAAAAATTCAAAATTATACCATAATTCCTATTGTAAATTGCATATCAGATCATGATACTCGGGTATTGTTGATGCCTGCCATAGCTAGCAAACAGATTGATAATAGAAAAAGTAAAATTACAAAAAGAATAATTAGTGATAAACACATCAATTAATTTAAACTGGTGTTAAAAAACGAAAAATGGTCTATTCCAACACTCAGTAAATGACAAATTTGAAGAATTCCTTAAAATTGCTCCTTTGTTATATTTAATATTTATTAACAACCTGCCATATTATCTTAGCAAAGACTCTATAGTTGTGCTTTTTGCAGATGATACCAGTGTACTTATATCTTCAAGTATTTATATTACAAAAATAGGTCATGCATATTATTTGTGTTGTTGGGTCCCGCCATTCCAGTAGATCCTTGTTCAAAACCCAAAAAATTCTTACTCTTACTGGTGAATACGTATATTCTCTCTTGAGCTACCTTACAGATAATTATGATAATTTCACAACAAACCTTGCTGTGCATGACCACAATACAAGACATGCAGGCGATTTGCATAGATCAGCAAAAAGCTTAAAAGTGTTCCAGAAAGGATCTTACTATTCTGCAATAACAATTTATAATAACCTTCCATACTGCTTGAAACTATTAGGTGAGCCTAATTAATATAAAATCTTTAAGAAAGAGTTAGTCTTTCTTATATACTCACTCGCAATATACTATGGAAGATTTTTTAATATGTCGTGCAACATATAAATGTTCAATACATAGGGCAGATGGTATATGATGGTGACAAACTTATTTGTTATTGTCCTACTGTAATGCATGTTGAGATGTTTACTCTTGGAATGGTGGTAGTTTACAAATTTTCATTTCTTAGATAATGCATGGTGTGGAGAGAGAGACAGAGACAGAGAGATTCTTGGTGTTGGGTATGTTAGTTTAAAAGAAAAGTTCTTGGTGCTGGGTATGTTTATTAGTTATGCTGCATATTTCATAATTGTGTGACGTATTCAGTGTCCCTGAGCGTTGCTTACAGTGGGGCCAAATGAACAAACAAACAATTGTGCTATTAACATTTGAAGCTGTTTTCCCTAAGAAAACAATAACCTCAACACGGGTAACAAAGGTCAAACCCTGGGTTACTTCAGTTATAAGTAAGTCCTATGCTGCAAATAAAAGAAATTTGTTCTTATTATATTGTGAGTGTAAAGTAAATTAAAATTAAATTGAGTTTTATTTATGGACGCTCTTTAACTACTATGGTCCTTGCGAGTGTTTTACTAATAATGTTTGTGTATTTGTGTTTACTTCACGCGTTGAAGCCATCTTGTGGCGTGATTCATTTGTTAGGCTTGTTAGCTCCATCTGGTGTTAGCAATTTGCGGCAATATTAATGTTCGTTGGAAAGAATGCTACTGTTATTTTATTTAAATTTGGTTCTCTGTCCTCCGGCTAGCTATTATCTTTTTCTTGGGTCGAGCACTTCTCTTTATACAGGTTGTGTAAACGGAAAGGAATCTTTTATCCAAAGATAACACTGATGAAAGAAATTTTGTTTTACACTTTTATTGTCGAACACGTTAACTATCACATTTACACATTGATCTTGACACTCGCCAAACTGAAACTGTTATAATAACTTCTTACTGATCACTTTTAATCCACGTACTTCAACCTTTTGTATAATTAACTTTACAACACTTTAGATTTTTCATAATTCTGCTACGCGTAACTTGTGAATCTATAGCCGACGTGTAATATTTCTGCTGGACTGAAGGCGACGTGTATCATACAAAATATTTTCGACGAACTGACGGACCGAAGACGACGTGTAGTGTATAAAGCTTTTTGATGAACTGACGGGGTCTTTACCTCTAACCTACCTTTTATACACTTTCACCCAGATATGCCTAAAGATTATAACTGAACTGCAATTGGCTAATAAAACGCGCCAACATTAGCGTCTATTTTAATATCCAATGAAAATTATGAATACATATGCTCTAGGGAAATGTTCCAGAAGATTCTAAACGCGCCAACATTACGTAACTTCCTCGTTTCCAATAATGATAAACAGCTCACCCCCTCACTGCATTATTGCACGCTATTATTGTCAGTTTCAGTAAGGTGGTATAAACTTCTTTTCAACAATAATTACAATCAATAAACATCTCAAATCAATGTCAATAAAAATGCATATTCATATTACAATCATTATTTACATTTAAGTAATTTGTGATACAAATTACTGCATCATATGCCCCACTAGAAACATAATTATAAATATTTACAACTTGTTTGGAAATTTTATAATTGGGATTTTAGTCTCCTAAATCTTGGAACACACGCTATCACTTTCACTTAACACTTCACACGTATTTAACACACGACATGTTTTTTTTTTTTTTTTTATCTCACCACTACTTACTGGCTCTGGTTTAATGTGTTTAGATATTAATCTGACATCACAAAAAATTTTTTTATAGCAAATACTGTACCCTGAATTATTTAATTACTGTTACAAAATTGTTTACTTTCTTATATTGTTGACAAAATTTATGCATTCAAGAATTTTTGTAATTATTAAACATATTTACCAAAAATATTCACCCTCTACACAAATATATTTACATCTCTTAAATCTAGACACTGTTTCACATTTTCTGTTTGCTACATAAGTATTTGTTTTTTTTTTAATTATTTTTAACCCATTTTTGTTATTTTGTACTTTATTTTAACAATACTCTTGGAATTGTATTTACGTAGTTTTACTTTAATATCATATTAAGTTTTAATCTTTGCATTCTTAATTTTCAAATACTGTTAGTTACAAAAAAAATGTTATTTTCCTTTTTAAAAAAAATTTAATTATGTCCAAAATTTTATTTCTCCTTTCACATGACGTACATATTTATTTAACCCTCTTACGTTCCAATACATTTCTCTGCGAGTCATCTTTAACTATCCAGCATTTACTTTACATCTCATTGCTATTTACCCTCCTGGATCAAATTGTGTGTGGCTAAACATTACTCGTAACCGTATCCTAACCTTCAAATTTTTGTTCATGGATAACCTCTTAAAGGATTCATATGATATTTCGTACCCTGATAACATTTGAAAACAATCTAAAGTTTCCTGAATAACACATCTTTTAACAACTGTCATTTTCAATTCTTCTACTATCTCTTTAATCTGAGAATACTCTGACAAGTCTGTCATAAGCTGTACTGGATTGGAGTTTTCATTTTGAACATAATGGTACTTGTTAATTTCAGAAGTTAGCTTTTGATTATTTACAGGCAAAACTTTAACTTCTTCGTACAATTTATTTCTTTGCATTACTGACTCCTTCTGTATTTCTGATATCTCCCCTCTGAAATTAACTTGCGCCTGATTCACATCTACATTCATAACCTCTTTCATCTCTCTTATCTCACTTGAAATGTTACTCATTCTACTACCTGACTCTGTACATTCTACATCAACATGTTCACTTTTAGTATTAACCTCACTTTCTTTGTTACCTATTTCCCTGCTCATGTCTAGCATTTTCTTTGAAACTTCACCTATCTCATTTGCTATCATTTCCTGATTTTCATCTCTCATTTTTGGCATACTACTATCTGGCTCCATAAATTTCTTTTCAATTTCTTCCCTGTTTTGATCTATTTTCTTTTCTAATTCCTCATTACCCTTTTCCATGTTCTGAGTTAGTTTTTGTTCTAATTTCTCATAACTCTTACTAATATCTTCCTTTAATTCTTTCTTTAACGTTTCAAAAAAAGTTCTCACCATTTCCATCATCATGCCAGCATCAAAATTAACATTTCCTGCTATTCTATTCTGACTTTCTGCACTAACATTTTCACCCTCAAATTCTACATTGTTTGAGCTATTTTCTGTAACCTGTATTGAATTACAGCTAACTGTTACACTATCCCCTTCCATCATTGTTTCTTCAATATTATTAGTAGCCATTGTTTTCTTTATCCTACCGCTCCTAAGGTACATTTAAATTTTTTTTACCCTTTTTTTTAGAATTAACATAACACTTTTCTAACCTTTGTGATGCTATCTGCTGATGTAGCTTTTGATGTCCAGCTTTCTGCCCCTCTCTCCTAGGTTTGTATGTCGCTTCTGCGTCGTATCATGATGAATCTACGTCGTTTTGGTGTTCCGTATTTGAATTCCCCTGTTGCCTTTTAATCTTGGAATTACGATGTCCAATCATCCGCGTAGTCTGTCGTTCCTATAGTTGTTTCTGGAATCTGCGTCTTGTAGTTCAGTTCACTGCTCTATTCACTCCACGTCCTGACTCCTTCTCTCCTTCCTGGTTATTTCACTCCTTTCCTGGTCACTGTGCCCCACGTTAGGCGCCAATTTGCGAGTGTTTTACTAATAATGTTTGTGTATTTGTGTTTACTTCACGCGTTGAAGCCATCTTGTGACGTGATTCATTTGTTAGGCTTGTTAGATCCATCTGGTGTTAGCAATTTGCGGCAATATTAATGTTCGTTAGAAAGAATGCTACTGTTATTTTATTTAAATTTGGTTCTCTGTCCTCCGGCTAGCTATTATGTTTTTCTTGGGTCGAGCACTTCTCTTTATACAGGTTGTGTAAACGGAAAGGAATCTTTTATCCAAAGATAACACTGATGAAAGAAATTTTGTTTTACACTTTTATTGTCGAACACGTTAACTATCACATTTACACATTGATCTTGACACTCGCCAAACTGAAACTGTTATAATAACTTCTTACTGATCACTTTTAATCCACGTACTTCAACCTTTTGTATAATTAACTTTACAACACTTTAGATTTTTCATAATTCTGCTACGTGTAACTTGTGAATCTATAGCCGATGTGTAATATTTCTGCTGGACTGAAGGCGACGTGTATCATACAAAATATTTTCGACGAACTGACGGACCGAAGACGACGTGTAGTGTATAAAGCTTTTTGATGAACTGACGGGGTCTTTACCTCTAACCTACCTTTTATACACTTTCACCCAGATATGCCTAAAGATTATAACTGAACTGCAATTGGCTAATAAAACGCGCCAACATTAGCGTCTATTTTAATATCCAATGAAAATTATGAATACATATGCTCTAGGGAAATGTTCCAGAAGATTCTAAACGCGCCAACATTACGTAACTTCCTCGTTTCCAATAATGATAAACAGCTCACCCCCTCACTGCATTATTGCACGCTATTATTGTCAGTTTCAGTAAGGCGGTATAAACTTCTTTTCAACAATAATTACAATCAATAAACATCTCAAATCAATGTCACATAAAAATGCATATTCATATTACAATCATTATTTACATTTAAGTAATTTGTGATACAAATTACTGCATCATCCTTAGCATCCCATTCTATATTGGGCGTGAAAGATCGGTAATTTTGCTCAGAGGCCTCTTTATCAGGCTTGAGGTTCTTTTATGTGCCGTAAACCTACGACACGGGACCACCGGCTTTACTTCCCTTCCGAAGGAAGCCATGCTACGGATTTTTACGTCCGAAAAAATCTATCACCCTCTGCCGGGTTTGAACCCGTGACCTTGGGAACTAGAGGCTAGCATGGTAGCGCTAGTCCACGGAAGACGACAATGAGCAGTGAAGGGAGAAGGTTATGTTTGCAGGGAGTTCTGTCACTGAGAAGAAAAGTGAAACAAGTGTCAATAGGAGTAGAACTTGCTGTATACAGAATATGAATAGATCTATTTATGATAAAGAAATTTATGAGAGGTAAAATGGAGCAAAACATAATGATGAATTGATTAGTGCTTGGAACCATAATACTTATGCTATTAATGATAGGTGAGATCGAACTAAACCCAGGACCTGAGGAAATATAAACAATGTTAGGGAAGTTTGAAGAAAAAACTGTATAAAATAAATGGAATGGAAAAATGTACAAAAAACAACCTGAAGCAAGTAGCCAAAGAAACAAAAGAAGATATAGGAAAAGAGGTGCTAGGAATGAGAGAAGTAGATGGGATCATGGAGAGAATGGATGAGAGAAGGAGAAGATTAAATTTGGTGTTCATGGGTGTGAAAGAGAGGAGGGGTTTGGCCAATAGAAGAAGTAAGGAAAATTTTAACGGACAAACTAGAAATGGATCTTGACAGAATGGGAGATCTTGGAGGCATATCGAGTAGCAAGGCAAAGTTGGAGAAGGCCAATAATAGCAACATTTGCAATGTCCATTCTAATTCATGAAATTTTAAGGAGAGCAAAGATGTTATAAGGGAGCAACAAATTTATAAAAAAAGACCTGACAGTAGCTCAGAGAGATTTAAAAAGAAATTTGATCAAGAAGATGATGGAAGCAAGACCAGAAGGCAAACAAGCATTTATATGAAGTCTACATCTCTGGATAGGAGTGGATTTAATGTATGTGGCCAAGGATATATGGAGGAAAGAAATGGAATGGAAGGAAACAAGTCAGCACAAAAGGAGTGAACGAGGCTAGTCAACATCTGCAGCAGATATGCGGATGACTTAATGGTAGGATCTATAACAGTAGTTGGGTTACAAAGGGCAATAAATGAAGCTCAGAAATTCTTTGAAGAATGGGGAATCAGAATAAATATAAACAAGTCAAAAGTTATGGTTTTCAAAAAAGGAGTTAAACTGAGAAAAGAAGAAAAGTGGGTACTAAACAAGAAAGGATTAGAAGATGTCACAGAATTTGAATATTTATGAGTGAGACTGAAGAACAAAGGAGAATGTGAGGCACATAGTAGAAAAATAGAAGAAAAAGGGAGGGCTGCAATAACAGGAATAGGAATATGTAAATACAAGCTAGAAATGACAACCAAGTGGCTGGAAAGAATGTACAAGGTTCTAGTGGAATCAAGAATGCTTTATGCAGTAGAGACGGTGGGGGGCACAGATGTAAGAGAAAAGGTAGCTCATATATTCAGAATGTTCTGTAAAGAACTATTAGGGTTACTAAGAGAAGTAGCTTTAGTAGAACTGTGAAAAACAAGAAGGAAAGGAATAATAAAATTCTGGTATAGATGTTTAGTTACAGAAGAGGGAGAAATCTTGAAGTTATGTTTGCAGCAGCATAAAAGCTTAGAGAGCATAAACAGTTGGGCATGGATAGGAAGAATTATGGGGAAAATAGGAATGGAAGACACATGGAAGGTAGAGGAAAGGAATGAAAGTGATGTAGGTAAACTTGTAAAAAGCAGTGTAGAAGACATAGTCAGGAGATATGGGGAAGTTTAGAAAACAAGAAATCATTACGATTTTATAAACAAATAAAAATAAATGGGGACAAGAAGATTACTGTAACGGACAAGAAAAAGGGGGGATAGCTTGGATGAGAGCTTTATGGAGAAAAAAGGTTTGGGAGGAAAAGATAGAGGGGAAAATTGTAGTGACAAAAATGTTAATGGGAAAGGAAAATTAGAAGTATAGGTGAGTGTTTATAGAAAGCCAAAAAAAAGGGGGGGTGAGAAAAGTAAGGAGTATGAGAAAAGAAGACAGAGGGAAGGAGGGGGATAATTAAGATAAAGGGAAAGGGACGAGAGCTACTAAGCGGGACAAACAGCCTGGGTGCCATTCAAGCCAAGATAGCAACAAGGCTAATTAAATTTGTACATAATTTAGGTTAGACAAATGAAAAATTGTGAAAGTTATAAGGAAGTTACACAAATAAAGTCATTCTATTTCACACAAGTAATGATTCAAACATTAAAGCACACTACGAAACATACTGTAAGAATGCTTAAAAGAGTAATTAATGAAGCAAAAAGTAGGTATTGTGCACTAGCCATTGATGAATCCAATAATAAAATTAAAACAGTATGGAATGGAATAAAAACTAAAACAGGGAGAATAATTCTAATAATATTACTCGCTTAACTATTGGAAATAAAGAAGTCAGTAATTACTGTGCCACTGCTAATGCCTTAAACACATATTTCCTTAATGCAGCTAAAAGTAAAACAAACCGATCTGACCCAAACTCAACTGCACTTAAAATGCTAAAAAAGACATATGCCAAAATCAATTGTAAATTTAAGATGAACTCCACAACCCCCAGAGAGATAGAAAAGATTGTTAGCTTATTGAAAAGCAGAACTTCTCATGGGTGGAATGAATAAGTACCAAACTGTTAAGATATTTCCTGCTAGAGTTGAGTAAGCTCATAGTCATATATGCAATCATTCCCTTTTTAAGGGATGTTTCTGGAGAAAATGAAACACACAATTGTTTAGGCTTTATACAAAAAGGGGACAAAAGCCTGACTTCCAATTACAGGCCCATCTCTCTTTTGACAGCCTTTTCTAAAGTAATGGAAGAAGCTATATATAATCCGCATAAAATACATGAAGTTCAACAACATTCTTTCAGCATCCCAGTTTGGATTTAGGGAAAAAAAATGTCAACAGAAAATGCAACATACATGCTCACTTCTGAATTTATTAGCAGCCTTGGATAATAAGGAACTACCATTAGGAATATTTTGTAACTTAGCTAAGGCATTAAACTTCAGTGATATCTCTATAAATTGGTTCAGATCTTACTTAAATAGAATCCAGAAAACCAGAATCAGTGGTTGTGATTCTGAACCAGCTATTACTACTGAACCATTCCACAAGGTTCTTTACTCTGCCCTTTTATTTTTAATATTTATAAATGACCTGCCATATTATTTTAGCAAAGATTCAATAGCTGTGCTTTTTGCAGATGATACCAGTGTGCTTATATCTGAAAAGTCATATCAGCAATTAAGAGATTTTGTCAGTAAAGTGTTTGAACAGCTCAACGTTTGGTTTGAAGCTAATAAGCATTCATTAAACTATGAGAAAACAAACTGTTCAGTTTCAAACAAAGCATAAACAAGTGAATGAATTAACAATCAGGTACAACAATTACACCATAAATAAGGTATTTGATACAACATTTCTTGGGCTTCAAGTATATGGAGAGCTCAGCTTGAGAAAGGAGATAAAAATCATGCCTAAAACTCTGCTCAGCATGCTTTGCCTTAAGAAACTTAAAAATCTGCTTACCCAAAGTGCCTTAAGAACACCATATTTTGCCTACTTTCACTCCCTGTTGCGACATGGAATAATCTTCTGGGGTACTTTGGTACACATCAAGTAAGTATTTATATTATAAAAACAGGCCATACACATTATTAGTGGTTTTGGGCGCCATCATTCCAGTAAGCCCTTATTCAAAGCCCGAAAAATTCGTACTGGTGAATACAAGTATTCTCTCTTGAGCTACCTTACAGATAAGTGTGATAACTTCACAACAAACCTTGCTGTGCATGATCACAATACGAGGCATGCAGGTGATTTGCGTAGACCAGCAAATAGCTTAAAAATGTTCCAAAAAGGATGTTACTATTCTGCAATAACAATTTATAACCACCTTCCATGCTACGTCAAACTATTAGGCAATCCTAATCAACGTAAAATCTTCAAGAAAGATTTAAAGGCTTTCTTATATAGTCACTCCCCATATACTGTGAAGGAATTTTTTAATATGTCGTGCAACAGGTGAATATTTAATACATAGGGCAGATTGCATGCGATGGTGATTTACAATTATTTGTTATTGTCCTGTGATGCATGTTTTAAAGTTTACTGTTGAAATGATGATGTTTACAAAAAAAATTGTTCTTGGTGTTGGGTATGTTATTAGTTATGTTGCATATCTCATAATTGTATGACATGTTCAATATCCCTGAGCGTTTC
This sequence comes from Deroplatys truncata, assembly GCA_030765065.1. Lineage (NCBI taxonomy): Eukaryota > Metazoa > Arthropoda > Insecta > Mantodea > Mantidae > Deroplatys > Deroplatys truncata. Next base: position 490,540,525 of record CM060990.1, read on the forward strand.
TCACAGTGGAGCCAAATGAACAAACACAAACAAACAAACGAACAAACAATACACTTTCTTCACATTCATCATTGTAGTCACTTTCATGGCCACTATCTCTGGTTCCCAAGGTCGCGGGTTCAAACCCGGTAGAGGGCGATGGATTTTTTTGGGCGTAAAAATCCTTAGCACGGCTTCCTTCGGAAGGGAAGTAAAGCCGGTGGTCCCGTGTTGTAGATTTACGGCACGTAAAAGAACCTCAAGCCTGATAAAGAGGCCTCTAAGCAAAATTACCGATGTTTCATGCCCAATATAGAATAGGACGCTAAGAACCATGGTAGTTAAAGAGCGTCCATAAATAAAACTGAATTTCTGGCCACTATCTGTCTAAACCTCAACAACCAACTTGCTGATTCTTTCAAACTATATTTCATAAGAGTGGATCCCTTATCCCCCCCACCCCAACACACCCATCCCACCCACACCGACTGAACGTAACAAACTGGCAGGACTAATAGAAGCTGAAAGTTTAAAAATAAGAAAACCCTTGAGACTAAACTGTTGTATGACTACAACAACTTACCGGTGCCATTTCTGCTAACATGACAGTGCAGATAATTTCAAACACTGTTGCTTGCTTGCTTGCTTGCTTGCTTGCTTGCTTGCTTGCTGTTAGTCTGCATTTATTGACCATTCCAGTACTGCTGCACAAGTTCAAGTGAAACAAAGGAATAATGCAATACTATTGATTACAGTAAGGTACTCAGTTCATGTGATTCCTGAGTTCAAAGAGCTTAAAGAGAAAAAAAAAATACTATCATACATTGAATTTCTTTATACTTTGCATCAGATTTATACAAGTAATTTGCATTTTAACCAAACTAACTTAAAAGAATACTTTCATTTAAAGAACAGAGAGGAACACTAAACTAAGAAGAATGCTGGAGAAACATCAATCTGCAGTGTAGAGTAAAAAAGGTGACTGTCATTCAGAATCATGTTATTTAGTTGTTGCGGATGGAGCCCTATGCTCTTCTGATTTTGAAGTGGTTCCTTGCATAAAGTAGGAAGCTGTCTTCATGGCAGTAGATGAACCTTGTTAGGAAACTTTGGAATATCAACATAAGGGCAATTAAACTCTAGCCTGATATGAATCAGTCCTTGAGGTACATACCCGATTTCTGTCTTTAACTGTAGGGTCTCCTACTTTGCGACATGGCCGTATTGACTCATACTTATCAAAGACCACACTGCAGAACTCTTCACAAAATCATGAATCAATAAATAAGTTTCATATGAAAATGTTTTTTTCCTCAATAGCTTTGTTATTCTCATATAGTTGTGTGCCAGGCAAATTTCTTGATTTTTTTGTCTTCCCTTATATGGTGGCATGAACAAAATCACTCCATTTGAGTATGATGTTTTTTCAAGAATTTCTGAGCACTTTATCATACACAGCAAAGTTAATAGAGTGTTTGATATTACAGAGTTGCAGTTCTGAAATTAACATACATCACTATAAATAATAAGAGGTATTGCTGATTATTGAGATTTTTCTTTCTGTCGAGAAGACATGTGGCAAATTAGGAAGTTGTCTGTCCTACCTCATTCTCTGAAAATAAGTAAACTTTTGCCTCATGTGTACTTATGACAGGCAAGTTTGTAGAACAGAGCCAAGGGCATAGGCAAGGAGTGGGCAAATGCCCTTCTCTGGAATTAGCAATCACTTTTTATTTGGTTGTTGTTATTATGTTCTTACTGTTGTCTTCATCATTGCCATATTTAGAGTATTTTATAATCTGTAACAGCAGCTATTTCTGTTTTTAGGTCTGTGATTCATTGACAAGTGACTGTATTTTGCAGTACAGTGGTTCAAGATATTCCCTTGTGTGAGTTTCATTTAACCAAGTCTGACATAGCATTCTGCAGTGAGTTTCATGTTGTTTACTGTAAACAGTTTGAAACAAAAGCCATGCACCAGACCTGCAATTTCTTGTGCAGTTGAATGAACAAGGAAATTTAATGCTCTCTTGCTAACTTGTAAAGAACATAACAATGCAACAACACTCACATAGTCATGACTTAGCAGTTATTTTGTGCTAAGGCCCGAGTTACTTTGTTTTCTTGTGGTGTGTTCACCTCAGCTCTAAAACACGCTTATTCTTGTGCAGGCGATCAAGAATTGTGTCGCGGTATTGACAGTGATTACTGTAAGTGTTTTATTTATACTTTTGTATCCATCATGGAATTAGGACTTTTTTTAAGGGAAAGAAGATGAGCAAAGACGATGCTTCACAGGTTTTTATTGCTACAGCCACCACACCTAAGGATAATTCTGTTTGTGTTAACTCGATACCAGAAGAAGGAGCAGCATGAACATCAAATTCAGTGAACGACGAAAATAATTACTTGCAGGGAGTAGTGTTAATATTCTGGATGTAGGTTTTATTTAAACTACAGTCAAACAATACACACTGACGTAAGTTATGAACTTATCAACAGTCCTTGGACACTTTCCATAACATACAACTTCAAATCAGATGTAGCAGTAGGGAATCGGCAATTCCAATTATATTGGCTTGCTGAATACTCATCTTTCGCTGGTATATTCCGCTAAACAGCAAGGTGATTTATGTTGACATTGTGTGATTTTTCAACCAAAAGTGCATTGTGGTATTCAACATGCATTTATAGTGCTCACTTTTACTAAACACAAGAATTACCATGAGGCAGCGTGGGAGCATATTAAGAAGTAATTTTGGCATTTTGGGCTGTAAATAAATCTAACATGTTCATGTATGTGATGACTAGGGTCCAGATCTTTATGCACTCAAGCTTATTCAAATATGCATGCAATTATGCATAAAAAATGTGGAAAATATGCACACAAAATAAAAAACATGCACTTTTATTACTCACCTATTTACATGCATCAGTTATTACAAAACATAGCATCACAATAGACAACAAGCAGTTCTCAAGATTTTCTGAAGACAAACTATGTTATTGGTCAAAATAAGTTTGTAGGCGGAGAATGATCTTTCTACATCAACTGACGTGATTGGACAGTATTTATACACTGGCGCTGAAGGTTGAGAACGTTCATCTGGCAAAGGAACCCTAACTCCACTCAAGTACTGACTGATTGATTGAACCTTCTTTTACTCCAGGATTTGAGTTCAACACACTTTGTAACTTGCATTTAATCTTTTCCCCAATCTCGCCTGGAGCAGTATTCAATGAACAAACTGTTTTCTGAACAATATCGAGTGAGTTGTGGAAGGGTGTACCAGAAGATTCTAAACTCTCAATGGCTTTTGAAAGCTTAGAGAAATGTGTATGGATGAAATTCACATCTTGATGAACACTGTCACTTTCAAACACAACTTTTGCATCATGGACACACGCAGTATTATCTTCAGGTTTTGTAACTCCTTTTTTTACTTCGTGAGAATGTTTCTGATAAAGTGGAACTGCAGATAACCATGTACCCCCACCTAGTTAGGGAAGGTGCAGGTGGCAGAGGAACTACAGGTAGACAATCTTGGTAGAACTGGACACAGGTTGGTGCTTTCAGAAACAGTTTCTTCCCACTTGCAATCATGTTGTTTACAGCTGGAAACGGTGCACATATTTCTTCTGCAACACGGTGTAGTCCACACGCTAAGCACGTTATATGCATTAGGTTGGGATAAAACACTTGGAGGGCCTTTGTTGCTTTCCACATATATGAAGCTGCATCTGTGAGTAATACAACTACTTTGCAACAATTATTCTCAACTTCAGATGGCCACAATAGTTGTAGAGAATTATTTACAAATCTTCCTATTGTGCAGTGGTTGGTTTTCTCTAATACTTTGCATGCAAGAAGAGGAGGCTTTCCAGGTTCGTCTGGATGCAGCTTACCGACCACAAAATTTGCTACGTATCAGCCACATGAATCAGTTGTCTCATTCACCGAGTTCCAGACAGAGTTATTTGCAATGTCAAAGCGGATGGATTCCAGGGTATATTCATATAGTGGAGGTAGATAATTTTTTTTCTAAGAGTTGATTCATCTGGGATATTTTGATTTACACAATGTTTTTCTAGAAATGATCACAGAGCTGGATTGTTTAATTTGTTCCATGGAATGTTGCTGCATATTAAAGCCTTAAAAAGATCGGCTGAAAGCATGTTAGCAGAGGACTTGGGTTTTACCTGTGTAAGAAGTTGTTGTGTGCTGCTCTTCTTCTCCTTTGCTGTAGTATGTGCAGTTGTTTTTGAATGTTCAAGTTGAAATTTCTTCTGGCACGCTATTTCTTTTGGGCAAACTTGAAAATACACTATAATAGCATCTGTTGAATAGTCACTATTACCTGACACCCACTGATTTAATAAATATCTTCTGCTGCTTCTTTCTTTAGGCATTTTCAGAAACAAAAAATGAGTTGCATCTATTACTGAAAACACTAGCACAGTGAATGAAGATCCAGGCTTCTTGACCAACCCTGTGAGATACTGTCTGCTGTCATGCTGAAAGGAATCCAGGAAACCCCCAACCACTTCCCTTCCCTATTCTAAGCTGTGGAAATAAGGTACCATTACACAGAGTTGAAAATAGCAACTAGTAAGGGATGTGCAAAACTTTTTTTTAAAAGAGATTCTTGGAATTGTACATAATTTCAAACAGATATGCCAAAAAAGAAGCTTTTGCATTTAGAACATGCAATGACCCTTTAAATATGCATTTTTAAAAAATCTGGGTCCTAGTGATGAAAAACAAATCACTCAATGTGGCACAACAGTTAGAGCATGCATACAAAAGAGCAATTGAAGAAAAAAGGCAAAAGCTTTATCCTATAGCTTCTTGGATTATTTGTTATGGAACTCGTAACCTACCTCTTTGTGGTAAGAATTCATCTTTTGGCATTTTCCATGATCTATTGGATTTTAGAGTCGATGCTGGGGACATCATCTTAAAAGATCACCTCGGTACCTGTAGCGAAAATGCTAAATATTCTGTTGAAATTCAAAATGCACTACTTACACTCCGCGGATAGATTGTTCAGAAGATGTTGATTTCCTTACTCAATGAAAGTAATGCATGCTCAGTGCTAGCTGATGAATCTGCAGATATAGCAGGGAAAGGGCAGTTCTCTATAGGGGTGCACTTTGTGGACAGCAATAGCAGTTCTTATATTGTTTGGGAGAAGAATTTCTTGGCTTTACATCACTTAATATCTGAGTGCTAACAGTATAGCAGGCACCATTACTACATTTTTAAGTGAAACTGGTGTTGACATGGACAAGCTTGTTGGCTAGAAATATGATGGTTGCTCAGCAATGCTGGTAAGGAAAATGTAGCATAAAAGCTTATTAGAGATAAATATCCAAAGGCTCTATTTTTCCATTGCAGTGCTCATAATCTTAATTTAGCAGTCAATGACCTCAACAGTGTTCCGGAAATAAGAAAGTGCATCGGAACAGTGAAGGAAGTAATCAAATTTCTCCAAGAAAGTCCACTTCGAAGAAAATTGATCCCAAATATACCTCTTATGTGAAACTAAGTGGACTGAAAATATAAAGACATTAGTACATTTTCAGAGTATTTTGCGTTCATTACTGAAGCTCTCTGGACATTTTCAGTTTATGGAAACAACAAAACACAACAGTATGCGCATATGCTGTTTTGCTCAGCCTCGACTTCTGTATTTCTGGTGTCATTACACATTATTGCAAAATAATATTCTTCCAAGTTGTATCCCGTGGCTAACATTCTTCAGGGAATTGAAATTGATCTTCCCAATGTGCAAGAACACATATTGCAGCTAGTAGCTCTGTTTGAGGATCACAGAAAGAGAGTACTTATAATCTTCAGCAACTTGATGAAATCCGTGGAAGACATTTCGGGTAAACTAAATATAGAACTGAGTGTGCTGCGAAAAGTGCCTAGACAAATACACTGGTCTAACGATCCAGGAGATATGGAGGAGCAGTTCAGATGTTCTATATTCTTTCCCTATTTAGACTTCCTAATCATATTCCTAAAAATTTGTTTTTCTTCGTGCAATTACAATGCTTTTTCTCTTATGGTACTCCGTCTTCACTTGAGGAAAGCACTTTTCTTCAATGATCACATTGGATTGACACTTCCTGCTACAACATGTGCCGTAGAACAGTCATTCAGCACTCTCTGCCGTGTAAAAACTTGGCTCCAATCAACAATGTGTGAAGAACATCAGAATGGTCTTTGTCTTCTCACATTCATCGTGAAAGGGTGAATACTGAGAAACAAACATTTATTGGTGAGGTCATCAATAAGTTCGCATAGCAGCCTTGTCGATTTCAGCTGGCGTTCAAAAATCCAGAGGATGAAAGCGAAAGCATCAAGGTATGCGGTTAACATTATTTTCAGGAGAATTTGATTTGTAACTACACTGAGATTTTAACTCTCAGGATTTATTTAAATTATGGTTTTAATTTCAGGATTTGTTGTAGATTTTAGTAATGAAGTAAGAATTAACATGTTCCATTTGCAGCCTAGTGGTTAGCCTGTCAACCTCCATATTCAAGAGTTACCGGTTCAATTCAGTGTGTTGAAGGGATTTTTATTACATTTTATTCCCTGGCAAGGAGAAGGCATATTACGTATTATGTGTGTGCACATGTGTGCCTGTGCACTGGTGCATATTTAACCCACAATAATACACCTTGACGTAACAACATAAGCAAGTTAGGAACACCAGCATGGTTTTGTTTCATGCAAGTAAACATTACACATGTAAAATACAAAACCATGGATGTAAGAAAAGAAAATGTATTCCGAGGAATCCATGTCCTATAAAATATAAACAAATGGGATTTTATAAAATAATAAATGTTACAATGATACATACATATAGGTGTGTGAAACATAGTCATTTGTTTTGAGCTAAAGGCACTGTTCTATTATTTTGTGAAATAGGCTTTAGTTTCAAAGCTAAAAGGTGCTGATATGATTGTAGTACTGAAAGGCATAATAACAAGATAGTAAATAAATGCATTGCATTACATTTTGGGGTTTTTGCAACACATGCTCTTGCATTCTGGTAATCAGTTGACTTTTTGAAAACAGTCCTAAAAATAGTAGATATAGTTTTAGGAAACAAATAATCTGCACTAACCTTAATTTTGCACTGATTTCAACCATATTTGAAATATATAGAAAGTTTGCTAAGAACTCTTAAGTAACAAAATCTCAACTCTTTATGTGCATTTGGTATGCATAAAAATTGAGATATTTTAGGATGTCCTCGCTGCAAACTAACCTTAACGTTGTACCGAATTTAACCAAATTTGAAATGGGACGGCAAATTTTCTCCAAATCCCTATATAAAACATCTCAGCGATTGGTCGTCCTCTGTGGTGCAGTGGTTACCATGCTAGCCTCTAGTTCCCAAGGTTGTGGGTTCAAACCCGGCAGAGGGCGATGGATTTTTTCGGGCTTGAAAATCCTTAGCATGGCTTCCTTTGGAAGGGAAGTAAAGCCGGTGGTCCCGTGTTGTAAATTTATGCTACGTAAAAGAACCAAGTCTGATAAAGAGGCCTCTGAGCAAAATTACCGGTCTTTCACGCCCAATATAGAATGGGACACTAAGGACCACAACAGTTAAAGAGCATCCATAAATAAAATTTAATTTAATTTCTCAGCGATTGACGAATAATTACTCAAATTTGATTTCAATACAGAAATATTGGCTTCATTTCAACAATACAATTGTTAGTACAAAACGAACAGGTCTAATTAGATGTAATACACAAATACAGAAATCCTAATTATTACACGAGTACGTACCTAAACTAAATTTTGGAATTGTAAACATAGTATATTCCTTAAGAAAGCTTATAAAGTAATTTATTCCTAGATATTCTTCCACTGAATAAAAACAGCCCTATATTAGGAATTTTTTAAAATCTTTTTTGAAGACTGTTAAGGTTTTAACTTCTTTTTAAATAGTGGGGAGTTTATTAAACAATTGAATGCCATTATAATATAAACTTTTTTCATATAGGATTCTTTCATGACCTGTAATGTGCAGTTTAGATTTATTTCTTGTATTATAGTCATGACTATCAGCATTTGTGTTAAAACTATTTTGCTGCTTATACATTGTTACCAGAGTTCCAGGATGTAAGCATGGCCGGAACCCTACTTACAACCTGGGGAATTCGAAGTGATAATTGAAGGAGTAGCCGGTAGCTGGCCATGCAGACCCATAGGGAGGGATGCTAGTTCCTCCTTCTTGACGAGCTTCCAGATATCTTCTTTCTGGTCGTAGAAGAATCCTGCCAGCCCGAGCTTGCTCAGAATTAGTTGGATGTTGAGCATGGTTTCACTATCTGACTTAGCTCTACCATTGCCCCCTCTAATTCAGATAGTTTGGTGTGGATGTTGAGAAGCACCGCCTGCATATCCTCCAGCTTCCGCATTATGGCAGAATCGGAGGCGACAAAGTGAGCCTGTGAAGTGATCTGTGTGTGGGTGTTGGCCAACTGATGCTCTGGATGAGATGTGTTGAACTGCGGTGGTGGTGTAAAGTTCTGCATAGTTGTAGCTTTGTTTGGCGATGGTCTACGTGGGTAGAGTGGGCAGATGGCCTGATCGGTGAAGTGTCCTTTGCCTCCACATGAGGCGCAGAAGCGGCGGCGATGAGCTAGGTCGTGTGCCCGGCAGTCAGCGGTGAGTGTTCCGTTGCCGCAGTAGTGGCAACGGGTTGCGGCATCACATGAGTCGGCGGTGTGGCATTGGGCAGCCATAATAGCTGGCTTCAAGCGACAGGGTTTGCCCTAACAAGGGAAGCCCTTCTCCCAAGGCAGCCAAGTAGTCGCTCTCCACCAAGAACTCCAGCCTGGGCAGCAGTGTCAAACCTCGATCATTCCTGATTCTCGTGGCCCTGGCCGCAGATGGCCAGAAGTACTGTGCGGTGCTGAGGAGCAGTGTTGCCGGGAGTTGGTGATGCACACCCCGGACGGCGGCAGAGAAGCGTTGCGGAGGGCGATTCGGCGGTGTGTGATTGGTCGAGTTGATGGGCAAGCGTGCGTTGGATGCTTCGGCTGTGCTGTTGACTTCCTTTCCTTTTGGGAGGAAAGCTTGGCAGTTGTGGAGCTGGTAGTCTTCTTAACCATGTTGAATCCTCCAGAGCTTGAAGCGAAGTCCCAATCGGAGGCCGGAGAATGGCACTCTCATATAGTGGGGTTGTGCAGGGCTTACTGTGATGTCCTGTGCGGTGATTGGCTCGCATCTCTAGGAGTGGTTGGGTTTGGTGAGGTATTATTACATCTGTGGTTTTTGTCTAAGTGTTTCTCCAAAACAGGTGTCCAGCCTTTATGCATACGGAGAGCTTCTTCTTTCTGGTTAAAATTGTTCTTATGTTCATAAATTTCTTTGGCCCCCCTCTGTAGTCGAGCTTGGTATAAATATACAAACACAAGTAAAACAGAAACATTTTATATCAACTAAAGTGCTAAACCTAAATTTACAATCTAATAGGTCTAACATCCATCTGTATATGGCTTCCTTATACAGAACCCCAAAGTTATCTGTATAATGAAGCCCCCACATTTTTACATTCCACTATTGAACTTTTTCATCAATTTATATCTCAATTCTCTCATCTTTCTTAACTGCTCTAATCCATTTCTCCCTTACTTTTCCTAAATATTCTCCTGTCATTTTATTCCTGTTTTTTTTTTTTTTTTTTTTTTTTTTTTTTCATACCAGTTAGCATTTTAAATGCTATAATTTCTTTCTGTAATTTGTCCCATCTTCACCCCATCACATTCTAATAAACAATGAAATACTCCTTCTAGCTCCCCACACATAATACACTCTTCTTCATTATCTCCTCACAAACACTTTAAAATCAATTCTCCTGATCACATCCATGCAAGTCCTTCCTTTCCAAATTTATCACAACACTCCATATATTTCTCTCTTCCCGAATACTTTTTAATTACTCTATATAATTACTCTTACCTCTAAAACTAACCCAAATCCCTTACCTATCTATTATCTTCAATTCTTTGCCTAAACTTCCTTTGAAAACCCTACTTCACTTTGATCTCTAAATTTCCATGGTTACCCATTCAGCTATTACTTCTCATTACTTCCATTTGTAATTTATTACACTCTTTTTAAAACATTGTGATACTGTAATTTCAAAATCCTATGCCAATGTTTAAAAATTATCTCTCATCACCTCAGCCATTGCCACTCCCTTTGGTGAAGCTTTAGAGCTTTAAACAATCCCAATCTCTCTCTGTAAAACATCCTGTGAATTAAGTCTATTTTCAACCATCTCTTTGAAGGTCCACACACTTCTTTTAACCACTTCCAAAGGCTCCCCATTCAAAACCCATCTCTTGTCTCTCTTTAATTTACCTGATTTTTTTTAAACATTACCATTTTCAACTTTTTTTCTATAATGAGACAGTGTGAATTACACTTTAGAATCCTTTCCACAATATCAATAAATAAATTAAACAAAACTGTACTCAATTTGCAACCTTGTCTCAAACCCTCTTTTTGAATCAACATCATTGTAATCCCATTTCCTACACACGTAACACACAAGTTAACCCCATCATACAACTTTTGACCCTCTGAAATACACCCTTGACTCACACTCTTACTCATTTTATACACCAGTATATGTCTTCTAATTGTATCAAATGCCCTTTCAAAGTCAGCAAAAAACATACACACTACCTCTTTTGTTCCTCACATACTTGCTTACTGTAGTTTGGATTATCATTATATTACCAATGGCCCTTCTGCCTTTTCTAAATCATGCCTGATATTCAACTTCCGTTCTAGTCATTCCTGTAATCTGAGAGGCATTATGCCAGTATAAATTTTACCTAAAATAGATAAACTGATTCATCTATACTTCTCTGGACTATTCAGATCCTCTTTTCCTTTAAATAGCGGTACAGTCATACTTATTTTCCACTTTTCAGGCATTACTTTGCTCATTTTCATCTTGTTAAATAAATTTCTCAGTATCCTTCACCCATCGCATGGCTTATAAAATATTTTCAAAATTCGGAATTCCATCTATACCGGCTGCCTTATTGTTTTTTAAAATTCTAATTTGGTATTCAGTCTCATTACTTGTAATAATTTTCTTATCTAAGTATTCAGTCTTTGTTGCTTTTTTATTCAAAATCAACTCGCTACTTTTAACAAATTCCACACCAACCAAACTTTCAAAATCTTTTTTCCATTCATTTAGTGTAATCACATTTCTTGTTCTATTTTTCTTGTAAATACTCTTCATAATTGCTCATACTTCTTTTTATCTTTTATTACTGCATCCTTTATAAAGGAGACCTTATTAAGTTCATGCAATTGCATAAACCCTTGATTGAAGTGTGTAAAATCCTTTGACCTGCAAGTGGCTTGCAGTCACACACCAGATGTCAGCCTTACTATTTCATCTGTCTTTTTGCATCTCATACAAGGTGGATCAACTTCTTTACTCACCTTGTATAAGTGTTCCTTGAGACAGCCGTGTCCTGTTAACATTCCAAATGTCCAACAAAGTTGGACTCTGTTCATAGAAAGAGTGCTGCAATTGTCTAGATCAGGAGTTGTTATTTTCAAGTACCTATGTCCATCAATTGATTCCCAATGCTACTCCTTATGTTTTTCAGCAGTCCATCCATCGATAACCCCTCGAACATATGTATAGGATAATCCGAAAAAGGGTTCTGGTCTGTTTGGTGGAGTAGCTGATCCTTTTTTAGTCAAACCATCTGCCCTTTCATTGCCATGAATTCCCTTGTGTCTTGGAGCCCACAGCAGTGACATTGTGTTGTGTTCAGCCAGTTTCGTGAAGTACTCTCGGCACTCCCAGACAGGTTTTGATTTGACTTGGTTTGCTTCAAGAGCCTTTAGGGCTGTTTTACTGGAAGTATATTAATGTGCCTATTGACATAACCCTTACACATGCTTTCCTATCTGCTAGCCAGTATTGCATATACTTCTACCTGGAAGACAGTGACATATTGACAAAGACCATGTGATAGTCTCTTGCCACAGCCAAAGATTCCTGCACCTGTCCCATGACTACTGTGTTTTTCAAATGGGATGATGTTTGTCCTTGAGCGCGGCCAGAGCGGCAACCAATCGGAGTTCCGCTGTGTTGTCATATTGCATTCGCCGTAAGCTAAGCGTGACGCGTGCTAAGCGAATGTGTGTCTAATACATATAATTTGCGCTAAGACAAAAATTCAAATTTTGCAAAAAGTAACCCACTAGAAGGTAGGGAGTAATTTTCGTAACACAACCGTAAAAACCACATATTTTTAGCTCAAATAGTTTTCATAATACAAACATATAAACATTCCCATATGTTATAATATAACCACGTAAGCACTGTAATGGTCACATTATTTGTATGTATGCATTATTGTATACATTATGTATATATATTTGTAATTATACAGAACTACTGACTTGATGGTGATAAAGAATTATGTTGTAAATTATGTTTGTTAAAGCTGAGAGAGAGCAAACAGCCCACCCAGCTCACTTGTGTTACTTGTAGAATCTGCAGAACGTGAGCCGTCACATGTTTATTATTGTGTGTTGTTTTTAAATCTGGGTTGGAGTTTATTTACCCTACACAGTTAATATCAGTATTCAGTTGTTGTTCAGAGAGCAAGCAGCAAGAGTAAAATAGTGCAATGGCTTATTGTGGTGAATTTAGTGGCGAGTCAAAGAGGCAGGTATTGCGGAGTCAGGCTCGAAGTATTATATTTAGGGTCTACTCGTTTTTTAAAAAATGCAACAATGAGGAACACAGAAATCAACTTGATTTCAAAAATCCTCAACAGCTTACTGCTAAAGTGTGTGGTGTCGGTAAAGCAAGTGTGTCTCGCATTTGCGGAGAGGCAAGAAAATCTGTTCCCAGTGATACTCCAGTGTTTGTATCGCCCAGAAAGCACATTGGACCTCCGAAGAGGATTACAAATTTAACTGACTTTGACAAGGACGTACGCAGAACTGTGTTCGAGTTTTATGACCAAGGTGAATTCCCAACAATACAGAAAATAACTTGTGCCCTTAGAACTAAAATATCATACACTGGTTCAAATTCATCTACTTATAGAATTTTGAGAGGATTAGGGTTCAGGTACAGAAAGACAAATGATGGGCGACAATTTTTAATGGAGAGGAGTGACATTGTTGCGGCAAGAATAAAATTCTTACGCAAAATGCACGAAATTCGAAATTCTTGCGATACGAGACCTATATTTTACTTAGATGAGACATGGGTAAATAAAAACCACACTCAAAATTCAATCTGGCAAGATTCCTCAAAAAAGGGTGGCCTGAAGGTACCTGTTGGAAACGGCAGTCGACTTATCATTTGTCATGTAGGGTCCGCTAAGACCTGAAAGCAAATGGATTTTTCTGTCCAAAACCACCTCAGATTATCACGAAGAGATGACAGCTGATACGTTTAAAGAATGGTTTTTGAACAGATTCCTAAATTATTTAGAAGAGGGAAGCATAATTATAATGGATAATGCACCATATCATTCGGTTATTGAAAACAAAGTACCGAATACTGCCAGTAGAAAGAACCAAATTGTTGAATGGTTGCAAAAAAAGGGGGTTGAATTTTCGGCAACAGAAACTAAAAATGAGTTACTGCAATGAGTACTTCCATTTAAAAACCAGGGAAAAGTGTATCAGCTGGATCAACTTGCAATGGAAATGGGACACGAGGTAATCCGCCTCCCCCCTTATCACTGCCAGTATAATCCAATTGAGTTAGTATGGGCTCAAATAAAATGAGGGGTTGTAAACAGAAATAACACTTTTAAACTGACTGACGTTGAGCGTCTTATTCACGAAGAAATTGACAAGGTAACTGAACAAGACTGGGAAGCCTGCGTGAGACATGCAGAAAAACTACAAGACGACGACTTTTGGAAAGAAATAGGCCATGACGATATTTTGGAACCCATCATCATAAATTTGCAAGACTCAGACGATGAAGACAGTGTCAGTGACGAATTGCGTCTTCACGTAACTGATGACAGTGATACGGATGAGCCACTGGCAGTTCCATTGGATTAAAAGCACAGGTAATTCATAACCTATAATTATATAACACTTAAAAAATATGTACGTAGCATGCGAGTATATTCCCAATTATGAATTTAAACACCGGGAGAATTATAAAAGTTTAGATAATTCAGTTTGGGTTGCTTTACGTCGACCATTCTAGCGACAGGCAGATGTGAGAGTGAGAGGGAAATATGAAAAGAGTGGGGGTAACGAGGTGGCAACGCTGTGCATGCAAATGCACCTCATTCGCTGTAACTCAGAACTCTTCCCATTTGAAACTAATAGTAGTCTTTGATCCATCTGTGAACCACATTGGTCCATGACAGGTCTTCTGAGCAATTCCTTTTTTTATATACACTGCACTCTGCATAGGATACAGAGAATGTTGTTTCAACTGTCTTCCTGGTTGTCATTTTGTCTGGAATCATATTTAAAATATTATCCAGACAACTGTCCCAAGGAAAGTTCAGATATCCATAAGAAGTCAAATTTATATTTTCAATTCCATTACATTTAAGCTTGTAATAACTAAAGACGAGAAATCCATGCAAATGCATGTTTTTATAGGATCATTGGACATAGTTCAAACTTAGTACTTCCATTTCCTTACTTTCTGAATTCCAAATATATGTGCTTTTTCCATACATATTTGCATATTTTGACCTTTTAGGGATAAAAACATGCATAATGCATATATAAGGCATTTTTAGCATAATTATGCATATAATATGCATTATTTTCAGTTTAAATGCATGTTTTAATGGTTTTGAGTAGACACCTAAGTTTTTTGATTTTATGATCCTTATTTTTGCTTCAGGAATCAGGACGGAAGAAAAAAAAGGGGGGGATAGCAGAAATAGAAAGTTAAGATTCTCACAATAGGATGACTTTCCCAGAATTTTACCAATAGCCCTCTGCAGACCGCCTATCATAAAGAGATTTATTTATCTGCAACAATCACCGCAAGTCTTTGATTTTGCAACAATGGAGATTTAGCTTTCTAAGTCCGGTATCATGGCTGACGTGACAAAGACAGCTGCAGAGCAGTTGTGTGGAATTTGAACAAACCTTATTAGCAATTTTGATTCTTCTAAAACTGAAATCATTTGCTAAACTGTCTTCACAGAGAGTGTGTGTGTGGTGTGTGCGCGTGTGTGCTTGCTTGCGTGTGCGTGCGTGAGTGAGAGAGAGAGCACCTTGTAAGTAGTAAATGTTTGTGTATGTTAATGTGCTTCTAATATGCCTCCAATTAAAAGTGCCAAAAGTATACTCTTTGCACAGTGGATAAAAGGAAAGGATTTTATTAGATCAGATGGGGTTGTTCTATTCTGTGATTGTTGTAATAAAGAGGTAAGCTATTCTATTTCCAAAAATTTCTATAGCACTTGTTCGTTGTAAAACATTACAAAATTTATTTTAAATAATTAATTAAATAAGAATGCCAGTTTTTTTAAAAGTCATATCCATCTAGCTGGAAGATCTTTTATAATTTCAGATAAAATGTACTAAATAATTTCAAGTTGAACAGCATGTTGCATTTGCATCACATGTTGCAGGAATGTGAAAAGCAAAAGAACCTGAACACACCAAATCCAGTCATTTATTACTGCTCTCGCACTTAAGACACTGCAGAATAATTTTTACATGAATTTGTGTGATGCTTTTGTAGGAGCAAACATATCACTTGAGAAACTTAGAAATCCAACTCTTAAGGGTTTTTTGGAGAAGCATACATCAAAAGATGTCCCTGATCCCTTGACATTGAGGAAAATTTATGTTCCAAAATCTTATAATCAGGTGGGCCTACATAATGTATTTGCCAAAATAAATTTAATTTTGTGTAAAAATAAATGGAAACTATTTTCACACATGTAAAAATACGTGTTGTTTTGCTAACCAGGAATTGGATAGATTTCATGACGACTTTGGAACTTTAAACTTATGGACATCTGTAGATGGAACAGCTGATCCTATGGGGCGCTATGTTGCTAACCTAATTGTAGGAAGACTAACTGAGGATGGACCTGGTCAACCCCATCTAGTGTGCTGTAAAGTCCTGCAAAAAGCAAATAACTCCACAATTGCTAGTTTATTTGATGATGAATTGCACGAGTTTTAATCAGACATTGTAATTGAATTACATTTTAAATAACTATTTTATTCTCATTTATTTAAGATCCTATTTTATAAATAATTTTCTTAGAAAATGATTCTTATATTTTAGGTATACTGTTGCCAAATAATCTAAATAAAAGCAGAATTCTTTTGCTGTTAAGTTATGTTACTCCTTACATGCTGTAGGCCGGAAAAGCGATTAAAATATTCTACCCAAATATAAAACACATTACATGTCTTGCTCATGGGTTCCATCGTTTTGCAGAAGCAATGTGCTCTTAATTACGACAATGTCAATTTGATATCCTCAACTAAAAAGGTATGTGTAAATTTAGGTTTATATCAGTTTTAATGGTCCCAAAGCTGTAAAAATAAATTAGTCATTTTGATATTTTGTTTTATACAGTGTTTTCAAAAGCCCCTGCACGTGTAGCTGCTTACAAAGAGTGTCTACCTGAGTTATCGTTACCCCCTCAGCCCATCCTTACTAGATGGGGTATTTGGTTGGAAGCTGCAATGTTTTACTCTGACAATTTTGATGCCATTAAATTGGTATGAAATAAAATTGATACATAGTTAATTGCAATAAAATGAATACTTCAGTATTTAATTCTAAAGTAAATACTTCTTTCATTTTAGATAGTAAACAGTTTCTCACCAGATGATGCCATATGTATCAGAGATGCACAAGCAGTATTTGAATGCAGAAATGTGCAACAGGATTTAATTTTCATTAAGAAAAACTTTTCTAAATTGCCCTTTTAATAACAAAACTTGAAGCCACGTGTCTACCACTAGTAGACTCAATGTCAATTGTTGAGGAATTCAATAGATTCCTCAGTCATGTCCAAGGGAAAGTGGGAATAGATGCAAAGAACA
Source organism: Deroplatys truncata (assembly GCA_030765065.1). Taxonomy (NCBI): domain Eukaryota; kingdom Metazoa; phylum Arthropoda; class Insecta; order Mantodea; family Mantidae; genus Deroplatys; species Deroplatys truncata. Next base: position 490,557,602 of record CM060990.1, read on the forward strand.
AACTGAACAGTGTCATAAACAGGAACCCACACTACGGATTCTTTTGTTTAGTGAAGTTATTTTGTGGTGAAAGCATGAATGAAGAACTTGACATGACACTTACTAATATGTTCATTCAAATTTGCACCCATAACTTCTTGTGACATAACTAGGTCATGTTTTGCGTACAAAAATACTTTGGTAAGTGCAGGAACCTCACAGAAAAAAATTTAGAAATATTGTTAGTTGTTAACTGTGCAAAAAGGGAAGTGAATTAATGAATTTGGAACAAAATTATAGTGCATATTTTAATGTATTTTTTGCTTGATCGTGCATGTATTGTAGTTTGATAGTGCATGAATGCATGCATATTTTGGGATTTTATGGTGCATGGAATTCTCACCTTTAGTAATAATTGACCCTAGCCTCTGCATCCATCCAGAGATGCAGAGGTGGGAGGTTTCACTAAACTTCCAAAGCCGCTGTAGGAGTGGTTCTAAAAGCACCTGTAATTCCAATGCAACCCATCCTCTGCAATCCAGAGAGTCCTACAAGCCCCATCCTGGGCCTCCAGATGACGGTAGCATATGATAAAATGGATCTGATCATAGTGTTGTAGATCCAACCACTTTAGGTTCAGCCCCCAAGTTTTACCACATATTCATCTGCAGGTCCAAAAGGACTTGCATGCTCTATCTACACTTCTATCTACCTGTTTATTCCAGGTCAATCCCTTATCTAATTTTAGACCAAGGTATTTAACGTGGTGGGGAATTGTATTGTCCCTCCAATACTGGTTTCCTTCAGGTTTCCTAGTTTGCGTTGCCTTGGGAAGGGTACAATAGCCATTTTATTGGGGTTAGTTCACAACCAACTCACCAGTTGGTCACTCTTTCTAAAGCTGCTTGTAACACCTCAGAAACAGTTCTAGGAAATTTCCCTCTGATTAGTATTGCCAAGTCACCAGCATACCCAATTGGAAATATCCACTGTTATTCAGATCCCTAATCAAATCATCAACAGGGTTCCAAAGCAGTGGCAAAAGAACGCCTCTTTGCAGACAGCTGCTTGCCATGGAGATATGAGTGGTCTCCTTGCACAAAGTGGAAATTATAGGTCTATCCTTCAACATTTAGGTGATCCATCTACAGATGGTATAAGGTACTCCATGATAGTCTTAATAGAAGTTCTATTGAAGGCACACTCAACATCAAGTAATGCTCCTAAAGCAATTTCCCCAAGATGCAACATCTTTCTCATGTTATAACATAGTGCAATGCAGTTTTTAGACTTTCCAGGGTTATATGTACATTGGTATATGTGTAAGGTATTATCCCTCAATATACATTTCCCAATATGTCACCCTTACTTCCTTCAGAACAATGGAATGCGCCCAAAAGCCATGCTGGCTCCGAATATCTAAGTAGAGGGGTCATTCCAAGCAAAACAGGTGTCAAAAAACCTCAACATCTCAATTTGTTTTATTTTTATGCCGTTTCTGGTCTTGTGAGTATTCACTAGATGTAATATTATGTTCATGCAAGCTACTATAGCCTTGTTATGGTGGGTTGAACTGTAAAGGTTTCCATGCACATGAGTATGTTCAGTATTTTTTGCTGGTCACAAAAATAATCATAACGAATGTTAAAAATAGATATTGGAGAGAGGAAAAGGACATTTATAAGCACAATAAAATTAAGTATCATTGAACAAATTTTTCTTACAGAAAGCAAAATTATTTTATAAAATACCATAAATATTATTTGTACCTTCCCAATTTTAATGATTTTTTTACCCTAAAACATATATTGTCTTTAAAACAGTCCAAGTTGAATTTTGGAATGTTACGAATTAAGGTAGTTATAAAAGCGAAGCAAAGTAGCATGGCTCATCCCACTCACAGCTGCTGAGCACTGTTGGAAGCTTCACCTCTGCCGGCTCTTTTGCATCACGCACCAAATTTCAACTTCTTTATCCACTTGTGGCAAATTTGAGTATGTTTTAATGGCAATTTTTCCACCAACAGGAATAATACAATGAACACTATATGTTCCAGCTACTGTCCTTAGACCAACAAACCTTGTAGAATTTAAAAACTTTGCTCCATTTTTGTGTTCCTTTTTTAGAGGTAAACATAAATGAACTCCCATTTATGTTTGATTTTGCCCAATCATAAAGTTCTATGGGAGTTATCATTGCTCCTTGCGAGATAGCATTGGCAGCTAATTGCTTTATTGTGCCCCCTACACAATCACAAGGACCTTTGCCGTGACTAGTCGGAAAGAAATACCATTCAGTGGAAACTTGAAAATCTTGTTGGTGGTGTAGCAGATTGAAAAGGTTTTTCTAGTTTTTGTATTGTCCGGTTGCTCTGTCACTGAAGTAGTATATTTTTTGAATGTCAGGAAATGTTTCTTTTAATGACGATATGAGTTTATTTTGAAAAAGATAAACTTCTGCACTGTCATGAGTTAAATAATCAGAAATGAATACAAAACAAATGTGTTGGAAATCATCTTCTTCAGTTCTGTTATAGATTACAAATGGATTAGATTAAATTACATTAAATATTTGACAGGGAGACGAACAGGTGGGTCATACCCCTACCTGCCCGCACTAAAACCTTAGGTTTATTGTACGGTTGCCTCCCTGTTTGTCCAGTCATCACTTTGCTAAACTTTACTAAGTCTCAGGAGTCCATTGATTTGGTTTTTATTAGATAATATCTCATTTGGATCAACAGTTCCAAATTGTTTTTTAAAATAAAGAGAGTTGAGGGTTGTTACACTACATCACTATAATATAATATTATAGTGATGTAGTGTAACAACCCTCAACTCTCTTTATTTTAAATTATGACACATCACTGTTACTAGCTTCTAAATCTTCAACATTAGTCAACAGTTCCAAATTGATTGTATTTCCAGTGCTTCACGAGGCCATTTCCTCCTCTACACCACACATCCTGCTCCTTGGGTCTTCTGAAAGCCCCATTATCTGCAGGTGTTTTTTTAAAATTCCCATGACCAGTCATCAAACCCACCATGAGCCTCATCTTCCTACTTAATTTAAGGAATGTAGTACCCCTAAGTCATGGCTGTTGCATTATTAACTTTCCATGTCTTTGTTCCTGGATGTGTTTCCAGTATTTTATGCTAGCTTTGAATTTAATCTAATACATTTGTCCGTACCATTAATTTGGTAATACCCAAGACCGGTTCTGGTCCTATAAATGGGGTCTCTGTTTCCATTTTAGCCAGCCTGTCTGCATTTTCGTTTCCAATTACCCCAGTGTGGCCAGAGACCCATGCTTGAGTAAGTCTGTTGCATTTCCCTAGCCTTTTTAGGCCTCTCAGCATTCCTTAATGATCTTTAATCTTGTGAAGGGTGCTGTTAGTGTCCGCAGTGCCGCCTGGCTCTCTGAGTATATCCAAATACCAGAATTCCTGTAGCATCTGTCCTCACTCTCCTCCACACAAGCCCTGGTGGCATATAATTCTGCCTGGAATACTATGGTCAAAGCTCCCAAGTGGTACCACTTTTCCAGCTGTCTTCCGTATATACCAGCTCCTGTTCCATCTTTTGGTTTGGATCTGTCAGTGAACCATACATTAACCCCTGATTGGTGTTGATGATTAACCTCTCAGTGCTCTCTACCTTCAATTATATCATCGAAGGATTTAAAGCAGAGAGGTAGTTTCATAAAGTCTCCTGGCATTTCTACAACTAGATTTATCCCCACCTCATCTAATATTCTGGTATGATAAGTCCCAGATATCCTGTAGGTTAACAGTTGCCCCCAGGCTTTAATCTATGTGCTCCAGCCATTGCCTCCATTTTAACCCATAGGTGCAACAGAGGCAAACTAAGCATAGTTTCCATTCCAGCTGTAGGTGTGCTGTCAGTTCCATCGGTTATAGCTAGACATGCTAATCTCTGTACCATCTCCAGTTCTTTGACAGCCTCTACCTGCTCAGTCTTTTCCCACCAGACCAGTGATCCATGGCTAAGTATGAACCTCACTATGGTGGTATAAATCCATTGGCTGCATCTGGAACTTAAACCCAGCTTCTACCACAGGCTCTTTTGGTACTCATTAGTGCCAGTTTAGCTTTGGTACATGTTGATTTTAAGGAGGATTCCAAATGAGCCCAGAATCTAGTATTAGTCTCAGATACCTCACTTGCCCTTTCACTGGCAACATTTCACCAAATGATATAAGCTCTCAATATGTTTTTGGGATGCGCTTCTTTGTAAATGGTACCACCACAGTCTGCTTCGGATTGACTCCAAGAAGCTGTTTTTGGCATGACCTCTACAATTTTTAAAGCACGTGCCAGTATTTAAACGGTGTTTCCATATTTGCCAAGCACCAGGATGACCACTTCATCTGCATACCCTTCACAGTATAACAAGCTGCTATTTAACTCCTCAATGAGGTCTATAATTGCGAGGTTCTACAATAATGGGGACAACACTCCCTCCTATGGACAACTTCTTGTGGCATTTATTACCATACTTTTGTCTAGGCTTTTTAGTAGTGATGGGACGATACTATTTCTGGATACCATACTGATTTTTGAGCACAGATACTCGATACTTAATGAAAAAACTGTGAAAGCGATAACTTCTTCACTGAATTATGTTCTTATTAGTAGTTTTCTGTATATAAATGCAGGTAACCAATTTTGAATTGTAATGCTCATTCTGGAATTGTTCCTGTTTGACATTCTCCAATTAAGAGCTATTTTTACATCCTCTACCATGTATCTAGTGGTAGTGTATTTCACCCAAAAATTCAATATTCAGATTTCGCCAGAAATACATTTTTAGGGCACCATAAATTTAAAAAAAACTGTTCAAACCGTGTGTGCGAGAGAAGAGAGAGAGAGAGAAGAGAGAGAGAGAGAGAGAGAGAGAGAGAGAGAGAGAGAGAGAGAGAGAGAGAGAGAGAGAGAGAGAGAGAGAACGAAAAGTCAGATAAATACCAAATTTGGTGTATTTGGTGTTTAGGTTCAGTACCTTTCGAAGATGCGACATGAAGATTTTCAAGAAAATCCTCCACTCCAAACTGTCCTTTACATGGAACATTTTTCAAAAATTTAGATTTTCTGAATATGTTTTAAAAATTTTGACTAAAATACCATATATGAAAGATATTTACATGACAGATAAAATGTTTATCTTGAATTTTCTGGAAATAGCCTGTGAAGTCCTCTTCATTTGAAAGGAATTTTGTATAATCTTGTATAACTGGTAAACGTTAAGCGATAAGACGAAAATGTACTACACAAAAAATGTAGATCTCTTTAAAACATACAATTTATTTCACATAAAGGCCAGTATTATAATGTCCAGTTCTAAACCATTGGACTATTGCTATTCCCTTTGTATCTATAATGAAATGTGTAATGCAGGTATTTCAGCAAAGGTGTATTTGGATTAAAATGTAGTAGGCAAGAAAATAAGCTTTAGTAAATAGTTTGTATACACACTAATAAATGATAGAGGGTGGAGAAAGTCATGTGAGCGTATAACAGATATTTTTTAATCTTCACAATGCCACAGTTTATAATATATCCCATATTGTAAGTCAGCGGTAATGATGATAATAATAATAATAATAATAATAATAATAATAATAATAATATGCTTCCCTTTTTATGCAATAACTATATTTAGTACTGAAACTTCTTTTAAAGGATATTATATCCATATTATGGAAATTAATTGTACAGTATACCTGTAAGCTATGCTGGTGACCCGAGTTTGACTTGTGTAAACAAAAACTAACAGATGGAAGAAAAGAACAAATATTTCCATGCACCGTATTATCTCTGTCTTAAAATCTGATTTGTTTCTGCTGGATTCACAGATTTTGTTCACCAGATTGGGTAAATGTAATGGCTGAGATTGGGTCACCAAGCCAGGCTATTGCAGAAATGTGATTTAGTGCTTCAGCTAAATCAGCTGATGCAGTAAGGTATGACTTAATGCTGCATGTTACATGAGTACCTTTACTCTTCCCCCATTGTTTTGCATGTTTTCATTTAGACACAAGAGTCCATGGAATGTTGCATGCAATGCAGTCAAGTTCTATTAAGAACTATATTCCAGCAACTCTTTGGGAACAGTTGTGAAGCAATAACATGATGTCTTAACTGCTTTCATTCTTCACATAGCATAAAGTTAAATGCAACAACTTCCAATAATGCAAAATTTAAAAAATTAAAAGTATGGAAGGTTTATCTCAAAGTATTAGACATACTTAGATAGTATCGAGGTCCCATCTCTATGTTTTCACCTACACAGTGGTATCTAGCGCATGCTTTTCCACAGTTTTATGCATAGCTTCGAAGGTCGTATTGCTAAAAACAACTTCAATATCTAAAAATATTCCTAGAGCAATTTCTTGAAAATGTAGTGCCTTTTTTACCTTCCCAACCAAGTGATGAATGGCTATCTGGCATAATTTTCCTTTTTGATAGGCATGTTGGAAGCATGTGTATGGTTGCTTGAATTGCTCCACTGACAACCCTTATGGCTTCCTGAATGACAAGATAATTTTCTGAATAATCCCCAATGACAATAAATTTTCTTGCTTTTATTTCATTTTTAACTGCTTCAGATAGTTTGAGCTTTTGCAATAAAACTATGTGTTTTGAACTTTTTCAGGCAAATCATAAAATTATGGAGGAAATTCACTGAAGCTATTTCAGCTTTGTCTGTAGTATTACACTTCTTATAGATATCTGCAATTAGATTATGGTCTAAAAGCGATTTTAGTGTTTCTGCTAGGATTACAGGTCCAGGGCGTTGCTTGCATTTATTGAGATAACAGTTTGATGATCGATCATAACATAGTAATTTCTGTATTAGGCCATTAAGACTTGGCAACCATTTTCACTTTCATGCTTGAGATTCTGCATAGTCATGAACATTTGTTTTGTGCTTTCATATATACACACGGACATTGTGTATTCCTACCAAAATGCAGTACTTAGGTCTTAGTGATGCAAATCTTGAAAATCCTATCTTATGATTAGGGTGCCTAATTTTAAATTCTTTGTACAGTTTTTTTTAGGTTAGCTAAGAGAAGTCACATTTGCTTTTTAATCTTTTGGTCTCCTCCTATTACAGATCTAGTGTCATTCATTCCTGCCATTATCCTGCTGATGTTGCATTCTTCATAGAAACTTCTCACCAGTTTAACAATATCATAGGGATGTTTCATTGATACTTTCTATCCGGAACTGACAGGATACCTTTATTTGTTAAGGTTTGTTTCGCTATACGTGCTACATAAGGAGACACTCCAAATTCAGAAATAAATTTTGTGTTCAGTCCAACTTTTAGGAACACAAGTTAAAATCATGTATTTTTCATTTTGAGTTTTGTTGGTTGCAAATTTTTTTTTTAAAATTTATTAATTATTTCCTGTCCATCATCTGTCTCAGAAGCAGCATTAAATATACTTCCACTTATTACTTGAATTACTGTTCTGGCTTTCTTAATTGCGTAAGACTTCACATGTGAAAGTTTAGGTTTGGAGACGGGATTCACCTAATGGTGTTAAAAGCTTATTTAAATTGCTTACATTGCCTTCTATAGTTTCAGGTACATATTCTTCCTCCCCTTGGTTCAGTTTGTACACACTCTTCACTTGATCTGCAGACCCATCATCATCATGAATATTAGTACTAAGGTTTGAAATTTTCATCTGGCAACTGTGACAAATTGAATAACCTACAACTAAACTTGGGACCTTTCAATGTGTATCTTCTCTAGCTTTTCTCTTACCAACTCATTTAGGATGTTTATGTAATCTGAAGAATTGCAGCTCCACAATACATTTCACCTCGAATTCTTTTCTTTGGTCATATTGAAAGATATTGCACCTGAGTTTAAACACTTGAAGGAACCTTTCAATGCCAATCTTACACTCCTGATCGAGGAGATCATAGAAGCAAGTATGATATGCTTTATTTTGCTCCTCGGTTAAATAAAATTATTCATTTAAATCGCTGCAGCATAGGTCTATTTGAATAGTTTGTTTAAAACCAATTTGTTGTTGTGTTCTCTGGTATAAATAATTAATTTGTTTGTGTTATCTTTAGTGAGTAAGGAAAATGAATTTATCAGAACAATCTGCCTGCACCAAGAAGCCACGAATCTCTGTTTGCTTCTTTAACAGATTTTCCATGTTAAATGAAGATAAAATGGATGAACAGCTCAAGAAGTGAGTACACATTCCAATGATACTTCTCATAATCTAAATAAGCCACCACCTATATACATAACCAATTTAGTGGACATTAATAAGCTTCTAATGGGGATAAAACAATTAAACATCGGACCGCACAAACACATGATGGTCAACGACGACAAACTCAAATTAAATTTTGAAACAATAGAAGACTACAGAAGTGTTACCAACTCTCTGGAAAATAACAAAAATGAATAATGCACATTTCAAATGAAAAATGAGAGAAGCTTCAGTGTTGTAATTAGAGGATTGCATCCCTCGTGCGATACTGACATGATAATGGATGAACTGAAAGAACTAGGTTATCAATCTATACAAATGGTTCTAGTGCACCATCCAGTTACCAAGTTAGCTTAATCTCTCTTTTTCCTTGACCTGAAACTAGAACCCAAACAATGAACAGATACACAAATTAAACCGCCTTTGCGGTGCAGTTGTAAAAATTGAACCACCAAAACCTAAACGTTTTGTAATTCAATGTACAAATTGTCAATCCTATGGGCATAGCAAGAATTATTGCCACAAATCTGCTAGGTGTGTCAAGTGTGATGGTGCACATCCAACAGTTAAATACATTAAAATCCTGATTTTCCAGCTATTTGTGTCAACTGCAAAGGAAATCATACCACTGATTATGGAGGCTGTCAAGTGCATATTGTAGCAGGATGGTTGGTTGGTATGGTGGTGGGTGTCTGATTAAGGAGGAGGTTAGAATTTTGCCAGATGCTCAAGGTAGAGGATGGATTGTTGGTTGGTTATATGAGTCTTTTCTCAGGAAGTGTGCACAGGAGATGAATAACACTCGGAATTCCTCCTTCACTGGCACCTTTTAATGTGATAACCCACACTGTTACAATCCCTTCTCGAATACCCCATCACACAAGACTTGCCTTAACGACCCCGTCTACAATTTTGAATCTAAACTCGCATACTTCCCCTTTCCTATTCCCCCTTATCAAGATAAATGCTCAAAGCAATTGTTTTAGTCATTGGGAATTTACACCCATTTCTGCGCACATATTCTCCTAAGAAGTGACGCAACCTCCCTTGACACTAGCTTGATACGAAGTAGCGATGTGATACCTGTCTCAATTCGCTCTCCTGTCCTATGCAATTTTCTAGTCTACTCCCATTTTCTATTTTCGTCCAACCTTTTTTCTAGGCATGTGACTTTCATAACTTCTGGTTGGTTATTTGTATAAATTTTTCTCCACTTCCATTGGCTCTCAAGAATTAGAAAATTAGTCTTCTCCGCATCTGACATCACATTATTTTCGCCTAATTTATTTTTCTGTGCGGATGACTGATTCTGGGGCTTCCCATCTATTTTACCCCTATCCAGCGAGTTGTTTCCTGCCTTCATGAATTCTAAGGAGCCTAAGTACTTTCTAATGACCTCGCCTGGTTGCTTGTGAAACATTACCAACTGCTACGGTTTCAGCTGGTCTCTGTCCGCTCTGAAATATGCGGTTTCATACGTTTTACATTTATTCATTTTATTTTTATTTAAATTCTTTTATTCATTACTTTCAGTTCTTTTCTTAATCCTTAATCTCTGTTGTTATCCTTTTTATTCCCCCTTTCCTAATCCTTCTTATTATCTTTATTCTTCTTCTTAGTATTATTATTTCTTTTCATGCGGATATTATTGCTTCAATATGCAGCTGCAAATATCATCTCAGTTAAATTCTTCTTATGCAAAACCAACTGCTCACAATAATATGCCTCTCTGTAAGTCATATATAAGAAATGAACCACAGCACAATTTCTTTAATAAGAGTCAGGGTGAGCCTACTATAAGAGCTCATACTCAACATAATAATTCATACTCTAGTTATGCTGATGCTCTTAAACAAAATGCTACAAATCCAAGCAATAATGATACACTTTGCAAGCTTACGGATAAAATAGATTCACTGATCTCTATTATCCTTCACTCATTAACACATTGTAGCAGTGATACCTGCACCACTAAAAACAAAATGAATTCCCATCAACCAATAAAAATCTGCACCTGGAATAACATTTCTAAACTACTGCAGCTATCTCCCCACTCAATTAAGAATATGGGGGAGTTCTTAAAGAAAGTAAAAGAGAAATGGAGTAGAAAAGTAAGAGAGATAAGAAAGGTAGAAAGCAAATGGAGGAAGGAGAAGATGGGCAAATATGGATAAAAGGTAGTAAGGAATGTTTAGAGGAGCCAGAAGGACAGGGTGCCAGGCAAAAAGAGCAGCATAGCTGGTAAGGAAATTTGGACATATGTTAAGATTAGTTTATAAGTGGAACATTGTAGAAAGAAGTATGTAGGAAAAAGTACAATAAATTATCTATCTATCTCCCCACTCCATACACTTCACTCCAGCTCAAGCCCACAATGCAATAAACAGAATGTCAGAAAAGAAATCTCCTGGTCATGATATGATTATCGTACCTCTGCTTAAAGTTCTTCCAAGAAAAACTTTGGTATCATTAACACAAATATTCAATGCAATAATTCGGGTAACCTACAACATGGAAGCATGCCAAAATAATAATGATATCATAACCAGGTAAAGCAAAATCAGATACTCATTCACATCGCCTTATTAGTCTCGTCAATTTTCTCCAAAATGTTTGAAAGTTTGTTTCTTCCTCATATGCTTAGACCATTGCAGCCTCTCATTCCGCAAACTCAGTTTGGCTTTAGACCCAACCATTCTTGTCAACAGCAGTTGCATTGAGTGGTGGATATAATACCAGATACTTTTGAAAAAAAGTCTTATCTGCTATGAATTTTCCTGGATACTGAAAAACGTTTTGACAAAGTGTGGCATGCTGGACTCTTACACAAAATTAAACAAATTGTCAGTGGCACCATTTACCTAGTAATTAAATCCTATCTCTCAAGAAGAACTTTTTCTGTGAAATGCAATGGTTCAAATTTATCTTCGAAAGCAATACAAGCTGGAGTTCCACAAGGAGGGGTACTGGCACTGTTTCTATACCTTGGATTTTCCAAAAAGTGACGGTCTAATTATATCACAGTACGCAGACGACGTAGCTATTCTCAGCAAAGGTGACATTCGCACAGCAATCAACACTCTTCAAGAATGTGTTCAAAATAGATGAATGGTGCAAAAGTTGGAGAGTGAAAATGAATCCACAAAAGTTTAGTTTAGTTACATTTACTTACAAAACAAAAACTAGCAAACACATAATCAAATTAAATAATGAAATCATCCTACAAGCTAAGTCTGGCAAATACTTAGGATTAACATTAGACACAAAACTAACCTGGAATGCACACATCAGGAGCTAATTGCTCCCATCATCAGAAGTGGCCGAAAAGATCTTACACTGATAACTTAATCCAAACACCAGGGATATCTCAAGTTGCTGAGTCAGAGCATGCAACCTTAAGCAACCCTGGAGTTAAAGCGATGCTAACCCTTATGCTCAAAATTCTCCTATTTTCAAATTATTTTAATTCCTAATCCGCTAACGTATCGACGTTGAAATTTAAAATGTGCATAAATCACATATTGAACTTCTTGCAAAAAAGCATACCATTGAATACTTTGCAACTAGAGATATAAATATTTTTGTAATTAAATTATTATTTTTACATGACTAGTTGACCAATGTGAATAATTCGCATGGTATCTTGATCAGTCACCGAATGGTAATATAATAAATGTGGAAATAAGTGAATGCAAGTACCTATTTATTAATGAAAGGTATTTTATTTTGAAGTGTAGTAATAAATATCAGTCTTATTTTAAAAAGTGGTTATCATTATATACAATATGTTTAATTGTAAAACATTGGCTTTGTCAGATATGCATTTTTTTTTAAAACCTCTTTACTTTACAAAACTTCTTTGAAAATTATGTTAGGAGTTATGTGATTATTGTTTACTTTTTGGCTGTATGTATCTTTAACACAAACAAGTGAATCACTGAATCTATGAACTCGTGATATAGCCATGTATAACTGTCCATGCGAAGAAACAGGTTCTGGTAAATACAATCCTGCCCTTTGAAGCATGTGACCTTGTGCTTATTAATGGTTATAGCGAAGGCTACTTTTATTGGGAATTGTTTTCTTTTCTAAAATAGTCTTCCGGGCTGATTTGCCGTGGTCTGCTGGAGTAATTGGATCCAGCAGACCACGGCAAATCAGCCCGGAAGACTCTTTTAGAATTACGAACACCGGCCGTGAAAGCCTACGCTTACTCATGTTTTCTTTTCATTTGGAAAGGCATGGTTGGATCAGAAGGTATGAGGTTAATGCGGGGTATGAGCACAGTTTTATTGGAGTGAATGGATTTAGCAGTGACGATGTACTCACCTAAGTGAGTTACCATTAATCTTGCACCATTAATTAATCCCTGATAAGCTTTAAGATTTCTAATAAACATAATAGCATTTTACTTTAAAAGCAATTTATGGGGCGATAAACTGGACAGATTTAAGGAGTTCAAGAATTCTATGCAGTAAAATTGCGCATTGTTTATTTCTTCATGTTGGGCAGAATCCAAATTGAAGTAAACCTTCATTCATTAATTGTTGTATAATTGTTTTTTGGACATAAAATCGCCATTGAACAGAATTGCGAAACATTTTGCTAATTGATTTCTGGGACATTGAATATGGTGGTAATACTGTTGTAATTACAGTAACAAAGTTCTGAAATTTTGATCGCTTCATTGTTTAAATTACAGCAGACCCTCATTTAACCAAATTCCAAGGGACCGAAAAATAGCCAATTCGGTTTAAGGAAGTTTGAATTAACGAAGTTTTGTAAAAATAGTCCCGTATTTTCTGAAATGGTAAAATACGACTGTTGAGTTCTCCTTCTCTCTTATGCGTACCAACGAATGAGAGTGTTCCACTTTCATGACCTCTAAGAAACTGTAAGAATAGCAGCTGTATACATCTGGTATTTGTTTAACTGAGAAAGTATACTGTCAAGTGCTTGTCGTAAATGTTTTAAAACAGTACTATTTGGAACAATATTATACTCATTGAATTAGTGAGTCGTATAATACAACAAACAATAACCTTAAACACTTTAAATATACCGTTCTTTTAACACTAAGTTTTAATCGGAACACATGCTTTAGTTACAACTCTTATCCATTACACATTTTAGTTCTATAATTTGAAAAAATCATTAATTGTTGTTTGGCGGACTGTTGGTTGTAATGTTATGGCACTCTCTGAAGATAACACATCCAGGGCAGCCTGAAATGCCATGGAGACATCAGAAGTGGCAGCAAATCTTTCGAGAACAGAAATTGCAGCGGCAACTTCAGCGCAAAGTCACGGTGTTGTATCTTCATGTTCCACCTCAGAAGATGACAGTACAGAATTATCATTCTCTTCTGCATCATCAGCAGATAACTGGTTATTCAGCAGCACAGATGTTGTCCACCTACGTCCATTCTTCCATAATGATGGTACAAGAGGGCACCAACCGGGTGTAAGCGTGTAGAAGAGCATTATCAGAATCCCAATTATATCCACATTATAAGCTCAGATGTGGATCATCAGTTTCCTGTTCAGTTTCAGCGGCATTATCAGTTGCTGCCCATGCCTTTTTAAAACAGTTAGTTATGGTATCAGTTGTAACTTCATCCCAAGCAGCGGATATGTTACGGATAGCTTGCAGTACATTCCAATGTGGAACTGTTTCTTGTAGTTCGATTGCACTGATGGCAGCCTTAACTAGTTGGCATCTGTAATTACACTTCATTGAGGCGATTATCCCTTGATCCAATGGTTGCAGATGGCTTGTGGTGTTAGCTAGTAAGAAGACAACTTCTATGTTCGGAAGCTCCAGGTCATCGAACTGATGTTCCGAGCAGTGGTCCAAAGTTAGCAAAATGTTCCTCTTTCTCGCAGCCATTTGTTGTTCAGTCTTCAAGAGATTTGGTCATTCAAGCTTTATTGTTATTCTCGTACTGACTTGCCAGATTGAATAGGTTGATATTTTTAAAACAACATGGATTTTTATATTTTCCAATCACTAATGGTTTGAGCTTCTCAAAACCACCTGAATTACAACACAAGACCACCACCAGTCTCTCCTTGCTGCGTTTTCTTCCATGACATTTTCCACCCTTGGCACATAGTGTTTTTTCAGGTATCAAGTTATAGAAAATGCCTGCTTCACCCATATTAAACACATTTCTTGGGTGATGATGAGAGAGCTTAGATTGAAACTCCCACGCCCACTCATTGTCATCTTCCTCATTTACTCTATGTGCCTCCCCACAGACACTGACAGCACTGATTTTATGCCTCTTCTGAAAATGCCATAGCCATCCCTCAGAGACTCAAACCCAGAAATTCCTTCTTTCTTGGGGAATTCCCGAACCCTTTTTGGAACCCTGGGGCCGGACAGTGGAATTTGCTGAGAACGCATGTGTTGGAACCATTCTAACAGCGAATCTTCCAACTCTTCATGCTTCGCTGGTCTCATGTGCTTGCTATTGCCACCAAATGAATAGCTTATCAGACTTGCCTCTATTTTCTGTTTTGAACTTATAATCGATGAGAGTACACTTCGGAATCTGAAAATATTCTGCAACGTGTGTTTTGGTCTTCTCTCCACTATCGACCATATGTAAAGTTTGCTGTTTTTGTTTCAGCGTGAGAGCATTATGAGCAAGTTTCTCTTTCGGTGGCATGGAGCGAAAGGAGGAAAAAAAAATTCACTTTTCACAAACAGACAAAAGCAGCTCTCTGGATTGTTGCTAGTTGTGCGCCGTGTGCGGTCTGCTAACCAACCCCCTCTTTCTCCGCCCTTGCGTCATATGCCATGGAAGTGATACATAAGCAGTAAGCAATCTGACCATTGTTGAGAAATTACAGTACAGTATTGAAAAAAATTATTTAAAATGCGCAACGGAAAATACCGTAGTGCACAGCACAACATACATATTCGGTTTAAATGAAGAATAACGTTTGGAATATGTAATGAGGAGACCAAATTTTAGTTCATAGTACGAATTATCCGAAATTCGGTTTAAGCAGTAGATTTTTCCATGTAATTCGTCAGGGGCTGAGCAGCTACTATGGATTAACTGAATTTTCGGTTTATCCAATTTCAAATTAGCGAGGGTCTACTGTATTTGTTTATTTTTCATCATTAGCAGTGAACGTAATCTTCAAAATTATGTCTCATTCATTGATTGTGATGGAGTATTGAGGGATATATGACGTACTGACAAAAAAGTACCTTTGAGAAATAATATATACAGATTAGCAAACATTAATATAATACCAATGATAGAAAATTTAAACATTATTTATTTTTAATTATGGTGACACTTTGTTTAGGTTTAAGGAACCATTTTGACTCCCGTGGCTGATTTTCTAAAACTAACGTACACATGCAGAACCTGTTAATAAATATAATCGCTAAAGCCATAATATAAGTGATTTGATTGTCATTGTTGCATTTGACTATTCGTTATAAGGGATTAGGATTAGGAAAAGATAGAAGATGTTGACTTCCAAGCGTCAAAATTTTTCATGGAATGACCCAGGGATGATATACAATTAAGGTTGTTTCACAACAACCGAGAACGGTAACCAGAATGTGAACAACGAAGTTGAAATACATGTATTTTAATGGAAGCATTCACAATCGATGGGAAGCTTTCCTGGGAATTTGAAAGAAGACTTGGCCAAGTTTTAACTTTCTTGTTCTCGTTCCTGGGCACGGCATATTAGATCCTTATTGTGCATATTAGACTCTTCACTGTAGAGGTTATTCTAGGCAGCCGTGATATGAAACAGCTGTTATTGCTCTCTATAATCGCAAGCTGTAAACATGAAAGTGGAAGAAATTAGTGCTTCCTAACCTCAGATGCTGACACCCCAGATCCATTGAGCATTGCTTCTTGCAGTGAAAGGGTCATCTGTAGTTTGTTTATATTCAATTTAAAACTGGCTATTGCCTCAAAAACAATGGCAAAAGCTACAAAGAACAATAAACAACTTTAATGTATGCCATTAAATAAAGGAATGAAAGCTTGGTATGACTAGAGGAATCGGAAATCTAATGGATATGCATTTAGATAATGTTTACTGTATCAAATTTTGACGTTGGCTAACCTGTATTATGTTGGCTGAATTGGAAGCAGGTGAAAAAATATTGGTCAGTTAAAAACAAAATAAATCCAATGCACAAAATCGACTTTCCACTTTGTGATCAATATGATCATCGATATGCATTCCCATTCTCATTACTGGGCTGTTGTGAACCAAAATCTAATATGCTGCATTGCTTCCCATTCTTATTTCCATTTTGGTTACCGTTCTCGGGCTGTTGTGAGCCAGCCTTAAGTCCCTTGTTATAGCAATGCAGGTATCAGTTGATGACTAGTGGTACCGTGCTAGCCTCTAGTTCCCAAGGTCGCGGGTTCAAACCCGGCGGAGGGCGATGGATTTTTTCGGGCGTAAAAATCGTTAGCACGGCTTCCTTCGGAAGGGAAGTAAAGCCGGTGGTCCCGTGTCGTAGATTTACGGCACGTAAAAGAACCTCAAGCCTGATAAAGAGGCCTCTGAGCAAAATTACAGGTGTTTCACGCCCAATATAGAATGGGACGCTAAGAACCATAGTAGTTAAAGAGCGTCCATAAATAAAAAAAAAAAAACTGCTGATTTAAATGGTTCAAATGAATTTATGGCCCATTATACTCCAGTTTGATTTATGGCAGCTCTAGACAGCATCCAGTCCTCCCTGTTTGACTTCACAGGCTCCAGGTATGGCTGTGTCTGTCCAGTTACTGTCCATCAATCATAGTAGAACCTGGAAAATGAACTCTATACATTTCTGTCAGAGTCTTGCTTTCATTCATTGTATAACTTTCATTGGTAGCTTCACTGGGCCAAGTTTACTTATAGCACTCTTTTAAAAAACCTTCATGAGGCTAGCCTTGCCAGATGTATTTTCAATACTCTGGCAGTGCTCCTTCCGTGAAGTTTGTTTAGACTTCCTAATAGTCATAAATGAAATTCAAAAAAGTGTGAAAAATGGGGAATTGGGGTAAAAACCATAAAGATGATTGACTCAATAAAAGGCTCTAAGAAACAAAACCAAGAACTTGAGAGAATAATAAGGAAGGTAAAGGGAAGAAAATGGTATAGAAAAGTAAGAGAAGTAAGGGCCGCTCATTGAGCAAAAAGGCCAGGGAGCCAAGCAATCTGAGTGGCCCAATAAAGAAACAAGCACCAGACAAATTGTACAACAGATGTAGGGGTATAAATGAATATAAATTGTATTGTAAACATGTAGAACAAATTGTACAATCTATCTCTCTCTCTCTCTCTCTCTCTCTCTCTCTCTCTCTCTCCGTCCGTCCGTCCTAATAGTCTTTTTGTGATGGGTTAGTTCAGTCTTATAGATATGCCAATCACCCATCAGTTTAGCTCTATTAAATAGCCTCCTACTGTTCTTTTAATTCTTTAGACCACCAAGGAATACTCTTTGATGAATTAATGACCTTAGCCTTACAATTGTTGTGGTAGGATAGGAAATTGATTGTTGCAATTTGTCAACAGCAAACTCCAAATCCTCCACAGAACCTATGTTCTTCGAAATTCCCAAAACAATTGATGACTGGTCTTGTCGATATGATGCCCAGTCAGTGTTATTGGGATTTCTATAAATCACTGGTTCAAGTTCAGTTGACTTTATATTGAAACATACATACCTGTGATCAGATAGCATAATATCTTCTGATACATGCCAGTTTTCAACCAGGTTATCTACAAATGCAGTTCCTAATGTAATGTCAATGACCTCCTTCCTTCTAGAGTTCATGGAGGTTGTTTCATTGTCTTTGTTGAGTATATAAAGGTTTATACTCGCCAGATAATCAGTAGCTCTCCTATGCTATTGATGTCACTGCTGCCCCATAGAGTGTGGTGTCACATGTGAGCACCACATCCGAGTATGAGCTCATGTCCCAAGATTTCTTCATAAGTTAAAAGGTCCCTCACTGTTATGGATGGTGTGTCCGCTTCATTAAAGGGGAGATAGGCAAAGGTCACTAAAAGAACCCTTATGCATCCATCTACCTCTAAGATTATCTAGACCAGAGGTGGCGAAAAAGTGCTTTGCAAGTTATTTTGACTCGCAGACGCCATTCCCTCTCTGCAACCGTCTCTTTGTTTTTCACATGCTGGTGAGGATGCAATGCGTGTTGCATATTTGGTGACTCGCGGAAGAAAGTCGTTTTTGCCACCCTTGATCTAGACCGTTGTTATGTCTCTAGAACAAAATTTCAAATAAGATATTGTTTTCAGCCAATTCTTGATATAAATACAAGTCCTGGGATTAGCAATATTAGAGGGGCTTACCAAGTAGCCCCTATTTAATATCTATTTTAGTTACCACGTCTCTCCCAGCTGCCTCGGCCCTTTCATCCACTACATGTTTGTTAGTATCAGCAGGGATCTTAAAAATACCCCTATCCAGTCTTGTGTAGGTTGCCATATTAGCCTCCTTAATTTTCATAGCAGATTCCTGGACAACCAAGAGTATAAGATGTCCTACAAAATCTGCCTGCCTATCTATCCAATGCTTTCCAGTGTTTTGTGTTCAGTCCTGGACTTAGCATTTTCATTCTCCATAAAAGTACCTTAGGGTCTCCGGTCATATTATCCCTGGTACATTAGCTTCCATTTATGTCATCACCACAGCTTTAGGAGGCATTTTACCAACTTTCTCAGTGGGCGCATACATAGCAGAGGGGGTGCCTGGAGCGTTGTGCCTTTGTTGTTTGACCAAGCAGTGGTGTGTGTTAACTGTAGCTCACGCATTGTATGCAAATATTTCGGAGGTGCATCAGGGAAGTATTGTGGGTATGTGGGAAGCCAAATTGCCATTTGAACACATTACTAGGACACTTCCATGCAGCATTCATATGGATAGATAATTAAAATAATGTAGCATGTGTGTCCTCTTTGGGAGTAAAAAGTTAAAAATATTTTTTGTGAAGATATTGTGCAAAGCAGGGTTTTATTTGGTTATGTATTTAAACATGGTTATTGTAAGTGATGACAAGTAAAGCTATTGCTCAAAGTTATATATTCATATGTAAATAATCTAGAACTGTGTACATAAAGCAGAACACAGCATGCGCAAAAAAGTAAACAGATACACACACCTCCTCCGTGCTATATGTATATAACATACTTCACCCATGAAGGGAAGTAGAATGCCGCCTGAAACTGTGGTGATGGTATAAATGGAAGTGAGTGTACTAAAGGCCACTTTCATGGGTTTTGGTAAGTCTTTGGCATCTAGGATCTTTCCCTCTTTGAGTTTAAACCCACCGAGGTTAGAACTTAACCAAACACTGATCTCATCCTTACAAAAATAGATGAGGGCACCATCTTGAAGATGGTAAGTCTTTAGCAGTGGTAGTCCTTAAAGAATCCCATCTAGCCTGCTCTGTATTTCATTGACTTCCTCGTCAGTGGGTTTAGTTTCAGGATATTCCTCTTTAATTATGGCCATCTTAAAAGATGCCAGGGTTTCCTTGAATATCACTCTGGGTTTCTTCTGATGTGACCTACCAGAAGGTGGTGTTTCTGATGATGGTGTGGTTCTTTTAGAAGTCCCTATCCCTTGAGGTGCTTAAGAAGTGTTTCCTGTCCTGATTGCTTTGAGCCACCAGTATCAGGTTGAGCCACTGCCTTTCTTAATTTTATTATTATTCTTGTGGCTGCTTCTGACAGCTTTGGAGCAAGATGCAACCAATTTGAATTAGAGGCCATGTGGCCCATTTCCTTGTCTTCGGGTATGTTGGAACTGCCAGCTTCCTGAGCAAGAGACAGGTGTCTTTATTTTTGGCCCTTGTCCTCTGTTTTAGTTTTTTTTTTTCATTTTGGTTTTCATTTTTTTTATCCTATGAGTATGGGAAATTGTAAGTTGACATGTACAGTCTGTCCCATACGTACATGTATGATACATACAACAGGGTTGACCTGGTGCCCTGAGGGGATTGTTAGCAACACTGTTTTATACCCTAGTACCATTCAGATTCAGCACGATGCCTCACACCTTAGCTTGAGTATACCAGAGTTCTTTCAGTGTATCAAGTCCTCCTAATGGGAGTCCTGCAATGGGTTCTCCAACTGGGAGCCCCTTCTGAGTGAGTTTTATGTTGGTAAGCTGCTGCTTATTCTGGACGTTTTCCCTGTGGCCACTTTGGCATGGATAACTCTTCTGGTGATTGCCACCTCCAGTACAGCCCACAGGATTGCAGATACATGGATGCTTCCCCCACCCCACCAGCTTCAAGGTCTTGCTGCTTCTAGGGGGTGCTGGCGGTAACACATCTGCCGAGTATCTCTGACATCTGTGGTATTTACATTACTTTAATTACAAAGCAGCCAGTCAGGATCATCTACCTACCACTTCCTCTTCATCATCAAGGTATTGTATCTGTCACATTCAGTTATGCCCCATCATTATATTCATTATTCTATCGATTATTCGTTGATTATCAGTTAATTTCACCTTGTTGACATTCATTGTCTGAATTTTATTTTGTGAAGTAGCAGTATCACTTATATCATTGGGTTTAGAGGAAATAATAAAAAGCATAATTGTGCTCCTCAGTAATTGGAAAGTCAAGGACAATATCATTTATTAGAGTGGATCATTAAGTAAACCGCATGCCATTTTATTTTAAACAAAAGTTTAATAGTTGAAACAAAGAATTAATATGCATTGAAGCCACATCCCTTAGCTACCTCTCAACAGATTTCTCCCATTGTGGCACTAATTTCAATAAACCCTGTTCCTGGAACTACATCTTCTGAAAATATAGCCATCTGTGCACAGCTGATTGCACTTTGTCAGAATTGAAATGTTGGACACCTAGGAATTTCATTGGGCCAAAATAGAACATGAAAGTCAGAAGGTGCAAGGTTTGGACTTCATGATGGGTGTTGGAGCATCTCCCAACCAAATTTTACCATTTTGGTATGGACAGAAGCCACAACATGAGGAGAGCACATGCCATGCAGCAGTATGATGTTTGCAGCATTGTGTTTGTAATGAAGGGCATGGTGCAACTTCACTTATGTTCTTTCATATGATGGAGCACTTATAGTGGTCCCTTGTGTAAAAAATCCCACCGACAGATGCATATTCCAGAACACTGTTACTAGAACTTTTTTTTTCTTTCTTTCTTTCTTTCTTTCCAGATTGTATCACTTTGAATTTCTTCTTTACTGGGGAATTGGGATGTTTCCATTCCATTTAGGCCTGTTTTGTTTCAGGTGTGTAGTGGTATGCCCAGGACTCATTACCAGTCATGATTTCTCCCAGAAAGACGTACCTTTCTGCAGCATATGCTGTAAGTGCTCAAAGCATGTCATAATTCGCTCGCCTTTTTGGCCATCTGCCTGGTTCTTCAATACCCAGCAGGCACTAACTTTGCAAAAATTCAGTACTTCATACACAATATCATACACTGTACTGCAAGAAGTGCTGAACAACTCTGACAAGGCTCACAGATGGATCTGCTGGTTGTTCAGAATTGCACTCTCAATGGCTGTGACATTCCATTGAGTAGCAGCTGTTACTGCTTGTCCAGAACTTGGCAAGCCAAAAAGGCTTACATGGCCTCTTTCAAAGAATGTGCACCACCTGGAGATTTTGCTATGGTCCGGACAATCTTCCCCATATGCACCCAAAATTTTCCTGCATATTCCACTTGGGTTTTGTCCTTTTGCCCACAAAAACAAACTACACCTCTGCTCTTCACAAGTTGATGACAATAGCATGCGAAATCCATGTGACATAGTTCTTGTTTCTGTCACAAGAGCTATACTTAATCGAACATGTTGTGTATCTAGTGTGAACTTCAAGCTATACGTCTGCAAAATTTCACCACCCCAGCTGTAGCAAAAATTGCAGGAAAAAATTATTGTGCATTAGTTAATGATCCACCCTCATAAATCACTGAAGTTCTACGCTTTGTTTACTGTAATGAATCTTAAATTGCAGTTGACTAGAGGAAAGTAATCATCAGATCTAATGAGCGGCAATTTTGTTACCTAAGGAAAACATTCAGGAATATTAATATTTCTACAAAGAAAACAAAAATGCATTTACTTACATTAAAAAAAAGCCTATTCCTTGGTAAATAGCATGAAAAGAAGTCTGTCAGTGTATCATCAGTTTGGCACGCATTATACAATCCACTGACATCAGCTGTAGATATGTTGTATTCACAGTTTGTTCTGCAAATATGAATTTTACTTTTTGCTGTACTTTCTGGTCCCTGACTGGTTTATAGATTGAGGCCTTCACAGGAAGATTTGCTACATCCTTCAGATATAATTTACAGTGAAAACTAAATTTCCATAAAATGTCAGATATAATTCTTAGTTCTTAATCATCAATATGTCAGTTTGACACTTAATATCCAAATCATACAATTAAGAATATTGTTGCCAAGTGTGATTTAGGAAACATTTGCATTCCTACAAGTATTACATCAAAGGATGCCTCCTCCTCTCACCACTGATGCATGCTGCAGAATTGAGGAATGGGGATGTTTGTTATAAGAATGGAGTAGTGACAATAGACAATTGAGTGCAAATGTCCACTAGAGCAGAACAAAGCAAATGCTTATTAAGAATATTATGATAGTTCAGGATAATGTAGCATTTGCTTACAAGTTTAAAGACAATTATAAGGGCTGCCATTAAGATCCAGTATCCTTCCTACTATAGTATTAAAATAAAATGTTCCAGCATAGAATTTAGCATCCTTGGTGCACACTTTATTTTTAATATACTTGCACAAAGCACTTGATTTTTTTTTTTTTTTTTTTTTTTTTGCATGCTTGGAAAAGAAATGGTCTTGAAAATTGAATTTGCAGGACCCAGATGGAATCCTGCATCAGACAAAGGCTGGTTTACAATAACCTGAGAATGGAAAGCAAAATAGCATACAACATTTTGGTTCATAATACCTTGGGAACAAGAATGGGAATGCATATTGATAACCATATTGATAGCCAGATGGAAAGTCAATTGTGCACATTGGGATATCATTTGTTTGTAACTGACCAATAATATTTTTTCACGTGCTTCCAATTCAGTCGATGTCAAAATTTGATAGAGTACACATTTTCTAAATGCAGATCCATTACTATTTCCAATTCCTCTGGTCTTAAAAAGCATCATTCCTTTATTAATAGCCATATTAAAGCTATTTATTGTTCCTTGTTAATTTACAGTGGTTTTTGCTGTTACTTGTAGTTTTGCCATTTTTTTTTCTTTCTTTATTTTTAAAGGGGAACAAAACACAAAAATGAATATTTCATTTACTATGTTAGTTTATTTATCGTGAGGAATAAATAACAACGCATGCAGTTTCACATCCCAGGTGAATGGTTATTGGGTTACAGCCTGTTGAGTTGATGAGTGACATCATGAGAGCCACACTACACCCAGACAAGACATACGCAGCATAGGTATTTTAAATGACTAATAAGTTTACGTGTTAATTTCACTAGAAGTTCATAACTTCTCAGAATAACAAAGAGTAGAGCTAAAGCTAGCCAATCACTTTTCATAATCCAGTTAATATCTACTAGGTGATAAATGGTAGTCCAACATCTGCTTTGAAAATGAGTGAACGTGATATCCAACCTTATCAGTTGAACCAAAAAAGAGTGATTTTGAAGATTTACACCATTCTGAATCAATTCCGAGTCAGATAGTGTGAACACCGAAAACCGTGCTGGTTCCATTCATTTGTGTAAGGGTAAGGAATGTATACCAATGGATAATGATGTGAAAAGTGTGTTTTGCTCGGACTATGAAAAAACGAAATTGGTGAAGAGTGATTTTGTCTGTATCGCAAAGCATCCTAATTGTCACAAATATAGATCATAATGCTTTGAATATTGTGAGGCATAGTTTAGAGTTAAAAACAAAAAGTCAAGCTAAAAAGAAATAACTCACCGCCAACAATCCTGCTAATAAGACCTGGCGATATTCCTGCTACAAACAGTTTACTGGATTAATTCATGGACTGCTATTGGACACAGAAGAAGAGTTGTCATACATCATGTATAGTGCTTAGTATTAGAAATGTATTTCCAGAACCCAGGAAAGTATATGTGGGTTTCACTAATAAACACAACATAAAAATAGTAAATCTTAAATTCAACCATTATTTATTATTATTATTTAAAATTGTGTAGCATGTCTGTGACGAACCTTCTTTGTTGACTGAAAATGTGAGAAGTGCTTCAATCGTAGTAACTCTAATGGAGGTGAAAGCATGGGAGCTATATTCTTCAGTAGTGACAGATCAATTGCTGCATCCAGTAATGGATCCACACAACGTGCATGCAGAGATTTTTTATTTCATGTACTACCAGCCGTTTCCATTCCTCGTTAAGATTCCTCATATTTATTTTTCATGATATAAGACACAAATGCTTGAGAGCTGGGTTTTGACACCAGTATTTTATTTGTATTTTTGTTATTTACATTGAAATTGTGATCTAGCGCTGCTATCATGGATCTAAGTTGAAGGCTATTATATGAAAAGTGTATTCTTTTTGGAGGATATCTGAGACAAAGACTGATAATTTTCTAAACTGCCAGTATTATATAATGTCGAATATGAGACGAATCTTTTAAGAAGGTGCTATCCAGAATAATTTTCTTCAGAGCATGATAGACATTTGATTCGCCTTTAATCCATAAATTATTTCTTCAGTCTTCTTCCAACAATTTATCATGTTCATAAGACTTCCATTCACCATTTTCTAGCCATTTATATTCATTTTTTATATAATGAAGAATTGATGTGAATTTTTCAATGAATATGGCACCGTTCTCATTACAGTTTTGCGCAACTCACCATAAATGGCTATTTATACTGGCTTTCCATTATTCCATCAGCTCTGAGAAATTTTTTTCTATATTTTAATTTTTTTCATTAGACTTTTAGACAAATGCCATACATCAAATTCATGTTCAACTTCCGGATACTTAGCTTTTAACAGCTATATTACACCTTTATGTCTGTTGGAGAGAAAAACTTCACTTCTACACATTTCCTGTTTTGCAAGCCTTGTCATTATGTTGTCACAAGCAGCCTTTTACAAAGCGTCTTTCACCATACCTCTTTGGACAAGCTCAAAATCAATTTTGCGGGAATTACATCCATGACAGAATAGACCAAATATTTGGGTGAAAATCCTGGGGAGTCATACTGCCCATCCCCTGCCAACCACATAGGTATACCGCAAACCTTTTAATGAAATTAAGTTCTTTTATCTTTTTTGAATCCAAAATGCTCTAACAACTGGTGCTGCCATGTTTTGAATGGTTTTATCAAATGTATACTTGGAAACATTGCCAAATTCAGTGATTTGCAGGAGGACTTACAATTGCTGAAACAATATACCATATAATAATAAAGAACTTACTATTAAAGCACTTCCTTCTGGCTTCTTTCCTGATAAATTTTGCGAGTTTCAAGTGAATGTATACTACCGCAATAACACATTGTTTTAACTTATAGCATTGTCCCTTTAATGTAAAGAGAAATTGTTTTGACTTCATTTCTACATAAAAACAATACCTTGAAAAATAAAAGTAGAGATGTCCAAGCAACAATGAAATATTATGGTGTAGCTTCATTTTCATGCATGGTGAAAGTTTCTTCTTCCTCTTGCTCCTCGTTATCACTTGTTTCAGAATCTGAAGTATCCGGTTCATAGAAACTTTCATTCAGCTTATCCTGATCTTCCTTGTCATTGCTTGTTTACTAGATTTTTCAGGTTCCAACAATATGTATTTCCTTATGATTTCAGTTCCTAGCTCACATTGTACTTCTGAATTCTTGGTTTTTCATCACCTTCTGTTCTGAATTCTCTTTCAATACTTTTATCATCGTCATTGCCTTATTTGTCAGCCTTATTGCAAGTAACACTATCGCATAGCTCAGAAACTATGCTTTTACGATTTCTAGCCTCATATAATTCTGTCGTTGGCTCTTGGATGAAGATGGTGAAGGATCAGTTGTCATACTAGAACTTGATATCTGGCTAGAATTTGATATCTGGAAATTTCTTCATTTTTCCTTATGGTAGTAATAGTTTCAGGTTTTAATAAAGGCCCACTGAAATTTTCATCGGGTATAAGCTGCTTTTTTAATAACTGTGTCTTGTTCACAATCTGTGTCCTTAAAATGGAAGGAACATAAACGTGCACTGGGACCAGGCAAAAAATCTTTTCTTTTGCAAAATTCTACCCATATCCTATATCTTTTGGGAGATTTGCCTCTGTTTGGAAATGCATGAAAATGAGTTCCCTTGTCTGTTCCCTTCTCACATTACAGCCATATTGCACAACATTGAGGCATTTTATTTTTCACAATATTACATAGTTTGTATAATATTAAACTGACTCGGTAACATCATAACCAAAACACCACCACAAAGTACATTACTCTTGAACTTAAATACCAACAAGAACAGTTTTTGAAAACGTATTACTGCACGTACAGCAATGACTGACTTGTGATCTCCCAACTGCTTCCAGTGCACGGCTGGCTCTGATGATGTATCAGCTGGTTATTATTTTGCTTGCTCAGCGATAACGGTGTGGTGGAGTAAGAAAACAATGTTACCACTGCATTTTACAGGTCATATCCTTCATTTATAGGAAGAAGAATGATTTTTGTGTTTCATTCCCCATTAAGGCAATAACCTTTTTGAGTCTCATTTAAACAAACTACAGATTATGCTTTTGCTAGAAGCAGTACAGTGTGAAGAGTCTAGTATGCTGCTCCTGAGAATGAGAAAGTTAAATATTTGACAAGTTTCCTTTCTCATTCCTGTGACCTGGGAATGCTTCACGTTAATTGGAACACTCGCATTATAAAACATGCATTTTAACTTCGTGGTGTTTTCAACTCTTGGTTATTGTGAATCAGCTTTAAGCAATTTGTGTGTTAAAATACAATTTCTATGATTCAGAAGCTAAAGGTGCAAAGAAGGAACAGAGAGAGTGAGTGTGTGTGTTATGTGTGGGTGTGTGCATGTGTAGTTTGTTTTTTAATAGTCCTCCAGGTGGTTCATTAATCACAAATTTAATAAAATTTTCAAAAAATACAATTATCATTGGCATCGCAGAATAAACACACAATTCAGAACCTACTGGCTTCCCCTGTCAAAGATGAAATTCCACAAGAACAAAAATCTGGCATCTACCTAATAAATTGGAAAATTGCGACTTTGTGTATGTTGGTAAAACAAAAAGAAATATTGAAACCAGAAGAAAAGAACACTTCAGATGTATATATCCAACAAACAGATGGACAAATCTGCCATAGCAAACCATTTTTGGACCACAATCCACATCAACCCCAAAGTCAGACTCCTGAAGTGCACCACCAATCCAACAGCACTTAAAGTTTGGGAAAACATACACATAATCAAATGCATGAAAATGGTAATGAACTTTGAAATCCCGCCACTCAACAATGTAAGCAGCTTCATCATGAACACACCAAATGCCACCACCTCCATGCCACCTATGCCTATGAACCTGAATTCCTGTCATGCTCAGTCTGAGAAAAGCTGAAGATGAAAGCAGGCGGTACTTTCGAAACATGTTCCATTAATTTAAAGTAAGTGAAGTTTTAGTGTATCCACTGACTCAAGATTCAATTAAAGTATTGTTTCTCTTCACTAATCTAACTTCTTAATAACACTTTATATGTGTTGATGCTGCAAATGCCTCATCCTAGAAGTGCAAATGGCTCATCCTAGAAATGCAAATGGCACAAGTTTGGCATGCTCATCTTCAGACTGTTGACAACTGTCTAATATGCTTATGCGACCTTCAGTTAAGCATCTTCAGACAGATGAGTTTTGAAATACACTGTAGTCTTTGGATTTACCATATGCTCCTACATCAACATATGTGAAGCAATGATTTTAATTCACCAATGTTAGAAGATTGACAGGGAAATGCTTGTAATTGAAGAAGTCTGAACCTGATATTGGTGACATTTGTATGTGTATATGCTGTCAAGTAACTCCAAGACAGTTAGGAAAGTTGGTTCTTCCATAAAAATTTCTAACAATATACCAATTAAAACGCCTTTGTTTTAATTGGTATATAGAATACCTTTAAACATTCCGAAACAACACATAAATAACTTTATGCCCTGTAGATGCACCAAGAAAATACGAATAATATAGGGATATAAATTAATTTCTGATTACCAGTCATCTTATCAACAAATGAGAAAAAATACTTCCTTTTTTTGTCAGGCAAAAATAAAACAATTAAAAAAAAAAAAAAAAAAAAGGCGGTTCCCTATATGACTGTTTTATATGAGAATTGGATTTGCACAAGTTCTACAAGGAAAAAGTGATAGATCATATACTTTAATCAGCTGCAGTTTCTGTTATCCAGTTCACAAACATCGCACACAGGATGGCTGAGGGCAGTGCGCAAAGGTACTGCAAATGTCGTTTACACATTTTGAAAGAATGCTCCTCAAAATTCAGAGAAAAAAGCTGAAAGTACAACAAAGTTACTTTGTTGATGATTAAAGAAGAAAGTAGATGCCAAGCCTTGAAAAGATGAAGATGAATCATTTCTGCTCTCACTCATCCCCTCTTTCAGATAGTAGTCATGAACAGAAATTGTTGCTGAGAATGATAATTATGAACACAGTTAAATTTGGCCAGTCTCAAAAGATTTGCAACTAGAAAGGATCTTCTTCGCATACTCATGGGCTGGGAAGTTCCCACACACACAATCCAGCATGCAGATATACCTTAATCAAAAAACCTATAGTGTCAATAACATAGAATGCTCCGCACTCCTTCATTAAACACTGTTCAGAATAATTTCAACTAGTTTTTGGGACCAAGAACATGAACAATCATCCCAGGTGGGCTGAGAGTCCTTTTGTAATTGTTTCTGTGACAGTAAATTCACAGTAGATTAGAGTCTTTGTAATTGCAAGAGTCAGTTCATAGTTACAAATTACTTGAGTTAGGGTAAGTTGATGAAAGTTCAGCTAATACTGAAATATGTAATCCATATCTATGTATATTAATAAATGGGAGCATGAGTAAATATGTGGATAATGAAGATTGGAAATATGAAAGGTGCTCAATTCTGAAATTATTAAAATTGAGTTATTTCTGTGGAAAAGTAGTATGTGAGCCAATATCCAAGGAAAGGTGCTAAGTTCACTCGAAACATTTTATACCTGCTCTTGATATGTAAAACATGTATACATTTCCAGGTAACAATTTTTACTTAATATGATATTTTTCTAAAGTTTTTGAAAATTATACTTTTGAGCTCACCATCTTTTGTATTTACACTCTTTTAGTTGTTTTCCTACCTAATGTAACTGAAAACCTGGAGCGTTAAGCTAGCAGTGAATGAGAGAGAGGTTGTGTTTTTTGGGAGCTGCAGAAAGGAATTGAAAAGCAACGTAAGGAACAATGGGAATCAGTATAGAGAGTTATAGAGCAAGGATTGGCCTGTTTTGTAATATGAAATGGAATCTGCTCAAAAAAAAGATCTGCATGGAGAGATGGGAAATATTTTCAGTGTGGTGTTTATAATTGTTGTGTTATTAATTATTGGAGGAGTTGAGATCAATCCTGGATCTAATAGTGATCAGGGAGGAGTTAGAGAAATCCTTTGAATAAACTACAAAGAATGGAAGAAAGGCTGGAGAATAAAATGATGTGGGAAAAGAGGTCAAGGATGAAATGCAAAACATGAAAACAGAAGTGCAAGCCATCAAAAGAGAAATAGATACTTTGGAAGAAAGACTTCAGAAATTTAATTTAATAATATCAAGAGTTGAGGAAGGAAGAGGAGTGTGACCCATTCAGGAAGTGAGAGAGATTGTGGAAGGAAGACCAGAGATGGCTCTGAATGGATGGGAAATTGCCCAAGCTTTACGAGTTGGGAGGAATGAAGGAAGAAAGATGATAGTGGTTAGATTTGTAACCACACAAATTTTCTATGAAGTATTTAAGGATCCAAGAAATTAAAGGGATGAATGTATTTATTAATAGAGATTTATCATTGGAGCAGAGAACTCTGAAGAAAGGACTGTTGCAGCAGATGAAGAAGGCGAGATCAAAGGGAAAATGTGTGTATGTATAATATGTGTGTAACCTATGGCTCTGGATTGACGGTTGACCAACGGAATTTGAAAAGGAGCTAAGGGACGTCAAACAGAAGGAATGAAGAGGAAATGAGTCAGCAAATTGCAACAAATGTAGCAAGAATCAAAATGTCAGGATGTTCAAGGATCAAAGAGGCAGTAGATGTAGATGTTAGAAGAAACAGGAGTCCACATGTGAATGAGGAAGAGAGGAAGATGAAATCACAGAAGAGAATAATGCATTAAGGTTCAAGGGTATGATTTTATCGCTAAACATGGTGTAAGGAAGAATATTAAAGGTAGAGTTTCTGGAGGTATGAGTTTGCTGTTGAATAATTTGGCAAGCAAAGTGAAGGAGAGGAAGTCAGAAATTAAGGAGGTTATGTGGTATTAATATGGAAGTGAGTTTTATGCATTGGGGTATTGTGCAATCTGCTTGTGAAAACCAGGTTTAACAATCCAGATCTCTTTTGACAAATAGAAAAGGAATTGTTAGATATAAAGGCAGAATTTTCCTTGAAGGAGTTTATTCTATTAGGAGATTTGAACGCGAGAGTGGGAGAGCTTTTTTGGGGGGTGGGGGTTTGTTTGTTTTGTTGTGTGTTTCATTTCTATAGCCCCCTTTAACTGCTATGGTCATATCGGGGTCTTTTGACTGAAACACTTGATGGTAGTTTTACTCTTTGAATTTATAGGTTAGGTTACTGTAGGTTTTCGTCATTTGTAACTTATTTTCACACTCACATTCATCCACACTTCCAAACTCACTGGAAGGTAGGGAATAATCCTGATTAAAGAAAAATTCCCACTCTTGGAGTGGGAGAATTGGAGATCAAAGAATTAAATGTTTGTGAAGATACGGGGAGAGACAAAGATAGCAAAACATTCCTTAGGCACACTAATAAAGTGGGCCCCAGAAAGGGCTGAAGGGTTTTGTGAAATGTTAGGTTCAACAATGGCTAAGTTGTGTTTACATGAGATTAATTTAATAATCTCTTTAGGCTAAAGTGATGAAGCTATAGAACTGTTTGAGTTTTTACTTAAATGGGTTGGATGTGACATGACGAGCAATAGGGGGAATAAGAAATTTATGATAACTGGTTTGTTGAGCAATGTAGAGAAATGAGGGCTATGATATGGGAAGCTGTTATAAAACGAACAGGGAGAAATTGTGAAATGAATTGGGGTATTATGATTCATTTGCATGAGAGAGATAGGCAGCTACTTGACAATAAAAAGCAAGAGTGGGAGAGAGCTAAAGCCCCAGAAATTGAGTGTAAGTTGCATTTAGACAGGGGGCAGCAACTTTAGCGGATTATTAATCAGTGTGTGAAAGGGGAGAGAAGAAATATAAACATAGTCCAAATGAATGGATTAGATATTTTCAGAGTTTGTTTATTGCAGAAACTAGTGGGAGAAGCAATCTGAGTTTGGAAGTTTATAATAATTATGTGAAAGAGTTGGACAGACTATTTTCACAGGAAGTTAAAAGTCAGGTTTATAAATTCAAGAGAAATAAAGCAGTAGGAATCAATGGTTTACAAACAGAGCTTTTCACTTGGTGTGATAACCTGGACATGCTAATATGTTTGACAAGACTTATGAATGCAATTAAACAGAAGAAGGTTCCAGATAGGTGGTGTACAGTAATCACACAGCCCATATATAAAGATAAAGGGAATGAAAGAAACAAATAATTATAGAGGAACTGAAGGGTTTCTTATACAAAAACAGCCGTTGTCCAAAATTTAAAAAAAAATTGAGATATAGACACCATCTAGAGATAGAATGGTGAACTAACGGGAGAGCCAAGAAACTACAAACCCGCTGCACAGTGTTTTTCCACTGGGCATGTGGAAACATGATAATGGACTGCTGCTATAAACAAGGTCATGCTGTTGACGTGGTTTTGCTCTGCAGTGTGAAGTGCAGTATTGAGTTGACAGCCGTGCGGTTCTTACTGAAGAAACATTAAATGACATTGGTCATCATTTGGAAAATTCCCCCCAAAAATCATTTAGGCATCTTTCACAACAACAGACAGGCATTTCTTATAACTCTGTGTGAAGAGCTACCAAATTGCTGAAGCTATAACCATATAAAATAACTGTGGAACATATTCTTCAACCAGGTGATCTGTAATGAAGCGCACATTTTATGAGTGGAGTCTCAATAGTGTACACAATGGCAAAATAGACCCATATTTAATATTTTTCATGGACGAGGTTTGGTTCCACCTTCATGGATATGTGTGTACACAAAATAATCATTATTGGAGCTCTGACAAACCTAATATTGTTCATAAAGTATCCCTTTATGACGAAAAAGTTGGTGTATGGTGCGCCATAAGCAGAGAAGGGTTATAGGGCCAATTTTTTTTCGAGTCAACAATTGATGCCCGTACATACATGAATACAACTTTGCCCCCCTCCCCTCTTTTTTAGAGAATTAACAGACAAGGAGCGGGATTTTGCCTTTTTTCAACAAGAAGACTGCAACAGCTCATACGGCCATTATTTCGATGAGAATGATTGAAAGTGTGTTTGAAGACAGAATTATTAGTAGAGATTTGTGGCCCCCTCGGTCTCCTGACCTAATTCTATCCCCGAGATGCTGCAGCTGCCACCGCTTCTGTGCCACCTGTGGTTACACAACACACTACATGGGCCAGCCTCATTGTCCTAGTATCCTCAAAGCAGTAACACCAACCACCGCATTAGAACATCAACAGCTGGAACAGCAACATCAACTGCCGCACCCATAACTACATACTCAGCAAAGCACATCAGACACCACAGCTGCAGCAGAGCTGTCAGACTCCTTGACCTGCAGGCGGAGGAACATTTTGAGACCAACCACATCAATGCAACTTTCCTACCACTCCGAGGAAATGCTTTCACACTTGCAACAATTGGGGTATCAGTCCTCGGTCTGAAGACCACAACCACCATTTTCATTAAGTCGCTACAGAAGTTTTTCTGGTATGTGAGACAGCAGTACCTGGCAGGTCACACCTTTTGAGTATCTTGTGGTTCATCACAATTTGGCAATAGCTCCAAAACTTTGGACATTTTGAAACAAGGCTATTTGTGTCAAATGGAAGTCTGTAGATGTCAATGATTCATCTTATGTTTTCTACTCTACAGCCTACGCCATTGTTCACCACATATTATTAATTAATGATTTGAGCTTCTCCTTGAAAGAAACCTTCACAACTGATGGAGATGCTTATGTGGAAGTCACCAAAGCTTCTCCAATTCCATTATTTGTCTTCCTTGCTTCCCTCTTTCACTTTCTTATTCCTTGTAACCTCTACCCCAAATAAAAAAGAAAAACAGAAAAAGACTTATTGTGCATTAGCCGAAAAGAAGTCCATCAGAGAGCATGTGCAAAATGTCAGCAAGAGCATATGAGATGTGGCCTTCACTGGAATCATCTATTATGGACATCAGTAGCTTTCTTGTTGTCAGGAAGGTGATGAGCAGTGATGGCAGAAGGAGATGAATGTTGTTGAATTGTGTATGTTCCTTAGACATTGCTCTTGCATATGCCATTGATAGAAACCTTAAACAGTAGTGCAGAATGATCAAATATGCAAAAGCATATCTTTACAGAGATTAAATTTTGTTTTCTGTTTGAAAAATGCAATACTTCCCCCATTATTATCAATAAAAGGCCTTTTTCATTGAAAATCGCTTGAATATGGGTAACTTGCACTATAATTGGCAGATACATAGCTCAGCTTAGGCCCTTTTTTGTTTAATTGAAAGAATTTGAATTAATTATCTATTTGCACAAAATTAGGTTTTTAACATTTAGTGCACATATCACCTTTACCATAAAAATCATGTCACTATTAATGTTTGTAGGATTAAACGTGTGTAAATGAAGTAAGCATTGGTTTTAATACCAGCAGAACTCAAAGCTCTACTTGCCTTACTGTGTTAAATGTGGAGATTCTTCTCAATTTCTCTAATGCTTTCTCGCAGTTCCACCCTCTCTCGTTCTCTTCCCTTCAATGGTCCTCACCCCCTTTTCCTCACTGTGAAGCTTACATGCCATGTGTTGCTTTGTAAACCAGTAATAGACGAGCTTTTTCTGGGATGCTAATAAAAATTAAAACATAAGTAGAAGAATGAATTTGAAGGCTCCCATGGCCAGTGTCAGTGTTGTTATTGTGATTTTCTGGTGTAGGCTGCAGCTTATTTTTTTCCCATAGCCCATTCTTTGTTGAGTCCAAAGTTCATTCAAAAAATAGGCAAAACGTCAATTAGGGCAAAAAAAAATAATACTTCGCCTGCACCAACAGACCAAGATAATAACATATGTCGAAGGTTTAACAATACACAACAGGGAGAACAATAGACGATTGCTGCCATCGTGTAAAGGAGAAGTGTTTATCTCCAACTTTAAGAGGTGCTTAAGGGTTTTTGTTGTTGTTTCAGCAACAACTCCCTACAGAATAACAAAGCTCTGAGTCTACAGCAACAGTGACAATAAAGGTTGACTTTCCAGTTTATTTTTGTAAAGATTAGTAGCATTTGCCATACTGCAAAGCTAACTCTAAAAGCAAGCTTGTTTATAACGTAATAGCCGTGCAACAGCTTTACTAAATTATGTTTTGCAGTATATCCAATCCACAAATGAAGCTGCAAGCTCGCAGTTCAGTTATTTCCCAAAATAAAGTAAGTGATAAAACAGTGGCCAAACCCAGTGGTAGTTCTGCACCTAACTACTCTGTAGAAGCTCAGGCAATACCAACAAGCTCTTGTAATTGAAGCCCACAATGAAATGACCATCAAAGATTGCATATTTCCACTGGGTAAACTAACATCCATTTTGTATAAAAAATATCCAATTTTAGAATATGTATTTACTTAGCTAATAAAAGCCTACTCGAAGAGCTAACCTCCAGACAATCCCAAGCTCCAAGTAAACAATGTTTTTCTAGGATTGAGACCTGTCCTGACCAAATAAGAGACTCCTACTCTCAAATATGTGTTGTCATATCCAATTGTGTAATTGAAAACTGACATTAAGTCAGTATCCTCAATATTACAAATCAGGGCGGGAATTTCAGTTCCAGGCTACACTTGTATTATGAGCTTCTATCGACATGCACATAAAATCTTATGATTTTGGTAAACTACATGAGAGCTTACAGATCAATTATGATGGTACGACCTATTAGATATACCTTTCTTCTGATAATCCTGTTTGTTTTCTCTGTAAAATGAAGAGACATTTAACAGAACATTGCAAATCTATTCAGGAAGTAAACCCAGAAAAGCAAACGTATACTAATCTTCCAACAAATCTAAACATACAAGAAAAGCAGATCTCAAAAATCTAAACCACACCCACCAAAAATCAGAAATAAGCTCAGCTTACAGCATTTAGCGGGACCGTCAAAGGAGAAAACTGGAATAGAATTACGGAGTAGGAAAGTGTTGGACAGGTTTAGAAGCAGAACAGGTTCATAATAGGGAAAGGAAAATGGAAGGAGGAAGATTGGGTTCTGGAATTGCGAGGGATTAAAAAATAAAATATTTACAGGGAATTTGAGACATCTACTAGAATAAGTAGATTATTTAGGGGTAGCAGAAACCTGGATAAGGGAAGTAAATATTGAGGTTAAGGATTATACATATGTTGGAATAGAAGGGGAGGGGTTAGCAAGGAAGGGAAGAGCTTCTGGGGGAGTGGGTCTTTTTGTAAGACAATCCATAGGAAAAGTAGTAAGAGATACTTGGTCCAGGATTAAAAATGCTTTGTGGATTATATTGGAAGATAAATTGATAAATGAGAAAACCATATGTTTAGGTGTAGTGTACAATGCATCCGCTCCCTCGCAATACCATAATCCTGAATTGTTGAAGGCGCTAGAGAGAGATATAAATAGATTAAGAGAGAAGTACGGGAATACGGAAGTAATAATAATGGGGGATTTTAATATCAGAATAGGTGCAGGAGATGTGAATATAGAGTGTGATATGTTTGTTGGAAATGAAACACGTTCCAGAAGGGAGCAGTTCAGGCGAAGTAAAGATAAGTGTATTGATAAGTCAAGTGATGGTTTTATCGAATTTTGTGACTGAACGCTTTAGATATATTGAACGGTAAATATGGAGATGATTTGGAGGGAGAGTTTACTTTTGTTAATATGAACGGGCAAAGTGTCATTGATTATATATTATGGTCGATTAGCAAGGCGTATACAATAGAAAACTTTACGGTACTAAATTTTGTATCTAATAGTTCCCACTTTCCACTGACAGTGGAGATTCAAAGGCGATCAGAGGAAGTAAGGGAAGTTAGACAGGAATGGGGAAAGAATACTAAGCAATATATTGAATTTAAATGGAGGGAGCAACAGAGGGTAGAATTTAAACTAACATTAGATTCTAAGCATGCTCAAATATGTCAACAGGGAATGAGTTTTATGATTAGGAACCAGGAAATAGAGAATGTAAACTATATTTTTAATATGTTAATGCAAAGAGCAGGGGAAGGGATGAGAAGGGGGAAGGGGCAGAGTAATAAAGGAAATAGGGTGGTATGATGAGGAATGCAAAATAACAAAAAAGGTGGTGAAACAGGCATTAGTAAGATGGAAAAAGAGAGGGTATGAGGAAGGTAAGAAGGAATACCTAAAGAGTAGGAATCTATATAATGCACTATTAGAAGAAAAGAAACAAGAATGGAGAAATAAAGAACAAAGTAATCTGATTAAAGTATTAAGGGAGAACAATTACAGTAAGGTGTGGAGAGTGTTAAAATCCACGTATAATAAATGGTTAGTTAAACCAAATATCGCTTCAGCAGATTGGATGGAGTATTTTAAAATGTTATTCAAGGAGGAGGATTTTATTAAGATGAAACCAGTGACGGATTTTGGAGTGGGATACATAGATATATTAGACAATGAAGTAAGAGATGAAGAGGTAGTGAAACAAGTGAAGGCAATGAAAAATAATACGCCAACGGGTATTGATGGAATTCCTCCTGAGTTTATCAAAGAATGGTGTAGTGATGAGACTAGAGTAAAGATGTTTACTGATTTGTTTAATGTAATAAAAACCAAGGGGTATGCATTGGAGGAAAGCACTTATATTTAAAGGTAAGGGGAGTGTTGACAAGCCCAATAATTACAGGGGAGTAGCATTACTTTCAAATGTTGGAAAGATTTTCACAGGGATTTTAGCTAATAGGATACAAAACTGGGTAGAGGAATATAATATCCTCTCGGAGTTTCAAATGGGTTTTCGTAAGAGGAGAAGAATGGTAGATAACTTATTCATAATTAAAACTCTGGTGGATAAGAATTTAAAAAAAAAAGGGGGGGGGGAAATTATGCATGGCATTTGTTGATTTGGAGGAAGCGTATGACCGCATTGATTTAAATTTGTTGTGGCACAAACTCTTGATGAAGGGAGTAAGCCAACAGATGGTGAATTTATTTAAAGCTCTATACAAGGAGAACACATTTTGTGTGAAAGTAGGAGTAGGATTGGTGACAAAAGAAGTAAACCAGAGGAAGGGGTTACAACAAGGATGTAAGTTAAGTCCAGTGTTATTTAATCTGTATATTTATGATATCCTCGCTGAGATAGGAAGGAATAATAATTGGTTGCCTGTGATAAATAAGGTATCAATCCCTGGGTTATTATTTGCTGATGATTTAGTGATAGGATCAGTTTCAACGATTGGTCTGAAGCAGTCCCTACAGCAAATGAATAAATACTGTGATGAATGGAATCTGAAAGTAAATCAAGAGAAGACTCAAATTATAGTGTTTAAGAAAGGTGCCAAACTGGGCAAGTATGAAAAGTGGAAGAATGGAGAGAAGGAATATAAAGTGGTCAGAGATTGTATATATTTAGGGGTTAAAATGGATGGGGGTGGAAAATGGGAGAAACAGAAGAAACTGGTATTGACAAAGGGGAAAGGGGCAATGTCAGCGATTAGAGGGTGCAAATATAGAATACGAGATATAAATGTTAAATGGCTAGAGAAAATATATAACACAGTAGTTGAAGCTAAAATATTATATGGAAGTGAAATGTGGGGAGTAGAACGAGGCTAGGAAGAGATAGATATTGTACATAGGAGTTTTTGTAGAGAAGTTTTAGGCCTGCCAAATGCTACGTTTAAGGAATTTGCTCTAATTGAAATGCAGAGGGTGGGGGGAAAAGGGGTAATAATGGAGAGAGCTCTTAAATATTGGTACAGACTATTAAATTTAGAAGAGAAGAACTTGCTGAGGCAGTGTTTGGAATTCCAAGAAAGGAGCTTAAAGAAAAATGGGTGGAATTATAGTATACAAACTAATTTGGAAAATAGTGGTCTGGGAGAAATTTGGAGGAGGGAAAATAATGTTAAGGGTTTTTGGAAAGAAGCTAGGCAGAGGTTTGAAGATATAGAGATACAAAATTTATTTAGTAACATTGGGAAGAAAAGTTCCTTGGAATCATATATATTAATAAAAAATGTATGGGTTAGAGAACAGTATGTGGATAACTCAAATAAGGAACAAAGAGAAAGTATAGCCTGGGTACGAGCAGGTGTATGGAGACTAATAGGAATGTGAGATGGGTTCCCACAGAACCAGTGTCCAATATTTGGGGAAAGAGATTTAGAACATATCGTTTTTGATTGTAAAGGTACATAGCATTGGAGAAAGGAAGCTATAAATGGGAAATGGTTCAAACTGGACAGGAAAGTATCTTTAAGCAAGACTTTTAACAAGGATAGTAAAAAGGTAGGAGAGTACCTGTCCAAAGTAAAAAAGAAATGGTTATCGTCAATAAAAAGAGATGTAAATTAATTTCATCATATGATGTTAAGTTATGTAATTATATTATTATAATATTAGTATTATAAGATTATTATTTTGGTATCATTACTATCATTTATTATTATTATTATTATTATTATTATTATCATCATTTTTTGTGTTATAATTAAAGAGTGTAATATGGGTAGAATATGGCAAGATAACAACTTGGGCTGATGTATAGCCATATTCTAAGGAAGATTGCTAGTACAAATAAATAAATAATGCTATAATTTTATAGAAAAATCTGATTAAGTTAATGTTAATATTCAAATTGAAATTGTTGTCGTTTCTAATATAACATATGGCCTCTGACCTTTGGGGGATAGCTCATTCCACCAAGCAATGACAGGACCCATTTCTGAGGTGGAGGCACCCAGTGGATGGAATCTGTCCTTCGATGCCAGGGTGATGATCGCATTGGAATGAGAGGACCTACAGCTTTTACTGTGGACTCCGAACCACATTGGGCCTTGGGGATACTCCACATGAGCAAGTGAGAGGTGAAGGCGTGGATAGGGCAGACTTAAAATTGCCACCCCAGAGCTGGGAATCAAACCCCAGACTCTCAGTACAAGAGCCGGAAACGAAACCACTGTGCTACATCAGCACCCTAAATTGAAATTGTTAAATAAACTAAACCTTAATTGTAAAATAAAATAAAAATTATGTAGCAGTCAAATGTTACTGTCTAATTGTTATGTTGTTACATTCTACTGTAGCATACCATTTGATCCCTAAATTGCTAAACTAGTAATCATTTACTATACTGTTATATTGTACTTATACTATTTAATTGTTATTTATTAAGCTGGTACTTCATTTGTCATATTGTGCATTGTATCATACAATTTAACCCATAATTTGCTAAGCTGATACATTATTTGTTACATTATACTGTATCATACAATTCAGTAATCAATTGTTAATTTAAGTTGGTGCACAATTTATTTAGCTACATTGTTACTCTTCTTAATTGTTATTAACTGAGTTTAATACATTTTTAGAAGTCGCTAAAATAACTTGTAGTTAGGCAACTATAGGTAAAGCAATTGGAAAGAAAAAAAGAAGAAAAATAAACAGCAAACTTGTGCATCTTCTTTATGCTTACAATGCAAATGTTTTCTTGGTTACTCTCCAGATTTTACAAATAACAAAACTTGTTAGAATTATTATACATATAAACTTTTAGTGTGTGGTATTTTTCAACTTGCCTAATAAATGAGGCATTTGGATCAATTTTTTTTTTATTTTGCATCCAGTTTAAACCCCCCTCCCTCCTGTTTGAACAGTATATTAAGATGTCATACATCCTGTTGTATAAGTGAGACCTGAGGTATGTTATGTATCAAGTTTCATAACAGTTTGGCCATACTTATGTGGAAAAAATCAGACAGAGGGAGGAGAGAGAGACTTTGGAAAGAATTGAAAATAAAATTCCCAGTAAGACCTACATACTGGTAGCATGACAAGAAAGTGAACTGATGGTTACATTAATGTTGTGCATTAAGGTTGAGGAATTGAATTGAATTTTATTTGTATATCTTTTTATACACAGTCCTGTTTTACAATATTTCCCTTGTAAACTAACTTAACCTATGTACAAAAGTTCTGGCCAGCTATGTTCTGCATGTATTCCTCAGTTTGCCTAGCATCCTGGTCTTATGGCATGGCTCAACTGAGCAGCCCTTTGCTACCCTTTATCACCTATGGTCCATCCTCCCCCTCCTCTGTTTGCCCTTCTACCTTTCTTATCTCTGTTACATTTCTAATCCATTTCTCCTTCACTTTCATTAAAAAGTCCCCCATATTCTTATTTTTCTTTTCTTGTTTTCCTCTCAGCATTTTAATTGCTACTATTTTTCCATAATTTTTTCCCCATTTTTCCTCCCATACTTTTTGTCTCCATTCTGCTAGCTCCTTGCATTCTATCATATAATGCTCTGTGCTTTCATTGCCTCTGCATAGTTCAGAGATTCCACTTTTTCTGCCTCTTAGCCCTCTCAGGTATATTGATCCTGTTCTCATCCATACCAATGCTGCTTTTTCCGCTCTATTACAATAATCCATGTACCCTTCATTTACACAATCCATGTACACTTCCTTTATACTAACCTATAAAACTTAGTGATTTTTTATTTTCTAAGTTTCTCCAGATCTCTTGTCTTTCTATGTCCTCCACTTTGTTACTGTTATCCAGAAGCCGTTGCTGTTTCTTTCTCCTGCTCTCCAAATATCTCCTATTCCTATCTTCTACATCATTTTCCCCACCCCTGTCCGCCAGCTATTTTTATTTACCATACTCCTTTGTTGGTCCATGCAGATCTTTAAAATTTCACCTTCATCTTTTTTCAAGCATCTAAACCAAAATTTCAATATCCTTTCCAATAACACTCCCTTTCTTCTTGTTCTTCCTAATTCCACTAACGCTATTTCCCCTGGTGCTGATCTTGATAGCCCAAATAATTCTTTACAAAACATTCTGTAGCTCTGGTCTATTTTTTTGCTTAATTCAGATCCCCCCCCCCCCAAATTTCAACTGCATATAGCATTCTTAATTCTTCCAATTCCTCGTACATTCTTTCTATCCATTTATTCAACGTTTTTAATTTATATTTGCACATTCTTACTGCTGTCATTGCCGCCTTTCCATTAGCCATCACCTTCGTACTATGAGCCTCCCATTCTCCATTTTTGCTCATCCTCAACCCTAACAATCAAACTCTTTGACACCCTCACAACTTTAAACCCCCATCTGCCATTTCTCTTCTTTTTTAATTTATTTCCTCTTTTGAAAACCATAACTTTTGATTTGTTTATATTTACTTTAATTCCCCATCCTTTGCAAAATTTTTGTATTCCATTAATTGCTTTCTGTAGCCCCAACCATAAGATCATTCACATATAGTAAACCTGGTATCTTTCTATTTGTTATTATGGGATAGTGCAGATTTTTTCTTTCACTCTTTCTAATATGTCACCTATGAATAAATTAAATAATATGTGGCTCAGTTTGCACCTTTGACTTAATCCTATTTTTTGTTTAGTCATTTCTGTAATTGCATTACTTCCGCATCTTATAAAATTTTATATCTTTATCAGGGGCGGCTGTGACTCTGAACTTTGGTGGTTCACAAAATCATCCTTGCAATTTGAAATATTTTAAGTAATAAATACGGAATAAGTTTCTCATTATATGTTGATTAATTTACGCAAATAAACAAGAAATGGGAATTCACAATATATAGCACATGCACATTTCATAAACAGTGTAGCATATAGCACTCATTTATAGAGAAAATCAGCCCTT
Organism: Deroplatys truncata; assembly: GCA_030765065.1. Taxonomy (NCBI): domain Eukaryota; kingdom Metazoa; phylum Arthropoda; class Insecta; order Mantodea; family Mantidae; genus Deroplatys; species Deroplatys truncata. The sequence continues at coordinate 490,600,190 of CM060990.1, forward strand.
CTCTCCTTCCTGCCAACAAACTTATCGATGACCAGCGCATTGAAGTTCTTGATCTGCATGATGAAATCCGTTTCAATGGAAAGCATGGCCAATGCAGATAACCTCTCCTCAGACATTGTGTTACGCAGAAATGTTTTAATCCTTTTCAGAGTAGAGAAGCATCTTTCTGCCTAACATGTCATGGGGATTGTTAGAATGACACTTAGTAGTTTAACAGATTCACTAAAAGTGGAACATAAATTATTGTCCCTGAAAAGCTCCATTAGTGGAACAATCCCAGTTATGTTTTTAAATTCTTCAGTACTATACATTGTGGAAAGTTCTGTAATCAGTTTCTTTTCTTCAATAAAAGAATATGTCTGAAGGGCAACTTTAATATGTTGTTCCGGGAACGAAGTGTTATATTCTGAAAATCTGTCAGGCTGAAAGAGAACTGCTGCTCCCATATGAGCAACAAATCTGAACCTGCCTTTCATTTCAGTAATGATTACATCACACACTTTAATGGCCTCTCGTTTTCTTTCAGTGTGTTCCACAATTTTTCTTTTCTTCGTTACATTCTCATTTACTGCAGTGGAACCTATGGTGCTTCTAATTTTGAGAATTTCCACCTCAAAATAATTAAGTCTATCCTGGACCATTACAGGAGTACAGTCGCTCCTCTGAAGTTGGTTGTAGAAAATATTGACATGGGGCATAATTTTATGGAAGAAGAACAACCAAAATATGAAATCTGAATCACTTAAAATTCCAATAAAACCAGATGCTTGAAGAACAGAACTTGAATTGGTGATTCTTTCGCCTCTCCTTATGATTTTCATACATTCTATTAACTCCTCCCTGTATTCGAAAACTGTGTTGACAGATCTAGATTGAAAGTTCCATCTCATTTGCACTGATCTTGGCAGCCGCTTCTGCACTACTTCTTCTAAAACTGATATTCTCTGAGGAGAGTTAGAGAAAAAAGCACAAATTCCTTGAAGATTTATGAAGAAAATTCATACACTACTATTCGCATTTGCTGATGCTGCCTTTAACATAATTAAGTTTAACTGATGCGCATGGCAATGAATGTATTCTGTAGACCTATACTTCTTTTTTATGATGGATTGAATGTCATTTTTCGACCCAGACATAACATTAGCCCCATCGTATGTTTGAGCAATCGATTTATGTTCACAGCCTAGCAGATGTCAATCAAGTTCTGGCAATATGCATGCAGGTAAGTTATCTGCGTTGTGCCCTACAGGATTCACAAAACCCCAGTACCTTTCCACTGGCTTATGGTTTACCAAATATCTATAGACAATTACCATTTGATACTTGGATGCTACGTCACTGGTTTCATCTGCTATGACAGATAAAAATGGCGAGTCTTTTATTTATTTCTTTCGATATCTCCTCATGACAGACTTCAAGCATGCGTTGCAAAATTTCATTTTGAATCACTTTTGACGTTCCCTTAAACACTGTTGCATTTTCCAAATGGTTTTTCAGAACACAGTCTAGCTCTGCACTGAAATTTATCAAACCACGAAAAATACCAGGGTTACTTGAAGTCGCTGACTCAGCATGTGCTCGAAGAGCCAACTCAAAGGCCCCACATAACCTAATGCAGTTAATAATACTGTTTAAAACATATCTATTTTGAGCCACTTTCTGGTTGTGTTCTTCAATTGCTCTCCGATATGCACTGTCCATCTGTTTTCTATTTTTACTTTGCCAAAGATAACAAGACTGACAGTATTTTTCATGTGCAACTTTGACGCTACATGTTTTTTTGGTGTGGTTATGAAGATGCTGCAAATCATTCACGCCATGCTTTGTCCATGTATCTTCACCACCAAACAAAATGCAAGGAAAGCAAAACAGGGTGTTTTTAATATCACAACACACATCCAATCATATTTTTCATATACATCACTGTTAAAATTCCTGTTAAAACTTCTTGTTTTTGTCTGAACTACCTGAGTGATTTTTAGGTATGGTGTGGGCCTGCCAATGCGTTTAATTTCCTTCTTTTTCTTCAAGTTTAGCATTGAAAATGGTTGCGTTAAAAGAGACTGAACGGAATTCATTGTTTCTCCTTATAGCAGCATTTACCTGTATTTAGCTAAATAAACTACTTTGATTCATAAATTAAAACCCGATACACACAACATGGCACAAACCACGTGGCATATAGGCAACGTAATGATCTGAGATGCTGTTCAATAGATAGAAGATCGGAAGTGAGGACATTTACTGTGAATTCAATAGATGGCTCTGTGTATGGAAGGAAACGAAAAGTATTGTTCCTGTTGATTATCCTATTCTGTGCTCTCTGATTACTAGGTTAACCAACAACATGCAGCTTATGCCCCGCACTCCCCCCCCCACACACCTCTGCGCTCCCTTGGTTCGTCATTCCCTATACTTCACTGTTATACCGATGTGGGTTGCAGCCAGGAATGCACTACTTGGCACCTGCAAGCAATACAACGCTTGCCGAAGTCCACTCCACAAGATCATGTCAGAATAATAACTGAAATGTATGAATCGTATACGTCATTTACATTAAAGGGAGAGCCAGGATTTTGGTTGTAGCGCAAACGTGCTACCATATTAAGAAGCTGCCCCTGATCTTTATAAATCCTCCCAATTTCTTTTATGACATTTTCGCTTACCCCTTTCCTTCTTAATTTATAAGTCAGGGTTTCTCTATTTATTGTATCAAATGCTTTTTCAAAATCTGCAAAAAACCTATACATTTTTCCTCTTTTCCTGCTCAGATATTTATCTGTTATAGTCTTTATTATAAATATATTATCTATTGTTTGTTTTCCTTTCCTAAATCCTGCTTGGTACTCTGACAGTTTTCCTTCTTTTTCCACCCACTTTCTTAATCTATTGGCCGATATACCGGTGCATTTTCCCTAATGTGGATAATAAACTCATTCCCCTATAATTCTCTGGTCTATTTGTTCCTCCCTTCCCTTTGTAAATTGGTACCACCATACTTATTTTCCAACATTCTGGCAGATCATTCCTTTCATTAATTTTATTTAGTAATTTTGTCATCATTTTTAAACCATGTTTTGTTTCCTCTTAGATTTTCCAAAATTCCCCTGGTATTCCATCTTCTGCCTTTCCTTTTTTTTTTTTTTTTTTTTTTTTTGTATTCTTTATTTGCTGGTAAAGTTCCAGCTCTATGATTTTACTATCTAATTTTTCGTTGAATATTTCTCCTTATCCTACCTCTCTTGGATCTAGTGTTACTCTCTTCCCTTCTCCAATTAGTCTTCTAAAATATCCTAACCATTCGCTTGGTGTAACTTCATTTTTCTTCCCTCCTTTCTGTTCATCATTCTTACTATTTCCGATATTTTCTTACTATAATTTCCATCTATTGCTGTCTTCAGTTTCCTGTGTATATTTCTCTGGCATTCTTTTTTCTTACTGATAGCAAACATTTATATCCCTCAAGTTTCATCAGATTTTGTCTATCCCATTCCTTTTCTGATCTCCACCTAATAAGCTCTTTAAATACCTCCCTTTTTCTTGCTCTACGTTCTTCATTGAACCATCCCTTATTTCCCTGACCCTTTCCGTGCTTTCTTTCTATACCTGCCCCTGCACTTGTTACTAATAATTTCAATAGGACTAATACTTTTTCTTGTTTTCCCTCATTCATAACCAGTTTTATTCCACATTCAAACTTTGGCTCACCTTAGAATTTAATTCTTTTAAAAAATCCTCTTTTAGTTCCTCTCTCCATTTATACACTTTTATTTTCTTGATTTGAGTTTCCTTTTTCTTCACCTTTTGCTCCAAAACATTTATTTCCATCATTAGTGGAAAATGGCTACTGCTTACTACTTCATTTATTATTGTAAATGTAGTGATTCTCTCCTCCAGTTCTTCACTACATAACACATAGTTTACTACACTTTACCCATTTGCATTTACAAATGTAAACTCCCCTTTATCTTCTCCCATTGTTCCATTACATATTAACAAACTGTTTACCTTACAGAATTCTAGCAATTTTCTTCTTTCCTTGTTAACCACTCTGTCCCTGCTTTCCCTTGGCCTTATCACATCCCTCTCCTCTCCTTCTACCTGCTCTTTCCCTAATAATCTTCCTTTTTCCTCCCCTATTCTCGCATTCAAATCCCCCATCACAATAAATTCTATATCTGGCATCTTTTCCTGTATTTCCTCCCTGTCTTCTTCTAACTTACTATACAAATTACTGTCATAAAAATACGCTTCTGGTGGGTTATATGCCACCCCTATCCCTATTCTTACTCCGTTTATCTGTTTAATTATTAACCATAACACATTTCTACCACTATTCTCCAGTTTTTCTGTATCAATAGTTGTTTCCATATCATTCTTTACAAACAGGCCTACTCCTAATGCTCTTTTCCTATCACATCTTTTACTTGCCTTTTTCTCTACAAACTTAAAACCTGCTATCTCTTCCTTTCCCAACCATATCTATGCCACTCCTACAATATCCATAGAGCACATCATGTTTTTCATTCCACCATTGCCTATCTTATTTCTTAGCCCTTCCACATTCCAAAATATTAATTTCATCCCCTTTCCCTATTTGTTCTTTGGTTGTTCTGGAAACTGAATTTCTCGATTTTCCTGTGTCTTGTAGTTCTAGGCTCCGTTTCTCTTTCTTCTCTTTCACCCCTAAACTGAATATAATCCTCCTTGAATATAATTTCTAAACCCTTCTTTTTTATTATTTCTTCTGCCTCCCTCATGCTTCCTACCCACACCACTTTCCCAGTCTGCACTTTACCCCTCACCTCACTTTCACTTCTGACTATTCTGTTACTCCTCACAACTCCTGCTGGTTCTCTTCTTTCTTCCAGTCCCTCCCCCTTGATCATCTCGCTCACCAATGTTGCTTCTTCGCCTTCCCCTTCCACCACCAACTCTTCCTCCTGCTTTCCCCTGTTATCTCTTGTTGCTATATCTCCCTTGTCTCCCTCCAAAGCTGCTTCTCCCACATCTGCCCTCTTTGTCAGTTGTCGTATATAATTGTGTGTGTTATCTTGAGTGGATGTCCTTCTCTTGCTTGTGTTTGACTTTACTGAAATCCCGCTGATGTCCCTATTCTCTGCTCGGGTCTTTGTTCTGTGTATTCTGGCCGTTCTATAATTTGCTGCAGTCTGTGCATTCCTCTGGCTTCATTTCCTTTTATTCATACCGCATTTTTTTCCTCCTATTAACTGTAGACCTCTCAAAAATGCTGTTTTTTTCCCCCGCTCTTGCTTCCTTTGTTCTTTGAATTAATTCCTTCCTTAGATCTTGTTCCTCTTTCATGTAGTCTTAGCCTATAAATACTTTTGTCCCCCTTAGTCTTCTTCTTTGCCTTAAAATCACCCATGGTTGTCAATTTCAAAATAATAGGTATTGGTCTTCTTCCTTTTTTACCTATTCTGAACATATCTTCAATTTCCCAGCTGTACCTCGGTATTCCCAATCCATCTTCTACGATTTCACACACCATATCTTCCAAACTCTCTCATGCTGAATATCACAGTGTTTTCTTCTCTTTTATGCTTTGTGTCTTTTTTCCATCACATCCATTCTTTCTCCGCATTCTTGAGATCTGTTTTTCCATTTCTTCTCTTTGTATTTTCATTGCATCTTTCAACTCTCTTGTATTGTTGTCCATTCTTTTTCTTAGTTCCTTTCCCATCTTCCTTATTTCTTCGATTAATTTGTTCATTTCTATTGGCTCTGGATTCTGCTCCACTCCTATTATCAGCAATATTGCAATTACAATCATGATGACTCTCCATATCTGTGCTTCCATTTTTACTTTTCTGTCTTTTCTTATTTTTATTCTGCCAGAACTTCCAATTCTGCATCATACGTCAAATGTCCATTCCCATTTTATCGTGTTCTCTTGGACTTGCTCTGCCACACAACCTTCCCCTCTCGCTGCTGACACCAGACTCGGTTGAGGAGTACTGAAAGCATCTCAGACTTTAGACACAGTTGTATAACATAGCATCTTAAAATCAACAGGAAGGGTAATGTATTAATTTGAACAATCCTTTATTACAGTTTTGCAAAATTTATATGGAAGCTTATAACTGGACAGAGTAGAAACTTGGCTGATGAGGAAGTCTATGGTGCATTGGAGAGAGTGTTTGTAGAGCTTAAAGATGGAATACTTCATTTTTATTTACCTTCTGATACCATTGATGCCATTGGGAAGCAGATACCTGAGTTTCTACATGGGCTAGTGTATGAGCTACACATCCTATTGGTAAGCACACTACTATGTAGTTTATCTTAAGGCTTAGCTCTATTTCCGGAAAGTGCTGGTTCATGACATACTATTACTTATTTTGATTTATATGTATACATCATCAGGTTATTGATTATGAAGTTTTACTTAAATTTAAAATAATGAAACACATACCAAGGTGCTACTACTAATACTAGTAGTGCGACAAAATAAAATTTATATAGAATAATAAATCTGTGTAGTTGTTAGTGAATGTCACAGTGAAGGATATGAATTCCTAGAGAACCAGGTATCCTTGGTCTTTAAGATTGTTAACCTTATATAAAAGTTTCTGGTGCATCATTTGACAAAATAGAGATGAGTCAAATTATGACCTGATGTGCATTAGGTTCATTGCATTAGCAAAATTACGCCAAGCCCTGACTTTGTTCAGATTAATTTTGCTGAAATGCTTCAACTGAAGGAGGTAAGTGTTTGATATTTTCAATAGAAGCTACATTTGTCACATACCTTTGTGCCTCATGTGTTACCAACTTCCAGTTTTCTTAATTTCTCTGCATGAGATGCCCACACAATGTATTTTTTTAAAGGATCATCCAGTTATCTGATTACTATTAGAGTGGTGAGGACTGTAGTTCCTACTAAGTAATTAATTGATCATAGCTAGTCAGGCTACACAGGACCTGGGGATGTATACAGAAAATACTAAAGAAGAATGTACTGGGCTCTTGCCTAAAGATTTGGGTGATTCCATGAAATGTGTGATAAACTTGTATATTTAAAAGCATAAAAAATGACTATGTTGGTATTCATTGTTCAGGACATAATTTGTGGTATGTGACAACACTTTTTTGCCCCTTAATACCTTACTCCAAAATGGCAGCCAATGTAAAGAGGCTGTGGTGTGTCCTTTGTTATGAGCCTGATATGCATAGAATTTTGTACCATTGTAACATCTGACTGACTTTTAAGAAACATTAGAACATTTTAAAATATTATTGTTCATGCTGTTGGATTACATTAACACAGTGATGTGGATTTGGAACAATTTATTCTAAGTTAAGAATATTGAGAATGAACTTTCTATCTTGGGTATTTAAGTTTTTATTGAAGAAAATGCTATGATTATGGCCACTCTATTATTAATTTGTGTCTCTACTGAAAAATTACTTTCTACAGTGTGGTCATTTTAAGGTGAGGCCTCAGACTGGCTATATGTGTAGCACGCCATACTACAGTGGCCTAGGACTTTTCTGATGTGCAACCGATGGCGCATGATGCGTTCAAGGTTATCTTGATCAGCTGTGCTTCAGTCACTACTGTGTTCGTACTGTAAAGAGAGTTTACATTGTGCATCTCAAAGGTAAAAGTTTATTCAAGACATCTGTGTTGTGTGTGATTTTTTTAAGTGTGTTAATGTGTTGTTATAGTCCACTGCATTGCCTGCAGATAAATTCATGCTTGACAGCAAGTTTTTATGTGTGATACTTAGACGTCTGCTTAATAAGTTTAGGAGAATGGGATCGCTAAATGCTAATCTAAGTAGCAAAAATGAGATGTTGTAACAGAGGAAAAAATTGATGAAGTTGGTGCATCTATTTGTGGAGAACCCTAAAAAATAAAAGTTTATAGGAACAATCCCCATACCATAAACAAACTTAAGGACAGTATAAAAACAGAAATTATGAAAATTACGCAAGAAGAACTTAAGCGTGTGAATGGAAATTTCATCCAAAGATACCATAAATGTCTTCATGCAGACAGACGCCACTTTCAACCCCAATAACAAGGTTAGTACTTATTATAGTGCATGTTACTATCATTCATGAGTAAGTAATGCAGGAGTTACGGAATGAAAAACCCCCAGTGTAATAGGCAGTGTGCGGAGCATGCATACATACATGTGATCTGTGGCCTCACCATAAAATGACCACACTGTAACATCTCCATTCAAACTTTTTAAGCTTAAACAAGCACTCCATTAGCTAATAATAAAATTGTAATATGACTTAATTGTTTTAGTCAATTGTTTGAAGATTAAAAGAACAGGATTCCCTTAACCAGGGCTTTTTTCAGGGAATCCTGGGGTTATGCATACCCCTCAAACCTTTGGAGGCTGTATATGAGTAAACATAGGTACATTTCTATAGTTTTGTAATGCTGGTAAATTATTAAGACCGGAAGAAGCTTTATGCTGTTATGTAAAAACAGCAATGTCGACAATTGCACTGTGGTGGATGGTTTATTGTTCTGTGTTAGGAGCTGAAAAGCAGTGCATCTTTCATGAGTAGACTTTAAATCTGTTAATGATGCAGCTTTAAAGAAAGTATTAAGTTGCATTGAGAAGCTGAATGCCTGAACGGAAGTGATGTGGCAGTTGAAGCTGGCATTTTAAATTCATAAGCAGTTATTGAAAAAGAACTCCCATATTATTTATTTACTGTTATACAATGTAGTTTTTGGTAACGAGTGAGGTTATCAAGGTGAAGAAAATAATAAACTCTTTAAAATCTCCCCAGGCATGGAAAAAGCTAAATGTAAAGGATATAAACGTAAATAATGCCAATGAAATGCCAACAGTGTCATGAGTGATAAAGAATGAAATCATAACAATGAAGTAACAAATGCATCTTACATGAGATGGAGGACATTCCTGAATGCTGGAATTTGGACAAAAAGCAGGAGTTTTAAAACAAGTGTGAGTAAAAAGTGTGGTAAGAAAATTAAAAACAATGGCTGCAAAACTTGTAAAGAAGTTGGCGATTTGGGAAGTGGAAGAACTTGATGAGGAATGAACCTCTCATAACAGTGGGTATCAGTTTCTGTTTGTGCAACAGGTAAAACTGAAAATAAATCTCAGTAAATGCTTCCTCTCAGCAAGAAAATATTTAAACATAAAACGAGTTGACCTCATCAGGCAGTTAAAGTATTAAAAACAACAAAGCTGAAAACTTTGAAAACTGCATTCACTAATGCTTTTGAAAAAGAAAGTAACTCCAATTTTTTTCACAGCATATAAAGTAGCCTTCTATGATTTTGATACTGAAATTGGTGTACAGGAGTATAATGGCATTAATATGGACCACTTCCTTCATTCAACTAATGCATGTATAAATGTTGGTACTCATATAGCAACAGAAATGAGAAAAAGGTAGTAAATGTGACAGTAGCTGGAGACAGGAAAAATTGTCCTCCTGATAGTTTAAAGTACCACAGTCATCACTGATGGTGTAACTGAGAACAACTCTTCCAGACATGAATCATCCAGCCAATATCCTTTTGGGCATTATTGCATTACAAAATGTCATTGCTGAGGGCATATTTAATTCATTAATGACATATTTGAGAACACCAAGGTTCTATGATGTGTTTCTGAAACATTCTTGTTGCTGTAGCAAGTAATAGGCTGCAGTAATGCTAGGAAAGGAGGAGGATGTAATTACCTCAATAAACAGCTTTCCAATGTTTTGTTTTGGCATTGTTAACAATCACAGTCTAGAACTTTTTGTTCTGATGCGAGTGAAGATTTTACCTCTCATTAAACCACTTAAAATGTTTACATGACAAGCTGTACATAGTTTACCACCAGTCACCCCAAAATACTAGTGAGTTAAAAGCTCATACAGAAGAACTTGAAATCATACTCAAAAAAATTGGAAGGATATTGGTTACAAGGTGGGTTGCTTCCAGCTTCAGAGCTGTCTCAACTTTGTGGAAAATTTTTGAAGCTTTAGTGGCACATTTAAAAGTGTCAAAGATGATTCCAAAAGAGAGGAATTTGAACAAAACATGTATGGAGCACTCCTTAAGCACATAACTGATGTTAGAGAATGTCAAACCTCTTGCATATGATCATCAGAGGCTACGTGGTTGTAGTGAATCTCAGGCATGCAGCAGTGCCTAATCAGAACTAGTTTCTTCTCATTTAGTAATTGCTAGATTAGCGCTTGGATATTAATAGTTTATAACAAGCTTGAAACTTATGACAAATATACAGAGAATGAATGAGCAAGCATGAACAAAAAAAGAGTATGATTTTAACTTAAGATCCAGTGCAGTTGACAACAACTGATGATGTGGACAAGGTGCTATGAAAACATGTTCCTGCATTAATTATGTGTAAGTGAAATCCATGAGTTTTAAGTTCCCCAATTCAAAACCTTATATGTATAGCTTATGATTTTCTATATTTATAAGCAATTATATTTTGTGTGTTTTTTTCAGGAATGAAGCAGACCTTTAGTAACAATAGTTCAGAGCTGTCAATAGAGGTGCCATTAACCTTTGTGAATAAGTGTATCATTATGCTTGCCCCTTTTCTTCTAGTACACCCCAAATACTCTGAGCAGGGGACAGAGCAGGTAGTTAATGTGTAGTTCTAGCATTTACAGAAGCTTGCAACATGTCACTGAATAAAGCAAGTTGTAGTGTAAGTGAAAGAAGAGAAAAAGAAATAGTGTATATCGCAGTGAAGTTGTTTTTAGGGTGTATGAGTTTTTTTTCTTTCTTTAAAGGAACATAAGTGAGGAAGAAAGTTGCAAACTTGATTTCAAAAAGTGTCAGGAGTAACTTAACTGCTGTAGCATGTGGAGTGAACCAATCTGTTGTTTCTTAGATGTGCTCAGAGCAAAAAAAATATGATTTAGGTTCTGCTACTGCTTTTGTTTCACCTAGCAAACATTAACATACCTAAAAGAATGACACGCTTAGACGATTTTGAAAAACAAATAGTTCATAGAACAATTTTGGTATTTTCACTTCTTTCACCTTAAGAGTACTGAAAAGATTAGGCTTCAAATATAGGAAAACCAATGCCAGTTGTGAATTTCTTGTGGAAAGGAGCGACATTGTTGCGTCAAGATTGAAATTCCTTCACATAATGCACAAAGTTCTAGTTTCTGGTGATACAAGACCAATATATTATTCAGATGAGCCTTAGGTGAAACATAATCATACCATGAAGTCTATTTGACAAGAATCCTCAAAAAATGGTGGATTAAAGGTGCTTGTAGGAAAAGGTGGTCGTCTTATGTGTCATACAGGTTCGGCAGAAAGAGGGTTTTTACCAGAGAGCAAGTGGGTATTTTGGTCAAAGCAGACATCAGATTACCACAATGAAATGATAGCTTATCCATTTAGAGATTGGTTTTTGAACAGACTTATTAATTATTTGGAAGAAGGAGGTATAATTATTATGGCTAATCAAGCTACCAATCAGTAACTGTTAACAAACTCCTAATACTTGTAACTCAAAAAGTAAAATTCAGACTAAAATTAAAAAATTAAAAATTCTAACAGGAAGGAGTAGAATTTTTGCCTACTGAAACAAAATGAGTGTTGTTGCAACACATATTGCCATTTAAAAATCAAGAAGAAGTGTATGAGCTCGATCAACTTGCTAATCAAAGGGGGCATCAAATAATACAATTGCCTCCCTATCATTGCCAGTACAATCTGATTGAGTTTCTGTGGGCTCAAGTAACATGTGAAGTTGCTCTCAGAAATGATACATTTACAATTCTGGACATTGAAAGTCTTGTCACTGAAGAACTTGACAATGTAACAAGAGAACAATGTGCAGTCTGTGTTAAATATGCAGAAGAACTACAGGAAAGTGATTTTATTAAATAAATAGGCGGAGAAGAAATTTACATCCAATTGTGACGCATTTAAAAGACAGTGACACAGAAGATGAAAGCAGTGTGACAAGTGACGGTTACAATGACGATGGTGAGGACTTTCGTTGGAGTGACGAGCCCCTGGCCATCTCTCTATAATAGCATTAATTTCTATTGTCATTTATTTAGATTTACTGAATAGGCAAATTTTACTTAGGACTTAAACAGTTTCACTTAATGATCTTCGGTAACTCACATAATGAAACACTTCTTATGCTACACTGCATGCTACTATCTCTTATCTCTCTGATACAACAGTACATGATATGGGTACATTGTAGCATGCTCTTATTGGCTTCTGCCATATGCAGGGAATTTGACACATTGCATTGATGTGTGATGCACTTCGGGAGTTAGCAGAACTTAGTGTTGAGTTGCAAGCATGTGACATCACAATTGATTCTGCCCATAAGAAGATATGCAACAAATAAGGTGTTTTCTGAAAGAAACACGAAACTTTGACCATACTACACCGAAGCCTTAGATACAGTGACACAGTTAATGTTTAAAAGACATGACTCTCAAAAAAGGAGCAAGGAATAAAGGGAATCGTACTGATGCTGTGAAGTGTATGAGTGCCTACGTAAGCATATGGGGAACTCATCTTTTAACTTCAGAAGACAGTGAATACCAGAATGGGCTATAGTTTCGGACACTACAACTTGGTCAGAAAGGCCTGATCTAGCTTATGGTCAATTCCACTGAGATGTCAACTAAAGCAATGAATTTTAAAATGCCGTAAAATCTGCAGTATTATATATAAAATTAATCAGCAAAACCATCTCATTCAGGACATGCACTTTATACTTTCTCCCAAAAATATTTACCTTTCTAAAAATTGCCATAAAGGAGAATGTAAAAAATTAAACTATGTTGTTTTACAAGACTTTGCAACATGACAGAACCTTAGTTCTTCTGGTTTTTAAAGGTGTGAATGGGTTAATTTTGCATATAGGGTGTGTTCTTTAAGACTTTATTTTTAAATTTCTAAAAATATTATTTTAAGTGTAATAAAAAAACTAGTTTTGAGCATTCTCCAAAACAATGTCAGTCCATTACTTACAGTAATAAAAGATGTTTGCTTTATATACATAACATTCATATGAATGAAATGCATAGGTACCCTTTTTTCTATACTACAAGTCTTTCATGCCCATGAAGTAATAATTGTTTAAAAAATCATAGTTATTTTATGATTTACACTACTTAATTTGATCAGTCCATTACCTTTTGAGCAGAGAATTATGCCTAGGGCTATTTACTTGCCTGGAATAGCTACGTATGAAAGTAAATTTCCATTATACAGAGAGAGCCAAAATACTACGAACTGGCTGCGCAGTGTTTTTCCTGTCCACATCCTAGGCGCTCATTGCCATCTGCCGCTATCATAGAAAGGCGCAAATGAAACCATATAACATTTTTAAAACTACTTTTAAAGGGTTTACTTACCAACTTTATGAAAGGAGATGCTGAAACTGGCCACCGTCAATGTCCATACATTTTTGGCACCTCTTTAGGAAACTATCCATCACTCACTGTAGTTCACATTGAGAAATGCTGGCAATTTCCTGGTGGATATTTTGTTTTAGTTCTTCCAGGGTGTGTGGGTTTGTCTTGTACACTTTGTGCTTTAAGTTACCCTAGAGATAGAAATTGCAGAGGGTTAGGTTGGGCGGCCGAGGGAGCCACAAATCTCTGCTAGTAATTCTATCCTCAAACGCACTTTCAATTGTTCTCTCATCGAAATAATGGCTGTATGAACTGTTGCAGTCTTCTTGTTGAAAAAAGGCAAAATTCCGCTCCCTGTCTGTTAATTCTATAAAAAAAGGGGGGGGGCAAAATTATATTCATGTATGTACGGGCATCAACTGTTGACTCAAAAAATTGGCCCTATAACCCTTTCTCTGCTCATGGTGCACCATACACCAACTTTTTCGTCATGAAGGGGTACTTTATGAACAATATTAGGTTTGTCAGAGCTCCAATAATGATTATTTTGTGTACACACATATCCATGAAGGTGGAACCAAGCCTCATCCATGAAAAATATTAAATATCAGTCTATTTTGCCATTGTGTACACTATTGAGAGACCACTCGCAAAATGTGCGCCCCATTACAGGAACACCTGGTTGAAGAATATGTGCCACAGTTATTTTATATGGTTTTAGCTTCAGCAATTTGGTAGCTCTTTGCGCAGAGTCATAAGAAATGCCTGTCTGTTGTTGTGAAAGAGCCTAAGTGATTTCTGAGGGGAATTCTCTAAATGATGACCAATGTTGTCTAATGTTTCTTCGGTAAGAACCGTACGCCGTCTTTTAGATTTCTTAGACTGAACGCTTCCTGTGGCCTGAAATTTATTGTAACGTTCACGGATTGTTGTACAGTCTGAAACTTTTGCACCTGGAAATCTTTCTGCAAATCGTACTTTCACTTGGCGAGCTGACTGAGTTAACACATATGAATCATAAATAAATACACACACTGCAGTAGAAAACATACTGAGCCATAATGTACTTTGTGACTAAGTACAGGACAAAGTAATAAATAACTCGTAATAACTGAACTACATCACATCACCGTCAACTCAATACTGCACTTCACACTGCAGAGCAAAACCACGGCAGCAGCATGACCTTGGTTATAGCAGCAGTGCATTATCAGTTTCTACATGCCCAATGGAAAAACACAGCGTAGCCGGTTCGTAGTTTCTTAGCTCTCCTGTTACCTAGTTATCCCATCATGACCATCAATAGCATTGCTGTTCTACATCTTTCTTCTATGTGCCATGAATTGTATGAAGAAAGCATGAGAGTGGAGCCATGGAGGAAGTTAAGAAGGAAAAATGAGAGAGGGAGGGGGAGAGGGAGAGAGACTGCCATGATTCAACTTGCTGAAAGTTCAGAACATAGCTGCTCAACAACTGCTTCTCCTTTCAGATCTTGCCAATTTCATGGGAAAGCATGAAAGTAGGCTAAAACTGCACTCCCTAACTATCCAACAAAGAGAAAATGTGTCATCAAGGAATTTGCGAGGGGTTACTTCCTCCTTCACCAAAGGAAAAAGTTACACAAATCCCTGATATGGAGGCAACAACTATAGAATGTACTTAGAGGAACTTCTGTATCAGTGATTCCATATCTTGGCAGTCACCTGGTATGAAAAATGGAATTATTGTGTAAACTCCATCTGGAAAAGAAAAACTACAGAAATTTTACTTACTCTTAACAGTTAAAGAGGCACATGAGGTTTTGCAATCTGAATATGATGCTAAGATAAGCTTTTCAAAATTTGCTTCCTTGCGACCTGCAAATGTCCTGCAGAGAGATATTCCTTATAATGTCTGCATCTGCAAGAACCATGAAAATGTGCTTTTTTACTTAAAACTCTGAAAACTGCGGGCTTCTCTTTGAAATCAAATTCAAAGAATTTACCAGTCAGATGGTTTGTAACCAAGAATCCAAAATGTGCGTGATGCAAAAGTGTTCAAATTGTAATGGTTTGAGTAAACTTGTCACTACATTGCATGAGGACGTTTTAGATTAGTTTTTCTCGTGGAATCAATAGATATCTGACCCTGAAATCAGCAGGGTGCAGCCATCTAAAGAAAACCTGAAGGAGCAACTGCAACAGGAAATTCAGCATAAACCAGTAATTAAGGAAGAACAATGTTATGCTATCTAATATGATACTGCTCTATATTGAGAGAGTGCTGAAAGTGCATCAGAAACAAATAACATTAACATTTCTTGAGACTCTAGGAGATGTATACCGGTGGTCAAATAAGGAACAAAGAGAAGAAACCAATTAGAAGCTCATATCTTTTGGCCATTACAACTAGTAGGAGCTGGGCCCTTTTCAATTCCAGAGTTATGTGCTGTGAGAAAGCTGTGCAATGAACTTAAGGTCTGAACATTAAGTGTAAACAAATCACTAAAAGCCTCGGAACTGATGGAATACATAATCATCTTATAGTGTAACCAACAGTAAATATATGTAGCTCAAGAATGTGTGGATTATAATCAGCTCTTAAGATTACATATCTATTATAATACAAAAAGGAAAAAATCAGTCAGTCCGTTACCATGTCAGTCTGTTACTTCATATCTTTAAATTAATTGCTAGTAAAGATTTTAAATTACACAAATTATATTTGTATGAGACATTTCTAGACATTAGTTAAGCAAATTAAGGTGGTAACCAGTATTCTCATTCCCTATATTTCAGAGCATCAATTGACTGAACTTAAATTCCAGAATCGTGGTTTACAAGAAGTCAGTGCATTATCTGATTTCAAAGACGAGAAAATAATTTTTCTTAGGAGTTATTTAAAAATGATATATATCAAAACGAAGCTTAAATTCCACAATTTAAAATTTTATAAACGCATTTTGAAAAGTAAATTAGAAATAGCAGCATTTGATATTTTATTGAAAAAAAATTTGTGCTTTATCAGTCCGATACCCATGGAATTGTCCTTATGGGGAAACAGAAATAAGAAACTTAGGTAAACATTTTAAGCTCCATGAAAGACAAGTCCTAAGAGGTTTCCAATAGTATCTTAAAGAGAAGAAATGCTCATTGTCTCTACTGGCATTTTTACGACTATGAACAACATCCCAATTTCGACAAGTGAATATGAATGAGAATGATGCTTCTCGCAAATAAACTTTATCATGACTCCAACAAGAGTATTACTGCATCTGAGCAAAGTTGCAAATCTTATGTTCATCAGGTTGATTAGCCCTCCATTAAGGATTTTTAAACCTATGGATTATGTAAATTCATGGTTTTTGAAAGGATATCTGGCAATTGACACCAAAAGCAAGGAGATAAGGTGTGGAGGTGGCAGTGATCATCCTGTACTACCAGCATGTAATTTACTGTAAGCTGGTCAGCAAAAAGGGACACTTATGTGTTTATATTCATTTGTTCATTAAATTTTAAAATGTAAATTGTTTGTAAGATTGTGATGTTTTGTCAAGTACAAATTGCGAATGTCTCTTAAAATTGTTTTAGAAAGAAAGACACTGTCCTTAACTATAGCAAAAAGACTAAGGAAGAGAAGGAAAGAAATTGAAGGCTAGAGAAGTAGCATCAGAAAGAAACCACAGAAGCAGAAAAAGAAGTTCACCGAAGTAAGCCTACACAGTAATTACAGGAACAAAGAGGAGCTTAGAGATGGGAGAGAGTTAAGAGATACAAGCAATGTCTGTTGCAAGATCAGCTGTAAAAAGAAGTTCCTTCATCATCATGCAAGTCACAGTATGAACTAAGTATTCATTGACAGTTATATCATGCACTAATTCAGCAGTTGCATTTTGAAGATTTGTCAGCTGATAACTCCAGAAAATCCAAGTAGGACACATTAGAGAGGAGACTTTCTTCTAAAACTGGGTTCTATCGTTGGGATGATGTAGCCAACAGTCAACAGGAATTAATGACACAATTATAGTTTGTAAGAAAGATTAAAGAAAGCAGGTCCAGGTTTATCGCTTGGTTATGGGCCATTCCATTCAAGATGAGTTTGTTATGAAAAAGTCAAAAGTAAATATTTTGCACAAGTATATTAAATACTCTGGATCAACAATAAAAGAGTTATTTGTGGTAGAAAGTATGATTTAGCAGTTGCTGTGTAATGGCAGTGAAAATAATCTTTGTTGCTATTAGTGCTTAATTAGCCTGAGGATATTGACTTCCATATTGGAAGTTCATTGGAAATTTTGAAGATTTATGTAAATGAAATGGCCATGAATAATTTTTAAAGCCAGTAGCTTTTAAGAGGTTTAGCATGGAAAAATTTCAAGTGCTTCCTGCATAATAAAACTTGGTAAAGCTTACTTCTTGACTAAATTAATGGTTTCCCAATTTGATTTTCTGTTGGTTCTTTGTTAGATAAGGTTTGGACTATCAATCATTTTGTATTAGTATTTATGTATTTTTCTAAAAAATGTGTTGTGTTGCACCCATGACTCTGCTGCATGTATATAAAGCTTACATAAAGGAGTATCTGCATTCATTATCTATACGGCATTCTCTGAAAAAGTGATAAGGTGAGTGAGTCATTGTTGTCACTTCACTTGGCAAAGGTGTTGCTGCTAGCATAAATGGGCTTACAAAGATACGATGTAAACTGTGCCCAGCAAATATAAGCAGTTCAAATTAATTTATGAAAATACTAACAAAGATTTCATTAAGGACTGGTATATTATTTCATGATTAATTAGAAATATAAGGCATTCTAAAGTGATATATCATGTGATGAAGTGAAAATCATACAAAGTGATTGCAATTGAAAGATTACTTCTGCTCCACAATTAAATACTGTTTGTTGTAGCTGAACAAAGGTATCAAAAATTGCACAGATCAAGCACTTCAGATGTTTATTCCAACTCTGAGATTAACAAAGATTGCTGGTGCCAGCTGAAAAACGTCTAAGGGTAGTGTGCTCCATGTTGGAGTAAATTACTTTGAAGGCCATGTTGGAGTAAATTACTTTGAAGGTAACGTTTATTAAAGAAGTCCATACTTTTGGTAGTGGTTACTATGGGCATAATTTACTCTGCAACTGTCCTCAGAGAGCTCATCTACAATTTACTCTTTTAGTTACTACTATGGAAGTAAAAGTTCGTTACTCGCAGAGTATTGTCTTGTTTGCACAATTTACTAAAGTGATAAGGTTATGTGTGATAGAAAAAGCAGGGAAAATATCAGCAAAAGGGATATAAATGTTTATTGGTAGAGATAATGAAAATCCATGTGAACAATATAGAGTGCAAAAAACATATGTATAGTGCTGGATAAAAAGAGAAATGTCTGGATAAGTTTAATGCTTTGAGCAATGGGAAACCTACTGAAGACCAGCTTAAAATTATTTGGAAACAATTTTTCCTGATCTTCATATTTGCATCGCAAATCACTTGTGTTTTGATACAAAAATACCCTTTCTGTTTTTGGAAAAGTTCACCATTTCCACTGGATGGGTACAAAATATGAACATGCAGGCAGTCAATTGCATCCACAATGTGTGGGAAATTTGTGAAAGTGAAGGATTCTCTTTTATTTTCTGAGCACTCAAGTGCTCTAAAAAATGTAGAAGGTATCGTGGAAGCAGAAAGCTACATGAAAAAGAACCGAAGGAACTGAAAAAAGTGGTAAGCTTTATCCGCAAATGTATTAAGACAATGAAAAATGATCTAGAAGATAGGATGAATAGAAAAGAGAAGCATCAAAACAAGGTTAGAAATGATGAAACAGAAGATGCAAAAGAAAGTGACGACAGCTGCTCCACAGGACAAGTGGTGCCATCTACCAGCCCTATTCATGAAGCTACAGGTAGCAAGCCCCACCTACAGCAGACCGGTCATGCTGCCTAGCGAAGCAGAGCAGAACAAGAAAGATGACCAAGAGGAAAAAAGAAACACTGATACACGCCTGCAAACCCCATATGAATGCGGACATGGTATATAGGATTGTAGAAAAAGTAAATGTACAGATGCAATCTGTTAGAATGCACAAAAAGGAACAGGAAATAAAAAAGGAAACTCAGAAATCAATGGAGCTACCGGAACCCAAAATAAACAATGCGACACTTCAAGCCAGCCAAACGAGGAAGCAGAGGAAAGGGAAGAATCATACGCAAGGTGGTAAAAAAGAGGTGTCCATAGACTACAAAGAAGGAAGTAATCGGATCCAAACAAACACCAGGAGAAAACAAACTGCAAGCAGCCATGAAAAGATCATGGCTATACATAGGAAGGCTCCACAGCACTACTACACTAGAGAAGATAACAGAATAACTGCAAGAAAATGGCATCAATTGTGTAATTGAAGCAGAAGAACTAAACGTTATGGGAAGGAACAAGGCATACAAATTTGAACTTCAAACACCAAAAAATCGCTGAAGATCCAGCTTTCTGGCCACAGGGAGTAATTGTATGGCTTTTTTGTTTCTGAAGCCAAACCACAGGCAGTTCACTATAAAATACAAGAAAAAGAAGAAAAAGTAAAAACACTGCTTTGGAATATAGAAGGACTGAAGAATTCTATCAACATGATACCAGAAAACACCTTTGACAAATATGACATAGTGACACTCAGAGAAACCTTAACATCCCAATGGAGCACAGACAATTTCTATGTAGCGCACTTGTACGCAAGTCAAGGAGAAGGAGGCATAACAATGCTAAAGAACCCAAGATGGCACCCTTCAAGATACTACATATCACAAAAACACACTTCTAGTAAAAACAAGCCTATGCACCATACTGAATGTATATTTCCAGTCAAAACATAAAGCAGAGGAAATTCTGGAAGAGTTCACCCAGGCCTTAAACAAGATGAATAAAAAAGACACCATGATATTGATAGGAGACTTGAACTGCAGAATGGATGTACCCATAAGAAGGCAAAAACCGTGATCAACCATATAGAAAAAGAAGGCCTAACATTGATAAGTAA
This sequence comes from Deroplatys truncata, assembly GCA_030765065.1. NCBI lineage: Eukaryota > Metazoa > Arthropoda > Insecta > Mantodea > Mantidae > Deroplatys > Deroplatys truncata. The sequence goes on from CM060990.1 coordinate 490,620,589, forward strand.
TAGAAAAGAAAAAGCCTACCTTGGCCTAAATGGGGCCAGTACAATAGATCTCGTGTTCACAAACGTGAAAACACCCACCAGGAGATAAGAGACATCCCAGCAAGAAAACATACTGGTATGCACCTACATATATGTAAAAGACTCACACCAATGGGAAACCCCCCAGGAAGCAAATAAACAGGCTCTCAAGAGAAATAGACAAGGATAAACTAAGCATAGAAGTGATGAATATTTTTTTTAATTTATTTATTTGTGCTAGCAATCTTCCTTAGAATATGGCTATACATCAGCCCAGGCTGTTGTCTTGCCATATTCTACTCATGTTTCTTTCTTTATATATAACATAAAAAAAAATAATAATAATAGTAATAATAAAATAATTATAATAATAATGATGATATGTCTTAACATCTCATGATGAGGTATAATTCACATCTCTCTTTATTGACCATAACCATTTCTTTTTTACTTTAGACAGGTTCTCTCCTACCTTTTTATTATCCTTGTTAAAACTGTTGCTTAAGGCTACTTTTCTGTCTAGTTTTAACCATTTCTTATTTATGCCTTCCTTTCTCCAATGCTGTGTACCTTTACAATCAAACACAATATGTTCCAAATCTTCCTTTCCCCACATATTGGACACTGGTTCTGTGGGTACCCATTTCTCATTCCTTTTAGTCTCCATACAACTGCTCGTACCCAAGCTATACTCTCTCTTTGTTCCTTATTTGAGTTGTCCACATATTCTTCTCTTGCCCATGCATTTTTTTTATTAATATGTATGATTCCAAAGAACTTTTCTTCCCAATGCTACTAAATGAATTCTGTATCTCTATATCTTCAAACCTCTGCCTAGCTTCTTTCCAGAAACCCTTGACATTATTTTCCCTCCTTCTCCAAATTTCTCCCAGACCACTGTCTTCCAAGTTAGCTTGTATACTATAGCTCTGCCCATGTTTCTTTAAGCTCCTTTCTTGAAATTACAGACACTGCGTAGTGTTCTTTTCTTCTAAATATAATAGTCTATACCAATATTTGAGAGCTCTCTCCATTATTACCCCTTTTCTCCCCAATCTCGGCATTTCGATTAGAGCAAACTCCTTTGGCAGGCATAAAACTTCTCTACGAAACCTCCTGTGTACCACATCTACCACTTCCCAGCCTTCATCTACTCCCTATATTTCACTTCCATATAGCATTTTTGCTTCAGCTATGAGGCAGTATTTTAATACCTGAATAATTTCAATTGTATTTTATATAAAAGTAAATTCAATAACAGCCCGCCTTGAAACAATATGTATGTAATAATTATTTGAATTGTATGTAATAGTCATTGCATATGCTTATTTTTATTGTAAAATATGTTTTATAATGTTATGTGAATACATTATATACTTTAATAATGCAAGAGCTGTGAGAATAATAAGTTTTAAGTTGCTAACAATGAGGTAATAATGAGGTAACCTTGTAGCAATAATGAGTTTGAAAGTTTGAAAAGTTACCAGTCATGATTATATCAAAGATAAGGTAAATTCAGTAACAGTTTAAAATTAGCCAATCAATAGCAAGGAAAAAGTTTAAGTAAAATGCAGATATTCTATTGGACTAGAATTAGCCAATCAGAGACTTGAAATACCGAAGCTTACAGGTTTAACTGTTTAAAGTTGCTCAGTTGCTGGCAAGCCTTGGTAGTGAACAGATGTAAGATGTGTTCTCTACAAATGAATCGTAAAATATGTATATGCCCCAAGTGAAAGTATTGAAGATTCTCACAGTTCTTAAAAAGTGTAGTGCTTTATAAAAATGTGCAAGAACTAATAAAAGAAGTGAATTTAAAAAAGTTAAATTCTGTGATGTCTACGTTCTTGTTACACCGCACCCTGAATAAGAGAAACATGTTTCTAAAGTAAGACTGACGCAGCCGAGGAGACCGGTGGAGTTACACTTCTACACTTCTTCACTTCTTCACTTCTACACTTCACCTGCTCTCATTACAATGGTAATCTAAATTCACACCTGCTAAATGAGTTATCACCTACAATATTTGATGAGGTAAAAGGGGATCACCCTAAAGAGTTTAGCGAATTGGAGCAATATTTTAGACTTACAGCCACTCCAGACGAGATAAAATTAATTGTTGTGCGCAAATGTTTAAAAGGGCATGCACTGAATTGGCTGCATCTCACGTTGGGGGATTCTTTATCGTACAGTGAATTTAAACAGGCTTTCCTATTACGTTACTGGGGACCAACAGAAGTCAACAAAGTAAGATTACAGCTCAACAATGGTTGCTATAACCAGAATATTCACGGCAGCTTGATTGATTACTACTAAAATTGGCACAAAAGAGCAAACAAATAGAGCCGCCACTGTCAGACACAGAAGTGATTGCTTTACTCATAAACCACTTTGACCCTCAAATAAGGAATGGTTTAATTGTTGCTCAACCGCAAATGATTTCTAAAATGCTGGAGCTCATCACAGCTTTTGACCAGAAGCCCAGCACAAGCACCACGTGGCGCACACAGAGGAGCAACTACATACAAGATGACTGCCAGTCACCACCATTTTTGGGGACCAGGGCAAGAGCCCCTCCATTTAACAATGCATGGCACCCGACGTCACCAAGGACAAGAGACAGATTCCAACCACCATGATATGAGAGGAGACAGCAACCATATCAACTCAATAGACAACAAAGGCCACAGGGAAGAACAGCAAACATCAACAATATACAATATACAGGATGGAGCCATTATTACCCAGATAACTGCAACAATGGAGGCAGAAACTTGCCTGACAGAAACATGCAGCAAGGAAACCGTGACAGATGCCGGAGGTATTCCAATGAATCAGGGAGACACAGTCCGGTACCATCACAGGTGATTGAAAATACGAACATTGGGAGAAGATGGGGAACAAACCCGGAAGTAAACAATGACCAGCCAAACACAAGCAACAATCTGAATCCGGGAAACCAAACCCAGGTGTTTGCAGGGGCCAGGTAAACACCTTGCATGCTGCTGACAGAACAAAATCGTCAAACTCAGGGCCCATTGCTTCAATTCAGAAATGCAACAATGATGTGGAACACAACAATGCTAACAAGAGATTAGGAAATAAAGAAAACAACGAATCACCAAACATTACAGTGGACATAATGGATATCAATACAACAGTACTGTTAGATACTGGAGCAAATATTTCTGTGTGTTCGGAAGATTATTTTCAACAATTGCTAAACAGAAAAATTAAAATAATGTCACTACCCATCAAGAATATTTATTGTACTGTGGCAATTTCAAAAAGGGCAGAAAGGGTAAAGCACCAAGCCATGCTTTCCATTAAATTAGGAAACAAAACATTTAATGTAATTTTCTTAATCGTGCCACGGCTTCAACAAAGTGTAATTATTGGAGCAGATTGTTTTTATGCCTGGGGGGCCATTATAAATTTTGAGGAGAAATGTATATCATTGGAACAGGGAACCATTCAAGTGCCGTTCGACGAAGAAAAGTTAAAGAAACACAGCGGTCCCACTGAAGAGGAAATGCAACTTCGACAGGAGGAATTCTTTGTAGAAACAATCACAGTACAATATGAATTTATGATCGACATTATCACTGTGAATAAGGAATCACAGAACATTATTACAGAAGGTGAAGAAGCTGCGCCACTCGGGAAACTTCTACAGAAAAATGTAAAATGGACATGGAAAGAAGAAAAAGAAGTGTTCCAAAGAGTAAAAGAATTGTTTGCTAAAACTGTATTACTGGAACGACCAATAGACGGTGTGCCCTTCCACATATATTCGGATGCCAGCGTGGGAGGTTATGGAAGTGTATTATGCCAGATAGACGTGAAGACAACATGCACATAATTGCCACCGCATCAAGAGGACTGACCACAACAGAAAGGAACGCCTGTGTCAGTGAACTGGAAATTGATGCCATATACTTCTCCTTGCAGAAATTCAAACAGTTTATTTACAACTGCAAGATAATTATACACACAGATCACATAAGCTTAGAATTTATCAAACAATGTAAATTAACGAGTAGTAAGATTTCACGCTATATACATGAAATTCTGTCATACGATGTTGATATAATACACTTACCCGGGGTCATTAACGTTTTCAGCGATGTGCTATCTCGACTCCCGTGGTGCAACTCGCTACTGGAAAGCAACAGCAGGCCTTTTCATGAAATTAAACTTATGACCTTACAGACAGAGAGCAAACAAAACATCACAAAAGCTCTAAGGGACATAAACTACCTACTAGCAAATTTGGCACAAAATTCATTATGGTATTTTTAGACGTTTTTTCGAAATATACGAAAATATATACCATAAAGGACATTGCAGCCAGGACATGTGCCAGAAAGCTAATCAATGATTACATTCCAGAATGTGGAATAATAAGCTCACTCTTATGTGACAACGCTACAGCTCACAGGAGCAAATTATTTAAAAAGCGCTAAATGACAAGGACAAAATTATACCACAGCTCTAATTATTATCCGCAAGGGAACATGTCAGAGCGCATTCTAAGGGACATTACCGGTTATTTTAGAATTTTGAACCACAAACGCCACACAGGATGGTATGACCATTGCAAAAATATTGAGTTCATCATCAACAGTTCGGTGAAAGCTACTACAGACTACGCGCCGGTCCAACAAGTCATCAGCTTGGAGCAAGGAATACCATCGAATGCACCTACTGTACAGAGGGCCAGCATAGATAACAGCCCAGTTTGGTCCACACGCTTACCAGTTAAAGGGTTTAGATGACAAAAACCTATCATCGGCAACTATTAAAGCCATTTAAAGCTTAACCAAATTGTTACAATTCGCTGAACTTTCCAGACAAAGTCTCATAATTTGTGTATGTATATAGTAGGAATATTTAGTGTATATTTATGTATTATGCCATTGATCACTTTTTTTCCAGTCATCGTTGTATGTAAAAGTAGTAAATTTGCCACGGGGAAGAGAAAAGAATTTGTGCGGAACATGAGTAAGACGAAATTTAAGGAAATATTTATGCTCATTTTATATGCAAACCACTTTTACTTTTGCACACGATAATGTAATATGTGAACTTAATATTTATAATTTATACATTACTTTTGATATTCCAAGCATAAGGGTTCATTCAAATAATTTGTATGTCTGAATAGGTGAAGGACAACATTAAATTAAATGCATTGTGATAAAGTTAATAAAAAAAATATAATAATAATAATAATAATAATAATAATAATAATAATAATAATGATGATGAACCCAAATTCGAGAGTTAATTGGGCATGATTAAAATTTGTCTTTCATACGTTACAACTATAATATATTGTTAATGTCATATCAGAGAGCAGGCACCGCTGCCGACACTTGAGCATCTCAATTAGCGACACACATTGGTAATTAGTGTTAAGCAGGACACCCAATATGCGTGTGTAGTGGCCTAGAAATACAGGCAAGCTAAGGGCTAGTGCAAGTGAATCAGTGCAATAGTGAAAAAGAGCCCAAAAATACCAGTTTTCGGTAGAGTAGGAACAGCAAACTATAGTGGAACTATTTCCGAAAACGAAGAGCAAAAAGTGTATTTTTTTTCCTTTTCCTTGTGCTACTTACACAGCACACAAACACCAGTCGTGCTGGACACTTAAAAACAATTAATGTTACTTCGAATTACAGCACAATTAAATTACCAATGTCTACAATATTGTACATATTTGTCATTACTTCTTTTAATGTTAGCTTTAAGCAGTTTATTTGTGTATTATGCATTTATTGTGTTTTGGTTTGGGGACATTCATCTATGTTCCAAAGATGTCCATGTTGGAATTTTAGCAACATAGCTGCGGGGCATTTGAAAGGGGATATATTATGCATATATAGAGGAATTGTACATATGAAAGGGGAACCATATACATATAAGAATTGTATAGTAATAATTTAATTCACTAACATGTTAAAATATTCAACACCTAACATTTGTACAGAGCTGATTGTAAAACACGGTCAGGCTAGCAGAATTCCAAGAAATCAAAGACCATACCTGGCACCGAGCAGTACCATGCTACATCATGGCGCCCAAGCGCACGGATCTGAACCTGCACATTTTCATACATGTCAGGGTAACGCGGCCTGAGGGCCAATAGGAAACGTTGTTACATTTTCAAAGGCGGAGAGGAGTGTCACTGGGCTCCCATATATAAGGGCAGACAAAGCCCCAGATCCCGCTCTTATTCTGATTATATCTCATCGAGAAGTCATGTCAACACGAGGTGCTACAGATGCACATGGGTGTACAAGGGTGGGGTGCATGTGAATATAGCTAGGCTCCTGACTAACTTAAAGTGGTGGGTTTATTATTATAATGGGAAAAGCTAGCCGCCCATAACTATTCATAAACTTCATTTATTAAGGGAAACTCGCAGTGTAATTTTTTAACTTGCCTCACCCACTAGAACCTGAGATTAAATAATTAAATATAGCTAGGAATGGAATACTCAACAACCGACGAAAACCAATAGCCGAGGAAGAAGAACACTGCAACAGGCAACAATGACCCAAGGATCATCGATTTCCAACTAAAAATATCGCCCAATGACCGTTTCCCGCCACATCTTATATGATACAGATTTCTGTCATTGCTCTGGATGCACTTTAGCCTTGGGCTTATTGTACTACCTGTATCGTTTTAAGGCCAATTCATTATGCCTGCACCCTTTACCAAGGAATACAGTCTCATAACAGATATGGGATCAAATTCTTCTGGTTGCAAAAACATTTTCCCAAAAGCAGTATATCTCCTGTAAGCCAAAGCCTCACAGGAACATATAATGTGCTGGGCTGTTTCAGTTTCTTTCTTGTACAGTCTGCAATCTAAGTTACCCTGAAACACTCCCATCATGTTAAAATGCTTTTTCACAGGAGCGTCTCCTGTGAGAAATGCAATAATTGTTCTCAGCTGAAGTCTGTTACATTTAGGTAAGCTTTTGGCTCTTTTCTTTCATCGTTTTCTAATAAATAGTTTAACATGTTTATTTCCTGGAGTTTTAAGCCAGGTTTTATGATGTTCTACTTTGGACCAGTTCTTAATAACCTCTTTTACTAAACATGAAGATGTTCCTAGAGCTGGCTCTGACCCAATAAATTGTGAAGTTGCTCCTTGTCTTGCAAGTTAATCAGCTTTTTCATTTCCCTTTATGCCACTGTGATCCGGCACCCAGATGAATTGAACTTCATTCTGTTCTGCCAAGCTTGTGAGTATGTTCAGGCAGTTTAAAACCAGTCCTGACGTTACCTTATGATTACTTAGAGCCTTAAGTGCAGCCTGGCTATCTGAGAAGATAAGGATCTGTTTAGCAGTGTATGCTCTCCTTAAGTTTTCATGTATGCACAGAATAATAGCATAAATTTGTGTTTCAAAAACAGTAGAATATTCACCCAAGAGGAAAAAACTTTTTGCACCTTGGTCTTGTGCCATATACTCCCTATCCTGTTCCTGAGCTATCTGTAAACCACATCAAAGATTTCTCAGAAGTTTCCAGAGTCTTATTCATTTAACCTTCAGGATCAGTAATGACCCTGAAGTTCTTTATGAAATGTTTAATTGGAATTATATATTCTGACGGCATTTCTAAAGATGCATCTCCTATGTATTTCCTAATTCTTAGCAAACCTGAGTCTCTTTCAGAAATTCTCAGTTGCTTAGCATGTTGCAGTCTATAGCGTGCCATTCTTGCCTCCTTCATTACAACTAAATACAGGGGAGTCATTTCAAGAATTGCTGCAGCAGTTGTTTCATAATTCCTGTAATAGCTATACATGTTGTTCTTTGAACTTTATTTAGTTGATTTTTAGAGCATGTTTAAAGGACCATAGGGCACCAAATCAGTGCTCCATAGGTTATCGATGGTATGATTATCCTGGTATATATCCAATGGATTATAGCAGGTCTTAGTTCCCATCTTTTACCATGCATACATCTAACTACTTCAAAACCTGTTTTTGCACGTTTTATTGTTTTCTTGAAATGCTGATTCTAGTCCATCTTGGAGTGTAAAGTGACTCCCAAGTATATGATTTTGACTTCCTCAGACATTATGTTACTTAAAAATCTTGCCTTATGTATGATACTGCACAAGTAATTGTATTCTGCAGAATTCTTACATAGCCAGTTTGTGTTTTTAACTTTTTCATCACTCAACACATGAGCACGTGAATAAAATTTCTCAAAGCCTACCCAGTTATGGACATTAGTAATGTGATTTAGAGTGGACGTGAACTTTTCATTTAGGGATACACTGTCTCTTTCACAAGATGCAAATGCCCAATACAGATGATTATAATTAATAAAATGCTTCCATTTATGAAGGACTGATGATTTTGAAATCCTATTTAACACTTTTATAAAGGATTTAGCAAGATGACATGTATCAAATTTATGTGTACATATGAAATTTTTTTTTATGAAAACTGTAATACCTGTGTTTCTGTCAGGAACAATTTTATGGGCAGGTTCTCATTCATAAAAGTCAGTATATTTTTGCAAATACCTTTCTCAATATCACCACTTACAGTTCTCTCTGGACAATTATGAAGTTTAATATTTTATTTCTTGCTAAATTCATTATAGAATATGTCATGTTTAGCAGAAAATCCTGGGGAGTCATACTCTCCATCCCCACATGAACGTACATTGTATTCCTCACTATATTACTTGAATCTTGACGAAGCCATGAATTTGTAAGAAAATTCTCTCAGTGAATAAAGGCATACATACATTTGAATTATTCATGGCAATTGAAAAATTTCTTTCTTTTTCTTTTAACCAGGCTTTGTATACAGAAGGGAAAGCAAAATTTTTAACAAGTCTATAAAAATATGATTCAGAAAAAAAATAATAGTTTTATTGCTTTTGAGAAAGCCAAGAAACAGTTAATGTCATTCTGTAAAGATTCATGCCTGAAGCTATGCATACATTATTTTTCTGGCTTCCACTTTTGCCTCCAGAGCACTACTCATAAGTTCATACAATGAGTGAATCACATTAATTCACATCAATGCCCCTCATGTGTTAAATTTTCTTTCAGTGACAGGTCCACCACACTTGTTTTCAGCTCACTGTGCAATTAGCATTACTCAAATCATAGTTTTCTGCAAAGGCTACTCATGTAACAAGGCTAATTCCACAGAATCTGTGCTACTATTTCCTTTAGCTGGTAATAAAATGCTTTGTGTAGCAGTGATGAAGGAATCTCATAAATTATGTTTTCCAGCAGATTTACAGTTATACGTATCCTTTAGCTTCAATGATTTGTCCCTTTTTTCTCATCTTCCAAACATATGAGGGGTGTTCAATAGAGACTGGCAGTAAGCCTCCTATTCTAGTAGTGGTAGGCACTTATTTTTTAATTTGTTAACTTTATCACACTAATTGTCTATTATAGGTGGGCTACAATAATATATTATATGTGTTGTGTATACAGGAGGAATTTGTTGAAGTTACAATTCATTAATTGTCCTCGGGTGTACTTTATTCAGCATCTTTGCCAAAGTCAGCATGGCATGTTCTTTTCTGGCTTCGATGTAGTCACTGTTGTGGTAAATGCAAAGGAATCTGATTTAGAATACTACTGTTTAGGATGTTTTGTGAATTATCTGTGAAGTTGAGTGTAGCAGGAGCAAAGCGTTGCATCTACAGCTGGTGTGGCAAAATCCAAATGAAGGTAGCATTGCAAGACGTACATGGGACATCTGACATGCAAGTGTACTATGCATTTATACAGTTGCATTTAAGCTATAGACAGATTTTATGGGGAACTTCAGGGAAAAGCCGTATTTTGAAAATTTTAGGCTACAAAGGCAAGTGCTTAGAATTATTCAAAATATTCGGAAAACAGAAACATGTTGACATGCATTTAAAACATTAAACATATTAGCCTTTCCATGGTTGTATATTTACAGATGTATTAAGTATGCAATAAGATGTCACAAGAATTTAAAGATTAGGAACTTACATAACAATACCAGAACAAAACAAAACTATTTAGAAACAGTACAAGGTTCACTAGCTACTAAACATGTGGAAATTAATGCTAAAGAAATATACAATCATTTAACTTTTGCAGCAGAAGATATAAAAGAAGAAATGAAAACAATTAAAGCCACAAAAGCCTACCTTGTTCACAATGCTTTCTATTCTTTAAAGGAAAAAAAAACAAGAAAACAAAAATTGTTGAACTTGAAGATATCTCTCCTTTAATGTTTTATTCTGTATGTATATAATCAAAGTTATACTTAAATTACTTTTGTTAAGTGCTGCTGTTTCTGATGAACCATTGTAAAGTTTATTTACATGGGGAATAAAATCTGAATCTTAATATTACTCATAGCAACCTGTCTGAATTCTCTTTACTTGTGTATTTGAGGTTGAGCTCCATATCGAGTATCCTGCAAAGGGACATATACCCAATAGAGTAGAATATTAAAATAATAGGAATAACCAATAATGTAAAGTAATATTGAGAAATAGCTTTACTGTAAAATAACTTGTACTTCAGAATGTAATTAATGTGAAAGCAAGCATGTAAGGAACAGGGTAATTACTAACTACCAGGCAAGCGAACAACAGGGGTAAAGTCCACATGCACATACATGCTAATGCACACAGGATTTAGGCAAAGTCACAGAGAATAGAGAGAGAGTGGTCCAAGATTAGAGTGAGAGAGAGGGAGGGAGAGAGAGGGAGAGAGAGAGATCCAATTCTTGGAAGACAAGGGAGTTGGAAAAACAGAAAGAGAAACAAGAGTTGTAGAGTGAGATGGAGGTAGTGGGTTTTACCAGAGAAGTCAGAGGGAAGCATGACTACTAAAATTGGAACATTTTGTTTTCATAGCAGTAGATGTCCAATGAGAATAGCTGTTACATATAAAGGTGCAAATCCTAGCATCATAGTCGGAAGGTACTACTGGAAGCTGAAATACCACAAGGAAGTGTGTTAACCTCTTTCTATATATAATTTATGTCTCTGTCTTACCATCACATGAAAGCATGACAACAGCTCAATTTGCAGACAGTATGACAATCCTTTGCAAAGATACAGACAGCTGTGCAGTAAACTGCCTACAACAGTTTGCAGATAAAGTACAGAAATAATGCTCAAAACGGAGGATCCACATGAACCCAAGAAAATCAGAAGCAGTAAGATTCACATATAAAAGAAAAACCAAGGAATGCATCATCATGTTTGCCAATAAAGAAATATCACAAGCCAAGACAGTCAGATACTTAAGTTTATTACTGGACACCAGCTTCACCTGGAACGCCTGCATCTCTTCCTTAATTAAAAATCACAGAATTCACCAGTTTAAATATTTCATTAAAGAACTGTCTCCACTACCATTGCACTTCGAGAAAATCAATTTTTTTCATTAATAAGACCTATCTGGATATATGCATTATAGCGGGGTATGTGCTCGCATGTGAGTACCATGTGCTCCCTCCTATAGATGTCTCGGATCTCTGAAGTTCCTTGAAGTTCTCTACCAGGCTGGTTTGGTCCCTAAGCAGCAGAGTAATAAATCTACTTAAGGAGGTCAATTGTAACAGTAAGAGTATTGATAGTTACATTCATCCATCCCCATATTTTGGCTTCTCAGTGCAAAGTTATGTGGAGCTCTCCAATCCATCCAACAATGCCAACAAAACTTTAAGAGAAAGAGGTACAATTTCATAAAAAAGTTGGCTCATGAGCTTCAGAATAGGCTCCACAAAAAGTCATTGTAGGTAACAAAGAAACTTTATAATCAATGAAACAACCTATCACTGATTTGGTATTAGCTCTGGGTTTTGAACAACATGTAGACAAAATTGAAAACCAATGGCGAAACATCAGCTACATCAAATGGACAAATCAAACATCCACTCCTAAATTCTGCCAGAAGGTTAGTCAGTACTATCTTGAGAATACCTTACTCTGATGCAGAAATTGTACAGAGTTTTAGCTATGTAATATTTGTGAAAAACAAGCTCAGAAGCAGATTTAAAAAACACTCTCACTGCTATTCCGAGCATAAGATTTGGATTGAGATACCAATCTAACTGATGCTTTAATACAAAATTCCAGAAGAAATACTGAAGCTAATTGGTACAAACACTACATACATGTGAGAGACAAGGAAAATTTGTCATACCAGCAGGAGAAATAAGGCGAAAGAGGATGAGGACAACAATATTTATTTTTGCTAAGTGAGTGTTGTGCACATATTTCTTAATTTTTGGTGGATCCTGAAGTCCAGTTATGCAAATTTCTGTCTTCTCTCTTTCTCCCTCTCTCTCAAATATGTGACATATAATGACTCCTTTCCTTCAATCCCCATTCTCTACTTTACCCTGTCTTAAACATTAACATCAGTCTTAATTTTCAGCAGTTAATTCCTGTGCTGGTTACTTGTCTTTAACGTCAAGCAGTCGCCACAGACAGTGAACACTGATATATGACATGAATTAATGATAAATGGGAAAGGAAATTTGGGAAGGATGCATACCAGGACTAAGTTAGGGTACCTCCCAGGCATTTGTCAGTTATGAGGACTGAGGAAAACCATTATAATGCCACTTTATAACACAAGAGTAATGGAATGTGTTGACAACTATAACATCATTCCATTACTCTGAATCTACTCGCAATATTACAAACTATAACAATGGGGTGCAGGAACACCAGGAAATATGTCTATCAACTGTTTCTCACTTGAATGCAAGAATTTTTCACATGCATTCGTGAAAACCCATAACAAATCGCATTTTGGGACTTGAAAAATGGTTTAAAATGCCCCAATAATGCTGAAATACTTGCTTTATACTGTACTGTCATAAAATAAGCTAAGTCATCTCGCCAAAATGGTCAGAAAAGGCTAAATTGTAATTGTATTTGGAATACACAAAAATTAATCAAAACTGTTTGTGTAGATAAAAATTGTCCCTAGAAGGATAGTATTTGCCCAAATTTTTATTAATCCTTTCCTTATCTTTCTTTCGTCAGGTTTTCGAATGTTTCGACAATAAGTAATTACACTGTTCACCTAATGATGCATTTTCTGAACAAACTTTCACCAGGGCAAATGTCATGGTTAGATATAGAAATAGCCTTCACAGATACATTTAAAGCAGAGCTTCAAGTAAAAATTAATTATAGTATCACATGTAAAAACTTTTTCTGTGCTCTACTCATTGAAGAAATTCTAGCATGTGCAAAGTAACAAGAAGTATACCTTTAAACAGAAATAATAAACTTCAGGTTTGTTATACATTTCTGGAAATAAATCCATAGGCCAGCAAATAAAGTTTTGATCTTTTTAGTGTTTATTGCAGAAAAAGTTTTCAGCATTTCAATATTCTTAATTTCAGTCTTTGTAAAATATTTTAGTAGGCCTGTCCCTAATTTTTTCTTTTATTATGTATGTTATTACTGTATTTTCTACTTGGTACTTTCTAATTTGATAATGTATTATAAAGCTGTGTAAGAATTCAACCTGTTGATTTATAAAAGATGAAAGACTGCTGATTTCATGTTAACACTTTGTTCCTCAAAATCTTGAAATGTCCCACTTTTTTGGCACTTCTGCCCCTCATTCCTCTCTTATGGAGGTGGTCATCCTAGTCAGGGAGCATGGTCTTGGCAGGATTTGAACTGTAGATCTTCCGCATACTACTCCATGCTTAACCTCAACCACTAATTACACATTTATTTACAGACAGATTCTTGCAAATGGTTGTATCCATTTCCTAATGTTAACATTTGTTGATTTTGACTAGAAACTAAGAACGGCATTAGGAATCAAACAGGTGGAAATTAGGGTAATCAGATTTATAAATAGAAATTTCTCAATTTCAGCTTTAAGGTGAAAAGTTAATTTCGTGATTTGTTTTTTTCCAAATGAAAATTTTTGATTTGACTAACATTGATTTAGATTTCATCAAGATAATAAATAGGTTGATGAGTAGTCCCTGGTTTCATTATTAGCAATTGAGCTTTCTTTGTAACCATGTGTACTCATTCCATTAGATACTTCCCTTTTGTATTTTTAAAAACATAATTTTTTTCTTCTTCAAAAGTTGCCTTATTCTCCATCAGCTTACATTTAGTAACATCTTGCAAACTGAAATGAAAATAGATGGAATACAGTGAACAGGTCACCTAACTTTTGCAATGGCACAGAATGAATGTATTGTTTTGTTTGTTGGAACCCAGGAAGAATATTTTTGATCTGCAATAATTAAAGTGGCCCGGCTACCTCAGGAATATTATTATTTATTTGTGTTAGTTTGTTAATTTCTTCTTTTCTAGCTTTAGAATATATTCAGCAGTTTGTTTCCATATTTCAAATTTCATGTTCATCACAAAACACAGTGAACAAAATTACTAGTTTTACAGGTCTGCCAACACCACTTTGAAATATATGAACTGGATAAACTTCCCTATGAAATTTAACCTTTATTGGATGGAATTTATCCACACTTGACAAATCATCCATATTGGGTATTCAAATACCCTGTAAGCTACTCTGAATAGATTTAGTGTTTGTTGTGCATTTTAAGTAAAACTGTTAATAGTGTACACGATTTTGAAGCTACTGCCTGACTCCTTATTCTTTGGTATCTACCAAATTAAATGTGAGGATTGGCAATTAATGCATACAGGTAAAACAAAAAGGAGAAGAACTGCAATTGCTAACATTTCGGGACAACAAAAAATGAGCATGTCCAAAAAGAGGACATTAATAAAGGCGGTTGAAAAGCCAATGAGTTTAACCATATGGAAAAACTCTGGATGCAAAAGAACAGGGATCATATTATGAACTTTTAGTTTTACAACAGACAAGGATCTCATCACTAAACACACAAAGCCACAAGCAACATCTACAGGGAAACCAGGAAATTCATCAGTGGCTTTTAGCTGCCTATTAAGACAAGGTGTGTCTGAAATGTGTGTGCCAAATTGAAATAATTCTTGCAATTACATTACTTCTCTGTGTTTTTCTCTATATTATTGGTACTATAAAGTTGAGTATTTTTTATTATGTGGTATTTTCTAAGCATGTAAATACGCACAGCATCACACCACAAGCTTCATAACATCACATTGATCTTGAGATTTTGTTCTTTTCAGAATAAACTGTACAATGATGGTAGCTTCTTTTTACTGAGAATTGGCTCATTGGTGAACATCAGCTTAGAAACCTTACAGAAGATGAATTCGCTTGAAAATGACAGTTTTCTAATTGTTGAAGACGTAGTGGATACCTGTGAATAAATGTACCTCAGCTCTGGCTGAGGGATCTCTTCCTTGCTAATGTCACTTTCTGATTTACTGCTACTGATTCTATGCACATTCCAAGGTTTGACCTCAAGCATGTTACATTGATGTCTTCATCAGAATTGTAGTCTATGAGCAGCTCTACTAATTGCTCATCCATGAGTCACTGATATGTGTTGCCATTATGACAGCTCAGTAGTACTAATTTCTAAATGTTTGTGTTATCCAAGTTATGCGCTGAAATTTGATTTTCATATGGAAAATGATCATATTGATTAGTGGATCCATTTTTACATGGTCCTCACATAGTGATAAGTAGATTAGTGCTTTGAGAGTATTATATTGACCGGCCATCCAATTGAGCATGGGAAAGCCCAGTTGATATGTTGAATGAAAGTGGTGGCTGACCCTCAATCAATATCAGCTGTTGGTCCAATAATGGTTAAAATAATTGCCAAAATGTTGTGTCACTCACTGATGGATGGATGGACAGGCGGGCGGGCGGGTGGCCGGCCGGTAGGGAATAAGCACCACTGACAAGGAAGTGAAAGTTAGCCTAGAAATACAAAAGTAGAGGAGGAGATCTACTCCCAAGAGTAAAACTAGACTGTGACCTTTGAATGAGAATATTACCGCTTTGGACAAGTTTTGAACTTAAGTGATAAATAGTTTAATGTGTTCTAACAAGATTTATTTCTATTGCAGGAACTAGATGTTGTTCACACATGGGGTGTCGTAACAAATTATTTGAAGCATGAGCTGCGTGGAAGTGTGCAAGGATTGATTGCATACCTAACCGATGACAGCAGGATAACTATGCTTATATCAGATATATGGCTTTTTCATTGGAATGATCGTTTGTTCAGGCATAAATGCATGAATTTTCTTCTGACATACTATCAACATGAAAGCCATAAATATCAGGTGAGTTTTAATTTCGAAGAGGAGGCCAAGACACTGTGCTACAAAATGTTTTTATGCATATTAGAAGCCAACTGTATATTTCTGATAATTCTATCTTATTAATTAATTTAACATTTGTGGATCGCCCAAGGAAATACAGTATTTATCAGAATATATTTACAAAAATGTATGTACATAATTTACAATGATTATGTATAGAAAAAAGTTTAATCACCATTAACAACATATAAATCTATTATGCTATTTAGAGGCTTACATGCATACTGATACTGTTACTCATAATTAAAAAAAAAAGTGCTGGTGCTTTACACTGCTTAAAAGCAGTCTTAAATTTTTCTTTCCTTTGTTTTTTCCATTGTCATACACTAGCTGATTATGTGCACTAATCATAGAAATGCTGTCATTATGTAGGCTTTGGGATGATAATCACTGTGTAATTTCTGGAGCTTGAATTGCTAATGCACACTGGGAACACTTTCATTAATTAAACCTACTTAATCACCATTGTCGTCAGTATTGTTAGATACAACTTGTAGAAGAATGACCTTGGCCAATCGTATTGTTAACACATGAGGAACAATAGCGCATTCTGATATTGATGCGTAGCCCAACATACCTGCTGTTTTGTGCTGTGACATCAAGGATACAGTATACAGAAACCATGCATAATATAACATAACTAGAGCCCGGATTTTTAGGTTTTAACCTATATTTTTCATTGCTATTTAATTAACACATTTCAAGATATATATTCGTTTCACACTTCCTGGAGCAGTATATGTGAATTTCATTACACCTAAAAAAACCAGAATGAGGGATTGACATCTAAAATAACCTAAATAACTGGTTTCCCTTTTTGGAAATGAAGAATGTTATTTTCGGATTGAAACTAATTGTAAAATTATTTCCAGCACTTATAGCCAGTAGTTAAAAATTACTACAGTTAAACGCAGCACATGTGATGTCGTGACACCTGGATGCAGCTGATAGAAGGTCAGATGGAGTGTAACCTGTATAACGAGATTGCCTCCAATCGTTCACTGAGAGTACAACAGGCAGAAAGTGTGGTGATTGATTTTTGAAATACTTTTCTAACATAATGAAGCAATGCATAAATCACATTTATTGAAAAAGTGGATTGCTGCAGATCCACACTTCACATTTGTTAGTGACAGACAGTGCTGCCTACATGTTGCAGGCTAGGGGGGTTCTACAGTCCTTCCACCCGACCATGTTACATGTTACATACTTGGCCCGTGGCCTGCACCACCTTACAAAGGAGATTAGAAGCCACTTGGATGACATGAACAGTCTGATATCTTCAGTCAAGAAGGTTTTCTTAAAAGCCCCAACACGTATACAATTGTTCATAGAGAAAGTACCAGCAACCCCTCTTCCACCTGAGCCGATACCTAATGGGAAACTTGGCTGTCTGCTGCCATTTAGTATGCCGAGCACTTAAGACATTAAAAATGTCATCAATGAATTGGGTGAAACAGAAGCTTTGCCAAGGCTAAGAAATCACTTAAGTGCCCCACTCTTGCTGCTTCCCTTACATATATTAAGACACATTTTTGTTGTATACCAGAAGGTATTTTCCGGTTGGAAAGTACAATTTTGCAACTGAAAGATGCTCTAGATATCATTGGCAATGTTTCCAGTAAAGAACTACCTGGACAGTGGGAGTTGCATGTTCTTCGAAGTTGCACAGGATTCTTCAACAAAATCCTGGTTTTGAAGATGTGAAATTACAGGGAGAAAAGTATACAGGAAAACTACCCATAGAATCTGCTGCACTGGCATCTATGTTCTACGCTCCAATGACGTTATGTTCCATAGAAGGAACCTTTTCTTCATACAAGAATGTGTTGCGTCATAATAGGAAATTGTTTACTCCAGAAAGTTTGAAAATGTATGCAACTATCTACTACAAGCTAAAAAATAAATCTTAAAAATAAGTACCAAAGAACAAAATTGTTGATACCTGTATTGATTCACAAAGAAAAACAAAAAACACTACTTTAATAAAGAAAAACCTAAAAAAACCTATTTTAAGCATATAAGGAACCTAAAATGAAGGTTTATTCCACCTAAAAATCTGGGCCCTAAACATAATGTATAAATGTGTACATGGATACCAGAAAAATATGACATATTGGTGAGAAAGTGTATAACCAAAAAATGTATAACTGAGCTAAACATTAACAGACAAATTTTAAAACCTAAAAAATGTAGCATATATCTGTGGAAAACGTAAAAGTGAATAATGTATGGTATAAGTGAGGTTCACCTATAATATATATATTTGTGATTGTTAGGTTTTACAGCTTTCCTTGGCACCTAGTGTTATCAAATTAGAAAAAGGAAACACACAATAATATTACCATCATTTAGATAATAGAGGTGTATTGAAGACATCATTTAATAAAATCTAAACTTGATAAAAAAAAAAATTAGGGCTAGCTTTTCCCAGCCCAGTATACAATGTATTCATTTACAGAGGGAACTGATTTTGCTAAACAGTTAAAGTATTTCTATTTTGCATTTATTTATTTATTTATTTATTTATTTATTCAAGTAATGTTCAAATATTCTGGTGAATGATTTTTATAATGTTAAATAATAATAATATTTGAACATTTAAAATAGTTAAATTTTATGAGTAGATTTATCTAGCTTGTTTTGTAATGTGTGAATTATGTGAACTAACTTCAACACAGATCATGTGATTTGCTTTGTTGCTCTTGATATACAATACCAAGCCTTTGTTTGGATGCATGGTCAGCCTAATGGGAATTTTCTTGGTGCCAGGAAGCATGCAGTTTGCTGATGGAGTAGGATATTCATAGCCCCTTAAATTCAAGCACATAGATTTCTCATGCAAATTATAACTATAATAAGTTTATACCTTTGTCATAGAAGATGTTGGAAATGATGTCCTTGTGCTGCCACACATCTCTCACAGCTTTTAAGGAAACTTGCATTGACACTAATTATTCATCATAGCCATGTAAATAAAACCATGCATCATTCGTTTAAAAAAAAAAAATAATAATAATAATAATAATAACAAACTTGGTCAATAGAGCGATCATTAACATTATTTAACACCCAATTGCAGAAATTAACTCTGCTCACATTATCCTGGGACTGCAACTCCTGAACTATCTTATAGGGTAATATTCCAAGCTGAGGTTTGCAAAATTCCTGATTTCTGTGAAAGCTTTCTTGGGGATTTCTGTGAACTTTATTCTAACTTTTCTCCAATGTCATTGAGATTTTATCTGTTAGAGCATAGTAATTTACTTTCAGTTTCTTATTACCAAGAACTGATCCTGTTTTCTTAATCTCTTCACAAGATTATGAACCGTTTCTGGGTCAGGTGCACAAACAGGGGAAGCCGTCTGTAAATCATAGTCGCACATCTCTACAAGAATTTGTCACATAGGAATCATGCATGTAAATATATGTAAGTAATATTGAAAACATGTAAATAATCAAGTCATATGCCACGCGCATACATATGTGCCAACTTGTAGAAAGGTTGCATGTTTGTTCTACCGATCTATACCAGCGAACATCATGTGCTGCTGATGGACTGCTCTTATCTACTAGTAAACATGGGTGCTCTACACACCAGTGCCAGTCAACCTTTGTGTGCTAAAGTATACATACTTTTTGGCATTATAACAGCACTAACACACTATAATAGTGAAACACATGGTCTCACAATGTACCAACATCTGTAGAAAGACATCATGTCAACTGATTACCTGGCACACAGAGATGAGGGAAAGCAGAAAGGTAACAGAACTGGTTAGAAGCAGTGCAGTGCAGGGCAAGCAGTTCTCCATAATACCTCCTTTGGCTGTTCCGTGGTGATTTTCTAAATGGTTTTGCAGTTGGCTATTAAGCATTGTTTACTCTGTGAATGAAGCAAGCAAGATGCTGAGCTTTTCTGATGGATTGAGACATTGATTGCTTAATTATGAGAGCTATTCAATAAAGAAGGATCATAATTTTTTATGGTCATAATTTCTCACGCTAGAATTTAATCTTATGATATTCTGTTAGTTTAATGTGTAACAAACACGTACTAGTTTCATAGTTGGCACTCCTGGTTACTGCCTATGAGAGGCAGGCAAGCTGAGACATGTTCGGTATCGCTTACTGCAAAAATGGAGGTGACATGCGATGAACAATATGTGGCTCTGAAATTTTGCTTTCGCCTCACCAAATCTTCAACTGAGGCCTATGCAGTGTTATAGGAGGTCTGTGGAGAGTTTGTTCTTCCCTCAGCACAGCTCGATTTAAAATGTTTAAAGAGGGAAGACAATAAATTGTAAAGGAAGGTGGACCTGGCGCACCTGTTACTGCTCTTACGGAAGTAAACATCAATGCCACTGCTGTCATTGTGAGAAAATCGATGAGTAATCTTACAAACACTTTCTGAAACATTGAAAATTTCACTGGGTGCCATCCACATGTTGGTAACAGAAAATTTGCTCATGAGATGTGTATATGCGCGGTGGGTTTCAGGACTGCTGATTCCTGAATGAAAAGACCTTCATAAACAGGTCTGCATGCAGTTGAAGATGATGTTATGGGAAGATTTGGAATTACTTTCAAAAGCAATCACCGCTGATGAAATGTGGCTACACTATTTTGATCCTAAGGGAAAACAGCAAAGCTCAGTGTGGAAATCTCCTTTATCACCAACCCCAAAAAAGCCAAGTGGTTGCTTAGCCTGGGAAAGTTATGGTCATCTCAGTTTTTGATATTCATGGAATGGTTTATCAGCAGGTTGCATCTGCACATACATCAGTAAGTGGACAATACTATAGGGATGTCCTGAAAATTATGCAAGCCTATATCAGGTGCAAAAGACCACGTATCTGTGAAACAAGTTGAATGCTTATCACTTTAATGCAGAGCCACATATTGCAAATATTGTTACTGAATATCTTGCAAAAATCAATGTGAAGTGCATCCCTCACCATATCTATAGTCCGGATTTAGCCCTGTGTGACTTTTCTTTATTCCCTAATCTGAACAAACACCTTCATGGGAGGCATTTTCTGTTCAGAAGTGGTACTGAAGGCTGCAGAGGTGGTTCTAAAAGACCTATCAAAAAATGATATCCAGCATGTCTTCAGATTGGCAGAAATGCTGGGACAAGTGCATTGCACCCCAAGGTGGCTATTTTGAAAGGACTACCAAAATTATTAGGATGAGTAAGGTATGTTGTCAAAAAAGAATCATCACACTGCCACACAGCCCTCATACAATGGCAGTGGCTTTATTTAATGCAGTGTAAGTAGCCATATAAATAGCAGTGGTGGTTTGAAGTGATTTTGGCTTGTACATCTAAAGATACTTTTCATCAGATTTGCAAAGCTGTTGAACAAAGTCCATGTGCATCGGTTGGGCATCTCAATTGTATACTCTTGTGTTCCACATCCCTCAGTTTGTGAAATTCTACAATTTCAGTTGAAAAATTGTGTGTCATTTATTGGTTCATATTCTGGAGTCAATTTGTATGCTACATTTCAAACATTATGCTCACATATCACATTCTTTTTTTATCTGTGTTAATCTCCTCAGATTAGCACAGATCATGGTTTTCTCTCTCCTGTAACAATCATTTTAGATACCTCAATTAAAGCAAAATAATAATTGAATTTTTGCCGATAGGAATTGGGGCATGATAATCATCTTTCGAAAGATTATTGAATTGGAATGCAGTGTTAGAAATAGAAGTTTAACTTTAAATGAAATAGCAATTCTTTTACATGTTTCTCTGATGGTGAATTTGTAATGCTCTGCTCAGTAGAATCATTGAAATGTCTATAAGAAAACTGCACTGATTTTAATGCCTTTATCTTGCAAGGTGAAGTGTTGAGGCAATTATTTAGGAGGTTACTTATAAGTATAATTGTTATTTCAAAAGGCTTTTATTTACTAAGTTTTATTTAATATGATGTTTCTGTTTTCCAGCATGTATTCAGATGTATTCTGACACATGGACGCCAGACTGAGGTATTTGCTTCACTAGTAAAGCAACTGAAAAAACTGGTTAATAGTGAAGTTCCAGTTGTAAGAACCCATGGGAGAATCATGACTCTCAGAATGCAGATAATATGGTTGTCATATGTTTTACAGGAACAGCTTGAAGTGTTGCATAATATTTTATTATGCATTGATAATGGTTTTCTTACAAGGGACCATAGCTTGCAGCTCTTTTCTGTGATAGAGGTTTGTTCCTATTGGTTCAGAAGTAGTTGCCTTATTTTGCTTTATTGCGCACATTCTAAAATTTGTAATTGAGATCTGTTATCTTTGCATGTGCATGCTTGCATGTGCATGTGTATGTGTGTGGTTATTTTTGAAAAACAGCTTCTCCCAGAAGCTTTAGATCTTTTGACACTGCAGTCATGCATTACCTCTTGTTGGGAAAGTACAGTGAAGTGTAATAACATTGAAAATTAATATTGAATGCAACTTTACACTTCATTATTGTTACAAATTACCTTCGAACATGTTTCAGAGGCATTTTTCCTCTTATCACCAGCTGTGTTCCACTGTCAAGTGTTCTGGTGCAGATGTAGATGTCACTTTGGGCTTGATGTATTTGGAGATGAGATCATTTGGGAAGTTGAAATTTATTAGTTGGTTTCTGTTTTTCCATATTAATAGCTTTTCCCAAATAATCAACTCGATTGGGGTTTGAACAATTTTTATTAATTTTTGTTTCATTTTGCACATCATGATTTTGTTCCCCGGAAATTATATGCTCTGATTTTTCTATTTCTTTGTATTTCATGTGTATCTGCTGTCCCTTGAATCTCAAGGCCAATGCTTCTTTCTGTTTTGCCAATATAACCTTTTTTCACATTCATTAGGCCCTATTCACAATGAAGATGTAATGTTAATATAACGCAACATAAGCACAGGCATGAGGTAAGATCATTCACAATGCAGCTGTAGTCGTAATGCAAGAACTTGACATGGGTTTCTAGATTCATAATCTGCATTTGGCAATCTTCTGGGAGTATCATAAATTTTAAACTGAATAACATAATTAATAATATCCAGTATAAAAATTCATCCAATCTTTATAAATAAATAGGACATAAAAAAGGACTTGAACCCAATGAACAACAGAGCATTATCTTGCATCATTTAAAATGGAATGGCATGTCAAAGGGAAGAGCAAAATGACTGATTGTACACTAGATAACGTAAAATCTTGCATTGCCATTATGTGCTGTTAGAAGCTGGCAATGCATGGATAAAGAAATGCAGAATTCTTGCTCTATGCATGCAATGCAAGCATAAAGTTTTGAGTTTGCAATCTTACATTATGTAGCATGTTAGGTGACTCAGTGTGAACTCTTATGTTTATGCTGCATCTGTGCTTACTTTTCATTGTGAATGTGGCTTTACAGTTTATCTCATGTATGCCTGGCTTTTTCTCAACAGACTTTTTTTCATTTGTATTTGTCCTAATTAGGTTCTTTATACTACGTTTATTGATGGGTGCCACAGTTATTGAAAATTGGTCCAGGATGTTTTTAAGGTGCTATATGAGTTTCCTTTTAATGTTTTCATCCCTTGTATCTTCTGCAGTGTGGTGGGATCTTCTTGTTAAGTTCTTTCAGAAAGCCATTCTTGTGAGCTGCTACTTTGATTCATGTAAGTTCTTGCATGTATTCTGTTTACCCATGGGTATGTTCACCAGTCTGAACACCAGGCTATTGAAAACTACATGTTTTATGCTCTTGGGTTGAAAGTGATGTTTTTTAAGTAATTGTTTTTGTGTTTTTCTTTCTGAAGATTCCAAATTCCATTTTGTTGCCTTTTCTAATGAACTTTATGTCTAAATGTGGGAGATGGTGGTTAGCTTCCAGTTGCAGTTTTGATTAGCCTGGTGTTCAAACTGGTGAACATACCATGGAAAACATAAAATGCATGCAAGAACTTATGAATCAAAGAAATAGCACACAAGAATGGCTTCCAAAAGATCTCATTGAGAGGAAGATCTAGAAGTTCACAAACGTGAAATGAGTTAAAGAATCCACCATGCTGCAGAGAATCAAAGAGACAAAACATTAAAAAAACTTGCATACTACCTCTGGGCAAATGGCAAATTTAAAACAACTGTAATACCCATCAATATACATAGCTTAAAAATTGTAATTACAACAAATATAAAGGATAACATTTCTGTTTGGGAAATGCCAGGCATATAGGAGAGAAACTGCAATGAAAATGAAAAAAATTATATTGGCAAAATAAAAAGAATCTTTGGTCTGAGGCTCAATCAACACCAGACACACATGAAAGCCAAGGAAACAGAAAAATAAGCAATAGCATATTATTTCTGGGAATCAAATCATAATGTGCAATAAAACAGAATTGATAAAAATTATTAAATATCCAATCAAGTTGGCCATTTGTGAGAACTTATTAGTAACGAAAAACAGGAACCAACTTATAAATTTCTCAGCTTCCCAAATAAGAACAATCTTATCTCCAAATACATCCAGCCACAATCGATACAGACATCTGTACCAGGAAACTCAACTCACCAGTGGAACACATCTGATTATGGAGGCACGTTGTTTGGGCCATTAATAACATGGCGTGTAAGATGGCGGCGTGTAATGTTGTGACGAGAAGCACTCTCCACAAAATACAACAAAATATCGATAACGGTAGTGGTAAAATCAATGAACAGAGTGTTTTCGGAAGGCTAACGGACTCCTGCATCTGTGAAAATAAAGACAGAAGAAACAAATATGCTGAAACTGAGAACCAAAACAGAAATCAGAAACCAGCTGAGCAACAGGGACCACGTGCTGAAACGGAAGCTGCAGCGTCTCTACACAAAATAATTGAAATCTTAAACAAGGACCTACACAAATCTAGACATGAAAATCAAGAATTGCGATCTGAGAATAAAGTCCTGCAGCAGAAGCTGGTGCTAATCCAAAACGAGAAGATAGAAATAGAAAAGATTTGTATGGAAATTGAAGTTAACCTAAAGAAACTATGGGAGGAATGGACAGCACTGATGCTTCAGAACCAAGAAACAAACCATTCACAACAACACACATGGCAACATTCAAACCAGAATAGTAAGTGGTCTGCAGTTGTAAAAAAAGCAAATGAAAGGAAGAACAAAGAAGCGGAATCAAGGTCACCTGAGATCCAGATCTCCAACAGGTATAACATGCTCTCTTCACTGCAAAATGAAGACGAAAATCTAAGCTACACACGGGAAGCCTCAACTAACCTAAATAATAATAAAAAGGATGAGCCTCCATTCTCAAGAAATGTTTTAGTGTTGAGTGAGTGATTCGATGTTAGCGCACGTAAAAGTGAGCAGTGCCGACAAAAAAATGTATAGGGGCATAAAGGCCAATCAGTTAGCCAAAAAAATTGAAAATCAGTGCAAATGTGAAAACACGAAATTGTGGTGCTGCATGTGGGAACTAATGACTTAAAGAAAGCTAACAACCCAGATGAAGTGTTGGGGGAGGTGTATAGTGCTGTGAAATCCACAAAAGATAAGTTTCCCAAATGCTGTGATTGCTGTGAACAGTGTCCTAAAAAGGCGGGATGTGAACCATAACTGTATTAAAGGAGTAAATGAAAATATCAGATGGGCATGTGAAGCTCTTAAAGCTGTTTATGTAGATGTGGACAAGTATATAGACCTCTCCTGTTTAGGGAAAGACGGTTTACACTTAAATCGCAAGGGTGCATGGATAACTGGCCAGGTTATAAAGAATGTTATCAGTTTAATAACCAGTGCAAGATGCTATTACGGAATTGTATAACAACAATTGCCTAATGCTAACCCCCCAATTTCAATTCTCAAGCATTACACCACAAAAAGTTATTGAAATTATCAGTAAACTTAAATCAAAAACCTCCTAATGAACTGCCCCCATATTTAATTAAAATAAAACATGAAATAAGTGGACCACTCAGCCAGATAATTAATCATACCCTAGCTGCGGATACTGTTCCAGAGAGAAAGAAATACGCCCTAGTTAAACCTATACACAAAGGAGGGAAAACAGAATTTAAAAATTTTCGACCTATTTCTATCCTTCCTACATTCTCTACCATACTTGAAAAGATTGTGCATGCACAACTCATGTCTTATTTTGAACATTTCACCAAGTTAAACTACTCTCAACATGGATTCCGTGAAAAGTGCTCATCAATATCAGCCCTAATAACCTTGGTAAATGATGCTTCTAAGATGATAGATAGGAAACAACAGACAGCAGTTCTGATATGTGATAATTCCAAAGCATTTGATTGTGCCAGCCATGATATATTACTAAAAAAATTAGATTTCTATGGCATAAGGGGCACTGCTTTAAGGTGGTTCGAAAATTATCTTAATTGTCGTAAACAAAAAACAATCATTAAGAATCAAAAGGGAACAGTGGACTCAAATTGGGAACAAATAAAAACAGGAGTCCCACAAGGAAGTGTCTTGGGACCTCTACTGTTTATAATCTACACAAATGACCTACCTAACTCCATAAAAGGGAAAACCGTTATGTATGCTGCTGACACTTCCATCTTATTAAATGGGCAAAACATTGAGGAGTTAAAATATAACTTAAGCGAAACTATAACTCAATTACAGAAGTGGTTTACTAATAATGGCCTCAAACTTAACACTTCCAAAACATCCGTTATGCAGCTCAGCATTCAAGATAAGAATTGTGAGAGCTTTATCACAACTGATGCTATAAATCATACAGAAAACTCAAAAATTTTGGGTATTTACTTAAATCAACTATTAAAATGGGACGATCACATCCGCTACTTGGCTAAAAGATTAAATAGTGCATGTTTCAATATGAGCTGCATAGCTAAAATAATGAACCTTGAAACAAGGAAAATAGTTTACTTTAGTTACTTTCATTCTTTGATGACTTATGGAATAATACTATGGGGGAACTATACTGGATGGGAAATGATTTTTAAAAGTAAAAAAAAAAGTATTACGTATAATGACTCACTCCAGACCAAAAGATTCATGTAGAAATTTGTTCAAAAACCTGAAAATATTAACTTTACCATCCCAATTCCTGTATGAAACAAATAAATACATCCACTCAAACTTTGATACAATATATAATTCACAAATGCAACATAATCATGGAACGAGAAATAAAAATAATCTGTGATACGGTAATTTGTATCACAAATTACTTAAATGTAAATATTGATTGTAATATGAATATGTACTTTTATGCGACATTGATTTCAGAGGTTTATTAATTGTAATTATTATTGGTAAATAATAATATAAGGCTTTACTGAAACTGTTAGTAATGGCGCAAGAATGCAGCGATGGGGTGAGTTGTTTATCATTACCGGGAACAAGGAAGTTACGTAATGTTTCGCGCGGTTTCGATAGAAGCTTCTAGAACATTTCCTAAAGCATATGTATTAGTGGTTTTCATTGGATATTAAAATAGACGCTAATGTTGGCGCGTTTTATTAGCCAATGGCAGTTCATTTATAATCTTTAGGCGTATCTTGAGGTAAGCCTATAAATAGTGTAGGTTCAAGGGAGCGTCCCCCCAGTGCAACAAGATTCTCAAAACATTACACATCGTCCCCAGTTCAACGGAATTCTCAATACACTACACGTCGGCCGCTCAGTTCATCAAAATTTCGTGTACACTACACATCGTCAGCCAGTCCTTCATTTCGTCAAGTTACACGAGAATTATTATAAAATATTATACAGTTAAATATACATAAAGTCGAAGTACGTGAGTTAAAAAGTGAGAAGTTATTACAAACAGTTTCAGTTTGGCGTATATCCAGATCAATTTGTAAAAGTGTTGGTGCACGTGTTCGACAATAAAAGATTATAAAACAAATTTCGTCATTAAGTGTAATTTCTGGATAAAAGATTCCTTTCCGATTCACACCCTGCATGAGAAACATATTCGACCCAAAGAGCTAGCTGGATGACATTTAAAGTGAATTATTTCAAAACGGATGCAAATTGCTAACGCCAGAGGAAGCTACGAACCAAACCAACGAATGACGTCACAAGATGGCTCCCACCAACATTGAGGTAAACGAACATTGTAAGTAATACCGTCGCATCTGAAACCACCTATGCACAGGTTAGCACTGTATGAAAAAAGTCCATTATATGCAGGAATAAAAATTTATAACAAACTCCCTGTAAAACTCCGTGAAATGAAAACCCTCAAATACTTTAATAAAGCAATAAAAAACCTATTAATGGACAAAGCCTATTACTCAGTTACTGAATATATGAATGATGAAATTGAATTATAATAACGTTTTGTCATTCTGTAATTGGTTAAACCATAAACCAAAACTGACATTACAAAGGCACTGCCATAATTATATCAATACTTATATATACTATATCACATATATAAATTTGTAATTATATTATTATTGTTATTGATATTTTGTATAATTATTGCTAACTTAATTCTTGTACACTTGACGAGTCACCTGTTTACGGAGATTTTACTCACTGTGTGTAAGCTTATGTGACAATAAAGCATCTTATCTTAACAGACCATGAGTGGCATATCCACTTCCATCCCTGTTAAAGCAGGGGGTGTTCGTATATAAAATAGGCACTGTCCTAATGGAAAGCCCCAAGGACTTGATCCCTGGGTTGCCAGCTCATTGGAATTCACAAACTGTGAGGATGTATTATTATTTAATTAGATATGCTAGCACAAAGTTATACACAATGATCACGATTTTGAAGGTTGCTGTGGGTGGGGGTCACATAAACCAAGAGCATGGCGAGATCCATACTGCCATCTTAATACATTAAATAGTTCGGATAATATGGAATGCTCAGTTGCTCCTTCCGACATGAATTTAACATTCCTGTTTGAATTTGGGAATTGAAATCACTTTAAAAATACATTTTGTTACAGTACATTGGAATCAGTTCCATTTCAATTCTAAGTTTACAGAACTGACTTCCATACATATCTTCGATTAGTTTATCAGCTATCTGTTTGTTTGACTCAATATATTCTACATTAATTTCATCTTCATGATGCAAATCTTTTACAAAATGATCCTTCACATCAAAATGTTTGTGTTCTGTGTGATTTGGCCTTTTCAATAATTTAATACAAGGTTTTCTTCATATACCAGTATGGGAATTTCAAATTTATACCTAGACCAGTAACAATCTTCTTTATACAGATTAATTCTGCAACATACTTAATGCAACATACTCAGCTTTTGTAGAAGAGAGTGCTACTGTTGATTGCTTTTTGGTCATCCAAGAAACTGTACTAACAGTTTAACCCTTCAGTACTCGTGTGGTTGACAGGTGTCAACCAGCATATTTGTTTTCATTGTTGTACTTTTCAGAAAGTGATTGTAGCCATGTGGACTCCGATACCTTCTAAAGAATGCAAAAACACCACCACTTCCAGTTTCAGTTCTGGTTCTTGCAGTCTTGCTACAAGCTCAAGCTTTATTCTTCTGTGCTTTTAGGGGACAACTGTCAACTATGCAGTCTTTTACATTACGATTTCTGCAAAGTTTTAGCAAGTACTTCATTAAGCTTTTAATATAGGTTTCACTATGTTAAGTTCTTCCTGCACTGATTTTAAGTATTTCATTACCACTTAATTTTTTTTTTTTTTTTTTTTTTTTTTTTTTTTTTTTTTTTTTTTTGGTTGCAACCACCACATACTGAATCTGGAAACATACCTGGTACTCAACCAGAAGCTTAGTAACTCGCCAAAGGATGTTGTGATGAGACTAACTGATCCAGTTCGAAGGAGTAATAGGTATATTACAGGAAATAATTGATTTAGCAGCATTCCTCTTACTGAAAGTCTGAAATAAAATGGTTTGACTTATGCTTGTACACACTGCAAAAATAAAAAGCAAATTCCTATGGAAGTCATAACACTGCAACAAAAACCCATAAAATGTTTATTTAACTTTGATAAGAACGAAACAGTTGTTTCATACTATCCGAAAAGAAATAAAGTCATTCTGTTAGTTTCCATAATGCATATCAATTGCGCTATAGATCCTGAAAAAATAAGGGGAGAAAAACCATGATATTTCAAGAAACTCCAAACACTAGCCTGTGGTAGTGTTGTACAAATTACTAAATATAACTGTGATTGCAGCTATATAGCATTGTGGTAGTCAGAAGAATGCCAAGGAGCTAAAGAGGGCAGGTTTTATTTCTATAATTTCCTGGGAACTGATAAGGCCACTGATTGAACGTGGATATAGAATTCCACAAATTCCTACAAAGATTAGAAGACATCTTCAAGAAATACTTAGTTCAAGAACCTCCTGAACCAACCTGTGAACAAAGGAATGGACCTCAGGGCCTTCTTTATAAATGTGGAAGATCCAGAGACAAAATAACATGGAGATGGAGTATAAAGTGTTCAAAATGGACTTGTGCTAGCCATTTGAAGGATGTGTGTGTAAATTGCTTGTAAATAACTATGTGTTGTATCACATAAGTGCTAAAGGAAATAAGCTGTGAACAAATGAGATTCGAATAGCATTCTAATAAGGACATGCTTGGAAGGGTTAGGACAAGGTTCAGACTACTCGGATATCTTTTCGCATAAAGCACTATTAATGTGAACATGTTCATGTGAAAATGTTTTGTGAACATGCTCTTGGTTCGAATTGGAAACATGAAAAGTACTTGAATTTCATTGATTAATGTTTATACGTTATTATGGAAAGAAGTTTTACGTTTTACACATCTTTCTGTTTATGTATAAGTAAAGTATAGTTCATTATAACACACACAATCATCCTTATTAACAAAGTATCCAAAACTGTTGTTTAAATAAGGAATATAAAATGGGTG
Source organism: Deroplatys truncata (assembly GCA_030765065.1). Taxonomy (NCBI): domain Eukaryota; kingdom Metazoa; phylum Arthropoda; class Insecta; order Mantodea; family Mantidae; genus Deroplatys; species Deroplatys truncata. The sequence continues at coordinate 490,651,760 of CM060990.1, forward strand.
ACACATGTCCACCACGCAAGTAAACATGTTACAGTAAATTGTGCAAGTACTGATGTGTCAAATAAATATCCTGTTATGGATTTTCTAAGTCCCCTTCCCGGTCTGAATGGCATAACCAACAATTTGTATTGCATTGCTGCTATTTGGAAACAATAAACCAAGATTTATGTTGCTTTTGTTGTATCTGAAAATTCTTATCAAACCTTTTCATTGCAATTCAGTTGCACTTGTTTGTGATACCATCTATAGAAGTTGATGCTGCGCTAGTGTCTGGCCTAGTGTTTGTCATTACTAGATCTCTGATTTTAGACTAACTCCCTTCTTTTTTTTTGTATGTGTGTATAAATAAACTAAAACTGGTTAAGTATCTTCATGTTTCACATAAGATATAAACAAACCTATTGAAGAGGTTTCGTGGTGCTTAAAATGCCTATTTTGACAATTGCCACCTATTTTAAGGTTTTAGAGCCTAAAAGTTCCTATTTTACCATTTGTGTTATTTCATTATTTTTTTCATGCAACAATGAAAGATACAAGTATTGATATCACAGGTTTGGTTTGATTAAAGACTTCGTAATAGTTTAGTTGTAGGAATGACACATTCTGGGAAAACATTGGTTTATTATAATGTTTTAGCAGGTAGATTCACTTGTTTTTAGAAAGAGAAGCACAATACTTGCACTCCCTAGGTCTGTCAGCCTTTGGTATTGGTCAGTGGCTGCAATATGGCATAAATCCCTTTCAAATGGCGTATTTCCCATTGTTTTGTGAATCACATACCCCATCTTCATTAGCTGTTGATATTCTGATGGAAGGTTACTTTGCCCAAACTGGCACTTATACCAGATGTCACAGAAGCCTTGGCATCTCAAACCAATTGTGTTATAAGCCCTATCGGCTCCATTAAATAGGACAAAGATGGGAATATAGAAGGTTTCCATATGGGAGAGCTACTCTTGGGAATGGGGGCTGCTGGGTATCAGTGGAAAAGGGTGGCAAATTACACAGGCCTGCGAGTTTAAAATTTTTTTGTGGTATGGAGTTAAACAGATCTCTAAACCTAATCTTGGTATGCTGAATTCAAATCTGCTTTCCTTTTTTTCATATCACATACGGTTTTTTTTGGCATTCAGAAAGGAAATATGTAATATATGAGTTTATTTCTAGTTTTTAAGTACAATTTAAAATGCATGAAATCATGCAAACTAAGAAACAATCTCAATTCTACAGATGCAACAGTTTACATTTAACTAGGAAATTTCAAACACATCTTGTGATTTTATTTTTTCCTCCGCTTTGTTGAAAACGAACACTGAGTTGACTTGCGTTTGTGGTCCTGACAAGGGTTGTCTCTAATTAAACACTAACAGTAGTTGGGCATCATGGAGGTGTCCCATCGACCGTGGTACCTTGTTCATCTCCTTTATGTCCTGGTGGAATCTCTCTCCCTGTTCTTCACTTAGTGCACCCAAGTTTTCAGGAAAAAATTCAAGATGCAAATAGAGAAAATGCAATTTTGAGATCATGCAAATGCCTTGAATTTTTTAGTATAGTTTTAACAATATGCCCATATTGGTCATTCTTTTACAATACCCAAAAACTTGTTTATAACTTCAGTGAATGAGTCCCAAGCTTGAAGCTCTGTCATATTTTCTAAAATGAATGTCCTTCATGAGTTTGCGAATCTATGGGCCATCAAAAATGCCTTTCACTTTTGATTCAGGCAATATTGGATGTTGGAAACACGGACCACATTTGTCCAAAGCTTTGACAAATTGCTTCATTATCCCTAATTTGATGTATAACGGGGTAGCAAAACCTTTTGTGAGTCAATCAGCGGGCAATTTATTACATTTTTTGTCCCTGGCACTAAATCTTTTCTTTTTGGCCAATTAGTTTCACCCCAGTATCTTTCTCTGGTTCTAGAGTCCCATCCACACAAAAAGTACGGGAATTTCATGTATCCTGCTTGTTGGCCCAATAAAATGCCGCACGCTTTAAGATCACAGCACACGTACCATTTGTGTTCATTATATTTAACTTTTTCTAGGACAGAATACAAATTTTGGTACATTTCTCTAAGTGATGTAGAGTGAGCTATTGGAACTGTAGCAAACATATTGCCATTGTGCAACAGAACACTTTCAGGCTTCTCTTACTTGAGTCAATAAATGGATCCCAATCTTTTGTTTCATACGCTGTTACAAGATGACCTATCAAGTTAGGGATATCACAACAATACACTAGTTCTAGTACATGACATCATATGATTTAGCACGTTTACGTATTCTAATCAACCATGCTGTAAGTCGGATGTGCAGTGATGTTAATACTAGCATACTGAACTTTCAATTTTGTGTTGAAACAGAATTGTTCCAAATCTCTACATGATACACAAAAACTGTTGTTATTTTTGAAATCAGAGCATCCAATTTGACCATTATAATGTAAAAGATTCTGTGCTGCAAAATCTTTGCAGGCCTTTTATTGGTGTGTAACTCTGGCTTCAAATTTAGTTTTAATTAAGTTAAAGATTAAAAGACTGAGTGTTGCATACTCCTGTTAGCACATGTTTAGCAGTGAGACAGCTATCTTAAGTTTAAATAACTGAGGAGTATGCTGACTAGTACTTTAGCCAGCACTGATGTTTGTGGATGTCACCATGATTTTGCACATTCCATCCACATGTCAAAAGTTGTGCAAATATTTGGAAAACGTTCTTTAAAAATCATGTGATACATGCTTGCATAAGCATCTGGGAAATGACTCACCAGAATTTGTATTGTTTCTCTTAAACAAAGTTTGTTCTGAACATCTTAGCCTTATAAAATTATATTTATCACATTCTTGTAAAACAGAAATATAACCGTCATAATATGCACACATTCGCAAGATTTCTCCATGATTTCCCTGTTATGTTTATAAGTATTTCAAGCATTTCTTACATTGCTGTTTTAACGATATATTGTGTTTTGCAAACAACACTTTAGGGCTGGCATCATATCAGCTCTAGAGCATTTAGGTCACAATAATATATCTGTAGATATGGTGCATTTCCACTGTGATATATTCAATTAGCTTTTAGAGGTCTTATTTTGTTTTCAAATTTATAAGCTTATATTATGCACCAACCATAAATTCATAATTTAAGGCATAAAATGTTTCTAGCCATAATAATTTAGTGAATTCACTGTTTTTATTGTGCAATTTTAGTGCTTGCTAATCAATCACATTTTTAAGCTTTTAGAAAGTGGAAATATCTTTTAGATACATAAAATCTAATGTGTAGTTTGTGGAAACTTTATTTTTTACTTTCTAAGATTGTATCTTTAAAGTCTATTTTTATAATTTTGGAAACTCTTTTAGGGTGTCTAAAAATTGTGTTTTAGGGTGTAAAAATCAGTTTTTAAGGGTCTAAAAATTCAAGGTCTAGTCATTACATACATGAGACACCCTAAACTCTCTGTAGGGTTTGACATTTACAATGTATGGTCCTGACAGTTCTTTGGGTGGACTAATTTCCAAAGATGGTGTTACAGGTTTACACTCACTCATTCAGAATTGTTCAAGCAAATGTGTGAAATAAGTTTTCTGATCTAACAGAATGCCTCATTCCATCCAGGAAGCATGACTTCCCAGAAAGTTTTGAAGCTTTCCCAAGTCTTTCACTTTCAACTTTAACATTATTGCATGCTTTACACTTATTAAATCCTTAGTTTTACTTGCAGCAGTTATTATGTCAACATACAGAACATTAAACAACATAGTTGCTTAGCACTTTGGTACATAAACATGGATCATTCTGTGATTACTGAAACTCCAAGTTCTTCATAAACAGATTAAACTTACTGTTTCATGCTCGAGTTACTTGCTTTAGGCCATATAGAGCCTTGTTTAGCATACAAATTAATGATGAACCATCTTATAGACCTTCTGGTTTTTCTTGTAAATTTCTTCATTTACTTCGCCACGTAAGAATGTATTTCTCACTTGCTCAGTGATCAACTGTTTTACATTTGTACAGACATTAAAATTCTTATGGCCACTTCCACCCAACTTTGCCTGAACGTGACGAATGTCAAACTAAACGACTTGTTTATATTTGATGCTTGTCTAAATTTCCTGTGTTTCACCATCATCGATCAGGTTGAGATGGCGTTGTGTTTATTTTGATCTACTTTTGTATTTTTAAACAGACATAGTTTGCAGGTTATGGAAATGATTTTATTTATGTATGCAATCAATAGTTTCGTGTCTTAATGTTGGCTGTCGGCTTTAATATCAGTTGTCATTTGTTGATTAAATAAAAAATTATTGCCACAGAGAATTGAGTTCATATACAATAATTTATAGGTTCTTGTAACAAAATGGACAATGTATCGTCAATGAAGAAATGGGGGTCCAAGTTTTCTATTGACGAGAAAACTTTGTTCTGTAAGCTTAATTGCTAATAGGAAAGAGACTATAGATAAAATGAAAACTGATGGGATAACACTTCATAAAAAGGAAAAGGCATGGGAAGAACTGCTTCATTTCTCATGAATTTGTGCAGAAAAGGTCAGTGAAGCATTTGAAAATGATTTACGATAATTTAAAAAAGAGCTAAACAAAAAAGAAGTCAAGATAAAGTGAATATATTTAAAACTGGAGGTGGGGCTGCTGTAATGCCTTCATTAGATGAAGCATCTTCCCAGTTGCTGTAAATAATCAGAGATAAAGTGGTGCCTCTGCCCAACAGTACCAACTTCGATTCTGCAAGCCTGACTGCACCTGATGCTCCTGCAGTGCCTGATGGATCTTTCCCAGGTAATTACACAAGAAAACAGGAATTCAATCTTGGTTTTAGAACAGCCCATGGTGGAAATCCAAACAGAGACTGCAGAAACAGAATTGCTCCCTAGTGTCAATCATAATCATCTTCAGCATCCTCCATCCACCAGCAAGACTACATGGTCATCAAGGAATCAGCCTTCTTTCAAGAGGGTAAAGAAAACAAGCTGTGAAAGCTCACAAAAATCTATCTGAATTGTCAGAAGCAAGAAGAGATGTCTGCAGGTATGAACCGGATTTGCTTCTTCAAAAACACAAGGAAGAATTGGCTTTGTTAGAGATGAAAAAGGAGACAGAAAAAAATGAAACAAGCAAATGAAAAGCTAAAGACTTCTGTGCTAGAGGCCAATCTCTTGTATTATTCTAAGAAGTTATTTTTTCACACACCAAAGGTCATTGAGAATCTGTGCAACAAAAATCAATAATGTTATATTCAGTTCTTATTGTATTGTATACATTGTTGTATATTCTTTATTATCTCCGTTGTTACATTAACAATATATTTACACAAATTAAATTATCTGCAGTTAAAAGTGTAACTTTTTTGTAATACCAGACATAATAAAGTCTGTTACTTCAGAGCAATGATAATCAATAAATGTGTGCGTGTGTGCATGTCCTCCCTCCATGTTCTTAACGGAAGTGATTTTCAATGATCATGTTTTGATTAGCTGCTGGAGGTCCTTCATGTGGCACTGCTACATCAGATGCATAAACTTCCTCAAAAACTAAAAAAATTTGATTGTCTTTTCTCTTCAAGGTAATGATGGAGTTCTTGATCTTCTAGGGGATCTTTTTCCTTTGTTTGTACAACAATGTTATGTAATACAGAAGTAGCCACTATAATAATCAGAGATGTTGTTACTGATGTATGTAATCCCAATGACAGAGCAAGAAATCTCCTTTTCCAAACTCCGTGCTGTCATTTATAGTGTTTCTGGTATTAATATGCGCTATGTTGTAATTTTCTTCACCTTGATTTCTCAGATTTAAGAATGGTGTTAGAAGAAAATGTGTAAGTTTGCATCCATTATCACCGAGTAAATATACCTCTTGGATCCTTCCTGTTTCAAACAACATAGGTACTTAATTGTCAAAAATAAAATTATAATGAACTGACCATGGCCAGCGAGTTAGTATATTGCTAACTAGCAGATTAGCATCACAAACTGTCTGCACATTAATAGAGAAGTATGATTTTTGGTTGTGAAAGACTTCCCGCATTATGACCACCAAAGAGAGAATCAGTACATAGTGCAGTCAATGGTTCCTATTACTCCAGGGAAGTTATCATGTAGAAATCCTGAAAAACTGAACAAACTTAATCACCTTGCGGGAAATTTACATACAGAGGCCTCAGAGAGGCAGTTGATTGTGAAACTTTGATATATCGACAGATAATTGATTTAGATACCCCGTTTAGGTCTGCTGTTACCATTTGAAAAGATCCAGTAGCATAGAAACATAGAGTTAAAAGCAGCTGTTGTAATGGGGTTAATCGTCTGTTTCTGTTGGTAGGGTACTTTAGTCTATTTTAAATTTCTTTCAGAATTTTCAGTACTGCATTCTTGGATAACCTACATGTTGTAATGAATTGCAAATCATTCATTGTATAGAAATGATCACTACTCTCAGATATTACACGTTGAGGCTCTAGATTTTCCTAGCAAGTTTATGTACAATAATTCAGCATCAAAATTATCACCCATCTTCACAACTAGACAGCAATACGATTAGAAATAAATATAATATTGCCTTTGTACCTATTGAAATTCTAACTGCAGTGAACCTGTGTTGTTTATAACAGATTGTCAATGAATTGAAGACCAAACACGTCAATATTGCCAATGAGTAAGACGATCATTAAACTAAACCTGGATTGAAGAAACGCAAAAATGAAAGTTAAACGATTGTCAAAGAATAAACAGTCGTCAAAATCATAAACGATGGTGGATGAAACCGGCCATTAATGTACCCATTCTGGCTACCAGGCATATGTTTCATAATAATCAAAACCTTTTCTTTGACTACAACTTTTATGGGAAGTCTTGCTTTGTATTTTGTTTTACCATTTGGTCCTGTCTTTACTTTAAACATCCATTTACTATCAAGTGATTTTCTACCAGAGGGTAACTCATTTAATGACCAAGTGTTGTTTTCCTTTAGAGCTTTTAATTCATTTAATGCATCTAACCACAAATACTCACGTGCTCTGCCCTTGATGTTCTAATATTGATTTGGTGCATCATGGACACAAGATTCTGCTTTAAAGCTAAGAGCCTCTGCACACAAAGCAAAGTTAATTCATGTTCAGTGTTTACAACACACTCTTTCAAATAGGTAAGTGCTTTCCTTACCCTATCACTCTTTTAGTTTGAACAGACTGTTGTAAATCTAAATCTGAATCTTGTGCACATGTAAACTCTTGAACTGAATTACAAGTTTAATCTATTTTACTTTCTGTTAGAGATTCTTTACAATTACTACTTCATGTCTGACTATCTTCCCAGTCTGTTAATAACTGTTATCTATTCAAATGCATTTTCATCAAAGACTGTGTCCCTAGCTTAATTACTTTCCTATCTTGTGGATAACTAGTACATCCAAAAGTTCTAATTTTGCTTATGTTTTGCTTCAAAATCTCTGTCGGTAAGCTCTGTTTTAGGGTTTTTGTTGGAATTCTGTTTACAATGTAAATTACAGCTAATACATATACATATGATTTTCTTAATTTTTATCAGGTATTTTGATTCTCCTTCAGTGAGATATAGTCATAAGCCACTGATGACTGCTACTTACTATTACATTGCTATAAAACTACATAAGAAATTTGAAAATATGATTTGTGTTTGTAAATATGCTTAATAGCATACTGAAGTATCATTTGATATAAAAGAAATCACAACAGTTTTGTTCGAATACTTAAGGATTTTCATCGAAACTTAATGTGTTAATTCCTTAAAATTAGTAAGTAAAGTAAATTTATTTTATTTCATCACCTCCAAGTTACAACTATCATACATTAGTTGTTCTGCTCTCCTAGGAGTTGCTTGGGTTTTGGATCATATACTTTTAACTCCCTGGTTGTTTGTTTATATGCATCCTTCATTTTACTGTACACATTTTCACACAATTTCCAACTTACAATTCCTCTTCTATAAGTTACCTATATCTTCATTTCTGTCATTTCTTCAGTGATTTTCCTCCACCATTTCTCTCTTACCTTTCCTGTATATTTGCCTAGTTGTTTCAGAAGTTCTTTCCTATTGTTTCCAAAAAGAATTAAGTAAGTGTGGCTTATAACTATATCTCTATAAGCCCTTCAATTCATCATCTGTTTCATTTATCATAGTATTAGATGTTATCAAAACAGAATGTGGAAGTTGGTTGGATGCATCACTTTCATTTGCAATGCCCTAAAATCAGAAATATGAAATTGTGTACATTAATATATTTAGTTAAATTAACTTTTAATTAATATTGCACAAAATGGTAGGAAAGCTACTTCCCTAAGTGAGTCTACCTTTACTATTCTTTGCCCAAGTGCATTAATTCCTTATACAAATTACATTGTATGTTTTAATGTACTTTAAGCTGTTTTATGAAAATAAAATATTAAGTCAAAATATATAGTTTATAAAGCCTTCCTTCTAGACAAGATTAGTTCAGACTTTTAGATATATAATGTAAGTCAAATGTTTTAAAATGAACCCTATGTAAATTGAAGAAAAATGAATACACCTGCCTGATTATTGTTAGACACCACCAATAAATCATGTACTGTTTCTGGACCCAAGCAGCTTCTCTTCCCTTTGAATGATGAACTTTGCATGCCTAAGATTATGCTCACCTGAAGCACTAGTAGCTGATATGGTGAACTTTGGGTGAGTCACTTAAGTCGGCTTTGGATGTATTTTTGCTTAGGTTTTTACAGTTGAAGTAGCCATGTAGGTCATTATTCCTAGGTTTTCTCATAGAGATATAGAGTATTAGTTCATCTGCAGTACTCTTGCAGTTGTTATACTCCTGTTACTGTTGTCCTGTAATCAGCTTGTCATTATTGGTGGGGATGTGGGCAATGGCTATTGGCCAAGTTTTTAAATTCATTGGAGTATGAACAATGGACTGCACCAGTGCCTACTTGATGGTGCCTGAACATTCATATGCAATTGTGGTTTATAGCGAAATGAATGATTTGATGGTTCAATAGATGATTTAGTAGGATGGCCAATATTTTACGAATGAAATTGGTTTATAGTTTTGAAGACATTGCATATGCTGTTTACTTGAAGTTAATGAGGCTTTGATTATATTAAATATTTAAATTTTTGTGTCTTTTCCAACCTTTGGTCATCATGAAATACTGTTTAAATCCATGTTGTTGTATCATTCACCTCATTCTTAAGATTGAACCTTGTAAAATCTATTGCATGGCTTGTTTTGTTCACTAATAACAAATCCTCAATATCCCTTTGCAGCTCTTAAAGAATAAATGATAACGTTTCACTATAGCAGGTTGTGGCTGATCTGAAATCTAATGCATACTAAAGTGTATTTCACTTAAAAAAGTGCTTAAGTCATTCAGAATTGCCCAAAGGAGTAATGAAATGGTACACCAGTGATACAAGCAAAATATTTACTTTATTTTGGTGGTGTATGGTATGCTGGTAATATGCTAGTTATAAGACTCATTCAGTTACAGTGATATTTGTATAACCAAATCCTTGAAATAATGCCAGAGTGCAGTTTAATTGATTTAGTTTCTTGTTCTGCATCCATACTCCAATTGATGTGTAACCTACTATGCCTTTTAAATTCTTGCACTTCTATGCTGCTTCAATAGGTTTTAAACTCATAGAAGACAATCGGTATTGCATTTTTCAGTCTCCATTGGTCTTTTAACCTAACTTATCTGATGGTAATCAATGGAGAACATCAGAGATCCATCAGGGAGTAAAAGGATGGAGCAAAACAATAGATGCCTTAAATAAAAGTCTAAATAATACTGCGAATACACTAGTTAAATATTTTGAATCCATAAATCTAAAATGTAACATGCTAAAAACTAAAGTAATGTGGTCCAGTACATCAAAAACACACTACCCAAATACAGAAATAAAAATAAATAACTCTATTGAAGTTAAATCATATAGGTTTCTCGGAATAATAGTAGACAAGCAGCTATCATGGGCTAAACATGTAGATCATATATGTAATACTGTTAGTAAATCTATATACTTACTCAGATATTTTCAAAGTTACAAAGACACTAGACTTCTGCAGACGATCTATTTTGGATGTACTTATCCACACTTTAATTATGGGATTGAAATATGGGGTTCAACCGCAAAATGTCACATGGACAGGTTATTAATTCTACAAAAGTGTGTCAGATTGATTTATAACCTAAAACTAAGAGAATCGTGCAGGGAGACATTAAAAAATCAAAACATGTTCACAGTCTATTCTCTTTATGTGTATAGAACTATACTATTTGCAGTTAACAAGCTTGTATTGATACGTAACAATCAAATTCACAATTATAGTACAAGAATCAATGATGACTATCACATGTATAATATTAGCAAGTGTGTCAGTGAAAAGGATATTGGTATCAGAGGGATCTAATTGTATAATAGGCTACCTAATGAGATTAAAACTTTGATCGATGCTTCAAAATTTAAAAATAAATTAAAAGAATATTTGTTAAATAAATGTATATATAGCTTAAATGAATTGTAAACTATTTATGTAGTGCCTGGTGTACTTATTGGAGAAATGTATTACTTCTTTACTTGTACTTTTAAGAAATGACCTGTCCAAAATCAAATGTACAAATTGATAAACTGGATTATAAATTATTGTTATTGTTGTTATTATTATTATTATTGTTATTTTATTATTATTAAATATTTTTCACAGTTTCCTGGAAGCAACAATTTCCTTCTGTCACTTAAAACGCTTTTATATGAAGAGAAAGATCTCTCTACTTCACAGGAAGTGACAGGGAAGTGCTGAAAAGAGGCTATGTCACTTACAGAATAAGCATTAAGCTCTTTCAGAATCTCCTTGTAGCACCTTCTTCACATCCTGAAGAAACATTAAACATGGATTCCTTGCTTCAGTTTTGTCACGAAGACACTTTCCTATTTCTCTGGATATGTCTCTGGTGACAGCTGTTTCGTATACCTGTAGGGCAGAAGATAGAGGCACCCCTTTTTCTTCTAAATGTGTGATTACAGCTGGGAGTTTGCTAACTAGGTCTTAATAAACACTAATTTACCTAGAGAGACTTCTCATTGCAAGCACTAACTTCAGCAGGGATACTTGTGGCTTCATTTTTGTCCATCACGTCGAGCACCTTTTTCACCTCTTCCAAATGATAACTGTAATATAGAGCTGCTTCAATCCATGATCCCCATCTTGTGAGGATTTGCTCTGGGGGTAAACAAGTATTGTGCATCATATCAGTAAATAATTTGACTCTTGATGGCACCTTCACAAACACTTTTCACAGAGGAAATTAAGGCATTTACTTCTGGAAAATTCCCTCGAATTTCCTCTGCCAACCGGCGAAGAGCATGAACTTGCTAAACAAGTCATATGAATTGCCTTAGGATAAAATACCTGCAAAGCTTTAACAACCTTAAGCATGTATGCTGCTGCATCTGTAATTATCACCAAGAGTTTTTGCTCATTTTCTTTAGCAGGCCACAAAACACGTAATGCATCACGAACAGCCCTAGCAATCGTCGAATGGTTTGTTACTTCCAGTACCCTGGAGACAACGGTATGAGGTGTTCCTGGTTCAGATTCCGTCATTTTCCCCACAATGACATTGGCAATAAATCTCCCACATGAGTCAGTTGTGTTATCTACAGATAACCAGAAGTTTCTTGTATTACCTGAAAAGAATATTTTATTGAAAATTAGTAAAGATCAGGGGTGTAATTTGGGGTCTCACTTTTGGGGGAACAAGTTTAAAAAAATTATAAAATATATGTTTCTTGATCATAAATTAAACTAAATCAGTCTCTGTGGCACTACAGACCATACGTAATTTTGTTTCCATTTGAAAATATTTTTGTGTAATACATTTAAAAGGTTTAAATAATTGGCAAGTTTTTATAAAGCTCAAAATATTGGGGAGGGTGTTGGGCTAGTTGATACACAAACTAATTTCATTAAATCAATTTTTAAACTTACCTCTTCATAAATTTTGCCAAGGTAGTTTTTCCTTATTGTTGATTCATCAGGAGCTTTTTATTGGGGATATTTTTCCAAGAAAGTCTGAAATTCTACATTATTCAGCTTATTCAAAGGGATGTTGACTGAAACTAATACTTTGCAGATATCTTTTAAAAAATTATCATTGTCATCATTTCCAGAAAATGCTGCTGGTAAGGTGGTTTGGATCTTGGAGACATTTTTATTAACAGCTTTTCTTGAGCAGCTGCTTGTACACGTTGCATAATCTGGAATTTTTTGTTGCAGGGCACCTATAACAATCATATAAAAATAATGTGAGTTTATTTTAGTTAAATATAAACATCACTAACTGGAAAATCGCATTGATTTTTAAAATATTCTGAAAATACAAAAGTAAAGCTTACGTGTTTTTCACACACTTGGCACAGTACTATATTTCCATCTGTTGTTAGAGTAGGATTTCCATCAATCTACTGTCGAAGCAAATAAGCTTTACTGCTCTTCTCCTGTGGTATTGTAATATTCTGTCGCCTCCTGCTCACACTTCAGAAATTAGGAGTAACAGCAAACTAGTTACAAATTTAAAAGTTAACTGAAAATGGCACTTTTTAATGCTTGGAAATATTATTGCGGCAGATGGCTTCATTTGTAAGATTAATACAAACCGTATTGAGTATTGCAACAGCCACACCAAACTTTAAAGATTTGCCGCAGGATTGTTGAATGCTATTTAGTTTGTTAACCTGTTGCGGCTTATTTTTTTATATTACATCAGTAACCGCTTATTGTTGATAGCTATGTTCTCATTTTTCGGCGCCCTTTTATGGATTTAGAAACATGATAGCTAACAATCCTTCTACACAAACAGAGCAATAAAATAGAAATTTGCTCGGATCTTTCTCTTCTTAAAATATCGTGGTGAAATATTTGTATTTCAAGAATAATAGCTGAAAAAGTAAAATATATACATAAATATGCACTAACTCCTTATATGTGCAGTTATATGCACTATAAAACTTCTGTAATAAACTCCTTACAACATGGAATAAATTTATTCCTTACATGCATATGTTTAACTACCAAGGAACAAAATATGCAAAAATCCAAGCTCTACTCATTACCATTGTAAAATGGCAATTTCAACTTCTTGATACTTGCTTTAATGCATGCAGGCTGTGGTTTCTGTTTGCATACTTGGATACATCCTCATATCATTTGGTTTTTGCATATAGATAACATATTCAAGTTCTCTATAGAAGAAAGCTGTCTTGGTACCAAATTGCATATATTGGGAAGCTACAATATATGGAATAAATGGGATGGAACCAAATCTAGTTACTGGATTGAGCAATACCAGCTATCTGCCTGAAACCTAGAGCAACAAGTATTACTTTGTATGTTCTGGTGCCTCTGTCACTACCTTACTTCAGCTTGTAACACCGGTGATTGTCAATTATTTGTGTATTTGACAGAAATAGATGTATCCAGATTTTGTTTTTTTTCTAAGAGAGTTAGTTTATGTCACCCATAGCCGCTCTTCATTTGTCTGCTTCACTGCACGAGATTGCTCCCTCAACATCTCTGGTTCATTTGTTAGGCAACTGAAATGTTCCCAGACATATTATATCTGAATGATGTCTTTAAGAAGTTCCTATCCCTCATCTGATAGCATAGGCTTTTTTCTTCTCTGGGGTTGTTGAAAGGTTCTATGGGATATTCCTCAGCGTCACCTTCTGGATGGACAGCATCCTCAAGGTCAGTAGCATGGTTTTCTGAATGTCTGTAGTTTAAATTTAAAACAGACATTGTGAATTTTAGTTTTTTCTCCTTTTTATCCCTTTTGCGTTTCTGACCTGTATAGCTACTGAAACCATGTTGTCATTTGGTCGCAGGATTGTAGACCAGGGTTCCCAACCTTTTTGATTCATGGAGCCCTTTTAAGAAACAATTTCTATTGCCAAGCCCCTTATAGGCCTAATCAGTAATATTAACTTGTAAAGAATAGAATAGTCTCTACCCCATGCGTTATTTACAAGTTAATGTAAGTGGAGGGGAAAGATCGCATAGATTGTAAGGAAATGTAAAGTTATTTCTAAACCTAAAGAAACATTTGCAGAATGTGCATGTAATGAAATTATATTTTAAAAACTTTTGAAATATACCATAATTACTCAGTTCATTCTCGGCTACCACCAATACTCGTATATTGTCAAAACTTGCTGATACGTAAAGTTCAATGAGGAACAAACCAGTTTTATATTTTCAATGAGATACTTGTGGTTGCATTGTTCCCCCTTTTTTCCTCTTTTTTTGTTCACAGTTTTCTAATATTTAATATTTTATTTAATTGATAATTGCAGGTGAATATCTGGTTCTGTGTTCAACTGGCTTCTGTATTTTGTTTTGTTAGCTGTTTAGGTGGAGAATCCCGCTTAACAGGGCTATGTAATAAGGCAGCAATTCATCTGGTAAATGCAGCCAAAACTTCATTAGCATTTGTGTTTGAAACATAATTTTTACGTTGATATTGTAATGAAAAGAAGCTAGAAACAGTGATGTGTATTGAATTTATTTAAAGGTGAGTCGGAATTGTTACACTAACATCACTTAAGTTTACTCACTTAACATGTTTCGGGAAACCGTTGTTCCCATCCTCAGAAGGTTAATTCGACTGGCCCGTGTTGTTGGTGTTTCCGTTTTTTGGACTGGATCCTGTGGTGGCATCTTGTGGTGGAGAAATGTACTTCCAGAGAGGATTTGGTGGCGGCAAATCAAAATTCATTAGATGTGTGTTGTGTTTTAGAATGGTGATCTTCTCCCATGCATCTAATTCGGCTGCAAATTTGGCTGGTTTGACTAATGTAATATTGGGTTTGATGTTGTGATTAGTGATCCAAAAATGGTGTGAAACTGCAGATTTGTCCATTTGTTTGTATTTAATACATCTCATGTGCTCCTTTAGCCTAGTTTCTAGGTTTCTTTTTGTCTTACCTATGTATACTTTATTGCAATCTGAACAATTGATTTTATAGATTCCAGCTTTTTTGTCTTGTGGAATGGGGTCTTTTAACTTGTTACAAAGTAATTTCTCTATGTTAAATTTGTTCTGTGGAGCTAGGCTGATGTTATGTTTCATGAAAATCTTCTTAAATTTGTGAAAAGTTCCTGGGTGGTATGTGAATTTCTTGAACTTTAGCTCTTTATCTTGCTTTACCAGCATATAGTAGACACAGCAATACATAATGGGTACAACAAAACAACTATTGACAAAAAAATTGCAAAATTCAAACGGCAGATGCACATCAGAAACACAACAAATCTCATCCAGCAAGATAAAGAGCTAAAGTTCAAGAAATTCACATACCACCCAGGAACTTTTCACAAATTTAAGAAGATTTTCATGAAACATAACATCAGCCTAGCTCCACAGAACAAATTTAACATAGAGAAATTACTTTGTAACAAGTTATAAGACCCCATTCCACAAGACAAAAAAGCTGGAATCTATAAAATCAATTGTTCGGATTGCAATAAAGTATACATAGGTAAGACAAAAAGAAACCTAGAAACTTGGCTAAAGGAGCACATGAGATGTATTAAATACAAACAAATGGACAAATCTGCAGTTTCACACCATTTTTGGATCACTAATCACAACATCAAACCCAATATTACATTAGTCAAACCAGCCAAATTTGCAGCCGAATTAGATGCATGGGAGAAGATCACCATTCTAAAACACAACACACATCTAATGAATTTTGATTTGCCGCCACCAAATCCTCTCTGGAAGTACATTTCTCCACCACAAGATGCCACCACAGGATCCAGTCCAAAAAACGGAAACACCAACAACACGGGCCAGTCGAATTAACCTTCTGAGGAATGGAACAATGGTTTCCCGAAACATGTTAAGTGAGTAAACTTAAGTGATGTTAGTGTAACAATTCCGACTCACCTTTAAATAAACATAATTTTTAGTTTGCTGGGAAATGTTTTCTATGATAACCTTGTATTCCACTGAGTTTAAGCTGGGTGTTTTTTGTTTTTTGTTCTTGCTGAATAATTTCTGTACACATTTGAAGCCATCAAGCATCTTCTCTTCAGCTGTCAGAAATAATGTTGAAATAAGACTTTTCAAGATGCATATGAATATTTTTTTGTATTTTTTTTTTCCAACCAGAATATAAATTTTCTGTTAAAAGAAGACTGATATTTACATAAAAAACAGTCAGTTTAACCTTGCAATAATAGATTCATGTCATTCATTTTATTAAATGTTGGTCAAATATACCAGTTTGCACATTCAGTCTTCTTCATTTAAAACTGTCGCCAACAGAATATTATGGTCCCATCATAAATGGTCCCAGTGCTTGCAGTACCATCAAGCATCTTAATGCTTTTTCTTGGGACAACCATCTTACTTCAGTATGCAGTAGGAGGAACTGATGGTGGCTTCCCCTATCTTCACACATTACTTTGAAAAGTCTGTTTTAAGGGATTGCAACTTCATATAGTTTATTATTTTTATGGCATCATTCACACTGTCATAAGTTCAGAAGGCATTTTTCTCAAGGCTGGTACTATCTTTTACAAACGTAAATGGTCAGTTCCAATGAGACCTTTACGAAGGGTCACCTAATTCTCAGGTGTTCTTGCATAGATGATATGAGAATGAAATTTGTCATTTGCTTCCCTTATTGTGCAATGCATGGCAGCCATCAGCTCACCTCACAGTTTTGAAAAGCAATATTTCAGCAATCATTGTATCAACTTCACTACACCTGTAGAAAGTAGTGGTTATTGTGTTTTGGTTAAGTAGTGGACCACAGAAGTAAAGACGATTCCAGTGTTCGATGCTTTGCTTATAAAGGTATGATTAATCACCAACATGTTGTTTCTGTGCTTAAAATAGCTGAACTTGTTAAAGCATGTTACTGCTGACCAACAGTGGTGGCAAAACAGGATCAAATCCCCTGTAACAGTTTTTTTTTTATAATAGGGAGCATTATTATTTGTATAACCCGTGCCAATTATTATAAAATTATACAAATTAATGGAACCTCTTTCTGATACAGTCCTCCTTGGGAACGGTAAATTACATGGTAATTTTTATTTTGCATAGTGTTGTAATTATGCCTGTCGTCTTACAAATGATGCAGTACGATTGAAATTTTACAACTGAATGCTTTATAAAATATTAATTATAATTGCTGCAAAGAAAACAGGGAATATGCTTACCTCAACTGTCATATTCCTCCCAAAATTAATAACATTTTACTTTAAATACCCACATTAAAAGGTATCGCTCTATAAATCACGAAAACCATTACCATGTTAAAGAATTTACTTCATTCATGCACTGTTGTTTACGTTAGCTTACAATGGATGTAAGGAATCACTATATATTCATGTTAGAAGGTCTCAAGAAGCAAGGAAGTTAAAGTGTTTCAGGCACAAGAAACGAAAATAATTATTTTAGAAATTTCGAGTGAATTCAGCATGATTACATTCCTTTATAGCTAATTAAGCAGTATTATGACACAAATACCATGCTATGTGATAATCGAAAGCAAATGAATTTAATACATTACATATAATGGGAGAGCATTTATTAGTAAAAAGACAGCATTAATGGTCACAAAAAGGCATTGTTGGATGTCAGTGAATAAAATGATAGATTAAACAGAACACAATGCATTGTAGATTACTTGAACATGAAGCAACCATTTGCACCTAGCAGCATTGCCAGTTTGTTTATTTCCGAGCACTATATGATATTCCCATTAACTCAATTTCTAGAAGTGTGTCTTTATCCTGATTCTCCATTCCTGATAAAAGAATCTAGTTGAATTAAAGACATTTGTTAATTTTCCATTTCAGAAAATAAGCATGCAGGAGGCGTGGATGGAACTACCAACAGCTGGCACATGTGGATTCTATGAATCTTGGCTAATCCTCAGTTGGATAATTTGCTCTCTATTCATATGATATTAAGTGTTATTCTGTCACTAACTTAGCAATAAATTTCATTGCAAAGCATAAAGTTTATAGCATCCTGGGAAAGGGTTTAAATATTTTGCTTTTGTTTCTAGATATTCATTTATTACATTTATAAACGATAAAAAGAGAACATTATGTAGAACAAACATGAGAGCCGCATTGTTCAGTATAGAGTATAAGATCCTTTATTTGCTTTTATTAACAACAGACAAATAATGATGAAATTATTAAAACGATGTAACAGTTCTTACATATTCACTTTAATGAACATTTGAAAATAATGACATTCGGATTCAGATTCATACATGATTCACAACGGTTATATTTTCTCCTCTTTATCATGAATTGTTAAAAGCAGGGGTGCCCAACTTTACAGAGCGAGGGGATGAAGGTAGTTTCTCTTACAACTCACTTCTGCTTGTACTGCTAAGGACTGAAACTTCATTTTTTTAGCTTGTCAATCTCTTCACATGTAGAAGTAGGATGAATTACAGACTTTGAACCTTAGCTCTTAAGAGAACAGGTTGGGCTTCACTGGTTAAAAGCGTGTGCATGAAACATCACTTCCGCTATTCTATTAATCTGTCATTCTTAGACATTCATTGCAAAAAGATGCAATATGCCTCATCCATGTGGTTGCCAAGAGTTAACAGCAGCAAAGAGGGGCAAGTTGATAGGACATTTCTCACAGGGCCAGTGTGTTTCCCAGATCTCTAGAGAGCTTTTGCTTAACTGTAAGAAAGTCAAGAAATGGCCACACTGACATCAAGTCGAGGGCATTGAATGGGTCAAGTCGCTACCAAGATCAGGAAGTCCTTGGGCAATTACCGCTGCACAGAATGAGGCATTGGTGGCAGAGGTGAGGGAGCATCCTATTACACACAGGTCCGTTCTGCTGGATACGGCTGTGGAATATGGGTGTTCTCATAAAACTATATGGCGGAGACTAAAGGAGGCTGGCCTTGAATTTCATCGTCCTGCCACCAACACAATCCTCACTAAGGCTCAAAAAGCCAGAAGATTGGAATGGGCCCAAAGAAACATCCAGCTACTGCAGGCCTACTGGGATCTAATGATCTGGTTGGACAAGATGTTCCTATCTGACTAGCAAGATAGGACGTGTCTCTATAGGCCATGTGGCACAAGATATGATCCCAGGCAAGTTGTGCGTGGAAATCGCTTTGGAAGTATATCAGCTCACTTCTGGGCCTATATGACAGCATCTGTACAAGGACAACTGATTATGGTGCTGGAGAGTGTGACCAGTGCTGTGTATATTGATATCCTCCAGAACACACTGTTGCCATCTTTATGGGCTAATTTCCCGGAACAGGAGGAATATTTGTTTATGCATGACAACAGTGCAGTGCACACATTCAGTTTCACCAAAAACTGGTTAATAAGTCACCCCAAAATTGTGTGCATCAATTGGCACTCAAAGTCTCCTGATTTGAGCACATGTGGGCATTCATGGTTCAGGAATGGGAGATGTGCTGAGAAGACAGAGTGCAGGAGGTTCTAGGCTCCCATGTCTTGGGAATGTGGTAACATACGTTCATAACCCTTGTCAGTGTTCAACGCTTGTATCCAACATGCAAGAAACCTTCAAGACTTAATTGACATTGGTGGTGATTACACTATGTATTAACCTGTCTTGCATCCCTGTGCATAATGAATCTTAATTTAAGTTGATATTTGGTTTTATGTTTCTTCAAATATGGAAGAATATTGTAAGCAGCCCTTGCATTGTAATTGTTATTTTCTCAGTTATTCTTACATGGCATCAGTTCCAGCCAAAAATGTTTTCTTAAATTTTAAATTCTACAGTTCTCTCTAGTTTTTGCACATTGGAAGCAAGGAGTATCAATAATTACCTACCCAGAATATACACTCATTCATTTATTTATTATCTGCTTAAAGAATACAAACAATTCATAGCAGCATCAGGTTAAACAAATGATCACATGCTCAAAAATATATACATAAACAATACCACAAATTAGAATATTCATAGACAGATTTTAAAATAACATATTTACAATGATTAATCACTTAATATACTTTATACAACTATATTGTAAGAATACTACTTACATAGACAATAATTATCCAAGATATTCATCTAGTGAATAACAACATCCCTCAAGACAAAATTTCTTCAATTCTTTCTTGAATATATTGAAGTTAGTAATATGTTTCAAATAGACAGGGAGCTTATTATACAGTTCATGAGCTGCAGCAGCAGGTTTAGTTTTGTACATTTCTAATCTGTGTGATTGAATATGAAAATTTGCATTTCCTCTAGTGTAGTGCTCATGTATTTGGTTGGTTGTTTTACTTGCATATTCCTTGTTAAATAATTGTTACATTACTTCATATATGTATAGTGGATATAAAGTGAAAATATTTATATCTTTAAAGGCTTGTCTGCTGTTTCATCCTTAAAATTAATCTTAATGCTCTTTTCTGAAGAAGGAATACTCGGTACATTATTTAGCACAGTGTCCCCACTCAGTTATCCCATATGATAGATAGGGATAAATTAGTTCAAAATATAACATTTTTAGTGTCTTAACTTCCACCAGACTTGTCACTTTTTTCATTACAAATAATCCAGAACTCATTTTATTACAGATATAATCTATATGTTTATCCCACATAAGATTTTTATCCAAGATTACTCCTAGAAAATTTACACCATCTACTTCATTTAATTCCCTGTTTTCTATAACTATCTTTGTATTTGTAGTAAATCTGTTCTGTAAGGTTTGGTACCGAGTATAGTTTGTGTTATTTGAGTTTAAATGCAAATTATTACACCTAAAGTATTGTATAATTTGTGTTGTATTACGTATTGTCGTATTTTCTAATGCCTGTAGACTTAAACCTGTATTCACTATTGATGTATCATCAGCGTACATAAATAGTTTCCCATCAGAGATATTTAGCAGATCATTAACATATATTATAGAAAGCAAAGGTCCAAGAACAGAACCTTGAAGTACTCCATATGTAACTGATAAACTATTTGAACATTGTTCCGTAATATGTTAATTCCTAATTTGAGTGATTTTTACTTGTTGGGAACGTTTGCTTAAATATGTCTTAATTAAACCATTAGGTATTCCATGTAACCCATAGTGGTTTAGTTTACCTAGTAGAAGTTCATGTTCATCATGATCAAATGCTTTCAAAAGATCGAGAAGTATACAGCTGTTGTTTTCAGCATTATCCAACTTGTCAATTATATGGTCAATAATTCTGATATAGCATTTTTTGTTTATTTATTTTTTCTGAGTCCATATTAATAGTTGACCAAAATTTCTTATTTATCTAGGAATTATATGATTTGATCTGCTATTATTCTTTCCATTAATTTGGAAAGTGATGAGATAAGCGATATTGGCTGATAATTATTTGTTTGATCCTTAAGTCCCTTTTTATGTATGGGTGTGACAATGGATTTCTTCAAACAGTCAGGGAATATACCTGACATAACAAAGTTGATTAAATTTAATAAGGGCTCTATAGTATAGGGGGTGCATTGCTTCATTATTGGAAATAGCATCTAGTTCAGAAGAGTGTTTGTTATTCAGTTTTTTTTTATGGATTCTAGTAGTTCTTCCTTTGTTATTTCTTTAAGATGCATAGAATTGGAAATTGACTTTGTTTTGATACATTTTGTTTCTACCTTTACTTAATTTTAACTGATTTACACTTTCTATAAAATAGGAGTTAAATACATTACTTATTTCTATAGGGTCCTTAATTCTTAATTGATCTTTAGTTAAATGAATATTATTGTGTTCACCTTTATTTTTCCCACATGCATTGTTAATAATACTCCAAGAAGTTTTGACTATATTACTACTAATGCGTAGCATGCTTTTTAAATGATTTGATTTTGTTTCTTTTAATAAATTTTTATATTCCTTCTTGTATCTAAAAAATGCCTCCGTACTTTTTTCATCTTTTGTAGTTTTATATACGTCATAATATAATTTTAGGTTTTCATTAGCTTAGATAAAATCATGGTTTATCCAAGGTTTATTATTGGGACATCTCACTTTCTTGGTAATTATAGGGCAAGCAATATCTAAATAGTATGTGAAAGTGGTATAAAATCTTCCCTATTTTGCATGAATATCATCTTTGTTAAAGACTTCTTCCCATGTTTCATTAAGTAATAAGGAGCATAAACCATTTATGGTTGCATCATTTATATTTTTTTTACCTATAGCTTCTATAATTTTGGTGTACAATAACAAATTTCCATACTCTGAGCATAGCGATCAGACAAGTGGCTTTTTATTATATTTGTCTGGTACATAGTGTGGGGAAGGTTTATAATAATATGATCAATAATAGTAGCTGTTGTATCCATTACCCTAGTTGGTTCATTAATTGTGAGTTTTAATTTAAACATATTTGTTATGTCTAACAACTTCTTATAATTGCTGTTGCTTTCATCTTTATTTATATTAATGTCACCAAGCAATATTATGTTTTGTTTATCCAGTGTTTTTTTAATTATTATTATTATTATTATTATTATTATTATTATTATTATTATTATTATTATTATTTTATCAAAAGCATGAAATATTATAACTTTTTCTTTATTTAAATTTATTTCAATATCTGATATTTCACAAAATTTATCTATGCTACTATTTTTTATCCATTTATTAGGTTTTGTGTTTATTATTTCATTTGAAACATAAACCACCTTCATAGTTATGTCTACAGTAATAAGCTATATTTTTGTAACCTTCTAGTTGGCAAAGTTTTAGTTCATTTTCCTTTAGTCCATGTTTGGAGATGACTGGAACATCAGGTTTATTTTCATGCAAGAATACTATAATCTCCTCAATCTCATTACCTTAATATTGCACATTTTGATGAATAATATTAAATTTTTATATATTTTATAAATTTCCCAATATAAATGACTTTATATTGGGAAGCCAGAGGGAAAATGATGCAGATCAATTAATCCCCAGTGCCATTGGTGAACAACAACATATTAAATTTTTTGTTTCCATTTGTATTATTAAAAAATTGTAATTGAGACTGTATAGAAGAATGAGCTTCTACTGACTCAGTCTCAGTACCAAGTTTCTGAGCTGTTTCCATAGAAGTATATCTGTAACCAAGAGGGATAATAGGCAGGATACTTGTGCTAGTACTCTTAATTAAATTTGCTAATTTACTCACCAGCAATTCTTTTCAAATCCAATTTAAGTGCAGTCCTTGAGCTGTATGATGCTCGTTATCAAACTCATTTGTACTGATCAAGCTTACATTCTTAAATTCTTTACAAATTTTCATAATTTTATGATTACATTTTTCACCAACAATATTTACACAAGATTTCACGTCCAGGTCATATCTTATGGGAACATTACTATTATCACATTGGTATAATGCAGTTTTGTTAGGCACTTTAGAAGAGTTTTACACACACTGCTCCTATTATTTTTCGTGATATCATTCGTTCCCCCGAATATGACCACATGATCTTTTAAGGTTAGGTTATCACAAGGATTTTCGTAATTTCTGATTACTTCTTCATAAGGTGCACTGGACTTCACTCTGCTGAATCTTGTAGATTTTCTGATAACAACCCACTCAGTCCCCTCCTGTGGCTGTCCGCGAAAATCTTTGTTGCTCATCTTCTGTCTTGTCCTTGTTTATACTTTGTTCATTGACCCCTTCCCCTGTGGTTCGGAAATTGTGCATCTTCATCCATGACAGTATTGACACATGCAAATCTGTTTTTTATCATTGTTGTCCTGCTTACTAATACCTTTTGTTTCATATTTGATCGCACCGGTCGGCGAGGCTTTTCCTAATGATTTTCCTCTTTTACAACTTCTGCTTGCTCAACTTCTTTTAGCTTCATATTCTCTTCTCTTAGATATTTAATTTCACACTTTGCTTGTTTTAAGTTGTTAGTTACCCTTCTATAATTAAATGCGGTGAGTCTATGCTTACTGTCTCTCCATTTTCACAAATTATATCAGTGTCCACCATTATTTGCGTTTTCTGACATTGGCATATTTCAGCATTAGTTTCATCATTTTTTACCGCATTTCTGAGGTTGTCTTTATTTGTGTACTTGAATGGGATATTATTGTTCCTTATAAGGATACACTCACACTTACTGGATTCACTTTTTCTGATATTAGCAGCTTGATTACAGAGCTTAGCTTTATAATCACTCACACGTTCCGCCATGTTGCTATCTGCACACTGTCTTCAAGAAGGTTTTTAAAAAGCAGCACATATGAAAAATTTTATTTTAATCAACATTTCTAGCACTTAAAGGTGCTTTAATGTAAGTGCCTCATTTGTTTTTGGTCTAATGTGCAAACAAAGGATTATCACAGAACAAAGTTTTGCTATTAACATATTGTAAACAGGGAGCACAAATAATGGTTTTGATTTCAATTACATACCCAGAGTATAGCCTTCAATTAAATTTTTTAAAACCATCACACTCTGAAAAGTTATTTTCATTAAAATTCCCGAAAGTTAACAGAAGTTGTCTTAACAGAGGTGCTCTACTATTTTTCAGATTATCCTTAAATTTTAGGCCAGCCTAAATATTAACAACTAAAATAATGACTTCCGTTGCCTTGTTGGTGTAGTGATCATGATCTTATTTATAAAACATGTGCCCGAGATTAGCATATGCTTATTTTCTCTGCTCAACTATCCTGTTGGATATAATAATACCAATGATTCCTTGTTTTGATAATTAAAAATACTTAGCAACAACTCAGGTCTAAAAAGATGAATGACTGATTATGAGCACTCAAAATAAATAAATTAAGCCATGATGTAAACCAAAAAAAAAAAAAACAAAAATGTTACCAATTCATTGCAAACAAGATTCCATGTTGACCTCCAGCTTGCAAAGCAGACATACTACTGCTACATCAAGATGGGGGTTTTGATTATGAAATTAATATTATTGAACTATAATACCTATTAGGTAAATTTATTTTAAGTTTATAACATCAGTGGTGCTTGTAAATCACCACATATTCAGTATTCAATCCTCTGTCATGCATGAATGTGAATCTGAAGTACACTATTTTCAAATGCCTATCAACGTGAACATGTAAGAACCATTAAATCATTTTAATCATTTTGTCATCATTTGTCTGTCATTAATAAAAGCAAATAAAGGAACTTATACTCTACACTGAACACTGTGATATTCCATAATGTTCTCTTTTTATCGTTAATAAATGTAATAAACAAATATCTAGAAACCAAAGCAAAATATTTAAACCATTCTCATGGTGCTACAAACTTTATGCCTTGCATTGAAATTTGTTGCTAAGTTAACAACAGAATAATGCTTAATATCATGAATTATCCAACTGAGGATTAGCCGAGACTGAGACTATTCGTAGAATCCACAAATGCTCGTTGTTGGTGGTTCTATCCTTGCCTCCTGCATGCTTTTTTCTGAAATGGAAAATTAACAAATGTCTGTAATTCAACTAGATTCGTTATCAGGAATGGAGAATCAGGATAAAGACACACTTCTGGAAATTGAGCTAATGGGAATATGGCAACATTGTATGGTGCTTGGAAATAAACAAAATGGCAGTGCTGCTAGGTGCAAATGGTTGATTCACATTCAACTAATCTGCAATGCATTGTGTTCTGTTTAATATATCATTAATTACTTTATTCACTGGCATACAACAATGTCTTTTTATGACCATTAATACTGTCTTTTTACTATTAAATGCTTTCCCATGATAAGTGATGTATTAAATTCATTTGCTTTCTTTTGTCACATAGCATGGTATTTGTCATAATACTACTTAATTAGCTATAAAGGAATGTAATCATGCTGAGCTTACTCAAAGTTTCTAAAATAATTATTTTCGTTTCTTGTGCCTGAAACATTTTAATTTATTTGATTCTCGAGACCTTCTGACCTGAAGAATATATAATGATTCCTTACATCCATTGTAAGCTAATTTAAACAACAGTGCATGAATGAAGTAAATTCGTTAAAATGGTAATGGTCTTCGAGTTTTATAGAGTGATGCCTTTGAATGTGGGTATTTAAAGTAAAATGTTATTAATTTCGGGAGGAATGATTGACAGTTGAAGTAGGCGTATTCCCTGTTTTGTTTGCAGCAATTACAATTAATATTTTATAAACCATTCAGTTATAAAATTTCAATTGTGTTGAAGCATTTGTAAGACGGCAGGCAAAATTATAATGCTATGCAAAATAAAAATTACCATGCAATTTACTGCTCTCAAGGAGCTGTATCAGAAAGAGGTTCCATTAATTTGTGTAATTTCATCTTAATTGGCACAGGTTATATAAACAATGATGCTCACTTAAAAAAAAAAAATTAAACTTGTAGGGGATTCGGTCCCGTTTCGCCACTATGTTAATCAGCAGTAACATGCTTTAACGAATTCAGCTATTTTAAGCACAGAAACAACACGTTGGTGATTAATTAATCATACCTTTATAAGCAAAGCATCGAACACTGAAATCGTTTTTACATCTGCGATCCACTACTTAATCAAAACATAATAACCACATACTTTCTACAGGTGTACTGAAGTTGAATTTGCAATATTTACCCATTAGTTTATAATGATTGCTGAAATATTGCTTTTCAAAGCTGTAAGGTGAGCTGATGGCTGCCACACATTGCACGGCAAGTGGAGCATATCATGGCTTACTTCTAAAACCTCGTAAGTCTGATTTTGGTCCATTTTGAGATTTTGTGTTTTTTTTTGCTCTATCATTGTTTAAAACCTCGTAAGTCTAAACATTATATTAAGGTTTATATTTAATAAAATGTAAACCTCGTATTTTTCTAAACCTTTAAATGTTACCTTAAAAACTCGTCTCCATTTTATTCTGGAAGAAGGACTTACGAGGTTTTATGAATGAACAGTGTCACCTTAAAAACTCTTAAGTCTTAACTTCTTACTTAATTCAGACATACAAGGTTTTATTAAGAAAATTATTCCATTTAACCCCGTAAATCCAGTACATTACAATAAGAATGGCAATTCTGTTTTCTTTCTTATAAACCGAGTTCAATATCAGAGAGATGATTGTAGACTATAAATAAATCGATAATAATAAATGATGCTTTTGTGATCACAGGTTTTAGCTGTCTCTTTTTGTCCAATGAGAGGTGCTGTTTTATTATACAGTTGGTCTGATTTTGAAGCAAAAACCACTTTTCCAGCTGGCGGTCATTCTTAATAATGTCGAATTACGCTGTTTGCATACTTTATCTTACGGTGACAATGAGTATTTATTTTGTGTGGAAACTTCATTCTGTGAGATGATTCTTTAGTGAGTGGTTTGTGACATATTTCATATTAGTACATCAAGAATTCTGACATTTTAATATTAAGTACTGGTATTATAACAAGTTAAGATAAATTAAGACTTCGTAGAATGTGAAGGTAGGAGTTTTAATCAGGGCTCGAAATGGGGAGAGCAAAACGGAATCCTGTTCTGTTCCTTAAAACTTTGGATGTCTTCCGTCCCCTCTTGTAAGAAACAATGTGTACCATTCCGATCCATTTTAGTGTGTTAATGAAATATTCTGCATAAAAAAATAGAAGTAAACAAGAAACAATGAATCAGTAACAAATGTGGAAAATTCTGTAACAGCAAGCACCCCTACAGTCTGCAGTTGCAATTTGAATAGAACATTCTTATACAGCTAGTATAATTAAGTACCTTTTTTACACAAAAAATTTTGTTTCGCAGCCTATATTATTGTTAAGCTAAATAATCATTACTTCACTTTACACTGATTTTATAACGTAGTGTGGAAGTGAGCAAACTAACTTTAAGTCTTACATAATAATGCGAATAAAAAGAAAGAATGAAGAAAGCCAGTGTAGTTTTGTACTAAGCTCTCACAAACTCCCCAGGTAGGTATACTGAAATTTTAAAGAAGTCTGAATTTTACATTTTAATAGGTAAACATTTTGACAGGATTTAAACTAAATTGCAAAAATAATGAGTGGGAAATAATATGATAGGTTCAGTTGGTTAAATTTGAGGTTTTATTAGCTTTCCGTTTTGTAAACATTTTCATTCAGTCAGTTAGATTAGCGTTCTCCTTGGTGAAGGTTTCCATTTCGATCCCTGGTTTTAAATAGTAGGAAGCAATCTTCAAATAGAAATACTATTAATATAGTTACTTAAAGAAAAATATTGTTATCTATTACTTACAATTGCATTCTCCCTTCATTTTTAACAGAAAATCAGTTCCAGAGCTCAGAAAATATTTAACATTTTGGGAATACAAGTACTGCTGGCTAGAGAATATAGACAAAACTTAACTACAGAAACTATTGAGAGAAATGAAGATACAGAGAATGAATCTCAACTTTCCTCAAAAGTTGTGCAAACAAATAAAATCAAATTTATTATTAATGATTTAAATACTAAAAACACTGAAAAGGAGCTTTATGGTTTGGATTCAAATAAAAATACAGGTTAAAAGTGTACCGTTCTAGGTATGGAATGGAATGAGAAATGTTTAATACTGGAGAAACTCTGACAGAGAAAAGTAGTGGTGTTATTGAGTTAGATGCAAATGAAGAGAGCATTATACTATTTTAGAACTGTCGCCTTTAGGAGGAAATAAAATAACTTTAAATTCTCTAAAGATAGATTCAGATGATACCCCTCAAGGGCAACTTTTTATTGATGAATTAGGCAGTCTAGTTGCATTAATTGGGGTGTACCTGAACCAGATTCCGGTGACGACAATTTCAATTTATACAAAGTGATACTATTTTGATACAAGTGATGTCGCAGAAATCATGAACAATGACATTCATGCTAGAGGAAGAAAGCACAAAAGAAATTTAGTAAGAGAACCTACGTGGACGTAAGAGGAAAATAAGAAGAGAATGCATGGTAAAGCATATAGGGTGACCAGAAGATCTGGAAGTAAATGGGAGTATGGTATTGAAAGACCAAATAGGATAATGGGAACTATATGCAACTGCAAAATGAGCACTAAGTCCAAGAAAATGTATTGCAAAACTCTAATAGATAGTGACAGATAAGAGAACTTTGAAGCTTTCTGGAGGAAGTTGTGGGATGAAAAAAAGTCATGGTGCAATATCCCATAGATAAACATAATGCAAAAGACAAGACAGATAAGAAAAATTAAGTTTCCAGAATAACAAACAGTTATAGTTTTCATTTACACAAAAACAGTACAAGAGTAAGGGTCTGCAAGAAAATGTTCCTCAATACATTACCTATTGGGGAATGGTCAGTCCTAAACTGGTTTAAAGAAAGTAGGTATAAAAGTGATGATCTATGAATAAAGGGGAACCTCGAATGCAACAAATGAACAAAACAGGCATGTGAGATATGAAAAGAAAAGAAAACGCGAGGAGGTGAGCAAAGAAAAGAAAATACTTGTATCATTCTTTGAAGAGCCCCCAAAGATGGTTTCTTATTATTGCAGAGCTACGTCTTCAAAAAAGTATCCAGAGTCATTATGGAATTCAAACTCAGCATTATATAGGGAATATGAAAAATATTCTGAGAGAAAGAAAGTTAAAGGCATTGCCTATTAAATCGTATCATGAGGTATTTTATGATATGAATCTAAGCCCCTTTAGTCCCAAAAAAAGACAGATGTGATCTTCGCTGCAGCTACGACTCTGGAAATATATCAGAGGATACATACAATTCACATATGAGCAAAAAGAAAGCAGCAAGAGCAGAAAAATTAAAAGACAGAAAAACTGTGAAGCAAATGTATACAAGGATCTAAAGTCTGTATTGTTGTGCCCAAACTTGAAGGCTTCAGCCATATATTATAAAATGAAGCTTAAGGTTCATAACTTCACAACTTATAATGTAAAACTGGAGATGTCTATTGCTATGTGACACGAGAGTGAAGAGGGCTCAATGTTAATGAATTTGCTACAATTCTGTGCGATTTCATTTCAAAACGTGTTATGTGTAACAAAGAAGATGAAATAATATTTTACAATGATGGTTGTGGCTAGAATAGAAAAGTGACACTAGCAAACGACGCGCTACTTGATTTGGCTAATGAGATGAACGTCTTTATAGTTGAAAAGTATTTGCAAAAAGGCCCCTTACAAATGGAATGTGATTCAGTGCACTTTTGCATAGAGAGGAAATTAAAAAATCAGGACATATACACACCTGCAAGATGTTGCAGTGTTTAATACAGCAAGATTGAAACCTAAACATACAAAGTATATCACCTAAGCCATACCTTCTTCAAGGATTACAGTTCATTGAAGACATATTCATCTATTCGTCCAGGCATCAAGAAAGCGGACCCTACAGTCAATGATATGTGTGGCCTGAAGTACTGCCCCGACATGACAGCACAGTTTAAAGTTGATTTCAGCGATAAATAATCTAAATAAAGTATAAATCTCAAAAAAATATAAACATAATTATTTGTATGCTTTTTACATAAAAAAACTAAGTCTGAGTTGATTAAATATCGGACTCAAAACTTTGTAAGTTAATAATTACTTCCAGGAATTCATTAATAAATCAATGTAAATCTCGTAAAACCTCTGAAATCTTGTAAGCCAATAAGGTATACAAGGGAAATTTATTAATAAAACCTTATAAGTAATAAAATCTCATAAAACCCCGCAAGTCAATCAAGTCATTCCAATGTTTTATTAATAAAACCTTGTAAGTCTCGTAAAACTGCCAATAATATTTAAACATTCGGAATGATGCATCAAATTAGTAAATTGTAATGTTAGAAGACGTTTCACAAGAATTTGACTAACAAAAGCGGTTTTACAGAGATGTAAAATAGTTTTTTTAGCCTCCTGTAAAACTGTCTGGAAGAGACATACAAGGTTTTAAACGTAAGCCGACGATATGACAAATTTCATTCTCATATTATATATCCCAGAACACCTGAGAATTAGGTGACCCTTCGCACAGGTCTCATTGGAATTTACCATTTACTTTGGTGAAAGATAGTACATGTCTAATAATGTAATTGCTGCTACAGTTCTTTGCCTTATCTTTAATTTTGCCAATGGCTCCAGCATTGTGACTAGTCATTGTACCAGCAATGTATATATATATCTGCACAGTTTTCTCACAGTATTTCAATTGCTCTGAAGAATTCAACCAAAAGATCAAATATTTCATCCCCTGGTGTGTTGCTTGGAAGTCGTCTGGAAAGAAGAAGGTCCTCCTGATAGCTTTTCAGCTAAACATAATGAACAGGGACCATTGAAAACACTAACCCAGCAATGTCATTTATGGTGCAAATTTTTTATACATGATTCAATAAGTGATAGTGTATCTTTTCGTGTCATTAGGCATATCACTGATTTGTCTAGTGATATGATTATGTTGAAGACTAGGTTAACAGCTTGTCCATCAAGCACACTCATGACAATATTGATTGTACAAGATGTATTGAGACTGTAATGGCATGTGCTTCACTAGCTTGAGCTACACAGTAACGTTCTTATTGTTTTACTTGTATAGCTCTTTTTCTTCTTTAGTCTTTTTGTGGGCTTTGACTTAAGAAGCAACTGCTGGTGTTATTGCTTGCTGAACTGTAGGCTTTCTTAACTTTGGCTTTTATCAGCTTTTAACTATTAAACATACATTCACTCCCATATTCATACTTCAAGACCCTGTGGGGTGGACAGGGAATGAATTAAGTTAAAGCAAAATTCCCTGCTTCAGCTGGGAATCAAACCCAGGACCTCTGGGTTGAGAAGCGAGCGCTCACCACCTGTGAGCAGAATTAGCTAGTAACTTATTGTGCAGGAAGCTTTCAGTACTTCTTCATTATTGGTTGTAGTAAGTGTTTTTCTCAAAACCAAACTTTTGTAGCTCTTCCTGTTGAAAAACATCAGATGATTTATATTTGAACTCGGGGTGGTTTCCATCGAAATGATGTGCAGTTTAGCATGAAACATGGGACTATTGGTCAACACATTTCTGCAAATCACACAGAAAGCCAAATATCAACTGTTTCTGTGAATCCCATATTCAAGTAACTTAGTATGTTCCTTTTTTTATTGGCAGGGCTCTGCCCCATTTCTGTTGTATTTTGCAAAGAATGATTGGGTTTGCAAGACTTAATTCAGAAATTATTTCTCTTGCAGTAAGTTCTTCTTACAAAACAACCACTGGGGTGCACTGCTTGGTAATCATGTTATCTTGTTGGCTTACCTGGAGAAGTAATGGAGTCAGCTGTTAGTTCGCCTTTCTTTTCGAATGTATTTTCATCTTTCTCCAAAGCACGCGTTTATTGCCAGTGATACATGCCTAAAAAAATCAGAGGGGAATTTGATAACTGACTTATCTTTCATTACCTATATTACAAAATCAAGCAAATACATTTTGTTGTTGAAAATGAGCCTTATATATTGTTTAACATTGAGGCACTTTTCATTTAAAACTGAACTCTTCTTCAGTTAACAATAAGCTCCTAATTTTAAAAATTCAACTTATGTTAATATTGCAACTGTAATATTGAGCAAAAAATTAACTTTAATATTATTGCAAATCTAAAAAATTTTAACTACCAGCTTACTTAAAACATAACATAACATAACATCTCAAACTGTAGATCCTATACTGAGCTAGACCAGCTTAAAGAAAGCTAGTCTACTCTAGGATGCAGATTACGTCATAAATACATAATTACATTGTGTACTTGTATGTAAATAAATTGTAGTTCTTATGTAGAGTACATTAGAGCTAAAAAATTTTAAAACAATATTATTTATACTTAATGTATTTATAAAATTCAGTAACACTTTATAGTCAGTTATTTTATTGGATGAATGAAATCCTCCTGTGTATAGAAGGTGTGAGCGATGAGATATCTTTTCAATGCTAACAATTTATTTTTATTAGTTTTCAGTTCCTTAATATATGATGGAAGTGAATTAAATAATACTATACCATTGTAGTAAGCCCCTTTTTGGAATACTTGTAGGTTATTGCTTGGCCTGTGTAAGTCCTGCCCATTTCTGGTTTGTTTGCTGTATATGTCTGAATTTTTTTATGAACACTTCTGGGTGGTCAACCACGGTTAAAAGTACAGCTAAAATATACTCACAGGTTGATGGTAAAATTCCAAATGTTTTGAATAGTGGTTTACAATGAGTTGATTGCTTTATACCTGCCATTATTCTTATTACCTTTTTTTTTGCATCTACTGAATTTCCCCAAAATGTTATTCCATAAGTCATAATTGAATGAAAATAAGCATAATATACTGTTTTTAGGATGCTTTTGTTTGTAAAATGAATTAATGATCTAATTGCAAAACATGCAGAGCTTAGTTTTGGTAGGATGTAATCAATCTGGTCTTTCCAATTCATATTATGATCTATAATAAGACCAAGAAATTTTATGTTACAAGTTTCAGTAGTTTCATTGCCTTCATGTTCAATTCTTATGTCTGCAATACTTTCATTTTTTGTGCGAAAATTGATATACTTAGTTTTTTCAAAGTTTATATGAATTTTGTTACTATCGAACCAATTATTTAGCACACTAAAAATACTGTTGGATAACTCTGAGAGGCGACTGATGCTGTGTTCTTTAATTATAATACTTGTATCATCTGCAAAGAGAACTGGGTGAGTATGTTCATTTATTACTCTGCGGAGGTCGTTGACATATATTAGAAACAATAATGGACCCAAAATCGAACCTTGTGGAACGCCATGCTTTATTTCTGACCATTTGGAATATGTTTTGGAATTGTCTGCAGAATTTACTATGATCTTTTGATGTCTGTTTGATAGGTAAGATGCAATCCATTGATATGTTTTATTCTTAATGCCATAAGATGATAATTTTGATAAGAGTATATTATGATTTACATAGTCAAATGCTTTTGATAGATCACAGAATATTCCTAGTGTGTTACATATATTATCAAGTGATTTCAAAATTTCATTCGTAAGTTGAAAGTGGCATCATTGGTTGACATGTTTTTCCTAAATCCAAACTGCTCCTTTGCTAAAATATTATTTTTAATTAGGTGGTGACATATTCGTTTTAACATAAGTTTTTCAAATACTTTGGAAAAAGCAGTTAGTAATGATACTGATCTATAGTTCGACAGTTGTGACTTTTGCCCTTTCTTGTATAGTGGTTTAACTATAGAATATTTTAGCCTGTCAGGAAAAGTCCCTGTTACAAAGGAGAAGTTACATATATGGCTTAAAGGTTTGCTAATTTTATCGGTGCATAGTTTTAAAATCTTAGTAGTTATTTTGTCATAACCCAATGAATTCTTGCTTTTGAGGGATGTTGTTTTATTTACTTCTGTTGTGCTCGTGGGTACTATTTCTATACAAGTAGGCTGTTCTAAGCTTGCTTTTTTTTCAAATATGAAATAGGGTCCTCCACATGTTGTTTGAACTGTAACAGTAAATTTTCTGCTAACTGAATATAATACTCATTAAATAATGTTGCTATTTCTTGTGGTTCTTTGTGGTGATATGATTTACTGTAATTTCTTTTATTTCATTTTTTGTGTGACGTTTACCAGTCTCTTTTTTTATAATTTTCCATATTGTATTAGGCTTGTTATTTGAGAACTCTATCTGCTTTTCATAGCAGAGTTTTTTAGCTAAATTTTTAACCTTTTTTAGAATTTTATAATATTCTTTATAATGTTTTATGTTTCTCACAGTTGCTTTCTCTAGTAGCCCTGTAGAGTTCTCTTTTGTGTTTGCAGGATATCTTAATACCTTGTGTTAACCAGCCATTTCTAGGTGTGTTAATTTTCTTTACATGAGATGGAAAACTCGAGTTATGAATCCTTATGAAAGTATTTAGAAAGGAGTTAAACATGTCATTCTTATTGTTCTTTTTGTATTTTTCTTCCCAGGATTGTTCTGAAACCTGGTGATTAAAGAGTTTTATGTTCTCACTGTTAATGACTCGGTAGTTGGATACATGATTCGTTATTTTGGAATGGGGAATGTCATAATTGATTTTAAGCAACTGTCCACCATGATCTGAAGGCCCATTAATTAAGATTTGGATTTCATGGTACTCATTTTTAGACATATCTATGAAAATTATCAATAGCTGTTTTGGAATTTTTTTGAATTCTAGTTGGAAAGTTGACTGTATGCATAAGGTTGTATGTTCTTAATAATGAACAAATTTGTTCCTTTTGGTTGCTGTCTTTAATGAAGCCTATATTTAAGTCACCATAAAGTATAAATTCAATCTTAGGCTTGAATAGATATTTTAGAGCAGCATCCAGGTTGTATAGGAAGTTTTCAAAATTGGCAGCTGGGGCTCTATATACTATTAATATAATTAGTTCATTGTCTGGCTTTTTTATATGAACCATACAACACTCAAATGTTTGTTCTATGCAGTATTTATCCAGATCAATATTGTCAAACTCTTATGTTTTTCTTAACCAAGATACTCGCACCTCCTTTAGAGAGTTTTTTTCTACAGTAATATGCTGCTCTGTTATAGCCTTCCATTGAGATATGTAATATTTACTGTTTGTCCATGTGTTGTTCCGTTATCCATAAGATATCTGGATTTTTACTTTCATTTTTGAAACTAATTAATAACTCAGATTTTATTTCTTAAACTTTGAATATTTTGATGAAATACTGTTAATGAGTAATGTCTTTTTGTTGATTGTGTGCAATATTTGTCTAATTTCTTTGCTTCAATTACTTGCAATGTCCTTCCATATCTCTTATTTAGCCTAAAAAAAGGGGAGGCCCTACTGTTAAAAATTGCAGGAATATTACTGGTATTACCCATGGATGTACATGAAATGCTCTCAGCAATGACGTGCATCAGCATATCCTTGCCATGAGCGCATAAATGCAATCCATGTGCAGTATAACCATTCCTCTCAATGGATGATACATCTATAATTCTAATGTGGCCTGTTCCCTCTCTAGCAAGACACTGATCAAGTCTTCGATTAACCTCCCTCACCTTCTTGTTAATCCAAGGCTTGTCATGCCTCCAGAAGAGATTCACAAAGCTCACATTTGTGTGGCTACTGGCATTAGCAATGTGATTCATATCCATCTCAATTGAATAATTGAGATTCCTATCCAAACTATTTCCAGGTCCCCCCACTATTACCATATGATCTTCTTTATTGAGATCCTTTGGCATGTCTGCAAGATTCCCCACCACATGGCTAAGACCAGCATTGGGGTTGAAAACACTGTTAACAGTATATTTCTCACCCAATTTTGCCTGGAGTCTTTCTCTGATGCCCCTAGCATGACTACTTCCTAAATCTAAGGCCCTACCTTTGGCATCAGAGGACCCCTTTCCTGGCTTGGGTTTGAGAACAGACCCCGTCCCCGGAAGTGACCTGGCAGGCACTTCCTCCGGCAAAGCCAGGGAAGACCCCACCTCTAGCACCGCCAAAGCCGAAAATCCGTTTATCAACTCCAACTCGGGAACTTTGTCACGAGGACACCCAAAACTTCTACGCCTACGGTTAGGATTGGTATACACATGAAATTCTGGCGATTTAACCCTCAGTCAGGTGCGCACTTTGGTAGAATGCTGTTAGTCGCGCGGGGCGTAGTATACCCGCGCTATATTTTTTTTATTGTTTGTATTTTTGTTTTCTTTCATTTATTTTCTTTTCTTTCTTTTTTTTCTTCCTATTTTTACCTTTATTTAGATTAAGCGTACATGGCTTTCATTAGTAGGTATTATCTTACAACATAAAAATACAAGCTAAAATATGAGTACATATACGTTATAAATTGTATTACAGTAAGTATAAAGAAATACATTGCCATTTTCAGGTATACATACAACTTATAATTTCAGAATTGTCTCAGAATAGTTACTCAGAATTGTCTACTATCTCACCCGTGTTTTCCCCGACTAAGCAACTATCGCAAATAATTTTCTCATGTTTGCTCAAACACAGGGGGGTGTTGCATTTCCCACATGCATATTTA
Organism: Deroplatys truncata; assembly: GCA_030765065.1. Classification (NCBI taxonomy): domain Eukaryota; kingdom Metazoa; phylum Arthropoda; class Insecta; order Mantodea; family Mantidae; genus Deroplatys; species Deroplatys truncata. Next base: position 490,688,816 of record CM060990.1, read on the forward strand.
GTTTTGCAGTTCATTTTGTCTTTGTTACAGGGTTCACATCATTTCCTTTACAATGTGCATAGCGGTGTTTTTGACAATTTATGTATGCCAGATTCCTCAGGTTTATATTTTGTCAAAAACCCTTTCAAATCACTGGGTAGATTTGATGCTGTTGCTCTCCTTTGTAGCTGTTGCAACAGTAAAGCTAAAGACAGTGCTTTCAAATACTCCTGCCTTGTGGAATATTTATTTTGGTTTCCAAGGAAGATAACCCTAGAATTAATACCTGCAATGTTCAAGATATGGTAAAAAATTACCATGGGGCACCTTCTCATTGTTCTGGCTACATGGTATGTAGCACACAATTTATCTACTACATCAACTCCAGATTTAGTGTCGTAATGCAGGATTATTTCAGGCTTTTTCTCAGCACCTTCTGATAACTGTGTGAATGAAACATGTAGACTTGAGAGCAAAACTACTGTTTTACCGTTTCTTGGAACATACGAAACAATGCTTCATTTTTTATGAAGCCAAATATGCTTTTGTACTGACTGCGATCTTTTGGAGAAGTGAAATTAGTGGGTAATTCTTTTTTGTTCTTTCGCACTATACCAACGAAAGAAAGTTGTTTTTGCACAATTCAGTCACCAGTGATACACTGGTAAACCAATTATCTGCAGTAACGTTTCGTCCAGTGCCAGAGATTGGTTCAGTTAGTCTCAGCACTACAGCCTCTGCCGAGTTAGTTTGCAAATATGGTCCGTCCAGCTGTTGTCCACAATAAATCTCCATGTTAGTTGTATAAAACAGTTTTGCATCACTCAAACAGAATATCTTTATGCCATATTTGTTTGGCTTAGATGGTATATATTGTCTAAATCCACATCGACCACGAAATGCTGACAACTGTTCGTGGACAGTGACATTTTGTCCAAGAGAATAATGATTTTGACAGTTGTTCAGAAACAATGTAAACATTTCTCAAACAGCAGCCAATTTATCCAATCTTTGTCGCTCCAGTCTTGAGCTCTTGTCATCAAAGCGAATACAGCATATTAGAAAACTGAATCATTTTTCGGACATAGTAATTCGGAATAGAGGAATTCCGAGATCATCGGTTCTCTAAAAATTGTGAATATTCTGGCGTCCACCATGAAAAATTCCTGCCAGGTACAATAAGCCTAGGAAAGCTTTTATTTCTATTACATCTGTAGGTCTGCTGTCTCTTTCACAATCAAATTTGTGCTGCACACTGCTAATGTAAGTATTTGAGCTTTCAACAATCAAATCAACTATATCTTCGTTAACTAAAAGGTTCCAACAGTCAATTTCCGTTTTTGCATTTTTGGCAGCTCCTACCACACCAGGAAGTTTGGTCAATATATTGTGAGCCCTTGTCTGTGTTATTTTCCAAGGTGTTTTTTTACCATTTTGTTCCATCTCTTCCTGTAAATAACAATGTATTGTGAATAATAATAATAATGAAGGAGAAGGAGAACTATGATAAGTATATGATATTACCTATAAAATACATGTTATCACACAAGCTGCTTTCATCATCTTCATCTTCATGGTCCATTTCTGAATCTAAAGATCTCGTTTTAAGTTTATCTTTAGAATCAGAATCATCTGATTCACATAGTTTGTCATCCATGGGCAAGGCATTATCGTTGCAAAGTAGGCGATGTACTTCTTCCAAATCATTCGGATTTTGTAGATTGTACCTTTTACTCGTATTCATGACGAAGCAGTAACAGCTCCTTGCAATATCAAAGCAATATTGCACAACAGTTAATGAGAAACAAATCTCAAAAATATGTAACAAGAGCAGGCGCGCAGGGTCTGGTTGACCTGTACGACACGTAACTGTTGATTAGTCATTCTTCCAGCCAAACAAATAAACAGATAAGGTTATCACTGCAGCAAATAATCGTGCAAGGTGTAATGTTAGATGTCCTAGTCAGGCAATTGCATAGGTGCATTTGTTCGAAAATTATACCATTTATATAATGCCAGGGGTCTCTCAGGCCCCTAGCGACCAACAGAGAGTTAATTTTACTTTTACTATCCAATTTCAGGCTTTCAATTTCTAATCTTGCAAGCTCCAATTCCTTTTGTAGGCTTAGAATGGTAATCTCCTGACTTAATACTAAAGCCTTACATCTACAAAGTTCACAGTATCAAACCTGATTTACACTTTCACTATTAGTACTAGCACAGTCCCAATGAAACCACAATTTACACTGCACACAAAAAACACCTTGCTTCACGATCCTACGGCACGATCCACATTTCCCTGTCAGATCACACGCTTTTTCACTCATAATCGCAGCACTTTGCTTACTTCACTTCTTAAACCACTAGCATCACAGCAAACACTTCACTTCTTCGGCTTCTTCTTCTTCTTCTTCTTCTTCTTCTTCTTCTTCTTCTTCTTCTTCTTCTTCTTCTTCTTCTTCTTCTTAACTTCTTAGTAATATGACAAACACTTACGTCACTTCTTAAACCACTAATAATGCACCAAAACTCTTATTTAACCTTTTATACTACTAGTAATACACTAAATAATTTCCTATTTATGTATAATCATAAGCTAACAAAGAGATCAGTTCAATATGGCGGACGTAAACAGCTGATTTTAGCGTGCGGTTTTAGTTGATTTTTACACTAAAATATATAATAGAAAAAATATACTTATAGTAAAGCAGATGCCCTATATACTCGACTTCACTTCTAAAAGCTTTAACTACTTGAGAGATGAGAGTTTTCGGAAAATATAAGCAAAATATGGGAGCTCTCAAATCTAGCACCTACATTTAAAAGCCACCTAGTGGCAACCGGCAAATCCTTAGGAAATAATAAAGGAAGAAACTAATTTAACATTGGAAGATGGTTTTAATAAAAATTAGATATTTAATTTTAAAGCCAGTTTTTACTCGCTTACCTACTTGAAAACCAATGAAAGCACCTGAGTTAGTCAATGTAACATCCTATAACGTAATTATAACACAACACAAGTATATAACCTATAACATAGCTAAACTGTTACAAATGCACACAAAACTTGTGGAAGAATGGCGAATGAATCACAGTATTTTCCTTATGAATATTCACTTTGAAATAACTCCAAATGAAATAGCCAACTTCTATATGTATGGCTGTTTTCAGAATCTACGAGGGTTAGTCAGAAAGTAATGCCTGCTATTTTTTTTTTTGTTTCTTTCAATTTTGAACAAAATTAAACAAAAGTTACACAGCATGATAGCCACAACATTCAGGCTTAATTTGTCACTTTTCAATGTAATCTCCATCTTTATCCATTGTTTTGCACCATCTGAAAACAAGGGTGTGTATTCCAGCGCAGTAAAAATCAGTCTTTTTTCATCAGCCATTGCACACAGATGTTTTCAAGGTCTCCTCTTCAAAGTGAATCCCACGATGAGCTTCCTTTAGTGGCTCGAATAGATGGAAATCTGATGGAGCTAGGTCAGGCCTGTATGGTGGATAAGGCAAAACTTCCCATCCAATTTGTGTAATCTGTTGAGTGGTGCAAAGACTGGTGTATGGGCTTGCATTGTCATGCAAAAGAAGATTATGTGCCATAGCTATTGATGGGCAAACTTGTCGAAGGCATGCTTTAATCTTCTTGAGGGTGCTGATGTATTGGGCAGAATTTACTGTGCACCCCTGAGGCAAAAATTCAACCAGAATGACACCCTGATCATCCCAAAACACTATCATAACTTTCCCTGCCGATCGCACAGTTTTGAATTTTTTCTTCCTTGTGGTGGGTGTGTGATGCCAGTCCATTGACTGCCTCTTCGATTCAGGTTCAAGAAAATGAACTCATATCTCATCTCCAGTCAATTTTTGCCAAGGATGCTTTCTCTCCACATTGAAGCGTTGCAAGAGATTGGAGACTATTGTTTTTCTTGTCTCTATTGGGTTGGTTAACATTCTTGGACACATCGTGCACAAACTTTTAAGTACCCCAGTTTTCCAATAATCTCCATCACACTGCCTTTACCAATGGAGAGCATAAGACAATTCATCTGTTGTTTGACAGTCTCCATGAATGATCTTGTCAACTCGCTGAATGTTGCTTGGGGTTACTGCAGTTACTGGCCTGCCACTCCTCGTTTCAACAACCAATGATGTTTGCCCTTCAGCTTCTCTACACCGATGAACCCATCATCTAACAGTGCTAACATCTACTGTTGCATCCCCATTAGGAGGCATTACTTTCTGACTAACTCTCGTACAAGCAGATCCCAGGCATTCTCTAAGGGTGGACAATGAGTGAGAATCTACTTGAATATAAAATACCAAGAACAGGTTAGTGTAATGCTAGTGGCAGTAGAATGCCCAAGTTTTACCTGCTGAAAGAGGGATGAAATTCAACTTGACAAGTTTCTGCTTAGAATGAAATTTCTATTTTTCTTATTTTTATACTACTATTTGTTTCTTATTCTTGAATTAAATTTCTCTTTCTTTCATTTTCCTAGAGCTTGCTGTAGCACAGGTTGGGACCCACTGGTGTAGACACACCACTATTTCCTATGTACCACAGGGTTTTAATGTAATGCAAACTTGAAGCTTTCATGTGGACCAGTTTCCAGTACCCTTGAGTTTGGTGATATGAACAATTTTGTTTTCCATCATGGTTAGATTATTTTACTATTGCATGTGCTGGCTAGGCTAACCTCATATAAATTTTAAGAAAATCCTATTTCTGCTGAAATATTTGTTGTATTATGGTCTGTTAAACATGCAAGGCAAATCAATAAATAATTATCAGATTGAAGTTCATAGCACAGACTATTTATTTGCTTTTAGCAACAACAGGGTTATACGCAGCTGGACTTTTGACCTGATACAGACAGAATAATTGCAAACAGACTGACCTATTGGTACTTAAGTTGGGTGTACAGATTTCAAAATGAGGTAAACCTAAGTACAATTTTTCAAGCACTTGCAACAGTTTTGTTTGGGACTTTGAAGTTTTAAACAATATTTTTCATTTTTGTGGTAATAGTCCATTGCTGTGGAGATTTTACTTTCATTAAATCCTTCTTCTAGCAGTGTACTATCATGTTAAAATAACATGAACATATTTTGTATCAATATATGATGATGACAAAGGAATTTTACAACATAACCATCCAGTATTATTACAGCCCTATAAAGAAAAAAAAATAAATTGAGTTATTTATGGATGCTCTTTAACTACTATGGCTCTCAATATCCCATTCTATATTGGGCGTGAAAGACCGGAAATTTTGCTCAAAGGTCTCTGTATCAGGCTTCAGGCTCTTTTACATGCCGTAAATCTATGACACAGGACCACCAGCTTTACTTCTCTTCTGAAGGAAGCCATGCTAAGGATTTTTACGCCCGAAAAAAATCCATCACCCTCCACCAGGTTTGAACCTGGAAACTAGAGCCCTATAAAGAATCTGACTGCTTTCATTACATGAAGGCGTAATGTGGAGACAACTTGCTCTGCAAGAGGCAAACTATTTCTTTCTTGTTATAACTGCATTCTTAATTTAAAAAGCCTAACTGAGACTCTCATATTTAATTACCTTATGGAAACAAAGTTAGATAAATGTGTACATTTAATAATAGATCACAACTTCAAAACAGACTACATTTTTATTATAGAGGAATGGAAATACTGGAAATAATGGAAATCACAAAGTGATGCAAAGGCAACCAAGAAAGATATCACACATACCTTTTCCTCCGTACGCTAGCCAGTAACAGAGACTGAGTTGTTAATGCGTTCCCATTCATGGCACATCCGTGCATGTGTGAGGAAGACTTCCTTCTGTCCACATTGAGAAATTTCCAGACCATTTCCAAACATACTAGGATCATGCAACCTTCACATGCCACACAACACTTTGGTAGCATGCCACACAACACTTCCAAACAACAAATCAACTTAGATTATCATCAGGGAGTTTTTACTCTACCAGTATGGAATGCTCTCAGTAATACATGATAACACCCCCACCTTGTGTCACATCTCTCAGGCCACCTTAATCGTCATCCTCATTGATTGAAAATAAAAAAATACAATATAATTACACATGCAGTGAGGAAAAAATACATAAAAGGTAATATTGGTGAATAAACTAAATTTATTACATGTTGAAGAAAATAATAAAAAAAAAAAACAAAAAAAAAAAACTGTTGCTTTTCAAAGCTGCTCTATAGGCATGATGTAAAAGAATTCATTTACACAACATTTATTTTTGAGCTCTAGAAAGTTTCTTCATGATATTATTACACACATTATTTTGAAAATGTTTAAGATGTATAGACAATAAAATGGCTTAATTTCTATAAAAACACTCAGACAAACCCATGGAGAAAAAACAAATAAGTTCGCAAATCACAACTGATGCCATACACCAACACTTTAGGGTAATAAACACTGTCCTGGCTCCTCCGACGAAATCATGGAAGAGTAAAATGTTATCTGGATGCCTTACTCGCTGCCTACATGGCAAATTTCTGTGCTGATGGGTGAACCTTTTTCCCAACAGCCAACAATGATGCATAAGAAATGACACAACTGCTCTCTTTAGTTGCCTTGGAGAATGGCATCTTTCAGCAAATATGCTTGTAAATTTCATGGGGGTGCAAACACAGGAGGTCACCCAGCCTTTAGTCTTCTCTTGTCACCATGCGGGCTGTGCGAGCTCTCAAATTGATATTGTAACTATAACATAGTTACAAGTATAATCGGTAATCCATGTTTGAAAGTGACATCCATGATTAAACAATGAGTTCATTATGTTTCCCAAGCATTACATGCTTCACAGAAATTTACAATAGAAACTAAGTAATGACTTGATACATTATCATCATAGCACAATAAACCAATTACAAAATCACAATGTTTCATAAAAGTTAATGATTACAATGATGTGCAAAGGCTAAAAGTCAATTGTGAAATTGTACATTACAAGACCAAACTATTAATACACATCAGGATACCCACATAAAGATTTTATAAAATCAGCTCACATCTTATGATTTTAATGTATATAAACTCTTAGATTTTTAATGCACACGCTTATCATTCATTACACATAAACACAAAACAAAATAATACTCTTATCTTAACTACTGTGGTCCCTCACAAAGTACAACATACCATATTCCTCGGGTACCACCTACGAGGGCAGTCCCAGAAGTACCCAACCTGATGTACGTTGTTTCAAACAAATGACTATGAAAGAAACTACCACCCTTATGAAGCTTAAGTTTGAAGTTTGACGATGGTATGTTGTTTAGTAATTATTTGGCAGCCATTAATAGTGAACCTGATAGTAAACATGGATAAAATTGGCCATCGTTATGTGACTTTCATTTGAAAGGTCTTAGTCCAACTAATATTAAAGCTGAGCTGGATTCTACTCTGGGGGAGTTTGTTCCTTCGTTTACAACAGTAAAATATTAGGTGGCAGAGTTTAAGTAAGGCCGTACGAGTTGCCAAGATGAACATTGCAGTGGTTGACCAAATGAGGTGACCATGCCAGAAATTGAAGAAAATCCACAAAATGGTATTGAATGGCTGTCGACTGAAAGTGCATGAGCTAGCAGACATCATAGGCATTTCAAAAAGTGCTGTACATTGCATACTAACTGAAAATTTAGACATGAGAAAGCTGTGCGCAAGATGGGTGCCACGTTTACTCACAATAGAACAAAAGCAGCATCGTGAGGATGTTTCAGTCGAGTGTTTGGTGATGTTTCACTGCAGTAAAGCCTAGTTTTTGCGTTGATTCATAACCATGGATGAAACATGTGTCCATCAGTTCACACCTGAGACGAAGGAACAGTCAAAACAGTAGATTGAAAGGAGAGAATCGGCTCCAAAGAAGGCGAAGACAGTTCCATCTGCAGGCAAGGTCATGGCGTCAGTTTTTTGGGATGCGCGTGGGATAATTTTCATTGATTATCTTCAAAAAGGAAAAGCAATCAATGGCGAGTATTATGCAAACTTATTGCAGCATTTGAATGATGAAATCAAGCAAAAACGGCCGCATTTAGCGAAAAAGAAAGTTCTGTTTCATCAAGTCAATGCACCAGCTCACACATCCATTATCACTATGGCCAAAATCAATGAGTTAAAGTTTGAATTGCTTCCTCATGCACCCTATTCGCCAGACTTAGCCCCCTCTGATTATGTTCTGTCTCCAAAGTTGAAGAAATGGCTTGGTGGAAAAAGATTTGCCAACAATGAAGAGGCGGAGTTTGCAGTTAAAGGCTATTTTGCAGAACTCGGCAGTTCTCAATATAAACATGGTATTGAAGCTATTGAATATTGCTGGGAAAAGTGTATCGATCTGAAAGGAGACTATGTAGAGAAATAAAGATGTTTTTTCCCAAAATGTTTGTGTTTTCTTTGTTAGGTCGGGTACTTCTGGGACAGCCCTCGTACCAAAAATCAAAATACCTAACAGTATTATAGAGATTGGACCCAAAATACTGCATGCACTCTAAATTTTTCCGCCAAGATTACACAGTACCCAATAATACATTCTAGTCCTTGTATGTTCAATCAAAATATGTCCTGTGTATATGATGCTCTTTAACTCCACCTCCTTCTTCTTGTTCTACTTGGTCATGTGATGGAATAAGTCTACAACATATACAAAATGCAAAAACGCAAATCATGAAATTCAATAAAATATTCTGAAAATTCATCAAAATCTGTACATACATATCACTTCTGTAGCACCAGGAGGTTAGGTCCACAACTTCCTGAGCCTACAATTGCACCGATGAGCCCAGTGTGGCAACTAAATTTACCCGTATCATATCTTCCCAGCTAACACACATGGTATGCATCATCATGAAGCACAAAAAAAAAAAAGCCATATGAAGTGCACATAATTTTAGTAGGCATGATGATGATGATGATGAAAAAGTGAGTAGCCTTTTTGAAGCCTGCATATAGGTTCTTAGAGCCTTTGTGCCTCTTAAACTTGGCCATCAATCAAGTCCAGTGGTCCCCATAAAACAAACCATGTCCTTGATATTTGCCCTTATTATATATTCAGGTTCCAAGGAGGAGGCGCCTAAGGATAGGTTTACTCGATATAATATGGAAGATCCTTCTGGAGGAGTACAAATTTGTCTGCTATGATTTTCAAACTCCAAAAGAGAATACTGAGACTAATGAAACTGGTTCCAAATAACACTCCAAGTAAACCAATTTTTGAAGAATTTAATATGTATTACCTTTGCCATGCATATATACTTTAGAAAGAGTCTCCTTCATTCATAATAACAAACATTGTTTCATGCAAAACAAAGACTATCATTCATACACCAGAACAGTTGAATCACTACATTTACAGCATCAGAGACACTCCCAGAGCATTAATAGCATATTGCACAAAAGAGTGACTTTGTACAACAAAGTACTAAATCATTCAGAATATTACAGAAAAAAGGTTCAAGTCTAAGGTACAAAAAATGTTGTCGGTATATAAATTCTATGATGTTAATGAATTTATAAAATTAAGATTGTAACCCACTGTTATTTGTATTTGTGTTTGTAAATACCTCTTTTGTATGTTTTATGGTGTTAAGGAGTTAATAATTTACAATTGTAACCCTCTGTTATTTATTCTTTAGCTAATAGCTTTTGTATATATATATATATATATATATATATATATATATATATATATATATATATATATATATTTTATGTAAAGATTTTGTAACTTGTTTTTGAGAAAACCATATATGCATTTTGTATATTTTATGGTGAATAAATACCACCGCCATCACCACTCAAGTCATAAATCAGGGATATTGCCACAATACATGGAAAAAAAAGAGGTGTCTGTCGGTTGTATGTCCAAAATCATATTGACAGGGTAGATCGTGGCTAGGTTAAATCATTGAAAGGGCAGTAAGTTATGCATTGGATATGAAATTACAGATGGAATCAAAACAAGTATACATAACCTTAAATTAAAATTCCATGCATGTGACAGTGTAGAAGCAAATAATTCACAAATTAGTTCATAAAGCTATAAAATACAAATATTGCTGGTAAAACAAAGGTCCATCACTCATAATGAAATTAAAAAAAAATTATGCCCTGTATGGGCCAGTGATATCATAGTAAGGTATGTCGTAAAGACATGGACACTGATGTTTAGCTCATGGTGCATTTGATTGACCAACAAGATAAATAACTGGAGTTATCTGTTAAATGATTTTAAAGTGGCCAAAATATCTGTGATGAAGCTTTGTACATTTAACCTTTTTATGGACAGGTGTAAAAACTTTTAACTAACTGTCCAACAATAAATTGCACGTCTCTATGCTTAGATACATACCTAAGTTTTTGCTTAATTTGCTGGTGGTTAATGTTATTAATAGCAACTTCTCTTAGCTTTTTGGATTTCTTGAAGAGTTAATCTAACAAATCATTCAAAGTTGCTTGCAATTGAGCTTCATGTGGTAAAGCTGGTTTCCTGTCATACATTAAGAAGAATGGAGAATGCTTAATGCTTTCTTGAACACTAGAATTATATGAAAAGACAACATAGGGCAAAATAGAATCCCAATTCTTTTGATTTATATCAAAATGATTCAACACAGCTGTTAGTGTCTGATTAAAATATTCAGTCAATGCATTACGGCTGGGTGATGAGAAGTGGTAAAATTTAGTGACACTGAGAGTGATTTTAACAACTCCTGAGTACATTCACTTAACCCTCCGTCAGTCGCGAGGGGCCTGAGAGACCCCTGGCATTATATAAATGTTATAATTTTCGAATGAACGCATCTATGCAATTGCCTGACTAGGACATCTAACATTACACCTTGCGAGATTATTTGCCGCAGTGCTAACCTTATCTGTTTATTTGTTTGGCTGGAGGAATGACTAATCAGCAGTTACGTATCGCACAGGTCAACCAGGCCCCGCGCGCCTGCTCTCGTTACATATTATTGACAGATTTATTTCTCATTAGCTTTTGTGCAATATTGCTTTGCTATTGCAAGGAGCTGTTACTGCTTCGTCATGAATACGAGTAAAAGGTACGATCTACAGAATCTGAATAATTTGGAAGAAGTACATTGCCTACTTTGCAATTATGATGCCTTGCCCATGGATGACAACTTATAAGAATCAGATGATTCTGATTCAGAAGATAAACTCAAAACGAGATCTTTAGATTCAGAAACTGAGCATGAAGATGAAGAGGAAGACGAAAGCAGCTTGTGTGATAACATGTATTTTATAGGTAACATCATATGCTTATCATAGTAATTCTTCTTCTTCTTCTTCTTCTTCTTCTTCTTCTTCTTATTATTATTATTATTATTATTATTATTATTATTATTATTATTATTATTATTATTATTATTATTATTGACAATACATTCTGTTGTTATTTCCAGGAAGAGATGGAACAAAATGGAAAAAAAACACCTTGGAATATAACACAGACAAGAGCTCATAATATATTGGACCAAAATTCCTGGTGTGGTAGGAGCTGCCAAAAATGCGAAAATGGAAATTGATTGTTGGAACCTTTTTGTTACCGAAGATATAGTTGATTTGATTGTTGAAAGCTCAAATACTTACATTAGCAGTTTGCAGCACAAATTTGATCGTGAAAGAGGCAGCAGACCTATAAATGCTTTCCTAGGCTTATTGTACCTGGCAGGAATTTTTCGTGGTGGATGCCAGAATAATCACGATTTTTGGATAACCGATGATCTTGGAATTCCTCTATTCCGAATGGCTATGTCCGAAAAACGATTCAGTTTTCTAATACGCTGTATTCGCTTTGATGACAAAAGCTCAAGACTGGAGCGACGAAGATTGGGTAAATTGGGTAAATTGTCTGCTGTTAGAGAAATGTTTACATTGTTTCTGAATAACTGTCAGAACCATTATTCTCTTGGACAAAATGTTACTGTCCACGAACAGTTGTTGGCATTTCGTGGTCGATGTGGTTTTCGACAATATATACCATCCAAGCCAAACAAGTATGGCATAAAGGTATTCTGTTTGAGTGATACAAAACTGTTTTATACTACTAACATGGAGATTTATTGGCCGGACGGACCATATTTGCACACTAACTAGGCAGATGTAGTGCTGAGACTAACTGAACCAATCTCTGGCACTGGACGAAACGTTACTGCAAATAATTGATTTACCACTGTGTCGCTGGTGAATGAATTACGCAAAAGATAACTTTCTTTCGTCGGTACAGTGCGAAAGAACAAAAAAGAATTACCCACTAATTTCACTTCTCCAAAAGATCGCAGTCAGTACGAAAGCATATTTGGCTTCACAAAAAATGAAACGCTTGTTTCATATGTTCCAAAAAAGGGTAAAACAGTAGTTTTGCTCTCAAGTCTACATGTTTCATCCACACAGTTATTAGAAGGTGCTGAGAAAAAGCCTGAAATAATCCTGCGTTACGACAGTAAATCTGGAGTTGAAATAGTAGATAAATTGTGTGCTACATACAGTGTAGCAAGAACGAGAAGGTGGCCCATGGTAATTTTTTACCATATCTTGAACACTGCAGGTATTAATTCTAGGGTTATCTTACTTGGAAACCAAAATAAATATTCCACAAGGCAGGAGTATTTGAAATCACTATATTTAGCTTTACTGTTGCAACAGCTACAAAGGAGAGCAACAGCATCAAATCTACCCAGTGATTTGAAAGGCCGTTTGACAAAATATAAACCTGAAGAATCCGCAGTAGATGAATTGTCAAACACACCACTATGCACATTGAAAAAGAAGCAATGTGAACCCTGCAACAAAGACAAAATGAACTGCAAAACTAAATGTGCATTTGGGAAATGCAACAACCCCCTGTGTTTGAGCAAATATGCTAAAATTATTTGCGAAAGTTGCTTAGTCGGGGAAAACACGGGTGAGATAGTAGATGATTCTGAGTAACTGAACGTTTGAAATTACAAGTTGTATGTATACCTGGAAATGGCAATGTATTTCTTTATACTTACTGTAATAGAATTTATAATGTATATGTACTCATATTTTAGCTTGTATTTTTATGTTGTAACATAATACCTACTAATGAAAGCCTTGTACGCTTAATCTAAATAAAGGTAAACACAGGAAAAAAGAAAATAAACGGAAGAAAACAAAAATACAAACAATAACAAAAATATAGCGCGGGTCTACTAGGCCCCCGCGCGACTAACGGCATTCTACCAAAGCGCGCGCCTGACGGAGGATTAAAAAGACTGAGCCTCTTTAGGACAAAAGGGAAGCAGGTGCTCCATGTGTACAAGTAATATTATGCAGAATAAATTTAGCAACTTGGGAAATTGTAGCAGCCAAAAGCTGAGCAGCTTCTACCCAGTGGCATACATACTCCGTAGCAACAAGGATATGTCCAGTTCCTGTATTTGATCGTGGAAGGGATTCCAATAGATCTATTCCCCTATGGAGGTAACTGGTATTGGTTGTAGAAGACCTGCAAGTTTTTGACTTTTGGGTCCTTTTCTATACTGACAACTAGGACAAGTATGTACAAAATGCTCAATGTCTTTCTTTATGCTTAACCAGCATTATCTGGAGTTCATTTTGTTGATTTTTTTTTTGGAAAAATGCCCTAAAAGTCTAGGAAGAGGATCATCATGAGAACTATACAAGACCTCATGCCTGAGAAGCTCAGGTAGTACATAAAAAGGTAAGGAACCAATAGAGCTTGCATTTTGTGATAAAGAGCATCCGACTTTAAAATACGAGTGTAGCTTGTCTCAACCTTAAGACAGTATGGAGGTAAATGGAGTATCTCTGTCTTTATCCAATGCATACATGTTGCCATTAGCTTTGTCCTTTTCTGCTCGTGGGCTGTCACCAGGTTGCTAATAAAATGTTGTAAGTATTCACTTGTTATAAATTTCAGCTTTGAACACATCTTGTGCAAAATATCTTTCTCTATCAGATTATATCATTTTCAGAGCCTTTATAGATTTCTGTGGGTATTAATTTCTAAATAAAGTGAGTTTTTCAGTAAAAGTCCGATATATGCTGTTTCTATGCTTATCACGCAGTAACTAATAAACTAAAGGGTAGAATGCAACACATTTTTCATGGCTAGAGTAAACTAGTGCCGATACCTGTCCAGTTTGAATTCTTCATCTTCAATAAGATGAGTGTTATAATTTTTTAAATTTTATATTTTCAAAACGTTCTATACATATGCAGCAGAAAAGTCAGCCAGTGAGAAACTTTTTTGTTATTGGGTTTACAAGGGGACCAAGCAAGAGAAAATGTTGAGGGTTGGAGGCAGTTTTTAAAAGAAACCAGAATGCTGTAACTTCTTGCATTCATTGTTATAAGTTATAACAAACAAGTTATCCATCTATTCAGATAACAGGTGCCAGGCTCAAAGCAGAAGGCAGATATGTTAACATCAGTTGCAAGGAAGCGTGTATGTTTACAGCATATGGAACACTGTGAAGTGTTATGTAGGTTATTTATTTAACATTTTATGTAAATATTTATGGCTTTGGAGGGAGAAGCTAGGAAGTGACAAAATGCTGGTAAGCTAAGAAGAAATGCAAATTAATAATGAATGTGTTAGAGTATTTTTCAAGTAAAATGAGTATTACTAAGGCAGTAAAAGAAATAGCTAAGGCTTCTGGATGTTAAGAAACAGTAGTGTATATGATAAAAAAGGAATGAATGAAAGAACATGTAAGGACCCATAAAAAAGAAAGCAAGTAAAGGGTAGGGGAAACAAAAACCTACTAGGTGAATGCAATATAATGGAATAGCGCAAAACAGAGTGTGGAGTATCATTCATTCTTTACTGTTTGAAAACATTTGAACCACATTGATTGTGATTTTGTCAAGGGTAAACAGTGATGATACCCTAACAAATTATAGATTTTATCATTTTATACTTCCATATTTCTTTGGTAATATGTATTTTTTGCCTTTAAAATTGTATTTTGAAGTACTAAAAATACAAAGAGTTTATATAAAGCGCAGGTGAAAATTAAATGTCTAACAATACCCTTAAATAGCAGTGCACATATTTCACTATTTGGTGATGTATCATTCACAAGATGACATTAAATTGGTAGACTGATTGCAGCTGGGAGTCAAAGTTGAAGCCTATGTATAGGGCATGTGGCAACAGTGCACCCCATTCAACTTGTACTGTCTTTTAAGTATGAGACACGGTATAGTTGCCTGTCTTTGGAGTTTAGGTTCTGCAGCAGCTTCAATAGGCAATAAACCTGTGATAAGATCATCCAACTGTTCAGTTGATCAGCCTCTGGGTGCAAGACTGAGAACTGAGAAAGAGTGTCTGCATGCATCATTATGTTTTTTACCAGATGTATAACAAAGGTGTAATCAAACTCTTGAAATACTGTGTAATGATCAGCGAGGTCTTTCAAATAATCAAATAGAAAAGTGAGTGATCGTCTGCTACAATATCAGTTTGCATCAAAAACAAAATCAAATCTAAAACATTTGCCAAAAGTTCTAGTTCAGGGACACTGTAATACTTCTCACATTTACACAAAGCCCTGTATGGAAAGGCAATAGGGCATAAAATTCCAGCTTGAAGAAGTAGGACTAAACCAATGTCAAGTCCACTAGCATCTGAATGAAGTTCAGTATACGCACCAGGAATATAATGTGCCAAAGCAGGCTGATGTCTAAGAATCTTTCAGTTTCTGAAAAATGAATGCTGATCAATATCCCCACAAAATATGTTTTTCTTAGTTGTATTAAAGGTTGGGAAATTCTTTTAATAATCCTGGATGAGTTTTCTGTAGAAATTAAAAGGACCCAAAACTTTCCTATCATCTCAAGCATTCTTTGGAGCAGACAGTTGCTGAAAAACTCAGACTTTATCTGAATCTGCAGAAATGCCATTTTTGGAGACCTTGAATGCTATCACTTTAATTCTTTTCATAGCAAAGAAACATTTTCGTTATTTAAGTTTGAAATTGTGTGCAAATCCAAACACTGAAAATCAACCTCAGATTTCTAAGAGTTCCTCAAAAGCTTAAGCAAAAGCAACTGTCATCTAACTATACTGGTGCTTCTTTAAATTTTAAATCTCCTAGGAGTTTTTAAGAATCTAGGGGCATTAGAAAGTCCAAATGAAAGTCCTTCAAATTTATACTGTTCTTCATGGGTTACAAATTAAGCATATTTCTTACTATCTTCTGAAATGGGAGCTTCAAAATAAGCTGACAATAGGTCGAGTTAGACAAATTGTTTTGTTTCACCAATATAAGTGAATAACTCACCAATAAGAGGCAAGGGAAAGGAAGATTACTGCATTTAATTTCCTATAATCTACATAAACTCTCATAGATCCATCTTCCCCCCCCCCACCAAAACTTCTGCACTAGCTCAACAGGACTGAGGTTCCCTTATAATGTCTGCATCTTTCATTTCTTTTGCTTATTCTGAAATAATGTCCTCCTGTTTGTGAGTGTGTCTGTAAGGTTGTCGTTTGATTGGATTAGGGCCTGTATCAAATTCAGCAACATCAATGGAGCCTAAATCTTCGAGGGAAGTGACAAAGACATGTTTATACTTAAGTAATAGTTTATACAAATCATTGTTGTCTGTGATTCTGACAATTTGTAAGCTATTTAAAATCAAAATCAGGAACCTTCAAAGGTATAACATCATTTGATTGTGCAGAATTACTTTGTACCAGAGGTACACCATGTGCATTGGCAAGCACAGTCACAGCAAACAAAGGTTGTGGTACAGCAGAATTATTGTGTGCTGCTGGAATCACATATTCTTCACAGAGTGACACACAGCAGGTGAAATTAAAGTAATCTTTATGGCATTACGGTAACTGAAGGTTCAAACATCACATCATTAACAATTTCAACAGGTGGTTGTACTGACATGTATCACGTAGTAAAGGATGGAATTATAACATCCTGAACAACTGAAATTTGTTATTAGATTCCACATTTCTATCATCTTGCAATGGGTTGACTGCAATATCAACAAAAGAAGCTTTGTTGAAATACGTACACTAATAGATTGTCATTAATTTGAATTGAAATGCAATTCTGAGCATAGTCAATGACCACATTATGGGCAGTTAAAAAATCATTTTCCAAAAATAAAATCATGAACTAAATCCTTAAACATGAGCACATTCTCCTGAAAGAGTGTGTTACTTTTTGCATCTTCAAGCAAAATTTCAATAAGTTCCAAATTAATAACATAATAACATGAACAGCATTAACTATACTGACTGCACTTCCAGTATATAGTAAAATACATGTCTGTTTTATCATTAACTTTTCCACAAATGTAATGTAATATGTGACCTGAAAAAGAAGTGTTTTTCAGTGCAGGAGGAATAGTTTATTCTGAGGTTTTACCTTTTTCATCAGTTGATCAGAGTCCTGGTGCTGATGAGTTTTTGATTGTGAAGATCTTAACCAACTGAACATGAATGAGCCATGTGTCCTCTTCAGTTACATTTGTAGCAAACAACTGAAGTTTCCTATCTGGTTGGTTGGGTGAGATTAGAATTTCTTTGATTCTGAAAACAACTATGTTTTGATGATGTAGGCATGGCCAACTGCAACTGAGAAACCTGAGTGCTTAACTGTTCTACTTTTTGTGTAAGCTCTGCTTTTTGTGAGAGCTCTGCTTTTGATTTAGGTAAATCAAGATCACATATTAGATAAAGTTCCTCCTGATTTGGAAAATGATGCTTCTTGGTTGAATCGGCAACATAGTCAGAGTCACTGCTGTCAGACATGGGTACAAGCTTCATTGGCGATGAACTTGCATCTGTATGACTGGAAGATGGCTCAGGAATAGGAAGTTCTGGCCCATATGGGACAGGCGCGATGGGCGATGGAATACCTGGATACTGCAGTCTCCCTCGATGTTTTACATTTTTAAAAGGTGACAAATTAATCGTGCAGAAAGATCAATCAGCATGGTGGTTCGTTGGCTCTCTCCAAATTCTGGGAACTGCAAATGGCATGCATATCCGAGATCTGCTTAGCCATCCCTCCAAAGTTGATTTACAGGAACTGCAGC
This sequence comes from Deroplatys truncata, assembly GCA_030765065.1. Classification (NCBI taxonomy): domain Eukaryota; kingdom Metazoa; phylum Arthropoda; class Insecta; order Mantodea; family Mantidae; genus Deroplatys; species Deroplatys truncata. The sequence continues at coordinate 490,706,895 of CM060990.1, forward strand.
AGACATTCCCATGAGCCCATGATTTGTCCTGGTCGCCTATTGGAACTCCAAGTAAACACCTTAAGCTAAGTACTATTTAGTGCCTGGAGTTATTTTATACTTGTTCTGCTTTAAACTTATGTAATATGAGCAGACATAGCAGAAAGAATCTGGAGAATACTTGCAATTACTTCTGGAAGCCATACTCCTCCATTAATCTAATCTGAAACTGAAAGAAAACAAAAAAAATGGCTTTCAGATCAAACTGTTATCATTTGGAGAAAACTAATAACATATTTGAAATCAGTGCAAAAAACTGAGTCTGAAACACTTAAAATATTGAGAGGAATAGACACACATTGAAAAATCAACTGCGGGGTTACAGAAATACTAATTTACACAGTTTTGGAAAATAATCTTTGTTTGGTTAGCTTATAAATATGTTACCAAATGCTAGAGACACTTTATATACCTATGTAACTATTTATTTAACAAGTTGTGTAAGAAGCACAGAAAATGGATACATTGTAAATATACATATGAGCAAAATGTTATGAGCAAAACCTATATAAACAGTACCATGTAAATATGAGCAATTGGATAGTGAATTGTATTATGTTTGTATGCACATACAGATTTTAGTATTAAACCAAATACTAGTGAACTTGACTAATTTTGAAGATTTAGAAGCTAGTAACAGTGATGTGTCATAATTTAAAATAGAGAGTTGAGGGTTGTTACACTACATCACTATAATATTCTTACTTGAACGCGTTTCGGGAGACGGCTTGTTCCCATCGTCAGCATTTTCTCTCAACTGAGTTGAGTTGAGAGAAAATGCTGACGATGGGAACAAGCCGTCTCCCGAAACGCGTTCAAGTAAGAATATTATAGTGATGTAGTGTAACAACCCTCAACTCTCTATTTTAAACTAGTGAACTTACCTTTGAGTTTATGGCTGGAAAAAACTCTCCTCTTTAATGGATTTTAACCACTGTTCCTTCAAATATTCATCCTTTGGGGACTTGAACACATGGACTTTTCTACTATTTTCAGAATTTCCTTTGCAGTTGGGAACACAGTGCTTATAAACCATAGTTGAAAACGCTTAAGAACACCAACCACACAATAATCTTCTCAAAACAGTTATCCAAACATGTTTAATTTTTACTTACTGCTGTAAAAGTTAGGATGCTTTCTCCAGCACACGCGCCTAGGCAGACCGCCATTTTCTTTTTCATGATGGCAACATTCAGGCCTGCTCTCTAGGTGGTATTGGTTAAACAAAATCTAGCATTTAACATCATTAAGTTACAGCCCTACCAAGAATTTCACTACTTTCACTACACAAAAGCATAATCTGGGAACAACTCACTCTGCAAGAGGCAAACTATTTCTTTTGTGTTAAAACTACATTAATTTTAAAAGCCTAAACAGGATTCTCACATTTAATTACCTAATGAAAGCAAAATTGGAAGAGATTACAACTTCAAAACACACTATATTTTTATTATACAGTAATGGAAAGACACAAGGCACAAAGGCAGCCAAAGAAAGATGTCGCATATAACTTTCCCTCTGAACACCAGTCAGTAACAGAGGCTGAGTTATTAATGGTTTCTTCATGCGTGGCACATCTACACATGAATGAGGAACGCTTCCTTCTTCTATCCACAAGAGAAATTTCCAGGCTGTTTCCAGACATGCTAGAATCACACACCCTTCACATGCATCTGGTAGCATGCCACACACTTCCAAGCAACAAATCAACTTAGGTATCATCAGGGAATTCTTACTCTACCAGCAAGGAATGCTTTCATTTAATAATATATAACAACCCCTCTTATGCCACAGTATTAACCTATAAGAAAAAAAGAGGGATAGCTTGAATGAGAACAGGAACAATATTTCTAAGAGGGATAAGAGGTAGAGATAAAGGAATATGTGAAATGTGCGGTGAAAAAGAAAGTGTAACACATTATATGACGGAATGTAAGGAGTTAGCATTATGGAGAAAAAAGATTTGGGAGGAAAAATGGGAAAAAATAGAGGGGAAAATTGTAGCTATAAAAATGTTAATGGAGAAAGAAGAAAGGAAGATTAGAAGCATAGGTGAGTTTTACAGAAAGCAAAAGAAAAATGGCTGAGGAAAGTAAGCAGTACAAGAAAAGAGGACAGAGGGAGGGAGGAGGATAGCTAAGATAAAAGAGAAGGGATATAATGAGTTTCCAGGCTTGGCAAACGGTCTGGGTGGCATGCAAGCCGAGACAGCAACAATTTGTACATAGTTTGTTAGGCAAATGAAAAAAAAAATTGTAAAAACTATGTAAAAGAAGCTGTACAAATAAATTCATTCATTCATTTGCTTAGTTTGCTAGCCCAGCATACTTCTAAATTTCTGCAGGATTTTCATACTTTTTAACTGCATCCCCTGATTTCTCTTGCTCATTCTTCTTCCTTAACCAATATACTGTTGTGTTTCCATCTCCATTTAATGCATTATTAGTGTCATTCCCCTCTGTAACCATACTTTATTTTGCTAATTGTCATGCCTATTTATAGTCAATTATCTGGTAAAACTAACTTCTGCATTGATACAGACACTGATGCAAACATTGATAGAGATTTGGACATCATCTTTGCTGTTTAGTTGGATGTCATCTTATGCATACTGCCTCAGCGTTGAGATTCCTGCTTGCTCTATGATAAGAACTTTACACAGCTGCTACATGCCAACTCAAGGAAGTCTGTAATCTTCCTGGTGCAATGAAACTACGATAATTATTTGACATAGGACTCCCTTTGTTTTCTTTATTTTTACTTCTGAACTTGTGGGAGGGTCCTATTGGTGCAAACTTTGTAAAATCAATTGTTTTGTATGGGGTGATTAAAAAATAAGCAATTTTATTTTAATCTGTGTAATATGAGATATTTGATTAAAATAAACAAAAGTTTACGTATGTAATGAACAATTCACTCCTCTCATAGTAAGTCTGCTAACATCCCCCGCAGCAATAACTTCCACAAAGATGCATAATGTGGTGGATGAGCATGATCTGTAGATCAAGGAGCACATCATGCAGGTTGAAACTTGAATATAAGATGGCTACCTATAACACAAAAATCCTTGTTTTTATACTGTTATAATTATGTTCATGGTTCACAAAAATATTTAAGAAAGGGAAGAATAATACAGTACCTATTGTTGGAATCACAGGCTAACCTCATCACTGTCTTCACTGCCGTCATCACTGGTAGAGTCTGAGTCTTCATTTTCTTCACATTCTTTCCATAGAAGATCATCTTCAGAGCCATCTAATGCACATGCTATCCCAGTCTTTTTAAAAATCTTTGCAACGATTTCAGGAATGATCAGTTTTGAAGGACACAAAATTTCCTCACAAACAAATTGTAGTGATGTTACTTGGTTTTCCCAGTTTTTGTAGTCTCGTGTGCATAGTCCACCATCCAATTAGTGTAGAAACGTCTCATGTAGTCCTCAAAATCTTGGTTATGGAGATGTCTAATGACTGCAAAATGGATGAAGGTCCTCCTGGGATAATTGCTGGATAGGTTTTAGTTAGTGCCAATTGTGTTTTTATGCTGTGAGCTAAGTTACCCAAAAGCTGTCATACAAGGCATAAACCTTTTATTAAGGACAGCTCCTGGGCTTTGTTACTACACAGTTCTTGGCCAGTCTTTCGCCAGGTCTGTATCCATCCACCCTTTCTCTTGTACATGAATATGAATTCTCTTTGGGAAGTCTCCTTTAGGGAGAGTTTTTCATTAAAAATACAGTATGGTGTGAGTTTTCTGCCATTTGCAGTCATACATAGCATCACAGTACAGAGTAACTTCTTAGCCCCTCAGCTTTTCACTAAAACACTTGATGCTCTGTCTGTTTATTATTGTGCTTGTCAAAGAAAACTGGGGTTCGGTCAGTGGTTCTAATTTGCTATAGAAGGAAGTTACGTTCTTGTTGGAGTCTTATCGCAAAAAACAATATTCTGTCACTTTCTCTGCATAGACAGCTGGAAGCCATTGGCATAGTGAAGTTCTTCTCCTCAAACTCAAAATGTTCTGATGCTTAATTCATACTGCCCAGCCTTGGCTCACCTTAAATTCTGAACCTGAGATCCCTTGGTTTTTTGCAGTCTAATGCACTTTGCATTGCAGCATTTCATGTATCACAGTATGACCAATGTTTCTTGTTTCAATAACCCACTCTTAACACTTTTTAATTGACTTCTTCAGTCTTTCTTCACTAGCATTAGCTGATCCTTCTGATTGCGCCAATACTAAATAATTTTAGGTTGTACATTGAATTCATGAGATGCTGACCTTACATCATTTTTCGTTTCAAACTAGGCAGTCTTAATTTAAAAGAGGCTGTAAAACTCATCCTTCAATTTCTGGTACTTGTGTTTTAAGTCTTTACATTCACAGTAGCCATCAAAAGTTGAAGACCAAATGCATGAATAAAGGTGCAAACCAAGCAGCTGTGCGAGTGTATGGGAACCAGAAGGGGTTTGTTTTACTGTTCTACTGTGGTTGGCGTAACCTGAAGTACTAAATGGTCTTTGGGTTTTACCATTATCGTCTAGCATTTGGTTGTCACAGAAGCCAATAAGACAATGTCAGATTTAGATTGATGGTAGTAAGGAATTCATAAATTTCCAAGAATTTTTAATTTTGGCTCAAAAATTAAGCAGGTTACTATAGGTGATGTCCTATAGCCAAGTAAATGCAGTATTTGTTCCAATATGGCTGTCAGCTCTTAGGACTGGCCTGATAATCTACCGATATCTTATAGATAAAGAAATTATCATCTGGATTTCATACTGACAGGCATTCTGCGATCTCTGATAGCATAATTCAGGAGATGCAGTTGCCAACAAGTTATGTTTCAGTTGGTGCATCTAACAAGTCTTGTTATCCTACAGGTCATCCTAGCTTTCTCCTTTTAATGAACAGCTTTACAATACATTGTGCACTTTTCTCTAGCTATTAAACTGAAATAATTAAAATGAGCACTATGTGACATAGAATGTACTTCTGCTAGACTCATTACATCTATAGCCATACACTTGGATGCTTGATAGGCTTATACTCTAAATATTTATAAGATTATTACACACATAAATGAACATTGCCAGCAAATGGCAAATTTGGAGTCATTTGCTGCAGACGTTGCTTGTAAATAAAGAGCTATAATATTAGACTAAAAAAGTTAGTTAAATGCAAATATTCTTCCTTGCAAAGGCATGTGAGAGTTGCAGTGAGCCTTAGTTTGCTCATTAACCCATAATTGCTGTTTCTCAAAGCTAAAAATATTACAGTTATCATTCTTGATGTTATACAAGGCCACGTAATAAAACTACATTGATACTTTCTCAACAGAAATGTTCCTTTTGAAGCATCACAATTTAACACAAATTATTATCCTCATCTACCAAAATAATCAATCCTTACTGACAGAAGTATTATGGATTCCATTCACGGTACTTCAGTGCCTGGCCATATTAATAGATGCACCTTGTCTATTTTACAGTTCACTGAATTTCTAACTTGGTAAAAATGTCCCACTATCATTGTGAACCTCACTGAAGAATGTTAGGGGACTATTGTTGTCTGTATGAATGTGTTATGCTGCTTCTTGTGTTGTGAGAGTCAAAATTGTTGCTTCACAAACATTACTGGTAGCGCTAGCAACAGGAGAAGACATTTTAATCTTGTGCTATCAGTACTTAAATTTGCCAGATTGTTTATGATTTAAAAGGTGAAATTTATGATATTCATTTTCTTACTATTAATCTTTGTGGAAAATATTAATTTCTCATAAACATAATGGGCAAATCATGTGATTTGATGCCTGAAAGGTTGCAGAGGTATCACTGAGTAAAACTGATATTTTTTTTCAAATCAGATTTCTCGAAGATTAGAGTTCTTTGAACCATCGGTGAAGCGAATTAAAACAAAAATTGAATTTGGTATGGAACTAGCCCAACAAAACGGGCAATAACACATTTTCACACCAAGAGCAGAACATTGCATAAAAAAGATTTATTAAAGAATTAGGTTTCCTAGTGCAAAAGGAATTAAATTCAAGCTTGAAGATAGTGGCATTGCCTCATCTGAAAGAGCTGTTAGTGCAAACTTTCAGAAATGAACTTAAAAGCCCACAGATCTGCCAAGAAGCCCAAATTAACTGCTGCTATGGCTGCAGAAACTTTTGGAAATCAGTAAATATGAAAATCTTCATTATAAAAACACACTATTGAATTTAACTTAACATTTAAAATCCATTATCATGAACCAAAGTTCACATTTGAAACAAATTTAGATAAACTTGTTTTGTTTCAGGTTTGTTTTAGTGATGAAAGCACCTTTGAAACTCTGACAAACAGGGCTCAGTTTGTACAAAGGTGTCCTGGTGAAATGTATCATCTAGACTGTTGTGGAGACTATAAAACATCCCACCAAGCATGGTCAGCCATCAGTGATAAAGGCAGTGGACATCTATATATTGTTCAATTGACAAGTGGTAGGATCAGTACAAGGAAGTGTTGAGAAGTAGACTGGTTCCCAAATGGAGAACCATTTGTTTTTATACAAGATGTCATACTGCAAAATCAGTGGCAGCTTTATTGAGAGGGCAGAACATCCCTTTGTTGCTGTGGCCTAGGAATTCACTGGATATGAACCCTATTAAAAATGCCTGGAAGCTAGTGAATAAAGAAGTAGCAAAGGAAGTGATTACTGCAAAACTCGGCTTATTGAAAAGAAGATAGAAGCCTGAAATCACCATCCATATATACAGGAGACAACTCAGGCATGTATAAATAACATGCCAAGGTGAACAAAAAAAATGTAGCTGCCAAAGGTGGCTTGGCAAAATACTAAAAGTTTCACCAAATTTTAAGCATCTGACAAAATTCATAAATATATCCAGTTGTTGCCATATGTATGTGTATATTGTACTTTAAATTCTTGATCAATGTTTAAAGAAATGTAATGTTTCAATCCAGGTTAGTGAAAATAAAAATAAAAACAAAATTAGTTGCATACTTCACCACCTAACCTCGTATTATTTTTGAAAAATCAAGGCGTGTCTAATAATTATAATATGGCCAGACAGTGTATTGTATGTAACTGGAATAGTGTTCAGAGTGGATTAACACTGCCAGTGTTAATCGGCATATTGAGTAAATAAAATGCATGTTATTATTAGGAATATGGTCAATAACAGTTTAAAAATTTTTTGAAAATACAAAAGTGGGAACCCACAGACATTGAAAGTTTGGTTCTATGCTTTGATAATAGATTGAAATTAATTCTTTTGACAATATTCAGTCCTGTTTTTTTGGGCTTTATCTTTTCTATCATAGCTTACATTGTCATAATATCTGAATATATAAATATGAAAATAAATTGTCTTGGCTATATTTAAGCTACCAGTGCAACATATACACCCTAAAGTAAGAAATTAAGGATTCAAAAATATTATAATTGATGATTCTCTTTTACTGATTTTTATATTCTGTTTTTCTTATTCATTTGATAAAGCACACATATACTCTTGCACAGTAATATTTTGCACATAGTGATTTGAAAAAGCTATATTAATGCAGCATGATTTTGTTGAAAAGCAAACAACATGAAATGAAATGAATCTTGTTTGTTTTATAGTTTACAAAGGTCCTAACATTAGTGCTTCAGTGAAATTTAGAATGAAAAACTGGATATGTCACAGCTTATTACTAGTTTTGCCATAAAGAGGAGAGTGTTATGTGCAGAACAAGAGCATGGCTGGTCAGCTGGATAAACATATATAGAGTTAGCTATCGGCATGCTTAATGAAACATTGTAGAACTGGCTCTTAGCGAAGTGACTGCTTTTGCTTGGCCAGCTGTAGAATTTTGGTTTATGGGTTCTTTGCAGCCCTTTTATCTGTTACATAGCTAAACAAGACATCTTCCATGAACAGTTTTACTTCATTGGGGAGTCCGGTCCAGCAGTGGTAAAGTGTGGATGTGTTAATTGCGGCGCTGAGCAAGAGTACAAAGATGGGAGTGGAACTACAAGTTTTTATTGCATTAGAATAGGGAGCTTTAGGAGGATAAAAATGCTGAGCAAAACAGGCATGCTAATGGTTAAAGAAATATGGATAGCAGTAGTGGTGACTGTCCTATTAGTAATTGAAGGAGTGGAGTTGAACCCAAGACTGACAACTGGATCAAGTGTTGCAGAAGCTGAAAAGTAACAAATGAATTGTATGAACTAAAGGCAATGGACAAACAACTAGGTACGAAAATGTATAACAATACGGAGCAACTGAAAGGTGCATTGAAAATGCTAAAACAGGAGGTGGACCAAGAATTAGAAGAATGCAGGAACAGAATGGATATAATGAAGAGAAATTGTGGAGCGAGACAACACAGATTAAATGTAATATCACTGGTCAACAATGAAAATGTTAAATAATTTCTGCTGATGCTTATGTATTTGCATCTGCCAAATCCAAAAATGAAGCCAGAAATGTTCCATCACCCATCAATTTTTTTTGTAATATTAAAAAAGTTGTTTTCATGTTTCTTGGCAGAGGGCGGTAAATGTACTGATTAAAAGAAAATAATTTTATTTCATTAGGTCAATAAATGACATATTTGCTTTAGGTGATTGTCTGTGACTTCAGGAATGATATGTTCAACAATGAGCTTCTCACAAAACTATGGCTTTCCTGCACAGGTCAATGTTTACTCCACCAACAGATAAGGGAGTTCTGTTACAGATAGAAAAGGTCATGCATAGTTGCCAGAGAAGTAGAAGCTTTGTTTCATGAAAGAAGCTAATCCTGTGCATTCTCGGTTGTGAATTAACAAGTGTAGTGTCAGCTAATAGTGCATTTTCTCAAGTGTTGTGAATTAGGAGGAGGATAATGTCTCGCAAATGTGTAAACGATAAAAGCAATTTTTGTTACATTTGTGGTGAGTTCACTTTAAAAGTGCAGAGTCAGAATTTGACTCCTTGAATTAAAAGAGTTTATGTGTGTTATTTTGACAATAAAATAGACCAGAATAAGTTTTGGGCTCCAGAAATCTGTTGTGCCAAATGTGTAACACTATTAACCACTGATTAAAAGGGTTCCATCATATGCCTTTTGCAGTTTCTATGATACGGCAGAAACCTAAGGATCATATAACAGGCTGCTACTTCTGCTTGTAAATATATCTGGAATAAGTTCAAAGTCCAATCATACTGTTAAATATCCATCTGTAGAATCAGCAATTTGACCAGTGCCTCTTGGACCAGGCCTTCCCATACCAACTCCACCAGATGACAGAAATGTGACTGAAGATTTTGAAAGTGTTGATGACTAGGAATTACAACAACAGTGTGACCCATATATTGGGGAAGGAATTGCCATAAACGAAGTGCACTTTTTAACACAGGAGGAGCTAAATGATTTGGCTTGTGATCTTGGGTTATCTAAAAGTAAAGCCGGATTACTTGCTTCAAGATTGAAAGGCTGGCATCCATCCAACCATTCATCCATCCAATCCAATCCAATCCAATCCATCCATCCATCCATCCATCGAGATGCTCTACAAGGTTTGCAAAATACAAGAGCATATTTCCAGAAGTTCAGTGTTAGTGATGAAATACTTACTATGTGCCAAAACTTGAAAATGAACTGTACAGACTAAAAGGACAAGAACACACAAAACAAACATCTTTGTTGGGATGGCTTAAAAAGTGAGGATGAACACAGTGAACATTGTAACACTATTATCTATTCCAAACCAGAGTGCCTTTCACTGAAAACAAACTCTCTGTATTATCCGCGCGAAAGTAGTTCGCAATCCCCGCCCATAATGTCTGCTTGTTCCCCTCCCGCGTGCTTGTTGAACACTATTTAATCTATAAAAAGGCGCCCTGCGTGAGAATCATGGTTCAAAATGCAACCTAAGGTAACAATCGATTTTATAAGTATGCGGCAATGAACACTTACGTTAATCACAATCCTCGGGCAGAAGTGCAACACCCAAATCCGAATTCTCCGAAGGTAACTCAGCTGACATATCGGAATCAGAACTACTCTTCAAAATAATGACAAGCTTATCCACAATTCCACAGCACTGTCGCACTTAAAACTTTATCCTCTTTTATGTTGTATTATGTCTGTTTGTATTCCGAGTTGAATTATGAAGTATTGTTTGTTTTTAGCCACTTTTTAACAGTTTCCCTTCTGTGTTTGACCAGATTATTCGCACTACACGCACCTTCCTCTGCCATATGAGCTCAAATACCAACTGACTAAATCACAAGATTTGACCTGAGCTGAGCATATGTGTGTTAGCGCAGAGGTCGTATTATGAATGAATGTTCGCTTATCATATATCCTGTATTACGCAAAGTGTTTATTCGGTACTCAGATAGCACCTCTGGGAATTCATTGCTGCATTTCTTGTATATGTAAGAGATTGGCATTCGTGTATACGGTTGGTATTAACAAGCAAGATGCTCTCGGCGTTAGCGCAACAGCAGGCGAAAGTCATATTTTGTAATCTCTTAACATTTAGTATATATCCATTACATTTAACGACGAGTTCTTATGATAACCGCAATAAAATGTGCAGTTCTATACCTTTCCTGCTCGAATATTTCATAATACAATACATGTATTAAGGAACTACTTACGTTGGCGTAAGAGTATATTCTTGGGTTCGTGATAAGCCGAAGCACGTGCTTCTGTTTACATCAGAGGGAACTCTGGTTTGGAATAGGCAATAGAATAGACTATTGCACATTTAATGTATGCACTTGAACTGTAGCATAAGGTCAGAATTCATTATGTAATTTTATCATTTTTTAAATTAATTGTGACAAAGGCTTCTCTGAATAAAACTTGGTTATTAAAAAGTAATGTTAATGGCTATTGCAATATTGCTGGATTCTTTTCAGTTATTTTTTTCCCCTGTATGTACTAGGAATGTTTGTTGTACATAAAACTATATATGAGGGTGGATAGATAAGTCAGTAACTTTTTAAAGAAAATAACCATTTTTTCCAAAAAAAAAAATCAATTTTATTTCTCAATATAGTCTCCTTTCGATTCAATACATGCTGTCCAAAATTTCTCCAATTTTTTTTAACCCTTCCAAACAATATGATTTTTCAAAGTCTGCAAAATATGAGGTTGTTTCCGCCATGATGTGTTTACTGGATGTGAATTTCTTCCCAGCGAGACAATTTTTCAGGTTTGCAAAGAGGAAGAAGTCGCTCGGAGTCAAATCTGGAGAATATGGTGGGTGGGGTAGCAGTTCGTAGCCCAATTCCACAAATTTTACGATGGCAATGGCTGACTTGTGTGCAGGTGCATTATCCTGGTGAAAGAGAACCTTTTTCTTCACCAAATGGGATCGTTTCTTTAACAATTCCTTGTGAAATGATCCAGCATTGCAACATAATATGAACCTGTCATTGTTTTACCCTTTTCCAGGTAGTAGATTTATCACCCCTTGTGAATCCCAAAAGACACCTGCCATGATTTTTCCTGCCAACAGAATGGTTTTTACTTTCTTTGGAGCAGTTCACCGAAGAAACTCCACTGCTTTGATTGTTGTTTGGTTTTGGGTTAATAGTAATGGATCCAAGTTTCATCAATCATGATATAACACCCCAAAAACTCATTTGGGTTGCACTAGAACATGTTCAAACATCCCTGTGAAATGGTCACAGGATTCCACTTGTTCTCAACTATGAGCAGTCGTGGCACCCATCTTGCTGACAGCTTTCTCATACCAAAAAATTCGTGCAGAATGTTATACACCCGTTCACTCGAGATGTTTACGGTCTTGGCTGTCTCACGGATTTCACTTGGCGGTCTTCCAACACAATATCGTGAGCTTTGTTCACCATTTTTTCTGTAAAATTAAATTGAGTTTTATTTATGGACACTCTTTAACTACCATGGTCCTTAGCATCCCATTCTATATTGGGCGTGAAAGACTGGTAATTTTGCTCAGAGGCCCTTTTATCAGGCTTGAGGTTCTTTTACGTGTCGTAAATCTACGACACAGGACCACCGCCTTTACTTCCCTTCCGAAGGAAGCCACGCTAAGGATTTTTACGCGCAAAAAAATCCATCGCCCTCCGCTGGGTTTGAACCTGCGACCTTGAGAACTAGAGGCTAGCACGGTACCACTAGTCCACGGAGGACAACATTTCTTCTGTTGTGACCTCAACCGGCTGTCCTGTGCGCACGGCATCTCTTGTACTCAAACGGCCACATCAAAATTCTGTGAACCATGCCATGTGATGGAGCAGAGTCCTCATAATACTTGTTCAGCTTTTCTCCCGTTTCATTCACTGTCTTACCACGCAAAAGGTAGTGCTTTATCAGAACACGAAATTCACTTTTCCCCATTTTCTATGAAGCAACACACATCTGCTTATTTTAGACGCTCTCAGCAATGTTCTAAGAAACAAATGATGAGTTTCTGCGATTATACCCCGAATAGGTACAAGAAACCTGTGAGTAGAACGCTCTCTCTCTCTCTCGTCAAAGTCATGGACTTATCAATCCGCCCTCGTATTTTCATAAGGCAGCTTTTAGCTTACAGAAATTCAGTTTGTTTGTTTGTTTGTTTTTTTTTTTTATCATCAACTAAAAATGGATGTGTGTGAGAATTTTTTCATAAATGCATTAATTGAAATTTCAGGAATTAATATATGTTAAGCTCATGATTGGAAAGAACTGATTATTAAAAGTAATATTCATCATTTTTGTTGTTGCATTCACCACAGAATTTTCTGTATGTAATCACATTACTTTTCTTTGATTTTACACCTTCCTTGATTTTACACCGTTTTTAAGTGTCCCCCACAGCAGTGTAAAATGGATGGATGGGTGGGTGGGAGTTGCTTTAAATACATAATAAGTACATATTTCAATTTACAAACTTTCCAGAGTTGCTGGTTTCCTAGCGCCCATATTGGTTACCGAGTCAATGGGCCCTATTGACTAAATAACTGAATATTTATTAACATTTGCCATTTATATAAATTTGTTACAATTCAGTACTTACTTAAATACGTAAACCTACATACTACTCTTAACATAACCTTTTCTGTCTTTCCTTGAGTTGCTGTGCTTCCAAGGGCTCATAGCTCAAACACTGTGGTTATCAAGCTATTGAGACCTTTTTGCTAATTTTTTTTTCAGTATCTACATTTCTTCTTACTTCTTATTCCTATATTTCCTCAGCCACCTCTTTCTAACTAAAACTAAATATTTTCCACTTCTAATATTTTACCCTTACATTTGACACCCAGCATCTTTCTACTTATTATTTCAATAGGTAAATTGGACCATTTCTTCTTTTTCCATTTTTCCCTCAAATCCTTAGTTCCTTCACATTCTAAAATTAAATGCCAATAATTATTATACTTTCTATTACATAAAAAACACTTTCCCCCTAAGCCTTTTAGCATAACCACTCCTGTCTTTGCCCATGCAAGGCCTTCTCGTGCTGATCTGTCACATATATGAACATATTTTTCTCTTTCCTACACTGTTTTTAAGTCTGCATATATATACACTAAGAAGATTTGGAATTAAGCTACCTAAAATTTCTTGTCTTTCAATATCTTCAATTCTCAATTTTACCCCTCTCCAAAACCCTTTCTCCAGTGCCTGTCCCTCTCCCCAAATATCCCCATAACCTATTTCATTCAGGATACCTTCTATATACTTACACCAAGTATCCTCTTTGTTGAGCTTTAACTGCACTTCTAAGCTCTGCTTTAACATATTATTGTTTTCCAATTCCTTAATTCTAAACCAATATTTTAATGCCCTTTCCACAATTTTTGCTTTGCTACCAAACCTCCCTAGCTCTATTTGGGCAACACCATTATGTGATGCCCTTGGTAGACCCAAAATTAATTTACAAAAACTTCTGTGAATCTTGTTTACATTTTCCCACCCTCCCTCTAAACCCCAAATCTCAGCTCCATATAGCATTCTAGCCTCGACTACTGCTCCATATATTCTCTCCAGCCATTTTATTTGTATCTCTGGTATTTTATCTAGGCAAGCTCTAATAGCTTTCATTGCCAGTTTTCCTTTTGCTAATATCCTTTTCTTTTGCTCATTCCATCTCCCATTACTATTTAGTCTTACTCCTAAATAATCAAATTTCCTAACCACCTCGATTTCGTTTCCTTGCCACCACCATGTTTCATCTTTCCTTAACTTGTTCCCCTTTTTAAACACCATTATTTTGGTTTTCTTTGTGTTTATTCTGAGACTCCACTTATTACAGAACTTTTCTATTGCTCCGATTGCTTTAGTTAACCCTACCTTAGTTATTGATCCTACAACTAAATCATCCGCAAATAACAAACCCGGTATTTCTTTATTTCCAATTACTGGAAGATGCCCATTTTCTATCTTAATTGCCTCTAAAATATCATCAATGAATAGGTTAAATAATATAGGACTTAATTTACATCCTTGCCTTAACCCTATATTATTTGGAATAGCATTTGTCACTATATTATTTGAGACCCTTATACAAAAATCATTCTTTGCATATATCCTTTGTTATGTTTCTATGAACCTATTACTCGTTCCTATCTTGCTCAATTTAGCCCATAAGGCTTCCCTATTAATTATATCGAATGCTTTTTCAGAGTCCACAAATAACATGTACAACCTTCCCCTTTTGTTAGCTAAGTATTTACTAACCATTGTGGATATCACAAAAATGTTGTCTTATTACTCTTATTTCTTCTAAAGCCTGCTTGGAAATCTGATAACTTACCCTGCTCCTCTGCCCAAATTTGCACTCTTTCTGCCAGAACCCCAGTGTAAATTTTTCCTAACACTGCTAACAAACTAATCCCCCTATAGTTTTCTGGATTATTCACATCTCATTTGTTCTTGAATATTGGCACCACAATTGCCTTTTTCCAACTCTTAGGTACAATACCCTCTTCAAAAATTGAATTTAGTACCCTAACTAGCATCTCCAATCTATTCTCGTCTAGACACCATGCTTTCCAGAAGTCACCTGGTATACCATCAATACCGCTTGCTTTGTTTCTTTTTAGTCTTGTAATTTGATCTCTAACTTCCCCTATTTCTATCCTACTATCTAATTGCTCAATATAGTCACAATTTGCCACTATTAGAGCATCTATGAATTTAATATTCTCTGCATTTACCTCATAGGACATACAATCTTGATCTACTTCCTTCTTCCATGACTAACATAAGGTTATCATTAAGCACTTGGTCAATGCTTTGCACTTCACAAACATTGACTTGATCTTCGCAAGCGACATAGTCACCAAATTCCACACCAGTAGGTTGTAGGATTCCTATTCGTAAAGAAACCACAAAGGATTATAATGGAAACACCACAGAACAAGTACCAGCTGGTAAACAGCACGTCGTGTAAACCAAGGTAACTCGAGTATAAGGAAGGTAGGCCACTCCGAACATTTCGCTCTCATTGGCTAAATGCCAGAGACGTTGTGTGGAAGGTTGAACACGCGCACTCTTTGAATAGTAATTCAAAGTGAATGCTTTAAACCCGTTTTAACATGTACAATTTAAGGCATGTATTGGCATATCCATTGTGTAAACAGTTAAGCAGTTATTAAGGAAGTGTAACATAATGTAATGACAGATGTTATAAAACATACTTTAACTGAAAATGGGTAGGAAACTTTTGTCAACACATTCTACTAATTACAAACCAATTTTATCACCACCACCAAAACTATTACCAAAATAAAAAGTAACAAATTATTTGTGTAACCACAGTTAACTTTGTTTTTCTGAAATGCTCATTTTGTACACGAATGTACACCACACTTGTATTTCTAAATTGCATCCACAACTACTAAGTAATCGGAAAGATAATTGTTGTTTGATGAAAGTGCATTTGCACCTGTGCTGGGGCATAAAATTGGTGCTCATGATTGCTCAGTAAAAGGCATCAGGGAAAAATATTTAAAAATTGTGCTGTGATTCGTCGAAATAATTGTATAGGCATGACTTTACTTTTTTTTTTTTTTTTTTTTTCAGAAAGTAGCGAATATGCTGTTTTAGAAATTAGTGCGTGAACACGTGCAACAAAATGCACTCATAGGGCAATTCGGCACATTTTATGACACCTGTTCTTCCTGTTTTAAATGGACATGGACTCGGTCACAACATCTCCAAAACTTTTGAGAAGTCCAATAGAAAGATAAAAGAAAGTGAAATGCAATAACCTTCAGTTTGCCTTAAGGTAATATACTACCATAAATCCCAAACTATGTGGAAATTCAAGTATAACAGGGCAAAAGGCTGATGGTCCTTTTGCATGCCTATGCAAGAGCTCTTTTAAAGTCCGAATTTTTTTTTTTTTTTTTTTTTTTTTTTGTGGGTGCCATTTTAAGGGAAACAAACACTTGGTCCATGCTAATAGGAATATCATTGTAATGATATAGTATAACATTGTGATGGTACACTAGATGCTATGGGGCTTTAGGCCAGGCAAGATGATGTTGGTACATCCTCTTTTGGTATGATGTTGGTGTACCAACACCACCTCACCTGGCTTTGAAGCCCGAGAACATTTAGAGTATGTTTATTCCCCAGGAAAACTTCAGCTCTTATTTCATTGTGATGGTATTCAGCTAGAAATACTTTACAACCTCAAATTAAGGATTTTCTATATAGCTTACTTTGATCACTGTGACCATCTCTGAAAATGTATAACATCTATAACTAAAATTATTTATAGCTGCTTAAAGTATGAAAATATGCACAACATATATTGTAATTATAAAAATCTGATTTGCTACATTCACATGACTTTCTTTGCTCACTCTTCTACAAACTATTCATAAAGAAGCTTATTCTTCTGTCTACTTTTTGTTAAGAGAAATGAACTTTCAACAAAAACAGTACTGTTTTTGCTTTCACTACACATTTAGTGTTAGTTATAAGAAGGATTCAGTAAGCTAAAGTGATAGTCAAATTTTTATAAAGCGTGTTATGATGTGACGGCTTTGAAATTCAATGCTCTTTGTGTGACCACGAGGGGAAAAAAGCTGAATAATGACTTACCACTTAAAAAAAGTTTTAAGTATTTGAGCATTCAAACAAATAACACAGAATGTCTCAGAAATGGTTAATGCCACAACAATATTTATTTGGCATAAGTTGTGTGCTTTAATGAGTTCTGCGCTTTTTGTGTAGTAAGTTTTTGACCTGTTAAGGTTTACCAAATTATACATGTTCATTCAAATGAAGAGGACTTCACAGGTTATTTGCAGGAAATTTGAGGTATACATTTTATTTGTCATGTGCAAATGTCTTAAACATATATTTTAATCAAAATTATTTTAGCCATTTTTGAGAACATAAAAGTAATGGATGTTTTTCCATGTAAAATGTAGTTTGAGGTGCAGGATCTTGAAAATCTTCGTGTCACATCCTTGGAAGATGCTGAACTTAAATTCCAAGTTTGGTATTTAACTGACTGTTCGTTTTTGAGTTATGCTGTTCACACGCACACAAACACAGACCTTTTTCAAAAAATGTGGTTTTTGGATTCAAGGAGTCTAAAAACATGTATTTCCGGTGTAATCTTGGTATCAAAATTTTAGGTGTAATATAATACTTCCTCTAACTTAAGTAGGAGAGAAAGTAAAATTGCAGAAGTAATGCTTAACCTTTTACTTGAAGGTTCTGCTTTATTTTAATATAATAATATAATTTTCTCCTCCCCTGTCTCTCTCCCACTCTTCGTTTATTACACATTTAAAATGCCATAATACTTTCTATCTTTTGTAAGAAATGCATTGCAATTATAGCTTAAATGTGCAACTGTTTAAAATACAACAGCTGTAGGATTATGTAAGCATAGCTTTCTTCTTCCTTAGCATTATTTTTCTTTTTCTATTTCAAATGTTACGCAATGAAAGTTTTGTTTTCAAATATAACGGTATTGCCACTCTTCGTCTTGTGTATTGGCCCTACTAAATCAATGCCAAACCGCTCCCCTACATGGCCAATAAGGATAGGCTGCAACAAACCCGCTGGCCTCAGATTCCTAGGACATTTCTGGGATTGACACGACGGGCATCCTTTGACGAATTTGCGCACGTCATTTCTTAATCCTACCCAATAGAAATTCTCTGCTAGTTTTCCAAAGGTTTTTGTGAAGCCCAGGTGCTCCAACATGGGGTCATCGTGGTGAGTTTTAAGGAGTTCATTTTTAAGTGCCTTTGGGATGACCACTAAATACAGGTCGTTCGATGATCCTGCATTTTTCCTATAAGGGATGCCCAACTTGAACATGTAACATGATTCCTGACGACGCAACTTTGGTGAAGCGTCCTCAGATTGTTTTAATGTTTGAATTAACCTATGCAACTCCGGGTTTCTGCTCTGTTTTGTCGCCATATCCGTTGGATGCAGGAGGCACATAGGGCCAGACACAGGGAAGCGTGATAAGCAATCGGCGTCCTTTTGCAGTTTACCTGCCTTGTGCTTTATAGTGATGTCATATTCCTGCAACTTTAACGCCGACTGGGCTAATCTGCCTGTTACATCCTTCATTGTTCGGGGATACAATAATGCGTGGTGGGCACTGACAACATGGATGGCATATCCAAATATAAAGGGGCGAAAATGTGTTACTGCGTAAACCAAACCCAGGAGTTCCAACTCTGTGGCGCTATAGCACTGCTCGTACATATTCAATGAGCGGGTCACATAGGAGATGGGTTGCAACATGTTGTCAGCCCCTCTCTGGTTCAAAATTGCTCCTATGCCTATCTTGGAGCTGTCCACATGTATCTCTGCATATGCTCCCGGTTTATAATGAGCTAAAATCGACTTAGAAGTAAGAAATACTTAAGTTGCTCAGATGCTTCTTTCTGCGGCTCCGACCACACAACGGGTTGGTCCTTCCTTGTAAGGATATGCAAGGGGTGTGCAATTTCCACAAAATTAAGGATAAACCGTCTATACAAGCTAAACAGTCCCAACACTTTTCTAACATCTCGCGGACTTAGGGGCTGGTAATTCCCTAATAGGTTTAATTTGTTCGCATCTTGCTCTGTCCCATGATACGAGACCTGAAAGCCGAGCAGTTTAATGTTTGCATGGCAAAGTAGCACTTCGAGGGTTTCAGCTTGGAATTAAAAAGGTTCAATCGCTGAAACACAACTGTTAGGTTACCTACCAATTCTTGGTATGTGGAACCAAATGCAAGTATGTCATCGAGATAAACGATGGCTTTCTTATATTTAAGGTCCCCCTAACAAGTTTATCTGCTATTGAGAAAAGCGCCTAGGGGCATTCACTAGCTCAAAACTGATGGTCTGGAATTGAAACTGCCCGGTTGACGTAACGAAGCAGGACTTGGACGTAGGCACTAAGAAGATCTAAAGTACAAAACTATTTCGCGTTACCTAAGCATCCTAACAAATCATCAATTAGGGGTAACGGAAATGAGGATGTTTCTGCTACAGCATTTAACTTTATATAATCAACATAAAATCGAAAACCACCATCACGACGCTTAACTAGAACAACCGGCGCTGCCCACGGGCTCTGATTATGCCTGCTTGCAACATTTCCTCCACCTGTGTATTGATGACCTTGTGCTGTTTCTGTAATAACCTAAAGGGCCTTTGCTGAATGGGTTTTGTGGTTGTGAGGTCTATGTGGATTTCGTCTACTGAAGCTTTTCCAGCTGCTGTAAGCATGTTGCAAAAGTGTGTGTAAATTTTTTAAACCTTTTTTCTATCAGCGATTGTTGCTGAGCCGATAGGTTTGAAATAATATTGAATGCTAAGCCCTCTATCGTCAGTGTAATTAGGTTCTCTGGGGAGACGTTTGAAGACTGCACTAACGCTACCTCATGCACATGAGCTAGAGTCGTTCCCGCAAATAACGTGTTTACTTCAGCCGTGTTGTTTCTAACCAGTAGTATGACTTCACTCGTTGCAAGGCAAAACATAGGTGGAATTTGAATTGATTTTTTCTGCATTATTGCCTCTGATGGTTCAAGTAATATTTCCTTGGGGCCTGATGCTGTAAACTGTACCTGTACATTTGTAACACTATATGGTGAGAGCCTTGTGTCCAAGGTGCATGTAACCTTGCTGGGGGAGGGTCTTCTAACATGTCAATTACAATTTGTTTTAAGGACGAGTATGGCCGCTCTCCATACGTAATTACAAACAGACTTCCTTCCCCTGACTAGAGAAATTTCCCTGCTCATCAAGTCTAGTACTGCCTTGTGTCTTGTCAGGAAGTCCATCCCCAATAATAGTTGAGGGCCTAAGTGCGAGGCTACAATTAGTTTCTTTACAAATGGAGTTCCCTGAAGGCAAAATTTACACTCTGCATAGTAAGTTGTATCTAGCAGATGGTCGTCCACTGTTCTGAGAATTAACGCTTCTATTAACAGTTCTTTACCTGAGAAAACTAGGGCTTCATTAATAATACTCACGGCACTCCCTGTATCTGTATGTACTGTGATCGGCAGGTTATCCGTTTCTCCTTTCGCCGATAACAGATTTGCCAGAGTAATGGCTGGTGCCTGATCTTGATACTGGCCCCCCCCCCCGAGTTGCATGTTCATGGGGGCTACTGGTCCCTTTTTTTTTAATTATTTACCCTCCGGGAGCAGTTCATGGCTACTTGCCCTGCCTTTCTGCAATTAAAGCAAATCGGGCACCCATTCATGATAAGGTCCCCTCTCGGGGGTCGCCACTCGTTCTCCCAGGCCACGCTGTGAGTTCCAGCCTGGCTATTGCCTTTTTGCATTTTGTGGTTCTTTCCTAATCCTCTTGGGTGGGTTATCCTGTGGGGGAGCATCTATATTTAACCTGCTCAGCTGCTGTTTAAGAGACTGCAGCTGACTGGCCATATCAGCTAATTGCTGATTGGCTTGCTTATTCACGATCGATGTCAATGCCACATCCTTAGGGTTTGGTTATAAATAAACCCTTCTGGCCGCAAGATACCTTGCCATTTCTATGTGTTTTAACAGATCCAGCAGTGCTGCTGTTGATTGTGGGTTGGCTGGCAACACTTGCTCTAACAGCTAGGATTTAAGTCTTCTCATTATATGCCGGATCTGCTTGCCCTCCCGCATTTGGGAGTTTACTTGGTCGCACAGCACAAGCACTTCGTTTACTTAATGCTTGGTAGGCTCTGTTATGTCCTGGACCCACTGGTGTAGTCTATGTTTGAGGACATTGTCCTGCATCACAGGCGTGAAGGCATCTTTCAAAGCTTCCCTTAATTGTGGCCACTTATAATATGGTTGCCTATGGACATACGTGCAGAACCATGTAGCTGCCGCCTCTCGGAAGTAACGGGAAAAATGGTCTTTTATATGGTTCTGTGCAGCCATTAGCTGATGCTACTAGTTCAAAGTTATATAGGAATGTCCTCACATCTTCTCACTGTTTACCGTCAAATTTTCCAGGGTCTATTAAGGGGCATGAGAACAGGGTTGGGCGAGATCGGTTGCCATGCTCGCGAGTTGCTCTGCTGCTGGGATAGTGACTGTTGACTCAATAAAACACAATGTGCGTTTAACCAATGTGGGGGTTAGGGGTACGTCCTGAACTTTAGCTGACATGGAGGGGCTGAAACTTTCCCTGAGCGCAACTGTACATGGGACATGTGATTATATAAATATGAAAGCTCCCCGGACAGGACTTGTATATCTGTAATCGTATTTTGCTGTATTTGAATTGTACTATCAGTGGTTCCACGAAACTCCTCGTATAGCTGTAGTATTTCTTTTGACGTAGGGCTGTTTGGATCTAATTCCTTGAGAAAATCCATGCAAAAATCTTACTCTATAATTGTTAGATAACCCGCTCCTGTTGGTCATGCTTCTACCTTCCAATTCTAATGGGGAGGGTCATTGACCTGCGCTTCTGAGCTATCTTACAACCTTCCTCTATGTGTAAACTTGTGTGGTTATCTTATGATTTAAACACTGAACCTCACTCTGTCAAAACACACACTACATGCTTAAAAAAATTGTTTTTAATACCCTGGCCATACTGCTCTTAGTTGCCTAAAAGCAAAAATTGAAACGGAATGGTCGGAAGTTTTCTTGAGTGTGTGGATGATAGGGTGGGTGGGGGAAAAAGGATCTTTTTTTTACTAAATGTGACGTTATGATGGGGATTCCAAACCAAGCCAGTGCTTTTCTACTTAAGGATGGCTTCCCCAGGGGAAGAGTGCTAAAACTTGCCCCTCCTGGAGATGAATCCATGGGGTTGCTTGCAGAGCCAGCACCTCCAACAATTATGTCACGGGCCAAATAGGACATGGGAGTAAGGGTTTCGAAGGGATTAAGTGTCACTAAATGTCACAGATAACTGGAGGTGTAGCTCAGAGGAGGCAAGGGGTGTGACAGCCCCGACATGTGGCAGAAGACATATGTGTCTCCGACACATGCTACTTCGAACTTAGGGGTTCGTACTCGAACCTATGAATGCAGAGCGCTCACTGACCAAGGAAGGAAACCTGGGATAGGGGAGATCTGTAAGGGTTCCTATACTAATGCAACATAATGTGGGAAGGACACAGGTATGACCAAGGGGGTCCTAAACTATACATAGTACCCAACACTTCTAGAAAAATATAATTTATTATAAGCATAACACAAGGCTGGAAGAGGGGGTTACAAATACAGAAATAAAAGATTACCTTACCTGCAGTTAAGGTTGATGGCGCCTGGTGCTTAGCTGTTCATTATCACATTATAAATTATACTTTGCAACATGTGATCATTCAGGGATCAGAGCGGCATGGGCTCCTGTCACAAGATATCCAAAATCGACCATGAAGCATAGAACATACATACAAAACCTGGCTAGATGCACCAATATGTCATTATTTAGTTGAACATCCTCACTGCAACTCAGCTATTTGGCCGAGCAATGGCTCGAGGTTGAATGCCATCTTTCAGGTCTCGCTACTGCTCATAGTTGGAGGTGTGCCAGTTGCAATCAGGGCACTCATTTACCTGTACATACTGGTTTCAAAATGAGTTCATGTGTTACACCAGTGTTTAACTCAGAGTGGGAAGAAAAATGTATTTTTGTGCTAGAGAATGGAAATGTGCATTGTCTAGTTTGTGAAACAGTAATTAGATACACATCACATCATAGTATAAAATCACATTTTATCACAATACACAGTGAAGAATATAGTGAGGAAAACTATTGGGAGTTGGCTAGAGAAAAAATGTTGGAATATCTCAAAAGTAAAGTAATGAAAAATGTTGAATGTGCCACTGTTGGTGTTCAATGACCATTTGTTTTCATGCAGGTTATGGAATTTCTCATTGCATTGCTAAGCTATCTAAACCTTTCTCAGGTGGTGAATTTGTAAAAGACTTAAATAATGTCTCATAAGACAGTAACTGAACATATTTCAGATCTGGCCGACAGTGTAATAGAGTAACTAGAGTTAAAAATTGCAACTTTTGTGTTTCATTCTCTTGCTCTGTTGAAACAAATGATGTTAAAGATATGGCTCAGTTGGTTATCTACGTAAGGGGAGTACCATAAATGGAATGTTACTGAAGTATTTCTTGATCTTGTTCCTTTGAAGAACTGTACTATAAGTGGAGTTATTCAAAGATTGTATTGTGGCCGATGGTGCACCATAATTGATTGGTCATATAAATGGCTTCATTGGGAAGGTTAAACAATATTTCAGAACAATGTACTGGCAATTTTGCCAATGTATTGTTTTTGCATTGTATTATCCATCAAGAAGCACTTTGTCGTCCTCCATGGTGTAGTGGTTGCCATGCTAGCCGCTAGTTCCTGAGGTCGCAGGTTCAAACCCAGTGGATGGATTTTTTTTGGGTGTAAAAATCCTTAGCTAGCTTCCTTTGGAAGGGAAGTAAAGCTGGTGGTCCCGTGTTGTAGATTTACGCATGTAAAAGAATCTCAAGCCTGATAAAGAGGCCTCTGAGCAAAATTACCTGTCTTTCACATCCAATATAGAATGGGACACTAAGGATCGTAACAGTTAAAGAGCATCCATAAATAAAACTCAGTTTAATTTTAATTTAATCGAGAAGCACTCTGCAGAAGTACCAAGTCTCAACAGTGTTATGTCACTGGCTATGAAAATCATAAACCTTATTAAATCACCACTTCACCTCATGCAATTTTAACAGTTTATAAAAGAAATTGACTTTTAACTATATGGATCTCCCATATAATTGCCAAGTAAGATGCCTGAGCAAGGGTAAAGTGCTTCAGTGCTTCTTTGAGCTATGTATACATATAATAAGCTTTCAAAACACAACTTGGAATTTCTAGAGTTGTCATATAAAGATTGGATTTGCAATTTAACTTTTATTACTGATCTCAGTACATTTAAATGACTCAAATATAAGGTTACAAGGAAAAGACAACATGAGAGTAACCTTGATAGACCGTCTGAATGCTTTCGTACATAAGCTGAAACTGTTCATGTATCAGATTGCCTACAGAGCCTTATATCACTTTTCATGTTTGAATTCTGTTGTAAATTTAGATTGTGATAATATTCTCATTAAATATAAGGAAATTATAGTGGATCTCCTGGGGGGGGGGGTTCGGTGTGAGGTTCCGAGATCTAAACAGAATGGTTGAGGATTGGAAACTATTCAATAATCCTTTCTAGTATAATGTCATTGATGCTCCACATGTGTTACCTGGAACTTATTAGTCTACAGAACAATGCACCTTTGTGGTTCGAATGTTGGGACTGGAACTTCACCATGCACTGAGAGAGAGAGACTACCCAAATAATATTGATTTTTGTCAGTCACTTTGTTGCTCTTTTCGATTCAACATATATTTGTGAACAGTTTTTCACCAGACTAAACTTTTAGAAGAGTAAGATTTGTATCAGCATTATTGTTGACCATTTCATTATTACGTTTATCTGGTTCTAAGGTTGAGCTTGAACTGGATGAAATTGTAAATAACAAGTGATGTCAAGTTTCAGAAGCAAAATTTTGCTCGCAGTGAGATTCTGTAGCAGTGAAATTCTGTATTTAAGTTATTGTTCTGAGAATGTCTCAATCACCACTGCAAACACAGTAAAAAACTAAAACATTGTACTGTCTATTAAAACTTTAGTAAAAGCATTGGATGTACTATAAGTTTGTATACTCAAGATTTAAGTATAATTAGATGCAATAAAAACTTCTTTGTCTTCTCAGACTTTATACAGTTTTCTTTATGCTTAATATTAACTAATTGTATATGAAACAAATTCTGTGCATTCGTCAGTGATTCTTTATATAGTGGAAGGCAGGTGATACACAAGAAGGTGAGTGACAGAGCATATGGCCAGAATGGCTGCGCTCTTGGACTTAGCCAAGTTTCATGGCCCTATTCTAGCACATATTTCTGATGAATATATTTGTCCCATTCTATAGTTTTGATCTCTTCAACATGTCTGTAACTTCTTCCATATTTGGAAATTTTATAAAAATTAAAATTAGTCACATGCCATCTCTCAAAGCTTTTTGTATAGGTAGGAAAGTCCAATCTTGCTGAGATAATGTTGGATGTCTGTTACTTTTCTTTCCTTTTGACATGTTTACTTTTCTTTGCCTGCTCTCTGACACACAACTGCTCACTATGACTGTTGACTGCTACCTCCCAATTGCTTATGAAGATAATGCATTACATTTTTCATTAACATTTGGCTGGAACAAATGTTCTAGGAATAGCTTGTAGCTTGAGAAATATATGTTAAAAAATAACACAAAAGAGGTAAAAGTCGGTATGGGCCAAGTTTGAGAATAGACTGTAGTTTACCACCCCAGTTGAGACACATTTGACCAAAATTGTAAGTATTCCAACAGAAACTATTATAATTCTACTATTATGGGTATATCTCTATATTGCAATGATTGTAAAATTTATTATAAATCAGAAATTGAAATAATTGTATAATTTTTCTTTTAATCAAGACAGCCTTACAAGCTTTTGTCAGTACAAGCCTAAGTCTGGCCATTGGCCTGGGCCATGCTGGATTAGGTAGGGTCAGGTTGGACCAATGCTAGCCAAAGCCCATGTAGACATCTTAAAAGAAGATATGGTATAACCCATAAAGGCATACTCATCACCTCTTTAAACATTGCACTTCACTTTTAAAAATGGCAGAGAGACAGAGAGAGATGCATGTACTCCATAACTAAATGGATAATGAACACCACAAAATTGAAGTTTGGTGTCAATTATCTCAAAATATTACCTTTATTCACAGCTTATCTCTTCTTCTTTTTCTTTTTTAAATCTGTTTGCAAATCATTAAAACTTGAACATGTTCTGTGCCAGAATAGGATAATCAGTGCATGTTTGAAATAAGAAACATATAATTTAAAAAAGATAACTTGAGAAATGCACTCTTTTATTTGCACATGGTTTTATGTTATGAAAATCTAACAGTTGTTTTGCAGGACTACCCTTTTATCTTCTGTGGTTGCTGTTCAACTGAGGTCCTTGGTGCATTTTGACTTAGGAAGGATTTGGAGAATGGTAGGGCAGATTGTGAGGATAATCCTATGAAATGATTGTTCAGGTTTTACGAAGATGCACATCTGAAAGTGTATTTGAGTAAACTGAACACAATGGAAAAATAGACATAAATATTAAATAAAATGAACAATTTTGTTTGAGATAGTATGAATGTTATATTTTTGTCAGAAAATTTTTGTTGTATAAAATACATTTACATTTTACTAATTAAATTATATTTTCTAAAACTTCTTAATTAAATTTGAACATCCTTAAATCAATAACAAACTCACCTGAAGGCTGCTTTTTCTCTGTTTCTTACTATGTAGAGAGCATAGTATAGGCCAAATTGTTCCAGTTTTAAATATAGACAACTGCCACAACGCAAGAGGCATAAAACAATGTGGTATAAGTGGTAAGAGGTTCAATGGATAAGTTTAAAGTAAAATTAATGCTTTAAAATAAAGAGGTTGGAGGTTGTTACACTACATCACTAAAAGGTTCTTACTTTGAACGCGTTTCGGGAGAATGGTTTGCTCCCATTGTTCTCCCGAAACACGTTCAGAGTAAGAACCTTTTAGTGATGTAGTGTAACAACCTCCAACTCTTTTTATTTTAAATTATGACACATCACTGTTACTAGCTTCTCAATCTTCAAAATTAATTAATAAAATTAATGCTCTTGAAATACAAACCTACTACATTATTTCCTTAAGACAAGACTTGTTTTTGTGCAGGTAAAGGCAACCTGCAGGAAACCAAGGACTAGGCTTCCCCATCTTATCCACAGTATGAAAGTTGTTTTACAGCTCTGCATCTGATATTAGAAAATAATATGCACTTTTCTGGAAGGGAGATGGGAGAGGGAGACAGGTGACTTAATATAATTCCTGTTGTGTGTTACATGGAAATTTATGTAACTTGCATGCTTTGTCTTTTTCAGAATCATGCTTTTGCAGCTGATGTTGATGCCTATGAGTATATTCTCAATGATAACCATAAGGAAGTGCTCAAACAAATCTCATACATGGAGACAATTGTTGTAATTCGTGCATTCCAAACATTGTAAGTTCCTTTAATCATGCCTGTTTGGTTAGTTCTGTATTAGTAATAACTAGGGCTCGGATAGTTATGCATTAAAAAACTAAAATATGTATGTAATTATGCGGTTTAAAACAGCGATATATGCATTAACAACCTAGAAAATATGTGCTATTCAAAATCTCACAAAAATGGTGAAATAATAATTTTTAAAAGTCAACATTGTGAGTTCATTTAATATTCGTTATATTGGAAAAGACCAGTTAACTTTATAATCCACCAAAATAATAAATTAATGTAAAACTCACCGAATTTGTGGACTGGAACAGCTGCTGCTGAAGTGAACTTAATTCTTCCCATTGCATTGTATAACAGTAACCATTTTAAGGTTTGAAAACAGAAACGATTCTCTGTTGCTTCTGAGAATTGATTTGTACTGAGAAAAACAACGTTCGGCAACAACAGACATTATAGGTGCATATTTAAACTTTACAATTTCTTCCAGCGTCAATGTTTCTTCAATGTCCAACAATTTGCTCTCCGTTTTACCAGAAATGATATTTGCAATATGTTGGAATGTATGGTACCCTGGATTTTTTTGTAATACATATTCAAATTTTTCAACTACTTTTTTTGTAACTTGACCTGGCGCAGATTTTAGCTTTAGTGAGAGACTTTCTATTAAAGTTAAGTTTGTGACAAGTGGTACATCATTTCGTTCGAGCGCTGTGATGGCTGTAGAAATGCAGTTGAAATGTGACTTAATGTAAATTAATTCCTCCTTTATCCCATCCCTACATATAGCACCCTTCGCTTCAACAATGCTTTCTGCTTCGTTTTCATTTAGTTCTTGAAGTATGTTCTCGATAATGTCAAAATTGTTACAATAATATATGGCAGCCTGTAACCAGGTCCCCCATCTCATAATGATCACTTCAGAAGGAAGTGGAATTCCTGGAGCCAACTGTTTAAAGAAACTGATTCTACTCGGAGATTTAAGGAAAACCTTTTTTATGCTTGATATTAAACTATTAACAGTAGGAAAATTTAAGTGCACAGTTTCACTCAGGCGATGCATTGCATGCGCCAAGCATGTTACATGAATCAGTCTACTATAAAGCAGTTTTAACCCCCCCCCCTGCCTTAACCATATATGGGGCTGTGTCAGATAAAAACAAAACTACATTTTCATACCTAATTCCCTCTGGCCATAATAGCAACATTGCATTATTGTATATTTTTGCAATTGTTGAATGATTTGTTGTTGCTATTTCTTCCACTGTTAGAAGATAAGTCTTTGACAGTCCATTTTCACCGAGTGTACTGACAATTACATTACATATAGATCGTTGACACACATCTGGAGTTTCATCCATGCAAACCCAGATTAGATTATCCTTAATAGAATCATGAATTTCTTGTATTGTTTTTTCATAAAGTAATGGAACATAATGTTTGCGAAGAGTAGACTCATGTGGTATAGCCGGTTTTATATATGTTTCTAAGAATGCACATAATTTAGGATGTTCTAATTTATAGAGTGGAATGTCAGCATAAGCGAAAGCTTCACATAGGTCCTTAGTAAAGGTTGACAACTGGGGGCCTGAAGTTGAACAAGTTGCTTCATTTGGGATACCTGTATTGACATTTAGTACTGACTGTTTAGCACTTTTTTTTAGTGAAAAATTTTTAAAATGTTTTGCTGTTTTTAAATATTGTGTCATTTGGAAATGAGTGTCTGCACTAATATGCCTTTCACACACAACACAAAATATAACTACTCCATTTGTAGTAAGCACACCTTTGTTTTCACGTACAAATATATTTAGTTGAGTAGATACACTCGATTTCACTGGGGGCATTTTATCTGCTATAACTAGAGAACACTGGAGGTTAACGTAATCACTCTACACACACAAACAAAACCAAACTGCATCTGTATTATTGTCCCACTGAATAAGCTTACATCGGCAGTTCTTTGATGTAATACTTGCCGCGTTAACAATCGGAAACTCTTTGAAAATGCGATACCTACCACTCGCCGTTTATTGTCTGAGGCATTATTTTATTTTATTAATTAGTTTTGAAATATTTAATCAATTACATTTTTTAAACATTTTGCTGTGAAAAATCAAAAATATGTATAATTGTAAGGACATTCTCTAAATATTATGCAATTACGAAAAAAATTGAAAATATGCAAAAACATGTACAATAAAATTTACATTTTCAGACTCGGGAAACATTGTTTCATGCACATTTAACATTATTCATATGTTTTAACCAAATAAAAAAAAGTTGTTATTACATAACTATCCTAGCACTAGTAATAACTATATAAGGGCACTTATATAATCTATATGATATGGAGTATATCAACAAAATTTAGAACAACATGCCTACTGATTACATAGTGACATGAAGTATGCCACTAAGTTTTCTTTGCAACTGCTTTAAACTAAAGCACAGTAATTGCATCAGAAGCTTTCAATTCAATTCAAAGGATATAATAACACATGTACTCCTAATCTGCTAAAATAGTATAGACAACAGTTAAGATACTTAAAACTTGCTGCAAGTAAAACTAGAAATATAAACCTTATGAAATTATGTACAAAATTAAGATGAATACATGTATATTTTATTCACCAAAAGAATTACAAGAATTTATAAGCTTCATAAACTAACAAATTACAATCTCACAATACAACTGTACTTTTAAATAATAGCTTGCAAACCAGCAGCAACTTATAATAGCATTACAGATTACATTTACAAAGGCATTAGATCAGTTAAATTGGATTGTCCTGAACTCATTAGTATTGTAGAACATATGGATTAAGAGATGGCATTTGACATTTTCCTTGAACTGATTGAGTTTTAAGAACTTCTGGTTGGTTGATTGTGGAGTGTATAACTTTGTATTACTTGGTTTGAAGATAAACTTCATTGTTTTGGTGATTAAAATGCAAGGTATATGAGTACCTGGTTTAACAGGAATAGTAATCAGAATTCCTGTTAACATAAAAATATAAAGCTTTATGAATGATTGGTACAGTCTCAAAAATGTAAATCCAGAGTAACAGTAATATATATTAATCTCTTTGATTACTGGTTTAGTTGATGAATTTATAGGAACTTCTGTCATGATTTTGACAATATGTTTTGTATGATATCTGTTAATTTATTAGAAGATCCCCAGAAAAACATACCATTTGAAAGTACTCCCACAAAAAAGAGTTATACTATGAATGAGTTTTCCAATCATATAAGAGTATTTCATGAGGTCAGCATCAATTCATACTCCTTAAAATTTCTAGTATGATTGTTTAATTACACTGTCCGACAAGAAAAAGTTAAGCTCCTAGAAGAAATGGTCCAGTATGGATGCGTCATACAAGTGCATACCATCAGTAGTTGGTGTGTATATGATTAGAATTGCAATACTCTGTGACAGTTATCATGCCCACCAGAGTGCATTACTGTTGTCACCATGTGACCCTGTTAGCAGGCCTGATAAGGTATATAAGGGGTGTGACTGGTTAGTATCTGAAGGTTAGTGATTACTGTGAAGAACACAGAGAATAATATATAGAAATTGTATATTTGCAACCATTTCTATATATTATACTTAATCTTTTCACTATGTCTTCCGATTTAAAATTAACACGGAGAATGCTGCGTATTTGTGTTGGACCACATTAGCTGCACCTGACGGAGTTTGAACGAGGTCTCATTGTGGGTCTTCATGTGGCTGGTTGAATTGGGCAATATTCAGGCATGTCAGACATTCAGATGTAACAGTATCCCGATGTTGCACTGAATGGGAATGTGAGGGCAACCACAAGGAAGGATCACCATATTCTGTTCAGGCACATTGTAACCCCTTCAGATCTACTCCTGCCATTCGGGAACAAGTAATGGACTCACTGTAATATCTGTGCCATCCTGCACCATTGGTTGGAGACTAGCAGCAGTCGGACTACGGAATTACTGCCCCATGCAAAAGCTGACATTAACATCACAATTGTAAAAGCCACATTTGGCATGATCCCATGCCTGTGAAGCATGAACTGCTGATGAGTGGCATCACATTGTGTTTGATGATGAATCTCGGTTCTGCATTACCTTGGACAACTGTCGCCTGCGAGTATGTCGGTGACCTAGGGAGAGGTCTCATTCTGCCAGTGTTTTGAAGAGCCACAGCACTGTTACTCCTACTATCATGGTGTAGGGAGCCATTGGATATGAGTGTAGGTCACGACTGGTAGTGATTCAGGGAAGTTTGATGGCACAGTGGTATGTCTCAGAAATCCAGCATTCTCATGTATTATTCTCGACAGTATCCTGGTACCATCTAATTTCCTTCATTCCTTTTAGGCATTTAATTTGTTTGTTTTTTGCTTTTTTTGTTTTGTCAGGTACTGTATTTTCAATATAATAATAATATTTAGGTTAAAGGGGACATGAACTAAAAATTACATATTTATTTTATTTAAAAGGCAGTAAGAGCTCTGATTGTGCATTATAATGGGGAAAACTAGAACTCAATCAAATTTGCTGTTTACAGGTTGTAGCATATTTTAACAGAATTGAGCTCCAAGGAAATAATTTCATTTGGCTACTTCAAGCAGAAATTCCAGTACAGCTGTTAAACTTAGGCTCAGGATTAGACTTAGAACATTAAACAACAAATAGTTAAGTGTACATTGTAGTGATTACATTCCTCTCATATTGTAACTCACTTCTGACAACATATTATTTTTACTGTTGCATTCTTTACTCACAAAGTTAGTCCAATCCAAGAAAAGTACCAGTCTCTCATTTCAGCTGTTGTAAATTTAGTAGGTTTGGCTTTGTGGCGTGAACCCATATTTCATGGTGTGTCAGACTTAATTAGTAACATCCAATATTACATACTGATGCTTCAGAGATGTGTTCATTAACATCATTGACTGTTTGCTAAAGCGATGCTTTACAAATGTTTTCTTCTCGTAGTTTCTCTTATAAACCCAATCTCCAGTTCCCCCAGGAACTCACATCTTGTAAGTAATGGTGATCACTCGGATCCAAGCTGAGTATGATGATACTTCCACTTCCTTTCATCTGACTTGTCTTCTCTCTTAATCTTAGGCCTCCCTTGGTTGCTTCTTCCCCCCACCTTAGTATACCCTCTCTAGTACCATTATCTTATTCCTTACCTTTCTTCTCCATACTTCCCTTCTTTTTATCACAATTAGAATTTATTGTCTTGCTGTTCCTTTTATCAGTATACATTTTTTGAGCTTATTTCATGTTTGTGTGCGGGGAAAAAACAAATTTCTGTTTAATATTGTAGATATATGCCTTGACTTTGCCTTCCTCATCTAGGTTTATGGTTCGATATTATATTAGATTAGCTACTTAGATTTACTAACTCCTGCATCACTAAAATAGGGATTTTTTCTATTTCTGTGATCATGTCCCACGGTTTCTGCGTAGACTCCAAATTGTGCGCTCTTTGGAGGACTCTTGAAGAAGATTGAGTGTGCCCTTCTCACTGTCCCTCCTCGTAATTCCAGATGCAGATCCCATGCAATACATCATGTACATGCCTGTAGTGCTTACCTAGAGTTGTGGCTCCACAGATTACTTCTTGGCTACATGTTAAGGAAATAGATTTGGAGTTGGGACATGTTACCACTGGCTGGAGGTGTAATGTAATCAACCACAAGTTTCCTAAAACCCTATTACCATGTATGGTCATAGGGCATATAATGGAGGGCCAGAGATGGTTATTCCTGTGGTAGGAGCCTAAAGTTGCACTTACTGATGATGCAAGCCTTACACTGAGAATCAGTAGTGATGGTCAGAGGATAACTTCTCTGATGTTTTCTAAGAGTTCAGAGGAGGTCCCTGCACTGGCATAGACTTGGTGTCTTTTTGTTAACTCCCTGATGGCAAGCTGAAGCTGATGGTTCTGGATGTGAGTCTTATGGCTACTCAGTGTACCCTTTTTCACCAGAGAGCAGGGCTCTATGTGCCGTGGCTCCTTGGTCCCACATTGATGACATAACAACAACTTGGATTTGTTTTGTTCCCATGTCTAGCTCCCAACAAGAAGCAATATTTGGATATGCCATTCGATATAGCCACAGTTT
This sequence comes from Deroplatys truncata, assembly GCA_030765065.1. Lineage (NCBI taxonomy): Eukaryota > Metazoa > Arthropoda > Insecta > Mantodea > Mantidae > Deroplatys > Deroplatys truncata. The sequence goes on from CM060990.1 coordinate 490,740,638, forward strand.
TTGACAAACCAAGAAAACCTTGGTTTCTTGTTGTGAGTTGTTCTGAAGAAGGTAAGTCCATGCGTAATGTAAGTGTGTGTCATTTGATATGCTAGTTGGTCAGATAGTAAATCGACAATGTAGTAACCCTTTTCCTCAAAGTGAAGATTGATGCAGATTGATTTGCTGATATTGGCTGAAAATGAATAGTCGGTATTTCTGTCACAGCTACTGTGCACCCAATCTTGAGTTTGTGTAAAGGTGTTGTCATGCATGAGGATTTTGCAAATGAGCCAGATGACATGAAATTATTTTTTGAGCCAGAAGGTGTGGCAGACGTTGATCATGTGAAGTGCAAGTTGGAAGGGCAGTTAGTCCCCACTTCCACCCTCATTTTGGCCTTCAGTAGACCATCTCTACCAGAGTGCATTCCCATTGGTTTTTTCAACCTCTGTGTATACCCATATGTACCCTATCCCATGCAGTGTTTCAAATGTCAGAAGCTTGATCACAGTCCCAGCGATGTAGATCAGAATATCCTGTTTGTATGTTAGTGGTCAGAAGGCTCATGAGCCTATTGCTTGCAGTGCTTTGCATCACTGTTAACTGTGATGGTGTTCATGCCTCCAATACTAAAGACTGTCCCAAGTGGCAAATGGAAAAGAAGATTCAGGCTCTTTGAGTAAACGAAGTTATCTTTCTCAGAAGCCCGCCAACAGTAAAAGCTTTGTCATCCTTTAGCAATTAACCAGAGTTACGTAAAAGTTGTCCAATCTAATCAATCTTCCATCACCTGTCCAGTTAAAGTTTATATATTGCCTGATTTCATCCAGACCTCAAACCTGCTCTTTGTGCTGCCAGACTAGTGAACGTTTAGGGCCTTTTCATGAAGCAGTGGGTGCACAGGCTGACATGTAAGGGAGGGACCAGCTACAGGTAGGTGCAGTTTACATTTCACAAAGTATTTTGTACCATTTGTCCACTGGTAAGGGACCGGTATCAACAGGTATCTGCATACCTGCCTAAGAGGTGAGATGACACCGGGGAATAAATTTGCCATTGTAATTATTACTGCATAAAATGCATCTTATATAAAATATGCATTGTCACCTAAATGACCCAAATTAGTATCTGAGTGAGAAAATAAGTGTGTGTGTTTTGTTTATTTTTTTTTTACGTTCGTTTGTTTTCCATGAGGTTTACTCTTAATATTTTTTCACATGAATTATGCGTATGCTCAATTTTTTCTACCTAGCACTACAAAATTTCTTTGAAAAAATCTGATGTGTTGCATTCACATGACTTTGTCTACTAACTATTCTTACAAATGCTTATTCTGTTGTTTATTTCTTGTTAATTGAGTTAAACTTCCATTACACATTTCATTGTAGGTACAAGAAGAATACTGTAGGCTAAATTGATAGACTTTAAAAAAGTGGATTGCTATGTGATGGCTTTAAAATTCCATGCTCTTTGCATGAGCATGAGAAAAAATGAGTTGCGAATTACCACTTGAAAAAAGTATAACTATTTGAAAATTCAAACCAATATAAAGAATATCTCAGAATTGCTTAATGCCACAAAACATTCTATTTGACAAATTTTGACCTTTAATGAGATCTACATTTTTTGTGCAGTGAGAGTTTGCCTATCTCTTATGGTTTACCAATTATACTAAAGTCGGTCTGGTGCTGACAGTGGTAGGAGAAGGTTGTGCAGAGTGAGAGCTGAATAATTGGTGGAGTGGAGGTGAAAACAGGACCGGCAGAAATGAACCAGCTAATGGAATCTGAGGAAAATTCAAGACAACTCGAGGGGGTTATGAAGAAACAGAGAGGAGAGATGGTAAAACAGATAATGGATTGCAAGAAAAAAATCAAAGATATAGAGAAAAGATTCGAAGCAGGACAGAGAAGAAAGAACTGCGTAATTTTCGGAGTGACAGAAGAGTACAGAAATCTAGAAGAAGTAGTGTACAGGATCATGGAAGAAGGACTAGGTATAAAAACGTTTGGTTGGGAGATAGAGTAGGGGAAGGTGGGCCAGGGTGAGACAGAAAATATTTTTTGTCATTCTGCTTCAAATTTTTACTTTTACCAAACTCTTTATTGGTTACAATATTGTATTAATGTTGCTCTTCAAGTTGACATATCTAACATTTTTGAAGCTATCAAGTTTGTTTAAAAAAACCGCAAGTTATAGTTACATAACAACTGTCTCTCTGTGGCCCAGGACCCTCTAGAAACACGGACCTGACACTGAGTTCGAGATTGAGGAAAATGGCGGCGGTAGCTGGTGGTGTTCCCTGAGGTTTACACTCGCTAACTGCTGTGCTGTGTTTCCGATGCCTGTGATTTATAGTATTTTAGTAACTGCGGCAGTTTGTAATCACATTAGCGAAGCAATAGTGTTTGAAAACCTTTATTTGAGCAATTTGGGAAACGGAAATAATCCCAGTCATGCGCTTTTAGTGCCGTGTGCTTTCCAAGTGTTACTATGTTTACTAATATATTACATGTAGATTATGGCTACATTAAATGTAAAGTATAATTATACATTTTATAATTTATCTACTTGAGAATATAGTTTGTGTCACGGTTACTGTGGGGAAATAAAGAAATTGTTACATTTTGGACGTTATAGTTGTAAATATACTTAACCTAAAACATTAAAACGCCATTACGTTTCCGGATGTAAATCGAACTTTGGTTATAATGAATAGAGGTGCAAATAATTGTGATAAATATTTTAAAATATGCTATATACAGTGTTAATTGGAGTTATAAAATATGTTAGATTATGTATATTTGTGAGATACAATAAAACAATTATGAGTATTTGAGTGTGTATAGTGAGTCCCAGTTATTCTCTTATCCCGGAGTATGCCCATTCATATTTCCAAAATATAAAGATTTAAAAGAAAACAGTTAATATACATAAATCGTAAACACTTTACGCATTCGAAGGATTCGCCTGTATGCATACATCGTTGTTTCCGACTTAGTTATAAGAAGGGATAAATTCCGTTACGGTGGTTCTTTTATAACTGTTCCTAGAAAGTGGTTAAACTGCAGAATGGTGCATTTCTGACAGTTTGTTTTAATTCAGCCATCGTATTTATGCTGTTACGTTGTATGCAATACTGTAGACTGCATGAATGTTGTTTTGCAATGCTCTTTAACGTTATGTATTTCATATATTTCACTTGCAGTGCTGGTTTAAGACTACTTATTTGTTATATTTCAGTCTATCGGAGTGGACTCTGCAAAAACTAGTAAAGGGTGCTATAAGTCGCTAAGTGGTATAGTTTTGAATAATTATTGCAAACTTATAAATGAAAAGCGTTCAGTGGAAACAAAAGTAACCCTAGAGCTTCTAAATTTAATAGCTAATTACTGTAAACAACACCATTCCGTGCCATCCAGTGCATATAATATTGTGTATAATGTGATAAACAGTGTAAATATTGACACGTAATTTTGAGTGAATTTAATCAGTGTCAACCTCAATATCAACAGTTCTGTTTCATTCAAGTATTACAGTGTTTGCAGTTTATAAAAGTATGTCCTTTGTAATTTAAATAAGTAGATGTAGTTTAGAAATGCTCTTAAGTTATAGAATGCAAAACTGTAGAATGCATGAATGTTGTTTGAGGTTACATATTTCATTTAATGTTAAAATGCATTTAGTTTACTTTAAATACAGCGTTTTTGTGCACAGCAGCATATATCTACACAAACGACATGTCACTGCACCACATTAATTGTATTTTACTGTGGAGAAGTCATAACTTGTAGACAAGAACTGATTAAGGCATTTCCCAAATTCCCACCACATAGGCCGCCATTTTGAATGTCAGTGTCAGGTCCGTTATCCAGAGGGTCCTGTGTGGCCCATCAGTGTTCCACAGTGAGACACAAGGTGGTCCACAATGAGACATAATCTATGGGAACATTAAAACCCTATCACAACACAATTACTGAAATTACACCAAAAACTCTATAGAACACTCAGGTCTCCAAAATTTACACAAAAGTTTAGGTATAGTTTCTGCCTTTTTGTTTTGCCATGTGCAGAAGGAGTTGGCAACAGGGATCTTATATTCTTAGTAGAAACTGATGCAATATCTGGAACAGTTGGATAGTAAAACCTGTCTCAGTTTTTCACTTTTCCTAAGAAATTTCACTTCATAATCACCATCCATATCTCTACCTTGCAGCACCTCTCCAACATAGAATTTGGAGTGTTTTCCTGGAAACTCTACCAGGACAAAGTCTCCTTCTTTTTGCTCAGTAATCAGCTTCTCGTATGTTTGGAGACCTGTCTCTTCATCATCTGAACCATTTGAATTAGATTTGTTATCATTGCTGGTAGACTGAGCTCTTTTTGACTTAACTTCTGTTTGCTTGAACAAACTTTTCTTATACTTTGTTTGATTTTTTATGTGAAGCGCAAGTAAGTTTTTCTCTGGAGTGTCTGTTGGAATGAAGGATCTCCCCTTTCTCCTTTTGGAAGTGACTCCATCCTCTCTGCAGCTTTGGCGTAGTCGCAGATGTCGTTAGGGCTAATGTGACTTGGTTTTTTCTCCTTTCCTATCAATTCTCCATCACCAGTCGTCTGTCTTGAGCTATTATCTGGGGCAGGTTCATTGCAGACTTTGTTAGCACCTTCAGCGCTCATTTCTCTTGTCAGTTACAGCACTTAAAAGAAAATCCTGATCAGAAAAGACATGTCTGTCAAATGGAAATATTCCTGCTTTCTGAAATCTTTGCACACACCTGTGAAGTGTTTGAAAAGCTAACCCTTAGCTTTGGCAGCCTTGTGCACTGATATATATACCCTCCTGAACAAGCTTTACAGCTGCCCTCATATCTTCTTCTTTAAACATTCCAATTGTGGTTTTCCTCTCTCTGTTGCTTGTGATGCAGTAATTTGTATCACAAATTACTTAAATGTAAATAATGGTTGTAATATGAATATGCATTTTTATGTGACATTGATTTCAGATGTTTATTAATTGTAATTATTATTGGGAAATAAGTTTATACGGCTTTACTGAAACTGTCAATAATAGAGCAATAATGCAGCGAGGGGGGGTGAGCTGTTTATCATTATTGGAAACAAGGAAGTTACGTAATGTTGGCGCGTTTTCGGTAGAAACTTCTGGAATATTTTCTCCCTAAAAGCAATATGTATTCGTGGTTTTCATTGGATATTAAAATAGACGCTAATGTTGGCGCGTTTTATTAGCCAATAGTAATTCATTTATAATCTTTAGGCGTATCTGGACTAAGGAGTATAAATAAGCCAAGTTAGAGGTAAAGTCAATCAGTCAGTCGCTCAGTTCGCCGAAAGCATTCATACACTACACGTCGTCTTCAGTCAGTCAGTCCTTCAGTTCACCGAAAGCATTCATACATTACACGTCGTATTCAGGGCAGTTCATCAAAATTCTTTGTGCAATACACGTCATCTTAAGTTCGTCAGTTCGTCAAAATATTTGTATGAGATACGTCGGCTATAGATTCACAAGTTACGAAAATCTAAAGTATTATAAAGTTAATTATACACAAAGTTGAAGTACGTGAATTAAAAGTGATCAGTAAGAAGTATTATAACAGTTTCAGTTTGGCGAGTATCCAGATCAATATGTAAAAGTGATAGTGAACGTGTTCGACAATAAAAATTATAAAACAAATTTCTTCATCAGTGTAATTTTTGGATAAAAGATTCCTTTCCGCTTCACAACCTGTATAGAGACACATGTTCGACCCAAGATAAGATAATAGCTAGCCGGAGGACATTTGAAATGAAATCAAACAAAAAAGCTAACACTGATGCAAATTGCTAACACAAGATGGAGCTACGAACCTAACAAAGAATGACGTCACAAGATGGCAACGCGTGAAGTAAACACACATACATAAACATCACAAGCATCAACATTATAAGTAAATACCGCATCACTTGTCATAGCTAAAAGGTAATTAGGAACATGTTTAACACTAAACATTACCCTTTAGTAATTAAATTCAACACAAAATAGAAAGAAATTGACATGCAAGGGGTACAGAGAGACTTGTCTCACTGTAGCCCAACCTGCTGTCTCACATTGTGGCCCACATGTTTCAATAAAAAATTTTCACTTTTAAAAACGAACCCATATTGCACACTGTGTTGGTACTTCTCACATTAATTCCACAATATATAGCCATTTTAAATATTTGTTTATTATAAATATATTTAAATAGATATAAAAAAATTAATAACACAATAAGAAAAATTTGCTTTCTTTGCCTTAAAATCTGAACTTTTACATATTCTGTAAACAGCAAACTTCTTCCAAAGAGTATTAACAGCAAAATGGTCTTCATAGAGTGTGCCAACATTATACATTAAGAAACAAATTTCCCTCGTGTAAGAAACTGATAAAATATAAATGTCTTACTGTGGCCCCTGTCTCACTGTGGCCCACTCTCCCATGTACCGAATTGGAAAAAGAGGAAGAAAGTCTAGACCCATTGTTATAAGAATAACGACAATAGAAAAAAAAATAAAAGGTAAGCTTTAAGGTACACCAGGAGGTTAAAAGGCTTAAAAATCTTTATAGAGCAGGGCTATACGAGAGAGGAACAAATTTTGAAAAAAGAACTAATTGCCAGGATGAAAGAAGCAAGAGCAGCTGGGAAAAAGGCATTTTTGAAAGGTTTAAAATTATTCGTGGAAGGAGAAGAATGGAGTATGAATATACAGAGAAATGAATGAGAAAAAATGTGCGAACATCAGCAGAAGCAATGGCCCAAGACACATACAAGACAAAGAACCGAGAGAATAGCCGAGTCGGTAGTTTGGAGAAAGGAGCAGAAAACAGCTGATCAAATCACAAACTCGACAGACGCGAGAAACAGTCATGAAAGGAGAACAGAAGAAAATAGGGGGGAAGAACCAGCAGCCATGGAGGGGAAGAGGAGCTAACACTGGTAGCAGCGGCGGTGCAAGAAGAGATGCAAAGGAGGAGAAGTGGGGAGAAGCAGAGAGAGCAGATGACTGAAGAAGAAGCAGCAGGTAGGGAGGGGGAGGAAAAGGAGCTAACATTAGTTGCAGGGGCGGGGCGAGAAGAGATCCAATGATGGAGAAGTGAGGAGAAACTGATAGAACAGATGATTAACAGTGCAGCAAGAAATGCGAATGCGGTGGAGGGAGTGATACGAGTGAGAAGTGGGGAAGTAATAAGAGTGAGAACAGTCAGTGAAGCGGAAGAAATTGCAAGAAGGGGGGAGGGTATAAAATAATGGATTTGAGAGAAGGGAGGGTAATGCTACAAGGGGAGGAAAGTGTCGATCCGGTATCCAGGCGTACTAGACTTAGAAAAGCAATGGAGAAATTTATGTATCAGGATAAAACAAAGAACAAATAGGGAAAGGGAATAAATTGGCACACAATAAGAAAATAGGATTAAGATAGGGATGTAAAGTGAGTTCAAAATTATTAACTTATTCATAGATGATATATTAGAAGGAGTAAACATAAGAAATTAGCATTGTCCAGTAATAAGAGATAAGGAGATTCCAGGTTCAGGTTCATTATACGCATACGATTTTATGGTAGGCACCATATCAATAATAGGGTTACAAAAGCAATAACTGAAATTCAAGAATGTGTGAAAAATGGGGAATTAAGGTAAATATAAATAAGTACTAAGTGATAAATGGAGGAAAGAAGAAAAATGGTATCTAACTGGTCAAGAACTGGACGTAGTCAAAGAATATGACTATTTAGGAGTAAGGTTGAGTAATAGCGGGGAAATTAGAGATGAAGTAGGAAAATAGACCAAAAGTATAGAATGGTTACAAAGAAGTAATTGGACTAAATTTGGCTAGATGTAGGAAAATGAAGGAAGGTGAAATCTTAAAGATATGACTGACTCAATAAAAGGTTCTAAGAAACAAAATCTATTAAGGAAGGTAAAGAAAGAAAAAAAAATGATATAGAAAAGTAAGAGAAGCAAGGGCTGCTCAGGGAGCCAAGCAATCTGAGTGGCCCAATAAGAAAATAAGCACCAGACAAATTATACAATAGATGTAGGGGTAAAATGATATACGAATATTCATTGTATGTATTGTAAACCAAACTGTAGAACAAATTGTACAATAAATAAATTCATTCATTCATTCATTCATTCATTCATTCATTCATACTAAAGTCATTCAGAATTGATGATGTTCCCCTCTGCAGTACTTTTGATGTCGTCTCCAATATCTGCTGATGAATCTGCTGCCAGCTGCTACTGTGGTAAGCGATGAGATCTTTCTCTCAGGATATGCATGAGTGGGGTTACGATAGACAACATCAGCTAAATTGATTGAAAAATTTAATGTAAGTTAATATTTAAGCTATTGAATTGATTGTTGACCATTTGAAGATGAATTAAACTGATTCTGAATCTTCACATCAGAAACTGTAATAATTGAATATTATAAGTGCTGACTTCTGAAGTATCAAATTTACAGTTTGAAATAACTGTTTCTATAATAAAAACTAGAAGTATATATTGCTGTGAGTCACTAAAATAATATTTGGCAAAACCCTCTGTGGCTACCACTAAGTATGTGATAACCTGGCATGGTCTTTAGGCACTATGGACTGCTGATCACCGTAAAAGACTGTAAGCTCCTAATGCTTTACACAAAAGAAAGATAAAAGATGCTGATTTGAGAAATACATGCTCTTTTATTAACTAAAGACCTGCCTACTTTGGAATTACCCCACCAAGGTTCTTGCATTATATGTTGCCAAATCTTAAGCTAATTCGCATCTGAAACACAGCTTTTACTCTTTGACTAGCTAAATTCTACAAATTCTTTCTCTTCCTAATTTTCAGAACTTGTTTTCATGCACTTTCACACAATTCTCTTATTTTTCTAAATGTCTTTAAGTTCTAATTGCCTGAACCTTGAGCTAATGGATTTCTTGTTGACTGAGATTGCCAGAACACTTAATTACCTTAGCTACACTGACTTCTACCTAACTGCTTTTCCTAACATGTAATTTGCCTTGTAATGACTTCCTTATTCACTTACAAAATTATAACTCTTCCTTCCTCCATTATGCATTCCTTTAATATATGGAACTAATTTATTGCAATTATTTATCTATCTCCCTATCACCTGTTTATAGAATTATTAATCATACGAGTTAATAATTCCAGTATCAGAATGAAAAGGGCTTCACAGGCTTCCCAGAAAATTCAGAATATATCTTTTATTTGTCTTGCAAATGTCTTGAACATATGATATTTTAATCAAAATCATTAGAGCCAATTTGAGAAATTAAAAGATTGTTCCATGTGAAGTGTAGTTTGGGAGGGGGGTGGATTATTATGAAAATCTTTGTGTCACATCTTTGGAAGATGTTGAACTTAAGTACCAAGTTTGGTATTCAACCACTGTTTCATTTTTGTGACATGCTGTTCACATGTGCAGCATGCAAAATAAAAAAAAAATAAACATGCGCACACACACCTCTGTCTCTCTAAAAAATGCTTGTTTTTATTCAGAGGGTCTTGGAACAAGCATATCCGGTGAAATCTCTGTATCAAAGTTTTGGGTGGAATACAATATTTAAAAGTATTTTACAAGGCAATGTAATATTGAAAGGATTTTCATTTCCTTTTTTTCTCAGTTCTTTGTTTTCCAGCATTATGCTCCATGCAAAAGGCTTCTTATGCAACAGCTTTTATCCAAATAAGTAAAAGATTTTAGAGAGTTTAGTAGAAAGTGCAATAATTAAAAGCTATACTGCATTTTTATGGTCAATTATTTTTTGTTATATTTTGATTTATTCAAATGAAAATTTATCGTTTTAGAAATTTATGTATACAAAGTAAAGTTTAATGTTTTTGTTGAAAGCTGATTCAGAGGATATGAAAACCCAAAATAATTATTGCTTGCGTATGTCTGAGAAATATTGCAGCACAGTTTCCAGCAAATCAAATTTAAACTCTTACATAACGGTTATTTTATACCAAGTGTTACTTAAAATTAATTTCATATTAACTTTGGAACTAATAGGTCTACTTTGTTCAATTATAGTATAGTAGTTTCATTCCAGTTAAGCATATTAACATGTAATTTAATTTTCATAATAGCTTTAAGACTATATAAGTTGATACTCTGGCATATTCTAGCCATCCGAAAATCCATACTATATGATTTTGTTGAATAAGTATAGTGCTTACAGAGTGCCTTGCAGAAAATTAAATTGAGTTTTATTTATGGACGCTCTTTAACTGCAATGGTTCTTAGCGTCCCATTCTATATTGGGCGTGAAAGATGGGAAATTTTGCTCAGAGGCCTCTTTATCAGCCTTGAGGTTCTTTTACATGCTGTAAATCTACGAAACGGTACCACCGGCTTTACTTCCCTTCCGAAGGAAGACATGCTAAGGATTTTTATGCCCTAAAAAATTGATTGCCCTCCGCTGGGTTTGAACCAGTGACCTCGGCAACCAGAGGCTAGCATGGTACCCCTAGACCACAGAGGAGGACGTGCCTTGCAGAATACTGACAAGTGTAAACAATGTTCCTATCTGGATTACAATTCTCGCATGAACAACAGGTAAAACAAACCTGTCATTATCTTCATGAAATGAAAACACTTGTTGAGTGGCTAAAATTCACCTACCATCCTACTTGTGTCTGGCACTCATCCGTTATTATTAATTGCTTCATGAAACACACTAGTAATTTTTCCAATTCCGACAGGCACTGACACTTGTCACTTTGTAAAACAGGCCTTGAGCTCCTCCTTTTTGGATACTCATCTCCGATAATCAAGATTATAATACCTACTTAGCATAAATCAGCTATTGCAGCTACTGTCCACCCAAGTGCCTCAGTCCATGGTTCTACTCTATTTCCAAATCTATTGCCTGCAAGTACCTCAAGAGATAGGGACATGCAGTTGTAAGGTATCAGTCTGCACTACCACCAAAGTTGACCACCAGAAATCTTCCTCCAGCAATTTAGATTCTTTATCAATGGAAGTGGCAAATGGGGGCTCTAGTTTTCAAGAAGTGGAGCACAAACTCAAATGCTAACTTGATAATATGGCTTTCTTCTCTTCGAATCTAAATGGCTACTGTTCCCATATGAAAGAATTGCAACTACTTTTATGCAGATATGCTCCGCTTCTTATCTGTCTTCAGGAAACTTGCATCTAGGAACAACCACCATTGACTCTACATGGTTACACTTACACTACCTATCGCACTGACCTTAATGATAGGATATGTGTCCATGGTGGTGTAGCTATCTTGGTTAAAACCCCTATCTTTTCCAGGAAAGTTAATCTCACTACCACTCTTAGTGTTGAAGTATCATTTCTAAATTGAGTGCCCAATAGACATGCATCACTTGGTTTTGCTGAATACAGGGGACTCCATGAACATTTCTTTCTTGTCTGGTTCTTTCTCTGCTATTCATTTAGTGTTCTGTAGCCCTATTGCACCCTCTTTTGCCTGGAATATGTCCTAAATGAACCTTATGGTGCTACCACTTTTCAGTACAAGTTTGTTTTTTAGCACCGCCTCTCTCTCCACTCCATCATCCAAAGTAGTGCTTTTGGAAGGCTGATTGGACTAAATTTCAGCAGTCTTTTTGTTTGTTTGTTTAATGAACTTTTTCAGAATGTAAATGACATGGCCAATCATTTCACTGTTGCTATGCATTTAGCCGCCAGCTCTTCTATTCTACAGTTCTTGGGAAATACCCAATGTGCATCTAGTGATATACTGCTTTCACAGAATTGGTTTGTGCATGAAAAACTACCCAGCAGAGTCTTAAGTGCCATCCCATATTGGAAAATTTAATACCTTATAAGCAGCTACAATCGTGTGCGAGGAGAACCATACAAGAAAGTAAAGCAGCCTCTTGGAATGCTTGTGCTTCCTCCATTTTGTCCATCATGACTTCCTCAGATGTTTGGTGAAAGGTAATGAAAATTAAGTGTAGTTCTTCTCATTCTTCCATTGGTGGGCTGTTGTATAATGGATCCATTGTATCTGCTCCTGCAGCAGTCTCCAAAATTCTAGCCACTCATTATGAGACCATCTCGGGTTCAAGAAATTATGACCCAACATTTCTTGCGAATAGAACACGAGAAGAACAGATTACCCTTGACGTTTCCTCATGTTCTGATGAGGGCAATAATGGAAATTTACTTCACCAGAGCTTCATTAGCACTAAGTTCCTCAAGAGAGACTGCCCCTAGACCTGATTGCATTCTCAATGCCATGCTCCAACACTATCCATTTATTTTTTCTTCTGAGGCTTTACAGTAAAATTTGGACTGAATATTCAGTTCTCACTTTGTGGCATGAGGCCTTTATAGTTCCTATTCCAAAAGATGAGAAGAGTCAGTTTATACCTTAAAATTATCCACCCATTTAACTAACGAGCTATTTATGTAAGCTTTTTGAGTGGATGGTTAATTGTCACTTCTTGTGGGTCCTTGAACAACCAAAACTGTTGACCGATATTCAGTGTAAGTTAAGAGTGCCACATTTGACATCACATCACCTCGTTTCTCTGGCCACTGCCATATTCCACTCATTTGTGCTGCATTGGAACTTAGTAGCTGTTTTCTTTAATATTGAAAAACTTTCAACACAACCTAAAGGCATAGTATCCTTCACACATTACACTTGTAGAATTTCAGGGGATCACTTCCCTTGTTTATTAAAGACTTTCTGTTTGAATGCTACTTTAGAATTAAACTCGGAGCTACACTCTCAAGAAGACATGAAAATGTGGTACTCCAGATTTCAGTATCAAGTGCCATATTATTTTTTATTACAATTGACAGTATTGTTGGAAATGTTGGTGTACCAGTCTATGCGTGCCTCTACATAGATGATTTTGCCATTTACTGCTCCACCAGTATTAATCTCATTGGGCAGCAGCTACAGCTGGTTTGAATAGGCTTTTTGATTGGAGTGGTCAAAACAGCTTCAAGTTTTCTACGTTTCAGACTGTATGTGTTCATTATTTCAGGAAGCATACCATACATGCAAATCCATCTTTGTTTCTAGAGGGTAAATTGCTATCTATTGTTTCTTATAAAAACTTTGTTGGTCTCTTCTTCCATTGGTTGCTTACATTGAAACCTCATATCTTATACTTATGCAGGCAGTGTACCTTGCCACTAAATCTAATTCGTCTTTTTAAATGGGACACATTGGGGAGCCAGCAGACAGTCTCTTCTTTGCCTGTATCACTCCCTTGGTCATTCCATTTTGGACTATGAGTGTCGCCTATGGTCCTGCAGCATGCACAATGCTCAAGGCTCTCTTCACCATGCTGGTATTCACTTGCCTACTGGTGTTTACTGCACTAGTCATATAGAACGTTACTTGCGGAGGCCAGTGAACCTTCTATTTCTCTAAGATGAGACACTAATGGCAAGTTATGCAACTAAGCTTAGTGTTTAGGTTTACTATCCTACACAACCTATGCTTAAACTGTATTCCTCTTCATACAAAAATCCTTCTTCCCTCCCTCGCCTTTAAGTGTTTGTTTTTGTTCTCTGTTGAGCAGTCTCAATGTGGCCGTGCCGCAGGTAATACCTTTGGTCTGCTGCGTATTTTGCTCTGGAAACATCTCTGCCCAGTCATAGCCTCCAGCTAGGCGATTTAGATAACCATGATATCTCTCCTGTCATTTACAGGCTCTCCTTTGAACAGGTTAAATCATCTTATTCTTAGTATCATTTTATGTATACAGATGGTTCAGCTAGTGAAACTTCAGTGAGTTGTTTGTTTAGAAGGACCTACATCATGTGCTCCTATAAGCTTCATTCTTTTAACAGTGTCTTTACAATCAAACTGACCATGATTTACCAGACTCTGAAATGAATACAGGCGTTTCCTGACACTCAATATGTTATTTGCAGCGACAGCTATATCCGCTTTGTACACTACACATGCAATTTTACAATTTGTGCAGCTTCTAATAAACTTGCTGTTATAGTACCATTATGTAATTCTACTGTGTTTGGGTGCCAGTTCATGTGGGCATATTAGAAAATAAAGCAGCCGATAGAGTGTAAAGCAAGCATTAGGGAAAGGTCACATTAATGGTTCTTAGGTGTCAGGATACTCAGCATTATCTTAAATGTAAACTGTACACCCAATGGCAGTCAGAATGGGTCACAAAGTCCTTTAAATTAACTGAAATCAAGAATACTGTACATTCTTGGAAAACGTACATCTATCAGATACGTTACGACAAAGTCTTTCTCTGTCAATTCAAATTGGGCTTTGTCATCTGACCCATTGACATCTCTTACAATGTAAAGAACAACCGCTGTGTTCTCTTTGTGTGCTCCCAATAACTGTTAGACACTGTGCTGGACTGCCCCAATTTTGATGACAGTCACAGCAAACACAAGATAGATAACTGCTTGAATATAACTTTATCAGATAGGCAGGATGCAATTGCCAGTCTACTTTTATTTCTACATGAAAGTGCATTATTTGATTTGATATAATTTGCCATTACTATGAGTATTTTTATCTTGTCTTATCTTAATTTTACGTCCTTACAGTTTTACACCCTCTGTTTTAGTGAAACCTCTAAATGGGTTTCCTGTTCCCCTCTCTTCATGAGGAAGTTTTAAATTTGATCCTTGTGCTTTTAATTCCATTTCATTGGCAGGCACTAATGACTGTACCATCGCAGCTGATGCACATAAAACTCTTACTTTACTTACCTACCAATCTCCAGGTGATTCAGAAAATTCCAATGAACCGCCCATGACTTCTTTGCCTTGGTTGAGGTTGTGGTCAAGAGCTGCTATCATTAACCTTAAATACATACCTTCAAATGAACATATCTAAAACATTTGCTATATATGATAACATTTAAGACTTTCTGTGTGAGAAATGATTGAGATGCTTAATGTAAATTTAAAATCTGGTATTTATAATAATGTTATATAGCTCATGGTCTTTGGAGTGCTTACTGAGCCAATTAGTGGTTATAATTTTTTCAGTACTTAGCACAATGTCAGTACATAAATGGAATTTCACATTACCTTCCTAGTTCTGGAAGTTAATGTGATTCAAAACTGAGGTAAATTTCTCTTTTAGCAGTTCACTGTCATTCTCGCATATAGACAATGTCCACCATAAATGATTATAATTGCATTGTTTCCATTCATAAGGATGGTGGATTTTGGCAAATTGTTAATCTTTTTCAGCAGATTTAGCACTGTGCCAAACATCAAATTCATGGTGTATGTGTGAAAATTTGTTTTTCATTAAAGCTCTAATGCTAGTGTGTCTGTTAGGAACAATTTAATAGGAATTTCTCATTAATAGTCCTTAATATTTTTTCACAAGCAGCTCTTCCAATGTCATGATTTACAGTTTCTCTTTGTAGAATTACAAAGTCTTAATATTTTATTCATTGCTAATTTCATGATGGAAAATGTCACATACTTTACAGGAGAACCAAGAAGTTGTACTGTACATCTATGCATAAATGTAAATTTAAATTGCCCAGAGCCTCCACATGGCTTCTTTTACTTTTAACCACGTTTTATGAACAGAAAGGAGCGTAAATTTCTTTACAAGACTATAGACATACATTTCAGAAAAAAATAATTGTTGAATTGCATTAGAGAATGATGATAAATAACTAAATGCCAATCCGCTATGGTACATTCCTTAGGCTATGCACACATTACTTTTCAAACTTCCACTTCCGCTTCCAGAAGACCAATTGTGTATATATATATATTGTCGTAACCTCTGTACATATTCTAGCTCAATGGGGGGTAGAGCAATAGGTACCGTGAACAGGATCGAACATTCTATCACAAATTACATGAGGTCCAACGGGGCGAGCTCAACAAAATTCTAAAAAACACCTAAAGATTGCTAAAAATATTCCTAAATCATTATGTGGGATAAAGGAAGGATCTATCTACTACAGAAATTCACATTAGGATTACTTGGATGGCAAATGTATTTTACAATAAAAAGGAATTACAATACCTCCTTGCCTGTCAGTGGGGACGCCATGCTGTACTCACGAACAAGCTGCACACACACTCCTTGTTGCAAGCAGAACCTCGACTCGACTGACTAACCCATGCTATCTTGGCATCAGGCACGCTACACTAGGAACCGGTTTCTATCCCCACTACTATTGCAACATATTCGATCTGGGCCGCCAGGTCACATACGCAATAATGCCAATTATATTACAAATGTCACATCTCCCCTTGGCTACCCAGATCGACATCCCCGTTGAAACAAGAAGGATTTTTTTTGTGTTGACATAGAATTACAGAGGAAGAAAAATATGACATACTTTACAAAATTAGATTAAAGCAAACAATATCTGGGCATTCAGAAAGTTAGGATGGAGCAGAAATGTCTCTCAATGAAGAAGTTACAAATATATTGTGAACATGTGAAGCTAATTCAAACATTATGGAGTCTTGAGTGTCACCGACGATTTAGTTCAAGATGTATTGCCTAGTTACGAGTACCCCGCACATGTACACTACACCGTACTGCCATGGTTACATATGCACTACACTGCACCAAGTCTTGGCGTAACTGTTTGTGGGTGTCATTTCCACATCACCCACAAAGACGAAATTTCAGCTGCAGTGTCTTTCCTGTTTTGCAAGTCGCTGAAGATGTGGGGAGCAATCACTGACTTGGACTGTCCCTCGAGATAGTGGCTCCTTATGCCACTGCAGTGTAGTGGACGAAAAACAGCTCTCCTTTGGTGTATCTGCAACCTCTGATGTGTCTGTAGAGCGGGGTTACTCCTCTGGACACTCGAGCTCCGGAACCAGCAAAATCACTATAACATGAATCACAAATGAATAGAACTTGTGCTCCCAGAAGATCATCATACATAAAAGAAGCAAGTAGTATGTCATTTACACTAATGTGAACAGAAAATGCCACAAAGTTGGCCAAAGTTTACAAACAGTCAATTTTAGTGTTTAGCAAAGAGAAAAAAAAAATGACTACATTGACATAAAAACTGAATTTTTCAAGGGGTTACCATCCAAAATTTGACAAGAACTGCTTTAGAATCCAAGTAAGGAGACATGAAAGGGCCAGAATACATAAATATTATATCAATTACATCCATTGTTTACACAAAATAACACAACACAAATATAGTAAATTATTTGGGATCCCAATATTTTATTTAACCATCTGGTACAACTAATAAAGAAAATGAATAAGTGCACTTATAATACATTCATACATGACAATGAAATGAAATCATTCATACTGACCATGGCCCAAATAATACACAACACTCACTTGAATAACTACCCAAAACTACTGTGAGCATTGCTACATACTTCAAAAATAAACCCACATTACATGCGTCTAACTACACCTCATTACATACTTCATGCTTTACTGTCAATAACATAAATTCTCCTCCACATTACTATCTTATCCACCTCATTATGATGATGATCATCATCATCATCTTAGTTCTCATCGTCATACTCGGTAATTACTGAGAAAATAAATATCTTCGCTGACATGTCTCATTCAACCACTGCAAAATCAAAAATACCTGACATAGGCATAAACTAAAGAAATCACATTAACATTTCAGGAATGACACAAATAACATAGCATTATACTGTTGCATCCACATCTACCGAATCAAAATTAAGCTGGAAAATAGATGGTATTAAAACTCGTTATATAAGATGGTACTAAACTTGTTGCATAAACACAAAAAAAAAATTTATTCTCATTGCATTCACTTCATTGCATTTACTCTCTTGTGTGAATACATCACACACGCTATACTGGGCATGTTGCAGCAACTCCAATAAGCAAAAATCTCTCAACACATCGAATTTCCAGGTACATGTTAGTCCTCCTGAAAACTCAAACATTCACACTTCAACCATCGGGGTTACTCTTTGGCACTTCCACCGAGGCAAATCTTCCATATACTACTCACATAACCTCACAAACACACACACACGCACAATTCATGCAACAATTTTCTTCAAAGAAAAAGATCACAGCATCATAATGAAACCCAAAATCAAACCAAATGAATGCAACAGAACAAAGCACATCATTACCAAAACAATACTGTCACATAACATTCCTGAAAATCAAACAAAATTAAGCACACAGTACACATCAAACACATACACTGCAGCATAACATGACAAACCAAATAATTTCCAATGCCCAAAACAGAATTCAAAATGTTGGTTACACAAAATGGTGATAAACTTTCAATTTAGCAGAGACATACATAGCACACATTATTCCTGAAAAGCAAAGGTTAATTAAGCATTAGTCAGTGAAACAAAAATACAAATTTAGCGTACCTGTGTGATTTGTGAAACTTTTTCAATTGTTCAAACTTTGGCACACACAGTGTTCACATACTTACAGGTTTGTTTGTTTTTTTTTCTTTTTACCACAAAATGGTGCAACTTTCCAAAATCTGGTAACACACATATAGCTGATCCAACAACATCCAAGTCCTACTGGTCCATATTGGAGGCACATTAAACCTATTTAGATGAAGATGCTGGTGGTAGCTGAAACTTTTACTTAAATTAGTCATTTTGAAATACTTTCCCCCCAAAAAATTCATTGCGTAACTAGATAAACCAAACATGGCAACGGTGAAGCAAAATTATTATTAGTACTACCACTATGCGTACCACGATGAGCATACGATGCACAACTATGAATTTTTAATATATATGCTCTTCTTGAATTTTTTGTTTTATTATTTTAAACAGATGCGCCTCACTTTTTATACACACGCAACTTTAAACACGTGAATTTTAAAATATTTGCTTCACGTTCTAGTCAATAAATTAGAAGATCACGCAATCAATAACGCAATGTTAGGAACACCAGCTAGCACATGCAACTATATTATCAAAGTTCCAAAATATCAGTACATTTTCCAGAATTCACAAAAATAAGTAATTTAGAATGGACAGTACAAACAATTTATCACAGAAACAGAATTTAGCAGAAGTGAAGCCATGGTAAGGGGAAAAATGGAGCCAAAAGTTTTACCGACGTGCCACCGACAGACAATGCATAAATTTTAAAATTGAGCTGGAAATTGAGATACAGACATGGGACTTTTAAGAAACTACTTCAAGATGAATTTAGAATATAAGGCCACAAATTATGAAACAAAACCCTTACCATTAAGCCAACAAAAAAAATTTACATGTTCTAACGAACACGTGGAGGACCAAACACGCTACACTTCAGGAAAAAAAAAATTTGCTACCAAATATTACATTCTCGGCGACCCACGCCAGTTATCCGGTGCCTCGTACCAATTACCCGGCACCACACCAATTGTTGTAACCTCTGTACATATTCTAGCTCAATGGGGGGTAGAGCAATAGGTACCGTGAACAGGATCGAACATTCTATCACAAATTACACAAGGTCCGACGGGGCGAGCTCAACAAAATTCTAAAAAAAACCCTAAAGATCGCTAAAAATATTCCTAAATCTGTGGGATAAAGGAAGGATCTATGTACTATCTATGTACTACAGAAATTCACATTAGAATTACTTGGATGGCAAATGTATTTTACAATAAAAAGGAATTACAATACCTCCTTGCCTGTCAGTGGGGACGCCATGCTGTATGTATGAACAAGCTGCACACACACTCCTTGTTGCAAGCAGAACCTCGACTCGACTGACCTATCTTGGCGTCAGGCACGCTACACTAGGAACTGGTTTCTATCCCCACTACTATTGCAACATATCCGATCTGGGCCGCCAGGTCACATACGCAATAATGCCAATTATATTACAAATGTCACAATATATACTATGTGATCAAAAGTATCCGGACACCTGACTGAAAATGACATACAAGTTTGTGGTGCCCTCCATCAGTAATGCTGGAAGTCAATATGGTGTTGGCCCACCCTTAGCCTTGATGACAGTGTTCACTCTCACAGGCATACTTTCAATCAGGTGTTGGAAGGTTTCTTGGGGAATGGCAACCCATTCTTCATGGAGTGCGGAACTGAGGAGAGGTATCGATGTAGGCCGGTGTGGCCTGGCATGAAGTCAGCATTCCAAAACATCCCAAAGGTGTTCTATAGGATTCAAGTCAGGACTCTGTGCAGGCCAGTCCATTACAGGGATGTTATTGTCGTGTAACCACTCCGCCACAGCCCGTGCAGTATGAACAGGTGCTCGATCATGTTGAAATATGCAATCGCCATCTTCGAATTCTCTTCAACAGTGGGAAGCAAGAAGGTGCTTAAATTATCAATGTAGGTCTGCGCTGTGATCGTGCCACACAAAACAACAAGGGGTTAAAGCCCCCTCCAGGAAAAACACGACCACACCATAACACCACCACCTCCGAATTTCACTTTTGGCACTATACACGCTGGCAGATGATGTTCACCAGGAATTTGCCATACCTACACCCTGCCATCGGATCGCCACATTGTGTACCGTGATTTGTCACTCCACACAACATTTTGCCACTGTTCAATCGTGTAATGTTGATGCTCCTTACACCAAGCGAGGCGTCATTTGGCATTTTCCTGCATGATGTGTGGCTTATGAGAAGCCGCTTGACCATAGAATCCAAGGTTTCTCACCTCTTGCCTAACTGTCATAGTACTTGGAGTGGATCTTGATGCAGTTTGGAATTCCTGTGTGATGGTCTGGATAGATGTCTTCCTATTACTCTTTACGACCCTCTTCAAATGTCGGTCAACAGTCAGTCTGTACGCTTTTGTGCTGTACATGTCCCTTCACGTTTCTACTTCACTATCATATCAGAAACAGTGGACCTAGGGATGTTTAGGAGTGTGGAAATCTCGCGTACAGACTTGTGACACACGTGACACCCAATCACACAACCCCGTTCGAAGTCCGTGAGTTCCACAGAGCGTTCCATTCTGCTGTTTCACGATGTCTAATGGCTACTGAGGTCGCAGATAATGAGTACCAGGCAGTAGGTGGCAG
The DNA here is from genome assembly GCA_030765065.1 of Deroplatys truncata. Taxonomy (NCBI): domain Eukaryota; kingdom Metazoa; phylum Arthropoda; class Insecta; order Mantodea; family Mantidae; genus Deroplatys; species Deroplatys truncata. The sequence goes on from CM060990.1 coordinate 490,761,668, forward strand.
CACAATGCACCTAAGATGAAAAACGTATGTTTGTGATGTTTGTAGGGGTGTCCGGATACTTTTGATCACATAGTGTGTATATATATGTTCACCAGAAATATATGTTTTAGGCCTCCAGAACCAAAAAAAAAAATTTTTAGAAAAAGGTGTATGCGTGCATGTGTGTGAGAACACAATAACTGAATACCAGTGAGTGTTATCTTGTAACATAAGTCCTTTGTGTTAGATTTACTTTACTTGCATCAACTCCACATGCATACATTCAAAGTCCACTTGCATACTTTCAGAAACTAGTGCACCTTTTCTTTCTTGTTCAGAATCAGTTATTTAATCATGAAATAATTCCAGTACTTCTTTCGTTTTAAGGAAATTAAGACTTGCTTTCTTTGGAGAAGGATTTTCTACACATCCTCCTAAGAACTGAAGGTACTATATTGTCTTTTAGTCTAGGGCTCCTGAATGTTTCATCCTTCATTATTTTGCTTTTCAAAATATCCAATTCATTAAAATCAACTTCTTTGAAATACACTTCACAAACTCTAGATTTTTGGTTAGGACATAGTTTTTGCATTTCATGCAAGCAACATATCTATGTACACAAGAACTATTTGAACAACTGTAAGCACTGCATGTAGGCAGCTTCACTTATGCTACACAATAAACAATATAAGGCAGAATTGGGGAAAAGTAACGCACTGTATTCCTTTCCCCTCCAGCATAGATTAATCCCTTCCACTGCTAGATAACAGCATACTAGCCTTCTGCATGCCTATACCCATTTCCTTCTGCAGTTAGGTCACTCTTTCACAACAAGTTTAAGGCAATGTGTATCAGTGGCGGAATAATGTCCCACAGCAAAGTAAAGAGGTACTGTATAAAGATGAATGGGAATATAAATACTTTTGTGTTCCTCAAAATAATAAAGCATTGTGTGTGTTGTGCTGAAAGGACTTGTACTGTTTCTTGTCAGTGTGTCTAGGCATTTTAAAGCACTCCATGAACAAGACTGTAGCAAGAAGGCTTTGACAGGTAATTATTTAAATTTGTATTTTTATACCTTTGCAACATTGTTATAATAGTAATCCTTATATTACGGCAAGGTGACAGGTTTTGTAGTAGTTTGATTAAACACTAATTTACTTCTTATTCGTTTTGTATAGTGCCATCCCACAAATTAAAATTGGAGCAATTAAAAAATGTGTTAAAAACAGAGAAGAAGCAGATTAAATTATATTAGATGTTTGACAGGGAGATGATGATGATAATCATCATCTTTATTGCCCATAGATTTGTGTTATAAAAATATCAAGCATAGTCATTTCTATTACAATTTTACAATTCATTCATGGAATACATACAGTTTTTAATTAAGTATTTTAAGTTCCTTCTTAAATCTAGGTTCATTTTGAAGTTTTATATTAGTTGGCAATTTGTTGAAAAAAATAGTTCCCATAATGTATACATCTTTTTCAGTAGATACTTTACTAAATCCAGTTCTGTAATAATCTACCTTATTTCTAATGTTATAGTTATGTACATTATTGTTTGTTGTTAGATTTCTTTCCCTTATAAATAGTGTTGCCTTATATGCATGTAGCGAATAGAGCGTAAGTGCATTATTGTTTATAAATACATTTCTACATGATTCTGTGGTAAACATATTATTTATAATCCTAATACACTTCTTTTGAAGAATGAATAATCTATCCATATATACCTTTGCTGCTGCTCCCCATATCTCTATACCATATAATAAATTTGTATAAACTGTACCATAATATAACAACCAAAGAATATACTTATTTGAAATTACTTTAAAACACCTTAAGAGATACATTGATTTACTAATTTTATTGCATACATAATTAATATGTTCTGCCCAGGTGAACTTTTCATCCACTATTATGCCTAAAAATTTGTTGTCTCACTAGTTATTTGTTCATCATTTACAATTAAACTAATTTCTGATGCTATTTCTCTAGAACATAATTCCAATAACATATAATTTGTCTTTTTTATGTTACAGAGAAGATGGTTTGATTCAAAATATTTTAATAGGTTTCTTAAAGTAATCAACATATTTGTTTTTAGTGAATTATAATCTGCACTCCAGCAGTTTAAAGTTGTATCATCAGCGAAGGAAAAAAGACTAGAATTTTTAGTCATGGTAACATCATTTACATAAAGAATAAACAAGAGAGGGCCCATGACTGTACCTTCTGGGACTCCATATTCAATTATGTAATAATCTGACTGTGTTATATTTATTGATTTTTCTGTCTTATATGGAATTTGCACTGCTTGTTTCCTTCCTGTTAAATATGATGAAATTAGTTTCTTAGCTATTCCCCATACCCATATTGTTCTAATTTATTTATTAATAAATCAGACTTTACTGAATCAAAGGCTTTTGTTAAATCAAGAAAGATAATGCCAATTTTCTCACCCTTTTCTACTTTACCAAAAACTTCATGTATGAAGTCAGTGATCACTGTTATAGTTGAAAGACCTCTCCTAAAACCATGTTGAAAATCACAATTACATTTAAATTTAGGAAATGCACCATTCGGTTTAAAATAATTTTTTCAAACAATTTAGCTAATTTAGATGTTACGGTTATAGGACGATAATTATTTATATTTGTCTGATCACCTTGTTTATGTACTGGTTCTAATAATCCTATCTTCAGCAATTCGGGAAAAGTTCCTGCCTGAACAGAAAAATTTATGAGGTGTTCAAGAGATTTTACCAACTACTCTTTACAATGTTTTAATATCTGTGCTTATTTCATCCCAACCACATGAGTTTTTCTTTGTTAAGTGATTAATTAATTCAGTTACTTCTTACTTGTAAGGGCAATAAATAATGAACTAGCACTATTTCTATCAGTACCACTTGGGACTGAAACTTCAACTTTTTTTTTTTTTCCGGCATCTAGAAAAAAACCTGTTTGCAAAGTTACATATATCATGGGGATTTTTTGTCAGTTTGCCCTGAACATGTGCCATATTTTCACATTTCTTTTTTGTTTTCTTAGTATTATTTATAAAGTCCCATGCTGTTTTATTTGCATTTCCAGTTTTTTGCAACCTGTCAAATTGAAAGGAGAATATATATTCATGCAGCTGTTTGGATTATTGCTTTTTATCTTCATTATATTTTATTTTAAAATGTATATAACCTGAACCTTTATATAATTCATAGAAATTCTTCATTTTTTCTTGTTTTAGAATATAAGTAGGGAGTGAAGGTTTAATAAGTTTTTTACTTTTCTGGATTTTGTTAATCATAGGACAGGCAGAATCAAAATGTTTCCTATATATACCATAAAATTCTTCCCATTTTTTTATTCACATTCTCTACGTTATAGATACTTCACAATTTTCCTCAGCCAACAATAAAAGTAAATTATTTAAACTTTTTTCATTAATTACTCTCTATCTTTTCTTGAGGTTAGAATAGATGAACAGGAGGGACATACCCCTAACTGCCCGCACTGAAACCTTAGGTTTATTGTATGGCTTTCCCCTTGTTTTTCCAATCATCACCTCCCTAAACTCTAATAAGTCTCAGGAGTCAATTAATTAAGTTTTTATTGGATACTATCTCATTTGGATCAAAAGTTCCAAATTGATTGTATTATTCACTTCCAGTGCTGCGCACTGGAATAATAAGTGTAAGGTCATTTCCTCCTCTACACCACACATCCTACATCTTGGGTCTTCTGAAAGCCCCATTATCTATTAGTGCTTTTTTTAAAATTCCTATGACCAGTCATCAAACCCACTATGAGAAGACATGGTTGTTGTATCATTAACTTTCCATGTCTGTTCCAGGATATGTTTCCAGTATTCTGTCTTTGAATCCAGTCTAATAGATTTGTCCTTGCCATTAATTTGGCAATACCCAAGACTGGTTCTGGTCCTATAAATGGGACCTGTACTCCCATTTTAGCCTGCCTGTCTGCATTTTCATTTCCAGTTACCCCAGGGTGGCCAGGAACCCATGCTAGAGTAAGTCTATTGAATTCCCCTGGCCTTTCTAGGGCTTCTTGGCATTCCCTAATGACTTTTGATCTCGTGAAGGGTGCCATTAATGCCCACAGTACCACCTGGTTGTCTGAGTACATTCAGAAGCTACAACTCTTGTAGCACCTGTTGTCACTCTCCGCCACACAAGCACTGATAGCATATCATTCTGCCTGGAATACTGTGATCAAAGCTCCCATGGAGCACCACTTCTCCAGCTTGCGCTGTCTTCCATATATATTAGCTCCTGTTCCATATTTTGTTTTCGATCCATCAGTGAACCTCACAATGTCCCCTGATCAGTGTTGATGATTAGCCTACCAATGCTCTCTACCTTCAATAATCACATTAAAGGACTTACTAAAGCAGAGAGATGGCTTGATAAAGTCTCCGGGCATTTCTGCAACTGGATTTATCCCCACGTCATCTAATATTATGGTGTGATGCCAGATATCCTGTAGGTTTCCAGTCCCCCAGTCTTTAATCTATACACTCCAGCCATTGCCTCCATTTTCACCCACAGGTGCAACAGAGGCAAGCTAAGCACAGTTTCCATTCCGGTTGTAGGATGCTGTCAATTCCACCAGTTAGGGCTAGACAGGCTAATCTCTAAACCTTCCCCAGTTCTGTGACAGCCCCTACCTGCTCAGTCTTTTGCCACCAGTCGAGTGACCCATAGCTAACTATGGGCCTCACTATGGTAGTATAAATCCAGTGGATGCACCTGGGACTTACCCCAGCTTTTACCACAGGCTCTTTTGGTACTCATTAGTGCCATTTTAGCTTTGGTGCATGTTGCTTTAAGGTAAGGATTCCAAGTGAGTCCAGAAGCTAGTTGTAAAATATTTATTATTATAATTAATTTCAATTAATTATATTTTAGAGACCACGCCTGGTCTATTACCTTTTTTTTTTTTTTTTTTTTTTTTTTTAAAATATAGTCAACTGAAAAATTCAATGCCATAGCCGGTATTATTAATCCTAGATACCTCACTTGACCTTTCACCGGCAACATTTCACCAAATAATTTAAGCTCCTAGTATGTTTCTGGGATGTACTTCTTTGTAAATGGTACCACCAGTCTTCTTGGGATTGACTCCAAGATCCTGTTTTTGGCACCATCTCTGTATAATATTTAAAGCATGTTGTGCCAGTATTTTAATGGTGTTTTCATATTTGTCAAGGACCAGGATGACCAAGTCACCTGCATAATCTTGACAATATAACCACTACTATTTAACTCCTAAATGAGGTCATTAACTACAAGGTTCCACAATAACGGGGACAACATTCCCCCCTGTGGACAGCCTCTTATAGCTTTGTCTACCATACTTTCATCTAAGATGGTAGCCAAATTCTGTGGCTTTTTAGCATGGTCTCAGTCCATCTACACAGAGTGGGATCTACCCCATGCCTTCGTGTAGCCTTATACATAGCTTTGAAGGTCGTATTGCTAAAAGCCCCTTTGATATTTAAAAATACTCCTAGAGCAATCTCTTGGAAATGTAATGCCTTTTCTACCTTCCCAACCAAGTGATGAAGGGCTGTCTCACAGTTTTTTCCTTTCTCATAGGCATGTTGGTTTGGGTATAGTGGGACCACTGTTAACCTCATCTCCCTTATATACCTATCAACCAGATGTTAGACTAATTGGTCTTACATCTTTAGCTGTGAAATGATTGTTTCCCCAGCTTTGGAATGAAGACTAATTTCACTAGCTGCCAAGCACTTGGGATATATCCTGTGGTCAGGCATGCTCTAAAGAGCCTGCACAAGTGTCAGATTAGTTCATTCCCCACCTGCTGCAGTAGAACTTGAAATATTCAATCCAGACCTGGCAACTTACATGGTTGAAAAGACCCCAAGGCCCGCCAGACTTTCTGAAAATCAACACACTGCTTAGATACTTCCCAATCTTCCTGCCTGAGTGTCACAAGACATTTCTTTTACAGGTCTTTTAGATTGGTCTACATTCTCTATTACAGTGCATTGTGGAAAATGAGCATCGAGGAGCACCTTCAGCGTATCATATGCTGCTCTGATGTATTCTCCATTTTCATTTTGTATAGTACCTCCTGGATTTGTTGGCACCTTTGTGAGGACTTTTTGGAGTCTGGCCCTTGCAGGAATCTCCTCCACTCCCTCATAAAATGCTTTCCAGGAAGTTGATTTGCATTCTTAATTGCCCTATTGTATTCACCGAGGACACTGATATTCTGCCCATTGTCTTGATCTTTTTGCTTTGTTAAAACAGCCTTCTTACCTGTTTCCTTTTCTCTTCCAGGGTGTTGTTTCACCAGGACACATTCCTGTTGGTAGTTTTCCTTTTAATAGGACAATTATCTAGATACAAGGTCATTATAGCTGTCCCAAGCTAATCAGCTACATCCTTTATGTCTACCATGTTCCTAAGTGAATTCTTCATTTCATTTAGGTATTGAGTGAGATCTATTCTACATTAGTCCCAGTCTGTTTTCCTGGGATTGCTATAGACTATGGTCTGTTTTTCTCCAATATCTAACTCAAACCTAATATACATGTGATCAAAAAGGGATGGTTGCTTTGACACATGCCATAGTTTCACATGGTCTCCCATGAAATTGACCCCAAATGAAATGTCAATGACTTCCTCCCTTATTGCATTATGGAAGGTGACTTCCTGTCCTCTGTTGAATATCTCTAGGTTTCTTTTAACTGGTACTGCAGTAAGCAGTCACCTCTGATGTTGGTGTCCCTGCTCCCCCACACCAAATTGTGAGCGTTTGCATCACACCCCACTAGAAATTGTTCATTCAGCCCTTGACAGCTGTTAATAGTACTCTTATTTCCTGCAGAGGAGGAAAACTATCCTCATAAGGAAAGTATGCTGAGGCCAGGGCAAACTCCCTGGTGTTCCCTTGCATATGTTGTTTAAGCCGAATGGCCACCAAATCCCTTGAACAGAAATTTATCATTGGTATGTATGAAACACCATTCCTTACATATATTGAAGTTCAGGGTTTCTTTTCATTTATGGCATAAATTAACTCACCTCCAGTCATCCCTAACCCTGATACTCTTCTCCTAACTACATATGGTTCTTGTATCAAGGCTACGTCCACCTGCTCCTCCAGCAGCAGCCTTCGTAGCGTGGCAGATTTCCCCTTTACTGTGTTGCAGGTTTATCTGCAACGCTTTCAGGTTCCACCTTGCTGTCATCTTTAATATCTTTAATCACCCTGACATTTACCTGCAAAAACCCCAAATATACTTTGAGGCCATGTGTTCGCAGGGCTTTCAGGGACTTTTCATCAATATCAATCACAATGGTCTGGCCTTTCTCTTCCACTTTGCAGTTGAGTTTTTTTTTTTTTTTTTTTTTTTTTTATATTTATGGACGCTCTTTAACTACTATGGTTCTTAGCGTCCCATTCTATTTTTGGGCGTGAAACACCTGTAATTTTGCTCAGAGGCCTCTTTATCAGGCTTGAGGTTCTTTTACGTGCCGTAAATCTACGACACGGGACCACCGGCTTTACTTCCCTTCCGAAGGAAGCCGTGCTAACGATTTTTACGCCCGAAAAAATCCATCGCCCTCCGCCGGGTTTGAACCCGCGACCTTGGGAACTAGAGGCTAGCACGGTACCACTAGTCCACGGAGGACGACACACTTTGCAGTTGATTACTCTCCATCCCTCTGTTGTGATTGTTGGATTCTGATTCCTAGCCTTATCAAACAGAGTCAGTGGAGGAACATTTTTCAATAATTTAGGTACCCACAAGGATATCTTAGAGGTCTTTAGGAGCTTCCCTGCTGTCTTAACCAACAGTTTAGCATCCTCCCACAGGGATATCTTGGGTACCATTTCCTTCAGCCATTCAGTTGTCTCCACCCGTTCACAGACAAAGATGACTGCTCCTTTATCCAAGTAGACTCTTCTGAACCTGGGTCCTGTACCTTCCCCTATCTTTTCAAAAAGAACTATTTAGAGTTGTACCTCTTGTTCAGGGGTTATTTGTACCAATGGATACCCCTGCTGGACTACTGCCATTCGAAGAGCATAGGCGACAGTGCTATAGGTCTGTTTCCCTATTTCCTGTCTGTTTCTTCAAAAGTAGTTTCTCTCCTGTGCTCGGAGTATCTGAGTTCCTGTCGTTCCTGGATCTTTTACTCCCTGTAGATGTTGAGGGAGTTTCCATGGTTGCCCTTTTGGAGGACTTGGGTGGAATCCCATGTTTTGCCCTCCATTCTTGTTGAGGCAGCCGTTCTTTTCCTTCCTTAAGTCTTTGTTCCGTAAGGAGTTTCCTTCTTTCAGCCCCTGTTAAGCCTTTAATCTTAACCAGGTCTAATTGCTCTGCTATTTCCTCAGCTGTATCCTCTAGTTCCCAAAGTCATGGGCTCAAACCCGGCGAGGGTGATCGATTTTTTTTCTGGTGTAAAATTCCTTGGCATGACTTCCTTCAGAAGGGAAGCAAAGCCGGTGGTCCCGTGTCATAGATTTACGGCATGTAAAAGTACCTCAAAGCCTGATAAAGAGGCCTCTGAGAAAAATTACCGGTCTTTCATGCCCAATAGGATAGAATGGGACACTAAGGACCATAGTAGTTACATAAATAAAAATCAATTATTCTTTTTTGATTTTTTTTTAAAGAGTGTTATCCTCCATTGATGTAGCTGCCTCTGTTTCCATCGGTTTGACTCCCGATGTTGTTGCAGGCTGGAAGTTAGAGGTATCTTGCTCAGCAAGTTCACACCAGAGGAACCCCAGTCCCTGGTGCAAGGTTAATTACTCAGGGAGGTCGCCTGGTATCTCTGAGGCTCTGTTAATGGTACATCTCCCATGTATCATGCGCCCCATTGGCACAGATCAAGTTAGGGTTGGACAAGTGCTTTTGTTTCCTCCTTGTATACTGAGTGTCTACCCAATGGTCCACTCAACATCCCAAGAGATGAGATCCTTCACCCATATCAGTGGCACTCATGAGGGGGAGAGCAACCACCTTCGGTTTGTTTAGCAGCAAACATACTGCGAGTTAGTTTTCTCCTCTCAAAACATATAGCGGAGAAATTTTGGTGTTTCAGAGAAGGAGAATTTATTAAAGAATGTTTAATCATTGCCTACAAGTATGTTTGTCCAAAAAAGCTAGAATTGTTCCAATTAATACATATCTCTCTTAGAAGTGTAGCAAATAGGATTACCGAAATGGCTAATGATATCGAAGATCAATTAAAACAGCCGGAGTGGTATTGTTTGGCCATTGATGAGAGCACCAACATGAATGATACAGTTCAATTAGCCATTTTTATGCAGGGTGTAGATTCTGCACTCAATATATTTGAAAAGTTCCTTGATTTTGTTTCTTTGGTAAACATTTTCAAAGCTGTGCTTCATATTACAAAATATGAATTACCTTGGGGGAAATTTATCTATGTTGCTACAGATGGCACCCCCTCAATGAGGGGAGAGCAGAATGGCTTCATTGGAATCTTAAGACAATTCTTAAAATCAATTAATTGGGAGTCAAATGAACTAGTGGCAATTCACTGTTTCATCCACCCAGAGGCAGTATGTGCCAAATATGTATCTGTATATCACATAATGCAAATAGTTGTAAAAGCAGTAAATGCAATTAAACAGCCGTCACTCCAACATAGCCGATTTCAGGCAACATTGGAGCTGATTTTACAGATATTCTCTACTATTGTCAGGTGTGATGGTTGAGTAGAGGAGTAATGTTGAGGTGTTTCTTCACTGTAAGATGCAAAATAGATACATTTTTGAAATTGGAAGGAATGGGAATACCAGAACTAATGAATGAAGAACAGATATGGGATCAATTTAACAACTCATTTAGATAATTTAAACACTACATTACAGGGGCCAAACCATACAGTCATAGATCTAATGGATGCTGTAAAGTCTTTCATGCCAAAACTTCAATTGTTTTCACAACAAATTAAAATTAATAATTTTGTTCACTTCCCTAACTTAAAAAATGTTATTGCGTCTCTGGAAAGATATGCAAAATACAATATTTTAAGCATTCTGTATAGGAATTTCAAATACACATTTTGTGATATAGGATCTATGGATTTGGAATGGCAATTGTTCAGTGATATTTTCTCTGTTCAAGCAATTGAGGCACCTATCTCATTGCAATTAGAAATAATGGACTTGCAAAGCAGCAAAGTATACTATGTTCACAGGTGGGTGTCAAATTCTTTAAAGGGCTACCCAAAAATAAGTTTCTTAACCTTCGCAAGTTTCCTGATCAATTGTTAGCTCTTTATGGATTTACTTATGTATGTAAGCAGATGTTTTCGAAAATGGACCTTGTGAAATCAAAGAAGAGATCAAGAATGACAGAATTGCATCTGGTATCTGTGTTACATTAAGTTAAAAAAACTTCACACCTGACACAGGAAAATTAATGTTAGAAAAGCTCATACAAGTACATGAACATCTTGTGAATATATATTGTTGTGGCTTTTGAAAGAATGTGTTCAATATTTGTTAAGTATTAATGCTATCTGTCAATTCCTCTGAGACAAAAGTATTCACATTCAATTTACTTTGTTCATTACTCAATCTGTTTACCAAATGAAGCAAGAATTATTTTCATTCCATTGCTCAAAATACATTCAAATTGCAACAATGTAAGTGCCTGTTATGTTCTATAAGCATTTTTCAGCACCTTGTTGGTTTAGGAGCACACATCTAATACATCGCTGAGTTATGCCATTGGACATTGTAGATTCAGCTTGAACACAACCTCAAAAGAGGTATGCCTGACCTTGCTGTGCCTGTGAATGAAGTGGAGTTAGTAAGTTGCACATTATGTTTGTTCCACCCCTTTTCCCCATCACAGATATAAGGGAATACAAGACAAGCTATCAAATCTTTCACATGGGTGCTTTGTGATACAACAATATCACATGACTGACAAATTTTGAACAGCTAGAGCCACAGTTAGCTGTGTGATGTCACAGCATAGCAACATTACATGACATGACCGTATTTAGAGGGAAGGTTTACAGGGCTCAACCCCCCCCCCGAAACCTGACCTCCTTTCTTCCTGACTAGTGTTATCTATATACCTTTCTCTTTCCCAGCTGCTTTTCATGGCTACATAGAACACAAGTGATTTCTTTTCTGATAGCTGACTGAACAGTTTTTGAATCTCTATATCTTCAAATCTTTTTCTTGCTCCTTTCCAAAAACCATTATTATTTGTTTCTCTTTTCTTCCAAATATTGCCTAGGCAATTATTTTCTTAGATTACTTACTAACTTGCATTTTACAAACTTATTTCTTGGTACTGTTGCTCTTGGCAACCCCAGAACTTCCTTACAGAATATCCTGTGGAAAAAATCTACAACTTCCCATCTAATTTCTAGACCCATATTTCAATACCATATGGCATTCTAGCCTCAACTAATGAATTATATATGCTTTCCAATCATTTCACTTCCATCTTTGATATTTTATATAATCATCCTCTCACTGCCATCGTTGCTGCTTTTCCTTTTGCTAGTGCTGATTTCTCTTGTTGCTCCCATTTGCCTCCTGCATCTATTTTTATTCTAAGTGTAGTCATGCATCACTATTCTTCTTCCTTTCTTCCATTTCTCTTGTTTACTCCATTTAGATTCTTTCTTAAATAGTACAGTTTGGGTTGTTTCTTTGTTTATATTTAGTCTCCATTCTAAGCAATAATTATCTATTTCTTGTAAAGACAGTTTCAGACCATTTACAGTAATGGAATCCACTACCAAATCATCTACAAAGAGCAGACTATGGATTTGCACATTATTTATTTCAGGTAATAAGGTTATTACTTTTATGTTCTGTAGTATGCCATCAATAAACAGATAGTTGAATAAAATTGGGCTTAACTTGCACCCCTGGCATAGCCCTTTTTCTTGGAACATTTCTTTAGTTATTGCCCTTTCATTATATTTTACAAAAAGTGTTATCTTTATATAATCCTTTTAAAATAGTCGCCATTTGATTACTTACCCCTCTTTTTAATAGTTGTAGCATAATAGTTTGTTCTATTCGGTCAAATGCTTTCTCTAAATCGATAAAAGCCACACATATTTTTCTTTTTTTATTTCTTAAGTATTTGTCGATAGAGCTTTTATAATGAATACATATCAACAGTTTTCCTCCCTCTCATAAAGCCCATTTGAAATTCTGAGAGAATATGCTTCTCTACCCTCCAAAATTCCTGTATAAATTTTCCCCACAATCAATAGTAATGCTATGCCCTGATAATTTTTCAGTTTGTCCATATCCCCTTTACCTTTATATATGGACTGTGTGATTACTTTTCTCCAACTTTCCGGTGTGTATCCTTTAGTTCTCATTGTATTAAACAAATATGTTAATACCTTAACTCGATTCACATTTTTACTCCATGTTCCCCTGGTATATCATCTATCCCCTGGTATTTTGGTCTGATTTATTACTTCTTTATCCTGTCTTGTCTTATACGATACAGATTGTCATTGATCCAGATGCACTTCAGTCTTGGGCTTATTGTGCTACCTGTATCATTTTGAAGCCAATTCATTATGTTTGCACCTTTTACTAAAGAATACAGTCACATAATAGATAAGGTTCTGGTTTTAAAAACATTTCCCCAAAAGCAGTATATCTCTTGTGAGCCAAGGCCTCACAGGAGCATATAATATGCTGGACTGTGTCAGTTTCTTTCTTGCACAATCTGCAATCTAAGTTAACCTGAAACACTGATCGTGTTAAGATATGCTTTTTTACAGGAACATGTCCTGTGAGAGATACAGTAATTGTTCTCAGCTGAAGTCTTTACATTTATGTAAGCTTTCACCTCTTTTCTTAGATGGTTTTCTAATAAATAGTTTACCATGTTTGTTTTCTAGAGTTTTAAGCCAGGTTTTATGATGTTCTACTTTGGACCAGTAGGTCTCTCTTACTAAACATTGAGATGTTCCTAGAGCTAGCTCTGGCCCAATAAATTGTGAAGCTGCTCCTTGTTGTGCAGGTTCATCAGCTTTTTCATTTCCCTCTATGCCACTGACCCAGCACCCAGGCGAGTTGAACTTCATTCTGTTCTGTCAAGTTTGCGAGCATGTTTAGGCAGTTTAAAACCAGCCCTGACATTACCTTATGACTACTTAGAGCTTTAAGTGCAGCCTGATTATCTGAGAAGATAAGGGTCTGTTTATTAATATCAGCTCTCCGTATGTTTGCATTAAATAATAGCAGAACTTTCTGTTTCAAAAACAGTAGTATATTCGCCTAAGGGGAAAAAGCTTTTTGCACCTTGGTCTTGTGACATATACTCTGGATCCTGTTCCTGAGCCATCCTTTGAGCCGTCTGTAAACCACATCAAAGTTTTCTCAGGAGTTTCCAGCGTTTTATTCATCCAACATTCAGGATCAATAATGATCCTGAAGTTCTTTATAAAGTGTTTAATTGGATTTATGTAGTTTGATGGTATTTCTAAAGATGCAGCTCCTATGCATTTCCTAATTCTTAGCAAACCTGAGTCTGTTCCAGGAATTTGCAGTTGCTTAGAGTGTTGCAGTCTATAGAATGCCATTCTTGCCTCCTTCATTACAACTAAATGCAATGGAACCAGGTTCAAGAGTGTCTCCATTACTGCAGTAGGAGTTGTTTTCATAACTCCTGTAATTGCCATACATTGCTGTTCTTTAAACTTTATTTAGTTGGAGTTTAAACCTGTTTGAAGGACTTTAGGTCTCCAAACCAGTGCTTCATAGGTTATCGATGGTATGCTTATCCTGGTATATATCCAGTGGATCATAGCAAGTCTTCTAACTACTTCAAAGGTGGTTTTCACAAATTTTATTGTTTTCTGGAAATGCTGATTCCAGTCCATCTTGGAGTCAAAAGTGATTCCCAAGTATTTGACTTCCTCATACATTTTAAGTTTTTACCTTGAAGATAGGTTATAATTCCTTTATGTCTCTTCTTCTGGTAAATGGTACTATGGCTGTTTATTGAGGAATAATAGTTAAGGCCTCATTCACAGCCCATTTTGTCAAAGTATTCAGGGCCGACTGTGTGAGTTCCCTGGCTGTTCCTGTGCATTTACCTCGAACTATGACGATATTATCAGCATAGCCCATGCTATTAAAGCCTAGGTTACTTCCTTGAACAAGTAGCTCATCAACCACCAGGTCTCATAGTAGGGGTGATAACACCCCACCCTGTGGACAATCACTCCTTACCTTTGGAGCTAGGCTACTATCCACGAGACTGAACTGTTCTGCCTCTCAGCATGGATTGAATCCACCGACAACAGGTTTCATCAATTCCATGTTTTCTTGTAGCAGTAGTTATTGCATTAAAGGAGGTGTTATCAAAGTCACCCTCAGTATCATGAAGGCACCAAGTGCCAACTCCTTTTCCTGAATTGTCTTTTATAGTTAATGGCAGCCAGAAAAAGGGCAGTTTCAATTGATCTGCCTGTACTATAGGCATGCTGAATCTGGTGCAGAGGATATACCCCTAAGGCAACACCTCTTATATGTCTGTCTATTAATTTTTCAAGAGTTTTGAGAATTATTGACTGATGGGTCCTAGGGATTTAGTTAGGGTCAAAGTTTTCCCTGGCTTTGGTATAAATACCACCCTAAGATATCTCCAGTTCATTGATATGTATCCTAAGGTGAAACTTGCTCTTAGGATTTGTATCAACATTTTTGATAATTCATCAAAACCTCGCTGAAGCATAATGGATTATTCCATTGCTTCCTGGATATTTATAGGGTTGAAAGGAGAACACTGCCCATTTTAATTTTTCATATTTGATGGCTTCCTTGGCGATTTTCCAGTCTGCCCTAGAGGTTCTCTTTCCAGAGAGCCTCAGTCCCAGACTATCCCATCCTCCCTCAGGTTCATCAAGTATAATCGATCCGGGTAAGTGAACTCAAAGTTCTTCCATTGTCTCCTTCTCTGTTTTGGTATATTCTCCATTTTCCAATTGAAATGGTGATTTGAAAAGGGAAACTAGCCCTACTTTTCCATAGTGTTTGGAAAACCAAGAAAAACTTAATAATATCCACAGTTGACATCTTGGAAATTTATGTTCCATAAATAACTTGCAGATCTAGATATTATTAATTGTTTGGGCTATTCAGTGACATCAATTTTGCATATGATTTACAGAACACTTTTTATATTCAGGATTTGTTTCCTTTATAAAATAATTAGACAATGTTAAGTGAAAAGTAAGAATGTTTTGG
Source organism: Deroplatys truncata (assembly GCA_030765065.1). Classification (NCBI taxonomy): domain Eukaryota; kingdom Metazoa; phylum Arthropoda; class Insecta; order Mantodea; family Mantidae; genus Deroplatys; species Deroplatys truncata. The sequence continues at coordinate 490,776,933 of CM060990.1, forward strand.
ATTTTATTTATGTACTTGTAGACTTATGAAACAAAGTAATTTAGTAATACATCTCTCATGAGGATAATTAATGTATTGTAATATATTGATATTACAAAATATTCTTAGCAATTGTTCCTACACATCATCAAGTTCAGCATCAGTTGTTGGCCATGTCATAATTTTCTGATATAAGGGCAGATATATCTGGGATGTATTGTAATATTTTTCCAACATCTGCTATTTTCTTATTGTTGAGTCGGATAACAACTGCCCCTGATACTTTCCGGGATGGCAGATCTGGACTAGTGTTCCCTTTGGCCAACTTGAAAGAGTGCTGGATAATGCCGTCAATATATTCACATGCCTCTAGGTAACCAAAGTGTTTTGTATTGTAGGTTAGGTATTTATACTTTGAAAGAGTCAGCCCAAGCTCACAATGAGAACTACCAAGATGAGCAATAGCTTTGGTTGTCTTCTTGAAATACTTCTGCCATCAGGTTTTGAAGTCCATGATATCTTCATTGTCTATTACTGTTGCCATCAAAGCAAAGCATTTGAATGTTTCCTAGCTGATAATATTAGTGACATGTATTCAAATGGAGTATACACTCTATCATGATGGCGAAGGACACGCTTTATAACACTAAAGTTGCAGTCACATGGCAAGAAAGAGTGGCCTCTTCCTGGAAAGTATTGGTGGATGACATTGAATTTTCCTGTCATTGTTAATGACAATAAAAATCGCACAACTGTGTGGTTCCTGTTTTGTCCACCACAAGAATAGCTGAATACATAGAGTGCCTTCACAGTTGGTGGAAGCTGACGAAGGTAGTCATACAAAAAGGTACAAACTTCATCTGATACTCGTTTGGCCACACCATGATAAATTTAAAAGTGTGCGTTATCTGACTTGAGGTCATGTATGCAAAACAAATAAAGCCATAGCTTTCTCAGGTAAAACATTTCCTGCACAGGCAAACCTAGAAGTTGGATATTCTGCATATAATCCTAAGCTATAGCTGCAATACTATCATCTTCTTTGGATACTTTCTTTGCTTCCTCTAATTGTAAAACTTAGATGCTCTTCTTTTATGGATCATTAGTTCTGCAGCTGCAGCCCTTTTAGCATTTTCATTGAGTGATGTGGACTTGATCTTCACATTTAATTCCTCACATATGGAACACACATCTGTTTTAGGATGAGCAAATCTAAGCTCATGGTTTTCAATATAATATCTTAGATAGTACTCATACTTAACAGTGCTTACTAAATCTCTGTAATCTTCACAGAAGAGCTGATACATCTTCTTAACATTGAGTTGGGAGTCAAGGTATGAGATAGGTTTGTTTGAATAATGTGTTTAGTGCGTAGGAAATGCCCTGATGTGATGATCTGTCTTACAAAATGCTCTTTCAGGTACTGCATTGCCATGATTTACATGCTTCCCACATCTATCAGTAGGAGAACCTCCTGCAAGTAGGATGGAAGTTCAAAAATGCTTGTTTGCAAACACGGATTCTACCGGAACCTAACAGCACATGAAAGATAAATAATGATCTTGTTTGAGATCACTCTTCTTTTCTTGATCGTCTTCTCTGTACTGGTTTACTTTCTATTAGTCCGATTAGAAATGTATCTTGTTCATTTTGTTGGTCCACTGATACGCTGTGATAGAATAGCTATTTTATTAACATCAGAAAATTTATTTGTGCAATTCAACCGACAGTAGCAGTCAGGACTGGAATGCTTAGCATTCATAACCTTAACCTTTCCAGTAACATATTCCATCCCAGCTAAGTGAGCTCTCTCTCTTTTTTCATCGGCATAATCATCAGTATTTCGAACACCTTTTCTCTTTAATATAGAGTCAACTGAAAACTTCAATGCCACAGCCGGGATTTGAACACGGTTCTCCCGCTCTCCATGCGGTTGCTCTAACCATTGAGCTACTGTGACAACATGCCGGTGGGGCATTGAATTCCCCAATTGACTCAAGTTGTTTTCCCAGACATACCTACCAAGGCATCTCCCTCGAGATGACAAACTTAGCGGCGACCTACTTATCGCAAGTACTTCAGTGCTGGGTGCTTATATATTATTATTAAAGGTTTTAATTATTTTTTTTGTTATTATATAAATTAATTATACTTTTAATAGACCTTAGCCTGGTCTTAGGCAAGTTTTTAATATAGAGTCAACTGAAAACTTCAACGCCACAGCCGGGATTTGAACACGGTTCTCCCGCTCTCCATGCGGTTGCTCTAACCATTGAGCTACTGTGACAACATGCCGGTGGGGCATTGAATTCCCCAATTGACTCAAGTTGTTTTCCCAGACAGGGAAATCATTGAACAATCAATGAATCCAGCAACTCTTTGCATTATTAACCAACATCAATGCCCTCTGTGAGTATAAAAGGGGAACTTGTCCTGGGCTTATTTCTGTTTTAAAATCAATGGAATCCATAATCGGCTGTAGAAGTCATGCTTCATACAGGACCAGTTTCTGTTTTACAATAATAGATAGCTTGAAGACTGAGAAACAAAATGTATATTTCAACTTATTTTTGCAAAGAAGTTGACTTGTTTCCCTTTTCAAATCACTAATTCAGTTGGAGATTGCTAATAAAGCTTTGTGGATCTTTTCCTAAGAGCCTTCTGAAATCTAGCACGTTCTGGGTATGTTTATGTCCCTTCACAGTGCTTCTTCCAGGAGTCCTTCTTAGTCTTCCTCAAAGCTTCATTGTTCTGATATGTTTAGAAGAATACATCTTCAAATCGGATGTATCTGTGATATGAGCAACTTTCATCGTCGGACACATGCCAGTTTTTAATAAAGCTTCCCACATAATTGGTTGCTAAAGTTACATCAATAACTTGCTGTCTTCTTGTAGTAATAAAGGTAGGTGTGTTACCCACATTTAATATCTCAAGATTACTCAATATAATAAAATTATAAATATACTCCCTCTTTCATTTATCCAACACCATGGTTGTTGAGTCATTGGGTCCTATTTAATTTATGATTCAACAATCTACATTTTTTTTCTATTCCCTATTTCTAATTTTTTTCAACCATTTATTTCTCACTACACCTAAATATTTTCCTATTTCAAATAAACTTTCCTTAGATTTAACTCTTAACAACCTTTTACCTATAATTTCATAGAAAATATATATCATGTTGTGACCTCTGTCAGAAAGCAAAACAAATTTATGTTGCCTATGACTATACAACAAACTCAGTATACTTAGAGATAAACAGAGATGTTTATTGAGTTTAGATTTACATGGTCCGATGCCTGCAAGTACATTTGGATACAAATTTTTATTTGTATGCTATGACGTATTTAGTAAATATGTTAGAATTTATGCACTCCAGAATGCAACTAGCATAGCATGCTTAAACAAGCTAACAAAATCATATTTCCCAGAGGAAGGAATAGTTGAGGCCATACTTTGTGATAATGCATCAGTGTTTACTAGTTCTAAATTTATGAATGGAATTAAAGATTTAGGAGTCAAACAGTATTTTTCATCAAGATACAGACCAAACGTCAATCCAGTGGAAAGAGAAATTAAAGAAATTGCAAATTATCTACGTGTAGTATGTCATAATAAACAGAGTAGTTGGTACACATACATCAGTATTATCCAAAATCTATTAAATCAATCCATAAATGCAATTACAGGATTTAAACCAATTGAACTTCACCATGGAAAATTGTACAACACTTTGAGTCATAATATACCAAAAGTTATTGAAGACCAAATAACTAAATTACCAGAGAAAGAAGAAATCTTCAAATTAGCATTTTCAAAAATACAAGCAAAAGCCCTCAAAAGAAAACAAAAACATGAACAAAGAAAATGAATTTGGAAAATAAAATTAGGAGATCAAGTGTTAGTGAAGAACAAAAGGTTATCAAATAAACTTTGTAAAGAATATTGGAGATTATGTTTGAGCTACCTTGGTCCTTATGAAGTAATAAATATATTTGGAACAGATACATATGAACTTAGAAACAATAACACAAATAAAATAATTGGAAAATTCCACAAATAAATGTTAAAGCCATATAAAAGTAAACAATCTGAGGCACAATAAAAGAAAGAAATTAATATATCTGGAACATAAAAGGGGAAACCAAATGTAATTTAAAATTGTAAATAATAATTTTGTTTTACTAAATATAGCAAGTAATAAATAACAAAGGAAAATTTTTAGAAACAAAAGCATTAAAAATCCATTGTTAATAAGAAAATCTAAGTAGCAACTACATTTATATTGTAAGTTAGAAATTTTAGGAAACAAATTGTAAACAAAGGGTAACAAATGTTAACATGTATAATTGTATATAAAAATGTAAAGCATATAAAGTGTTTACTAGTGAAAGTGAATAGCAAACTTAGCTCAGGTCATTAATCTTATACCAGGTCATTGACCTTGAAAAGTGCTAAACAAGTGAATAAAAAGTGTTCAGCTATACACGAGTGTTGTGAAAAACCAGTGTTGAAGAAAAAGTGAAAAAGTGATAGTGAATGATAGGAAGTGCAAAATTAAAAGTTATGTTTCTTTATTTCAGGAGACTTTTAGAAAATATTTGAAAATTTAAAAGAACAAAACAAAAAGAGTAAATTTTAAATATTTCTAAAAGGGGGCAATTTGAGGCAGTATTTTAATGCCTAAATAATATTAATTGTATTTTTATTATAATTAAATTCAATAACAGCCCACCTTGAAAACAATATGCATATAATTATTATTTAAATTGTATATAAGTCATTGGAAATATATTATTTTTTATTGTAAACGTATTTATTAATGTTATGTAAATGTTTATATACTGTAATAGTGCAAAAACTGTGAGAATAATGAGGTAATAATGTAATTTTTGTGACAATGATGTGTCTGGAATTTTGAAAAGTACTGGTCATGAAAAGATTAATAATAACGTAGTTTCGATTACAGTTTGGAATTAGCCAATCAACAGTAAGGAAAAGTTTTAGTTTGAATGCTTAAATTCTATTGGACTAGAATTAGCCAATAAGAGACTGGCATTACCAAAGCTTTAAGGTTTATACCGTTGGAATTAGTCAGTCGCGGATATGATGTGATAGTGTGCAGATGGCAAAAATTGTGTTCTCCGCTAGTAAATACATTAAGAATGTATAAAGTTTTTTTTCTCACAGTTTTCTTTTATAAAGTGCTGTGTTTTATAAATGTACAAGTATAAAGAAATAAAAAGAAGTGAAATTTAAAATTAAATTCTGTGACGTCTTTAATTTTTGTCAAATTACAACCTGAAAAAGACCTTATGTCTCTATAGTTCGACTGAAGCAGCCGAGGCAGATTTAAATAATATTACGTAAATTAAGTATCATCTTCACTACTACAAAGTTTGGCATCCCAAGCATCAACCAACTTCAAAGGTATCTTCATTATGTGGGCAGTTTAAATTAAAACTCAAACTTCATCATCTTCATTACGTGGGGGCAAACTCCTCCAAACAAGTACAAGAAACATCTCCCATCTCACACATGCTAAAATAATACTTTCTCACTTGAACAGTTTCAGGGTTTTGCTTAACTGTTTCCATTTGAGTCCTATGAGTATGGAAGAAACATAGTTGGCCTTGGCAGAGCCCTCTATATCATGGTAAGGCTGAATAGTCTGGGAAGTCACCTGGTATCCCAGACATTCTCTAGCGACACATCTCCCATGTGCCATGCACCCCTTCGGCAGGGAAACGCATAACACCTTGGGGTTGGGGAATTGGTTCATAGTCTCCTATTCATTATTCAGAGACAGACCTACACAGTGGTTTGGTGATGAACCAAAACCACCTTGCATGTCCCAGGAATCCACCATGCGCCAACGCTTCCGAGATCAGCTCAAGTAAGGGCTTGCGGGCAGTTACGCCACTCTAGAGGCCTCTGCTGTGGACTTCTCTCTCAGTCATAACTCTATCCAAAATCTCAATGTAATTGTTTCCTATTTGTGGAATTACTTTTGCAACCTTTAAATTTTCATATGCATACAGAGCTAAAACTAACCTATCCACTCTTGATTTATATCAGGTTTAACTACATATTTTTTATACAATGCTTTTATGCCCTTTCATATTTTGCTAACATTATTTTCATCAATAATGTTAATTAATCTGTTGGTATGTTTTATTCTCCATAGATAGTTTTTACTTTCTAATAATTCATTGTAGTAATATTTACTTTTTAGCTATTCTTCTTTAGATTGGATATCCCCTACTTTCCTACATCAACTTTGTCTTTACAATGCTTTTATTCATTTTACATTCATTGTTGAACCAATCTTTACTCTTGTTATATATTGGTAGTTCCCGAGGTTGGGTGGTCGATGGATTTTTTTCGGGTGTAAAAATCCTTAGCATGACTTCCTTTGGAAGGGAAGTAAAGCCAGTGGTCCCATCTCACAGATTTACAGCACGTAAAAGAACTCAAGCCTGATAAAGAGGCCTCTGAGTAAAATTTCCAGTCTTTCATGCATTATATAGAATGGGACACTAAGGACCACAGTAGTTAAAGAGCATCCATAAATAAAAACTCAATTCAACTCTTGTTGTTTCACCTATTTTTTACTTTCTTCTCTTCTCCTGCCCAACACACAGTAAAATTCAGAGTATTAATTGCATTTTCAATTTCATACTTTTTTTTTTTTTTTTTTTTAAGTTATTTGCTATCCCATACTGACATATTTTTCCTATCTTAGAGTCAAGGACATATTCTAAATTAGTCTTACATTCTTTTAAGTTGAATCTAACATATTCTGTTTTTCCTGTGTTATTTTCCCCTTTTTGGTCAGTATTTACATTTTACAATTTAAATTTTTATGCCAGTTATTAATAGAAAATGACGACTACTAGTGCTTTAATTTAATATTTGGAAAGTTTTCATCATATAGCTAATATTACTTGACATAATACAAAATCAATTACACTTTGGCTATTTTTATTTATAAATGTGAATTCTCCATTTTCATCCTCTCCATATTTCCCATTAAGTATCTCAACTGCATTTAATTCACAAAAGTCAACAAATTTGTCACTTCCTATCTCTACAACCATGTACTTACTATGCCAAATATTCTCATTTTTTCCTATTACATTTGTATTTTCCCAACCATCCCTTAAATTTACATCACTTTCCCCTATTCATACATTAAAATCTCCCATAATTATAATCTCTATATTTAGATATTTGTCTCTTAACCTTTCTATATCTTCATCTAAGAAATGATACAATTCTGAGTTATGGAACTGGAAGTAGCTGGGGGGTTATACACTACACCTATGAATATTATACTGTCATCTAACAGTTTATCTTCCATTACTACTCAAAGTACTTCCCTGTAGCTGGGCCATGTTTCTTTAATTATTTTGCTCAGGGTTTTTTAACAAAAAATCCTAGCCCTCCTGATGGTCTCATTTCTTTGCGATCATCTCGCCCTTTCTTCCTACATAATTAAAACTTTCTAATATGATATGCTCCCCTTTTAGCCATGTTTCCATGACAGCCAATGATCAAGTGTTCCCAGTATATGCTGTAAAGTTCCCGTATATATTTTACTTTTTAGTCCTTCACAGTTCCAAAATCTTAATTGCCTAATTATCTGTTATTGTGATCCCGTTCTACCCCTTGGTAAAATACTTCTCTAATATATTTTTGCTTCTCAACAGAATATTGTCTGTTGGTGTCTGCTTGTCTTTTGTAGCACAAGTATACTGTCATGAGATGAAGTTATGATACTGTCCTCTCCCTCTCCCATAAATGCCCCTCTTCTCTGACTGCTTTGCCTGCTTCCTTCTCCCTCCTCTTCACTGCTCACACTGCTTTGTCTCCAAGCGTGCTTCCCCTTCTCTGCTAAACCATGAGCTGCTTCCTTCTCTTTCTGCAAGAGTGACACCCGCTTTTTCCCTGTCACTGATGACATTTCTCGTGACTTAGTTGTTGTTGTCATCATATCTGCCTTTTGTCATCTGTCGAGTGTGTGTCTAATCTCTTTCTATCAGTTCTGTTGTAGACACATCTTCTGATGTAGCCATTGCTGTCATATCCTGTGTTGTAGCATCTCTCTCTTCTGTGCCAGACTTTGTCTCACTTGTACTTGCTGTAGCTGCATACAGATCCTGTAGATTGCTAAAGGTTTGCTGACTAATTTCCTCCCAGCTTGTCACACTGCTCCTTGTGTCTCTCTTGCCCGTAGAAGTTGCGTTCACCTCTTCAATCCAAAGCTGTAGATTTCTAACATATGCACATTTTTCTGCTGCTTGCCCTTCTGTCATACATCAGATTAAATTTTGTTTTATATTTCTTTGCGCTGGTGTTAAATCCTTGTAATAAATAAATATATTTGTGCCTTTCAGCATCTTAGCTTTCCCAAGTATTTCATATATTAGTTATCTTATTGAAACTGTGCATTGATTGGTCTTATTCCCGTATGTTTTCCTACGTGGTATGCTTCTGTATTCTCCCATCCTTGTAGTTCCATATTTAGGTTGTCTTTCAATATTTGAGGTGTTTCTTATACTGGCCAAATACATCTTCTCTCTTACATGCCTGTAAAAACTAAATTGAATCTTCTCATCTAATCTGTTCTTTCCATTTTCAGTTTCAGTTCATCTACTTCTCTTCTAATTCCTTGATTTTCTTTTCCATCATCTTTTATTTCCTTAGCTATTTTGTTCAGATTATTGCCTGTTTGTTGCTTCATTCCATCCATTTTATTGATTTTTTCTAAAAGATTTTCCAAAATTGCTTGTATTTCCTTTGGACCAGGATTTTGTTCAACACAGTCATTAATAAAATTACAATTTTGGTTCTCATTATTAAGCAGTTCATCATCGTACTTCCCTCTGTTCCCCTTGTTTTGAATTTTATTCTCGTAAATAGCCCTATCCTTGCTCAATACACTGAAATGTCCACTCCATTGCTGTTTAAGTCATTTTTCTTCTCACTTTTCAGAAGCTCACTGTAAACATATCCTTCCTCTTTCATTGCTCACTTAGCACTCTTGAAGTACTAAGACATTACATGTACTAGACTGCCCACTGAAATTGACCCTGGCCACTCTTCAGTTGGGCAACCCATCTTATATTACAATCTACATTATACAGGGTTATTCATAAGTCAATGTCACATTTCGGAAGTTTGTTGTGAAATAAGTACTTGACATATCAGTGTGAATGATATACCAAATGAAAGGCAATCTCTCAAAGTTTGTTTCGTATACCTTGCAAGTGTTCAATGTGCGCGCCTCTGGTTACACGGGAGACATCCAGGCGATAGTCCAATTCCTCCCACATCCCCACCAGCACGTCACGGTCGATCGTTGCTATCGCTGCTGTAATGCGATCTCGGAGGACCTTCAAGTAAGCTGGAAGTGGTGGAATGAACACCCTATCCTTCACATATCCCCAGAGAAAGAAATCACATGGTGTTAAGTCCAGGGATCGGGGTGGCCACCGAAACATGCGATGTCATTGTCAGCATTTTGTCCAATCCAACGTCGTGGTAAGTTCTGGTTCAGGTATGCATGCACTAGTCGACGGGAGTGGGGTGGGGCCCCGTCCTGTTGGAAAATGAAGTCACCTCTGTCTGTCAGTTGCAGCATAAGACATTGTTCTAACATGTCCAGGTAAGTGATGTGTGGATTCAGTGAAGAAACAGAGCCCGTAAACCTTGTCCTTTGACAGGGCACAAAACATGTTGATCTTTGGGGAGTCATGCACATGTGGGTGTTGGGTTCCCCAACTGCACACGTTGTGATGGTTCACTTTCCCCACCAAGTGAAACATTGCTTCGTTGCTGAAGATGAGTCTGTCACCAAAATCATCATTGAACCTCCTTGTCACCATCTGTGAGCGCCTGCAGGAGTTCCAGTTTCACCTTCAGTTGCTTGCAAAGAATCTGCCACACAGTCGACTGAGACATTCCCAGCTGCAGACTTGCACAATTTGTCAATTTCTGAGGGCTGCGCACAAACAACTCGCAAACACCTGCAACAGTGGCATCGGATGGTCCCTTCTGGGTCATTTGGGTGGACACAGACAACCAGTATGCTTGAACATTTCATATCACCTCCTGATGATCCTGCAATCTGGTGCATCCTTGTGAAAACGAGTGCAAAATCGCCACTGAACAGTCATAGTAACCTCCATTTTCACAAATTGCATCACACAAAACACTCTCTCGTTATGTGCAAATGCCATTTTATATACTCCTGCCGCCTAACAACCAACTGCGTCATCACAACATGTGCGCTTCACGTGACGCAAACTTGGAGAGCTTTTGTTTCCATACGTACATGATTTGGACACTCCCGTCTCGTACATCATGCACAAGATGTTTTCCAAATGTGACACTGACTTATGAATAACCCTATACATTACATCATACATTTTTATATGCTCATAAATTATTGTTCCTTTTCTCTTTTAACAGTTCGTTTCCATTTTTTTTTGTTACTTTTTCTAAATACTGCCCTATTTTCTTACAGTTTTTCTCTAAAACTTTGTCAATTTCCTTATTCATTCTTAACCATAGGCTTCCATTTCTCCAAACCTCAGTTTCCCTGTATTCAAATAATATGTGCTGTACATCTTCTTTTCTCCCTCATAATGCATTCAACTTGTGGATAATCATTTCGTTGACCTTTTAACCTCCACACTCCTGCTCTTAGCCATGCTATCCCCCCTCTTTCTTCTTTATTGCTGTTGTCTATATACCTCTCTTTTCCAACTGTTTTTCATTGAAACATAGAATACTAATGACTTCTCTGTTAGTTAACTAAACAATTTTTGTATCTCAATATCTTCATACCTTCTTATGCCTTTCTGAAACCTTTATTATTTGTTTCTCTTTTTTTCTCCAAATATTCCCCAAGGCATTATTTTCTAAGTTATTTCTCAAGTCACTTATCCAACCTCTATTTTGTAGACTTTTTTCTTGGTATTTTAAACATTGTTTTAACAGATTATCATCATCTAAATTCCAGTATTTCGAAGCTCTTTGCATAATGAATCCTTTCCTTGCTCTCCTTCCCATTTTAATTTGAGCAACTTCATTAGCTGTTGCTATTGGCAACCCCAGAACCTCCTTGCAAAACATCTTGTGTATTAATTCCTTAACTTCCCACACATTTTCAAGTCCCCATGTTTCAATACCTGTAACATTTGAACCTCGACCACTGAGTTATATACCCTTTCCAAACATTTCACCTCCATCTCTGATAGTTTATACAGACATCCTCTCACAGCCATCATTGCTGCTTTCCCTTATGCCAATGCTGATCTCTTTTGTTCCTCCTATTTTCCTCCTGCATCTATTTTAATTCCTAAGCAGGTGCAATCTTGTACCACTTTATACTCATTACTTCCTTTCTTCCATTTCTTATGTTTGCTTAATTTACCTCCTCTCTTAAATGCCACAGTTTTTTTTTTTTCTCTATTTATCTTTAACCCCCATTCTGAACATTACTTATCTATTTCTTGTAAATAAATTTTTAAGCCATTGACTGTAATAGAACCCACTACCAAATTGTCTGCAAAAACCAAACCAGGGATCTACACATTTATTACAGGCAAGAGATTATTACTGTTGCTTATATTTTGTGGTATGTCTTCAATAAGTAAGTTAAATAAGATTGGACTAACTAGCTTCCTTTTCTTAGCCCTTTTTCTTGCTGCACTTCTTTGGTTAGCACTCCTTCCTCGTATTTTATGCAGAAAGTATTGTCTTTGTATAAACCTTTTAAGGTGGACACCATTTGATTACTTACCCCTTTCTTTAATAATTTATACCACAATGGATTCAGTTTAATTCGGTCAAAGGCTCTCTCCAGGTCAACATATGCCATGTACAATTTTCCCTTTTTTATTCTTTAAATACGTATCCATAATGTTTTTATAACAAACACATTATAAACAGTTTGTCTTCCTTTCCTAAAACCCATTTGAAATTTTGAAAGAACATACTCTTCCTTTACCCATTGTTGCAATCTGTCTGCTAGAATCCTTGTATCAATTTTCGCCACATTGAAAAATGGAGCTGTCCCGGTAATTTTTTGGTTTGTCCATGTCCCCTTTTGCCATTATATATTGGTTGTATGATTGTTTTCTTCAGCTTTCTAGTGTAGATCCTTTGCTTTTCATTGAGTTAAATGAAGATGTTAATACCTTGAATCAATTCATGTCTCTGCACTATTCTTTAAGAGATTATCCTGGTATACCATCTATTCCTGGTGCTTTGTTTCTTTTCATTTTTTTTACCTGATTCATTACCTCTTCCTCTATTATGACTCTATTCAACATTTTTATGAAATTACTCTCCATTTCTATGATTAGTCTCTCCTCCATAAAACTCTCACAGGTATATGAAGTTGAAAAGTAATCTAGTCACTCTTCTTGGCTTATATTGGGTTTAAATACATGTTTTTTATGTAGTAATTTTATATCTTTCGATGTTTTGCTTACATTGTTTTCACCAATAATTTTAATTAATTTATTGACATCTTTGTATCTCCAAAGGTATTTTTTTTCCTTCTAATAATTTATCGTAGAAATGTTTACTTTGTAAATAGTCATCTTTAGATTTTATAACTCCTGTTTCCCTCCACTTCAACTTTTCCTTTACCACCCTTTTATTTACTCTACATTCTTCATCAAACCAGTCATCCCTCTTAATATTTCCCCAAGTCTTTACTTTCATCTGCTCACCTGTCTAACACATCCATTGTGTTTCTTTCCTCCATACATTGTTCTTGCTCAAACATGTTGCATCTTCTCCATCTATCCACAGACACAGATTTGGAATATGTGTTCTCTTGCGTGCTTCCATCATCCTCTTAACTAAATTTCTTTTCATATCCTTCTGAGCTTGTGTCAAGTCTTTGTTTATAAATATATTAGTACCTTTTAGCATCTTTCTTCTTAGGATTTCATAAATTAGATTGGATGTTGAGAACTGTACTATTATTGGTCTTTTTCTGCCTTGCCTTCCTATATGGTGTGCTTCAACATTCTCCCATCCTTTCATATCAATTTTCAATTTATCTGTTAAAATTTTCACTACTTCATCCATTAGGCAAATACCTCTTCTCACTTCCACTCCTATGAACTATGAAATTGAGCCTTCTTTCATACATTTTTCCATTCTCTTTGATTCCATCTAATTCTCTTTTTTATTACTTGCAAATGTGTTCTGAAATCTTCTTTTTTCTTCGGCTATTTTATTCATATTCTCTTTTAAGATTATTCCATTCCATACATTTTGTTCCTCTTTTCTACCAGGTTCTCAAACATTGTTCGAATATCCATAGGTTCTGGATTTAGTTCTATCCCACCTAACACTAACACCATAATATTACATGTCCTAGTATTGACCAATTCATCAGCATGTTGTATCCATTTTGCTTTTGATATATTTCTTTATCATAAATAGTCCTATCCTAATTCTCTATACTGCAAGGGAGTGAAATGAAATTAAAAATGGAGAGTATAATGAGAGCAGATGATCAAGCTTAGTCTTAAGTGTGAAAGAGAGAAGAGGTATTTGGACAGTGGAAGAAGCAACACAAATACTGAAAGACAACCTGAAAATAGATTTAAAATGTTGGTAGACTGTGGCAGCTTACCATGTAGGGAGACATACTGCAAAAAGATTAGTTATTGTACAGTTATCAGCAACACACCCTATGAAATTCTAGGAAAAGGAAAAACTAGGATTTTGAAAGGTTCAAATATATCTATTAACAAGGGCTTAACAACAGCCCAAAGGGTTAGGAAATGAAATTTAACCCCACAGATGATAGAAGTGAGAGCAGAAGTCATACAAGCATACATAAGAAATTAAAAGCTTTGGATTGAAGCAGTGAATGTAATTTCCATGGGCAAAAAGCACTGGTGAAGCAAAACAATTTGGGAGGAAATAAGTTAGATTGTATGCATCAGCGAAAAGAAGAAATGGTACAAAGGCTGGCATAAAGATGGGAGGTGATGAAAAAGGGGACACGTCGACAGGGATACATCTTTATTACAAGATGGTGTCAAGTGGTGTACTAACGCGAAGCCATGTGCAACATTCTCAGATTGATACAGTTAACAATGCAGAAACAAGTGGAAAGAAAAACAGGAACACGCTCATCAGAGGTAATCCAAGTGAAGGAAATGAAGGCAATATTCCCAGAAGTACTAATGCCGAGATAAACAAAGTAACTAAACTAGCACAGGACAGCTGCCTGGCACGGGAAAGAGAGACAATGGTGTCCTTGCAGGTAATAGTTGATCTTTTGAATAAGGATCTGAAAAGGGCACTGGAAGAAATAAATTCTTTTAAGAAAGTCATTGAACAACAATCTCAAATCAATCATTCAAAAGAAAAGGCAAAACCTGAAACACTACAAGACGACGAGGAAAACAAGCAAACACGGGGACCAAAATGATCAACAAAAAGTCAATAAATGGCAAAAATCAAAAAGGAGTCTATAAATAAATTATAGCAGAACAATAGATGAGAGTAGCACTTCAATTCCATTAATGAACAGGTTTGAAATCCTCCAACATTCAGACCTAAGTGCTTACCCTTGCGATAACAATATGGTGATGGCTACACGTGAAAAAACCTGGACTGCAAGAAAAAGCAAACCAGGCAGAACAATGAAAGAAGAAGGGAAAATAATCTTTGCAGACAGTCACGGAAGAGGACTCGCCGAACGAGTAACAATGATTGGCAATCTTTCCAAGCTAGGTATAATTAAACCAAGTCTCCCATCAGCTGAAGTTTTAAAAAATGTTGGCATTACTTCAAAACAAGTAGACAATCATGATGGTGTAGTGATAATGTGTGGTGTAAATAACATCCAAAAACAAAAGTGAAAAAGCAATAAATAACATTAGGCAAGTTCTTGGACACCTAACATCAACAAATGTAATTATAGTGAATTTTCCAATTAGACATGACTTAATTCCAACCTCCTGTGTAAATGACCTAATAAGAGACTCTAAGTTAAATTACATAAACTGTGTGCCAGATTTAGAAATGTGAGGTTAGTTATGTTTCAAAATATCACCAAGACATGTTTACTAGACATGGCTTACATTTTAACGGTAGAGAAAAAGATCTTCTAGCTACTAACATAAATATCTAAATGCACTCATATCACAAAAACCTATAATTGCATTACAAAATCAGGGAAACTAAGTAACAGCACCATCTGTAATAACCCATTTTGGTGCAATGAGGGTAACAAAATTATGAACACTGTAAATAACACAAACAACGGACAGTACATTATAAGCAAGAGTAAAGCAAAAAGTGATTTTGTAATCTTGCATCTAAATATTTGAGGGCTGAGACAAAAAACAATTGAACTAGTTAACTCATATGGCAATATCGTCAAAGAACCGTACATACTCTGTCTCAGTGAACATCATCTAAACAAATATGAAATCAATCAGCTCAAAATTGAAGGTTACAACCTAGGAACATATTTTTGCAGGGAAACGCTTTGTAAAGGTGGGACAAGTATAT
This sequence comes from Deroplatys truncata, assembly GCA_030765065.1. Lineage (NCBI taxonomy): Eukaryota > Metazoa > Arthropoda > Insecta > Mantodea > Mantidae > Deroplatys > Deroplatys truncata. The sequence continues at coordinate 490,792,479 of CM060990.1, forward strand.
ATGTAAAAAAAGTAATAAGTTATAATAAGATCGACATTAGTAAATTCTGTACAGAACAAGCCTTTAAAGCTTGCTGTATAAAACTTGAAAAGCAACCAGGAAACATTCTTGTGTGTGTGTGCGTGCGTGTGCGCGTGCGTGCGTGTCACCATCTAGCAATGTCCGAGAATTTATTAAGAAACTTGGGTCTACTCTAAGCTATGTATACAAACCAAATTTACAATTCTAAATCTGTGGTGACATAAATATAGATTTCCTCACAGAATCTGTTAATAAAACAGATCTCATTTCATTATTAATGACACATAATTTATCCTATATGGTACACTTTCCAACAAGAGTGCACAATGAATCTGGCACAATGATCGATAACATCTTTATAGACAATAGTAGAATAAATTCCTCAATGACTTTTCCACTCATAAATGCCCTGTCAGACCATGATGTCCAAGTCTTATGCATACACAACATTTGTACTGCCTCTAAATCGAAAACCTGGAAAAGAATTACAGAAATAAATTATGAAACTTTAAATAAATTTAGTTTCTGGTAGAACAGGAAGAGTGGGCGGCTATCTATCTCAATAATGATATTAATGCAGCATTTAATTTGTTTTTAAGCATCTATGTCAATTACTTTAAAGAATGCGTTCCAGTAAAATATATAAACACACACACACACACACACAAGCAGCAATGGATTACACAAGGTATCAAAATCTCCTGTGAACAGAAAAGAATTTTGTATTTATTGAGTAGAAGTAGTAATAATAGGGAACAAAATGCCCATTACAGGAAATATTGCAAAATTCTGAGTACGGTTATTAAATGTGCAAAGGCACATCACTATAATACAAAAACAAAAGACATCAAAAAGTAAAGTAAGGACCATATGGAATATAATAGAACATGAAACCAATAGTAATAATGACATCTCAGCCCATATAGTAAATAATAGCAAAATCAAGGACAACTGAAATTGCAAATGAATTCAATCATTTCTTTATAAACCTAGTCACAAATATAAAGTTAATTGATGGTAACAAAGAAATTGCTATACAACTATTAAATAATGCTATTACAAGGGAATTTCCTAGCTTCATAACAACACCCACAACAAAAGGCGAGATTCTAGCCACTATAAAATCCCTTAAAATGAAAGACAGTGCAGGCTATGTTGAAATATCAAGTAAAATAATAAAATGCACTGCTGAAACTATTAGCACTCTAAGTTATTTATGTAATTTATCACTACAATGTGGAATATTTCCTGATTGACTAAAATTCTCAATTGTAAAACCTTTTTATAAAAAAGGAGAAAAGACTAAACTGGATAATTACAGGCCCATTTCTCTTTTACCCACTTTCTCAAAAATATTTGAACGAATTATATACAACCGACTATACCAGTATTTGGAATCAACATTCTTGTTCCGTAACAGTTTGGTTTTAGAAGGGAAGTATCAATTAGTAATGCTATCTACAAACTCACTAATGAGGTGCTTGAATTATTAAATAGCAGGAAACATGTAACTGGGATTCTTCTGTGACTTAAGTAAGGCTTTTGACTGTGTAGACCACCATATACTGTTAGAAAAGTTAGAATATTATGGCATTCAAGGAACATCACTAAAATGGTTTAAATCCTATCTAACAAACAGAAGACAAAAAGTACAAATTCAACACCAAACTCAAATAAACTTAGCTACTCAAACTGTAAGCTCGTAAAACAAGGAGTTCCACAGGGTTCTATTTTACGGCCATTACTACTCTTAGTATTCATAATCGATTTAGCCCCTAGTCTAAACAAATATACACAAGTTTTTCTTTTTGCTGACGACATTACATTATTAATTTCACACAAAGACTTAGATAAATTCAAAGAAAGTACATGTCACATAATAACATTAATGCAATCATGGTTCAATGCAGATAGGTTGAAGCTAAACGTTGATAAAATAATCTTGTGAAGTTCACTACAATCAACACAGCACAACACAACTTCAATATCGAAATAAATAAAAAGTGCATCGGACATTCAGATGCTACTAAATTCCTAGGGGTACAAATATACAAGCATCTTAATTGGAAAAGTCACATTGATGAAATAGTCCCAAAATTGAGTTCAGCATGCTATGCACTATGTCTCTTATCCTCTTTTAGCGACATACACACACTAAAATTAGCCTATTTTGCATACTTACACTCAATCCTGAAGTGTGGTTATAATTTTATGGGGAAGTTCTACAAACTCAAAGAGAATATTTGTGGTTAAGAACTGGGGTTTGGAAGTTAAAAGGCCAAAGAAATGGTTATATTGCAAGGCAAATGTCTGTTATGTAGGAGAAAAAAAAAGTAGAACATAGTGTTAAAATGTAAAGAAACAGATACGGAGAATAATAAGCTTGGGTAAAAGGTGCCTTACAATGAACAGAACAGCAGCTTTAAAGAATATTTGTGACAAACATTTTAAAGACATAGGCTAATACTTGTTCAAAGTGAAAAACAAATGGAAATGGACAGTAAAAAGAGGGAATGGCGATTAAAGGTGTGTGTGTGCTTGCGTGCGCACAATCTTTATAGGGCACATATAGCATGAAATACCAGATGTTTGTCTGAATAAGTGGCAAGGCCCAATTTCAGTGAGCAGCCTAATACCTTGTAATTACTTAGTATTCAAATCAAATCAACCAGTGAATCAATCAAAACACTTCATTTATGTTTACTTACAATTACACAGTCTTCATTTGGATGTTTGGCCATCCTTTATGTTTACTTACAATTATACAGTCTTCATTTGGATTTTTGGCCATTCTAACGGAGTTTTCTTGTCACCAGGAATCACAGTGTTTGCCGGCAGAGTCAGATATATTCATTGCCCCTTAAATTCAAATGCATAGATTTTTCATGCAAGTTAAAACTACAGTAACCACATACCTTGGTCATAGAAGATGTTGTAAGTGATATCCTTGTGCCACCTTATATTTCTTACACCTTTTAAGAAAACTTGCATTAACAGTCATTAATTCTTCATGGCTATGTAAATAAAATGATGCTTTGTGCATTAAACAAAAAGACATTAAATGTGAATCAGTAGAGTAATCAGGAACATTCACCTACACCCAGTTGCAGAAATGTACTCAAATTATTGCAAAGTTGCAATTTTTGGACTATAGTTACCTTTAATCTGTTAATTTTAAAGTTTAGTGGCATTGCAAGATGAGGTTTGCAAAATTCCGTATTCCTGTGCAAGCTTTCTCAGAGATTTCTTTGTACTTTATTTCAACTTTTCTTCAATGTGTCTGAGTTTTTCCACTGTAAGAACACAAGGACTTAATTTTGGTTTCTATCAGGAATAGAACTGATTTCCTTAAATCTATTTGCAAGATTATGAACTGTTTTTCTGTTTGGCTCACAAACAGCAGAGAATCTGTCTATAAGTGTCAATAAATCACCATCTCACTTCTCTACAAGTTTGTTGTCACATAGGAACCATATGTGAAGATTCTGTGTGCTAAAGTATAGAGACATTTTGACATGATAATGGCACTAACACACTATAACACTGAAAGACAACGTATCAACCTCTGTATACCACAGGCTTTGCATCAACTGATTAGCTGGTCTTTGGGGAAGAGAGAGAGTGGAGGGGGAACAGAACCAGTTAGAAACAGCACAATGCAGGGCAAGCAATTTCCCATAACACAGCCATACATCAAAATGTGCGCTCTGCAGTACAGTGTATCTTGGATAGATTTGGCTAATTATCACTCTGTAGTAATCACAGAATTCACCCACTGAATAGCATTGGTTAGCTTCAATAGCTTTTTCTTTCATCTTCTGAATTTGTTTTCTTCATTCATTGGTTATCTGGTGTTGCTGCTTCTACTCTCTTCTGTGAGCATGATCTTCCATCTGTTGTTTTCAACAAGAAACAATACCAGCTAATTAGGTTTGTGACACTTAAATTTGCCGGATTTTTTTTCATCACCTCAGCTAGCTTCCTGTTAGGTCATTCAACCCTCTGCAGCTGGTTAAGTATGGGTTATTTGTTCTTAGAGAAAAGAGAACCTTATATTTAGTATTTTATTCCCATTTATTTTCTCATATCAGAAATCTACAGCCTGCTTCTTTGGTATACACCTTACTGTTACTTCCTAACCAATCAACACTTTCCAAGATGCTGTAGCATTAATTGGTATTGAAAGTTGCTGATAGCTCTGGTCGTTTTGTAGACTTCAACACCATGAGGCAGCTTGATTTTGTATAAATGAATAGTTTACACTATTTTATATAGTTTATGAGTGAATACTATAATAAATATCTCAGATTTTTAAATATGTATTTACAGTTCCATTCCCTTATTTTCATCTTATGTTCACAGATTTCTACATGCTCTTATCCTTATGACTAGAGCTGTTTGCCACAATACTTCCTATGGATTCATGCACCCCTATAAGTTGGTTCTTGGTGCATGTAAATCCACTCCATTTAGTTTTGTTTGTTGTCTTTTTTGATTGATCAGTTCCATTTTTCCCTTCCTTTACATAAATATTTTCTGCATTCCTTAACAAATCTGCTCTGTTTGTACTATTTTCTAAGCTCCATTACTTAATGACATATATTAAAATGGCAGCTGCTCCAGACTACATTATAGTGAGCATGAGAAGCAGATTAGGATTGATTTTTCTGCTAGCTAAATTTCTCAAATTTTGTTCCAGTTCATGCCTCCAATTAGCATGTTAATGTATATTATATATCATTGGAACTTCAAGGCTAGAACTCTTTGTATGTTGGCATTTGAACCACAAAGCACATGGGTGGCCATCCTCTTTAAAGCACATGGACTAATGAGTGGAAGATCCGTAGTTCAAATCCAGCCAGGACCATCTCCCTGACTGAGGTTTTTTCCAGGTTTTTCTCAGTCCTCATAACTGACAAATGCTTAGGCAGGTACCTAAACTTAGGCTAGGAATGTTACCTTCCAAATTTCCTTTCCCAATCATTTCATTTCATATAACATCAGTGTCCACTAACTTTGGTGTCATATGCGGTAAGAACAGTTACAAAAGCAAACCAATTACTAAGAAGCATTATAGTTTTACTTGATAGCTAATGATAGACAATCGTGTCCCAGCTTACTTTTTCTAACATACATATATTTTTATCCATTTTCTATTTTTCGTATGTATTTCCTATTGGAACCAGATTTATTGTTATTTACATTCAATTAATACTATTTGCATGCCTAAACTTCCACTTGCCCTAGTATATGATATTTGAAGCATATATGTATGGCTTCGTACATTTATGTTGTGGCCCAGTGTTCCTCATTTTTACTTTCTCTGTATTTTGTTGTTCCTTCTGTTGTCTGTACATTGGTTTTAAGCTTATTCTGATGTTTATTAATGTTTTCAGACATAGCTTCTAATATATCAAACTTCTCTTGAAAGTTTCCTTCAATTTTCACCTTTCCAATTCATTGTATAGTTTCTGTACTTAACATTTTTCCTTGTCTGTCTACCACTCATCTTCAGGCAAATATCTACTTCACTGATTGATAAGATAAGATAACTTTATTTATCACAAACATTTACAAAATAAGCAAAAGCTCAGTAAACAGGCGACACGTTAAGAAAAAAATTACAGTTACAAGAGTTATATATAATAGATTTACATGTGTTATATATAAATAACCTCTTTTATTTAGTTCACAGTTTTAGGCTGAAGGCCCTTTCGCCAAAACATACAATAAGTTGATAGTTTTACTGAATAATTTTATACCTTTTATTTCTCTTATTTTGATGGGTATTATATTATATTCCTGCATAGAGTGGGGTTTTTTTTTTCAAATAATGTTAGTCTGTGTTCTGGTGGTTTTAAATTGCCTTTGGTTCTTGTTTTATAGTCATGTCGTTTTTGAGTACTATACTACCGCTCATTAATTTCAATACACCTAATAATTTACTTTTAATTCCTTGTAGCTACGATATAATACCATGATTACGACTGAGTAAGCAAAGGAGTAGTACAACATTTGTAAGCATGTCAGGTTTATGTGTTTGTTTTCATCTAAATGCAATATTACCCCTAAAGAATGTTTTGTAGTAAACAATAGTTACCTAAACTAGATATAAACAATTATAGGGCAATTACTGTAACATCAGAGATTCGGAAAATTTATGAGAGAGTTCTTCTAGTCAGGATGCTAGAGTTTCTAAATAAGGAAAATGTATTTTGTCAGTTTCAACATGGTTTTAGAAAGGGTTTTTCAACTACAACTGCTGTTATTGATAACGTCCATCAGGCAATAAGCCTATTAGAACAGAATAAAAAGGTGGGTACACTATTCTTTGACCTATCAAAAGCGTTCGATAGTGTCAAGCATGATATCTTATTAGATAAACTAGAAGCTTATGAGATAAGAGGAAAAGCGTATGAGATTTGTAAATCCTATTTGTTGGGTAGAAAACAAATAACTTAAATCTATATTAAAAATGATATGTGTTTGTCAAAAGTAAAGTCAAAGCAGGGAATAGTAAGTTATGGGGTACCTCAAGGGTCAGTTTTGGACCCCTTAATGTTTGTAATTTATGTAAATGATATTAGTCATCCAAAAAATTCCACTATAACATCGTATGAGGATGACACTACAGTAAATTTTTGGGGTGACTAATGCATCTTTAATGAAAAAAATTGCTCTGGGTACCAATGAAATATTAGACTATTTTAGAGTAAATAATCTCATTTGCAATATGGATATAACAAAATTTTTGAAATATGATCTTGTAAAAAAGGAAAAAATGAAGCATTCACTTGTGATTGAGAATAAAAATTGTGATAAGATAGACGTGCACAAGTTCCTAGGGATATGGATAGACAGTGGGCTGACATGGGCACAACACATAAATGCAATATCTACTAAAATTAGCAAATCCATCTATCTCTTAAGATTTTTTAAACATACCTTAGGTGGTGAGGAATTGAAAATGATATATTATAGTGTAATCTATCCACATCTACATTATGGGATTGAGGTGTGGGGAAGTGCAGCTAAGGTGCATATAAATAAGTTGATGGTATTGCAGAAGAAATGCGTTAGAATTATTAGTAACTTAAAATTTAATGAATCTTGTAAAAATGCATTTAAAAAACACAAAATATTAAATTTATTTAAAGGTGAGTCGAAATTGTAACACTAACATCACTTAAGTTTACTCACTTAACATGTTTCGGGAAACCGTTGTTCCCATCCTCAGAAGGTTATTAACTCGACTGGCCCGTGTTGTTGGTGTTTCCGTTTTTTGGACTGGATCCTGTGGTGGCATCTTGTGGTGGAGAAATGTACTTCCAGAGAGGATTTGGTGGCGGCAAATCAAAATTCATTAGATGTGTGTTGTGTTTTAGAATGGTGATCTTCTCCCATGCATCTAATTCGGCTGCAAATTTGGCTGGTTTGACTAATGTAATATTGGGTTTGATGTTGTGATTAGTGATCCAAAAATGGTGTGAAACTGCAGATTTGTCCATTTGTTTGTATTTAATACATCTCATGTGCTCCTTTAGCCTAGTTTCTAAGTTTCTTTTTGTCTTACCAATGTATACTTTATTGCAATCTGAACAATTGATTTTATAGATTCCAGCTTTTTTGTCTTGTGGAATGGGGTCTTTTAACTTGTTACAAAGTAATTTCTCTATGTTAAATTTGTTCTGTGGAGCTAGGCTGATGTTATGTTTCATGAAAATCTTCTTAAATTTGTGAAATGTTCCTGGGTGGTATGTGAATTTCTTGAACTTTAGTTCTTTATCTTGCTGGATGAGATTAGTTGTGTTTCTGATGTGCATCTGTCGTTTGAATTTTGCAATTTTTTTGTCAATAGTTGCTTTGTTGTACCCATTATGTATTGCTGTGTCTACTATATGCTGGTATTCTAACTGGTATTCTTTTTTATTTAAGGGGGTATATACCAGTCTATGTGTTAGGCTGTTTAGTACTGCATGTTTGTGTGTGGTTGGATTGAAACTCCTATTTTTTATGTAATTAGTAGAGTGTGTTGGCTTCCTGTATATGCCAAAGGTTATGTTCTTTTGTTCTCTGATGATTTTTAGGTCTAAAAATGGTAGCATGCCTTCTTTTTCTATTTCTATGGTGAATTTTATTGATTGGTTCTGTAGGTTTAGTAAGGCTAAGGAGTCTTGTATGAACCTATTAGGGACAACAGCGAAGATGTCGTCAACATATCTGTGCCAAACTTTAAACATGTATGGAAAGGAAGTTGTTATGTGTATTTCTAAGTAGCTCATAAATAAATCTGCCAAGAAGGGTGAAAGTGGGTTGCCCATGGTTAGACCAGTTGGTTGTTGATAGAACTTCTTATTGAAACTAAAACAATTTTGTCCAATGCATAAATTGGTAAGTTGTATGAGGTCTTCTATTTCTTCTTCAAGTAGGTTAGTCTGCTGTAGCCATTTCTTTAATTGACGCAGGAGTTGATCTGTAGGGACACTTGGAAATAGTGCAGTGACATCAAAGGAAACTAATCTGTCTTCTGGTTCGAGTTCCAGGGATTTTATCTTCTGTATTAAATCTTCTGAATTCATTATGTTTTTGCTGTTGAATTTTGGTAGTGAAGAGAATCTCTGTACTAACTATTTTGCCAGTTTGTAGGTAGGAGAATCAATATTGCTGACGATTGGTCTCATCTTATTACCCGGTTTGTGTATTTTAGGTAGAGCATACATTCTTGGTAAAATGGGGTGGTCTGGTTTTAATCTAGATTTATCAGTGTCTGTTATAGTTTTGCTTTCCTGGATGGTTTGATTGAAGGCTTTTAAATGTGATTTTAATGGGTCTTCTTGAATTTGTATGTAATTTTCTTGTTGCAGCATATTTTCTACTCTGGTAATATAATCATCTTTTTGAAGTACAACTAGTTTATTTCCTTTGTCAGCTTTTGTGTATACTACTGGTTTTGATTTTAATGTTTTGATCACATGTTTGGTTGGGAAATTGTTATGTTTATCTGCTTGTATTTCTTGGAGAACTATTTCACATTCTTTTTTTATAGTGGTTTTACTATTTTCATTTAGGTTGTAAGTAGCAATCTCAATGTCTGCGACTATTTCATCGGTTGTTTTTGTGTAGCCAACACATGTTTTTAGGCCAAGGTTTAATACCGATAATTCTGCTTTGGTGAAAGTTACATTTGAAAGATTAATTACGTCAGAGTATGGCGTCGTTTTTTCATTTTTTAGGTTAGGTTTATATGAATGTTGCTTCCGGCGTAGTATGTCTAGTTTTTTCTTTAATTTCAGCGTTTTTGTTTTCATCCTGTAGCTAAGAATAGTGAGGAATTTTGAATGCATGTTTTGCCAAAGTGGATAGCCGAGTGTGTCCGTTAATTTAAGGTGAAGAGCATATAATTCCAGTTCCAATTTTTGTAATTTTGCGTAGTGATTGTTTCTCTCAATTATTATTACTCTTTTATCGGCTGATGTTTGGTGTTTGCTGTTTTTGTCGTATTTTACAATTCTCCTTACAAACTTTGGTGTGACTTTGTTTTGTATGCATAGGTTTAAAAAACGGATGTCCGCAAATGTGTTTTTTCTTTTTTCTTCAATTTTTTGGTATCTTTTGATGTCACTTTTTATTCCACTGAAATCTGTATTGAAATTTAGGGTTTCTAATCTTACCTTGTTTTTTGCCATGACTTGCATCTTTTCCACTTGGTGGCCAATTATAAATTTTGCTTCTTGTGACTTGTTGGTCATAAATTACGTATGTATTGTAATGAAAAGAAGCTAGAAACAGTGATGTGTATTGAATTTATTTAAAGGTGAGTCGAAATTGTAACACTAACATCACTTAAGTTTACTCACTTAACATGTTTCGGGAAACCGTTGTTCCCATCCTCAGAAGGTTATTAACTCGACTGGCCCGTGTTGTTGGTGTTTCCGTTTTTTGGACTGGATCCTGTGGTGGCATCTTGTGGTGGAGAAATGTACTTCCAGAGAGGATTTGGTGGCGGCAAATCAAAATTCATTAGATGTGTGTTGTGTTTTAGAATGGTGATCTTCTCCCATGCATCTAATTCGGCTGCAAATTTGGCTGGTTTGACTAATGTAATATTGGGTTTGATGTTGTGATTAGTGATCCAAAAATGGTGTGAAACTGCAGATTTGTCCATTTGTTTGTATTTAATACATCTCATGTGCTCCTTTAGCCTAGTTTCTAAGTTTCTTTTTGTCTTACCAATGTATACTTTATTGCAATCTGAACAATTGATTTTATAGATTCCAGCTTTTTTGTCTTGTGGAATGGGGTCTTTTAACTTGTTACAAAGTAATTTCTCTATGTTAAATTTGTTCTGTGGAGCTAGGCTGATGTTATGTTTCATGAAAATCTTCTTAAATTTGTGAAATGTTCCTGGGTGGTATGTGAATTTCTTGAACTTTAGTTCTTTATCTTGCTGGATGAGATTAGTTGTGTTTCTGATGTGCATCTGTCGTTTGAATTTTGCAATTTTTTTGTCAATAGTTGCTTTGTTGTACCCATTATGTATTGCTGTGTCTACTATATGCTGGTATTCTAACTGGTATTCTTTTTTATTTAAGGGGGTATATACCAGTCTATGTGTTAGGCTGTTTAGTACTGCATGTTTGTGTGTGGTTGGATTGAAACTCCTATTTTTTATGTAATTAGTAGAGTGTGTTGGCTTCCTGTATATGCCAAAGGTTATGTTCTTTTGTTCTCTGATGATTTTTAGGTCTAAAAATGGTAGCATGCCTTCTTTTTCTATTTCTATGGTGAATTTTATTGATTGGTTCTGTAGGTTTAGTAAGGCTAAGGAGTCTTGTATGAACCTATTAGGGACAACAGCGAAGATGTCGTCAACATATCTGTGCCAAACTTTAAACATGTATGGAAAGGAAGTTGTTATGTGTATTTCTAAGTAGCTCATAAATAAATCTGCCAAGAAGGGTGAAAGTGGGTTGCCCATGGTTAGACCAGTTGGTTGTTGATAGAACTTCTTATTGAAACTAAAACAATTTTGTCCAATGCATAAATTGGTAAGTTGTATGAGGTCTTCTATTTCTTCTTCAAGTAGGTTAGTCTGCTGTAGCCATTTCTTTAATTGACGCAGGAGTTGATCTGTAGGGACACTTGGAAATAGTGCAGTGACATCAAAGGAAACTAATCTGTCTTCTGGTTCGAGTTCCAGGGATTTTATCTTCTGTATTAAATCTTCTGAATTCATTATGTTTTTGCTGTTGAATTTTGGTAGTGAAGAGAATCTCTGTACTAACCATTTTGCCAGTTTGTAGGTAGGAGAATCAATATTGCTGACGATTGGTCTCATCTTATTACCCGGTTTGTGTATTTTAGGTAGAGCATACATTCTTGGTAAAATGGGGTGGTCTGGTTTTAATCTAGATTTATCAGTGTCTGTTATAGTTTTGCTTTCCTGGATGGTTTGATTGAAGGCTTTTAAATGTGATTTTAATGGGTCTTCTTGAATTTGTATGTAATTTTCTTGTTGCAGCATATTTTCTACTCTGGTAATATAATCATCTTTTTGAAGTACAACTAGTTTATTTCCTTTGTCAGCTTTTGTGTATACTACTGGTTTTGATTTTAATGTTTTGATCACATGTTTGGTTATGAAATTGTTATGTTTATCTGCTTGTATTTCTTGGAGAACTATTTCACATTCTTTTTTTATAGTGGTTTTACTATTTTCATTTAGGTTGTAAGTAGCAATCTCAATGTCTGCGACTATTTCATCGGTTGTTTTTGTGTAGCCAACACATGTTTTTAGGCCAAGGTTTAATACCGATAATTCTGCTTTGGTGAAAGTTACATTTGAAAGATTAATTACGTCAGAGTATGGCGTCGTTTTTTCATTTTTTAGGTTAGGTTTATATGAATGTTGCTTCCGGCGTAGTATGTCTAGTTTTTTCTTTAATTTCAGCGTTTTTGTTTTCATCCTGTAGCTAAGAATAGTGAGGAATTTTGAATGCATGTTTTGCCAAAGTGGATAGCCGAGTGTGTCCGTTAATTTAAGGTGAAGAGCATATAATTCCAGTTCCAATTTTTGTAATTTTGCGTAGTGATTGTTTCTCTCAATTATTATTACTCTTTTATCGGCTGATGTTTGGTGTTTGCTGTTTTTGTCGTATTTTACAATTCTCCTTACAAACTTTGGTGTGACTTTGTTTTGTATGCATAGGTTTAAAAAACGGATGTCCGCAAATGTGTTTTTTCTTTTTTCTTCAATTTTTTGGTATCTTTTGATGTCACTTTTTATTCCACTGAAATCTGTATTGAAATTTAGGGTTTCTAATCTTACCTTGTTTTTTGCCATGACTTGCATCTTTTCCACTTGGTGGCCAATTATAAATTTTGCTTCTTGTGACTTGTTGGTCATAAATTACGTATGTATTGTAATGAAAAGAAGCTAGAAACAGTGATGTGTATTGAATTTATTTAAAGGTGAGTCGAAATTGTAACACTAACATCACTTAAGTTTACTCACTTAACATGTTTCGGGAAACCGTTGTTCCCATCCTCAGAAGGTTATTAACTCGACTGGCCCGTGTTGTTGGTGTTTCCGTTTTATGGACTGGATCCTGTGGTGGCATCTTGTGGTGGAGAAATGTACTTCCAGAGAGGATTTGGTGGCGGCAAATCAAAATTCATTAGATGTGTGTTGTGTTTTAGAATGGTGATCTTCTCCTATGCATCTAATTCGGCTGCAAATTTGGCTGGTTTGACTAATGTAATATTGGGTTTGATGTTGTGATTAGTGATCCAAAAATGGTGTGAAACTGCAGATTTGTCCATTTGTTTGTATTTAATACATCTCATGTGCTCCTTTAGCCTAGTTTCTAAGTTTCTTTTTGTCTTACCAATGTATACTTTATTGCAATCTGAACAATTGATTTTATAGATTCCAGCTTTTTTGTCTTGTGGAATGGGGTCTTTTAACTTGTTACAAAGTAATTTCTCTATGTTAAATTTGTTCTGTGGAGCTAGGCTGATGTTATGTTTCATGAAAATCTTCTTAAATTTGTGAAATGTTCCTGGGTGGTATGTGAATTTCTTGAACTTTAGTTCTTTATCTTGCTGGATGAGATTAGTTGTGTTTCTGATGTGCATCTGTCGTTTGAATTTTGCAATTTTTTTGTCAATAGTTGCTTTGTTGTACCCATTATGTATTGCTGTGTCTACTATATGCTGGTATTCTAACTGGTATTCTTTTTTATTTAAGGGGGTATATACCAGTCTATGTGTTAGGCTGTTTAGTACTGCATGTTTGTGTGTGGTTGGATTGAAACTCCTATTTTTTATGTAATTAGTAGAGTGTGTTGGCTTCCTGTATATGCCAAAGGTTAGGTTCTTTTGTTCTCTGATGATTTTTAGGTCTAAAAATGGTAGCATGCCTTCTTTTTCTATTTCTATGGTGAATTTTATTGATTGGTTCTGTAGGTTTAGTAAGGCTAAGGAGTCTTGTATGAACCTATTAGGGACAACAGCGAAGATGTCGTCAACATATCTGTGCCAAACTTTAAACATGTATGGAAAGGAAGTTGTTATGTGTATTTCTAAGTAGCTCATAAATAAATCTGCCAAGAAGGGTGAAAGTGGGTTGCCCATGGTTAGACCAGTTGGTTGTTGATAGAACTTCTTATTGAAACTAAAACAATTTTGTCCAATGCATAAATTGGTAAGTTGTATGAGGTCTTCTATTTCTTCTTCAAGTAGGTTAGTCTGCTGTAGCCATTTCTTTAATTGACGCAGGAGTTGATCTGTAGGGACACTTGGAAATAGTGCAGTGACATCAAAGGAAACTAATCTGTCTTCTGGTTCGAGTTCCAGGGATTTTATCTTCTGTATTAAATCTTCTGAATTCATTATGTTTTTGCTGTTGAATTTTGGTAGTGAAGAGAATCTCTGTACTAACTATTTTGCCAGTTTGTAGGTAGGAGAATCAATATTGCTGACGATTGGTCTCATCTTATTACCCGGTTTGTGTATTTTAGGTAGAGCATACATTCTTGGTAAAATGGGGTGGTCTGGTTTTAATCTAGATTTATCAGTGTCTGTTATAGTTTTGCTTTCCTGGATGGTTTGATTGAAGGCTTTTAAATGTGATTTTAATGGGTCTTCTTGAATTTGTATGTAATTTTCTTGTTGCAGCATATTTTCTACTCTGGTAATATAATCATCTTTTTGAAGTACAACTAGTTTATTTCCTTTGTCAGCTTTTGTGTATACTACTGGTTTTGATTTTAATGTTTTGATCACATGTTTGGTTGGGAAATTGTTATGTTTATCTGCTTGTATTTCTTGGAGAACTATTTCACATTCTTTTTTTATAGTGGTTTTACTATTTTCATTTAGGTTGTAAGTAGCAATCTCAATGTCTGCGACTATTTCATCGGTTGTTTTTGTGTAGCCAACACATGTTTTTAGGCCAAGGTTTAATACCGATAATTCTGCTTTGGTGAAAGTTACATTTGAAAGATTAATTACGTCAGAGTATGGCGTCGTTTTTTCATTTTTTAGGTTAGGTTTATATGAATGTTGCTTCCGGCGTAGTATGTCTAGTTTTTTCTTTAATTTCAGCGTTTTTGTTTTCATCCTGTAGCTAAGAATAGTGAGGAATTTTGAATGCATGTTTTGCCAAAGTGGATAGCCGAGTGTGTCCGTTAATTTAAGGTGAAGAGCATATAATTCCAGTTCCAATTTTTGTAATTTTGCGTAGTGATTGTTTCTCTCAATTATTATTACTCTTTTATCGGCTGATGTTTGGTGTTTGCTGTTTTTGTCGTATTTTACAATTCTCCTTACAAACTTTGGTGTGACTTTGTTTTGTATGCATAGGTTTAAAAAACGGATGTCCGCAAATGTGTTTTTTCTTTTTTCTTCAATTTTTTGGTATCTTTTGATGTCACTTTTTATTCCACTGAAATCTGTATTGAAATTTAGGGTTTCTAATCTTACCTTGTTTTTTGCCATGACTTGCATCTTTTCCACTTGGTGGCCAATTATAAATTTTGCTTCTTGTGACTTGTTGGTCATAAATTACGTATGTATTGTAATGAAAAGAAGCTAGAAACAGTGATGTGTATTGAATTTATTTAAAGGTGAGTCGAAATTGTAACACTAACATCACTTAAGTTTACTCACTTAACATGTTTCGGGAAACCGTTGTTCCCATCCTCAGAAGGTTATTAACTCGACTGGCCCGTGTTGTTGGTGTTTCCGTTTTTTGGACTGGATCCTGTGGTGGCATCTTGTGGTGGAGAAATGTACTTCCAGAGAGGATTTGGTGGCGGCAAATCAAAATTCATTAGATGTGTGTTGTGTTTTAGAATGGTGATCTTCTCCCATGCATCTAATTCGGCTGCAAATTTGGCTGGTTTGACTAATGTAATATTGGGTTTGATGTTGTGATTAGTGATCCAAAAATGGTGTGAAACTGCAGATTTGTCCATTTGTTTGTATTTAATACATCTCATGTGCTCCTTTAGCCTAGTTTCTAAGTTTCTTTTTGTCTTACCAATGTATACTTTATTGCAATCTGAACAATTGATTTTATAGATTCCAGCTTTTTTGTCTTGTGGAATGGGGTCTTTTAACTTGTTACAAAGTAATTTCTCTATGTTAAATTTGTTCTGTGGAGCTAGGCTGATGTTATGTTTCATGAAAATCTTCTTAAATTTGTGAAATGTTCCTGGGTGGTATGTGAATTTCTTGAACTTTAGTTCTTTATCTTGCTGGATGAGATTAGTTGTGTTTCTGATGTGCATCTGTCGTTTGAATTTTGCAATTTTTTTGTCAATAGTTGCTTTGTTGTACCCATTATGTATTGCTGTGTCTACTATATGCTGGTATTCTAACTGGTATTCTTTTTTATTTAAGGGGGTATATACCAGTCTATGTGTTAGGCTGTTTAGTACTGCATGTTTGTGTGTGGTTGGATTGAAACTCCTATTTTTTATGTAATTAGTAGAGTGTGTTGGCTTCCTGTATATGCCAAAGGTTAGGTTCTTTTGTTCTCTGATGATTTTTAGGTCTAAAAATGGTAGCATGCCTTCTTTTTCTATTTCTATGGTGAATTTTATTGATTGGTTCTGTAGGTTTAGTAAGGCTAAGGAGTCTTGTATGAACCTATTAGGGACAACAGCGAAGATGTCGTCAACATATCTGTGCCAAACTTTAAACATGTATGGAAAGGAAGTTGTTATGTGTATTTCTAAGTAGCTCATAAATAAATCTGCCAAGAAGGGTGAAAGTGGGTTGCCCATGGTTAGACCAGTTGGTTGTTGATAGAACTTCTTATTGAAACTAAAACAATTTTGTCCAATGCATAAATTGGTAAGTTGTATGAGGTCTTCTATTTCTTCTTCAAGTAGGTTAGTCTGCTGTAGCCATTTCTTTAATTGACGCAGGAGTTGATCTGTAGGGACACTTGGAAATAGTGCAGTGACATCAAAGGAAACTAATCTGTCTTCTGGTTCGAGTTCCAGGGATTTTATCTTCTGTATTAAATCTTCTGAATTCATTATGTTTTTGCTGTTGAATTTTGGTAGTGAAGAGAATCTCTGTACTAACCATTTTGCCAGTTTGTAGGTAGGAGAATCAATATTGCTGACGATTGGTCTCATCTTATTACCCGGTTTGTGTATTTTAGGTAGAGCATACATTCTTGGTAAAATGGGGTGGTCTGGTTTTAATCTAGATTTATCAGTGTCTGTTATAGTTTTGCTTTCCTGGATGGTTTGATTGAAGGCTTTTAAATGTGATTTTAATGGGTCTTCTTGAATTTGTATGTAATTTTCTTGTTGCAGCATATTTTCTACTCTGGTAATATAATCATCTTTTTGAAGTACAACTAGTTTATTTCCTTTGTCAGCTTTTGTGTATACTACTGGTTTTGATTTTAATGTTTTGATCACATGTTTGGTTATGAAATTGTTATGTTTATCTGCTTGTATTTCTTGGAGAACTATTTCACATTCTTTTTTTATAGTGGTTTTACTATTTTCATTTAGGTTGTAAGTAGCAATCTCAATGTCTGCGACTATTTCATCGGTTGTTTTTGTGTAGCCAACACATGTTTTTAGGCCAAGGTTTAATACCGATAATTCTGCTTTGGTGAAAGTTACATTTGAAAGATTAATTACGTCAGAGTATGGCGTCATTTTTTCATTTTTTAGGTTAGGTTTATATGAATGTTGCTTCCGGCGTAGTATGTCTAGTTTTTTCTTTAATTTCAGCGTTTTTGTTTTCATCCTGTAGCTAAGAATAGTGAGGAATTTTGAATGCATGTTTTGCCAAAGTGGATAGCCGAGTGTGTCCGTTAATTTAAGGTGAAGAGCATATAATTCCAGTTCCAATTTTTGTAATTTTGCGTAGTGATTGTTTCTCTCAATTATTATTACTCTTTTATCGGCTGATGTTTGGTGTTTGCTGTTTTTGTCGTATTTTACAATTCTCCTTACAAACTTTGGTGTGACTTTGTTTTGTATGCATAGGTTTAAAAAACGGATGTCCGCAAATGTGTTTTTTCTTTTTTCTTCAATTTTTTGGTATCTTTTGATGTCACTTTTTATTCCACTGAAATCTGTATTGAAATTTAGGGTTTCTAATCTTACCTTGTTTTTTGCCATGACTTGCATCTTTTCCACTTGGTGGCCAATTATAAATTTTGCTTCTTGTGACTTGTTGGTCATAAATTACGTATGTATTGTAATGAAAAGAAGCTAGAAACAGTGATGTGTATTGAATTTATTTAAAGGTGAGTCGAAATTGTAACACTAACATCACTTAAGTTTACTCACTTAACATGTTTCGGGAAACCGTTGTTCCCATCCTCAGAAGGTTATTAACTCGACTGGCCCGTGTTGTTGGTGTTTCCGTTTTATGGACTGGATCCTGTGGTGGCATCTTGTGGTGGAGAAATGTACTTCCAGAGAGGATTTGGTGGCGGCAAATCAAAATTCATTAGATGTGTGTTGTGTTTTAGAATGGTGATCTTCTCCTATGCATCTAATTCGGCTGCAAATTTGGCTGGTTTGACTAATGTAATATTGGGTTTGATGTTGTGATTAGTGATCCAAAAATGGTGTGAAACTGCAGATTTGTCCATTTGTTTGTATTTAATACATCTCATGTGCTCCTTTAGCCTAGTTTCTAAGTTTCTTTTTGTCTTACCAATGTATACTTTATTGCAATCTGAACAATTGATTTTATAGATTCCAGCTTTTTTGTCTTGTGGAATGGGGTCTTTTAACTTGTTACAAAGTAATTTCTCTATGTTAAATTTGTTCTGTGGAGCTAGGCTGATGTTATGTTTCATGAAAATCTTCTTAAATTTGTGAAATGTTCCTGGGTGGTATGTGAATTTCTTGAACTTTAGTTCTTTATCTTGCTGGATGAGATTAGTTGTGTTTCTGATGTGCATCTGTCGTTTGAATTTTGCAATTTTTTTGTCAATAGTTGCTTTGTTGTACCCATTATGTATTGCTGTGTCTACTATATGCTGGTATTCTAACTGGTATTCTTTTTTATTTAAGGGGGTATATACCAGTCTATGTGTTAGGCTGTTTAGTACTGCATGTTTGTGTGTGGTTGGATTGAAACTCCTATTTTTTATGTAATTAGTAGAGTGTGTTGGCTTCCTGTATATGCCAAAGGTTAGGTTCTTTTGTTCTCTGATGATTTTTAGGTCTAAAAATGGTAGCATGCCTTCTTTTTCTATTTCTATGGTGAATTTTATTGATTGGTTCTGTAGGTTTAGTAAGGCTAAGGAGTCTTGTATGAACCTATTAGGGACAACAGCGAAGATGTCGTCAACATATCTGTGCCAAACTTTAAACATGTATGGAAAGGAAGTTGTTATGTGTATTTCTAAGTAGCTCATAAATAAATCTGCCAAGAAGGGTGAAAGTGGGTTGCCCATGGTTAGACCAGTTGGTTGTTGATAGAACTTCTTATTGAAACTAAAACAATTTTGTCCAATGCATAAATTGGTAAGTTGTATGAGGTCTTCTATTTCTTCTTCAAGTAGGTTAGTCTGCTGTAGCCATTTCTTTAATTGACGCAGGAGTTGATCTGTAGGGACACTTGGAAATAGTGCAGTGACATCAAAGGAAACTAATCTGTCTTCTGGTTCGAGTTCCAGGGATTTTATCTTCTGTATTAAATCTTCTGAATTCATTATGTTTTTGCTGTTGAATTTTGGTAGTGAAGAGAATCTCTGTACTAACCATTTTGCCAGTTTGTAGGTAGGAGAATCAATATTGCTGACGATTGGTCTCATCTTATTACCCGGTTTGTGTATTTTAGGTAGAGCATACATTCTTGGTAAAATGGGGTGGTCTGGTTTTAATCTAGATTTATCAGTGTCTGTTATAGTTTTGCTTTCCTGGATGGTTTGATTGAAGGCTTTTAAATGTGATTTTAATGGGTCTTCTTGAATTTGTATGTAATTTTCTTGTTGCAGCATATTTTCTACTCTGGTAATATAATCATCTTTTTGAAGTACAACTAGTTTATTTCCTTTGTCAGCTTTTGTGTATACTACTGGTTTTGATTTTAATGTTTTGATCACATGTTTGGTTGGGAAATTGTTATGTTTATCTGCTTGTATTTCTTGGAGAACTATTTCACATTCTTTTTTTATAGTGGTTTTACTATTTTCATTTAGGTTGTAAGTAGCAATCTCAATGTCTGCGACTATTTCATCGGTTGTTTTTGTGTAGCCAACACATGTTTTTAGGCCAAGGTTTAATACCGATAATTCTGCTTTGGTGAAAGTTACATTTGAAAGATTAATTACGTCAGAGTATGGCGTCGTTTTTTCATTTTTTAGGTTAGGTTTATATGAATGTTGCTTCCGGCGTAGTATGTCTAGTTTTTTCTTTAATTTCAGCGTTTTTGTTTTCATCCTGTAGCTAAGAATAGTGAGGAATTTTGAATGCATGTTTTGCCAAAGTGGATAGCCGAGTGTGTCCGTTAATTTAAGGTGAAGAGCATATAATTCCAGTTCCAATTTTTGTAATTTTGCGTAGTGATTGTTTCTCTCAATTATTATTACTCTTTTATCGGCTGATGTTTGGTGTTTGCTGTTTTTGTCGTATTTTACAATTCTCCTTACAAACTTTGGTGTGACTTTGTTTTGTATGCATAGGTTTAAAAAACGGATGTCCGCAAATGTGTTTTTTCTTTTTTCTTCAATTTTTTGGTATCTTTTGATGTCACTTTTTATTCCACTGAAATCTGTATTGAAATTTAGGGTTTCTAATCTTACCTTGTTTTTTGCCATGACTTGCATCTTTTCCACTTGGTGGCCAATTATAAATTTTGCTTCTTGTGACTTGTTGGTCATAAATTACGTATGTATTGTAATGAAAAGAAGCTAGAAACAGTGATGTGTATTGAATTTATTTAAAGGTGAGTCGAAATTGTAACACTAACATCACTTAAGTTTACTCACTTAACATGTTTCGGGAAACCGTTGTTCCCATCCTCAGAAGGTTATTAACTCGACTGGCCCGTGTTGTTGGTGTTTCCGTTTTTTGGACTGGATCCTGTGGTGGCATCTTGTGGTGGAGAAATGTACTTCCAGAGAGGATTTGGTGGCGGCAAATCAAAATTCATTAGATGTGTGTTGTGTTTTAGAATGGTGATCTTCTCCCATGCATCTAATTCGGCTGCAAATTTGGCTGGTTTGACTAATGTAATATTGGGTTTGATGTTGTGATTAGTGATCCAAAAATGGTGTGAAACTGCAGATTTGTCCATTTGTTTGTATTTAATACATCTCATGTGCTCCTTTAGCCTAGTTTCTAAGTTTCTTTTTGTCTTACCAATGTATACTTTATTGCAATCTGAACAATTGATTTTATAGATTCCAGCTTTTTTGTCTTGTGGAATGGGGTCTTTTAACTTGTTACAAAGTAATTTCTCTATGTTAAATTTGTTCTGTGGAGCTAGGCTGATGTTATGTTTCATGAAAATCTTCTTAAATTTGTGAAATGTTCCTGGGTGGTATGTGAATTTCTTGAACTTTAGTTCTTTATCTTGCTGGATGAGATTAGTTGTGTTTCTGATGTGCATCTGTCGTTTGAATTTTGCAATTTTTTTGTCAATAGTTGCTTTGTTGTACCCATTATGTATTGCTGTGTCTACTATATGCTGGTATTCTAACTGGTATTCTTTTTTATTTAAGGGGGTATATACCAGTCTATGTGTTAGGCTGTTTAGTACTGCATGTTTGTGTGTGGTTGGATTGAAACTCCTATTTTTTATGTAATTAGTAGAGTGTGTTGGCTTCCTGTATATGCCAAAGGTTAGGTTCTTTTGTTCTCTGATGATTTTTAGGTCTAAAAATGGTAGCATGCCTTCTTTTTCTATTTCTATGGTGAATTTTATTGATTGGTTCTGTAGGTTTAGTAAGGCTAAGGAGTCTTGTATGAACCTATTAGGGACAACAGCGAAGATGTCGTCAACATATCTGTGCCAAACTTTAAACATGTATGGAAAGGAAGTTGTTATGTGTATTTCTAAGTAGCTCATAAATAAATCTGCCAAGAAGGGTGAAAGTGGGTTGCCCATGGTTAGACCAGTTGGTTGTTGATAGAACTTCTTATTGAAACTAAAACAATTTTGTCCAATGCATAAATTGGTAAGTTGTATGAGGTCTTCTATTTCTTCTTCAAGTAGGTTAGTCTGCTGTAGCCATTTCTTTAATTGACGCAGGAGTTGATCTGTAGGGACACTTGGAAATAGTGCAGTGACATCAAAGGAAACTAATCTGTCTTCTGGTTCGAGTTCCAGGGATTTTATCTTCTGTATTAAATCTTCTGAATTCATTATGTTTTTGCTGTTGAATTTTGGTAGTGAAGAGAATCTCTGTACTAACCATTTTGCCAGTTTGTAGGTAGGAGAATCAATATTGCTGACGATTGGTCTCATCTTATTACCCGGTTTGTGTATTTTAGGTAGAGCATACATTCTTGGTAAAATGGGGTGGTCTGGTTTTAATCTAGATTTATCAGTGTCTGTTATAGTTTTGCTTTCCTGGATGGTTTGATTGAAGGCTTTTAAATGTGATTTTAATGGGTCTTCTTGAATTTGTATGTAATTTTCTTGTTGCAGCATATTTTCTACTCTGGTAATATAATCATCTTTTTGAAGTACAACTAGTTTATTTCCTTTGTCAGCTTTTGTGTATACTACTGGTTTTGATTTTAATGTTTTGATCACATGTTTGGTTGGGAAATTGTTATGTTTATCTGCTTGTATTTCTTGGAGAACTATTTCACATTCTTTTTTTATAGTGGTTTTACTATTTTCATTTAGGTTGTAAGTAGCAATCTCAATGTCTGCGACTATTTCATCGGTTGTTTTTGTGTAGCCAACACATGTTTTTAGGCCAAGGTTTAATACCGATAATTCTGCTTTGGTGAAAGTTACATTTGAAAGATTAATTACGTCAGAGTATGGCGTCGTTTTTTCATTTTTTAGGTTAGGTTTATATGAATGTTGCTTCCGGCGTAGTATGTCTAGTTTTTTCTTTAATTTCAGCGTTTTTGTTTTCATCCTGTAGCTAAGAATAGTGAGGAATTTTGAATGCATGTTTTGCCAAAGTGGATAGCCGAGTGTGTCCGTTAATTTAAGGTGAAGAGCATATAATTCCAGTTCCAATTTTTGTAATTTTGCGTAGTGATTGTTTCTCTCAATTATTATTACTCTTTTATCGGCTGATGTTTGGTGTTTGCTGTTTTTGTCGTATTTTACAATTCTCCTTACAAACTGTGGTGTGACTTTGTTTTGTATGCATAGGTTTAAAAAACGGATGTCCGCAAATGTGTTTTTTCTTTTTTCTTCAATTTTTTGGTATCTTTTGATGTCACTTTTTATTCCACTGAAATCTGTATTGAAATTTAGGGTTTCTAATCTTACCTTGTTTTTTGCCATGACTTGCATCTTTTCCACTTGGTGGCCAATTATAAATTTTGCTTCTTGTGACTTGTTGGTCATAAATTACGTATGTATTGTAATGAAAAGAAGCTAGAAACAGTGATGTGTATTGAATTTATTTAAAGGTGAGTCGAAATTGTAACACTAACATCACTTAAGTTTACTCACTTAACATGTTTCGGGAAACCGTTGTTCCCATCCTCAGAAGGTTATTAACTCGACTGGCCCGTGTTGTTGGTGTTTCCGTTTTATGGACTGGATCCTGTGGTGGCATCTTGTGGTGGAGAAATGTACTTCCAGAGAGGATTTGGTGGCGGCAAATCAAAATTCATTAGATGTGTGTTGTGTTTTAGAATGGTGATCTTCTCCTATGCATCTAATTCGGCTGCAAATTTGGCTGGTTTGACTAATGTAATATTGGGTTTGATGTTGTGATTAGTGATCCAAAAATGGTGTGAAACTGCAGATTTGTCCATTTGTTTGTATTT
The DNA here is from genome assembly GCA_030765065.1 of Deroplatys truncata. Lineage (NCBI taxonomy): Eukaryota > Metazoa > Arthropoda > Insecta > Mantodea > Mantidae > Deroplatys > Deroplatys truncata. The sequence continues at coordinate 490,815,962 of CM060990.1, forward strand.
AATACATCTCATGTGCTCCTTTAGCCTAGTTTCTAAGTTTCTTTTTGTCTTACCAATGTATACTTTATTGCAATCTGAACAATTGATTTTATAGATTCCAGCTTTTTTGTCTTGTGGAATGGGGTCTTTTAACTTGTTACAAAGTAATTTCTCTATGTTAAATTTGTTCTGTGGAGCTAGGCTGATGTTATGTTTCATGAAAATCTTCTTAAATTTGTGAAATGTTCCTGGGTGGTATGTGAATTTCTTGAACTTTAGTTCTTTATCTTGCTGGATGAGATTAGTTGTGTTTCTGATGTGCATCTGTCGTTTGAATTTTGCAATTTTTTTGTCAATAGTTGCTTTGTTGTACCCATTATGTATTGCTGTGTCTACTATATGCTGGTATTCTAACTGGTATTCTTTTTTATTTAAGGGGGTATATACCAGTCTATGTGTTAGGCTGTTTAGTACTGCATGTTTGTGTGTGGTTGGATTGAAACTCCTATTTTTTATGTAATTAGTAGAGTGTGTTGGCTTCCTGTATATGCCAAAGGTTAGGTTCTTTTGTTCTCTGATGATTTTTAGGTCTAAAAATGGTAGCATGCCTTCTTTTTCTATTTCTATGGTGAATTTTATTGATTGGTTCTGTAGGTTTAGTAAGGCTAAGGAGTCTTGTATGAACCTATTAGGGACAACAGCGAAGATGTCGTCAACATATCTGTGCCAAACTTTAAACATGTATGGAAAGGAAGTTGTTATGTGTATTTCTAAGTAGCTCATAAATAAATCTGCCAAGAAGGGTGAAAGTGGGTTGCCCATGGTTAGACCAGTTGGTTGTTGATAGAACTTCTTATTGAAACTAAAACAATTTTGTCCAATGCATAAATTGGTAAGTTGTATGAGGTCTTCTATTTCTTCTTCAAGTAGGTTAGTCTGCTGTAGCCATTTCTTTAATTGACGCAGGAGTTGATCTGTAGGGACACTTGGAAATAGTGCAGTGACATCAAAGGAAACTAATCTGTCTTCTGGTTCGAGTTCCAGGGATTTTATCTTCTGTATTAAATCTTCTGAATTCATTATGTTTTTGCTGTTGAATTTTGGTAGTGAAGAGAATCTCTGTACTAACCATTTTGCCAGTTTGTAGGTAGGAGAATCAATATTGCTGACGATTGGTCTCATCTTATTACCCGGTTTGTGTATTTTAGGTAGAGCATACATTCTTGGTAAAATGGGGTGGTCTGGTTTTAATCTAGATTTATCAGTGTCTGTTATAGTTTTGCTTTCCTGGATGGTTTGATTGAAGGCTTTTAAATGTGATTTTAATGGGTCTTCTTGAATTTGTATGTAATTTTCTTGTTGCAGCATATTTTCTACTCTGGTAATATAATCATCTTTTTGAAGTACAACTAGTTTATTTCCTTTGTCAGCTTTTGTGTATACTACTGGTTTTGATTTTAATGTTTTGATCACATGTTTGGTTGGGAAATTGTTATGTTTATCTGCTTGTATTTCTTGGAGAACTATTTCACATTCTTTTTTTATAGTGGTTTTACTATTTTCATTTAGGTTGTAAGTAGCAATCTCAATGTCTGCGACTATTTCATCGGTTGTTTTTGTGTAGCCAACACATGTTTTTAGGCCAAGGTTTAATACCGATAATTCTGCTTTGGTGAAAGTTACATTTGAAAGATTAATTACGTCAGAGTATGGCGTCGTTTTTTCATTTTTTAGGTTAGGTTTATATGAATGTTGCTTCCGGCGTAGTATGTCTAGTTTTTTCTTTAATTTCAGCGTTTTTGTTTTCATCCTGTAGCTAAGAATAGTGAGGAATTTTGAATGCATGTTTTGCCAAAGTGGATAGCCGAGTGTGTCCGTTAATTTAAGGTGAAGAGCATATAATTCCAGTTCCAATTTTTGTAATTTTGCGTAGTGATTGTTTCTCTCAATTATTATTACTCTTTTATCGGCTGATGTTTGGTGTTTGCTGTTTTTGTCGTATTTTACAATTCTCCTTACAAACTTTGGTGTGACTTTGTTTTGTATGCATAGGTTTAAAAAACGGATGTCCGCAAATGTGTTTTTTCTTTTTTCTTCAATTTTTTGGTATCTTTTGATGTCACTTTTTATTCCACTGAAATCTGTATTGAAATTTAGGGTTTCTAATCTTACCTTGTTTTTTGCCATGACTTGCATCTTTTCCACTTGGTGGCCAATTATAAATTTTGCTTCTTGTGACTTGTTGGTCATAAATTACGTATGTATTGTAATGAAAAGAAGCTAGAAACAGTGATGTGTATTGAATTTATTTAAAGGTGAGTCGAAATTGTAACACTAACATCACTTAAGTTTACTCACTTAACATGTTTCGGGAAACCGTTGTTCCCATCCTCAGAAGGTTATTAACTCGACTGGCCCGTGTTGTTGGTGTTTCCGTTTTTTGGACTGGATCCTGTGGTGGCATCTTGTGGTGGAGAAATGTACTTCCAGAGAGGATTTGGTGGCGGCAAATCAAAATTCATTAGATGTGTGTTGTGTTTTAGAATGGTGATCTTCTCCCATGCATCTAATTCGGCTGCAAATTTGGCTGGTTTGACTAATGTAATATTGGGTTTGATGTTGTGATTAGTGATCCAAAAATGGTGTGAAACTGCAGATTTGTCCATTTGTTTGTATTTAATACATCTCATGTGCTCCTTTAGCCTAGTTTCTAAGTTTCTTTTTGTCTTACCAATGTATACTTTATTGCAATCTGAACAATTGATTTTATAGATTCCAGCTTTTTTGTCTTGTGGAATGGGGTCTTTTAACTTGTTACAAAGTAATTTCTCTATGTTAAATTTGTTCTGTGGAGCTAGGCTGATGTTATGTTTCATGAAAATCTTCTTAAATTTGTGAAATGTTCCTGGGTGGTATGTGAATTTCTTGAACTTTAGTTCTTTATCTTGCTGGATGAGATTAGTTGTGTTTCTGATGTGCATCTGTCGTTTGAATTTTGCAATTTTTTTGTCAATAGTTGCTTTGTTGTACCCATTATGTATTGCTGTGTCTACTATATGCTGGTATTCTAACTGGTATTCTTTTTTATTTAAGGGGGTATATACCAGTCTATGTGTTAGGCTGTTTAGTACTGCATGTTTGTGTGTGGTTGGATTGAAACTCCTATTTTTTATGTAATTAGTAGAGTGTGTTGGCTTCCTGTATATGCCAAAGGTTAGGTTCTTTTGTTCTCTGATGATTTTTAGGTCTAAAAATGGTAGCATGCCTTCTTTTTCTATTTCTATGGTGAATTTTATTGATTGGTTCTGTAGGTTTAGTAAGGCTAAGGAGTCTTGTATGAACCTATTAGGGACAACAGCGAAGATGTCGTCAACATATCTGTGCCAAACTTTAAACATGTATGGAAAGGAAGTTGTTATGTGTATTTCTAAGTAGCTCATAAATAAATCTGCCAAGAAGGGTGAAAGTGGGTTGCCCATGGTTAGACCAGTTGGTTGTTGATAGAACTTCTTATTGAAACTAAAACAATTTTGTCCAATGCATAAATTGGTAAGTTGTATGAGGTCTTCTATTTCTTCTTCAAGTAGGTTAGTCTGCTGTAGCCATTTCTTTAATTGACGCAGGAGTTGATCTGTAGGGACACTTGGAAATAGTGCAGTGACATCAAAGGAAACTAATCTGTCTTCTGGTTCGAGTTCCAGGGATTTTATCTTCTGTATTAAATCTTCTGAATTCATTATGTTTTTGCTGTTGAATTTTGGTAGTGAAGAGAATCTCTGTACTAACCATTTTGCCAGTTTGTAGGTAGGAGAATCAATATTGCTGACGATTGGTCTCATCTTATTACCCGGTTTGTGTATTTTAGGTAGAGCATACATTCTTGGTAAAATGGGGTGGTCTGGTTTTAATCTAGATTTATCAGTGTCTGTTATAGTTTTGCTTTCCTGGATGGTTTGATTGAAGGCTTTTAAATGTGATTTTAATGGGTCTTCTTGAATTTGTATGTAATTTTCTTGTTGCAGCATATTTTCTACTCTGGTAATATAATCATCTTTTTGAAGTACAACTAGTTTATTTCCTTTGTCAGCTTTTGTGTATACTACTGGTTTTGATTTTAATGTTTTGATCACATGTTTGGTTGGGAAATTGTTATGTTTATCTGCTTGTATTTCTTGGAGAACTATTTCACATTCTTTTTTTATAGTGGTTTTACTATTTTCATTTAGGTTGTAAGTAGCAATCTCAATGTCTGCGACTATTTCATCGGTTGTTTTTGTGTAGCCAACACATGTTTTTAGGCCAAGGTTTAATACCGATAATTCTGCTTTGGTGAAAGTTACATTTGAAAGATTAATTACGTCAGAGTATGGCGTCGTTTTTTCATTTTTTAGGTTAGGTTTATATGAATGTTGCTTCCGGCGTAGTATGTCTAGTTTTTTCTTTAATTTCAGCGTTTTTGTTTTCATCCTGTAGCTAAGAATAGTGAGGAATTTTGAATGCATGTTTTGCCAAAGTGGATAGCCGAGTGTGTCCGTTAATTTAAGGTGAAGAGCATATAATTCCAGTTCCAATTTTTGTAATTTTGCGTAGTGATTGTTTCTCTCAATTATTATTACTCTTTTATCGGCTGATGTTTGGTGTTTGCTGTTTTTGTCGTATTTTACAATTCTCCTTACAAACTTTGGTGTGACTTTGTTTTGTATGCATAGGTTTAAAAAACGGATGTCCGCAAATGTGTTTTTTCTTTTTTCTTCAATTTTTTGGTATCTTTTGATGTCACTTTTTATTCCACTGAAATCTGTATTGAAATTTAGGGTTTCTAATCTTACCTTGTTTTTTGCCATGACTTGCATCTTTTCCACTTGGTGGCCAATTATAAATTTTGCTTCTTGTGACTTGTTGGTCATAAATTACGTATGTATTGTAATGAAAAGAAGCTAGAAACAGTGATGTGTATTGAATTTATTTAAAGGTGAGTCGAAATTGTAACACTAACATCACTTAAGTTTACTCACTTAACATGTTTCGGGAAACCGTTGTTCCCATCCTCAGAAGGTTATTAACTCGACTGGCCCGTGTTGTTGGTGTTTCCGTTTTTTGGACTGGATCCTGTGGTGGCATCTTGTGGTGGAGAAATGTACTTCCAGAGAGGATTTGGTGGCGGCAAATCAAAATTCATTAGATGTGTGTTGTGTTTTAGAATGGTGATCTTCTCCCATGCATCTAATTCGGCTGCAAATTTGGCTGGTTTGACTAATGTAATATTGGGTTTGATGTTGTGATTAGTGATCCAAAAATGGTGTGAAACTGCAGATTTGTCCATTTGTTTGTATTTAATACATCTCATGTGCTCCTTTAGCCTAGTTTCTAAGTTTCTTTTTGTCTTACCAATGTATACTTTATTGCAATCTGAACAATTGATTTTATAGATTCCAGCTTTTTTGTCTTGTGGAATGGGGTCTTTTAACTTGTTACAAAGTAATTTCTCTATGTTAAATTTGTTCTGTGGAGCTAGGCTGATGTTATGTTTCATGAAAATCTTCTTAAATTTGTGAAATGTTCCTGGGTGGTATGTGAATTTCTTGAACTTTAGTTCTTTATCTTGCTGGATGAGATTAGTTGTGTTTCTGATGTGCATCTGTCGTTTGAATTTTGCAATTTTTTTGTCAATAGTTGCTTTGTTGTACCCATTATGTATTGCTGTGTCTACTATATGCTGGTATTCTAACTGGTATTCTTTTTTATTTAAGGGGGTATATACCAGTCTATGTGTTAGGCTGTTTAGTACTGCATGTTTGTGTGTGGTTGGATTGAAACTCCTATTTTTTATGTAATTAGTAGAGTGTGTTGGCTTCCTGTATATGCCAAAGGTTAGGTTCTTTTGTTCTCTGATGATTTTTAGGTCTAAAAATGGTAGCATGCCTTCTTTTTCTATTTCTATGGTGAATTTTATTGATTGGTTCTGTAGGTTTAGTAAGGCTAAGGAGTCTTGTATGAACCTATTAGGGACAACAGCGAAGATGTCGTCAACATATCTGTGCCAAACTTTAAACATGTATGGAAAGGAAGTTGTTATGTGTATTTCTAAGTAGCTCATAAATAAATCTGCCAAGAAGGGTGAAAGTGGGTTGCCCATGGTTAGACCAGTTGGTTGTTGATAGAACTTCTTATTGAAACTAAAACAATTTTGTCCAATGCATAAATTGGTAAGTTGTATGAGGTCTTCTATTTCTTCTTCAAGTAGGTTAGTCTGCTGTAGCCATTTCTTTAATTGACGCAGGAGTTGATCTGTAGGGACACTTGGAAATAGTGCAGTGACATCAAAGGAAACTAATCTGTCTTCTGGTTCGAGTTCCAGGGATTTTATCTTCTGTATTAAATCTTCTGAATTCATTATGTTTTTGCTGTTGAATTTTGGTAGTGAAGAGAATCTCTGTACTAACCATTTTGCCAGTTTGTAGGTAGGAGAATCAATATTGCTGACGATTGGTCTCATCTTATTACCCGGTTTGTGTATTTTAGGTAGAGCATACATTCTTGGTAAAATGGGGTGGTCTGGTTTTAATCTAGATTTATCAGTGTCTGTTATAGTTTTGCTTTCCTGGATGGTTTGATTGAAGGCTTTTAAATGTGATTTTAATGGGTCTTCTTGAATTTGTATGTAATTTTCTTGTTGCAGCATATTTTCTACTCTGGTAATATAATCATCTTTTTGAAGTACAACTAGTTTATTTCCTTTGTCAGCTTTTGTGTATACTACTGGTTTTGATTTTAATGTTTTGATCACATGTTTGGTTGGGAAATTGTTATGTTTATCTGCTTGTATTTCTTGGAGAACTATTTCACATTCTTTTTTTATAGTGGTTTTACTATTTTCATTTAGGTTGTAAGTAGCAATCTCAATGTCTGCGACTATTTCATCGGTTGTTTTTGTGTAGCCAACACATGTTTTTAGGCCAAGGTTTAATACCGATAATTCTGCTTTGGTGAAAGTTACATTTGAAAGATTAATTACGTCAGAGTATGGCGTCGTTTTTTCATTTTTTAGGTTAGGTTTATATGAATGTTGCTTCCGGCGTAGTATGTCTAGTTTTTTCTTTAATTTCAGCGTTTTTGTTTTCATCCTGTAGCTAAGAATAGTGAGGAATTTTGAATGCATGTTTTGCCAAAGTGGATAGCCGAGTGTGTCCGTTAATTTAAGGTGAAGAGCATATAATTCCAGTTCCAATTTTTGTAATTTTGCGTAGTGATTGTTTCTCTCAATTATTATTACTCTTTTATCGGCTGATGTTTGGTGTTTGCTGTTTTTGTCGTATTTTACAATTCTCCTTACAAACTTTGGTGTGACTTTGTTTTGTATGCATAGGTTTAAAAAACGGATGTCCGCAAATGTGTTTTTTCTTTTTTCTTCAATTTTTTGGTATCTTTTGATGTCACTTTTTATTCCACTGAAATCTGTATTGAAATTTAGGGTTTCTAATCTTACCTTGTTTTTTGCCATGACTTGCATCTTTTCCACTTGGTGGCCAATTATAAATTTTGCTTCTTGTGACTTGTTGGTCATAAATTACGTATGTATTGTAATGAAAAGAAGCTAGAAACAGTGATGTGTATTGAATATATTTAAAGGTAGTCGATTGCTACTTACAACCTAAATGAAAATAGTAAAACCACTATAAAAAAAGAATGTGAAATAGTTCTCCAAGAAATACAAGCAGATAAACATAACAATTTCCCAACCAAACATGTGATCAAAACATTAAAATCAAAACCAGTAGTATACACAAAAGCTGACAAAGGAAATAAACTAGTTGTACTTCAAAAAGATGATTATATTACCAGAGTAGAAAATATGCTGCAACAAGAAAATTACATACAAATTCAAGAAGACCCATTAAAATCACATTTAAAAGCCTTCAATCAAACCATCCAGGAAAGCAAAACTATAACAGACACTGATAAATCTAGATTAAAACCAGACCACCCCATTTTACCAAGAATGTATGCTCTACCTAAAATACACAAACCGGGTAATAAGATGAGACCAATCGTCAGCAATATTGATTCTCCTACCTACAAACTGGCAAAATGGTTAGTACAGAGATTCTCTTCACTACCAAAATTCAACAGCAAAAACATAATGAATTCAGAAGATTTAATACAGAAGATAAAATCCCTGGAACTCGAACCAGAAGACAGATTAGTTTCCTTTGATGTCACTGCACTATTTCCAAGTGTCCCTACAGATCAACTCCTGCGTCAATTAAAGAAATGGCTACAGCAGACTAACCTACTTGAAGAAGAAATAGAAGACCTCATACAACTTACCAATTTATGCATTGGACAAAATTGTTTTAGTTTCAATAAGAAGTTCTATCAACAACCAACTGGTCTAACCATGGGCAACCCACTTTCACCCTTCTTGGCAGATTTATTTATGAGCTACTTAGAAATACACATAACAACTTCCTTTCCATACATGTTTAAAGTTTGGCACAGATATGTTGACGACATCTTCGCTGTTGTCCCTAATAGGTTCATACAAGACTCCTTAGCCTTACTAAACCTACAGAACCAATCAATAAAATTCACCATAGAAATAGAAAAAGAAGGCATGCTACCATTTTTAGACCTAAAAATCATCAGAGAACAAAAGAACCTAACCTTTGGCATATACAGGAAGCCAACACACTCTACTAATTACATAAAAAATAGGAGTTTCAATCCAACCACACACAAACATGCAGTACTAAACAGCCTAACACATAGACTGGTATATACCCCCTTAAATAAAAAAGAATACCAGTTAGAATACCAGCATATAGTAGACACAGCAATACATAATGGGTACAACAAAGCAACTATTGACAAAAAAATTGCAAAATTCAAACGACAGATGCACATCAGAAACACAACTAATCTCATCCAGCAAGATAAAGAACTAAAGTTCAAGAAATTCACATACCACCCAGGAACATTTCACAAATTTAAGAAGATTTTCATGAAACATAACATCAGCCTAGCTCCACAGAACAAATTTAACATAGAGAAATTACTTTGTAACAAGTTAAAAGACCCCATTCCACAAGACAAAAAAGCTGGAATCTATAAAATCAATTGTTCAGATTGCAATAAAGTATACATTGGTAAGACAAAAAGAAACTTAGAAACTAGGCTAAAGGAGCACATGAGATGTATTAAATACAAACAAATGGACAAATCTGCAGTTTCACACCATTTTTGGATCACTAATCACAACATCAAACCCAATATTACATTAGTCAAACCAGCCAAATTTGCAGCCGAATTAGATGCATGGGAGAAGATCACCATTCTAAAACACAACACACATCTAATGAATTTTGATTTGCCGCCACCAAATCCTCTCTGGAAGTACATTTCTCCACCACAAGATGCCACCACAGGATCCAGTCCAAAAAACGGAAACACCAACAACACGGGCCAGTCGAGTTAATAACCTTCTGAGGATGGGAACAACGGTTCCCCGAAACATGTTAAGTGAGTAAACTTAAGTGATGTTAGTGTTACAATTTCGACTCACCTTTAAATAAATTCAATACACATCACTGTTTCTAGCTTCTTTTCATTACAATACATACGTAATTTATGACCAACAAGTCACAAGAAGCAAAATTTATAATTGGCCACCAAGTGGAAAAGATGCAAGTCATGGCAAAAAACAAGGTAAGATTAGAAACCCTAAATTTCAATACAGATTTCAGTGGAATAAAAAGTGACATCAAAAGATACCAAAAAATTGAAGAAAAAAGAAAAAACACATTTGCGGACATCCGTTTTTTAAACCTATGCATACAAAACAAAGTCACACCAAAGTTTGTAAGGAGAATTGTAAAATACGACAAAAACAGCAAACACCAAACATCAGCCGATAAAAGAGTAATAATAATTGAGAGAAACAATCACTACGCAAAATTACAAAAATTGGAACTGGAATTATATGCTCTTCACCTTAAATTAACGGACACACTCGGCTATCCACTTTGGCAAAACATGCATTCAAAATTCCTCACTATTCTTAGCTACAGGATGAAAACAAAAACGCTGAAATTAAAGAAAAAACTAGACATACTACGCCGGAAGCAACATTCATATAAACCTAACCTAAAAAATGAAAAAACGACGCCATACTCTGACGTAATTAATCTTTCAAATGTAACTTTCACCAAAGCAGAATTATCGGTATTAAACCTTGGCCTAAAAACATGTGTTGGCTACACAAAAACAACCGATGAAATAGTCGCAGACATTGAGATTGCTACTTACAACCTAAATGAAAATAGTAAAACCACTATAAAAAAAGAATGTGAAATAGTTCTCCAAGAAATACAAGCAGATAAACATAACAATTTCCCAACCAAACATGTGATCAAAACATTAAAATCAAAACCAGTAGTATACACAAAAGCTGACAAAGGAAATAAACTAGTTGTACTTCAAAAAGATGATTATATTACCAGAGTAGAAAATATGCTGCAACAAGAAAATTACATACAAATTCAAGAAGACCCATTAAAATCACATTTAAAAGCCTTCAATCAAACCATCCAGGAAAGCAAAACTATAACAGACACTGATAAATCTAGATTAAAACCAGACCACCCCATTTTACCAAGAATGTATGCTCTACCTAAAATACACAAACCGGGTAATAAGATGAGACCAATCGTCAGCAATATTGATTCTCCTACCTACAAACTGGCAAAATAGTTAGTACAGAGATTCTCTTCACTACCAAAATTCAACAGCAAAAACATAATGAATTCAGAAGATTTAATACAGAAGATAAAATCCCTGGAACTCGAACCAGAAGACAGATTAGTTTCCTTTGATGTCACTGCACTATTTCCAAGTGTCCCTACAGATCAACTCCTGCGTCAATTAAAGAAATGGCTACAGCAGACTAACCTACTTGAAGAAGAAATAGAAGACCTCATACAACTTACCAATTTATGCATTGGACAAAATTGTTTTAGTTTCAATAAGAAGTTCTATCAACAACCAACTGGTCTAACCATGGGCAACCCACTTTCACCCTTCTTGGCAGATTTATTTATGAGCTACTTAGAAATACACATAACAACTTCCTTTCCATACATGTTTAAAGTTTGGCACAGATATGTTGACGACATCTTCGCTGTTGTCCCTAATAGGTTCATACAAGACTCCTTAGCCTTACTAAACCTACAGAACCAATCAATAAAATTCACCATAGAAATAGAAAAAGAAGGCATGCTACCATTTTTAGACCTAAAAATCATCAGAGAACAAAAGAACCTAACCTTTGGCATATACAGGAAGCCAACACACTCTACTAATTACATAAAAAATAGGAGTTTCAATCCAACCACACACAAACATGCAGTACTAAACAGCCTAACACATAGACTGGTATATACCCCCTTAAATAAAAAAGAATACCAGTTAGAATACCAGCATATAGTAGACACAGCAATACATAATGGGTACAACAAAGCAACTATTGACAAAAAAATTGCAAAATTCAAACGACAGATGCACATCAGAAACACAACTAATCTCATCCAGCAAGATAAAGAACTAAAGTTCAAGAAATTCACATACCACCCAGGAACATTTCACAAATTTAAGAAGATTTTCATGAAACATAACATTAGCCTAGCTCCACAGAACAAATTTAACATAGAGAAATTACTTTGTAACAAGTTAAAAGACCCCATTCCACAAGACAAAAAAGCTGGAATCTATAAAATCAATTGTTCAGATTGCAATAAAGTATACATTGGTAAGACAAAAAGAAACTTAGAAACTAGGCTAAAGGAGCACATGAGATGTATTAAATACAAACAAATGGACAAATCTGCAGTTTCACACCATTTTTGGATCACTAATCACAACATCAAACCCAATATTACATTAGTCAAACCAGCCAAATTTGCAGCCGAATTAGATGCATGGGAGAAGATCACCATTCTAAAACACAACACACATCTAATGAATTTTGATTTGCCGCCACCAAATCCTCTCTGGAAGTACATTTCTCCACCACAAGATGCCACCACAGGATCCAGTCCAAAAAACGGAAACACCAACAACACGGGCCAGTCGAGTTAATAACCTTCTGAGGATGGGAACAACGGTTTCCCGAAACATGTTAAGTGAGTAAACTTAAGTGATGTTAGTGTTACAATTTCGACTCACCTTTAAATAAATTCAATACACATCACTGTTTCTAGCTTCTTTTCATTACAATACATACGTAATTTATGACCAACAAGTCACAAGAAGCAAAATTTATAATTGGCCACCAAGTGGAAAAGATGCAAGTCATGGCAAAAAACAAGGTAAGATTAGAAACCCTAAATTTCAATACAGATTTCAGTGGAATAAAAAGTGACATCAAAAGATACCAAAAAATTGAAGAAAAAAGAAAAAACACATTTGCGGACATCCGTTTTTTAAACCTATGCATACAAAACAAAGTCACACCAAAGTTTGTAAGGAGAATTGTAAAATACGACAAAAACAGCAAACACCAAACATCAGCCGATAAAAGAGTAATAATAATTGAGAGAAACAATCACTACGCAAAATTACAAAAATTGGAACTGGAATTATATGCTCTTCACCTTAAATTAACGGACACACTCGGCTATCCACTTTGGCAAAACATGCATTCAAAATTCCTCACTATTCTTAGCTACAGGATGAAAACAAAAACGCTGAAATTAAAGAAAAAACTAGACATACTACGCCGGAAGCAACATTCATATAAACCTAACCTAAAAAATGAAAAAACGACGCCATACTCTGACGTAATTAATCTTTCAAATGTAACTTTCACCAAAGCAGAATTATCGGTATTAAACCTTGGCCTAAAAACATGTGTTGGCTACACAAAAACAACCGATGAAATAGTCGCAGACATTGAGATTGCTACTTACAACCTAAATGAAAATAGTAAAACCACTATAAAAAAAGAATGTGAAATAGTTCTCCAAGAAATACAAGCAGATAAACATAACAATTTCCCAACCAAACATGTGATCAAAACATTAAAATCAAAACCAGTAGTATACACAAAAGCTGACAAAGGAAATAAACTAGTTGTACTTCAAAAAGATGATTATATTACCAGAGTAGAAAATATGCTGCAACAAGAAAATTACATACAAATTCAAGAAGACCCATTAAAATCACATTTAAAAGCCTTCAATCAAACCATCCAGGAAAGCAAAACTATAACAGACACTGATAAATCTAGATTAAAACCAGACCACCCCATTTTACCAAGAATGTATGCTCTACCTAAAATACACAAACCGGGTAATAAGATGAGACCAATCGTCAGCAATATTGATTCTCCTACCTACAAACTGGCAAAATGGTTAGTACAGAGATTCTCTTCACTACCAAAATTCAACAGCAAAAACATAATGAATTCAGAAGATTTAATACAGAAGATAAAATCCCTGGAACTCGAACCAGAAGACAGATTAGTTTCCTTTGATGTCACTGCACTATTTCCAAGTGTCCCTACAGATCAACTCCTGCGTCAATTAAAGAAATGGCTACAGCAGACTAACCTACTTGAAGAAGAAATAGAAGACCTCATACAACTTACCAATTTATGCATTGGACAAAATTGTTTTAGTTTCAATAAGAAGTTCTATCAACAACCAACTGGTCTAACCATGGGCAACCCACTTTCACCCTTCTTGGCAGATTTATTTATGAGCTACTTAGAAATACACATAACAACTTCCTTTCCATACATGTTTAAAGTTTGGCACAGATATGTTGACGACATCTTCGCTGTTGTCCCTAATAGGTTCATACAAGACTCCTTAGCCTTACTAAACCTACAGAACCAATCAATAAAATTCACCATAGAAATAGAAAAAGAAGGCATGCTACCATTTTTAGACCTAAAAATCATCAGAGAACAAAAGAACCTAACCTTTGGCATATACAGGAAGCCAACACACTCTACTAATTACATATAAAATAGGAGTTTCAATCCAACCACACACAAACATGCAGTACTAAACAGCCTAACACATAGACTGGTATATACCCCCTTAAATAAAAAAGAATACCAGTTAGAATACCAGCATATAGTAGACACAGCAATACATAATGGGTACAACAAAGCAACTATTGACAAAAAAATTGCAAAATTCAAACGACAGATGCACATCAGAAACACAACTAATCTCATCCAGCAAGATAAAGAACTAAAGTTCAAGAAATTCACATACCACCCAGGAACATTTCACAAATTTAAGAAGATTTTCATGAAACATAACATCAGCCTAGCTCCACAGAACAAATTTAACATAGAGAAATTACTTTGTAACAAGTTAAAAGACCCCATTCCACAAGACAAAAAAGCTGGAATCTATAAAATCAATTGTTCAGATTGCAATAAAGTATACATTGGTAAGACAAAAAGAAACTTAGAAACTAGGCTAAAGGAGCACATGAGATGTATTAAATACAAACAAATGGACAAATCTGCAGTTTCACACCATTTTTGGATCACTAATCACAACATCAAACCCAATATTACATTAGTCAAACCAGCCAAATTTGCAGCCGAATTAGATGCATGGGAGAAGATCACCATTCTAAAACACAACACACATCTAATGAATTTTGATTTGCCGCCACCAAATCCTCTCTGGAAGTACATTTCTCCACCACAAGATGCCACCACAGGATCCAGTCCAAAAAACGGAAACACCAACAACACGGGCCAGTCGAGTTATTAACCTTCTGAGGATGGGAACAACGGTTTCCCGAAACATGTTAAGTGAGTAAACTTAAGTGATGTTAGTGTTACAATTTCGACTCACCTTTAAATAAATTCAATACACATCACTGTTTCTAGCTTCTTTTCATTACAATACATACAAAATATTATTTCTATTCCTTACATGTATATAGGACTGTACTATATATACAAAACAAGAATCCTACAAAAAATAATGACATTCATGGTTATAGTACAAGAAGTAGCATAAATTATCATAGGTATATGTGTAATAAACAAATTGTATTTAAGGATATAAATGTAATAGGAACAATTTTTTATAACAAATTACCATTAGAAATTAAAACTGCAAAAAAATCTAACTTCAAAATTTGTCTAAAAAACTACTTGATTGAAAAATGCTTGTATTCTCTGGATGAGTTGTAAATAGGTTTAATGTGTTGTAAATATGACACTTGACAATGTCTGAAACTTGTATACAGGTCTATGGACAATAAAGCATTATTATTATTATTATTATTATTATTATTATTATGTTTGTTTACTTAGTTGAACGACTGAAGCCCCATTTGATGCACCTCTGTTGTACCCTGTAGTGTTGTGATGTCTGCAGTGTACTTCAAGCATTACTAAGATACATACTATTTGGTTCCTGCATTTTAGTTCCTTAGTGACAGTTGACAGTGTGCACATCGTTATTATGGTTCCAAGAGTGGAGATATCTATAGAAAAACATGCTGCAATTGTAGCACTCAGACAAGCAGGTTTATTAATTCACCAAATTACAAAACACTGTAGCATGTCTATAGGGGGAGTGCAATACACCCTTCACAGCTAGACGACAACAGATAGCAACAAGGACATACCACAACCAGGACAACCTTGTATAACAACTAAAAGTGGTGATAAATTCATCAGAATTACTGGTAAGAGAAATAGGTCCAAAACAGCTCCACAAATGCACGCAAAATTGGTAAAAATTAACAAGAAAAAAATATATGTTGCAACAATAAAAAGACTGATTGAAGCCGGCTTGAAAGGTGTGGCAGCGAGGAAACCCCTTCTGAGGCTGATAAATAAAAAGAAGAAACTCGAATGGGCTAGAAAACATAGTAATTGGACACATGAAGAGTGGAAGAAAGTGTTATTCACAGATGAATCAAGATTTTTGGAACCAGAAGGAGGATATTTGTTCGCCGATGTGAAGGAGAAAGGGTGGCCCAGCAGTGTGCTCTACCTATAGTTAAACATGGTGGGGGTTCTCTTATGATTTGGGGATGTTTTGCAGGAGATAAGAGTTGGAGACATTGTGAAAATTGAAGGATGTATGGATCAGCAGCATTACCACCACATACTTCAGTATCATACATTACCATGTGGATTGCGCTTAATAGGGAAAGGGTCCACCTTACAACAGGATAATGACCCAAAACATTGGTCAGCATTCTGTAAGAAGTACATTGCATAAAGGAAAAACAGAAAGTACTTAAAGATATGGTCTGACCGTCCCAAAGCCCCGATTGTAATACCATTGAAATGGTCTGGGATGAAGTGGACAGACATATCAGGGAAGTTCATATGCCCAGCAAGGAACATCTCTGGAACCTTGTTAAGGATGTGTGGAATCATATAGACTCGAAATGCCTATAAAAACTGATTGACTGCATGCCTCAGTTTGTGAGGCAGTCATTATATCCAAGGGAGGATTTGATGAAAATAAAATATAATTATTCTGTTTGTATTGTATATGTTTAAGTTTATATAATTACATTTTTGGAGAAATAAAGTTTGTTTTGTGTTCATATCTGAAATACCAGACAACAGTCATGGTATATTGAAATCAATGAGCGGTAGTGTATATAACTTGTCAAAATTTACATGTGTATATTTGCAAAGTTCCACTAGGTATTGCGATGGAAAAGTTAGTATTTTAAATTGCGGTCTACAGGATTCTTTTGACCTGTATGTGATATTATACAGATTATTTTCTTTTGAGTTTTAAATATTGCTTCCCAGCCTGTAGCATGTCCCCAAAGTATTATTCCATAAATCATAATGGAGCGGAAGTAGCTAAAATGCACTATTTTTCTAGTCTATAAATTTGTGATTTGGGACAGGTAATGCATATTAAAACAGACAGTATTTAATCTTTTAGCCATGTATTGTATGTGTTCTTGGCCACTTTAACTGATTGTTTACATAAATTCCTACCATTTTTGCTGTGATAGCAGAATTCATACTGGTAATTGGTGCCATGCTCTTGTCCATTTTTGTTTGGGTTCTGAATTGCATAACCGAAGCTTTAGATGTATTCAGCTTTAGTTCATTACTATTAAACCATGCTTTTAATGTAGTTATTCTTTCAGCTGTTTTGTGTATCACTTCTATGTTATGTAGTCCTTTTATCCTGACAGTTGTGTCATCTGCATACAGTATTGTTTTTCCGCTGCTGTTGGGGAGGTCGTTTGTGTATAATATTACAGTAATGGCCCCAGAACACTTCCTTAAGGAACTCCATTTTTTTATAGTGCTCCAATTTAAGTGTGCCTAGCCGTTGCTACTCTTTAAAATTAACTTCTGTTTATGGTTGTCAAGATATGATTGAAACCATTTTAATGTTATGTTATTTATACCATAAAATTCTAACTTTTTTAATAGTATTTCATCATTTACACAGCACCTTTGAGTTGTCACATATGATTACAGAGGTGGATTGCTTTTCATCTATTCCTTGGGATATGTCATTCATGAGATTCACTAGTACTGATATTGTTGAATGATTCTCTCTGAATCCATGCTGCGAGTCAGTTAGTTTACTATAATAATTTAAGTTTGCAAATTTCTTACCGCCATCTTTGTGAATAGGCCTCACAAGTGCATATTTCATCCTTTCCGGAAAGCTGCCAGAAGTGTGACTGGAGCTAGTAGTTACTCCCAGTAATGCATTATAATTTTCAAGTAATTATGGTGGTTCAAATCCTGGCTATGGCATTGAATTTTTCAGTCATCTGATTCTACCTTTCCAACCCTGTCCAACACACGGCTTGTGTGAAAGAACAATTAATTCCATTAATTATGGAATGTTTCTTGTGCTAATAAGAAGTGCATCTGGTATAGCCTGTTGTCCAGTGACATTCTGCGTGATATGTCTTGTATGTTGATATATTCCTAACAAACATTGAGTTGTTTTTGCAAAAGCTGAATAAGGGTTTTTCTCTCTCAGATGTTTCCCAATCCATATTTTCTTACTGTTGTTGCATCTTATCCTTCCATCATTATATTCCTGTCACCGATTAGTATTACACTCTTCCTTTCTTCTCCTCATATATCTCTTGTTTCTTACCATTACTTTCCTGCATAACATTATGTGTATTATAGGGCATGTAAATTAAATTAATACTAAATCCAGTTTAATATCTTCTAGAAGCATCATTATCTAGTCACTCTTACAATGCCTTTATACCATTTTTTTCCTTCACACACAACCCCAGCACTACATTAATGCCATGATCCCCCCCCCCCACCACATTTGAATAAAGCTGTTCAAATTCATTGCTCTCTGCCTCTCATCACTATTTTACTACCTCACTCCTGATATTCCCGTAACAGCCACTTGATTTCTTCTTATTTATTCATTCAAGTTTTTCAGTGTCCCTGTTTCCTTATAATAAATAAATGGCACCAATTTGCAGTCCTTCACAGGTCTAAATAAGCAATTTGTAACTCTAAATAGATTTTTCTCTTTATCTTAAATGCCTGTTTTCTCTTACTCTGTGGTTTATAGAGATGACTTAGTTGGTTGACTTCTTCATGGCAACCAACTGTATCCCTTGATTCATCTTATATTCATCTGTCAGTGCTGTGGGTTTTATATAAATACTTAGTATAAATAGGTAAACATAAATGCATAATCCATTTGCTCACCATCAGATCAGTGTTAAAGTATGCATTTTAGCTTTATACTAAACTGAATCTCTCCAATTAATCCTAATTCATTATATAATTTCTCTACAGGAATATTGTTTTCTCAGTTATTTAAAATTAACATTTTTTGTAATGTATTGTACTATATACTAATCAGAAATTTACAGTATAGCCACATTAGATTGTTGGATTGTGAAGTGGAGGGGATTCGGCACTGACTGATCCAGGAATGGGGATATTGTAGAAATGCCCTATGAGGGGGCGCCCCTGGGAGGAAGGGATGAGGTGAAGGGAGACACCAAGCAGCCGGAACCAGGAGGTTGACAGGGTCAACAATGACAGGGTCGCTACAGTTTCGAGATATAGATGCTTTGGCAGTTGGACAGGCACACTAGGGTCCCTGTCCCACATATGGTCCAATGCCTCCCTCAGGGGGTAGTCCTTATGTCCCGGCAACCAGCCAAAGGCCGAGGGGACGGAGAAAGTTCACAGAGGGCATCTGTTTCCCTGTCATGCTGCACCAAAACTCCATCACCAACACTTCCAACCCTGAAATAGACCAAATGGGGTGAAGGATGAATGAAATGATTAATGGAACGAAATGGACGGACAGGAAATTCGGGGGTGAAAGAACTCACTCCAGCATTTGCCTGATGACCCGAAAAAAACCAAAAAATTCCCACGAGTCAGAGTTGGAGGTCACCAGGGTTCGAACTGGGGACCTTCCGAATGTGAGCCATAGACATTACCACCTGAGCCATCCCGCTCTGTGTATAGCCACATTGTTTCATTAACATTAATATATTACATATTTACAACATTTACCTTTTTCACATCTATGTAGGTCTGTATGGAACTAAAAGTTAAAATCTATAGATTATTTTATATTATATGGCAACGTGGATCAAAAGTATGTTCTCTAAAGTACACACACACGCGCACGTACAGAGAGAGAGAGGATATTCATTTCTATGGCAATAGTTCTACCTCATTTCTGTGTCTTACAAACAGACTCACCATTTTGTCAACGTTTATTGTCGATCTCCATAGGTATCGGTAGTATATTTGATAGTCGATCTCTGCTTGTCTGAGCATTCACATTTAAGAACTCTTGACCATTTTTGCATTGCAAATTCAGGTGTTTCAACAAACTTTTTTCCTGAGTCCATTGGAATTTGTACGTAGCAAATGGCAGAAGTGTACAGACATGCACTTAGCCATAGCCTTGGGTGGTCTATATGAAAAGCTAGCAAGTTTGCCATGGTAGCTGCTAGCTATGTGGGTTTAAAAGGGAGGTGGGTATTAAAAGCTGAATATAGCAAGGATGAAATTCCATACGAGAGATACAAGCATCATGTCTGTTATTTCACATTCACAGATCTCATAGCTAGCAGCTACCATGATGGAAACTCGCTAGCCAATCACGACTGACCAAGTCTATGCCCAAATGTTTGTTAAGGGCAAGGTCACAAATTGTGTGTTAGAGCAACCCAAATGTTCGTTCTAACACAAGTCTCTTGATCATCTGTGATCACTTCACATATGGTCAGTGACTGCCCAATGTACATTGTATGTTTGACATCAGTCACCGGTCTAAATTGGTACCTGCTGTTTGCTTCATGTGATCCTGGCAGTATAAGAAGTGTGTTGAAATGACTGGATGCAACACATGAACAAGGTTTGAATTGCACCGCCAGCTGGATGTTTTAATGTGCAATCTCAAACTATAAGGGACTGTTTTTGGAACAGAAACAGTAAGCAGAGTAGTGAAATACTTTCTGGAAATAAGAAATGCCAGCTGTACGATCTGAAAGTTGATATACAATAATATATGTATATTTGGCTGTGTTGTACGACCTGGCCCAACCAGTTGAGAACAGATAAAATCAAACTTTGAGAGTAAGGCCTAGTCCAACCTGCATGCAGTTGCCCACAAACAAGCAAACATATGCAAATTGTTTGAAACCTATATAAATCTGTTTGTGAACATTAGATTTTAAACAGTATGCTGATGTTTCCAAACAGTTTGTTTGTTTGTTTTATTTTAAAAATTTTTTATTCCATCAGAGATGGAAAATAAGTGCTATAGTAATCATAAACGTGAAGGTCTGGATGTGCTCGTGGGCAGATGCTTATGGCACACTGCAGTGTGTGAATAAACTCAGGAAATAATTCAATATTTTGGAAAATGTCAACTGTAACAACATTATCACTGATTGAGGACATGCATTCTACTGATGCTTGTGGGATGTGTAGAATGAAGATTATAAGAGTAGGAAAAAGAAAATCCATGGAATCGAAAATATGTCGAGGAAATATGAAGTGAATTAAATGGATGTACAGAAGAAAATTCAAGCATTAGAAAATAAATTTCAGTATGAACAAAAGAAATTAATGGATTCTCAGTGCAGTGGTTTTTCTCCAAAAGCTGTTGTTTTTACTCCAAGGCTATGAGCATAGAGTCATCTGATAAATATGTTGATGACAATGAGGTAAATTTTGTGTTTATTTTCATTAGTGTATGTTTGATAATACATTGCTCATCTGCAAGAACAGTGCATATTTGAGAGCTATCATTTAAATTAGTACTTAATATCACTTGGTGCCACTCTGACCAAATTTTTAAACCCGTTAACAGAAATTAATTTTAAATCGTTTAAAATATTTTCAGTATGTTGTGCACCATGTTAGAAAAATTTGTGTGTCCAGCATCATCTTTTACTTGTCTTTTTCTTGAATAAGAAATATATGTAAGCAGCACTAATGTACGTAGCTATTTCACAAAGACATGTTTGTGACTAGGTGTGGATACGGTTCCAACATTAGGGGACCCTGGAGGTTGTATGGTGATAAGCTATGCACTAGTAGGGAGTGTTATTCTGATACTATTAATGATAGGGAGAGTGGAACTAAACCTGGAACTGGGAGATATCCAGACATTGTTGGAAAATCTTGCAGACAAAATTGGATTTATGGACAGAATGGAGCAACAGATAAGTGATAGTTTGAACAAAGTGGCCAGGGAAATAAAAGAGGACATGAGAGAAGAAATCAAAGGAATAAGGAGAGAAGTAATGAGATGAAATTTGAAATGAAAAGATTGGACCAGAGGAGATAAATATTTAACCTGCTCTTTATAGATATAGAAGAGAGAAGAGGGGTTTGTCCAGTGGAAGAGGTTAAGCAAGTTTTGGTTCAAAATTAGGGAACAGAGCTGAAAGGTTGTTGGAAGGAACACCAAAAAAGACCAATTGTGGCTAATTTCACATCACCACAGTTAATTTATGATATCTTAGGGAAAGCTAAGATGCTGAAAGGCTCCAATATTTTTATTAGTAAGGATTTGACACCAGCTCAAAGGGAATTAAAATGAAATGTAATACAAAGAATGATGGAAGCAAGAGCAGCCGGTAAATGATCCTATATTAGGAATTTACAACTCTGGGTAGAAGGAGCAAATGTAACTGCTGGAGAGAAAAAGGACATTTGGAGCAGGGAGCACACCAGGAAGGAAATGACATTGCAACATCAGCAGGCAATTCAATCTCGGGCATTTGGATGTGAGATATGCTCCATGGGTGATGAGACAGTCTGGAACCCAGTATCTATGTCAAGGAAGAAGTTACATCGTCAAGAGAGCCAGCTGTTGCATCAATTGCTTTCATGGAAGGAGGAGGGGAAAAAGCAGTGAGAATGTCAGCTGGATTGACAGGAACTGTTAGCATGACATGGAGTGATGACATAAGAACAGATGAAAGAAGAATTGTGTCCCCAAAGAAGGCGGAGCTAGAAGAACAATCATGCAGATTAGCAGAAAAGGGTAAAAAGGCATGGTTGCAATGTGAGGAGAGTGCAGGAGAGGGAGTGGACGTGAGAGAGGGAGAAGAGACTTCTAATAGTGTTCTGTCCTGAGAGCATGGCAGTATTTTGGTGGTGGATAAAAAATAGAACAACAAGAATGGGGTATGAACTAAGAAGAAGGGACACTCTTGATAGGTTTAGATTTAGGGCAGGTTCACAATAGGGAATGGGAAACTGTAGGAGATTAGACTTTTGGAACTGCGAGGGGCTGAAAAGTAAAATTTATGCAGAAAGTCTAAACCACTTACTGAGCAAGCTAGATTATTTGGGAGAAGCTGAAACATTGTTAAAAAAAATAGGATCTTGCGTTAAAAGATTTTATATACAGAGGTATAAAGGGACAGAAGATAAGTGGTCAAAGGGAGAAGGTGTGGCGGTATAGGGTGTTTTATAAAGAAATCTTTAAGTAAAGGAACCTGCGAAACATGGTCTAGACAGCAAAACACATGCTGGGTAATACTGCGTGACAAATATTTAAGCGATTGTATAATCTGTCTGGAAATAGTTACAACCACCCACCTGTATCCTTGCAGTTTCAACCCCTAACCTATGCAATCAGCTGGAAGAGGATTGTGAAAAGTTAAGGGATAGGTATATGAATACAGAGTTCATATTATTGGGGGATGTTAACATCAGATTAGGAGAAAAGGATGTGGAAATAAACTATTGGATGAGTGATGAAATAATGTGTAAAAAAGAAGTGGATAGGAAAAGTAAGGATAAAATTATGGACAGTGCTAATGAACAAGTTTATCGAATTTTGTAAACATAATTCACTGATTATCTTATATGGGAAATATGGAGAGGATATTAATTGAGAATTTACCTTTATAAATAAGAATGGACAAAGTGCAATTGATTGTATTTTATGGTCAATTAATATGAAATGTGTTCTTAACAATTTCAAAGTTCTTAATTTAAGTTCCAGCAGTGGCCACTTCCCATTGATGGTGACATTAAAGTACAAACAGAATAGGTAAATCAGAATCTAGGAGGTAGTAAAAATGATTGTAACTGTATGTGAGATTTAAGTGGAAAGATTACACAGGCCTGCGAATTTAACATTTTTTTCTGCAACTCAAGGTTAAACAGGTCTCTAAAGCTAATTTTGGTATGTTGAATTCAAAACTGCTTTCCATTTTTTTTTTTGTATCACATTTTTTTTTTTTTTTTGGCATGCAGAAAGGAAATATGTAATATTTGAGTTTATTTCTAGTTTTTAAGTACAATTTAAAATGCGTGAAATCATGCAAATTAAGAAACAATCTCAAGTCTACAGATGCAACAGTTTACATTGAACTAGGAAATTTAAAACATACCTTATGATTTTACTTTCTCCTCCCTTTGTTGAAAACGAATGCTAAGTTGACTTGCATTTGTGGTACTGACGAGGGTTGTCTCTAATTAAACAACAGTAGTCAGCCATCATGGAGACGTCCCATCGGCCCTGGTATCTTGTTTCCATTTCCTTAATGTCCTGGTGGAATTTCTCTCCTTGTTCTTCACTTAGTGCACCGAAGTTTTCAGGAAAAAATTAAAGATGCAAATGCAGAAAATGCAATTTTAAGCTCATATTGCATCCAAGTACCTTTAACTTTTTGAGCATGGTTTTAACAATATGCTCATATTGGTCATCTTTAACATTACCGAAAAACTTGTTTATAATTTCAGTGAATGAGTTCCAAGCTTGAAGCTCTATGTCTGTCATGATATTTCTAAAATGAACATCCTTCACGAGTTTGCAAATCTGTGGGCCATCAAAAATGCCTTCTTTCACTTTTGATTCAGACAACATTGGAAATTTCTGGATAAGATGTTAGAAGCACTGACCACGTTTGTTCAAAACTTTGACAAATTGCTTTATTATCCCAAATTTTATCTGTAACAGGGGTAGCAAAACCTTTTGTGAGTCATTAGCAGGCGATTTATTACATTTTTTCCCCTGGCACTAAATCTTTTCTTTTTGGCCAATTGGTTTCACCCCAATATCTTTTTCTGGCTCTAGAGTCCCATTCACACAAAAAGCACAGGAATTTCATGTACTCTGCTTGTTGGCCCAATTAAATACTGCACCCTTTAAGATCACAGCACATATACCACTTGTGTTCATTATATTTAGTTTTTTCTAGGACAGTATACAAATTTTGGTACGTTTCTTTAAGGGATGTAGAGTGAGCTATAGGAACTGAAGCAAACATATTGCCACTGTGCAGCAGAACACCTTTCAGACTTCTCTTGCTTGAGTCAATAAATGGACGCCAATCTTTTGCTTCGCAAGCTGTTCCAAGACGATCTATCAAGTTAGGGATATCACAACAATACACTAGTTCCCCTTCCTTTACAAAATATTTCTGGAAATCTTGTCGATGTCTGTACTAGTAGGAAGTTATTCCAGGTCCTAAAAGATTGTTTTCTTTCAGTCTTGAGCCCAAAAGTTCACTTTTTTCTTTGGTAAGACCTAAATCACGTACCAAATCATTTAATTCTGATTGACTCAATGGATTTGGAATGCCATCCTCTAAGTCTGGGGACCAATTTAAATCATCTTCTACACTCGAAGTATCAGTACTACTCTCTGGTAATACCATAGATGGTGATGGAACAGGAACATCAGGTCCATGAGGCACAGGCCTAATTGCTGATGGCAAGTTTGAATATATAATGCTCACCTTGTTTTTCCTATTGAATCCAGATATATTACACAGACAAAAATAACAGTCATTAAAATGGTTTTGTTGTTCGCACCATACCATAACACCAAAGGGTATAGATGAACGGACTCCCTTGTACCATTCTCTTAGATTTTTTACACACAATATGAGGAGCAAAATTCTTGTCTTGATCTCCTAATTTAATTTTAAAGTAGGCCAGATCAAGCTCTTGATAAATGTGGTAATGTTTATTTTCTGCTGCTTTATCACATAACACCCACAGACATAACAGAAATTGTTAGGACTGTTCATACAGCCCCTCCTAGATATACCACTCAAACTTGCCATTTTTGTCCACAAATAAAATTCACAACACAATACGGCTTCAAAAGAGACCCACTGAGAACTTTAAAACTGTACTGAGGATTCTAAGATAGGTCCCTGTTGATATCTTAGGCAATAAATGCTTATGAGATAGTTCCAACATTACCTGTAAACAGAGATAGGCAGTGGTACAACATGACATATGATTTAGCATGTTTACATATTCTAATCAACCATGTTATAAGTCGGATATGCAGTGATGTTAATACTAGCATATTGAACTTTTAATTTTGTGTTGAAACAAAATTGTTCAAAATCTGTACAGGATATGAAAAGCTATTATTATCTTTTAAATCACAGCATCCAATTTGACCATTATGATGTAAAATATTCCTTGTTGCAAAATCTTTGCAAGCCTGTGCTATTATTATAATGAGTTTAGCAAGATTTGGTTTTGTGCTATGGGCAGATATGCCAGCAAGGGGTTAGTTTCATGTCAAATGAAAATGTAATAGAGAAAGCAATAAATATTTTCAATGGTGTGCTGCAGGTGGCAGGAGAGGGAATGAGTGTGGGAAAGAAAATATTTAAACAGGTGGAGAATTAGTTTGATGAGGAATGTAAAGTATCAAAAAAGCTAATGGAACAAATGCTGAAAAAATGGGGAGAATAAGGAAATTTAGAAGCAAAGGAGGAATATCTAGAGGGTGGGATATTTTATAACCAACTTCTGGAACAAAAGAAACTAAGGTAGAGAGGGGAAAAGGAGATTAGTTTAATTCGGGTGTTAAGGGAGAAGAATGTTAGCAAGGTATGGAAGGCTATAAAATCATCATATAGTAAATATGTAGATCAGCCAAATATTGACCCAGAAGGGTGGCTAGTCTACTTAAAAACTCTAGAATGTGGAGGCAGTAGGATGACATTAAACTTCAAGATCAGTAATAGCCATGTGGAAATTCTGGACAGTGCAAAAATGGATGAGGAAGTAATTAGACAGGTTAAAATAATGAAAAGAAATAAAGCAACTGACCTAGATGGGATTCCCACAGAATTTCTTAAAAAATGGTGCAGTGACATAGAGTTAAGAAATTAACAGGCCTGTTTAATTAAATTAAAGAAGAGGATTAAGTGTTGGTGAACTGGAGAAAAGCAATTATACACCCAATTTAAAAAGGGAAAGGTAGTATGTCCAAACCAAACAGCTATTGTGGGATCGCACTACTATCTAATGTAGGAAACATCTTTATTGGAGTTTTGGCAAATAGGACACAGAATTGGATAGAATGGGTTTTAGAACTGGGAGGAGAATTGTCGATAATATCTTTATAATAAAAACATTATTAGATAAATACCTTAAGCAAAAAGGGGAAAATTATACATGGCATTTATTTATCTAGAGAAAGCTTATGATAGGGTGGAGCCACAGTTACTATGGCATGAACTATTATGTAAAGCAAGGGTGGCGAAAACGCCTTCCTTCCGCGAGTCACCAAATATGCAACACACACTGCAACACTCAGCAGCATGTGAAAATCAAACGGACGGTTGCAGAGAGGGAACGTGTGCCTGCGAGTCAAAATAACTCGCGAGTCACGTTTTCGCCACCTCTGATGTAAAGGATTGAGTCAACACGTGGTAGATATTCTGATAGCCCTGTGCAAAGAGAAAATCTTTTGTGTGAGGGTGGGGGAAGGAGTAGTATCTAGGGAGATAACACAAGGGAAAGATTTAAGGCAAGGATGTAAATTAAGTCCAATACTCTTTAAATTATCTATTGGCATTTTATTAGGGATAAGCAAGAACAATAGTTGTATGCCTGTAATGAATAATATTGTAATTCCTGGGCTACTGTTTGCTGATGATGTGGCAGTAGGATCAGTTACTATTAATGGTCTGAATCAAGCGCTTCAGGAAGTAGATATACTGTAACGAATGGAACCCTGTGAATCAGGAAGAAACACAAATAGTGGTATTTAAGAAGGGAGCAAAATTGATAAACATGAAATATGAAATGTGGAAGAAGGGGAACAAGGAGTATAAAGTAGTATGGGAATGTATTTACTAGGCATTAAAATAGATGGGGTTGGGAAAAACAAAACAAACTAGCATTGACTAAAGGAAAAGGAGCCATATCAGTAATCAGAAGTTGTAAGCACAGAGTACCGAACATTGAAGTTAAGTGGTTGGAAAAAATTTGTAATATAGTGGTGGAACCTAAAATGCTATATGGAATAGAAATATGGGGACTGAATGGCGTGAAGGAATCCATTGATATGGTCCATAGGATGTTTTGTAGAGAAGTATTGGGCTTACCAAGTGCGATGGCAAAAGAAGTAGTGTAGATGGAGATGGCGGGAGTGTTAAGGAAGGGTATGATTATAGAAAGAGCATTGAAATATTGGTTCAGGATCCTGAATTTAGATAGAATAATTTATTAAGGCAGGATGTACAGTATCAGGAAAAGAGTCTTAGGAACTTTGGATGGACTAGTAGCATCTGAAAGAACCTGGAAGTGAATGAGGGAATAATCATAATAATAATTTTTGGAAAATAATAAGGAATAGATTTGAAGACAAATCCAAAAGCTTTTTGGCGAGATAATGAAAAAAAAAAGTCTGAATACTATATACCAATGAAGGAAACATGAGAAAGGGAGACATACATTTATAAGGTAATTAACCAAAGGGAGGGAATAGCATGGTTAAGAACTGGTGTTTGGGGATTGAGAGGGATAAGAAAGGATATCCCACAGAGTCAGTGTCCCATTTGTGGAGGGAGGGAGGGAAGGAAGATCTGGAGCAGAAATGGTCTAAGGTGGATAGGAAAACAGCATTAAGGGGAATGTTTAGAAAGGATGGCAGAAGCTTAGGTCAGCTTTTAAGTAAAGTTAAGAATAAACTGAACTGGTCTGTGCAAAGGGAATCTTGAGTTAACATAACCTTTTGTTAGCCATTAATACCTTTTTTGATATCTGTAGGGAATGATAAACTGTGTGTAGAAGTAATTAAGTTGGGTGGGTATGACAGGCAAAGAGCTGGGCTGAGTGCCATGTCATACTCCAGTAGTATTAGCTTAACACAAATAAATAAATAAATAAATAAAAATATAACTGATGATCGGTCTCATGTTATTGCTGGGCTTGTGAATTTTGGTGAGGCCATATATCCTGAGTAACAAAAGACAGATGCCATAATATCAAGATGAACAACCCCAAGTTAGCCAGCCAATGTATAGCAATACCATGAGACAAGTCTATTATGTAGTTGTACTCTCACATAAGCTATGGTATTACACTATGGGGGAATATTACACAAGGGAAATGAAAAATGTTTTCAAACTACAGAAAAAAGTCTTCCAAATAATAGGAAAATAAGTAATAAACAAACATGTAGAAACTTGTTAAGAGCCTAAAAATGTTAACTGCTCCATGCCTATATTATACAGAGGAACCAGAACTCCACCGACAAACTTTCAGAGGTTAAGGGATACCTTCTGAGCATTTTGGTATAAGGTACCCACAGTCTCCAGTGGCTCATTACAGAGTAATTGCATTTCTTTTGGTTTCTTGCCCCAATGAGCTTTATATCTGTATTGCACTGAAAATACTGCATAACAGTGCAAATGTCAACAGTATGTGCTGTGTGTCTTGTTTGTAAACAAGTTGTTTCCATTCACTCACGGTACCGGCTGTTGACAATGGTAATGCCCTCTCTAACTCACACTCAAGTTTGCATTCAGTACTGCTCAGTTCTGTCTATGGTTTTGTTTTTCTGGCATTGTTAGTTGTGCGTTATCAGTTATACACAGCAATATGGATAGGTTTACTGATGAAGAGTTGATCGATATGCACCTCGTGTATGGGTTCATTGAATACAATGGAAGAGCAGCACAGTAATGCATACTGAGCTGTTCCTGCACCGATAGCAACCGCATCACAGTACTTTTGCATCAATATATAAGCGCCTACAAGAAACTGGATCCTTCTGTGTTAGAATGGAAGATACTGGCCATGCGAGATATGCTGGAAATGAATGTGTTACATGTAGTTCGTGACAATCCTGGCGCTAGTAGTCGGTGCATTGCACAAGCTCTGAACACAAGCCAATCAACTATTTTTAGAGTCGTACATGAACGACAATTGCACCCGTATCATCCACAGAAGATGCAGTCATTGCAACCGGTGGACTTCTCATTTCCAGTGGAGTTTGCAAATTGATGCCTACAGCAATGTGCAGAAAACCACAATTTTCCTGCTTTGGTGTTGTTTACAGCTGAGGCCAAGTTTACAAGAGAGGGTATGTTCAACAGTAGAAATAGCTATGTATGGGATTACAAAAATCCGCATGCACTGGTGTGTCGATTCTAACAGCAGCAGTTTGCTGTGAATGTATGGGCTGATATTGTTAACAATTTTGCGATTGCACGTTACATATTTCCTGACACACTGAACAGAATTGTGTACAAAACGTTTCTTCAACACGTCGTCGCACAGTTCCTAGATGTGCTGCTGAGAATTCGTCAGCATATGTGGTTTCAACATGATGGTGCGCCAGCACACTTTGCACTCGATGTAGGAACCACATTGATGTACAATTTGGATGACAATGGATTGGTCATGGTGGTCCTATTCCATGGCCAGCTTAGTCACCAGACATGACACCAATGGACTACTTCTTGGGACATATGAAGAGCCTAGTTTACGAGACTCCAGTTGATACATGGACCTGGTTGCTAGGATTATTGCAGCCGTGGAAGTAATACCCCAAACTCCTGGAATGCTTGAGCGTGTAAAACAGTCAATGGTGTGATGCTGTACACTCTGCTGTGATCATGGTAGTTGTCATTTTGAACAATATCTGTAAGGGAACAGTTTTTCATTTGTTACGTACTGTACTGTTCTCTGGCAGATCAGATTGAACACAGTATGATAAAAGTGTGTGTGTTTTGTCTGCTGGAGGTTATATTGCTCTGTGTTGTGTCTTGTACATTTTGGTTATTGCATATTACACAGGCACCAGGAGTTGTGTGTACTGAGACCATAGGCAAGCAACCAAGAAGTGAATTTGTAGCGTAAATAGTCTAATATTATCAATAATTATTATTATAGTCTAAAATGTATGTATTTTAATTATGTAATGTTGAGTATTGAGAAATAAATATTATTCATTGTACAAGGGCTGGATAAAAAGTAATGAGAACTACTTTTTTTCTCTGAAATGACTTTATTGTCAGAGGTACTTAAAGTTACACACCTTCAGTATAATCACCCCTGTTATTTATGATGTTTTGCCAAATGTTCAGAAGGCATCATATACCATCTGCACATCTATTTCTGTTGATGTCCCGAATTGACCGCCCTATAGCTTGGACAATGTCATCTCTGGGTTGTACTGGATCCCTCGCAGTGGTTCTTTCACTTTGGCAAAGATACAATAATCACAGGGGCTCATGTCGGGTGAGTACGGTGGGTGTTCCAGAATTGCCCATTGCCTGCGCCACAAGAGGTCCTGGACAGCGGTGCAGTGTGGCATCTTGCATTGTCATGCAGAATGATGGGGTGCTGTTCCATGAAATGTCGCTTAAGCCTGAGCGTGGATGAAGGTGGTGTTGCAGGAATGTGCAGTAGTAGGCAGCATGTATCATCACCCTTGGTGGTACAGCATGATGCAGTATTACCCCATCAATGTCATATATCACAATGAACATCACTTTCACAACTCTTTGTGTAGTGCGCACTTTCTTTGGATGAGGGGAACTGAACTGTTCAACTCCTTGCTTCCTTGTTGGACGCTGATCGCCGCTGGACTGAGCATGAGTTAGCAGCAGAAGTCGGAGTATGCCACAAAACTGTGCTCCACATTCTGGGTTACCACAAAATTGCCACTTGTTGGATACCCCATGAAATTTCCGAGGTGCAACAATGACACTGCTATGCAGTCGCATAGGATTTGTTGGGCTGGTACCAAAGGGAAGGTAACGACTTTCTTCAACAAATAATCACTATGGACGAACCCTGAACACATTCATACAAACCAAACTTGAAACGCCAATCCAATGAATAGGGTTCCCAGTTCTCCTTGCCCAAAGAAAGTGCACACTACAAAAAGTGCTGTGAAAGTGATGTTCATTGTGGCATATGACATTGATGGGGTAATACTGCATCACACTGTATCACTAAGGGTGACGATAGATGCTGCCTACTACTGGACGTTCCTACAACACCACCTTTGTCCAGCGCTCAGGTGAAAGCGACAACATTTCATAGAACAGTACCCTATCATTCTGCATGACAATGCAAGATGCCACACCGCACCACTGTCCAGGACCTCTTGTGGCGCTGGCAATGGGAGATTCTGGAACATCCACCGTACTCACCGGACATGAGCCCCTGTGATTATGATATCTTTGCCAAAGTGAAAGAACCACTGCGAGGGATCCAGTACAACACCAGAGATGACATCCATGCTATAGGGCGGTCAATACAGGGTATCAACAGAAATAGATGCACAGATGGTATACGATACCTTCTGAACATTTGGCAAAAGGTCATAAATAATGGGGGCGATTATATTGAAAGTGTGTAACTATAAGTACCTCTGTCAATGAAGTCATTTCAGAGAAAAAAAATAGTTCCCATTACTGTTTATCCAGCCCTTGTATTATCAGGTTTCTTCATTGTTGTGAGGTTATTTTTACAGAAACAAAGGTGATTGCGGTAACAAACCAAATAAACCATAATTACATTATTATTCTGTAACGAGCTGCCGGAGATCATAGGTCCCTTATACCAAAATACTCAGAATGTATCCCTGAACAACTTCTGAAAGCTTGTCAGTGGAGCTGTTTTACTCAGTATAAAAAAGTATAAAAATTATTGTACATAAAAGACATGAAAACTTGCAATATATATACTTATAGTTTGAGAAATAATGACAATTACTTCAGAACAACACTAAGGGAAACGTGGAATAATCGTGCAACCAAAATTGTAGGAAGAGAATTATTCAATAAACTACCAAATGGAATAAAGAACATGAACCAAACAAAAGCAATGATGGAGACCATAAAAATATGTAATTGAAAATTATTTTATAGTATAAGTGAATTTAAATATGGAAAAGCTATGTAAAACTTTCGTGTATCATGTAAATAAGTTATATTGACATGTCCTTTAAATGTATTTAAAAGGTTGAAAGTAAAAAGAAATTTGTCAACAATTTAGGCCACATGACATGCTTTTCACTACCTCACTGTATGTACCTATATCTTTTTTCTAGCCATTTACTCTTGATAGGTGAAACTGCTGCTTTTAAGTTAAGGTTGACCAGCTCTCTCACAATGGTCCAGGATATGACAAGCATTATCCTGTAGTGGTGGTGGAGGTGTGGCAATGTAAAGCAGAGTACTATGAGAAATGATCTGTGTTATTCAAGTATTAGGTGGCTATTGGACCCTAAGTGCTCTGTGCATGTGTGGGTGCATGCATGCTTGTTTGTCTACACATTGTATGGTATGTTGCTATCCATTTATTAATTGAGCTTATAGCCTGATTTTGGCATGTAAAAATCTTACTGCCATTTAGTGTTCATCTTTAGAAAGTACAGCCCAGTCATGAAAGAGGACCCAACACCATACCAAACTCGGTCTGAATGAAAAAGCCTTAATGACACTTCCTTGGGGCTCTCAGATACTTAGAAATAGCTTCTGTCTTTTAATGTAGATGTGAAAATGAGCTTTGTTTGACACCAATTGACCAAAGACATTTTAATCATCCTCCATGAACTGCAGACAGTTGGTTTGAACTCTAGTTAAACTACAGTTGGTTGGTTGGTCTGTTCATGTTCACACAGTTCCTTCAGCCTGCACAACACATATCCTCTAAGGATGGAACTTCATCTCACACATCAGTCTTATCATACTGCAATGAGAAGTGTTAAAAACTAATGAGCAGGACCCAGATTCTGATGACATGTCACCTTTTAATTGTTGCATCATAGGCATTGTTAATGTGTTGATAAATCCTTATCATGGGATCCAGATTATGAAAATTCAAATTTATTAGGTCTTTGTTTTGTCATTTCTTGCCCTTTGCACCTTTATTTAGTTATTTTCTTGCATTTAAGTATATGATTTTTATATTACTGACATTTTACTTAAGGATAAC
The DNA here is from genome assembly GCA_030765065.1 of Deroplatys truncata. Taxonomy (NCBI): domain Eukaryota; kingdom Metazoa; phylum Arthropoda; class Insecta; order Mantodea; family Mantidae; genus Deroplatys; species Deroplatys truncata. The sequence goes on from CM060990.1 coordinate 490,849,662, forward strand.
TTTTCAAACATCAGAAACTTTACTACTCACACTGAGAAACAAGAGTAACTTTTATGTCCTTAACTTGCATTCTTGGAGAAAAAAGAATCCTATTTAACCTTTTCACTGCTATGAATGAGTTATCTTGGGCACAGAAACCATTTCAGCCATACTACGGATGAGTTATGTTGGGTGGAACTTTGAATGTCTGGAATTTTCAGGCTTTGATTCGTATAAGCGTTTGAATATTGCAGTTGTGTAGTCTCATCTGTTGGGAACCAATTAACTACTTTTCTGCTGTCACTCTGTATGATTATGCCCTGTGAAGGAAAATATATGAAGGAGGTACAGCAAGGCAGTGCCATGTATTTCAGAGCACTGCTAATCATGTGATTGGTGTGACATAATCAGGGTATTCCAACATAGTGAAAATGCTTTAGAGTCATTCATTACCATCAGATTTATCTGATAGTTCAAAGTTCGTGGATGGTGACAGTGACTTTCATGTGACAGATAATGGTGAAGATACCAGTGACAATGAAAATTAGCAACAAACAGTACCAACACAGCTCAAAGGAACATGAAAGGACACTTCTTTGTTCCAGTGGAGCTGTGGAAACTTTACTCTGCAAGTTCATGACTTCAACAGGAACAATTTATGTGTTTCTATGGATATAAGGGATAACTCCAGTGTGTTATATTACTTCCAGCTCTCCCCCCCCCCCTTCATTTTGTGCAGAAAATTGCTGAGGAAACTTATAAACATAAGTTTCTCAGTCAGAAAGAGGAACCATCTCCCAGCTCTCATCTGCAGAAATGGAAAGATGTAACACAAGAAGAACTGTATGTCTTTTTTTGGAGTAAAACTGCTTATGGCCAGGATAAAAAAATTAGCAATTGCAGAAAGCTGGTCCAAACATCCCCTTCTTGCAACCCCAAAATTTATGAACTACATGTCTAGGGATACATATCTTCTGATCTTGCTTGATCTGATTTCAATGACAATGAAAACCAAGTTCAGGGAGAAAGACTTTATAACCTGAAACTAGTCATAGATCACCTCCAAAACGTATTCTGAAGTATCCACCCCTTTCCGTGATATTTGCATTGGCAAGAGCCTTGTACTTTTCAAGGGGCGCCTCCAATTTTTTAGTACATTCCATCCAAACGACGTAGATTTGGAATAAGATTGTGATTTGTGACTGTGAAATGGGTTATATAGTTGACTTTATAATATACACAGGAGTAACTACAGACATCATTCCAGACTGCGAATTTGGGGTTTCCAGAGCAGTAGTCCAGACATTCATGAACAAATATCTGCATAAAGACCACAGTGTTTGGTTGGATAACTGGTATTCCAGTCCTCTCTTTTATGATGAGCTTCATAACAGTAGTACTAATGCTTGCGGTACAGTGCAGAAAAACAGGAAGAGAATGCCCAAGATGACTTCCAAATTGAAAGGAGAAGTGGAATGTAGACACACTAACAATCTGCTAGCATTAATGTGGATGGACAGGTGAGAAGTATGTATGCTGTGTACAATGCATACAGCGAGCTGAAGCAAATGGGGAAAAGTGAGCAGAGCTACAAACACACCAGTAAGGAAACCAGAGTGTGTACTGGACTATAACAGCACCATGGGTGCAGTGAATAGTTCCGACATGATTCTAAGTTCCCTTCACTGCCTTAGAAAGTCACTAAAATGGTATAGAAAATTCTTCTTTCACCTTTTGGATATTGTAATTCTAAATTCACAGACATTGTATAATGTAAAAACTGGCAAGAACATTTCATTGGCTGAATTCCAAATTCAACTCATTACAGAAATTTTCCAGAAATATCATATGCCAAGATCTATCATTACATCAGAAAGACCATCAGGTGACCAACCTCTATGGTTGAAAGAAAGACATTTTCATTCTATTGTACCACTCACCCCAAAGAAAGCATATACCCAGGCAGTGCCATGTCTGCTTCAACACATCTTTAGGAGAGAAGAAACAAAGAGAAAGATGTACATGTGTGCCAAATGTGGCATTGGCTTGTGTGTACAACCTTTTCAAAAAGCATCACACGCACGCACACGCACACACATGCACACACTTAAATTTCTGAGTTGCTCTGCGAAGAATTGTGTAAACAATGTGCAAAAGTACAGCCTGAAATTTTTTTTAAAATTATTTCTTAACATATATTTTGGGGGCTCTTGTTTGGACAACGCCAATTTTGAAGTGAAGTGTAAAATATAAGTGCAAATGTATAATCAATAGTTTTATTCTGCAAGTAGTAAAATAATCCATTGAAGTTACATAATACAAGGCAGAAGAAGTTGATGTTAGTGACCTCTTATGGACAACCCTGTGTTGTGAGTGTTGCATATGCTTCCCAGCATATGGTTTCAAAGTGACAGTTATGACAATCTGGATTATCTAGGACAGTCTACATCATTTGTGGCAAGATTCTATATAATTTACAACAGTTTTGCATGGAATTGTGGGCATTTTTAAAATGTTGAATTTATCTGAAAATAAGCTAGCAGGGAGGGGTTTGACCAGGTAACGATATGTCAGCAGTCAAAAGGTTAATGGTTAGTCTGGAAAGATTGCTTGCAGGTGGAGGGGTGGCTATCATTACAACTATGAATTCATATCTAAACTAGGTATGAAATAGTTCAGTATTCTATTTTTTTTGCATTAATAAGTGCCTATAGTCAGGTTGCTATTGTCCTTGTGCCATGTGATGGGCTGTGAAGTCCTCTTCATTCACAATGAATTTTGTATAATTTGAGAACACAAAAGAGTTAATGCTACAGTTTTATAAGACTTGTTTAAAAACCAATTTTCTTTTCAAATTCTTCAAATAAGAACTTGGAACAAATGTATATGTAATTTTCTAAATTATTGCAACATTATTCTTATACCTAATTTGTCTGCTTGTATAGCAGTTACAGCCATATACCAGGTGAGTCTGCTGCCCCTATTTATTTTTTAATTTATGCAACGTGCTAAGCGACATATGTGACTTACACCTTTCTAATGGCTGATTTGCATAACACTTTTTGAGGGGGGATACATTACTCAGTGCATAAGTGTTTTACGGGATAGAGTGCAATTGCTATGTATGTTGATGCAAAAAACATCCCACCCCTGGCACTGAGAGCTATAGTAGCAATTTTAGCCAATTTTACAAACTTTTATTCTTTAGCATACATCCATGCACCCCTTTAAAAACGCCCCTGAAGGAACAACCTATCACATGCATCGGTTGACAAAACCATTTGAAAACAAAATGGCAGATCTATGCAGTGCGACCAATTGGATTTAAGCTGTTAGTCAATGTACAGCCTTGTCAAAAAATGCTAAGTATTAGGTAGATAATTTCTCTTATTTCACAAACTATGACATATTTCAGATCATACAGTAATTGTAATGACTGATGCAGTTTATTTGTTCGAATTAAAACTACCAAACCGAGCTCAAAACACTGTATGACACTGCAAAAAGCGTGTAAAGATTCAAGGTGGGGTCTAGTTCTGCGATTACTAATTCGTATAGGAACCCCAGCTCGCAAGGTAGCATTGGCCGAATGGTATTATCATGTTTGCTTCAACAGTGTGCCACTTTAATTTGGGTTCAAATCCTTTGGGTTAATTTCAAACTTATTACCTTTTGTTTTATCTCTTTGGGCCTATAATTTGATATTATGATATAATGTTATCAAAAATGTTATTTATAAGTGTGTACAAAATAGAATAATCGTTCATGTTTTCCACCGCAAAGCCCAAATCATATACGGGCACACTCATATGTGAAGAATGCAGGCAGATTACACCGCGCATGTTACAGCATGCAAGAAGGTCTCTCCGGCAACGTACACAAATGTGCATTGATGAAGGGAGTTGTCATTTTAAACATTTAGTTCCCTGATGAAATCCACGCTCTTTAACAATTTATTATTCTGTTTACCCGTGAACTTAGCACATTTACAACTCCTTTGTCAATAGAAGAAGTGAAACATAAGGCTTAAACATGAAACAAAATCTGTTATATTGAATATCGTCGATATGCGCCCAAGAGAATGAAAGCTAATTAGGTAACACGATTTACAACACCAGATACGGTACAGATTATTAGGGAAAAGATGATGCGCAATTATCTGATTGTGATTCTTATGTCTTTGGCTCACAGGAGAGCCAGTAACAAAAATAAATAAATTAGTACACTAAAATACAGAAAATAAACACAAGGAGAGGAAAAAAAAAAGAACCAAAACAATTTTATGTTTGTATCAGATTCAAACCTCCGAAACTAACCTTTGCTTCAACACATTCCAGCAGGTAACCCACTCAGCCAGAAACCACGTAGTTTATCCTGCTCTTCGGGAAAACATTTCTCTATCTCCATGCAAGCATTATATCCATGAAAGTCCGTCTTTTTAAGGCTTTCGCAGCTCTTTGGTTCTCATTCAGGCCTTTAATCATTAATGGGGATTGCGTATAGTACCAAATAGAAGGGCAGAGCTACAGTAATAGTTTGTTTGCTAAAAGGGTCAATGTTTTCACATTAGACTATAAACTGCGGGTTGCATAGATATGAATACCTAGGGGCAGCTGATTCACCTGGTTTAAATCTATTTATAACTTTCTGTATGCTACTTTTAAGAAGTAAAATCTCGGTTTTAGGTAATTTTTGTAATTTATTATATTATGCTTTAAACATTTTAGTCATTTTATAAATCATTTTTCAAACATTTTAGGTCATCAAAATCTGATCCCTTCTAATGAGTGACACTGATTGATCATTGATCAATTGCAACATCCTTCTGTGCTCATGACTGGGATTTTAGGGTGCCTGGAAGTTCAATCATTTATGTTATGGAAAAACCAATAAAAGAAATTGCAAAACTGAATGCAGTAAAATTGCATATCTAATATTCATAATGGTTGCATAATCTGGAGTCGCTGAATAATATCGCTCTGGAGATAGGATGTTTAGGTGTTTACATATTCATTTCACTAAGAATTCATAAAGTGACAATTACATGCATTAAGTGCCTACAATTAGAATTGGTCTCAGGAAATACTTCAATTACTTTGTCACCTCCCAACAGTTAGGTATAACCATTTTCAGGTATAACCTTATCGGATATACTGATATTGTTGACCATAATGTAGAAAACATGTTCTTCCTTTGTTTCTGTCAAATAAACATTTGTCAACAAGATGGTACATCCATCAGAATATTCTCTCTGGTAAACTGCTTAACAGTTGAAGCTAGGTGATTTAATACAGTGGTAATTTTGTGTTAGCTTGTCGTATAAAATGCTAATGCTACTAATGGTGTTTACCATAATGGAATAATTGCATGACCCACCCTAACATACCATACCAAATGGCAAATGCCAGGCAGCAGACTCATTTCGTTGATGGAAGCATAAGCTATACCATACAATATATAAGGTATTTTCAGGTGTGTGCAAACTTTCTGCTCCACTCTATACAAATGAATTGAATGTTGGTTTTGATTATGTTAAAAACCAGACATGTTGCATCAAACATATTTTTCACTGTGTCATAATTTATTACCAGTGTTGTTTAGAGGTTATATTTCTGGTTGCTTCTTTCACTGCTATTTAAATAGTCAATATGCTACACATCACTTTCACCCCCTTAAAATATAGGCTTTGTCCCAACTACAGTAACCCTAATTCTAAGGAAATGGCAGACTGTGGCTTAGTGGCACATATTAAAGTAAATAACATAAAGCTTAATTTTTTGTTGTGAAGTTTTTTACAGTGATATGGAATAACTATTTGTTAATTTGAGTTGATTTTTTGTAACTCATCTCTTATTGTTAATTAAGGAAAACATGTTTCAGGAGGTAATCAATCCTATTCTCAGTTCCAAGTCAACTGCCAGTGTTGCTTCTCATGACATTGTGTTTCTCTGATATGACACCATAAGGAACAACATGACAGTTGATTTGGAATTGAGGAATGGGAGAGTTTAACTCCTGAAACAAATAAAAACTGAGTGATACAATTTTACAAAACATTGACTCGAGGCGAGGCATGAAACTTAAATAACAGCTTTGGAAAAATTGTTAAAAAGAATGTTACCAAAGCCCTAGGGAAGTATAAAATAGTATAAATTATAGCAAAACTAGTTTGGAAACAATATTCTGAGGCCAAGAAATCTACTCATAGATGTATAGAATAATATTAGAATGTTTAATTGTTCAAGCTGAGCCATTTTCTGTTAAGGAGATACAAATTTTTTATTAAATCCAATAATTTAATTCTTGCATCTACAGCAATCCCTAAACAGCATTTAAATCTAGAAAGTATAAATTGACTCTAAATCCTTTAAATAGGTATTAAGAAGTAGCAGCATTCCCTCAACCTTGGCATATACACGCTTCGTGGAATAAAAGGTGTATTGACTCTCTTCCTATTGAACATGCATGCAAAATGCCTAGAAAGCTGAGTCTTTTCAGTAGTGTTCTATGTAGAGTTTTCGTTGTGAAAGATGGAAAAAGATGTTTTGTTGGATTTGGCTGGAGTGTATATTAAGAGAAGAAGTTCATGGAAGAGACCAAGAGAAAAATGAGAGTAGATTAAATAGTAACAAATATGTGCTTTATACACTTTGTCTTCTCTACTACTTGACCATTGAGATTCCTTCACTTTATTTAATTCTTTTCTCTTAACTATTTCTCAGAGAGTAATCTTTCTTTTTCACCATCTCTCTATTAGCTATTTCTTTCATTTTGTTTGCAAACTTTTCTTAAGACTTCCCGCTTGTAGTCTATTGCTATATTCTTTGGATTTTACCTTCCAAAGACAAGGAAGCTCTCTAAACATGCCAATAAACTCCTTCAAAAACTGCTTGTAACATGTTCTTAAATCACTCATTTTGATGCATACACACACAAAATCATGTGCTAACACTAGTAGTGATAAATTGCTTTTATTTACATTGTGCTTGGTCAAGAGGAGGCCAGGTTGGCATGTGCAGTAGGCTTATACATTGTGTAAAGCTGTTGGAGTTATTACACAAAGCTTCAGACATATTGTTGCACACTTTCCCAGTGCATAGTATCCAACCAGTTGGATATTTTACAAGTGTATTACTTCTGGTGTTTTCCCGTATTGGACAGGCATTAATTACCTGTATAAAGCTTGTATACACCAAGGTTGAGGAAATGCTGCTATGTCTAATACCTGCTTAAGTGGCAAGAAAGCTTCCCAATAGAAGAGAACAGCATTTGCTTGTTTTGGATGTAAGGATATGCTGAATTTTTTATAAACAAAAGAAATGATCAACTGACAAAAGGCACTACTGCTTCTAGCTTCAGTTACTTATTCCTATACAAAGAGAAAAATTAATTCATAATAAGGAGGTGAAATAATAACTGCATGAACAGGGCAAAAGGGGTGGTTACTAGAGAAATTTTATGTTAGCATTCATTTTCAAATTTCCATCCAATTTTGTGTTCACTCAGTATCACATAATGGAAAATTTAGATCCTATTTTGAAAGCTTAAATTGTGCAAGGAGAATGGAAATATAACTGTTTCAAAGAATAGAATATCAAGCACCTTTTATTTTACTGTCATGTCTTTGAAAGGAGGACACCTTTGAAATGGTTACTCGGATTCTTTTACTACTGGTCTCCAGAAGCTCATGTTTAGAACTTTCAGTAAAGCATATTGCTGCAACAAGCTTTAATGTTTTTAGCAGCTGTATGAACAGAGGGTATTGAAACACCTAGCTGGTGTGCAACTCATCTTAGAGACTTCTTTGAAGAGTGTTCGAATGATGCACGAATTTCATCAATTTTTTCCTGTGTTAGAACATGTCTTTTTCGCTCTCTAGCTCTTTTTTTTTTAGCATTTAATGATCCCATTGTCCTAAACTTATTAACCAGACATCTGACAGTATCTGTTGGAACTGGAATGCTGGGAAATGTCTCCTGAAATTGTCTACACGCCTGTCTATATGATTCAGTTTCTATGTATGTATTGTACAAAAAACTTCTTTGTTCAAGCATGAATTTTTTAGTAGACATTTCAGTGTACTACTAACAAGACAACTGCAACAATAATAAGAATATTCTGAAGGAATTCACACACAACACCGATGTTTGAACAAGCTTTCACTTTTGAGATGCACAATGAACAAACTCTAGTCTTCACAGCTTGAACAGAAGGCTGCAACTGACAGTTGACTTTCACAACCAATAAGTGTAGCCTTGAGTGGGTCATTCACCACTATTGAGGTAGCAGAAAAATACCGAGGTCACTGTAGTGCAAGCAAGTCACGTATACATGTGATCATGACTGGGCTACAAAACAATTGCTAGGTATAACCCTTGTATACTTCAGGAGAGACTAGAGCTAAAATAATTGTACTTAAATAAATATACTGCTTATCTTTTTTAAATGTTAATATACAAAACCTCTTTGTTTCAGAGAAAAAGAATGTTTCCTTAAAGAAAATTTGGAGCAGCTGAAATATTTTATAGATAGAATGAAATCTTTAGGTTTGATGCAGTCATCACTTATTTATACGTGTATTACTGTAATGATTTTTGCTGCAACAGAGGGAGCAAATGTAGAAGAATTGACAGTAAAGACAGAATGCTTGGAATTTTTAGAGAAAATGATTAATCATAGAATGTTTAAGGTAAGTGTTTTTTTTTTACTCTCTTTCCTTGATTTCCTCCTCCCCCCCCCCTTTTCAGATTTTGTAAATGATCATAATTCTCATATTCTTTTTCTTTCTCTAAAGTCTTATGTCTGTAGTCATTGGGCATTCTCAGCCACTTTCTGTACTCGATCCTGTTGCAAGTCTTATCAGTTCCCTTAATGACTTCCCATGAATGGTTTCTATCCTTTCCATGTATTTCTCCCATTCCAGCCTGTCTTCCAACATATCTTTCTCCTTCTGGTCTTGCCTTTTAGCTCTTTCTCAGTAATCTATCCTGTGAGATTCTTCCAAGTAGTCCATATCATCTAAATTGATTCCTTTCTATAGTTTTAATTTAACTTCTTGTCCCAAACTTTATTGTATTGTACTACATATTTCTGAACTGACACCTCCTTGTATATCTGAGTATTCTTCCCAAATATTTCATTTGGGTAGCACCAATCCTGCAGGCATGCTTTCCAAGGATTCTCCAACAACTTTCACACCCATTTAATCAACTGGCTAGTAGATTGATTTATACATTTAGATTTTTGCTTTTTGGCCGACTTCTTTTTTCCTGTATGTGGTGCTTTGAATTTGGTGGGGGGGTGTGTGTGTGTGTGCGTGTGCGCGCGTGCGTGTGCGTGTGCCAGCTTGCTGATTAGGGTTACGGTGGTGCTCGTTAACGTGCTCTAGTAGCGCAATGGTTAACATACTGGAAAGTCATGGTGAAGGTCAGAAGTTCAAATCACGCCTGCGAATAAATGAGTTTTTTATTCATTTCGGTTCATGTTTCGAGAATGTTCTAGCAAATTATGATTTATTTCCGAATGCACTAGAAAGTGGATTTGCCTATAAATACGAAGTTCCAGCCGTTCATGCTCACTGTGGAACAATGTTTTCGAATAGAAAGTATCTGGACATGCTGTTAGTATATGGGGAGATGCAGCAGAAAGCAATGGAGGCTCGTCGTCTATACCAACAGAGGTTTCCGCAGAGAACACATCCTACAGATCATGTCTTTTTGTGAGTTGTGAACCACCTTCTGGAATCAGGAGCAGTGCACAAAACACCGCATCCATGAAGAGATCACGCTGTCTATGACCAAGCAACGATGGATCATGTGACTGACTCATTCAGCATCCGTATTGTAGCACAAGGTACATTCACAGGCATTTCAATATTAGCCAATCTTCCACGTGAAGAATACTACATCATGCAAAATTTCACCCTTATCTTCAACTATACCAGGAGCTACTGCAGGATCATGGGCGGAGAGTGGCGTTTGCAAGGTAGATCATACGACAAACTGAACAAGATCCGCATTTTTTGGCAATGAAGCAGGGTTCCACAACACAGGCCATGTAAATCGCCACAACATGCATTATTGGAGCACTGTAAACCCACATTGGATGCAAAAGGCGGCCTTACAAGTCTGATGGGGTTTCAACGTTTGGGCTGGTATATTTGGTGATCATCTAATAGGCCTGTATTTTTATGATGGCCAACTCACTGGGAATTGCTATATGCACTTCCTACAGCACCAGCTACCTACTCTACTGGATGAAGTGCCATTGCAGAACTGACTATGTGGTACCAACATGATGGGGCACCAGTTCATTCTGCCCGTCATGTAATGGCTTATCTCGATGCCACCTACCCTGAGCGATGGATCGGATGGCATGGACCAATAAGGTGGCCAGCACACTCACCAGATCTAACCCCATTAGGTTTCTTCTTATGGGGTTATCTTAAAGATACCGTGTACCAGGAGCAGCCAATGACCGTTCAACAGCTCAGGGAACACATCATCTGTGACATCGCACTGGCCATGTTGCACCGGGTTAGGCTGGCGATGATGGTCAGACTGAGATCTTGCATTTGCCGGCATGGCGGCCAGTTTGAACACCTATTACAAGCACATGGAGGAAACAGGTAAATTGTAAAGGTTTATCTGTGTGATGGTTTGGCTTGATGTCATAAGTCACTATTAAATGCACTACTTGGGGAACCAGAGAGGTTCACAACAATCATAATATGGGCTTGCAAACTTTATCTAGTTTGTATGTACATACTGCATTTTGTAAACTTGCAGAACAATTTATTGGCTTTTTTTTGTATGAAAGAATAATTTTAAATAGTAAAATATTATATATTGAAGCCTTATGTTTGCAAGTTATAATTGCAATGTTATATGCATTTATTTATGATGTTCATTAAAGCATATTCTAACAAGTAACAATTTGTGTTTTAATGAAATTCACATAATTAAACTAATTAATTAAATGACACTTCCATGCCAAACTATCAGTTCTAGTTAAATTACTAAACATAAAAAGTAACTTCAGGTGGCAGTATTTGAACCTGGGACCTTCACCACTGAAGGCCAACGTGCACATTGTTGCACTACAAGTGCAAGTCACTGTATGCACAGCAGTGCAAAGCAGTCATTTTGGCTGAAATTGATATGACGCAATGCTGTGGACAGTGTTTACAGCATAGCCTGTACAATGCCTGGACTGCATAACTTCTCAATCCGCAGACTGAGAAGACTCGCCCGATATATATATTTTCTTTTTTGTAATTCTGTTAACGTATTTATTTATCTGTCCTTTTGTGATTGTTATTATTGACCTAAATGTTCAGTTATTATTGATCTATCATTTTCCTTTGTTATTAGCATCACCTTACTTTTCTTACATTCAAGTGTATTCCTCTTTCCCATTCTGTTATAGATCTCTTTCAGTTATTCTTTCTCTGCTAGCAATACTATATCATCTGCATACACTGGAACTTTCACATTTACTGGACTCATCTCCCAATTTTTATCCTTCTTGCCCCTCCCTTACAATGGGCAATAATTTGATTCTTAAAAATGTTAAATAGCATAGGACTGAGGTTCTCTCTCTGTTTAAAGTCTCTTGTCATTTCAAACACATCAGAGCACTGTCCTGATATTGTTATGATGCCTGCCACCTTCTTATACTTGGTCCTTATTACATTTTGTAAGTTTTCAATCACTTGCAATTCCCTAAAACATTCCAGATCTCTTCTCATTAGAGAGTATCAGAAGTCAACTTCAGATCCAAAAAGGAGTATATAGCTTTCTTCCTCTACTCAGTCTTTTCTCTATAATTTGCCTCATTGTAAAGATGCGATCCTGAGTTTGTCTTTTATCTCTGAAAGTGCTCTGTTCTTCTTCTGTTTCTTAAATCTCATCTAAATTTCTTTTTGATTATTCTGGAACATATTTTAAGAGGAACTGAAGATAGACATAGAGCTGTATAGTTTCACATAATACTTCCTTTCTTATGAATCGGAATTATTATATTCTTTTGCCTATCCTCTGGAATCTTCTCAAGTCTCCATGCTTCATTCATTATTTTTAAAAATAGTGTATGTGCTGATATTTCTACATACTTAATAAATTACAGGGATTATCATATTCTATAAATGAATTAATTTAGTAACTGCAAGCAAAAATCTTGATACATAACATGAATTGTAAATAGAAAAGACTTGTTTGAGATATAAAATCACTGTAACTAGAGGGTTCATTTAATGATCAGTCTAATACAGAGATTAAATACAGTGTATATAATATATTTTGGGCTCATTACAGCCTATCAAAGAAACTCCTGCTTTTCTCTGCACCAGTGTTTATCATAAATGATGCCAATTAAAATATTTACTTTAATTCTTAATGTGAATTTGGTTTTTACTCTTTAATATATATACACACATGCTCACACACACTCTCTCCCCCTCCCTCCCCTCCCTCTCTCTCTCCCTCCCTCTCTCTCTCCCTCCTTCTCCCTCCCCCTCCCTCTCCCTCCCCCTCTCTCTCTCTCAGAAATACATACTGTGTTTCAAATCCTTTTAACATTAAATTTTAATCACATAATTTGTAAAACTTTGCATATGTGTTTAAGTTTATATTGTGTGACGGTAATTTGTATCACAAATTACTCAGATGTGGTTAACGATAATAATATGAATATGTATTTTTATGTAACATTGATTTCAGAGGTTTATTAATTGTAAATATTATTGGTAAATAATAATTTTCGGCTCTACTGAAACTGTTAACAATAACATAATACTTTAGCAAGGGAGTGAGTTGTTTATCGTTACCGGGAACCAGGAAGTTACGTCATGTTTCGCGCCTTTTCGGTAAAAAAAAGCTTCCAGAAGATTCTATAAAAGTAATATGTATTAGTGGTTTTCATTGGATAGTAAAATAGACGCTAATGTTGGCGCGTTTTATTAGCCAATGGTAATTCATTTATAATCTTTAGGTGTAGCTTGAGGCATGCCTATAAATAAGTCAGGTCGAGTTAGCGGGTCCCCCAGTGTGCAACAAGATTCCCGATACATTACATATCGTCTCCAGTTCGGCAAGATTCACGAAGCACTACACATCGTCTCCTGCAGTTATACAAAATTCTCCGTACATTACACGTTGGCCGCTCAGTTCACCAAGTTACACGCAGTGAAAATCATTAAAGATCTAAAATATTACAAAGTCACTTATATACAAAAAAAATTGAAGTACGTGAGTTAAAAGTGAGAAGTTATTACAAACAGTTTCAGTATGGCGATTATCTAGACAAAATCTGTGAAAGTGTTAGTGCACGTGCTCGACAATAAAACATTATAAAACACATTTCTTCACTAGTAATTTTTGGATAAAAGATTCCTTTTCCGCTTCACACCCTGCAAGAATTAAATGCCTACCTAAATAGCTGGCCGGAAGACAATATACATAACCTTAAAACTAATTCATATAGATTGCTACGCCAGATGAAGTTAGCAGGCGACCGACGAATGACGTCACACAATATGGTTGCACGCGTGAGGTAAGCAACATTACGTGAGAAACATTATCCACCACGTGGTGCTCTGAAGCATATATACAAATTTGTGCTAATACTATCTCAAATTGGCGCATCAACGTGGAGCGACAACTAGGAAAGGAAGGCTAGACGACTAGGAAAGGAACAAGAATAACCAGAGAGGCGAAAGCAGCAGTGGAACGATCTACAAGATGCAGATTCCAAGACAGCAGGGTAAATCAACTACAAAAACATCGAGACAACGTAGATTCATCACGAAACAACGCAGAAGCGACATACAAACCTAGGAGAATGGGGCAGAACGCTGGACATCAAAACTGCAGCATCAGACAGCATCAAAAAGGTAATTAAATGAAACTTAGAAGCGGTAGGATAATAAAAACAATGGCTACCAATAATACAGAAGAAATAATTATGGAGGGAGATAGTGTAACAGTTAGCTGTGATCCAATACAAAGTACAGGGAATAGCCCAGATTTTTTGGGGTTTGAAGATGAAAATGTTAGTGCAGAAAGTGAGAGTAGAATAGCAGGAAATGTTAATCTTGATACTAGTATGATGATGGAAATGCTAAGAAATATGAATGAGAAATTAGAAAAACTAACTCAGAATGATGAGAAATTAGGAAAGAAAATAGATCAAAATAGGGAAGAATTAAGGGAAGATCTTAGTAAGAAAATAGATCAAAACAGGGAAGATATGCAAAAGAATAATAGGGAATTAAGAGAAGATATTGATAGGAGTTTAGAACAAAAACTAGATCAGAATAAGAGAGAATTGAGGGAAGATATTGGTAAAAGCTTAGAACAAAACAGGGAAGAGATTGAAAAGAAATTCATGGAGCTAGATAGTAGTATGATTAGAATGAAAAATGAAAATCAAGAAATGATAGCACATGAAATAGGTGAAGTTTCAAAGAAAATGTTAGACATGAGCAGGGAAATATCCAACCAAAAAAATGAGGTTAACAATAAAATAGAGCATGTTAATGTAAAATGTACAGAGCTAGGTAGCCGAATGAGTAGCATTTCAAGTGAGTTAAAAGAGATGATGGAGGCTACAAATGCAGATTTAATACAGGTGCAAGTTAATTTCAGAGGGGAAATATCTGAAATTCAGAAGGAGTCAGAAAAACAGAGAAATAAATTGTCTGATGAAGTTAAAGATTTGTCTAAAGATTTGAATCAAAAGCTAACTTCTGAAATTAACAAACACCAAACTATTCAAAATGAGAATAATAAGAAATTGGAACAGACAATAGAAAATCTGCAAGGTACTGTAAATAGGTTAGAATTGAATTCAAGGGCAAATATATGTGATGTGCATGTGTCAGATGTACAAAATAATGATAGAGGTAGTTCCTCAGGTATGATAAATAATGTGAGTGATGCGGCAGCTTCATCTATAGCTAATGCTGAAACTCAGAGTGCACAAGTTACACTAGAGAATTTAAATATGGGAGTAGGGAATTTGCAAAATTACAATCATATCTTAAGTGATTTTCCACTTCCAAAATTTAATGAAAACTCCAGTCCAGTACAGTTCATTGCAGAATTATCAGAGTATTTTCAAATTAAAAAGATACCTGAAGCATTGAAAATGATAGTTGTCAAAAGATGTTTGGACCAGAAAACCTTAGATTGGTTACAAATGGTATCAGGGGGTGAAATTTCATATGAATCTTTTAAGAGATTATTCATGAACAGATTTTGGAATGTAACGGTACAGCAAAGAATTCGAGCAATGCTTAGTCATGGTCAATTTAATCCACGAGAGGGAATATCGATGACTGATTACTTACTAAAACATGCAAGTCAGGTTAGAAACTTGTCACCTCCAATCAGTGAGGAAGATTTTGTGAGTTTGCTCGCAAGGCATTATCCTATCAGGATACAAAATTACTTATTGATTGCAAAACCACGGAACATCTATGAGATGACAGAATTAATAACAGCTTTGGAACAACAGGAAGAAGATATGTCTCGGGAGTGGGAACATAGATTTTTAGATGTACGAGATAGAAGAAATTACCAAGGTAGTTATCAACAAATAAGAGGACAAGACAGACATCATGAAATTAATACCAGACAACGGTATCAATCATATGTTCCACAATTTGAAAGATCAAGGATAGATAGGAGACCAGGGCGGCAGGAACAAATAAATTATGTCAGGACAGAAAGATTACCTGAAAGAGGGCAAAACTATGGAAGGAGGTATATTAGACAGAGGGGAAATTTCACTCACTGGAGGGAAAATAATAACCATGAAAGATCTGAGGAACGGCAAGAAAATTACGTGCCAAGGGGACATAATGTCAGAAATCGAGGATTTCGAACTCGAGGACGGGGAACTCAAAACAATGGTGGCGACACTGAGATAGATTTAGCGCCTGTTAGGAATGGCAGTCCCGTACGTGAACATGGAAATAACCAGGAAAACTGTTAACAGACTCCTGTGTAGTAGGTTCTCAGGACGTCTTTAATAATTCAGTATCCATTACTAATACAAATCATACACCTACACATACACCCTGTAATAAGATTACAGCAACAAAAGATAAAGGAGAAAATTTTGAATCACCTCATGTTAGAATGGAAATTGCGAAGAAAGAAATCATTGCAACTATAGATTCTGGTTCATCAGCTTCAATTTGCTCACAGAAATTTTACATAAATTTGATTAATGAAGGTAACAAAATTATGGCTCTTCCCACTAGTAATTTAGTTTGTCGTGTTGCAATCGGAAGAACTGCACAGGTCATAAAAACACAAGCTCTACTTAGCATACTTATTGGCGGAGAGAATTTTGAGGTTATGTTTCTAATTGTAAACCATCTGATTTGTGACATAATTATAGGATGTGACTTCCTACATGAATATGAAGCATGTATAGATTTTAAACACGAAGAGTTAAAGATAACAAAAGAAGGTAGAGAAATAAGGGTACCATTTATAAAAGAAGAAATTTCTGTAATCGAAATGACAAAGGATGAGAAAGATATTTGTGACCAAGAATTTTTTGTGCAAATAACAGAAACTGATAGAAATAATCAAATAAAGCAGGTAGTCACAGAATATGAAGGGAATACCACGCCATATTTTCAACAGCTAGTAGAAATGCCAGAAGAAGTAGAGAAATGTGTAATCCAAACAAAAGACGACCATGTGAGCGAGACAAACAACAGCAGGAAAGAGAAGAGAAATGAGGAAATAATACACAAGTGTGAAGAAGCTTATAATCTTACGATAATGCAAAAACAAATCCTTCATGATGTTTTGATGAACAATAGTTCAGTTTTTAGTACTATCCCAGGCAGATGTAATGTATATCAGCATACATTTCAAGTAGAAGACGTACCACCATATAGGCACAAGTATGACAATTTACCTATAAGTCTTCGAGACAAAGCTAGACAATTAATAAATAGCATGCTAGAAAATGGGATTATTGAGCAAAGTAATTCTCAATACATAAATTCAATCTGCTGGAGTATTAAACGAGATGGTAGTTTGAGATTAACTTTAGACGGCAGATATGTCAACAAGTATATGAAACCAGATCATTTTCAAAGTGAGGGAATTGAACAACTAATTACAAAACTTTCAAGAGGGAGATTTTTGACATCCATCGACCTCACTGCATCATATTGGCAAGTGGAATTAGATCCGCAAGTGCGTGATTACACTTCATTTCAGTACTCAGGGATTCAGTATCGCTTTTGTGTAAATCCTTTTGGTTTAAAAAACTCAGGAAGTGGATTTTTGAGAGCCATTCACAATATCTTTGGAAATTCTGCAGATGACTTTTTAATAAAGTATATTGACGACTTCTTAATCATTAGTCAAACATTTGAAGAACACATGAATAATGTCCATTATGTATTAAATAAACTACAACAACATGGTATGACTGTGAACATACTAAAATCAAAATTTTGTGTTAAGGAAATAAATTTTCTGGGTTATGTAGTGGATGAACGAGGTATAAGACCTGATCAGAAAAGAATAGAAGCAATAATGAGAATTCCGCCACCCAGGAACGTAAAACAAATTAGACGTCTCTTAGGGGTATTGAACTTTCAGAGTAAGTTCGTACCAAGATATTCGGCGGAGATAGAACCACTACGGCAGCTACTCCGAAAGAACAATAAGTGGAGATGGACAGAGGAGCATCAAAAATGTTTTGAGAGAGTAAAGGAACTATTTGCTAAGTCCATATTACTTGAGAGGCCCAGAGAAGATTTGGAATATGAAATTTATGTCGACGCATCAATGCAAGGATACGCCGGAATTTTAGGACAACGAGACTTCAACAATGACTTTCACGTCATCAGTACAGCTTCTAGAGGACTTACAAATATTGAGCGAAATTCTTCAGTGACTCAGTTAGAAATTGGAGCACTATATTTCTCATTAATTCGTTTTAAAACCTATATTTATCAGAAAAAGGTGAAAGTATATTCAGACCACATAAGCTTAACTTTCATACAACGGTGTAGATTATGTAGTGGAAAACTTGCTAGATACATTCATGCAATATCTGCATTCGATATTGAGATTATCCACATTCCTGGCAAAAATAATACCTTCAGTGATTTGCTGTCAAGATTGAACTACAACCCACAAATTCCCGAAAATATTGAAAGGCCTAGAAATGAAGTCAAAATATTGACAATTGAAATTCCTTTAAGCAAAGAAATGATTAGAAAATTGAAAAATATCGGGGAAATTCAAAATGAGGATGCAAAATTATTTGAACTTAAAGAAAAAGCACCATTGATTGAGGAGGCAAAGAAAGAAATTATAGCAATTCGAGATGGGACATTATACAAAAAGCATGGAAAAGAAATGCCTAGTTGGAAGGTAATGGTTCCGAAAAGCATGGAAAAGGAACTAATTAAGAATGTTCATGAAGGGTTAGCACACTCCGGGACGGACCGAACAACTTCTATGATTTTAGAGAATTTATACATATCCAAATTGCGTCAAAAAGTTCGGAAATTTATATCGTGCTGCAACCTGTGTCAGAAGGCAAAGCAAATAAATGCAGCATATGCATTTGAAACTAATTCGGTTATAAGGGATAAGCCGAGATGTGTAATTAGTATTGATATTCATGGTCCGATGCCTCCAAGTCAATTTGGAAATAAATATATATTTGTCTGCTATGATATATTCAGCAAATATGTAAGAATTTACCCTTTGAGAAAACCTACAGGTTCAGCATGTTTGAATAGACTACTTAAGTCATATGTGATAGAAGAAGGACCTATTCAATCTGTATTGAGCGATAATGCTTCGTACTTCACAGGAAAAAAATTTATGGATGGACTTAAAGAAAATGGCATTAAACAATATTTTTCGTCAAGATACAGACCGAACTCCAACCCAGTGGAGAGGGAAATTAAGGAAATTTCAAATTACTTAAGGGTGTTATGTCATCGAAAACACACTCAATGGTATGGATACGTGAACTTTGTTCAGAACCTACTAAATGAAACCATAAACAATGTGACAGGATATAAACCATGTGAACTTAAATTGGGAAAAAAGATCAATACAATGTGTAAAAAAATTCCAGAAGCCATTCCAGATGCGCATTCGATACCACCAACAGAAGAAGAGATGTTCCGAAAAGCATTTGAGAGGATGAAGAAAAAGGCCATAAAAAGAAAAATGAAACATGAAGAAAAGAAGAGAAAGGAATGGAAGATCAAAATAGGAGATTTAGTTTTGGTTAAAACCAAGAAATTGTCCGACAAAGAAAATAAACTTTATTGGCGAATGTTTCTCAAATACCATGGACCATATGAAGTTGTTGAAGTGTATGGAACTAACACATATGAGTTATGTAATCCAACAACTCGAAAAGGCATAGGAAAGTTTCATATTGAGATGCTTAAACCATACAACCATGAAGATCATGGTGAAATAAAAGACAATGATGATAAATAGTAAATGCTGGATAGTTAAAGGCGAAATGCAGAACAATGTATTGGAACGTAAGAGGGTTAAATAAAAATGTAAATCATATGAATGGAGAAATAAATTGTGGTCATGACTAACTGTTTGAGAAGAAAATAAATAAATTAAATATTTTTTTTTGTAACTGTAACAACATTTAAAAATTAAGAATGCAAAGATTGAAACTTAAGATGTTATATTAAAGTAAAGTACATGAATACTATTACAAGAGTATTGTTAAAATAAAATTCAAAATAACAAAAATGGTAAACATAATTAAAACCAATATTTATGTAGTAAATAGAACATGTGAAACAATGCCTAGATTTAAGAGATGTAAATATTTGTGTACAGGGTAAATATTTTTGGTAAATGTTTAAAATTACAAAAATTCTTGAATGATAGATTTTTTTTTGGTAACAATATAAGAAAGTAAACCATTTTTTGTAACAAAAAAATTTATTGTAACGACAGATTAATATTAAAACAAATTAAACCAAAGCCAGTAAGTAGTGGCGAGATAAAACATATGTCGTGTGTTAAACGCGTGTGAAGTGTTAAGTGAAAGTGATAGCGTGTGTTACAAGATTTAGGAGACTAAAAACAAAATTATAAAATTTCTAAACAAGTTATAAATATTTATAATTATATTTCTAGTGGGGCATATGTGACGGTAATTTGTATCACAAATTACTCAGATGTGGTTAACGATAATAATATGAATATGTATTTTTATGTAACATTGATTTCAGAGGTTTATTAATTGTAAATATTATTGGTAAATAATAATTTTCGGCTCTACTGAAACTGTTAACAATAACATAATACTTTAGCAAGGGAGTGAGTTGTTTATCGTTACCGGGAACCAGGAAGTTACGTCATGTTTCGCGCCTTTTCGGTAAAAAAAAGCTTCCAGAAGATTCTATAAAAGTAATATGTATTAGTGGTTTTCATTGGATAGTAAAATAGACGCTAATGTTGGCGCGTTTTATTAGCCAATGGTAATTCATTTATAATCTTTAGGTGTAGCTTGAGGCATGCCTATAAATAAGTCAGGTCGAGTTAGCGGGTCCCCCAGTGTGCAACAAGATTCCCGATACATTACATATCGTCTCCAGTTCGGCAAGATTCACGAAGCACTACACATCGTCTCCTGCAGTTATACAAAATTCTCCGTACATTACACGTTGGCCGCTCAGTTCACCAAGTTACACGCAGTGAAAATCATTAAAGATCTAAAATATTACAAAGTCACTTATATACAAAAAAAATTGAAGTACGTGAGTTAAAAGTGAGAAGTTATTACAAACAGTTTCAGTATGGCGATTATCTAGACAAAATCTGTGAAAGTGTTAGTGCACGTGCTCGACAATAAAACATTATAAAACACATTTCTTCACTAGTAATTTTTGGATAAAAGATTCCTTTTCCGCTTCACACCCTGCAAGAATTAAATGCCTACCTAAATAGCTGGCCGGAAGACAATATACATAACCTTAAAACTAATTCATATAGATTGCTACGCCAGATGAAGTTAGCAGGCGACCGACGAATGACGTCACACAATATGGTTGCACGCGTGAGGTAAGCAACATTACGTGAGAAACATTATCAACCACGTGGGGACACAACAAATACACACTAATTCTACTTCAAATTGGCTCCCATACGTGGGGCAGTTAAAGTGAAGTAAAGACACAATTTGCAATGTACTACTTCAATTGCATATGCAGTCAGTCAATTAAAACTACAAAACAGTGAATATTATTTTATAAAACTATTCTTTAATGCATTTATTTACAATATAATTTGCACTATTCATTTTAACAGAAATAAAATGCAAAGGTTTATTTGTACAAAAGCATGCTATCTGCAGAGAATCTGAAATAGCTTTCAGAATGAAGGGGTTTTTATAGGATAGTAGTGCTTAGATGTATTAGTGATATTGAAAGTTTGAACCACCATTTCTTTGCATTGTTTCCCTTGCTGATATTAACACACTGTAGCACATAGAGATGAGAAAGATAGCTTATCCTGCAGTACCAAACTTCCCTAAATTAACTACTAGCTTCACAAAAGAGTACCTAATGGGCAGTGTGTGATAGTGAAAGAAAACACCCTTTTTCCTCACTTTTGTTATTTTTCAATGGAGGTTGGTTGTAGCCTCATTGTTAGTTTGTTACAGCAATAAAACGAACTTTTCTCTCTCTTGTCTGTTGTCGAAGAATGGCTGGTCATTAATATGTAGTGGAGTTTGGTTGGTCCTGCTCTCCATTGCATATTCTGACAAGCAAATGTTTTCTCCAGGTGGAGTTAAATGGCATATATAACATGATTTTAAAATAATTCATGCAGAATTTTCAAATGGGTGGTCGCCTAAAAGCATAATAATATGCAAGCGTTACAAAGGTTAACACCAACTATATACATTCAAGGATTAATTTAACAGGTTTTTTCAGAGATTCACAAGAAATAAGGCATTAGTTTCATCAGCTCTTTCAGAAGCAGATAAAAAATTCACAGTCTAAAATCCAGTCATTTGCCTACACTAAGCTATCCTTTTCAGCTCAAGAATATTTTAAAAATACATGAGTTTCTTAAAAGATAAAAATAAATGGCTAAGAAGTTCTCTAAAGAAAATTTTACATTTACCATCAGTTATTGTGGACAGGTGCTTACAATTTGACATGAAATAAAAAGGTCTTGAATTTCTCAAGAGGACCTGGGAAGCTACATTGCCCAATATAAATGCCTGTAACATTTTGTTGAAGACTTTGAACACATACATTTCAGCCATGCATAATCTAGATAAAGAGATTTTAAAAAAAACTCAATAGAATTGACAGCCCTACTTTTTGACATTTGTAATAAATGCAACCTTTTAATTGATACCAGGAGAATTTTACAAATATTAAGAATTTGGGAAATGTAAGCTGGTGCTTACTACCACTGACATGCACCAGTATCGAACCCTTATCAAGAATAAACACCTGCAAATTCTGGATCAAACATCATCATTACCATGCTTGTAACAAGTAGCAAGAAACAATTAAGATGGTAGCACATGTTTCTGTAGTTGGACTGCTCTAGGCAGATACAAAATGACGTCAACCAAATGGTGCAGCACCTTACGTCTACGATCCTATCTCCCGCCGAACGCACAATTCCCCGTTCGTCCTCCCACCCTCGGCGTATTCCTGTTCCATGGTGGACCGAGGACTGTCGGGACGCCGTTCGTGCCCATAGAAATGCGCTTAGGGTGTTTCGGCGACACCCTACACTTGATAATTTGGTTACTTTTAAACAATCGCGCGCTAGGGCTCGTCGCATTATTCAGGATAGCAAGAAGGCATCTTAGACTCATTTTGTTGTTGAGTCTTTTAATCGCTTCACACCTTCCTCTGTTGTTTGGGATAAACTTCGTCGCTTCTCCGGTAAAGTGTCGCATTGTACTGTGTCTGGCCTTCAGGTTTCCAATGCCACCATAGTGGATCCGGCTGCCATAACTAACACTATGGGTGCTGCCTTTGAGGCGGTTTCCAGTTCTGCCCATTATTCCGCCGGCTTTCGCACTCTCAAAGACCGGCTGGATCCCGAGACCTGTAATTTTCGGTCTGCTAATAAGGAGTGTTATAATGAACTTTTCACAAGAGGGAGCTGGAGCACGCTCTCCATTGCTCTAGGCACTCCGCTCCTGGGCCGGACGGCATTCATGTCCTGATGTTAAAGAACCTTTCAGCCGACAGTAAACTCTTTCTCTTACAGGTCTATAACCGTATTTGGCAAGGCGGCTTTTTTCCTTCCGTTTGGCGCGAAGCCACCATTGTCCCTATACTAAAGCCTGGGAAGGATCGCCAACTACCTTCCAGCTACCGCCCTATCTCCCTCACCAGTTGCATTTGCAAGGTGATGGAGCGCATGATCAACGGGCGGTTGACATGGTGGCTTGAGTCTCAGAAACTTCTAGCGAACGCTCAGTGCGGATTTCGTCGCCATCGCTCTACCGTCGACCATCTGGTGTGTCTGTCGACGCATATTATGAATGGATTTCTGAGAAAGTGTCAAACAGTAGCTGTGTTTTTTGACCTGGAGAAAGCTTATGGCACTTGGAGGGGCGGAATTTTACGTACACTCCACGCATGGAATTTACGCGGTCGTCTTCCCATATCCCCCCCCCAGGGGCTCGCCTTATGTGAGTACGGGTTTGGGGTGCCCGAGCCACTCATCGCCATATTCGTCCCTTCATCCCCGTCCGTCGAGGTGGGTTCGTTCTCGTGCGTTCTTTGCATTTCGTTCCATGCCGCCCCTTGCCATCGTTTCTTTCTTCTCTAGTCTCTTTCCGACCATTTCGCACCACGACCATTCGCACATCTTTTTCTTCCTCGCCGGCCTACCTTGTGTGCGAAACGCCTCCACACTTTTGGTTTATTTTCTCCTTTTATTTTAATCCTCCGTGGACAAAGCCTGACGGATACCCGCGCACTGGGTGCGCAGCTGGGTGAGTGGGTAATGGCGTCATCCCCACCACCCGGGATCGTCATGTAGGATATGTGTTCGTATCCGCTGTTCAACTGCAGTCCCGCGGGAGGGGGGGGATTGCATGAGCTGCTGACTTCCGACGGCCATTAGGTCCCTCTGTCTATGTTCTGGGAGGTGTGAACCTGGGATGAGTCTGGTATAGATAGGCCACTCACCCAAGCCGGGGTAACGCCCGGGTAGTCGTAGCCCGAGGTCGTAGACGGTTGCAATGGTGGAGGATTTCTTTCGCTATGGAGCACCCTTTCTCCATTATTAATAACAAGCGCCGAAAAGTATTTGCAACAGAAGTAGCACCACCATCTGGTTGTTACTTAGTCATTATGCGAACAGAGGAAGGACAATCGTTTGAGGTGAATCCTTTTATAGTACAGAAGGGCATTGACTATTGCTGGTTCGGTTCATTCCTGCACTCGACTTCGAAACGGGTCATTATTATTACAAAGTAAGTCCGATCAACAAACTAAGACCTTGTTGCGCGCTACGCTTCTCCACGGTTATCCCATCCGTGTTGAGAAGCACCGCACCTTGAATTCCTGTCGAGGCGTCGTCACCACGCATAGCCTCGATGGTATATCGGACGATGACCTAGTCGAATATCTTTCAGAACAAAAGGTGACTGCGGTTCATAGAGTGCAGGCTAAACGCGACGGGTGTTTGGTACCCACTCGTACCCTGTTCATAACTTTTGATGGCGTCGATCTGCCCACGAGCATTTCAGCAGGGTACGAAGTATTGCGGTGAGGCCTTATATTCCTAGACCTCTGCGTTGTTTTAAATGCCAACCTTTTGGGCATACGCAAGTCTCATGTAAGAATGCCGTTACCATCTGTGCATCATATAGCCAGCCCTCACACGAAGGTACCTGTTCAACAGCCCCCGTCTGCGTTAATTGCAAAGGGTCTCATTCTGCATCATTTGCCGACTGTCCGCGGTACTTGGACGAGAAGGCGATCCAGGAGATTCGGGTAAAGGAGAAACACTCCTTCGCTGAAGCCCGGAGGCGTTACCATGCACGCCAACCTTCGCTCCTGCGATCGGGTACATTTAGTTCTGTTTTTGCCTCGCCAGTACCCCGGAAGTATGCCGAAATACATACCTGGACCACGACTGCATTGACCGCCACTACCATCCGGCCGTCCATTTCAGCCAGAGTTATTAAGCCATCTAAAGCTGGTACAAAGGTTATGAAGTCACATGGCACTGAGAAGAAATCTAAGCAGAAACTTCGTAGGGAAGATTTTCTGAAAGACCCTCCGCGTGCGCGCGGTAAAAAAAGTTCACCTCCTCCTCGAAGGTCGCAGTCCCAGGATGCTCCTGGCACAAGCCGCGCTCAGCGGCACCCCTCACACATTGCCACCCAGAACCGATTCTCGGCGCTTGAATCGGTTTCTGGCACTGAGCGCGTGGGCCCTCCCTTCGAGGAGCCTATGGAGTCTGACCAACTCCATACCAAAAGCCCGAGCCCATAGGTTAAGCAGAAGGTAATTTTGAGCCGCCCTTCTAAATAGACAGTTTATCCCTTTCCTTCATGGCTATCCTGACCTGGAATTTACGTGGTGTACGATCGCATAGGTCGGAACTGCAATTTTTATTGCCTTCCCATTCACCTATGGTCGTGTGTTTGCAGGGGACCAAGCTTCGCCCTCACGAGCATTTTGATCTCCGAGGGTATACTCCGGATCGCTACGATCTTGCACCGGGTGAGAGTGCTCCTGCTCATGGAGGTGTCATATTAGTGCGTAACGACGTTCATTTTCGGACTCTCACACTTAGGTGCGACTTGCAAGCTGTTGCCGTTGGACTTCAATTACCCGGCTTTTTCTTTTCTGTTTGCTCCATCTATTCGCCTCCGTCGTCTCCCCTAGCTAACGCGGACATTCGAGATCTCCTGTCCGCTCTCCCAACACCATTTCTACTGTTGGGAGATTTTAATGCCCATCACCCCCTGTACGGTCAGCCTAGGACTTGTGTAAGGGGAACGCTTCTTTCTGACATTTTTTTTTTCAGTTCAACCTGTTCATCCTCAATACAGGTGAGTCTACTTTTCTTTCTGATTCTTCTGGTACATTCTCTCACTTGGACCTTGCCGTTTGCTCACTCCAGCTTGCTACTGGTCTGCAGTGGAACGTCGTCGCTGACACCTCCAGCTACCATTAACCCTGCATCGTTTCTATTCTGTCTCACCACGTCCAGCATTCCAGAGTACCTACCTGGATATTCAGAAAAGCCGACTGGAGATTGTATTTCAGCCTCATGTGTTTTGAGGATCAGCCCTTCACTGACGTTAACCAAATGGTGCAGCACCTTACCTCTACCACGCTATCTGCCGCCGAACGCACAATTCTCTGTTCGTCCTCTCACCCTCGGCATATTCCTGTTCCGTGGTGGAACGAGGATTGTCAGAACGCCGTTCGTGCCCGTAGAACTGCGCTTAGGGTGTTTCGGTGACACCCTACACTTGTTAATTTAGTTATTTTTAAGCAATCGCGCGACAGAGCTCTTCACATTATTCAGGATAGCAAGAAGGCGTCCTGGACTCGTTCTGTTGAGTCTTAATCGCTTCACGCCTTCCTCTGTTTGGGATAAACTTCATCGCTTCTCCGGTAAAGTTGTACTGTGTCTGGCCTTCAGGTTTCCACTGCTACCATAGTGGATCCGGCTGCCATTGCTAACACTCTGGGTGCTGCCTTTGAGGCGGTTTCCAGTTCTACCCATTATACCGCCGGCTTTCGCACTCTCAAAGACCGGCTAGATTCCGAGACCTGTAATTTTCGGTCTGTAAATAAGGAGTGTTATAATGAACTTTTCACAACGAGGTAGCTGGAGCACGCTCTCCATTGCTATAGGCACTCCGCTCCTGGACCGGGCGGCAATCATGTCCTGATGTTACAGAACCTTTCAGCCGACAGTAAACTCTTTCTCTTACAGGTCTATAACCGTATTTGGCAAGACGGCCTTTTTCCTTCCGTTTGGTGCGAAGCGAACATTGTCCCTATACTTAAGCCTGGGAAGCATCGCCAGTTACCTTCCAGCTACCGCCCTCTCTCCCTTGCATTTGCAAGGTGATGGAGTGCATGATCAACGGGCGTTTGACATGGTGGCTTGAGTCTCAGAAACTTCTTGCTAACGCTCAGTGCGGATTTCGTCGCCATCGCTCTACCGTCGACCATCTGGTGTCTGTCGACGCATATTATGAACGGATTTCTGAGAAAGTGTCAAACAGTAGCTGTGTTTTTTGACCTGGAGAAAGCTTATGACACTTGTTGGAGGGGCGGCATTTTACGTACACTTCACGCATGGAATTTCCGCGGTCGTCTTCCCATATTTCTTCGGGAGTTTATGACGGATCGCGTCTTTCGTGTACGTGTGGGCTCGGTTTTATCTAGTCGTTTTATTCAAGAGAACGGTGTACCGCAGGACTGTACTCAATGTCACACTTTTTGCGATTGCTATCAACCCCATTGTTGATTGTATTCCACCTGGCATTTTTCGTCGACCATTTTGCCATTTATTGCAGTTCACGGCGGACCTGTCTGCTCGAACGCCTTCTCCAGAGCTGTATCGACCGTCTCTACGCCTGGAGTAACTCCAGTGGCTTTAATTTCTCCACCGAGAAATCCGTCTGCATCAATTTCTGGCGCCGGAAGGCTTTCCCTCCGCCCTCTCTCCATCTTGGGCCGGAGATACTTCCGTTTGCAAACGTCGTGAAATTTTTGGGGTTGATCTTTGATAGAAATTTGAGCTGGGTTTCGCACAATTCCTTTTTAAAAGCAAAGTGTGACCGTTCTCTTAATCTTTTACGTGTTTTAAGTGGCACATCCTGGGGAGCTGATCGGACCATACTTCTGCGTCTTTATCGCTGTTTGGTCCGGTCCAAGCTTGATTACGGGTGTATTGTCTATTCATCGGCACGTCCATCTGTGTTACGTCGCCTTAATGCCATTCACCATCGTGGCATAAGAGTCGCTACAGGGGCCTTTCCAACCAGCCCTGTTCCCAGTCTGTATACTGAAGCTGCAGAGCCTCCGCTGTCCTTGAGGCGTGAGATGCAGCTATGCATGTCAACTCTCAAGCTTGCCTGACCACCCATCCTTCTAGTTATGTTTCGAGGATTCGCTTGATCGGCAATATTTAATTAGTTCCTCTGCATTGCTCCCTCCAGGGGTTCGATTTCGACAGCTTCTTCAGCATCTGGACGTTACGCCGGCGCCGGCCCTTCCCAGAGGCGAAACGCATTTTCCTCCATGGTTGCGCGCTGAGGCCCACTGTAACCTTGGGTTAACGTCGATGCCGAAGTATGCCACTCCTTCAGTTCTTAGATCAGCGTTGTTAGAACTTCAGGCGCAATTCGGGGACTTTCATTTTATATATACTGATGGGTCTAAGACTGAAGTTGGAGTAGGGTGTGCCTTTGTTTTTGGTCAACGTATTTTTACCTTTAGTTTACCCGGGCAATGTTCGATTTTTACCGCCGAACTTTTTAGTATTTATCAATCCGTTTTATACATTCAGCGGCACGACTTGCGGCACCGTGTTGTTTGTACGGACACTCTGAGTGCCCTTCAGAGTATTAACGCGCTGTACAATTACCACTCCCTCGTACAGCGCATACATGACCTGCTCCACTCGCTTGGTGCCTCTGGCATCAGCGTCTCCATGTGGATTCCATGTCATGTGGGCATCTCAGGGAACGAATCTGCTGACGCTGCTGCCAAATCGGCAATTTTATCACCCAGATGTTTTACCTCTGTTGTTCCGTCCACAGAGTTGTTTGTTATTTTACATAGCCGCATTCTCTCGCTTTAGCGCGATGAGTGGATGGCCCTCCAGGGTAACAAGTTGCGGGAGTTTAAACCTCTTCCATTAGTCTGGGGTACCTCTTCTCATTGGGAAGAAGTACTTTTAGCTTGTTTACGAATCAGACATTGCCTTTTTAGTCATAGATACCTGCTCAGTGGTGATGCCGCACCACTCTGTGAGCAGTGTGATGCGCCCTTAACGGTGCATCACATTTTAACAGTGTGTCAAGATTTAGCTCCATTGCGCGTTCGTGTGGGTCTGCCTGTTGGTGAGCCTACGTCTTGGCAGACAACGTGCATGCTGTAGAATGTCTTTTACATTTTATAAGTGACAGTGGATTTGATGCGCTGAGCGTGTTTTAGCTTTGTGATTTTATATTGTCTTTTTTAATGGGGCTCTTCTCCCTGGCGGACATATGGCGCTCATGTCCCTTGCGTTCTACAGCTCTTGACGCGCCGGTTTACTCTTTTCTTGTTTTATTTATAATGGCTTTAGTGTGTTGTACCTTAGATTTTACTGTCTTGTTTTTAGTGTTTTAGACTAAGCGGGTTTGTGTCCTGTATTTTAGTTTTGGATTTTAAATTTTATACTTCATAGGGCACTGATGACCTTAGCTGTTTAGCCCCATCATCACATCCATCCATCCATCCATCCATCCAGATACAAAAATGGTAACCTCTCTGTGTAGTGCTACAGAAAGGAAAAAGAATCCTTCATCAGGTTGATATAATTGTGCCTCCTCTCAGGCTTGATATACGTAAAAAATCAGCTGAAGAAATGAGCAATGAAAAGCAAGCTATCTACATAACAGCAATTCCTTCATTGCAAATCAGAATACCACCTAGAAGACATTGAAGTTGTGAGCCTAATGGCTGGAGCTTGTGGTTTAATACCATTCTTTGATGCTAAATCATGAAAACGTTTTGGGCTTATAAGCAAAGACACACCCCCCGTAGTATTAGCTAGCAAGGTTAATTAAATTGCTATAAAAATGTTTTCAAATTAACGCGTCATCGCGATCAGAATGATTTTTTTTAAATTAATTCAGTGTGGAAACCCAGTGTGCTGCCACCACACCTCCTCCTCATCATCATATCATCATCATCATCATCATCATTATAGGTATTACATGGTACTTGTTGAATGCCGTACACATACAATAAACATGGTGGCAGCAGTAGTGAGCAACATCATGTGCTGGTAAATGTAAATGGTTTAAAGTGGAAATAATGAATGGAATTAAGTACTAGGTTGCCCATAACTAATTTCACAATAGCAATGTGAATATCTAATGTAGTGTATTAACCTAACTCCATTAAGTGCTGTGGAAATGGAAGTATGCCTGTGAAAGATAGTGGAGTTTTTCACAACAATGACAGCCTTTATGAAGACTTACAAGGTATGGCATATTACAGAATTGACAATTGCATAATTACTTAATGCCACAAAGGGGTGCTGTTATTAATGAATATTAAATTAAACAGAAATTTTAAATGTTCAGCTTGGTTTTGTGACAGATTTTATTCTTTGTTGGAGTGTGTTTAAGAAACCATACTGATGCATTGGGATAGAAATGGTGTTTACGTTTATACTGTTAAGAATACTCGTTGAAAGGAGCAAAAAAATAAACATTCATTGGTTAGTCTCCAAGAAATTACCTAAAAATAAGTGATTTGCAGTGTAATATTTGGCAGGTGCACATGAAAAGCGGTTTAAGTAAAAAGTTCACGAAAATGAGGTTTTTCTATGGACAATAGTACAAAAAAATTCTACATGATGACCTAAAGAGGTTAAGTCAATTCTTATTATGTGCGTCTGCATGAGCTTGTGAATATTGGAGTAGGTTGTAGTGTGCTAGGTGCAGCACATTAAAAGGGAGATAACATGACATATCTCACTTTGAACAAAGCGAATGGAAATGAGTTTGTGCGGGAAAAGGGGAATAAGTCAGTTTAATCATAAATTTACAAGCGATGGCTACAGTGTACTGTTACGTCTTGCCACCAGTTCTTTCGCTCCAGACCTTATATTGGCTGCACTGCTAGATCAATGCATTTTGGTATATTAATGCAGTTTGTCAAGTGTGAATCAAGACATGTGAAAGAAGTATCATGATAACATGTTTTCTAGAGACTAGCTAATGGTAAATATGGTGCTGGGTGAGGAAGTATCACCTTTGTCTATCTCTGAAGTTAAAGGTAAGCATTTTTTATTTAGGAAATTATGATTGTTTGAGTTAGACAAGTACAATAACAGCAGTATTGTCTGGGGCTACAAACTTTCTGGTTTGCAACACCCAACTTATTCTCCCATTACAGATGCCACTGTTGCAATACAAAACGTAATGGAAGATTCAGGTTTGGGTGACATCATTATGAATAGGAGTCAGTGAGTTCAGATACTTCATGCGCAATGGAAAACAAAGTTAAGCCCCTACCAACCCCCACCAAAACAGATCAATAACACATAGAATTACACAGAAAGAAATTGTTTAATGGGTAATAGTAAAAACAAGGCTGGAGAATGAGCATTAACTGAAAACATTCAGGATGAGAAAGATAAACAACATATACAAGTGCTATTAGTTCCATGCAGAATAGCATAACGACAGATCGGGTTAAATCAGAATTTTTACCAGAAATTAATAGAATGAAATGAAATTGAAATTGAGTTTTATTTATGGATGCTCTTTAACTGCTGTGGTCCTTAGCATCCCATTCTATATTGGGCATGAAAGACTGGAAATTTTGCCCAGAGGCCTCTTTATTCATTTTGAGGTTCTTTTACGTGCTGTAAATCTACGACACGGGACCACTGGCTGTACTTTCCTTCTGAAGGAAGCCATGCTAAGGATTTTTATGCCGAAAAAATCCATTGCCCTCTGCTGGTTTTGAACCCGCAGCCTCGGGAATTAGAGGCTACCATGGTATAACCACTACGCCATGGAAGATGACAGAATGGAATGAGAAATGTATTCAGGTTAACAGGTCCAGAATAAAACAAGACAAATGGTAAATTGTAAAGAATACAAGAGTAATGAAAGAAACACATAATATAAAAAATAATGAAAAGCTATATCATTTAGATAGGTAAAGTTATACCTGAAAGGAAGATTAAACCACTCAAAGTGTGTAGAATGAAATCCATAGATTGTGTTCCTGAGGAAGAAAGGAATGCAGAGTTTCATGCATACTGGACCGTCGGGGCATATAATAGAAGAGTGTCTTACATAGCAAGTCTGATGGAAGTAGTTCAGTAGCAGACAAGTAGGATCAGAGCAATACAAACAATGTACACCACAATGGATAAGTCACTGTCAAATACCACTTGATTGTTAATGGTGAAAATATTCCTCTATGCGAAGAATGTTTGGTCAAAACATTAGGAGAAACAATCAAGTTTATGGAGGTTGTGCTGCATAAGAAGTAGTTGGGTCAAAGTGGGATCACTACACCTGATACTCGAGGAAAACAAGTTAACCCTAATCAGATAAGTAATGAGAAATAGCAGCAAGTTCATTCTTTTTTACTTTCAGTCCCAAGCTAAGAAAGTCACTATACTAGGAGAGATACAAACAAAAAGTATCTTGCTTCCCATTGTACTTTGGCTGCACTGTATGAGGATTGCAAGCAAAAAATGAAGAGTATGTGGTAAATAGAAAGTTTTTTGAAAAAGAATTTCAGAAGCTGAATTTATCCATAAATCGGCCACAGAAAAACACTTGGCAAATATGTGACAAGCTTCAGATGTTATGCGGAACCTCATAGAGCAAAGCTGAAATTGAAGAACTGAGAAAGCATCATGAGGAGGCAGATCTGGCATACCAGACAAAGGATGTAGACAAACAGAGATCTAAGAGTGATCCTTCAAGCAAAACTGTTTCTTTTTTATAGGCTTTTAACCTAACAGTCCATGACTGCAACAACAGTCAAGCACATTGTTTTCTCTGGAATGAAACTGTAATTGGAAGAGGGGCTAATGATGTGCCCTATGTGTGTGTGTGTAATTTTCTGCTCAGCTTGAACAAAGAAGTTAAACATAATAAATTGTTTTCTGACACATGCAGTGGCCAGAATAAAAATAGCCATTTTGCAGCAATGTGCATGGTTGCTTTACAGAATTCTCCAAACTTACAAGACAATTGATCATAAATTTTTGGTTCTAGGACACACACATATGGAGTGTAACACAGATCACAGCATTATAGAAAAGAAAAAGAGAACATTTCACATTCATATCAGTCATCCCACATACTCAGCTTTTATGCCATTGTGGAAAAAAAAGCCTATACTTGTTACAGAAATGTTTGCTCGTGGTTTCTTCAATTATGCCAAACTATACAAAGGACCCCTCCTGTTACGCAAAGATTTTGATGGAGCAAAATTTAACTGGCATCATGTAAAGTGGTTGTAGTATGAAAAGGACAGTACATTTCACTTGCTCTTTAACACAACTCAGAGCAGAAGATGCCTACAAGAGAATTTCCTTTACACGAAAGGGAAAATCAAACTCTATATTACACCCTGAACTGCGTTATGATGGACCTCAATCTATCTCTGTTCAAAAGAAGAGAGATCTCCTAGACTTGTTGCCTTTCATTGACACAATATTTCATGAATTCTACAAAGCTTTAAAAGCTGACACCAATATGCGAGATGTTTACCCTGACTCGGAAGAAAATGAATATGATGTTGATAATGCCAAATAGAAAGTTAGCAGCATTATGAACTGTTTCATTATACTTTGAAACCTATTGTTATTGTAATTTTTTTAAGATGCAGACTGTATTGTTCATATGATGCAAGTTATTAATTATAAGTCTTCAACAGAAATTAATTTGCATTTTGACTTTAAAGCCACTATTTTGAAATTCTTTCCCATTTTTATCTTTGCACTTAATTGTTTAAAATTCAATGATATGTTCCAGATTTATATAACTTATTATTTTTGTTATAATCGGTTATCAAGAGGTATTATGAAGAATATAATTTTTTAATTTGTATTTACTGAAAATAAAAGACACAATAGTAAAAATGTATTAGAGTTGAAAACTTTTATATGTGTAACAAAAGGGTTCATATTACAAAAATATTTGTGTAAATTTGTTATATTTTATGGAAAATTTGGAGTATTTTCAAGGCGAAATGTAACAACTATGTTTTAGGATGCTTGGAACAACAAACTCTTAGCCATATTGCTTAACATCACATTCATAAACATCGTGACTGATCTTGCAGAATTAGTCAAACATACAACGTCAAATATCTCAACTTTGTATTTTGTGACATAACCCTTTTTTCATGTGCACCTGCCATTTCATAGTGCTACACCAATGAGACCACATGCTGATTGTATGGCAGCGTTTGCGATAAGACATGAAATAAACAGTTGGTGAAAGCTGACAGCATACACTTGCTGCCTCTTAAGTTGGGAAAGAGAGATGGTTTGTGCATAGGTATGAAAGGTTTGGCTTTTTCTTACAGTGATAAATAAATGAATCTTTTTATGAGCTTTCTTTTTCAGACTTAAGGTTCGTTATCTAACCAACTGACCACCAAAACCAAATTTTAGTAGTGGGAACTGTTTGTGAAAGGGTTAGCAAGAAACGTTGAGCAAACAGTGTGCAGTAATAAGAGATATGTAGAGACAGAGATCATTAAATATAGAAACAAAATAAAAAACTAAAATGAAATTTTTGGTAAATTGGGCTTGGAAAAAAAAAATGCACTTACATTTTGATCTTTGCATTATTCTTTGGCTACACATGTTTGTTGCGGAAACAAATAATGAAACATTTTGTAAAACATGTCTAAACCATCATTATATGTCTCGCATAATGATGTAGCATACATGGAATATATCTTATATACAAGATTCAACATCCCTCTCATTTAAATACTAAACCATGAATAGAGATAAAGGATATTTGTTCATAACAAATTTGTAATTCTTAGTGTTCCTAAAACAGTGATGAAAAACTCCATTTTAATTGCTGTTTTCATTATGTCCTTCCAGATGTTAGTTCATCAGCTACAGAATCCATTCACTTGCATAGAGGATTTTTCATAGATTTTGTGATTTTCTGTCTTAGTGTAAGGCATCATATTTACTATGTCCCTGATGTGCAATATCAGTACAGTGAACCAGAGAGGTTTTGCTAGTAAATTTCAATTTCAACTGCACTTCTAGCACTATGTCCTAGCTTACAGCAAATTAAAGTTGTTTATAATTGGTCCCAACTTTTGAGGAATTCCATAGTGATTCATCTCATATCACTACATCACAATGCCATTGGTCGTATCTAACTTTGACTCAACTTTGGGGGTTTTGTGTAATTCAGGATTGTACAATATGTGGTTAAAGAACAGCCACTATGTGGCATTGTTAGATTAATAAATCAGAAAAAGTGTGATTGTGTGGAAACCTATTGAGTTAACAAACAAAATGCAGAGGAACAATCTGCTCAGTTTTTTACTTTCTCTACTATGTAGAGTAAGTAGGGGAAGTATTGTATTCCACCCAAAAATTCGTTACTGAGATTTCACCGGAAATACATGTTTTGAGGCCCCCTGAATTCAAAAAAAGCCTTTTTGGAAACATGTCTGTGTGTGTGTCTGTGAACAGCATAACTCAGAAATGAAGTTGGATAAACACCAAACTTGGTATTTAGGTTCAGTATCTTCCAGAGATACAACACGAAGGTTTTTAAGAAAATCCCTCCCACCCCAGATTACCCTTTACATGGAACATTTTTCGAAAATTTTAATTTTCTCGCAAATGGCTATAACAATTTTAATTAAAATATCATATGTTTAAGATATTTTCATGACAAATGAAATGTATATCTCGAATTTTCTGGGAATGTCTCCAAAAGTATTCTTCATTGTGAACGACTTTTGCATAACTGGTAAACCATGAGAGATAGACAAAATTTTACTATACAAAAAATGTAGATCGCGTTAAAATACACAATTTATGTCATATACATTTTTTTGTTGAGTGAACCATTTTCGAGATATTGCTTGTTATTCTCTTAAATTTTCCAATACTTATACTTTTTCTCAAATTTGTTATTCATTTTTTTTGTCCTGGTAATGCAAAGAGAATGGAATACTCCACATAGCAACCAGCTCTTAAAATATTTGATTATAGCTTAAACCCTACCAATTCGCTTTGCATCTACAAGAAAATTAGCAATAGGATTAAGATCTTGATTAACATGAAGCACATGGAGAATAAGCATTTGTAAAACTAGTTTGTACAAGAGTAGAGAAAGTCATGTGAGTGTAACACATCAGATTTTTTAAATTGTCTACAGTTGTAAACTCACTTTTACATTAAAAAATCCAGTTTCCAATGTTATTGTGAAGTGGAAGTGTGATCGGACATGTATAATCCAAAAGCATGTAGAGTGATTTCCCATTTTGTCACCCAGAGGTTGTTGAGTGTTGAAGAGAGTTGTGCTGCGCAATTGTTAATCATCCATCGCCAACATGATATGTGAATTTCAAACTGCATCAGGATATCTACTCCAAGCACCAATGACTGTTCATCATCAGATATGGAAACATGGTTTCCATGGCTAAGCAGCTGACCTTACATCACACATCACAAAGTTTAATGGAAAATGCTGCAAGGAGCATTGAAACTGACCTTTGAACAATGGAAAACCATTGTGTGGAGTCGTGAATCATGGTATGGATTGTGATGATTTGATGGTGGCATGTGGATATGGTGAATGACATTCATCAGCCTGTATATTGCCAACTTCAAATTCGAAGGGTGGGGTTACTGTGTGGTTTTGTTTCTCCTAGAGGGGGCTTAGCTCCCTTATTGCTTTATGTAGCCATGTTACAGCACATGCTTACATTGGCACTTTAATCATTTTTATGCTGTCAACTGACAAGGACCAGTTTGGGGATGATTAGTGTGTCTTTCAACATATCCAAACATTTATCCACACTGCAGATCTTGAGGAGAATTGGTTTGATGACAGTGTCCTATTAATGCTTATGCAGAATCTGGATTTGAATCTGACTGAACACCACTGGGATATTTTGTAATGATGTATTTGTATTAGACTAAACAGACATAATACCTCTTCTCATTTTGGTGGTTTGTGGATAGTGGTCTGCCATTCCCTATAAACCTTCTGCCATCCAATTGAAAGTATGCCATTGAGAGTGTAGGTTGTAAGAAAATTAAGGCTAAGGGTGGGCCAACACTACATTGACTAGGTATGTTACGTTAATAAAATCACATGACGTTAGGTTACGTAAGTTCCATATGTAGTAGTCAGCACAGGCTTGTTACCTTGCATTAGGTCATCATGTAAACAATGATGCACAGTCTTTGTCCTACTAATCAATCTGAAAATATGCAATTTTATTTCTAACACATTACATTTAAGGATAGTTAACAATATTAAGAAAGCTTACCAGAATGGTGTCTAGTATCAGTTTAAAGAATTAACCTTCATATCAGTTATACAGTGTGATTCTCTCACTAGAGGCCCCAAACTTTTGTCTGTATGTTGGCCATTTATGTGAGTTTTGTGATGAAACTCTGTGTACACATACCTTGAACAATGTAATGTAGTGTCACACCCCTCCTAATAGGCTTGGACTGTTTCACTGACCTTGGCTGTGCTTAGTCACACAAACGTCTCCATGCGCTATACTCCAGTGTTGGCTAGGAAGCAGAATCGACAATGTTGTACACAATTGCAGAATGCATGTTTCTCGCTCATAACTACTGGCAAACGGTATTTCAGGCCAAATTTGGTACGCGACATGTGCCCTCAAAATGTTGTATTCATAAATTGGTAACAAAGTTAGAGACAACTGGATCCTTAATCACACAGCGTGCAGGTGGCCGGAAAATGAATGTGGGTGTAATGGAAGAAGTGAAGGATCGATTACTGGCATTACCATCAAAACCCTTGCGAAGACTTTCCCAGGAAATGAATGTTCCATATTCTGCCTGCCAAAGAGCTGCTAAGAAAGCAAACCTCCATGCTTACCATGTGACATGTGTTCAAGAATTGCAACCGACGGCCCATGAAAAACGTGTGCAGTTCTGTGTATGGTTTCAAACCTTTATTAATCAGAATACTGGGATTTTGGACTTTACTTGGTTCACGGATGAAGCATGGTTTCATCTGAGTGGCTACATAAACTCTCGGAACATGCATATGTGGGCACAAACAAATCCTCATGCCCTACATGCAGAACCTCTATATGCACAGAAAATTACAGTGTGGTGCGCAGTGTCATGTAGGTGTATTATAGGCTCTATTTTTCATGAGAATATGGTAAACACTGAAGAATACATTAGAATATTCACTGGCTTTGTCAATCAGTTAACGGATGATGAATTAACTCACGGATATTTCCAACAAGATGGTGCAACAAGTCACACGTCACGTGCAAGCATGAGGGAAATTGAAAGCTTTTTTGAAGATCGAATCATTTCAAAAACTCTTTGGCCACCAAGATCTCCTGACCTAACACCACCCGACTTCTTCCTGTGGAGATGTCTGAAGGGAAAGGTATACAGAAATAGACCATGTACAATTGCAGAGTTGAAAGATGCTATACGTCAAGAGATTGAAGCCATTACCAAGGAGATTTTAATAAAAGTATTCCAGAATTTGGAGCGATGTGTACAAACATGTTTGGATGTGGGAGAGGACCATTTTCAGCATCGTATGTGACTGCATAGTTCAAGGTATGTGTACACAAATTTTCATCACAAAACTCACATAAATGACCAACATGTAGACAAATGTGTGGGGCCTCTAGCAAGAGAATCACACTGTATATATGTGTGTGTGTGTGTGTCTTTTTTTTCTTTCTTTTCTTTTTAACCTTTTATTTTTCCATATGTTGCATTACAATGAGTAATACTGCATGTTTGGTTAGCTTTTTTATACTATAAGTCCTTTTACATTCTAATTTCTATATCAAATATGCACCGTTATTTGGGGTAAATTCGGATGCATAAGGTAATTTTGGACAAAACGCCTTTTTCTATTCTACAGTTGGTCATTCTGTAACAACTGGGGTACAGTTTCTGCGCTAGCAATATTCATTTGAAGGACACATTTCCGCGCCCAGTTTGACATGTTAATCTTGTATTTATTAAGAATAGTGCTTGGTAGCAATGGTCATTTTTGTCAGTTTCATTTTAGCTTTTACTGTTTTTGCTATAACTTATCGGTACACATGTCTAATTATACATTCCAGCTGCTGCTGCTTAAATTTGCACAGTTGTGTATAAATGTAACTAGGATTGTTTGGTGAAGTTTAGATAGTTACGATTTTGTGCATATTTCTTTGTGAATCTGTTCAACCTTGGCATATATACAGACAATGCCACATGTGTACAAAAGAAAATTAGTAAGCCAAATATATTTTAAGTATGAAGAAAAGAAACATGATGAGGCAGTGAAAGCAATTAAATCAGGGAAAATGTCATATCCAAAAGCACGGGAGTATTTTCAGCTGCAATCACATTAGAGAATAAAGTGAATTGCATAAACCCAAAAGCAATCAAAACACCGTTTGTCCTGGATAATGAAGAAGAGGAAGTGTTGGTACATGGTATCCTTAGAGCAACTGGGGATACCCCCTCACTTCAATTGACATTCGGTTTATTGTAAAAGCATACCTTTACATAATGGGAAGAAAGGAGAAATGATTTACCCAGAGTCTCCCTGATGTTGAATGGGCAAGTTCCTTTTTTAAAAGGCATTCTAATGTTCTTTCAGTTCGTTTGTCCATGAACATCAAAAGAGCTCATGCAGAGGTCACCCTTGAGTCCATCAGGAAATGTTTTGATAATATGCAGTAAACTTCAAAAGGTAGTTCATCTACATCATAAACTATGACGAGACAAATTTATGTGATGATCCGGTAAGCGAACATGTGATTGTTAAGAAGGGCAACAAGCATGCAGAGAGGATAATGGACTCCTCCAAAGCAAGCATTTCTCTTATGATATGTGTTAGTGGAGATGGACAACTACTTCCTCTATATATTTTATATAAGGCTGAGCATTTATGGGACACTTGGCAAGAAGGAGGGCCACCTGATGCAAGATGCAACAGAAACAAGAGTGGGTGGTTCTATCTTGTGATTTTTGAAAATTGGTTCCTAACAGTAGCATTGCCTTATTTGAAAAAGCTAAATGGAAGGAAAATCATGGTTGGTGATAATTGTTAAGCCATGTATCTTTGGCAGTGGTTGAGGAGTGTGAGAAGTACGACATCTCATTTGTTCTTCCGCTGAATAGCGCCCACATCCTACAGCCTCTAGAACTGTGTTTTTTCGGGCCCTTTAAAAAAACTTGGAGGGAGGTGCTGACAAATTGGAAAATGTGAACATGTGGCCCTATCTCTAGAGATGCCTTCCCTGTACTTCTGAGAGAGACATTGGAGAAGATAGCACAGAAAACAGACAATGTAAGAAGCGGCTTCTGTGCCACTGGTTCTAATTCCTTTCGATCCACAGAAGGAGCTCAAAAAAATTTCCAGAGAATTCAGACCGAATTGAAAAGACAGCATTTTGATCTTCCGGCTACAGTCTTCAAGATACTATCAGCAGCACAATATGGTACTGGTGCCAGGACCACACACCGCATCACAAGCTGGATGTTCCTCCAGGAAAATCTATTGTTGGTGATCATTTTGCTGAGAAGGAAATTAGTGAGGAAAACCAACAAGATCATGACAAGAACTTGGAAGATGAAAATACTCGCATGCTAGCAGAGGATTCCACAGCGGCATCGGTACTGATTCTTGACATAGAAACTTTTGTTGTAGTAAGGTACAACTATGTGTCTGGAAACAACACTTCTTAGAGAGTATGTTGCCGTGATAATTGATATAGGAGCACGAGACGTGGTTGTGAAGTTTTGTGATCCCATGATGGAAGCAAGAGGATGTTTGTGCTCTCAGTTGTAGAGGACGAAGACACAGTAATGAAAGACCAGATCTGTAAATTACTTCCAACACCTAAGGAGAAAAGAGGCATTCTTGTTTTTGATAAAGATGCTTTACAAGTCTTCTTCTTGTGACTTTAATTTCTTTGAAAAATGTACAATGTACATGTGTTGTGCATTGTGTTTATGTAGCTTTGTATTAGTTTTTGTAATCTAGACTCTAAATAAATTACACTTATATAATTTAGTAATTTTTTTTTTATTGTTGTGTCTCTGAATTAACCCTGTAAATGGGGGAACTGCGGACATCAATTGAAAATTATAGCCTGTCCAAAGTTACTCAAACTAGTGAGGTAACTTCAGACACTTACTGTTTTTTAAAATATTGGGGTATATAATTAGTTTCACACTTCAGCATATATTCAGTTTGTTGATTATTGTTAATACATCCATACAAATTTAAACTGGCTGTCTGTTAATTAGCAAGTGGCCATGAAAAATATGTAAAAATTACCCCATGTGACTAATTTACATTGTACAATTCCTGAATTATG
The DNA here is from genome assembly GCA_030765065.1 of Deroplatys truncata. NCBI lineage: Eukaryota > Metazoa > Arthropoda > Insecta > Mantodea > Mantidae > Deroplatys > Deroplatys truncata. Next base: position 490,890,991 of record CM060990.1, read on the forward strand.
TTTTCCCTTGGTCAGTAGCATATACATATTGAACATATTCTTTGAAGTATTGTACTATTTCTGTTTTACTTAGTGGCTATACTCCTCTTAGAATTACTTTTGATTTAGACATTTCCCTTTCCTCCTCCAGTTTGCTGTAATCGTATGTGATGTGGTCAGTTGTTTGCTCACCTCCATTGCAGGAACAGTTTGGATCTTCCATGATGTGAAATCTGAAATAGTATGCCTTAATTCTTCTCTGTCCTGTCAGCATTGTAGTAAGATGTGTTGTTGGTTCCATTCTTAGTTTAAATCTTTCTGCAACGTTAGGAAAGTATTTTTGTCTCTTGGCCATTGGTAGTATTATGCCATTACTTTTCTTAATTTATTAGACTTTTATTTCTTAGTATTTTTGTAATGATGCTCTTTGGAATTTTGTTATAGTGATATATTCCTTCATTTATATTAATTGCTTTTTTTGCCAGTTGATCTGTGGTTTCATTGCTGTGTGTTCATATGTGTGCTTTGACTCATCCTATTTCTATGATCTAGTATTGTTTTTCTAACATTATTAATTTTCTTTTAATTGCTTCTATTACTGTGATGTTTGTAGTTGTTTAAGGAATGTATTGGGTCATTCCATACAAAATTTTAAGAATATGCCACGGATGTCGTGGATTTTTTTGAGGTTTTAATATAATAAAGTCATTGCACAAATAAACTAAGTTCCCAAGTATGATTGCCATATCATTAATATTTTAGTCATACTGGTGGCGGAAAAACGGAGGGTACTTACATGTTATTCAGAACTTAAAATATTCTAGATGCCCCAATTAAAGTGACATAGAAACACAAGAGACACCATTGTAAAATTGAATAATCATATTTTAGTACCTGAAAGATTACTTTGAATAAATAAGGGAAGCCAATACAAACACCCCACTAATATCTTTAAATATTTTTGTATTCGAATGCACCCATTATCAATTTCTGAGTTTCATTCCTATTGAAGACAGTCTTATTCTTAGTCCATCTGCCAAGTTTTAAGACGGACACTAAAAAAATGTATGAATAATTGAATTAATAACTTAGTCTTATGGGCGAATATCGCTTGTTATACATGGAGGTAGTGCAACATGGATGTGCTGAAGTCATCAGTCCTGATAAACACACATGGCCAGATGTTTCCTGACCTTCATCACGTAGCTGCCTGGAGGTGAGAGTATGTCCAGAAGGCCTTGTTTATAAAGACATGATATTTTGAAGTGCAGTGCCGGTTTCTAGTTAATTTTAAAATGCCAAAACTCGGAATCATTTTCAAAAGTTGTGGTGTTGTAACCCTTTCAAACTCCAATGACATAAAAAGGCAGGTGAGAGAAGAGTTACCAAAGGGATGTGAGAAAAATTGCCTAGTTTAATGATAGGTGATATAATATTGTCGTGACCTCTAAACAAATACTCAATGGGAGGTAGGGCGACTCGCTAATAAGGTACCAGGAAGTTAACAATTTAAATAAGGCGAGGCCACGACAAGGGACGCAGCTAAATGAAAATGAAAAATATTATAGAATATCAAATAAAAGGATTCCTACATGGTTCCGATGGAAGAAAGGATCTTTCTACTATGATAGATTAAACAGAATAGAAATGGGTTTATTAAATAAAAGGGGATTACATTACATTACCTCCTTAGCTTCATGCCCGTCGGCGAGGACGCCATACATGTCTGTATGGGGAACATGTAACAACACAACCTGCCTACTAGCTGCGACTCTACTCACTGACTGCCAAGCCACGCTCCTTCAGCGTGGGACACTATCTAAGCTTGCTTACCCCCACCACTCTCTTACATAATACCCGATCCAGGCGGCCAAGGTCACGTACGCAACAATTCTTACATACATCACAATATGCTCTTTGTGTCGCGTCAAATTGTCAAAAATGACATCCGTGCGGTGTAGTGAACAAAGCGATTTGAGAAAATCAAGGGATGAAGAATGTGTGCCAGGGACTGATTAGTCAAAATCTAGTGGAGAAGAGTGTTCCACTAGAAAATAAAGAGGAGGCCACAGTAAGCAATTTAAATCAATTATTATCTCCTCTTGGGCAGTCTTCTGTTTCTAAACGTAAGTTTTCATGCATCAAATCATACGCGGCAAGGAAAGCCAATGCCGTGAACGAAACAGTTAGTGGATATTTAATGTCCCTAGTAAAAGTAATGATGACAAAGAAATTATTGCACAATTTAAGCAGAAATTTTCTAATACAAAATCAACGAACCAAAAATATATGGTTTTAACCTGCCTACTCAAAAGCTGGAGCAAAAACAAAATTATGTCACAGTTCGGCGTTTTGCTTTACATAACTCACACAGCTAAAATGACACAAAACCACAAAGGAATCATGTCTATATCTACAGAAAATACCAGCGCCATATTCCTCAAGAAATTACCACACTTGTCCATTTCTACTTAGAGGACGGTATTAGCAGGTTTTTGACAAGAATGAAAGATACAAAGTCTGTGAAAGAGGGCAACAGAAGAGTGAAAAAACGAAAAAGGCTCCTTTTGGCTAAATTAAAAGAACTCTATAAAGAATTTAAGAACAGACATCTAGGATCAAAAATAGGGTTTTCTAGGTTTGCATCCCTTAGACTGAAACAATATGTTCTACCGTGTGCTCCAGGCACGCATAATGTGTGTGTTTGTACCATTTGTGAAAACATGAAGTTGATGTTAATGAGTCTGCAAGCTATTAACCAAGGTGAAAATCTCAAAATGGATATGTGATAAACAAAAAATGGACAACTGACAGAGCAGACCTAAAAACAATTAAAGCAACTCCAGAAAATTTCATACACAATTTCATAATTTGTCTAAAAAAATTAAAAACCCACAATTTCATTGCAAAAGCTCAATCCTCATACCTAAAACACCTCAAGAACACAATTCAACATGTAGAATTTATTGTAATCGGCAATTATTCTGAAAATTATAGTTTCGTAATTCAGAACACGATTCAAGGATACCACTAGAGTACAAGCCAAGCCACGCCACAATACACCCATTTGTTGTTTATTTCAGAAACATCCAGGATAATTCAGTAGAACATCTGTGCTTCACATTTATATTCGATTATTTAGTACATGATACTGCAGGGGTTCATGTATTCCAAAAAGAACTTATATTAAGTTTAGGACAAAAATTTCAGGATGTGAAAATAACTATTATTTCAGTGATGGAGAAGTAGGGCAATATAAGAACAAGAAGAATTTTGTCAATATATCTTATCATATGACAGATTTTCAGGTCGCAGCTGAGTGGCATTTTTTGCTACAAGTCATGGCAAGAGCCCCTGTGAGGGTGTCGGTGGAACAAAGGGGCTTGCTGCACATGCTAGTGTACGGGGAACTCATATTACAAACCCAAAAGAACTGTATGATTGGGCAAAAACTCACATTCCTGGTATTGATATTTCTTTTACTGGGAAAGAAAAACGTGAAGTGAGGCTGAAATATTAAATACAAATCGGTTTTTCAGACTAAAGACAGTGCTGGGAACACGTAGCATTCACTGTGTCATTCCAGTTTCCGAGAACAAAATTGTTATTAAAACATTTTCTTCAGCATCTGAAATGCCCAAAGAAGTTCTTTAAGTCGCGGCGGGAGAAGTGAAACAGTGTAAGAGCATCATGTAGAAACTGAAATATTCTGTGCAGTGGGACAGCCTACTTGCTGACCTCCTTTTATTATGGTGAGTTGTTTTTAAGAATGACTTGCATGATAGTTTAGTCTCTGTTCTAAAATGTTCACAGTGTAACCAATATACCCTAAACAATTAAATTTATTTTTTTTGTCTGTAACAACCGAGTGCATTTTCTGTTACATATTTTTAACAAATAATTTATGGCGGATAACTATTTAAATTTTTTTTTAAATTCATATGAACAGTATTTATAAACTAGGGTTTCCTTTTTCTAATTATACTGAAACCATGTTTCCGTTTTCTTTTAAATAGTCACAAAACTTCAATGAAAGAAACAATCTTCTTTGCTAAATGCTACCAAACTATAAAAATATAAGTATAATACTGCTTGAAATTCTTACATAAAACATACAAAATAACTTACCAAAATGTTATTAAATTTCGAGATATCATGGTTCAAAAACCTACTTTTTGTGCATGGAATGACTATTGTAACTTTACTATCTGTGTATATTGCTGCTCTTTTGTTACTGTCTTCCATGGTTTGCATGTTTTCAATTTCTCCAGTGCCTTCAAAATTTTAAATTGTTCTGCTTGATTGTTGGAGCATTGTTTGTATAGTTTGTACTATATGAGCTATTTAGTTTGTTCCTGTGGTAAGTTGCTACTCCAGAGCCTACTCCTTTTGTTTTGCTACCATGTGTATATTTCTAAGGTGTAGGTATTGTTTTGCTTTGTTTCTTTTGTTACTGGGATGTCTGCTGGATGGGGCCATTTCTTATATTCCAGAGGTTTATCTAAATTCTCATCAGTGTCCTGCCTTAATATTTTCAATTCACTGGCGATTTCCTATAGTTTCAATATTATGGGTGTAAAACCTGTTAAAATATAGTGTGTTTCAGTGAATGTGGCACAAAATGCTTTAGGTATTTTAATATTTATTAGTCTTTGTACTCTTATAAACTTATTGGCATTGTATTTAATTTACAATAAAATAGCTTTGGTGGTCATTGTGACAGTGGTGTGTCTAAAATTAGTAATTACTGAGTCGATTGTAACACTACAATCGTTTTTATAACGAATACATGTTTCAGGGGCTAATTTCCCCATTCTCAGTTCCTTGTCGACTGCCTGCATAATTCGTATTAGTTGTTAGCTTGATCTCTGGTGGCGGTTGGAAGAACTTCTTCAAAAGTAAGTCTCCTGGCAGGATTTCAAAATTATAAATGTGGTTTCTGTTTTTCCAAATACAAATGTTTTCCCAAATTGTAAGTTCTGTTTTTCCTGAGATGCTTTTCAGTGTTTTTGGGTTTCTGTTTATGGTGTGTTTGTCTCTCCAAAAGTGCCAAGCTACTGCTGATTTGTCTTACTGTTTTTTCTTTATGTAGCTGAAGTGTTCTTTCGCTCTTGTTTTTATATTTCTTTTGGTTTTTCCAATGTAGATTCTAGTCGTTGCAGCTGATCTGGTATATTCCTGGTTTGTTCTCCTGTGCGATGTCATCTTTTAATTTGGAGTTTAATAAGTTCTTGATGGTGTAATTATTGTTTTTGGGGGCCAAAGAGATGTTGTGCTGCTTGAGGATTCTCTGGAATTTGTAGAAAGCTCTTGGGTGGTATGTGAATTTTTTGAAGATCATCTTTTCTTTTTCAGTAGGGGTGAGTGTGGTAACTTCTGTTATTCTGTTTTTGCTCACAGCTCTGTTTATTTTCTTATATATTGTTTCTGGCCTGAATCCGTTTTCTGTAGCTATGTTCAATATGTTGTTTAGCTCAAATGTATATTCCTCTTTATTCATGGGGACATTGGCCAGTCAGTGTGTCAGACTGTTGAGTACTGCATGCTGGTGTGGATTTCCTGTAGATGCCAAATGTTAGGTGGTTTTCTTTTTTGATGATTTTGAGCTCAAGGAAAGGGAGTCGTTCTTTTTCCATTGTGAAATTTATGGATTTTTCCTGAAGGTTCAGTAATTTTAGTGCATCTTCCAAGTGTTTTTCCGGGACTATTGCAAGAATATCATCAACATAGTGGTACCATTGTTTGAATATTCAGGGGAAAGCCTTCATGACCCTTGTTTCTATATTGCTCATGAAGAGTTCTGCCAGTAGTGGTGAAAGTGGACTGCCCATAGCTAGGCCCAAGTTCTGTTTGTAATACTTCCCATTGAAAGTGAAAGAATTTTGCTCTATGCACAGCTTAGTTAGTGTGATGTATTCTTGCATTTCTTCTGTAGTGTTTCTTATTGCTAGCAGCCAGTATTTTATGTGCGTTGGTAGGGTTATTGTTGGAATGCTAGGAAAGAGAGCCATGACATCAAAAGGTACTGTGGAATCTGTTTTTTCTATTTCTACATCTTTTATTGTTTTAATTAACTCCAGGGAGTTTTTTATGCCTAATGTTTCAAATCTTGGAAATAAGGAAAATCTATGTGTCAGCCATTTTGCTAGTTGATAGCTGGGAGCATTTATATTATTTATGATTGGCTTCATTACTTTTCCCGGTTTATGTATTTTTGAAAGTCCATAGATTCTGGGTAATGTGGGATTGTCTACTTTGATTTTGTACTGTTCTTTTTTGTATATTAGTATGGAATCTGTTATTGTTGCATTAAATTGATATATACATTGATTTAGGGAATTTTTTGTAATTTAGAATATTCATCTTTTTCCAAAAGTTTTTCCATCCTTTCTACATAGTCTGTTTTTTCCAAAATCACCACTGTGTTCCCTTTGTCGGCTTTTGTGCAAATCACGGGTTTGCTTCTAAGCACTCATATCACATTTCTGTGAAACCCAAAAATACTAAAAAACATCTCAGGAAAAACAGAACTTACAATTTGGGAAAACAATTATATTTGGAAAAACAGAAACTGCATTTATAATTTTGAAATCCCACCAGGAGACTTACTTTTGAAGACGTTCTTCCAACTGCCACCAGAGATCAAGCTAACAACTAAGACGAGTGATGCAGGCAGTCAACTAGGAACTGAGGATGGGAGTAATTAGCCCCTGAAACATGTATTCGTTATAAAAACAAGTAAGTGACGTAGTGTTGCAATCGACTCAATAATTATTAGCATTGTATTTCCTGTTAATTGCTTCTATCCACACTGGAGCTGCATAAGATCATAATGGTAAAATTGTACCACTGTAAATAGTCTTTAAAGGTTGATGTTTCAGCCTCCAATCTAGGTTCGCTGATTTAGATAGACTGTTTATAAATTTAGTGACTCTGTGACATCTTGAATATGTTATTAAAGGTGAAATTTTTGTTGATAATTATTCTAACTACTCGAGTTTTTCTGCTTGTTCTATTTGCCTGTTGTTGATGAAGATGCTTATATTTTTTTTCCATTTTACGGTGGCATGTTATTAGCATAGTTTTCAACTTCTGCTTGTTGAAGATAATTTTATTATTTTTAGCCCAAACTTCAGTCTCCTTGAGATCAATATTAAGTAATTTTCACCCTCCAGGTTGTTTGTACCATTTGTTATTAATAACAAATCATCTGCAAATGCCACTACTTTTGTTTGGCTTGAGAGTGTGTGTTTGCACGTGCAAGAGTAAACTTTAGAAGTTATGACATTAAATAACAATGATCCAACAATGGTAATAAATGCTATGGAAGATTTTTACATGAGTTCCCAAAAGCATTGTGAAGTTATACCTATTAAACAAATCCAGTGACAATTTGCTATGGGTGCACAAAGATTGACCCATTTTACTCCCTAGCCAAACACACATGTTTAAAAAAGTTACTTTAGAAGTTAAATTACACAGCCGGGAGCCCTTTTACCAAAATAGATTAAAAGATGTTAATTATTATATCTTTGACAGAATTCAAAATTAATATAAATAAATAAATCAATCTTCCAAAGAAATGGGTAGCAAATACCTTATTCCAGAGTCATGTGGATGAGAAAACATTGAAGTGGCACCAAAACACACAAGGCTGTGATATTTCAAGACCAGCTGACAAAGCCTGACTATCTCGTCACAGGCACTACGAAAGCAGCCAAACGCATACTCACAGCCATGTGGCTAAGAATGGAACTAGGATGAGCTGCCAATGCACAAAGTAACAGGCTGGGCCTTCCACACAAAGCCATGCTTGGTGTCCCTGCAGACAAATTATCAGGAATCGTGTAATGGAATGGTAGAAACATGGTATAATATAATGAAGAATAGAAAATCAACTGGACAGAAATATTTGGTAATAGGAGTAAGAACAAGGATAGTGGCATAAAATCATTCTGGAAAAAGTTCATCTGTATCAAGGTTAGATCAAGCAACAACCATAAATATGTTGGAAAGTTGAGTCAGACTGGAAAATCAAATGCCATGGATAGTACTGGAACTACAGATATTCAGCTCCCTGTGCAAATGTTCCTATTGTTTGAGCTACCATGGCAAAATGCCCTTACATACATTAAACCTTCCCATATGATTCAGATATCCTCCTAAAGCTTTAAGGTGATATAATACTCAATATACATACCACAAAGGTAACTTGAGGTGATGTAGAGCTTTCAATTTCCAGGGTTTATAATTAACCTCTTTAGGGTTAATTTACATTTGATAACTTCTTTCACACTTGCCATGTCTAGACAATAAGTTGGAAAGTTGAATCAGACTTGAAAAATTCAGGTATCAAACCTTCAAGCTGATCTCAAATATTTCAAATATCATACCTCAAAGGTGACTTTAATTTCCAGACTTTATAATTAACCTTGATTAAGGTTAATTTATACTTGATAATTGTTTGACTCCCAGCTGTGGCAATGCGTTTTTCAAGTCTGTTTCAACTTTCCATCTTATTGCCTACACATGGCTAGTCTGAAAGAATAATTATTATCATCCATAAACATATAAAATTGTTTTCTCTAAGGCAGTCTGTGAAACTGCCTTAAATCTATATATCCAAGACCAATGTCATTTAAGGTTGCTTAATACGTTATATGGCCAGTAGGCATACTTGCAGTGATGTAAGAGTTATGACCATGTGCACCATTCTCGATCAATGTTTTACAATGGTTGTTCCAACATTAACATTTGACCACGTTCAATTAATTTTTCAGTGCATCGAATGATTAAAGTTAAGCAAGGTATTTGATAATGGCCAACTTTGACATGGGTGCTGGACTGATCAAATCCATTGGTTGCATTCATGTTGCACAAAATGGCTGCCCATTTTGATTTTCTTGAAGCTATTGAGGATTAAATAATATAATGGATTACTTAAATCAGGTTCATTATAGAAAGAGGAGACTCTTTTCAAGATTATGGTAACAGGAAATTTGAACAAAGTTTCAGGCTATTGTGTTTCATGATAGAGTTTTAACAGCTTTGAGATCTAAAGCTATATAGGAGGTTTTAATGCTTTAATTGAGGGTATTTCTAGCATCCGCAAAATAATGTTCTTGCACATTATCAGTGATGTGTCGGATATAGTTGCTTCTTTTGTCCACGATTTGTATTGTTCCCATCAAGGGCAGAATTAATATCTCTAATGAATGGATTTCATCAAAGTGATTGATTTCTGAGTGTCCTGGAAACTATAGACTGTACACATAACAAGATTCAGTCTCCTGGAGGAGGCAGTGCAGAACTGTTCCATAAAAGGAGGCAATGTTTTTGTTTACCAAACAATTGGTAACCATAATTTATTAATAAGAGACATTATAGCAAGATGGCCTGTGTCGGTGCATGACAGTACTATATTTTGGAATTGTGGCAATAAGAGCATGTTTAAAAATGGGGAAATAGAAGACATTTATTGGGAAACAGTGGTTATGCGTGCAAACCTCACTCACTCACTCACTCACTCACTCACTCCACTTTTCAATCTACGAAGTCCTGCATAGCACTGGTACAACAGGTTACATATTAAAACCAGGAACACTGTGGAAATTTTATAAGGGTTCTGGAAAAGGAGATTTCCTATGCTGTCAGTTGGCTTACAATGTGGCTTGGAAAAGGTAATGTGAATAATAACTGCTATTGCCACTTTTCACAAAATTGCAAGAACCACCAGCGGTGAAGATCCACCAGATGACCCTGAGATGCTCAGAACATTGGAGAAATTGTATGGTATGAGAGGAAACAATAATGGAGTTGATGAGCCTGTCCCTGAAAGAGAATTAATGCATCATAAAGAAGTTTTGCCTGGGAGAGCAGTTTGCCAAGCCCTAACTAATGAACATTTCAACTTCGGTAACTGAATTAATTTGATTTTTTATTTATTTTATTAGAATACCTATATTAAAACATTTTATGGAGAACATTTCACCGACAACACCATTATTAAACTAATTACCATTAACTGAAAACTATATATAAAAAGAATTTTCTCAATGTTCTTTTACAGTATTAATAGAATATGAACTCTGGAAAGCTTAATACAAAGGTCATTCACCACACTTTTTGTTCTTCCAAAATTTAATTTCGTCTCTCATAGGGATGGGATCTTGATATCTCGAAACTCTTGATACTTGTTGGTATCAAAATACATCTAATACTTTGAGATAAACCAATACTTTTAAATTTTTAAGTTTTGCATTTTTGAAACTTGTTGCATTTAACTTTCAAGCTAAATAAGGAATGAAAGAGTCGAGACTTCACGTTATTTCCTCACACATGTCCCCAAAGAGTTGCTGGACTATAGTTCTTGATAGACCTTGATTGCATTTCCTGTGAATGAATGCAACATTATAGACTCTTGAATCTAAAATAAAAACATGCAAATTAATGGGAGGAGTAGAGGTACCCATGTAACATGCAGAGTTGCAAGTGAAGCTGATTTAGCTGATGCAGTAAATCACGTTTCTGCAATAGCCTGGCTTGGTGACTCACTCTCTGCCATTACATTTACCTAATCCGGTGACCAAAATCTGTGAATCCAACAGAAACAAATCAGAACTTAACACGTGAGATAATAAAGCGCCTGGAAATATTTGTTCTTTCAAGAATGCTCGTGTTCTCAAGCAAAAATCTTTGTTTCCTGCATTTCATATAATACTTCCTTGATTTTTTACTTCAAAATTTTAATTGTGTCTAATATGCCTTTGTGTTAAATATGTATATGCTAATGTATGTGGGTGGGTAGTGGAGAGGCTTACTCCACAAACTTAGTATGTTTCCGAGTGTTATGTGGCTAATTTCTTATTACCGGGTGAAAAAGTATATATTATATTACTTGGTAGTTGTGAATAGTGGTAGAAAGATGTAACACACACATTTACTTTTAGTGGTTCAAGTTTCGTGTAGAATACATAATATTAGTTTATATTTTCAACATTGCAGTATAAAGAAGAATTGCTAGTATTTATTTTTCTGTGGATAGAAAATCCTTTAAAAGAAAGTTTTCAGCATAAAATATAGTTACATGAAAAGGGAAGAGCAGTGTACAGTATTATGGAAAATAAATACATACATAGTAGTTTTCTGTGTAGAAACATAAGTAACCAATTTTGTATTGTATGCTAGTTCTGAAATTGTTCCTGTTTGGCATTCCCCAATTGGCAGCAATCTGTTTATCTTGACAATGCCACAGGTTGTATATCTCCTATTGTTATTCACCACAATAGGAGGTGGTGGTGGTGGATGGTGAAGTGGTATTAATGTTACCATGTGTTTAACATTATTATAGCACCACGTTTGGAAGCCAATATGCGACGGTTGCTGCTTTACGTAATGTTGTTTACATCACGTGTGTTGAAGCCTTCTTGTGACGTCACTCCTTGTTTGGTTCGTAGCTTCCTCTGGCGTAGCAATTTGTATCAATTAGTTTCCGAAAGAATTTAAAGTTTTGTATATTGTCCTCCGGCTAGCTATCATCTTTTCTTGGTAGAACTTGTATCTCTTGCAGGGTGTGAATCGGAAAGGAATCTTTTATCCAGAAATTATACTGACGAAGAAATTGGTTTTATAACTTTTATTGCTGAACACATTCACAAACACTTTTACAAATTAATCTGGATACTCGCTAAACTGAAACTGTTTGTAATAACTTCTCACTTTTAACTCACGTACTTCAACTTTGTGTATATTTAACTGTATAATATTTTAGATTCTCTTAATTCTGCTGCGCGTAACTTGACGAAATGAAGGACTGACTGGCGATATGTAGTGTACTGAGAATTCCGTTGAACTGGGGGACACGCTACCTCGGCCTGGCTTATTTATAGGCTTGCCTTAAGATACGCCTAAAGATTATAAATGAACTGCCATTGGCTAATAAAACGCGCCAACATTAGCGTCTATTTTACTATCCAATGAAAACCACTAATACATATTTCTTTTAGGGAACATTCTAGAAGCTTTTACCGACAAGGCGCGAAACATTACGTAACTTCCTGGTTCCCGGCAATGACAAACAACTCACCCCCTTGCTGCATTATTGCGTTATTGTTGACAGTTTCAGTAAAGCCGTATATTATTATTTACCAATAATAATTACAATTAATAAACCTCTGAAATCAATGTCACATAAAAATACATATTTATATTATAATCATTATTTACCTTTAAGTAATTTGTGATACAAATTACCGTATCATATGCCCCACTAGAAACATAATTATAAATATTTATAACTTGTTTGGAAATTTTTTAATTGTGTTTTTAGTCTCCTAACTCTTGGAACACACGTTATCACTTTCACTTAACACTTCACACGCATTTAACACACGACATGTTTTATCTCGCCACTACTTACTGGTTCTGGTTTAATTAATTTAGATATTAATCTGACATAAAAATTTTTTTTTTTTTTTTTTTTTTTTTTTATAGCAAATACTTTACCCTAAATTATTTAATCACTGTTTCAAAATTGTTTACTCTCTTACATTGTTGACAAAAATTTATACATTTAAGATTTTTGTAATTATTACACATATTTACCAAAATATTCACCCTCTACACAAATATATTTACATCTCTTAAATCTAGTCACTGTTTCACATGTTCTGTTTGCTACATAAATATTTGTTTTAATTACTTTGTAGCGGAACAAATTGTATATATTTTTAATTATATTTACTCATTTTTGTTATTTTGTACTTTATTTTAACAACACTTTTGTAATAGTATTTATGTACTTTACTTTAATATAACATCAGGCTTTATTTCACATGTTCAGTTACTAATAAAATGTTATTTTCCTCTCAAACAGTTAGTCATGACCACAATTTATTTCTCCATTCACATGACGTACATTTTTATTTAACCCTCTTACGTTCCAATACATTGCTCTGCATTTCGCCTTTAACTATCCAGCATTTACTATTTACCATCTTTGTCTTTTATTTCACCATGGTCTTCATGGTTGTATGGTTTAAGCATCTCAATATGGAACTTTCCTATGCTTTTTCGAGTTGTTGGATTACATAACTCATATGTGTTAGTTCCATACACTTCAACAACTTCATATGGTCCATGGTATTTGAGAAACATTCGCCAATAAAGTTTATTTTCTTTGTCCGACAATTTCTTGGTTTTAACCAAAACTAAATCTCCTATTTTGATCCTCCATTCCTTTCTCTTCTTTTCTTCATGTTTAATTTTTCTTTTTATGGCTTTTTTCTTCATCCTCTCGAATGCTTTTCGGAACATCTCTTCTTCTGTTGGTGGTATCGAATGCGCATCTGGAATGGCTTCTGGAAGTTTGTTACACATTGTATTGATCTTCTTTCCCAACTTAAGTTCACATGGTTTGTATCCTGTCACATTGTTTATGGTTTCATTTAGTAGGTTCTGAACAAAGTTCACGTATCCATACCATTGGGTGTGTTTTCGATGACATAACACCCTTAAATAATTTGAAATTTCCTTAATTTCCCTCTCCACTGGGTTGGAGTTCGGTCTGTATCTTGACGAAAAATATTGTTTAATGCCATTTTCTTTCAGTCCATCCATAAATTTTTTTCCTGTGAAGTACGAAGCATTATCGCTCAATACAGATTGAATAGGTCCTTCTTCTATCACATATGACTTAAGTAGTCTATTTAAACATGCTAAACCTGTAGGTTTTCTCAAAGGGTAAATTCTTACATATTTGCTGAATATATCATAACAGACAAATATATATTTATTTCCAAATTGACTTGGAGGCATCGGACCATGAATATCAATACTAATTACACATCTCGGCTTATCCCTTATAACCGAATTAGTTTCAAATGCATATGCTGCATTTATTTGCTTTGCCTTCTGACACAGGTTGCAGCACGATATAAATTTCCGAACTTTTTGACGCAATTTAGATATGTATAAATTCTCTAAAATCATAGAAGTTGTTCGGTCCGTCCCTGAGTGTGCTAACCCTTCATGAAAATTCTTAATTAGTTCCTTTTCCATGCTTTTCGGAACCATTACCTTCCAACTAGGCATTTCTTTTCCATGCTTCTTGTATAATGTACCATCTCGAATTGCTATAATTTCTTTCTTTGCCTCATCAATCAATGGTGCATTCTCTTTAAGTTCAAATAATTTTGCATCGTCATTTTGAATTTCCGCCATATTTTTCAATTTTCTAATCATTTCTTTACTTAAAGGAATTTCAATTGTCAATATTTTGACTTCATTTCTAGGCCTTTCAATATTTTCGGGAATTTGTGGGTTGTAGTTCAATCTTGATAGCAAATCACTGAAGGTATTATTTTTGCCAGGAATGTGGATAATCTCAATATCGAATGCAGATATTGCATGAATATATCTAGCAAGTTTTCCACTACATAATCTACACCGTTGTATGAAAGTTAAGCTGATGTGGTCTGAATATACTTTCACCTTTTGCTGATAAATATAGGTTTTAAAACGAATTAATGAGAAATATAGTGCTCCAATTTCTAACTGAGTCACTGAAGAATTTCGCTCAATATTTGTAAGTCCTCTAGAAGCTGTACTGATGACGTGAAAGTCATTGTTGATGTCTCGCTGTCCTAAAATTCCGGCGTATCCTTGCATTGATGCGTCGACATAAATCTCATATTCCAAATCTTCTCTGGGCCTCTCAAGTAATATGGACTTAGCAAAGAGTTCCTTTACTCTCTCAAAACATTTTTGATGATCCTCTGTCCATTTCCACTTATTGTTCTTTCGGAGTAGCTGCCGCAGTGGTTCTATTTCAGCCGAATATCTTGGTACGAACTTACTCTGAAAGTTCAATACCCCTAAGAGACGTCTAATTTGTTTTACGTTCCTGGGTGGCGGAATTCTCATTATTGCTTCTATTCTTTTCTGATCAGGTCTTATACCTCGTTCATCCACTACATAACCCAGAAAATTTATTTCCTTGACACAAAATTTTGATTTTAGTATGTTCACAGTCATACCATGTTGTTGTAGTTTATTTAACACATAATGGACATTATTCATGTGTTCTTCAAATGTTTGACTAATGATTAAGAAGTCGTCAATATACTTTATTAAAAAGTCATCTGCAGAATTTCCAAAGATACTGTGAATGGCTCTCAAAAATCCACTTCCTGAGTTTTTTAAACCAAAAGGATTTACACAAAAGCGATACTGGATCCCTGAGTACTGAAATGAAGTGTAATCACGCACTTGCGGATCTAATTCCACTTGCCAATATGATGCAGTGAGGTCAATGGATGTCAAAAATCTCCCTCTTGAAAGTTTTGTAATTAGTTGTTCAATTCCCTCACTTTGAAAATGATCTGGTTTCATATACTTGTTGACATATCTACCGTCTAAAGTTAATCTCAAACTACCATCTCGTTTAATACTCCAGCAGATTGAATTTATGTATTGAGAATTACTTTGCTCAATAATCCCATTTTCTAACATGCTATTTATTAGTTGTCTAGCTTTGTCTCGAAGACTTATAGGTAAATTGTCATACTTGTGCCTATATGGTGGTACGTCTTCTACTTGAAATGTATGCTGATATACATTACATCTGCCTGGGATATTACTAAATACTGAACTATTGTTCATCAAAACATCATGAAGGATGTGTTTTTGCATTATCGTAAGATTATAAGCTTCTTCACACTTGTGTATTATTTCCTCATTTCTCTTCTCTTTCCTGCTGTTGTTTGTCTCGCTCACATGGTCGTCTTTTGTTTGGATTACACATTTCTCTACTCCTTCTGGCATTTCTGCTAGCTGTTGAAAATATGGCGTGGTATTCCCTTCATATTCTGTGACTACCTGCTTTATCTGACTATTTCTATCAGTTTCTGTTATTTGCACAAAAAACTCTTGGTCACAAATATTTTTCTCATCCTTTGTCATCTCGATTACAGAAACTTTTTCTTTTATAAATGGTACCCTTATTTCTCTATCTTCTTTTGTTATTTTTAACTCTTCATGTTTAAAATCTATACATGCTTCATATTCATGTAGGAAGTCACATCCTATAATTATGTCACAAATCAGATGGTTTACAATTAGAAACATAACCTCAAAATTCTCTCCGCCAATAAGTATGCTAAGTAGAGCTTGTGTTTTTATGACCTGTGTAGTTCTTCCAATTGCAACATGACAAACTAAATTACTAATGGGAAGAGCCATAATCTTGTTACCTTCATTAATCAAATTTATGTAAAATTTCTGTGAGCAAATTGAAGCTGATGAACCAGAATCTATAGTTGCAATGATTTCTTTCTTCGCAATTTCCATTCTAACATGAGGTGACTCAAAATTTTCTCCCTTATCTTTTGTTGCTGTAATCTTATTACAGGGTGTATGTGTAGGTGTATGATTTGTATTGGTAATGGATACTGAATTATTAAAGACGTCCTGAGAACCTACTGCACAGGAGTCTGTTAACAGTTTTCCTGGTTATTTCCATGTTCACGTACGGGACTGCCATTCCTAACAGGCGCTAAATCTATCTCTGTGTCGCTACCATTGTTTTGAGTTCCCCTTCCTCGATTTCTGACATTTTGTCCCCTTGGCACGTAATTTTCTTGCCGTTCCTCAGATCTTTCTCGGTTATTATTTTCCCTCCAGTGAGTGAAATTTCCCCTCTGTCTAGTGTACCTCCTTCCATAATTTTGCCCTCTTTCAGGCAATCTTTCTGTCCTGACATAATTTATTTGTTCCTGCCGGCCTGGTCTCCTATCTATCCTTGATCTTTCAAATTGTGGAACGTATGATTGATACCGTTGTCTGGTATTAATTTCATGATGTCTGTCTTGTCCTCTTATTTGTTGATAACTACCTTGGTAATTTCTTCTATCTCGTACATCTAAAAATCTATGTTCCCACTCCCGAGACATATCTTCTTCCTGTTGTTCCAAAGCTGTTATTAATTCTGTCATCTCATAGATGTTCCGTGGTTTTGCAATTAATAAGTAATTTTGTATCCTTATAGGATAATGCCTTGCAAGCAAACTCACAAAATCTTCCTCACTGATTGGAGGTGACAAGTTTCTAACCTGACTTGCATGTTTTAGTAAGTAATCAGTCATCGATATTCCCTCTCGTGGATTAAATTGACCATGACTAAGCATTGCTCGTATTCTTTGCTGTACCGTAACATTCCAAAATCTGTTCATGAATAATCTCTTAAAGGATTCATATGAAATTTCACCCCCTGATACCATTTGTAACCAATCTAAGGTTTTCTGGTCCAAACATCTTTTGACAACTATCATTTTCAATGCTTCAGGTATCTTTTTAATTTGAAAATACTCTGATAATTCTGCAATGAACTGTACTGGACTGGAGTTTTCATTAAATTTTGGAAGTGGAAAATCACTTAAGATATGATTGTAATTTTGCAAATTCCCTATTCCCATATTTAAATTCTCTAGTGTAACTTGTGCACTCTGAGTTTCAGCATTAGCTATAGATGAAGCTGCCGCATCACTCACATTATTTGTCATACCTGAGGAACTACCTCTATCATTATTTTGTACATCTGACACATGTACATCACATATATTTGCTCTTGAATTCAATTCTAATCTATTTACAGTACCCTGCAGATTTTCTACTGTCTGTTCCAATTTTTTATTATTCTCATTTTGAACAGTTTGGTGTTTGTTAATTTCAGAAGTTAGCTTTTGATTAAAATCTTTAGACAAATCTTTAACTTCATCAGACAATTTATTTCTCTGTTTTTCTGACTCCTTCTGAATTTCAGATATTTCCCCTCTGAAATTAACTTGCACCTGTATTAAATCTGCATTTGTAGCCTCCATCATCTCTTTTAACTCACTTGAAATGCTACTCATTCGGCTACCTAGCTCTGTACATTTTACATTAACATGCTCTATTTTATTATTAACCTCACTTTTTTGGTTGGATATTTCCCTGCTCATGTCTAACATTTTCTGTGAAACTTCACCTATTTCATTTGCTATCATTTCTTGATTTTCATTTTTCATTCTAATCATACTACTATCTAGCTCCATGAATTTCTTTTCAATTTCTTCCCTGTTTTGTTCTAAGCTTTTACCAATATCTTCTCTTAATTCCCTATGACTCTTTTGCATATCTTCCCTTAATTGATCTGTAATACTCTTACTAATATCTTCCCTATTTTGATCTATTTTCTTTTCTAATTTCTCATTATTCTTTTGCATATCTTCCCTGTTTTGATCTATTTTCTTACTAAGATCTTCCCTTAATTCCCTCTTATTCTTTTCCATATCTTCCCTGTTTTGATCTATTTTCTTACTAAGATCTTCCCTTAATTCTCTCTTATTCTTTTCCATATCTTCCCTCATATTTCTCAGCATTTCCATAATCATCATACTAGTATCAAGATTAACATTTCCTGCTATTCTATTCTCGCCTTCTGCACTAACATTTTCATCCTCAAATCCTAAAAAGTCTGGGCTATTTCCTGTAATTTGTATTGGATCACAGCTAACTGTTACACTATCTCCCTCCATAATTATTTCTTCTGTATTACTAGCAGCCATTGTTTTTATTATCCTACCACTCCTAAGGAACATTTATTTACCTTTTTGATGCTGTATGTTGCTGTTACTTTAATGTCCAGCGTTCTGCCCCATTCTCCTAGATTTGTATGTCGCTTCTGCGTTGTGTTGTGATGAATCTACGTCGTCTTATAGTTGATCTCGGAATTACGATGTCCAATCATCCGTATAGTCTGTCGTTCCTGTTGTTTTTGGAATCTGCGTCTTGTAGATCATTTCACCGCTGCATTCCTGGTTACTCTGCTTCATTCCTGGTCATCGTTTTCCTTTCCTGGTCACTTCGCCTTCCTTTCCTGGTCATCTTCGCCCCACGTCATGGGTGCCAATTTGTAGTGGTACAAATGTTACAAATTGTATGTTGCAAATAAATGTTTGTTTACATAACTTTAACTGCCCCACGTTGGGCGCCAATTTGAAGTGGTATTAATGTTACCATGTGTTTAACATTATTATAGCACCACGTTTGGAAGCCAATATGCGACGGTTGCTGCTTTACGTAATGTTGTTTACATCACGTGTGTTGAAGCCTTCTTGTGACGTCACTCCTTGTTTGGTTCGTAGCTTCCTCTGGCGTAGCAATTTGTATCAATTAGTTTCCGAAAGAATTTAAAGTTTTGTATATTGTCCTCCGGCTAGCTATCATCTTTTCTTGGTAGAACTTGTATCTCTTGCAGGGTGTGAATCGGAAAGGAATCTTTTATCCAGAAATTATACTGACGAAGAAATTGGTTTTATAACTTTTATTGCTGAACACATTCACAAACACTTTTACAAATTAATCTGGATACTCGCTAAACTGAAACTGTTTGTAATAACTTCTCACTTTTAACTCACGTACTTCAACTTTGTGTATATTTAACTGTATAATATTTTAGATTCTCTTAATTCTGCTGCGCGTAACTTGACGAAATGAAGGACTGACTGGCGATATGTAGTGTACTGAGAATTCCGTTGAACTGGGGGACACGCTACCTCGGCCTGGCTTATTTATAGGCTTGCCTTAAGATACGCCTAAAGATTATAAATGAACTGCCATTGGCTAATAAAACGCGCCAACATTAGCGTCTATTTTACTATCCAATGATAGTACCACTAATACATATTTCTTTTAGGGAACATTCTAGAAGCTTTTACCGACAAGGCGCGAAACATTACGTAACTTCCTGGTTCCCGGCAATGACAAACAACTCACCCCCTTGCTGCATTATTGCGTTATTGTTGACAGTTTCAGTAAAGCCGTATATTATTATTTACCAATAATAATTACAATTAATAAACCTCTGAAATCAATGTCACATAAAAATACATATTTATATTATAATCATTATTTACCTTTAAGTAATTTGTGATACAAATTACCGTATCAATGGAAAGGAGCACTTAAAATAACACTGTCTGCTACAAGTTATACAACTAATAAAGATAATAACCACTTTTAATAAAACTAAGCGCCCACTGCAAAATTCTGACAGTTGGTGAAGCACAAAGCTACATATTCACAGACTTAATATTTAAGCCACTTGATTTTGTACATCAAGATTTCTAAGCAGAAAGAACACAAGGAGAAAAAAAATTTGCAAAGAGGATGTCTTCACCAATAGTGATTCAAGTGAAGGTAAAAAAATAACAGTCGTGCTTATCACGACAAACTTCATGTAACACGTAAAAATCACACACGAAAACACCTACCTGGGTAAAATCGCATCACAACAGATGCATGCACAACCTGCTAGTTTAATTGGAAAACTGCACAACAGCAACCATTTAACACACTTACATGATGTTTCCACTTAATATTGATGTGACTTTCATTTTCATTTCACCACAATCATGTATTTCAACATCATATTCACTGAACTTTGTGACATGTTAAAGAACTGCATTCACATTTAATTGTGTTTTATTCACAGCAAAGGAGGTAAAGCACAAAATGAAATAAGGCAAAAGTAATTGCCTAGAAATTGAAACACAAAAATGCAGAGAAGTATGTATCATAAAAGAATTAAAAAACTGCAAACAATATCAAAACTGCAATATAAATTTCAAGGAAACTTTTTAATTTATCACAAAAAGTTTAAATTAAAGCCAGAACTTAGAAAACTTGAAGCCAAAAGTTCAACACGAAATTCATCATGTGGCAAGTGAATTACAATTTCTAAGACACACTTATAAAATTCACACAGGTAAGAAAAATGTACCACACAGTAGCACATAAACAGTGAAATTAGAAGCTGTAATTTAAATTGATTTAAAACGAAAAACAGTGCCAAGCTAGCGATAGAATTTATGACCCCAGCCAGAACAAATAAAACTCAGTGAAATTTCACACTATGCACAAAATTACAGCAGAAAAACAGGAATTGCACCAAAATACTTCTAAAATTTGCCAAATCCTTTCAAAGAAGCTAGTTTCAAGACATTATCAATCACATAGGTACTTAAAACAAAACTAGAATGTTATGTTAGCATGCACATAGTGGCAAAAAAGCACATCAGAACAACATGAATTTAAAGGAGGGAAAAATAATGTCTACAAAGTATTCAAAGGAGAATACGTCGTGATCTCAGTCAATTTTATATGGTAGAGCAAGGTACTACCAGGAATATTACATTAATTACAGCATTAGACATAGAATAGGAGCGTAGCTTAACTATGCATGCATTATTATTACAAGTTTCCTAGTATCTACATGAATAGAACGGAAAGGGAAACTGCTTTCAAGGACTCAACATGATTTAAAGAGAAGAATTAAGCTTATTTATGAAAAGAGAAGATAAATTCAAAATCATTACCTGGTGGTTGGAAGAAGATGTGTGCTGCTCCCCCATGGAGAGAGAGAGAGAGAGAGAGAGAGAGAGATGTATGACAGCTCCACCCACAACCTCTACATCACTACTGGCAATATTACCAACTTCAGAATATCTAATTCCCCTAAATATAGTAGATTAAACCCCAAGAAATATACTAAATGCCACAATAGGTAGATGTTGATGAGATTGATGTCGATGTCTCAGATGCTAGTGCCATAATTCAAGTGTACAAGTACAAGCAGTACTGTCTATGACATCTAGGACCATGTCACAATGCATCAGAATCATTTTGATTTTGTAGTGGTTTTATGGAAGACCCAATTATTTCCAAAAGTCTTGAATCCTGCAACTTAATATGTTGTTAATTTCTTCTCTCCACCTGTGTTGTATACCTCTACTTTCTGATCTGCAATATCTTTCCTTGTTCTCCATTTCAAATTTTTGTAGCATATCTAGAGTTTTTCTACAGTTCTCTTGGCGACACCATAAAGCAAACAAAATAATGTAATTGCTATCATGATTTAAGTTTAAATAATTTCAAATATGAACTTAGAAGTTTAAAATGATAAAACCGTTCTCTTAATAGTCATTGATTTATTGTTGCATCAGTATTTGTTAAAACAATGTCAGTCATTTTAACAGTGTTAGGCAAGGCAAAGAAAAAAGCTCAAATATTGTGTTTGTTAATGTGCAATCTACATCATATCATTATTATGAGATAAGGAATTCTGCAGTGTTATCAAGATACTAGATATAATACAATTATAAGGTTTATGGCAGCTTTTTTAATTTCCCAAAAGTTTACACATGATTCACACTATTTTAACAAATGGCAATTTGTTTGTTTTTTTACTTATTTATATGGCTATTAGAACTCACCTGGTGCCATGTTGAAATGTGTGGTAAAATCGTTCCATGCCTTTTGCATGTTCTTGAAAGAATATGAATCAATCTTTTCATTTTCCATTTTATTGGAATATGGCATAGCTAATTTCAACATAACATCTAGCTCATGCTGAGAAAAATTTGGAGACCTCTCGTTATTTTCCATTTTTGTGTACCACTGGAAGTATCTGAAATCATAAAACATTTCAAAACAAAAACAAAATGATATAGACAAGGGGACTGTAATTGCACTGCAAGATGTTTGGCTATGAGTTGGATGCTTTCCTTTGAGTAATTAGTGCAGATTCATGATTGTTCAGCAACCTAGCATATGGTCAACAATGATGCACTGCAACTACAGTTTAACCATGGTCAAAGTTTGGCCACGCTTCAGTGACCTTCAATCAGCAAGGATTTGGTCTAGAATGGTGCACATGGCCATTAAGTTGAACATTGAAAGTTGAAATGGGAATTTGGTTTACAATTTTAAGCTTTTAATTGTGTAAATCATCTGACTTGGAGCACAGATGTAACTTAAACTCTTACTGGAAATGAATAAACATTCATGTGGCACATCATAAATTAATTAAAATAATTAAATATGTTTAGGTATAACATTTTCCTTTGGAACGATCCAGCTATCAATTAACATTTATCAAAATCAGTTGACTTTATATCGGATAATCATTTTAGTCCACAAATGAATGCTTTGAACTTAATCAAAGGAGTAGGAGGTGGTGGTGGTGGTGGTGGTGGTGGTGGTGGTGGTGGTGGTGGTGGTGGTGGTGGTGGTTTGATATCCAGATAAATGTAAATGTCCCCACATTCAGTCATTGTGTCACCATTGTTATTTGATGATAATTTTTATGAAGTAAAAATAACACCATTTTAATCACTATAGATGCTATAATGGCAAGTCATTACTCACAGATGAATATCCAGGAAAAATCATGAAACGGTGTTAAGTTAAATTGTGTATAATAAGAGAGATCAGCTAGTATATTGTAAGTGCTACCATTACTTCAACACATATAGATAAATTACAGGCTTGTAAATAGTTGCTGTACTGGTAGAAAAAGAAGAGGATAAAGGTATTTCCGTATACAACATTTTTCCATACATTTAGACAAGTGTATGCAGGATGATGTAAAAGTTGCATGCCATTATTAGTGTAGGTAGAGAAAATGGGAAAAGTGTGTGAAATACATACTTTTAAATCAAATGCTTTAATGTTGCAACATAAAATGCATTATTCAGATTAATTATCGAACAATGAAAATACTGTTAAAGGCTACCATTATTAGTTTCTTATACTTAACACATTGGCAAACAGCTTTAACAATGTTCTCACCTGTTGTATTTTTCAGGGGAAATTAAATTGAGTGAAAATTCATGTTCTGTTAAATCTGCATATGCACTATGAATAAAAATGGCTAATTGTGCAATGTCATTTACATCTCCACTTTTGTCCAAGGCAAGAGAGAAGCAAATAAACTATTTGCACCTTTCCTCTATTGTTTTGTTAATTTACAAAGAATGTCCTGTATACGCTGGAAAATAGTATGCCTGGACTGCTTGATATTTTTAAAATCATGTACATATTCCGGACAAAATTTTTCTACTACTTTTACCTTGCAGGTCTTTATGAACAACCCATCACAAAAAGGCAAACTAGGATGTAACCAGCAAGCAGTATGCTTTGTTTTTGTGAATTAGACTCTGTGAATGTTGTCTCCTCCAAATAAATTTTCAAATCAAGCAGCTGTTTAACATGTTCAAGGCCTAAAAGGAAGTATTTACAGAAATCGGAAATAAAGATTTGTGATTTTATCGCATTTGACTCAGTACAATTATTTTATAATACTACACTAAAGACCAGCACTAGAACCATGTCCGTGGTGGTGGTGGTGGTGGCGGCGGCGACAGCAACGGTCGTCCTCGTCCTCCTCTATGCATTCATATCTGCAATGTAATCGTGTGGTTAATGAGTGATCAAATAATGCCTTTGTAAATTACCTTTGTGGAAATTAGCATTTTATAACATAAAAGGCAAAGGGCTTTATCTCCTTTGGGAATGAAGAAAAACTGTTCTTCCCATTCAGCATGAAATTTGCATTTATACACAGGCTTAGATTCTGCCATGATGACTTTCCAATTCTAACTATGTTGCGGTCTGACACTGCTTGCTAATAGGTTATGTCATGCATGGGCATATACCTGTCATATACATTGAACTTCCACATCATCTTCTGTCATATGTGGTGAGGTGAAGAACCACTTGTGATTCCTGAACCAGTAAATGCCCATGCCTGCTCTACATTATAAGCTTGAGATGCTCTCAGAGGAAAAATGTCTTTTAGATACAGCGACTTAAGCAGCCAAACTACTGGGCCTCTTTAACCAATGCAATGCCCAGGTATAACTTATTTCAGCATTTGGCAGATTGTCAAAAACGCAGTGGCATTTCATTCTGCTGAAAGAGAGAGAGAGAGATATCTTTGTTCTAGGTGCATATCTTCCAAATATACCAGCAGTATAACTCGAGATGCAGCAAGGAGCTTGTTCGGAAACAGACTAATGAGAACACATCCATGTATGCCATGGCACACTTTAACGTTTGGTCACTCTGATCATGAGTATATACAGCAGTTGTCATTTGCCCAGTGTACATCATCATTATGCCTATTCACTGTTCCATTTAAATGAAAACGGGCCTCATCACTAAAAGGAATGTCAGCTTCAAAGTTTGGCAGCTACATTTGTTGTACTACAAATCAGTCATAGAGCTGCACTTGTCTGTGTCATCCCCATGAAATTCTTGCACAAAATGCAGACACTCTGAATGGATATAATTGGTGAATAATATCATGGGCATGGATGCTCGACTACCATTTTACTTGCTGACCATGCTGGACTATCAGCAGAGCCAATATGCTATCAAAGCTTATGTTTCATGTTGCTGTATGTGACTGTTTGGAATGTTTGTCACGATTACTGCCTGTTGCCTTGTGCTGTTTTGGTACCAGTGGTTACTTTAAGTTGACCTGGATGTCATCAGTAAAAGTCCTCCTTTGCCTCCTGTTGAGTAATGAATGAGAACCTATCCTGAATTGTGTACTTGTGCATTTATTTGCTGCCCAGTTCACTAGTGAAACAAGTGCTTGATTTAAATGCACAACAAAGGCATAGTTAACTTGAATGGTGCATTTAACATAGCAACAATCGAGCAAAGAATTTACAACTTAATATTTGTAAGAATTTTCCCCTCTTCCCTTTTTTGCTACCTACAATAACAACAGAGTTGGACTATGGTGTGCGACTTTTGAATCATCCTGTATATGGTGAGTGATGTGTGCTTTTAATTTTGTGTAAGTAAATCAAAATAACTGCATGCTTGGTTTATATTGCACTAGCTTGGTTTTCAAACTGTTGAGTTTGCATTGTAATGCTTTTAAATCTATAAAATGATTCCCCACGCCTTTTTTTCATAATATTAGTCGTCTATTAGCATTTCAATTCTGATTAAAAGTAATCACTTATAATTTCTTTTATTTAAGCATTTTTATGTAGCCACATCCCTTTGTTTCCTTCATACAGCATTATGATTTTCAACATGAAAGAGATTTATGCCTTTTGATGTTCTTATACTTATTCAGATATTGGCTGGCTTACTGGCATTACACAGGTGAGATTTTTAAATCTTGAATAATTTGACTAATTTTAAGATTTAGAAGCTAGTAACAGTGATGTGTCATAATTTAAAATAAAGAGAGTTGAGGGTTGTTACACTATATCACTAAAATATAGTGATTATATTTTAGTGATGTAGTGTAACAACCCTCAACTCTCTTTATTTTAAACTTGAATAATTTGTTGATTCCATTTATCCAACTTACTCTTTAAGAAATTGTACAGTAATCTAGAATAGCCTATTCTGTTAGGAAGAACAGCACTTTTCAATGACGAAAGAACTATCAAAATAATTCAGTGGTTTCAGATCTCCCTCTCTCTCCCCCTCTATCTCTCTCACTCTCTGTAAAAAGAATGTGCAAGTACACAAATATTTGGGGAGTTTAAGTCCTTCATTAGAGGCAATTGAAAGCTATTATCCATAAGTCACTACTTTTTTCTAGAAAATCAACACTGCTCCGACATCGTGTATTCTTGCCCCTTAGAACTTGCTTAGCATTAATATGCCTGATTTTTTTTACATACTGGAATGCTTGAAGGGGGTCAGTTTGACCTTAGCAATGAAATACAGTGTGTATGAAATCACTTTATTTTAAGTAAGTAATCATCAAGAACATTCATTATTGTACAAGTATTTCATCTTCTCATAACGGGCATCTATATAATTTTTCATCTTACAAGATTTTACTTCTTTTCATTACAACTGAGTTGAACGAGGGATGGAATGTCTAATGAAAGAATGTCTGGCAAAATTCTATAATTGCTAAACACACAAGTATTGTTGTACAGACATTGTTTCTTTTTATTAATTATTTTAATTGCTTTAACAATTCAAGTCTTATCATGAACATAAAAGCACAATACACGGTAACAATGATAATAACGGGTTACAGTATGACATCATAGGTCACAACTGAATGTCACAAGAGAAAGTTGTTTTTAATTACTTTTTTCTACCAAAAGTAGATTAGATTCTACTTAGGGATCAAATTGACCCAACTTGGTGTTCCAGTGTTAACTTTACTTCACATCAGATCAAATGTTCTCTATGGATCATTACATTGGGAGATTCCGACACACTGTCCTTGGCTCTTGAGTCCCATTGGGCTCAATAGCTCTTGTAGACAGTGCTCCTCAGCACAATGACTTTCCAGCAAAACTGTTGTCTTCCATGTTTTCAGAAGTGGCCTCGTGTCTGCTTCTGCTAGCTGCACACTCCTGAATCCTGTTACAGCAGCATGCATCTGCTATTCTACCTTGCAGCACTTATCTGGGCAGGGATTTTTGGACAAAGCATCCACATTAGAATGGTTCCATTCAACTACCATTTACAGAGGTGTGAAAATTATTACATTTAAGTAGATTCTTGCGATAAAAATGATGTAAGTTTTGAGTTTGAAAATAATTTACGAATGTCTAAAATAAAATCTACACCATTTTTCGAACGCCTATCAGTAATTTTTATTCTGAATATTTATTTCCTCCAATAACACCATTACTTTAGTAATTTTTCTTGGTGAATCATAATTTTTCTAACTCACGGCCTCAAAGATCTCCACACAACAAAAGGTACACATCACAGAACAAATGTCTAGCATTTAATTTCCAGATATAGACTTGAATTTTCACAGGCAATACTGAAGGGAAGAATGACTGAAAACGGCCATCTAAGGTCCATTTTTGGCAAACCTGAAATAAATTTTCCAAACTTTCTTTGAGGAAAAAATATCTCCATCTACACCTACTATATATCCAGTAGTAAAATATAAAAGGTTGACTCTGTGGTTTTATTCTGCTTTTTCATACCTACTGGCTATCATTTACTGATTGGTGAAAAAGTCTATAAACAATTATCGCACTAATGCTTCAATATCTTTGAAACAGTAAATAACCAAAATTTTTCTTTGAGTCTAATAATTTTCACACCTCTGTAGCAAAGTTTTTAAGAAAACAATTCCCTGCCTTCCCAAAATATTAAACACTCAACATTATCAACTCTATGGAGCTGGTGTATAACATGAGGGACCTGGTATTATCATCCATGGGTGTACTGGTTTCAGTTTTAAGTTTGTGCACAAATTCAGAACACAACACTTCATTGATTACAATATACTTCTAGCCTTGTAGAACAAACATAATGTGAAAAAGATATCAACAAATTCAACAAGTTAGAAAAACATGTTTCAACAGCAATAGCAGAATGGTATTAATGAGAGTTAAAGCCTAGAATATGCAAAAGTAGTTTTGAAGAAAGGGACAGTCTCTATTAACAGAAATTATTATTATTATTATTATTATTATTATTATTATTATTATTATTATTATTATTATTATTATTATTATTATTATTATTATTATTATTATTATTATTATTAATTCAAAAAATTGTTACACACATTTTATAAGGGAGGTTCACCAAATACAATGGATCACTTTATATAAAAATAAGCTACTAAGTCACAAACTCTGTGATGGTGTTCATTTGCAAATTGTCTAATTTTGAGATACAAAACAATCATTCAACTGGGGACAAAACAGACTAACATAAATGAAACACTAGAATGATTATTCCAGACTTGGGCACCTGAAAGGTCATTTATGAGGTTTTATTTGCATTTTCTTTTAGCTGACAGAAAAAACTTTTGAAGCTTGAAATTAGCTACACTATGTGATCAAAAGTATCCGGACACCCCCATAAACATACGTTTTTCATCTTAGGTGCATTGTGCTACCACCTACTGCCTGGTGCTCATTATCTGCAACCTCAGTAGTCATTAGACATTGTGAAACAGCAGAATGGGACACTCCGTGGAACTCACGGACTTCGAACATGGTCAGGTGATTGGGTGATACTTGTGTCAAAAGTCCGGAATTCTGACAAAAAAGTAGGTCACATTTTAAGGAGAACCGGAACATGCAGAAAAGTGTGCAAGATGGGTGCCACATCACTTAAGTGAGCTGTAGACTTGCTTTGAAACATGTCGCATCAACCTGGCGAGATTTCAAGAAGAAGGGGTTGCCATGTTGAATTGCATCATTGTAATTGATGAAATGTGGGCAAGGTCATATGAACCAGAACTCGGGCAACACTCCAGTTAATGCATCACCTTGGGTCACTACATTAACACAGTTTCGCCTAACTCCTCCATCAACAAAAGTAATGGTCACTGGCATATGACAATTAAGGTGTACTTATGTGTTATCCATTGTATGAGAGGACCAATGTGAATGCAGAGTATTGCAGGTCTTTTTGGTGTCACAATTGCAACATGCTATATACACCAACTGGCCAGAACTTTTGAACAACACAATTATTCCCCACAATAATGTGACCGTAGACACAGCTGACAGTTTGAAGTGTCTTTTACAGCAGTGGGAATAGGAAGCTGCTCTACACCTGCCATATTTGCCTGATCTCAGTTACTGTAATTATGATCTCATCCGCAAAGTGACGCAGGCATTGCATGGTAAATGTTTTGTTAACAAAGACTTTTTTGATAGGATTTCAACACAAGGTGACTCATGCTAAGGGGGTCTCCAGTGGCTGAACAATCAACAAAACATGTTGATTCAACACGTGGAGCTCAACATTTGGCAGTAAACGAATGTCTCCACTGACCAATAAATCTTGTGTTGCATGTTGATTCAACATGTCTTTGTTAAGCAAAATTGTTTTCCACCAGCAGTGGAAAACATGTCAAGTTTGATGTGTGTTCAGCTCACTTCATGCAAACCCAACTAACTTCGGCCAGACATGACATAGACAACTGACCCATGCATATAATTCATTGCTTGCTAGCAAGCAAAATGGAGTGGATGAAAGAAAAGACAATATAGTTAATTAATGAGATTAATGCAAGACCCTTCATCTGGGATACATCCCTACAAGATTATGGAAATAAAATCAAGAAAACTGTGTTTACATGAGCTTGCCCATATTTTTTAATGTGCACATGAGGACATAGAAGAAAAAATATCAATTTAAGCGTAATCTCAATTCAGCTGATATGGCTGCTCTGAAATTTGTCTCCTGTTTTGCAATTGCTGGTGAAATTATAGTCGGTAACAAACTGAAATCTTCTTCTGACATTCCTAGTAAATTCTTGAATTTTCCTATCCTATCCTTAACTTTCAGCTCAATAAGCTGATATTTACATTGTTCCTACTGCTAAGTAAAGGTGCACACATAACTTTCTTTTATTCTTGTGCTTCTTCCATCAAGCACACATTGTGACCTGAAAGGCTAAATCTTCATAATATAATAATATAATATTTATTTCATCCAGTCTATCGATACATTGATTTGGGACATGTCATATTTCAGAGGTTATTATACAAAACAAACAAACACACACACACACACACACACACACACACACACACACACACACAGACAGACAGACAATTTACAACTCATCCAAATTATACAAGCATCTGCTTATTAGATAAACCTTCAATTTTAGTTGAAGTTGTTGCTTTGACACTTCTGCTGCAACTGCTTTAATATCAGGTGGTAATGTATTAAATAACTTAATTCCTTGATATAGTACATCCTTAGACACATTTTTATTTACATTAGGTATATCTATAATAGTTCATGTAGCTTCTTGTACTATATACATGTATTTATTTATCTTTTATTGATTGATACTTATCTTATCAGAATCCATGTGATTATTGATGTTAACAAATGCAATGTTTTATGCTTTGCCTCACTTTTGTTAAAGCAGTGGAGTCGGAATGTTGGGAATTTCAACTTCATGTATGACTCAACATGCTTCGCATTACATGTTTTTAAAGTTGTTTATGTTTAGCGTTGAGTATTGTGTGTTGATTGTTGAGGCAGTGGAAACTTGCCTTTAGGACTCACGTGCAGCAGATGATATTCAGCATCTTTCCCATCTTGGAGACTAATTCAAATGCTGCTAAACACTGTGGATTACCTGGGAGGTCCCTCATGCGATGGATTTCCAACCCTGTATAAACAGTTGCTTGCAACATTTGCTCATGCCATAAAAGCCAATGTTTTCAGGTTTCCATTGTTATGTTTCTTCCTTGTGAGGGCTTCCTACATCCAGCCTTCTGTTGATGGCCCCACTTGGCAGTAAATGTCATGTACTTATAATTGTATATCTTTGATTTTTATTGTTCTCCCTTGTTCGCAAGAAAAAAGAAGTTGCAATGACTTATTCCTCCTATCTGAAAAATGAAGGCTACTCTACCTATTTGGTATTTATTTTAAGTGTGTATGAGTAAGTGCTTAAGCAAATACATTTATTTTCTTTTATGCTCACATTTGAGTTACAGCAGGTGTTTAAGACTTTTATTACTTTCATTAAACATTAAAACTTTTGGTGCAAAATAATGAAAGAGCTGTCTTGGAAATTATACACTGGTACCATAAGGTAAATTTAATATCAGTCTGATTATGCAGTAATATAACTGCAATGACTTTCAGAAACTAGGTGCACCTTCTAGTACAGCACAGCTGTTGTTTCCACAACTGTGAATTGTCTCGCCCACCTTCAAGGATGTTCTATATTTGGCAGTTGTCTTCTCTTTCATAAACATTTTCCTACAAACCCATGATAGATGGAATAAAAGTGATACTCAACATTTTCAGTGTATTCAGTGAGATCTCTCTGATTTAAAAGATGACATCTATAAACTTTCCATGTGGTGTGTTGAATGATAATGCAAGTATATTAATTTTTACTTTCTGTATTATTTATAGTAAGTAGGGGAAGTATAGTATTCTAACGAAAAAATTCAGTCCCTTGAATTAGAAAAAGGTTCATTTGTGTGTGTGCGCATGTGCACTCAAAATCGAAAAGTCAGATAAATACCAAACTTTGTATTCAAATTTAGTACCTTCTAGAGATGTGACATGAAGATTTTCAAGATCTCCCCACCCCAACTACCCCTTACATGGAACATTTTTCAAAATTGTTTATTTTCTATAAAATTGCTCTAACAATTTTGATTAAAATTCAATATATTAAAGATATTTACATGACAAATAAAATGTACATCTTGAATTTTCTGGGAATAGCCTATGAAGTCCTCTTCATATGGAAGGAATTTTTTATAATCTTGTATAACTGATAAAAGTTAAGCGATAACCGAAAACATACTATATAAAACAATGTAAATCTGCTAAAAACACACAATTTATTTCAAATTACTTTTTTTATGGGGTAAGCCATTTCTGAGATATCCGTTATTAATGGTTTGAATTGTTCATTACTTGGTTATTCTTTTAAAATCCTGTCAACATTAGTTGTTTCTTGCGATTGCATGGAAACAGTATGGAATTTTAAGGCCAGCATATAGCATCCAGTTCTTAAACATTTGACTATCACTGTTCCCTTTGTTCCCTTTTGTTCCCAAAATATGTAATGTGCTATTTCTGCAAAGGTTTATTTGGAATAAATTGAAATAGATAGAAAAATAAACTTTAGTAAGAATAGTTTGCATACCCACTAATAAGCGATAGAGGGTAGAGAAAGTCATGTGAATGTATCACACCAGAATTTTTTTCTACTAAAGGGCAAATACTGTCATACAAACTTAAAATTTAAAATGTAATCATTGGATCTAATAAAAAGCGCAAACTTTACTTCTATAGAATTAATTGTTCTTCCACACAAGCCATGTGTTGGACAAGCTTGGAAAGATAGAATCAGGCGACTGAAAAATTCAATGCCATAGCCGTGATTTGAACCACAGATCTCCCAGTCTCCATTCGGCTGCTCTAACCACTGAGCTACCATGGCAACATGCTGGTACAACATTAAATTCATCGACACTATGAAGCCCGGGACTTAGACTACGTACAGCATTGTAAGTCGCCATTGGGATATGTCATCTCAATACAATTTGAAATCTCCTTGTGATTTACCGGAAAAATGTGAAGCAGTTGAGGAATTTAATGTCATGCAGGCATATTGCCATGGTAGCGCAGTGGAGAGCAACCAGATGGAGACTGGGAGATTCCTGGTTCAAATCCCGGCTATGGCATTGATTTTTTCAGTCGTTTACTGGTGTACTTAAACATAGAATATACAAGTACATAAATTTGTACCACATTCAGTCACAGGAATATAAATTTTTAATTATGAGTGGAGTTTAGTTTGCAGATGTAAACTTCAGAGTATAAACCATTGCTTTACTTTTTTGCCCACTGCAGGTACCCGCCTTATATGCAAAAATTGCACACTGCACAATTCATGATATGATTCAGATGTTTGCAAATGCTTTTCAAACTGAATCATTGCAGCAAGTACATGAGTTTTATAGTATTGCAACTGTGCTTTTGTACCATCATAAAATTATTCAACTGTTTTTCCAAAGCTCATCAGACAGTGGACTGTTGTTACTGTTTTCTGGGGCTGTGAAGTACTTTCCAAAAGATTCTACTTTAACAAAGATGGTGGAATATTTGTCTGCATGTGGCCCAGAATACATTAATCATGTAAGTACCTTTGTATTTTCTAATTTCTGCATTGGGATCAATTGTTTTTCTAGGGACTTACAGCTGAATTGTTCTTCTAGGGGCTTTTTCTTCTTTTTAAAAGTACTCTGTTTTAAACTTTCCTTTCTTTAAGTTCATTTCTTCCTTCCCTTCCCTTCCCTTCCCTTCCCTTCCCTTCCCTTCCCTTTTCTGTCTTTTTTGCCTTGGGTTTTTAGTTTATTATCACTAATACATGTTATGAAAAGCATTGTTAGAAAAATGTTTATGTGCATGCATTCATTTGTGCATACCGATGGTTCTGTAACATAATTCAAAAATGAAAATATGGATAAATAATAACCTTACTGTCCATTCAGGCATATCTTTTTCTTTTTTGTTTTTTTTTCTTTCTTTTTTTGTTTTTGTTTGTATGGTATAGCATACCTACATTTTAACCCTAGCTGCAGGTATTTTAACTAAATATATGATATTACATCCCAGACTAAACAAAAAATTAATTAAAGGGGACCTTTGAAAATATATATTGTCATATTTGATATGTTTATATGCATATTTTCAATTTAGGATTGTCATAGTTCTATTTTGAAAACCCTCATTAATGTTATTAATATTTGGAGTGTTTGGCAACTGTGGTCGGCTTGTCACTGCAAGCTTCAGACAGACATCCAACCAAAGCCTTAAATATTACAGTACTTTGGCTTGAACAACAGAGTTGCCAGATTGGGCGATCTCAGATGAATTCTGCACTCTTTAGGTGCAGTTTTGTACTTGAGCAATATCAGTATTTTGGTTCAGCAATTTTGGGTGTATTTCTCCAATCTGTGAGGTTAAGTACAACTACTTAGTCTTCTACCTGGCTGTCTAGTGAACAGCAGTGGCAGTCTGGACCTGGAGCACTACAACTGCGAGCTGCACTGCACCACATTGTTGCATCACATTCCTGAGAACAGTACAGCTAGTTTGCTTCTGTGGTCTGTGAATGAGGATTGCATTTGCAACAACCTGCAACCTTTCGTCCTCTTTGTCTTGTCACTTGTATGTGGTGCGATTGTGACCAAAATTAACTGCAGCACAGTGTGGCTTCAATTTTGAAACAATAAGCAGTAATAGGAGCAGAGAATTTCTCTTATAAGCAGCTCATGAGTAATGTTGAGGACTATAAATTTAGGATCAAATAAACTTAAGGGGATGATGGGTGAAATTTCTATTTTGCACAATTTTAAAGCTACATACTTAATTTTTTGTACACGTATTTGGGGTGTTACGTGGAACTATTTGGCAGAGTTTCATTTTTGTATGTCAATTAGTTTTTGAATTATTGAAACTTTTCGTTCAAAAAATTTGCAAATTTCAAAATGAAATTCACTCCATTTTTTTAAATAAAGTTTGAAATTTTGTTTACAAAACCAGAAACTCATTTAGAAAAAGTTGACGAATGAGTTTTGTAATATCTTAACTGTAAGGGAAATTAAAATAAAATGGCCTGAATAGCAAAATTTAGAAATTTTTGCAATCACTACACACATTTTATTTTTTATCTCAAAAAGTACTAAATTAATCCTGAATTCCATGCGTCAATTTTTTTGTTATGCCTTATAGAATGTACAGTACAAATTTAAGCCCTCTAACACTTAATTTGTGGATGTAATTTTGTTTTGAATGAATAGAAGTTTAGCAAAAATTAAACTGAGGAAAAATGATTTTAAAAGTTTGCAAGCAGTTAACCAGAAATAATGATTTGCAGATCCTCCTAGAAGTATCCAACTTAGATGTGCAATTTGTACTCTTTTTTTTCATTACAAGCACTGCAAATCAGTTCTAATTTATGGCATAAGCCAAGCCTTTCAGTGCCAAGTCCTATGTACAAATGCTTTTGATTGTGGTCATTACACTTCAGGTCCTTCACCAATGATGACAGTAAAACTGGTGTCCACCGATATATATTTACAGTCTTCATTATTTACAGCAGGTACATGTTCACAATTATCCTCCAGCTGCTTCTACCTTAAATTTTTCTTTTGTACATCACATTCTTGCTCATCTAACCTTTCATCACAGTAT
Organism: Deroplatys truncata; assembly: GCA_030765065.1. Lineage (NCBI taxonomy): Eukaryota > Metazoa > Arthropoda > Insecta > Mantodea > Mantidae > Deroplatys > Deroplatys truncata. The sequence goes on from CM060990.1 coordinate 490,926,511, forward strand.
TCTTTACATTATTTACACTTGTTTCTGGCTCATGTATATGAAACAACGTATAATTTGATGTTACACGACATCTGCCGGCAGATCTGCTGTTACTATGTCATACCGATCATGGTGGTTCAGTGACAAATCAGAAACTAACCTTCACGGAAAAAATCCCACAAAAATCCATAAAAAACAAGTGGATTTATTTGCTTTATACAGCGATTTCATCACCTGCCATGCTTTCTCAGGGACATTCAAGGAGTGCAGATCTTTAAATATGACGTAATTAGAGCAACTTCCAGGCACTGTAGTGCTTTAAAATTTGCATATGTGCATTTCAAACCACCTAGTATTTTTTGGTACAAAAAACACAAAATGTAAAATTTTCTTATTTTTATCACATTTTCACCCCTTTCTCCCCCTTAACTACAGTAGCTTTGAAAATATAAATGTTAAGCCACATATTAGGTACCCATGTTGTCTGAATCTTTTGACTTAGTATCTGCAAACCCTGCCCTGTGGTGGGTGCTGTGGCAATAACTCCCTAGTCCGTAGTTGTTTTGGTTATTTGTAATGCTCTTAGCTCGCGGCTTACCTTTCTGCAGCCTCCGCGAAGACTCTGGATGTTCGAAGGATGCTGATTCTCTTCATTTTTTTTATCCTTGGCTAGCTGAAGTTATTGCTGAAATATATCAGAGCATGGACTTTACCTTGGTAAAGGAAACGTAGATCTCGGGTGTGGTAAAGGAGAGAAAATAGACATGCTTTAGTTACAAAAACACGACACCACTGTTTCTTTTATTTGGTTACTTTGAGTAGTTCACAACACTGATATTGTCGCTGTTAAAACACTGTCCACTGCTGTTGAAACAGGGTGCTGATATGACGCGAAGTTTATATACTTAGTAGATCTCTTTACACGTAGCGATTCTTATGTGTGTTGCGAAAACTGTCTTAATTCACTTTTGGCGTGACATCTCTCAAATATCCTGCAGCATCTTTCCCTGCCTGTAGTTTAGAAATGAACCTTGATTTTGGTCTTAGCAGATCTATTTATAGTCGCAGGCTTCTTGGGCTGCTTAATTTCTATTGGTACAGTTTTAGCGCCACTCAACGCGTCTCACTATTTCATATACATTTACAGGGATCTCATTGGTCCAATTTTAACATAAATCGCGGCTTTTCCTAATTTTACCGTTAAGCTTGTTGTCTCCCTCACTCCGGTCACGGCGAATTATCGTACAAAAGCACAATAGCTAGACACCCTCGCTGTATGAACAATGCCCCTGCTACCAGAGAGACATCGTAAAACTAAACTTGTTGCCTTCGGAGACACTATTCCTGCAGCTAACATATCTCGTCGTGGACAGTATTTTAACATAGTGCTTAAATTATTTACATTAAACATTTTATTACTCCTCTAATATTAGTAACCTAGACACAAACATATCATTAAATCACTCTTCTTAAGCTACACAGGCAGTAAATAGAAAAATAGCTGTACATAGCATAATTTAATTTCACTAAAAATTAATTACTCAAATTATTAATAATTACATAGCTCGGGTTCGGCCTGGAGTTGCCGTTTCAAATTGCCCTGTTCTGGAAAAGATTAAATTTTTTAGAACATGATACCATTTTCTTTTCCAGAATACTTCCTCTGAGTATACATTTTTTCTTTTGTTTGTTTTGTTTATAGAGAACCCTTCGCTATACCTGTTCCTTCGCACGGGTTCTGACAAACCGGCGGTGTTTACACTTGGGTCATTTCCCTCACCCTTTGTTGTAAGTTGTTAATTCTCCAGAAAGTGAAAATCCTTTTAAAACAGGTGTTCCGAGAGGCATTCTCTCTCACAATACACTTTCACTCACACGGATAACTTGTAGTGCAGACAAATACGCTAATATCCAAATTTAAGTTCTAACAATTAAATCTATTTACATACATACATACTGCTAAATAATAATTATTATGTATTTAGTTATTTACTTATTTCTTTACTTATCGGGTGTATTACCTTTATTACTTATTCATAGGGTTGCTACCTCATTTCGAGTAGAACTAACCTGATTATTTTCATTACATTCTTCACCCTTCTCATTCTCTAAACATTTGTACGGTTTGAGCAACTGTTTATGATACCTTCCTACAATCTTTGAATTCTTTATTTCTTGTAACTCAAATGTATCCGAGCCAAAAATGTTAATTACCCGGTATGGACCTTTAAATAAATTCTCCATTCTATGATACCTTTTATTTAGAATGCTAGACTTTTTCTTGTCCCGTACCAATACTAAGTCTCCCAGTTCGATCAACCAGTGCTTTCGCTTCTTTTGTTTAAATTTTTCCTTTCTTTTCTGTGCTTTCTTCGACATTCAAAAGCCTTTTTAAATATCTCTTCTTCTGTTAGTGTTTTCGGATCTTTGGTTTTTAGTCTCTGTGGTAATTCCCCTTCAAGTGTTTCCATTAATTTCCCCTTCATCAGCTCAATGGGCTTATAACCAGTAGTAGGGCTTACACTTTCATTTAAAATATTTTCAATACTTTGGTAGTGATTGGCCCAATCGCTGTGTTTTTTATTGGCCAAAATTCTCAAATAAACAGAAATATCCCGGATTATCCTTTTGCAGGGATTGCTTTGTGGGTGGTATTTTGAGCAATGATACACTGTGATTTCATTTTCCTGTAATGTGTCTACAAATTTTCTGCTGGTAAATATTGAAGCATTATCAGATAAAATTGCCTTCATCTTTCCAAATTGTGGAACATACAACTTCATTATTTTTCTTAGGCATGTTTGACTTGTAATTTTCCTGACTGGGTAGATTTTCACGAATTTTGAATATACATCTATTAGCACTACTATATACCTAAATCCAAATTTACTACTAGGCATCTCACCATGACAGTCCAAGGTCACTAACATGCCTGGTTTTCTCTTAGGATGGAATTCATATTGAAGGTTCAATGGCTTTGCTTTATGGCATTGTAAGCATGTCAAAATTATTCGCCTTACTTTATGATGTAATTTTGGGATATACAGATTCTCTTTGATCATTAAAGCGGTGCGTTCTGAGCCAGAATGTGCTAAAGCTTGATGAAACGTGCTTACGAGTTCCATCTCCATGTTCTTAGGTATATACGTCTTCCATTTCTGTATTTCGCTGTCATGTAGTTTATATAACACACCCCCTTTTACCCCTATGTTTCCCTTGATATTTTCAGCTATTTCTGGGGTCTTTTTTATTAATTTATTTAATTTCTCATCTTATCGCTGCTGGTCCCCTATTCCTTTTGATTCTTTTATCAATCTTTTGCTCAAGGGTATTTCGATGCTCATTAATGTTACTTCATTTTTAGCGCGTTCTATTATCTCCAGTATTTCACTGTTGTTATGTAACCTAGACAGCAAGTCGCTAAAAACATTTGTTTTTCCTTGAATGTGTTTCACCTCAACATCATACGAAAGAATCTCATGGATGTACCTAGATAGTTTACTACTCGTAAGCCTGCAACGTTTCATGAATGAAAGACTCGCATGATCGGTGTATATAACAACCTTCTGTAGATATATGTATGATCTGAATTTCTGTAGTGCATAATACACAGCACAGATCTCTAATTCAGTGACCGAAGCATTTTTCTCTGTCTGACTTAAACCTCTTGAAGCGGTACTTATCACGTGTAGTTGATTGTCTTCATCTGATTGGGCTAGGACATACCCATATCAGTGTCCTGAAGCATCATTACATATGGTAAGTTGTCCTTGGGTCTCTCTAAGAGAATTGATTTTGCAAATAGTTCTTTTATCTTTTCGAAAGCCTTCTGGTGTATCTCGTCCCATTTCCATCGCATTTTCTTTTTAAGCAAATCACGCAAAGGTGCTATTTCTGTGGCGTACTTAACATAAATTTGCTTTGATAATTTAGCACTCCAAGAAACGATCTGACCTGCTTAACACTCTTGGGCGCTGGTATTCTTCTCACAGCCGCTACCCTTTCTTCGTTTGGCTTTACTCCTCGGTCATTGATTACATAACCTAGAAATTCCACCTCACGGATACAAAATTTGGATTTATTAATGTTCACTGTATCGTTTTCTCTTAGTTTCCTAAGCACATAATCCACGTGTTCAATATGCCCATCAAAATTTTCATCAACTATTAGAAAATCGTCAATGTATTGGATCAAAAATTCGTTGGCCGTGTCACCAAATATTGCATCAATGGCTCTTAATAGTCCACTACATGATGTAAGCATACCAAAAGGCATTCTTCAAAATTCGAACTGTTCTCCAAAAAATAAGAAAGAGGTATACTTTCTAACATCCTCGTGAAGCTCGATCTGCCAGTATGACGCAGTTAAGTCAATAGTGGAGAAATACTTGCCTTTGGTTATTTTTGATAGCAATGTTTCTACACTTTCACTCTGAAATCTGTCTGGCTGAGTGTGTTTATTTATCTTTCGATCATCTATCGTCATCCTAAGTTCACCATTGCGTTTTGTCACCCAACACAATGGACTGCTGTACGGAGAATTTGTTTTTTGTATAATTCGGTCTCTTAACATTTTATCGATAACTTGTTTGGCTCTCTCCCTTAATGCAATCGGAATATCCTGGTACTTATGTGTGAAAGGTGCAATATCTTGTGCTTTAAAGTTGTGTTGATATGCTTTGCACTTGCCTGGGACGTCCGAAAATACCGTTTTGTTTTCTTGCAATATTTGCCTTAATAGATTCCTTTGTGTGTCCGTGAGGTTCTCAGCCAGGGTCACTTTCTCCTCAACCGCTTCGTCCGCCTGACTGCCGGTTGGCGCTAATGTAGTTTCTCCTTTATTTTGTGCGTTACCGTCATCTTTCTCGTTGTACTCTGTATATCCATCGTAAAACCTGTCAGTGAGCGCATGCCTCTCTTCGGTTTCTTCCCCTTGTACTATAGCAATTAGTTTCTCACTCCTATCTGTTTGTACTAATTGTACGAAAAATCTTTCTTCGGCGATACCTTCTTCTCCTTGGGTTTTGTTATAATTATCTTGCTTCATTCCTTGTACAAAAGGGATTTCTAATAGTTTTCTACTCTTCTCTATTTTCAAAACTTTATCAGCAAAATCAACCCTAGCTCTTAATTCAAACAAAACGTCACACCCAATCAAAATGTCACAAATCAACTTGTTAATTACCAGAAAAATAAACTCAAAATTTTCTTCTCCTATCTTCACGTTTAACATCACTTGCATTTTTATTCATGTAACCTCTTTGTTGACTGCTACCCGGCATACCATGTCCCTTATAGGTAATGTCATTAGCTTAATGCCTTTATTTATTAGTTTCTGTATAGCCTCAGGCTGCATACATTCACATTGGCTCCAGAGTCTATTAAAGCGTTATATTCTTCATCCAATAATACTACTCTTATGCTAGGGGAATCTGTCAGGTCCTTTTCCGAATGATTTTGAATCGTAGTTATCAGTTCTCCTAGTATAAAATCATTTTTGAGCCGTTTCACATTTGCTATTTATTTGAAAATTTTGTATGCTTTGAATCCGCTCTGAGCTCTTGATTGGATCCTGTCTTAGTTTTCCGGGTTATCGGAATTAATTGGTGCTCCGCTAGTCTCTTCTACATTTCCGTCTCTCTGGGTTTGCCTATAGTTTCCTCGGCTTCCTCTAAAGTGTCCCCGGGGAAGGTCTCTCTCTGGGTAATTCTCGTCATACCTCTCTCCTACGTCGCTTTCCCCTCGGTCAGAAAAATAATGTTCCCTGGGTCTGTTTTCATTATTCCTGCCTCTCCTATAGTTAAAACGGCCCCGGTATCTTGGTCTGGTTTGAATAGTATTGATGTGATACTGGTTATCACCTTCCCGCCGGAAGCGGTTATTTTCCCAGTTTCTGTTTCCAGATTGTGGTACGTCATTCCAATACCTCTCTCTGGGGTTATAGTTCCCTCTCGCATTTCCTCTCCAGTTCACATTCCTTGTATTATCCAGTGGTGGTCGAACTGTATAGTTTTGTCTGTGGTTCCTACTACTTGTCTCGAATGATGATGCCAACTCAATCAATTTGGGAATGGAATTTGGCTTCGCAATGAGTAGGTAATGGTGTATGCGCTCTGGATAATGGGGTATAATCATGTTAATGAAATCCCTCTCACTTATGGGTGACTCGATTAATCTACTACTTTGTGCTTTAGTCAGTAAATAATCTACCATGCTCAGGATTCCACGCTCATCATATTTGCCATTAACTAGAATAGATCTCACCTGGTTCTGAGTATTAGTACTCCAATACTTATCCAAAAATGCCCATTTGAAATACTCAGTTATTATTCTCCCCCAAGGTCAATCTTACCCTTTGACGTAAACCTTTACGAATGATTAACATTTTTAGCTCGTCCGTAATTTGCTTTAAATGGAAATATTTCTCAAGGTCATTTAGATATTGTTTTGGATTATCAGCTGAGTTTTCTTTGAAAGTAGGTACCCCTATCTCATTTAACAAATGATAGTTTGCATTATTTACATGGTTCAATGTACATTGGTGTCCTGAATGAAATTATATGGGTCGGCAGCTGGACTTTGACCTCCATTTGCCTCTCTGAAAGTGGTGCTACTTTCACTGGGTGTACTATTATCACTCTGTCTCACATCTATCCCAAGTCTACCAATAGAGCGTTTTAACTCCTTTACACAATTTTCATGTTCTTCAACCCTCTTCACAATTTCATGATGATTTGAGAGCTGTTCAGTTATTTTTGATGAAAGTTCATTTATCTTTCCCTGATCCTTCTCTACCACTGTTCGAAATTCTCTGAGCTCCCTTTGGATTTTAGATTCTAATGTACTTTGTTTTTTTTCTAAAGAAACATTTACAGCTCTTAAGTCATCATCCAATTGCTCTTTTATGGCTAAGCTGGTAACATTTAATTCCGTTTCTACATCCCTCCTTAGTTTTTCTACATCAGTTCTTAGACCTAATTGTCCTGCCTGAATTTCCTGTACTATTTTCCCTTATTTGCTGGGTTTAGAATCTAGCTGATTTTCTAATCTGGCGACCTGTTCACCTAAATATCCCCCCATCTCCTGAGCTAATTCCCCTTTCATTTTTCTATTCTCCTCTTGGACATACTCCCCTATCTGGATACTCTGTTCATTTAATTTCCCCTCTAAATTGTTATTTTGTTCACTTAATTTTTCTAAGTTTTTACTCTGCTCACTTAATTTCCCCTCTAAACTCTGACTTTGTTCGTCTATCTTTGTGATTAAGTGTTGAAGTATCATCAGCTGGTTCTGACCTGGGTCAATGGCCTGTTCACTTGGTGGTTGTCCTTCCAGCTTAACTTCTACCTCTGTTTCCCCCATATTTCCTCCATCTGTTGTTATACTGACAATGGCCTGCCTATCCACTTCTTCCAAATTTTCCCTTGACCTACTCATAGTTCCGTTAGAATGTTCTACCTCTCAGTAACATGTGTTCACAGATACTGTGTAACTACACTGCATGCCTCTTTTTGTTTGTTTGTTTTTTTGTATAAATGTTCTAACCTGTACTTTCTCCTTGGTGTTAATTGATGCGTCCCGGGTTCGAATCCTGGTGAATTTCTAGAAGCGGTGTTCTCAGTTGTTTTGCTATTCCACATAGGTAGACTAGAAGTTCACGTTGTAATGTTGTTGTGCTGTGCCCCTTTCCTCTGAAGATTCTTCCTCTATGCGTTGTTTCCTAGTCCTCCAGTCATCCTCCATTCGTGCCGTTCTCAATTCGTGCCCCACAGTGTTGGCGCCAGTTTGTGGCAGTAACTCCCTAGTCCATAGTTGTTCAGGTTATTTGTAATGCCTGTAGCTCACACTTACCTTTCTGCAGCCTCCGCGAAGACTCTGGATGTTCGAAGGATGCTGATTCTCTTCATTTTTTTTATCCTTGGCTAGCTGAAGTTATTGCTGAAATGTATCAGAGCATGGACTTTTCCTTGGTAAAGGAAACGTAGATCTCGGGTGTGGTAAAGGAGAGAAAATAGACTTGCTTTAATTACAAAAACACGACACCACTGTTTCTTTTATTTGGTTACTTCGAGTAGTTCACAACACTGATATTGTTGCCATTAAAACACAGTCCACTGCTGTTGAAACACGGCGCTGATATGACGCGAAGTTTATATACTTAGTAGATCTCTTTACACGTAGCGATTCTTATGTGTGTTGCGAAAACTGTCTTAATTCACTTTTGGCGCAACATCTGTCAAATATCCTGCAGCATCTTTTCCTGCCTGTAGGATAGAAATGAACCTTGATTTTGGTCTTAACAGATCTATTTATAGTCGCAGGCTTCTTGGGCTGCTTAATTTCCTATTGGTGCATTTTTAGCGCCACTCAACGTGTCTCGCTATTTCATATAAATTTACAGGTCCAATTTTAACATAAATTGCGGCTTTTCCTAATTTTACTGTTAAGCTTGTTGTCTCCCGCACTCCGGTCACGGCAAATTATCGTACTAAAGCACAATAGCTAGACACCCTCGCTGTATGAACAATGCCCCTGCTACCAGAGAAACATCGTAAAACTAAACTTGTTGCCTTCGGAGACACTATTCCTGCAGCTAACATATCTCGTCGTGGACAGTATTTTAACATAGCGCTTAAATTATTTACATTAAACATTTTATTACTCCTCTAATATTAGTAACCTAGATACAAACATATCATTAAATCACTCTTCTTAAGCTACACAGGCAGTAAATAGAAAAATAGCTGTACATAGCATAATTTAATTTCACTAAAAATTAATTACTCAAATTATTAATAATTACATAGCTCAGGCTTGGCCTAGAGTTGCCGTTTCAGTGCCTGCCTGCCTATTAAATGTGTTACTGAACACAAATTTAAATGCACAGCTCTACATATATTTGGAAACATGTAGGCTGATAGCCCCTTATCTGAAAATGCCAATGGGCAATTTCATTGCATCGTTTTGTAGAAAATAATTGCTATTTTGTTATTTCTTTACATTTAAGAGGGTTAAACAGTCAGGGAATTAAATGCCAACAGTAATTATGAAATCTGGACTTTGTGAAAGATTTAGTGCACTCTTTTAAGTTTATTCAACACCATTTACTGATTTTGTAAAACATTTCCAAATATTTACTATATCAGTAGAACCTGCTGTATGCTCATGTTGTTGCACTAACTACAAACATTCTTCTTTCTCTCTCTACACTGTCACTCGTTCTCTTCCTTCTCCCTCTTTCTCTGCATCCGACATTCTCCCTCTTTGTTTCCCTGTCTTGCTCTCTCTTCCCAACTTCTCTCTGTTACCCTCCTACCTGTCATTCTCGTTTCTTTCTTCCTCTGTGTGCAACATACTTCATTCCATATTTTGAATACTGGTAGTAAAACGGATTTACTGAGGTGTTAGAAGTTGAAACATAGTTACAGGATTGTATTGCTTCGCGTGGTAACTGGTTTACCTACATGAATAAAGTAACAAAAAATTGTAACTTTTTAAATTCCTGATGAGTTTTTGGAAATAACACAACTTGTCAGAATCACCATGTTTATAAACGTATGTTATATAACATTAAAAAGAAATATAACAAGACTACAATAAGTATGATATTTTGATTTTCAGATTTCACATCCAATTACAACCTCCCATTTGGGGAAGGTAAGTAATATGGCATAGAACCTATTTCCTAAGTAGGAACACCCCCCCCCCTCTCTCTCTCTCACTCTCACACACACACACACACACACACACACACACACACACACACACAATATATTTTAAAAACTGAATTATTGCCTTCATGGTAGTCCATTATTTATAAAAGTCAGCCATAATATGAGTGTGTTTTGTGGGAAGAGGAACTAAATAGTTATGGAACAACTACGCAAGGTATCGGTAATGCAGTCAGGTAAAGAAAACATCCACAGTTCTGAGTTACATTTACTAGTGAGGCTGAGGCCTGCAAATTTTGTACTGCTTTCATTATGCAACTCTATATTCCCACTATTTATTGCCTTACCCCTTACTCCCCTCAATCACTAGTCTTGATGACATTATGCATTATCAACAAAATAGTGGTAACCCTCCTCGAACTAGTATGTGGACATCAGTTATTAAAGCAAAATCGAAGATTACGGGAAAATTTTCAGCTACAGCTTTATTATAATACTACAGAAGCTGCACCTCCGCTCTTGTTGTTGTGTCAACTATGCAAGTTTCTTTTTCTTTCTCTCCTGCTATTTCTTTATATCCTTGTGCTGTTATCACTCTGCGCCTTTCACTTTCTTCTTTCCTCTCTCTCTTCCATTATGCCCCATTCCCTTATCCTCTCACATTTTTCCCCCCTCTCTCTTCATTTCCCTATGCTACTCTTTCTCCTTTCATCCCTCTTCCGTTTCTCTCTTCCTCTCCTCACTCTCCCATCTCTCACCCAGTACCCCTCTCTTTCTCTCTGTGTAACATACTTCATATGGTATTTTGAAAACAGGTAATAAAACTGCTTTTTGTAAAGTGTTAACAGAAATTAAAGCCAATTTGGAACTATATTATTTCCTGTGGTAACTGGTTTATGTGCATTAATAGAATTAACAGCAACTTTGAATAACTTCCTAAATATTGATATAAAAAGTATTGTGAATAGCAGAACGTTTCCTAAATGTCCTGCTTATAGACTTTTGTTATGGAATATTAAAAAAAGAAGAAAAAAAACCTTATGAATAAGTGAGATCACTGTTGGCATTTTAGGCACATTTTGTCTACCAAAAATTACTGAAAGTATTTGAATGGATTCATTATTCACCATTATTTATAATGCAATTTCAGAATCTGGACATGTTCATCTTTCATGTATAGCTCCATTTTAGCTGAAAATGGTACACACAAATGACAGTTGTTAATCACAATACAAACAGATGACAATCTGTTAAATTTGAGGTCCAGCAACCTAACAAACTTAAAGAGGTGTTCAGTTTAAAAATTGCATTCATTATGGGACACTCTTTCTCACCACTTGATGTTTATGCATTCTAAACTGGAGTAATTGTTGTACAACGAACAGCCACATTTGTGTGCTCCAGTCTAGACATAATATCACGTGAGCATAAGTTACCTTGTTTTTATACCTGCCATTGTGAGACAAAGCCCAAAAGTGTAAGGGAAAAGGGTTCTCTCATTTTATCAGCGTAATGAACAATTTAAATGCATTTTGTCCTTCTGTTTGGCAGTTGGTGGAGTTACTGACTAATTTGCCAACGTTCTTAGAAGTTCTAACGGATGAAACAGCTGCTTCGTTGATGCAGAGAGATGGAGACAGGATCTTGGCACATGCTGATTATAAACCCTTAAAACATACAGGATTCATTATTCCTCGTGGAACTGTAGGCACAATATTAGCTGATAGTCCATATGAAATAATATGGAAGTGCAAATTCAGCTTCTTCTTTATTCTAGCAGAGCACATTCTCGAGTTTCAGAGAAAGGTAAGAATGCTATTTCTTCATAAGTCAAAAGAGGAAATGATGAAATAATGTTATTGTTAAGTAGGATTGTTAGGTTTTCAGAATGCTAATAAAGGGCAGGATCAGGTTGAAGATTGAGGCATGACTTTTATTGAAGAAAAATGCAATTAATTTGAGAGAACCTCATATTCACATGTCAGATTATTAACAAACCTTCTGTACTTCCATTATCTACAGAGAAAATCCTTTTGGATTAGGTGCCTTTTTAAAGATTTTCCATAACACATAGCTAAATCACTCAATTAATAAAAATTTTTGAATTGCCTGCTAATAAATGCATAATGAATTACTAATTGCAAGCTTGTTTTCTTATAATTATTATTGGAAATTGGGATATACATTAAATACAATTGGGATAGTTCTGTGCTAGTATCAAAATCTGTATTGTTTAATGAAATTGCTAAATTCTGATGTATGCAGTGAAAAGTACAGACTTTTATGAATTAAATTATTGCGTTGTGGAATTTACCAAGCATATTATTACTTATATTTTATTCGCTTTTTAGCTTTTGTTAGCAAAGTTGAATGTCTTAATTGCTTTAACAAATGAATGGTAACTTGATTAAAGTTTAAGGTAATTGGGACCTCAGCTTTTGTAAGATCTGTGGAACAGCTATTCTTTTCATCCCTCCATTTATTTTTCATAATTGAAAATATCCTTTCCTTATATGCATTTGAACATAGAATAGGATACTAACATGTTGCAATTACAAATAAATTATCCTTAAATTTTGAAGATTAGTCATACAAACTCTTAATGTAGAAATGGGACAAACATTTGAGAATTTCAAAGAATCTACAATCTGTTCAAATTGTGAAAGTGTAACTAATTTAAATAGTGGACTTAGATGTTTGAAAACATTGTTTCAGCAGTCATATGATTTTTAAAGTAAGTCACAGTACAGCTATAAAAATCCATAAGATTCTTCAAAACTTTATCCTGATCTTAAGGAAGTAATTCTTTCAACAGTGATTTAATCCCCCCCCCAAAAAAAATGTATCTTGTATCCTACTACTTAGTTTCCTCTTTAGTTATATCACAGCTTTATATGTTTTACTTGTGGCAACATCACTTTTTTTCAGTAATCAAAATTGTATAATTAAATACCTTGCAAATATTACATTAGAATTACAGGTAAACTTTCAGGCATGACTTCCTTGTCAGTATTCTCATAGAGGAAAAACTGTTTTAAATAGAGCAGTCTGCAATACTCTTAAAATAACTACACATATGGTTGCTGCCGACGAGCGGTCGAGTACGGACATGTGTTGCACGAGCTCTGTGATGGGTGTTTCGATAGAAAATTATCATGCCAGAATTGGAGTTTTCAATAGTGTGAAATGGAGAAAAAGTGGGAAGACTGTTAAAGGAACAATATCGGCAGTGATATGGTCAGCTATAATTTTGGCATTTCTACGGATTATCGGTGGAGTGGAATTGAACCCTGGGCTGGAGACGGAGGATGTAATGAATATGTTAAAGAGGTTCGCGGAATATATGCTAGACATAAAGCAGATGGAAAAAAGAATTGATATAAGATTAGCCAGAAACATGGAAGAAATTAAAAAAAGAAATGAGAAATTTTCAAAGAAAAGTGGAAGAGAAGGTATCAGAATTAAACCAGTAAATTTTAAATAATGCATCAATGCTACGAGGAACAAGAATTTTCATTGAACTCGACTATGGGGGGAAAAAAAAAAAGAGTTCAGAAACTTTTTAATAAGAGAGATGAAGTTGGCAAAAGATCAAGGAAAGAAGGCTTACGTAAGAGGACTTACATTATGGATAGATGGCGTCAGGCAGGAAATTAGTCATCAGAATTTGATACGGGAGACACACGAGCAGGAAACAAGAGAAGCAAGCCATTTTGTTCACCACCACATGGCTGATGATGTAGGAGAGAAGAGTGATGACATACGGACAAGTGATGCAGCATGTGACATCAGAGGAGGGGAGCCATGTGGGATTGGAGAAAGAGGTCAGCTGATGACATTGCCAGGAAAGAGTGTTGCACGAATGCAGTAAATGAGAAATGGCACCAGACGACTAGCGTTAGGGGCAGTGGCAGGATTAGACGTTTGGAACCAAGGCGATATGAGAGTAATGCCAACACCAAGTGGTAGTATAATACAAGTGGAGGATGTTATAGGGGGTGAAGAAGAACAAAGAATGACATGTAGTAGATCTAAGCTGAACCAATTTAGATTTAAAGAAAAGGTTCAGCATAGGATAAACATTTGGTTGTGTTGTATTGGAATGTCGAGGGTTATGGGATAAAATGAGAAGTGGGGGAAATCAAGCAATTGTTAAAAGAGGCTGATATACTTGCAGTAGTTGAAACTTGGGAATGGAAAAGTGTGAAAATAGATATGGACAACTATGATTATTTCAATCAACTAGCAACGAGAATCAGTCGGAAGGGGAGAGCATCAGGGGGATTAGGAGTCTTTATATAAAGAAGGAGAGAAATTTCATGTTAAAATAGTAGAGGAGTTATGTGATGCTAAGGTGCAGTGGTTATTAATAACAGGCTTATTAGGAAAAGTTAGCAAGGTGGCTTTAGGCATTGTATATAACCCACCAAGTGTATCTGAATTTTATGACCCTAAATTATTAAGTAAATTAAGCCAAGATATGGAGGTATTATGTAATATAGATCCTGATATAAAAATTGTTTTAGTAGGTGATTTTAATGCTAGGTCAGGATGTGAACAACCTCAAATAAGGACAGAAGAAAATATGAAGGTAAGACAGGGAATTGAAAAAAGACAAAGTAGAGATAAGTTATTTAAAGAAGACAGAAAATTACTGCAATTTTGTGAAGAAAATAATTTGAATTTTTGTAATGAAATTAAAGGAAAAGATACGATGGGTGAAATTACATTTGTAAATAATAATGGAGAAAGTGTAGTCGATTACTTACTTAATTCATTGGGTATTGAGGATGCAATAATAGATTTTGAAGTAGTTCAGGGAGTGTTTACTAGCTATCATTTTCCATTGAAGACTACATTTAGGGTAAAGGGTGAAGTGGTGGATGATGAACCTGTTAGGGTGGTAAAGAAGATAGAAGTATTTAAATGGAGAAGGGAGGAGGAAGAACTATATTTGGGTAGACTGAATTTAATTATGGGGGAAGACACAAAGAGTAATATAAATGCATTATTACAAAGGAAAAAGTCAGAGGAAGTAACTGGGAGATTGGAGATAGTTAAAAAAGCAGGATGTAAAATGAAACATAGGAAGGAGTGGCAAATGAAAGAAAGGGATGGATTGATGAATGTATTAAGGCTAAGAGGAGAGTGGAACAGGAATTAAAGAGATGGAAGCTACAGGAGTATCAAGATTCAAGGATAAATTATTTAACAATGAAATGGAGTTATAGATGTTTAATTGAAGTAAAAAAGAAGGAATGGGGTGGGAGATTAAGTAAGAATTTGCTTGAAGCAGTAAACAAAAATGATAACTGTAGAATATGGCAAATAATCTGAGGAATATATAATAGGAATAAAAGGGGGAATGTTATTGCGCCAGAAATATGGTGTAATTATTTAAAATAAAGAGAGTTGAGGGTTGTTACACTACATCACTATAATATTCTTACTTGAACGCGTTTCGGGAGACGGTTTGTTCACATCGTCAGCATGTCCTCATCTAGATGATGTGAACAAACCGTCTCCCGAAACGCGTTCAAGTAAGAATATTATAGTGATGTAGTGTAACAACCCTCAACTCTCTTTATTTTAAATTATGACACATCACTGTTACTAGCTTCTAAATCTTCAAAATTAGTCAATGGTGTAATTACTTTAAAAACCTATTAGGTATGCAGACCAAATTAACAAACTTAATCCCATTATCTTTAGATGTAGAATATATAGATAGCCTAGATAAGACAATATCAGCAATGGAAGTTTGGGAGGAAACTAAAAGGTTTAAAAACAATAAAGCATCAGGGATTGATGGTATACCAGGGAAATTTTGGAAAAAATGGATAGAGAACAGAGATAGGGCCGAGATACTGGTTAATCTGTTGAATATTATATTTGAAGGAGGAAAAGTACCACATAACTGGAAGGCAAGTATAATTGTGCCCATTTATAAAGGGAAAGGAAGTGTCAAAGATCCAATTAATTATAGGGATATTAGTTTGCTGTCAGTCTTAGGAAAGATCTATTCAGCAATTTTAGCAACTAGATTGCAGAACTGGGCAGAGGAAGAAAATAAACTATCAATATTTCAGAGGGAATTCAGAAAAGGTAGGAGAACAGTGAACAATATTTTTATTATAAAATCAATTGTAGATAAATACTTAAATATTAAAAGAGGTAGGGTATATATGACATTTATTGACTTACAGAAGGCATTTGATACTGTAGATAGAGAGGCACTATGGATTAAACTGAGAAGTAAGGGACTAAGCTTAAAATTCATTAGAGCAATACAGAACATATATATATATATATATATATATATAATAAGTTTTATATTAGGTTGAATGGTGATGAAATTATGGGAGAAATTGATAGTAATATGGGGTTAAGGCAAGGTTGTAAACTTAGCCCTATACTGTTTAACTTATTTATTGACGATATCTTGGAAGATTGAATAAGGATAACTTATATTTACCCACAGTAAATAATAGAGAAATTCCAGGATTACTTTTTGCAGATAATTTAGTGTAGGTTAGTATTTCATTAGGTGGTCTAACAAAAGTGCTCCATATCATATATTCATTTTGTAAGAAATAGGGTTTAAGAATAAATTTTAAAAAGCCAAAGATAATAGTATTTAAAAAGGGCTATGAATTGAAGAAGGAAGAAAAGTGGAATGTGGAAGGGGAAGAGTTTCAAATAGTAAACAAGTTGGATTATTTAGGAGTGAGAATAAGCAGTGATGGGAGATGGAATGATCACAAGATAAGTGCCTTAGCTAAGGGATTATTTAGGAGTGAGAATAAGCAATGATGGGAGATGGAATGATCACAAGGTAAGTGCATTAGCTAAGGGAAGATCAGCAATGACTGCCATAAGAATGTGTTTAAAGAAAATACCAGATATGCAAATTAAATGGTTGGAAAGGGTTTACAAAGCTGCATTTGAAGCAAAAATGATCTATGGATCAGAGATTTGGGAAAGTGACAAAGGATGGGAGATGATTGATAAAGTACATAGATCGTTCTGTAAATGTATATTAGGTTTATCCATTTCATCACCAAATGGACCAGCAATGTTGCAGTTGGGAAGAGTAGGTAGCAAGGGCATGATAGTAGAAAGGATATTTAAATATTGGCATAGATTGAAATCATTGGACGAGCATAATTTCTTGAGGCAATGTTTAATAATGCAAGAAAAATCCAGTGCTGGGATGAACTGGGCTCAAGGAATAAGGAGAATCCTACAGGAAATAGGAATGGGTAACTTATGGGATGAGAGAAAGGGGTTGGTTGAAGGTTTCTGAAAAGAAGTGAAGAACAGAGTGTAAGACATAGAGAAACAAGAATTATTTCAAAGTCTGGAAGGAAAGAAAAGTTTGGAACTATATAGACAATTAAAGGTGGACTGGGGAAGGAAGATGTACGTGAATATAGACAATATGTTAGCGAGAGAAGGGTGGGCCTGGTCTAGATTAAGTGCATATAGGCTAAGGGGAGATAGGAAATGAGTGAATTTGGATAGATATCCTCTTTGTGGAGAGGCAGATAATGACTTATATTATATGATTGAATGTGAAGAAACTAAGTTGTGGAGAGATCAGTTTTTACCTAAAGAATGGGAGAATGTTAACAAAGAAGTATTAAAAGTTAGGATAATGAAAATATTTTGTATAGTATTATGGAAAATAAATACATACAATAAACAATAGAGAACTACAGATATTGCATCAACACTTTGTAATTGTCTATCAGCAGCTCTGCCTAGTCAGCCATCTGGTAGCAACACGCCTTAATAATTCAGAATATACAGTATCTACAAATTCAAATAAATAAATTCTGCCCTTTTTTTGCCCAAAGAAGAAAAATAACTATAACATTTTAAGGTAACTGTTTCAATGGGTATATCTAGGAAGTCACATGCATGTTTACAGGTATTTTGTACAATGTGTGCAGTACAATTTGCTTTCACATTGCATTTTTGTTCAGCTTTCAAATATTTATAAATACCTTTTCTTTTCCAAAAATTCACATTGGCATTGTCAGAATAGGCCACAAGTTTGAAAGATCGATTAATACTTACTTCAGGTTTCAAAAATGCTGGTTGCAAACTCATCATTTTCTTTCTAAAATGTCAAGTAACTGACTTGTTCCAACACTGCATTATATACAGTAAAACCTCGTTAATCCAGACCCCTTTCAGGCACATTTCACTTTATCCAGAGAAGCATCCTTAAAAAAAAAAATCTGCGAATTGCTAACTTAAATTATAGTACTGCACCAAGACAAACTTAAGGAAATTGTCCATTTGGCACATTAGGCTGCCCTCCTTCCCACACCCTTGCTGTACCTGCGATAGGGCTTGCAACTCTTGTCAAAAGGGTTGGTTTAACACTTGCCCTTCTCAGTCATTAAGCTAAAGAAACAAATCGAGTGATAATGTTGTTTAGTAAACCTACAATATCATCGGGGAAACGTAAGCATAAATCGCTTACAATACTCGAGAAACTGAAAATTATCGAAAGGCTTGAAAATGGTGCCACTGTTGCGTGTGTATGTGCAGAATATAGAATCGCAAAACAAACAGTTATAGACGTAAAAAAGAAAAAGGGTGAACTCTTATAATTTCTTATTAAATGTGATATAAATGAGGAACCTAAATTGTGGAAAGTGTAAGCAATGCAAGGGACACTAGTAGCGAATCTGAGGCTGAGGATGTAAATTTCAGAAAGTCAAAAGTGAAATTAAGTGAGGTTATACAACATCTGAATTGTGTACTCGACTTTGTCGAGAAAACTGACAAACAGATTTCCGCATACTACCACCATAGAAGAGTCTTCGTGATCTCATTGTGAAAGCGATGTGTGATAGACCACAAAAGAATATTGGTAGTTTCTTCAAACCAAACAAATAAAGAATGTGTAATTAAAATCAGGTGGGCCTATTGTATCTTACGTTCTAATAAAATTATACAGTACTCTAATTTCATTCACAATTTTTCTCTGTGGTATTTCACGTAATCCGGACTACATTGAGCCCCAATTGGTCCGGATTAACGAGGTTTTACTGTAGTATATGTAATCAAATAAATGATTGTGTATTTATGAAAATAAATATGAATATATAGTTGTATGAAGAGCGAATGAAGCGCTGTGGTTTGTGGTAGTACTTAATTTGAAGTGCTACATTCATCTAGTGCCTAATTAAACTGGAGTTTTAGTACATGTATTCTAACCTTCCACGAATGCCACCTTCACATGGGCCAAAATAGCACAGGAAAATTTTTCTATTGCCTCTGGTGTTTGAAGCATCCATGGCTATGGAGAAAAATTGCTTACTTTTTTTTCAGATTTCTTAAAATCCCCACAAAATCTTCCACACTTTTAGGCACTAGTATGTTTTTCACAAGTGCTTCTGATTTTCTTTGTTGCTATTGCAGAATCATTAAAAATGTGTGAAGTTAATTTTGTGCAACAATCAAAACTGTTATAATTCATACCATGTTTCATGTTGTGATAACACAAAGCTAACTCAGCAGCAGTTATGTATCAATTTTCAGTTGTACTGGTACTAGTACTTTCTTTTGAGAAGAACTTAGTCATTTTGTTCCTGTTGTCAATCTGTCTGGGAGAGTTTTTGTATAGAGTGTTGGCAGATGCTGTTTCACATCATTCTCACCTCCATGAGCAACTGCACATTCACAGTTACAAATCATACATTTCATATAAAGAAATGGTTTCTTGCTGGAACAAGCCAAAAGCAAGGCGTTTTTGTAAATATGCGCCCAATCTCTTTCTTTTGCACAGAGGAGAATCAGTCATCACAACCTGAAACAATTTGTATCTTTACAAATGCTAAACATTGTCCTCATTCCTCAGCTGTGGAGCAAGTAAATGAATTGGAAAGATTGTTATGTCATATGAAAATTCAAGTAGTTTGGATCATTCTGAAATTTGATGTATTATCTTGCCATATTATTCTTATTTTTAATATACCAGTTTGAATTAGAAATTTTGAGAGATATATGCCTCTTCTATATTGCTTTTGCTGAATGTAACAGTATCTCCATTGTTACATTGCCACTCTGAATTGTAAGCTGTGCAATGTACAGTCACAAGCAAAATATTAGTAACGCAGTAGTAGCATGCAGAATTGAAGCTATGCCATGTGCAAAACATCACAATCATTAGGAATGAGGATTGTTTGACATGTTTTCATCTGGTCTGAAATGTGATAATTTAGCATATCATTCATATGAATAATAACCATACAGAAATGACATTGAATATGAAAAGGAAATAGTGAAAATGGTCAATCTTTTACTTGTTTGTAAGTATAGGATTTTGGGTATCTCGTATGAGGTCTATATGGGACAAGTATTTACAGTCTCAAATGTGGGATGTCCCGCACAATATGGGGCACCTGATGACCTGACCCTATCTGTAAGTCTATTTTCTT
Source organism: Deroplatys truncata (assembly GCA_030765065.1). NCBI lineage: Eukaryota > Metazoa > Arthropoda > Insecta > Mantodea > Mantidae > Deroplatys > Deroplatys truncata. Next base: position 490,946,617 of record CM060990.1, read on the forward strand.
GTATATCAGAATTTTGTAAAAATAATCATTAATACTAATGTTTTTGAAAAAAGTAAAATCATAAATATAAGACCACATTGGGATTCCAGGGGATTATTTATTAATAACAGATGATTTTTCATCTTCATTTGGCCATGTCAGTGTTGTAAATGAGACACATGCTCGTATCTGTTTTATATAAATGTGAACAAATGAATGAACATTGTTGCTGTGCTGAAGTAGAAGAAAGCACATACTTTCAAATTAGATACATGGAAATTACAAAAAGCTGTAAAGCTATGAGTACATTTTACAAAATGCAGTATTTGACTGCAGCTCATGGTATAAGTGGTCATCACTTCATATACTGCTTTTGACTTAACTAGAAACTTAAGTGATGAATGTGGCAACTCATTATATGGCTTGTGGTTAGGTGATAGGTCCATAGATAAAAAATGAGGTACAAGAGTGAAAAATCACAGGAGATTTAAGGGTTTTGAGGAACACAGCACAGCATGAAAGTGAGTGGTCACTTTATTGTATTCTTTAAATAAACAGAAATTCTTACATTAAACAGATTTAATGTTATAACCTTTTTCAGTTAGAAAACATTACTTTATAGTAAAGTAGAAATTAGTATATTAATTGTGGGCCAGCTAACATTGTATAGAATAGTAATATCACAATGTAGTTTAACAGTCAGAGAAAATGTGGGAAGAAAATGCCCCATTTGACTATTGCAGTGAAGGTTGTGCAGCTAGAAGAGGTTAATAGTAAGCCGCCAGTAGTGGACAGCTGTTTATACAAAAATTATATGAATAGTGAAAATAATACAAAGTTATGAATGATTAAATATTGCAAGTATCACGAAACTCTTGCTGCTGGTTTCCATATTATGGCATATTATTTCTAAGAGTCAGCTGTTTCATATATGGGACATTCTTGTAATATTTTGTTAAACATGTTGACTGCGACCATTGTTGCAGCTCTTACATCTTATTTGCCATATAGGTCTCCAACATCTGATATGCGTGATGATTTTATTATGTAATCGAACCATGGAGTCTGATACATCATGCCATCTAGCGGTGTGAAAAATTACTATAATGACATTTTTGTAATCCCAGTGTAACCTACTGCAACTGATACGTAGCAGTTCCATCAGAAATGGTATAGATCTCTGTAGTCCGATGCCATGCATAAACATCTCAATGTAACCTATGAGATATATAACAGTTCCGTCAGCGGTGGTATCGGTCTCCATGGTCTGATGCTGTGCAAAGTGATTTTCATTGATCCAGCAATCTATTACTGATACCATACAGAACTTTAATATTTATTATATTTTTACAAACATATATAGAAAATTAAACTTCATATTATTAATTTACTCCCTTTTAAACACTATAAGCAATAATATGAATTTTTAGTGCAATTTTTTCCGTGACAAAAAATAATTCAGGCCTAAACTTATTGTCAGTAACAGAGGCTCACATTTGCTTTTTATTGTTACATTTTATGGAACTGATTAAAACAATATGGACAAAATCCAGACTATTCCTCACAAACTTTACAGAAGCTTGTGACTTTCTTTGCTTCCAAAGATTTTTCTTATTTCCTAATAGTGTTCTCCTCACTACTTTCTTCATTCTCCCTTTTAGTTTGATGAAGGTATGAATTCATCTCATGACCTGGTGTGGGTAATGGGCTGGCTTGGAGCTAATTCTCAAGTAAGGAGTTTCCGGAAATTAATTAATAACTGATAACGTTTTTTCATTGGGCATATTATAAATGATCCAAATGAATCAACATCCATGATTTCTTCTTTTGGTGTATCTTCTGAACTCGATCCATTGGTCTGTTTGTTAGTAATCTTTGTCCTGAATATTATCCTCACTTTCAGTTTCACTATTACTGGAACCATTCATGTATCATTTTATAGCATATTCAATGCTAACCTGTACTCTGTGACATTGTGACTCCTGACTAATACTGTGACATACATTAGGTATTATTTGGAACTCAACTCTTCCTGAAATAAGAAATGCACCTGAGGTAAACAAAGGCGAGAGGCAGTCCCACGCACGTGGCAGCAGTGAATGCTCTCATTGGCCCCTAAATTAAATTGAGTTTTATTTATGGACACATTTTAACTACTATGGTCCATAGCGTCCCATTCTATATTGGGCATAAAAGACTGGAAATTTTGCTCAGAGGCCTCTTTATCAGGCTTGAGGTTCTTTTACGTGCCGTAAATCTATGACATGGGACCACCGGCTTTACTTCCCTTCCAAAGGAAGCCATGCTACGGATTTTTATGCCAGAAAAAATCCATCGCCCTCCGCCGGATTTGAACTCATTGGCCCCTGACCACAATACTTAGCCTAAGAGAAAAAAAATAGAGCTCATCTTAGCTTCCCATTCTATATTGAGCTTGAAAGATCGGAATTACAATATGCAACATTTTTACTGTTATTTGGAAATATGAACCACTCAGTTTACGAAACTGAACAGTTATCATTTATCGCTTGCATATGCTGTGGGCATGTTGCACAGAGTAATACATAAGTGTGTTTCTTAGAGCAGACCCAATATAGCAGTCAGCAATAGCTTGCTAAATCTTTAAAGCAAAAGGTGCGAAACCATACACATGTTTACCAGCCATTGGAGGGTAGTACTGTACTGTATTTGTGTATGTAATTTCAGTACAGTAATGGTCTCTACAGGAAGATACAAGATAAATATGTATAATTAATATAATGATTTCAACATTTCTTTTTATAGCTTTAAAGCCTTTGTGGCATAAAAATTGCAATTTATATTACCTTCTTAAGTTACGTAAGGCAAAAAGCAACCCTAACGGTACCTAAGAAATGACCACCATTGACTCCCGCAACCAATTCGCAGTCAATGTAGTAAGTAACTGTTGCAGGCTCATTTGTTGCAGCTCCATTACTGATTTCTGTGCCCTTGCACAAATTTTAATATTCTTTTAATGACAAACATCAGAAATGAACCAAAATTAAGCCGAATGACATTGTTACACTAGTCAGCATTAACCTCCTCCATGATGATGAAGATAGGCCATCCTTATGTGTTTCTTGCTGCTGAATCCAAATAGGTCAATGAAATTGCTCTATCATGTACCATTTTTGGGGTGGCACTTTACCCATAATTGCATGTTTAGTTCAATCGTCCAAATATCTGCCACCCACTTGATACCTAACTCACTATACTGTACCTCATAGCCACTTTTATCACCATTTCTGGGTGAATTATTATTATTATTATTATTATTATTATTATTATTATTATTATTATTATTATTATTATTATTATTATTATTATTATTATTATTATTATTATCATTATTATTATCATCATCATCATCATCATCATCATCATCATTGAATTTATAAATATTTTAGCTAGTATTTTTATATTTCACTGTTAATTGCAAGTGTTGAAAATTAATGTTACAGTTGTTCATTGTAGTAGCTTCTATAAAACACAAGACTGACTGAATGAAATATACTATAATATTATTAATAAAAACAACTGTGATGCCAGAGAGTCAGATGGTCGAATACACACAGAATGCCTTTGGGAGCAGTTGCTGTGCTGGATGTTTGGAGAGAGACCAGATTAAGTATTATGTCAACACTAGGAGGTAGCATAAGGAAGTGAGAGGTGATCAGGCTGTGAATAGGATGACGAGGAGCAGAGCTAAATCACAAGAGTGTAGATTAGAGGAAAAGTCCCAGTAGAAGAACAAGAGTTGGAGTTATATTCTGGGAAGTGAAGGGCTGATAAGACAAGTGAAGAATATTGGAATAGTGCAGTTATTAAAGGATTGTGATATGATGGCAGCAGTAGAAACTTGGTTAGAAGGAGGTATAAATTTTGAGCTTAATGGTTTTTATTTGTATGAAAAAGAGGGTGCTAAGAAGAAAGATAAAGGATGGTTATCAGTTGGAATTGTTGTTTTTGCAACAACAGTTAGCCAGTGAAAGTGTTGAATGATCTAAGTGGAAATTCGGTTCTATGGTGTGAAATAGATGGTGTGTCTGTGGTATTGACAATGTGTGTCAGAAAATATCTGGTAGCTTTAACAACAAAAAGTCATTTGGGGATCTACAGGGGACTAAACAAAGAATGAGGTAGATAGAAAAAGGTAACAGATAGGTGAGGGAGGGAGCTGCATGGGATAGCATAGGTGTAGTGAAGTTGAAAGGAATAAAAGGGGGCAGGGTTTTATGAGAATGTCCAATGTGCAGAATGAAAGATGGTTATTGGCATAGGATTCTTGATTGTGAAGAAACCAAAATAATGATAGAAAAACTAAGGATTGAGAAATGGACCAGTTTACCATCAGATATAGTGAGGAAAAAGTTGCTGAACTTGAAATCAGTGAAGGACATTATGGAGTTTGGGGAGTATTTATGTAAGGTAAAAAGTGAATGGGTGAGGAAAGTAAATAAATGTCGGGAATCAGAACTGTTAGAAATCTATTTAAAATTGGAAAGGGACTGAGTTTGTCTTCATGTGTAAAGTGATACCAGTAGTAGAATAACCACAATGTTTGAAGCTGTTTAATTCATTCATTCAGAAAGGACAATGTAAAATTCTTGTTCATTAAAATCATGAAAAAGCTCCAGAAAAAGTCACAATGGCACTATTACCAAAATTCAACCCCAGTTATATCATATGGAAAAACTTAGGGGGACAGAATGTATAACGAAGTTGAAAGTTACTTTATTTTTAAAGCATGAGAATGATATATTGCATCCATATATGTGAGAGTAGGGTGTCCTGCAGCATAAGATTCAGAATTACTGTTTAAAAAATATTAGTTGTTAATGTGATATAAGAAGAGGGAGAGCCTCTTTCATGTGTGCAAGGCCTAACAAACTTTATTTTGGATGCAAAATTTGTAATTAAATTAAAGCTTGGACACCAGAATTTTCCTGCAACTCATGTTCAAGGATATTAACTGGGTAGGTTGAGAGGTATGCGCAAGTCAATGTGGTTTGCAGTTCCAATAGTATGGCGTGAAACTTACAATCACTTAGATGAGAGATACTTTTTTCTCACTGCTGTCTCTGGCTTCTCAAGAAAAAATAAGCATTAAATACAATATCTGAAAATACCTTTTACCCTAAGACCTATTCCTCATGATAATTTCATACCTGTGCCGAAGCAACTAGAAAAATTTACCTTTTAAACTCAAAATCTTAAGAAGCAGGTCCAAGTTTCCGGGAACATCAAGATTTTTTCATAGCAACCACTTTCCATTCCTGTAGGTCTGCACCTACTTACTCAGGTTGAACTGAGTGAACTCTATTCCATTAACTATGAAGTATCCGTAATAAAAGTATGTAATTTTATGATAGCAAATATTTGTTATTCTGTAGATATGAAAGATTCCTGCCACCTTCCATATTAAAATAATTGTGTGCACTTAGCAACATTATCCAGTCACAACATACTGGTGCATAAATGAGTATAAAAGTGTTTTATCTACTTCATAGTTACTGGACACAGATAATTTTGAGAACTAGGGCTCACAAATCAAGGCATGTCTACTTGCATCTCATCAACAGCAGTATAACCTTTTAGGGAAAGGTGTCAGTGTTTCCTTTTATAGTAAGCAAGAGACAGATTAAGCTGTTGAACTACTTTTAGTTAAATGGCAACAATGTTCATGGGTTAATGGAAGAATTTCAACTCAGTTATGTACCTGAACAGTGAGGACTGTTCATCAATTCGATTAGTTTGAAAGCTGCTTTACTTCATAATAGGATTAAGCTGCCTGCAGTTCCTTTTGCACATGCAGTTCTTACGAACGAAATGTGCACTAACCTCCAAAATCAGTTGGAGAAAATAAATCATTAAGACCATCGATTGAGCATATGTCCTGACCTTAAAGTTGTGGCTTTGCTAACTGGACTACAACAAGGCTTTACAGAAGTCAACTGCTTTCTTTGTGAATGAGACTGTCAATTAAGGGATAAGGACTATTGTGTGAAAGGTGGCTGCTTTGAGGAGAAAATGTTCCAGCACAGAATAATGTGACTCATTAGGCTTAAGTAACAAAAGAAAAAAATTAAGTTACCCTGCACATAAAGCTCAGTTTGATAAAACAGTTTGTGAAAGTAATGGATATAGATGGTCAAGGATTTTCTTACTTAAAAGAAAAATGTCTATGCCTTAATGAAGCCAAAACAACAGAAGGTATCTTTGAGAGTCCTCAGGTGAGACATCTGTTTGAAGATGACCGTGATAATCTTAAGTAGCTTAAAGACTTTTTTACAAGTTTCAAGCCACATCAAAACAACAAATTATTCACAATTCATCTATTCTATACTGGCAATTTTTTAATTAAAAATGTTTCTAACTTCCTTGGAAATACATTACCACCTATTACTTTTAATTCATTTGGTAGCTTGTTTCACAAAGTTTTGCCCATTGTCAGGGGATCCTTCTTGGTGGCTTTTTTATTTACATTTTCTATGTAGTAATTATTTTGTGTTCTTGTACTACCCTTATGACTATCTTTTATCTGTACAGCATTCTTACTTACTACAAGCATAATTATCTTATATACATACAATGAAACAATAGTTAATATTTTGGCTTTGACAAAACTACTCCTACATGACTGTCTACTATGTACATTAAATATACATCTTACACGTCTCTTCTGTAGTACCAGTAATCTATTTACATTTGTAATACTTGCGTTACCCCACACCTTTATTCCATATTGAAGATGTGGGTGAATTAGTCCATAATACGCCATTTTTTAATAATTTGAATTTAGATATTTTGTCACATTTCTCAATAAATATATGGAATTGCTTATTTTATTGCATATACATACTCAATATGAAATTTTAATGTCAAATTTTCATCTACAATTACTTCCAGAAATTTTGTACTTTCCAATTGCTCTATTGTTTCATTGTTTATTTTCACATTAAAAGTTAGTTTTTTGACCTATTATTTTGATGTTGAAACATGATTGCTGTCGTTTTTTTATGGATTTACTTTTAGATTGTTGAGTTTTAAGTAATTATAAATATCTTGTCTTTCTCTAGTTATTACATTTTTTAGCCTATCTATGTCTGTATTAATAAACATGATTGAGGTACCTTCTGCGTATGTAATTTGAGGTTTTTGGAAGGTCATTTATGTACAAGAAGGGGCCCAAGTACCAATCTTTGTGGTACTCCAATTTTTATTATTCATATCTTGATTTTGTGGATTTGATTGTATGTCCCTGATGATAGTGCATTTCCGTGCTTTGTTTCCTATTAGTTCGAAATGATGTTAGAATTTTAAAGAATTTAATACTGATGCCATATTTCTTTAATTTTCTAATAGTTTAACGTGTGATACACTGTCAAAAGCCTTGGATAGATCAAGGAATATTCCTGCCGTTTTGTGAACATTATCAAGCCCTTGTAGTATTACGCGATAAAGCTCAGCTATAGCGGTAATTGTGGAGAAGTTTTTCCTAAAACCATGTTGTGATGGGTAAAGCAGATTAAATTAATTTAGGAAACTTATCAGTCTACTGCTTAATATGCTTTCAAATACTCTACAAATGCTGATGTTAGCGTGATTGGCCTGTAATTTCCTATTTGTGTTTTGTCGCCTTATTTTTAAAATATTGATCTGACTATACCGAGTTTTAAAGTATTTGGGAAATGTTCATAATTTAGCGAGGCATTTATCAAGTGAACTAAAATACTAACTAATGCATCCGTACAGAGCTTTAATACTTTTGATGAGACTCCAGCCCATCCGGATGAGGATTTATTTTTGAGTTTAAACTTTTACTACTTCCTCTTCTGATGTTTCCTCTAGAAAAATGGAAGTTAAGAACCCTGGAGATGCATATGTTCAGCTTATGCTCCATTTATAAAATATTTATTAAAAAGCTGACATATTTGTTGTGGGTTATCTACCATATGGCCATCTAGTATTATATTGTCAGTCTTATTTTTATTTATACTACTCTCTTTTACTATCTCCCATACTGTCCTAACTTATTGTTCGATTTAACTATTTTATGTCTATATTGTTGCTTCTGTAAATTAATTAGTGCTGGGCAGTACTGTTTTTTTTTAAGCTTCTATATTTATTTTTATATGCTTCCAGATTTGTGAACTTATACCAAATATAATTATCTTTCATTTCTTCTCTCAATTTTCTTAGTTCTAAAGGAATTTTAATCTGTTTTTTATCCCCTTTAATTTATTTTATTTTTTTGCTCTGGACACGTTTTATTGAGAGGTGTGCTTAATATTTTCAAGATATTGTCCCTTTTTCTATTACTATTTTGCTCTCCGTATTCTAATTCCCAGCTTTCTTGTATTAGGCTTTCATGCAGCTAATATAAATTATTTAAGGTTGTTTGTCATCTTGTTATGAAACTTGTTTCTGTGATTATGTTATTGCCTGATATGGATATAATTTGTGCACAGTGGTCAGAGGTAAAAAATTCTTGTACCCTAATTTGGTAGCTACCGTGTTATAAGTTGGTTATTACATAATCAATAGCAGTAGATGTAGCCGGTGTGATTCTGGTTGGTTGTTTGATGGTATCATGCAAGTATCATGTATTTGTGCAAAAGTTAATGTTTAAATCCCCCATGATTATTATGTTTTCTTATTTCCATAAGCTCTATTTAGAAGATTATCTAGGCCATTCAGAAAATCATTCACCCTTGTACTTGGTGACCTGTAGAGTCCAATAATAAGATATGTTTCCCCTTTTGTTTGGATTTTTACTGCTGCAACCTCTAAGACTATTTCAATGTGGAAGTCCTCAGGCCAGGTTTGTGGCGTGAAATCTACCCCACTTTTTATGAATATAGTTACTGTGCCATCTTTATGGTATTGCCTATTATAACTTGCTGCTACCTCACAGTTATTTAACTTAAAATATTTAATGTGATTTTCATTCCAGTCCATGTTCTGTCAACTCCAAAATATTAGATTTACAATCCTCTAAAATAATTTAAATCTCATCTAATTTATTTTATGTATATTGAACATTTTGATACATTAAGCAAAAGTCTGTTTTACAAATTTTATTCATTCCACTATTTAAATAATTTTTTCACCTGGTAGCATCCAGGGAAATGACGAGTTGCTTGATTAACTGAGATATTGTTTGATTTTCTAACATGTACCCCTTTTTTTGTTTAGTTTCCCTTTATAGGGGAATAAATTGCATCACACATTAAATTTCCGAATGTTAAGAATCCCCTTGTATATAAGTGGACAATGTTATAATAAAAGCAATAAATAAACATGAATCTGTGATGGCTATTTTTATAGATTTATCGAAAGCCTTCGATTGTATGAATATAAAAACATTGATATACAAATTAGAAAAATGTGGAATTCGCGGCCTGGCTCTAGATTGGGTACTAACATATTTAGAAAACAGAACACAGTGTGTGGAAATAAGTAATTTAAATGCTAAAGGTGTGAGAGAAAAGATAAAATCAGACTTTAAAAAGGTTCAACAGGGAGTTCCGCAAGGCTCAAAATTAGGACCCTTTTTGTTCTTAATATACATTAATGAAATATATGAATTAATAGAATCTAAGGGAGAAATAGCAATTGGATATGCGGATGACATGACAGTTATAATTAGGGGACAGAAAATACAAGATGTAGAAAATAGGGCAAACTCAATTCTAAAATTCATAAAAGAATATTGTTCTAGTCTAGATATGGTAATAAATGTAAAAAAGACAGCATGCATACATTTCGAATTAACGAATCGAAACCTCAAAAATGTAAATCTAACAATAGATGGTGTAAATATAGATCAAATAAATAGTACAAACTTCCTTGGAATGATAATTGACAAAAATTTAAACTGGAAAGCACATGTAGACCATATTACCAAAAAAATAAATAAAGGTATATATGTAATGAGACAGATTAGTAAGACAATGGATAGCAAAACGATGATACAGGTTTACTATGCATTAATATATTCGCATATTAGTTATGGTATTACGCTGTGGGGGAATATTACTTATAGAGAAATGGAAAAAGTGCTAAAATTGCAGAAAAAAGCTATCAGAATAATTGGTAGGATGAAAAATAAAGAAACATGCAGAAGTTTGTTTAAGAGCTTAAAAATATTAACTGCTCCATGCATATATATTTATGAAAGCATAAAAGTTATTGTACATAAAAGACATGAAAAAAATTGTAATATACATTCCTATGGATTAAGAAATAATATGGATTATTTCAGAACGACCCTAAGGGGGACCTTGAATAATCGTTCAACAGAAACCATAGGAAGTGAATTGTTCAATAAACTACCAAATGAAATAAAGAATATAAATCAAACAATAAAAACGTTGAAAGCCATAAAAACATATTTAATTGAAAATGCATTTTACAGTATAGAGGAGTTCAAATATGGAAAAATAATGTAAAACTTTGTATATAATGTAAATAGATTAGACTGACGCGTCCTTTAAACGTATGTAAAAGGATGAAAATAAATGAATGAATGAATGAATCTCTCCCAAAGTCATTGTCATTTAGCCAAAAGTTACCATCTACAAATAAGCACTTTTTGTTACGACAGCCAGTTTAGTTCTCTACTTATTCTAATTATTCTTCCCAACCCTACATCACGCTTACAAAGTACACCACTTACAAGTATTTTAGTCTTGGGATTTAATATTATTTATCATGTCCATAGTTTTCCCCATGATTTCTTCAGCACTTACCCCCCCCCCCCTTCTAATGTTTGTGCCTTCACGAATTAACAATACCACAGGCTTTGCTTTTTTCAGGCTTATCTCATTCACCTTACCTTGCAGTTTGTCTATCTTTATTCCTGGAAAGCATCTTACTTCAAAACCTACTTCTTTGCATACTTCTCTGGTGAACTTTAATATTGAATCTCCTACCACAATCACTCACTTTTGACTTACATTTCCCTTTGGTTGCACTGATTTACACTTTTTACCACACTTTCCACTATTTCTTCTGCCTCTTCTAGAGCTTGATATTGGTTGTAGTTTGCGAAGTTAACCTCTTGGTTTGTCGTCTTGGATCTTGGTCGGCCTTTTTTTGTTATTGTAGAATACTCCAGTTTCAAAAATTCAGCTTTTATCTTCTTTTTGAGTTCTTCCTTTTCCAGTTTCAGTTAGCAGATATCTTGTTTAGCTAATTGCAGATCTCTTGTTTAGTGGATTTATGGCCACATGCAGCGATGCAGTTATCTCCGATTCCCGCGCTTGGTTCACTGTAGCGTGGTGCTATTGAGCATCCGTAATTTCATTATGTGAATATTCATGATTTACTTCCTACGAATTACCTTTACTTGAAGTATTATTTTGGTTGTTATATGTTGTGGCTATAATGTTACTAGCTCCTCCATTATTTTTGCGGTTTTTTTTCCAATAATTGATATTTTTTGGATTGCATCACCATGCCAACCATCGGTGCCATATCCTGACTTCAAAAAGCAATGGAGTAATGCTGCTGAGAATAGGGCTTGAGATTCATTTGAAAATGTGTATGGTATCATCTTGGGAAACTGAAATCTGAAAATTATGTGGAAATTCTGAAAGAAGTACTGCCCTTATTTAGCATCTTAGGATGCAGTGTGTTTTAACTCCATTTCTTACAGTTCACAGTCTATATTTCCATCAACTACATGACTTTCCCTATCATGAGGTTTTATACTGCCATAAGAAGACAGAAACTCTAGGTTGAGATTGCATTAATGTTTTAATATTGCTATATTTTGCTCTCTATTTGAAATTTACCTTTGTATATACAGAGATCAACAGGATGGCCTTTAAAAAAATATGTTTAAGGTTAGATCCCTTATAGAAGCATTTTTACAGTAGTTTTGCTCATTTTGAAGCTCTTTATATTGGGTGTGCCTTCCTTTCTGTAGTATATTTTCATCGTCATTAGATTGTAATACTTTCCATATTTTCTTTCCTCTTGGTTTTAGTTTTACTGTTAATTTTGAGAGTACTTGTTTCTAAAGTGAAACACTGTGACCACAGCAGATTACGTGCCTAGCCATTTAAACAGTGAAGATGGGCCTGATTTCCATTTTCCCAACAGATTTTATAGCTGTACTTTTAAGAGTCCTATTTTTCAGAAAATGATTTTTTTTCTTTCTTTCTTTCTTTCTTTCTTTCTTTCTTTCTTTCTTTCTTTCTTTCTTTCTTTCTTTCTTTCTTTCTTTCTTTCTTTCTTTCTTTCTTTCTTTCTTTCTTAACACACACAGAACTAGAGCAGGACATTGTTTTACAAATGAAAAATTACCAGAAATGGGATGAGCTGTTAATCCATTCAGCTACTCAGTTATCAAAAGTTTATAGCTTTAAGCAGTTTTTTTTTTGTTTTAAGAAATTTTGAAAACAAGTAAAATATGTTACATATTTCCCTGTTTATGTTGCTCCAGATTAGGACCTGTCCAGAAGAAATTAAAGAAGAAGAGGCTTTGGTAGTTGTATCTTCCTTTAAAAGTTTGGCAAATTTTATAAAATCAGGATGTACACTATCAGAAGAGATGATAACCTGTTTAGATTCATTATTTCCTTTACTGGACATGTAAGTATTCCTGCAAGTATTTCATCCTTTAAACAGGTAACTATCTGATAGAAATGTATGTATTTGTTATGCTGTAGTAGAAGTTCCTGATTGTGGTTGTTCCTTACCATAGTTGTCTGTTCAAGAATGGTGTAGGGGACAATCTTTCCAATTAGAAATACAAATCCATTTTACCAACATTTTCAAAGCTATTTGTTGGAGTTACCTATGGTTAACAGTTAATAACAGTTCACTGTCCTTAACTTCTCCACTTTATTTACTGAATTCCCAAAGGTGTTGGAAATGGCAATGTAAAATAGACACTATCATTAAGTTAAAAATAACAATACCCCTTTATAATTTGTAAGACACAGTGAAATGAATACATAAAAGTTTTAGATGTCATCGCACATACAAAAATTTAACTGAGATAGATATTTTCCATGGAACTAGTTTCGAGGAATGTTTTCCTCATCAACTGACTTGCCCCTGATAATCACGGCTTACTACTTGTTCACCACTTGTCCATTGTTTAGAAGAAAAAAAGTTAATGGTTTAATTCAACTTTTGGGGAAGGAATTTCAAGGGCACCTTTTACGAAGAAAAACATCAATATAGATAAGTCATTCATGGTATTCGAGAATAAAATAATTTGAAAAACATACAACCTTAAAACTTTTACAAAGTGGGGCATCTGAATTTTTATTTTGATAGATAGCTGATGCTCTTACCATGGAAAGTACAGAGAAAGTAGTCTTATCATCCCCTGAGAAACATTCTGTACCAAAATTTCTAATTGATCGCCATGAGCTTTGTGCTTTTATGGTTAGTGGCAATCACTATTACAGCACTGTAAATTTAGCCTAGGAATTAAGACAGACATGGATTTTGCACCACAGGTTCCATAATTGCTGGTAGAACAGGCAACACAAAATCTATGAGATAAGGGGCCTTGAAGCTACAATATAGTAAATTGAAATTGAGTTTTTATTTATGGATACTCTATAACTACTGTGGTCCTTGGCATCCTATTCTTTATTGGACGTGAAAGACCAGAAATTTTGCTCAGAGGCCTCTTTATCGGGCTTGAAGTTCTTTTACGTGCTGTAAATCTATGACATAGAACCACTGATTTTACTTCCCTTCCAAAGGAAGCCATGCTAAGATTTTCATGCCTAAATAAATCCATTGCCCTCCACCGGGTTTGAACTCATAACCTCGGGAACCAGAGGCTAGCATGGTACCCCTAGGCTACAGAGGATGATGCTAAAGTATAGTGAAATGTATTATTACTGGAATGGCAATCTTATGACTATGGGTGGAGGAACAAAAGGGTTATCTTGACAATTTCAAGATAGAAATATGTGTGGGGGGAAAGTACCACAATTTTGAAAGCTGGTGCTAGAAAAGAAGCAGAAAAACTATTCTGTGTGCTTGATTATACCAAACATGTGGGTGTTTTGGATCACACATATCATATGCATTTATATGCAAGTCAAAGTGGTGGCACAAGTTATTCCTCTGGTGGTTGGAAGTTTCAATAGTGAACTCTACATTTTATACAAGCTGTATAATGCTCTCGGGCAAGCAGTCACCCCGTGCCCCATGTAAGTTACAGAAAGTTGCTTATTAAGAGTGTGCTGAAAGAATTAAGCAATCCAAGGCCAAGGTCAAACCTGGATATAGCTGAAAGAAAGGACAGGCTAAACAATTCAGCACACTTCATTGACCATTTTGAGGAGAAAAAATGTAAAAAGCTCCATTGTCTGCAGTAATAGAAAAAGCCATGGGGAGCAGGAAAGAAACCTACTTCTGCTGCAAGCCATGTACAAATAAACTAGCAATGTGTGTCAGTGAGTGCTTTGAATGTTATCATGCACTTGTCAAATACAAAAAAGAATGCCAAGAAAAGAAGTGTATACTTGTAAAAAGTTGAATTTACTGTATTTAAAGCTTATATATAATCATATTTATCACTGAAAAGCACTGTTTTTTTCTAAATTTGCTTTGTTACCTGAATAAATTATTTTGGTGGCAATATTTAAAATAAAAAAGTTACATAGATATTAGCGGACTTTATGGACAATGCTCCAGTGCCTTCAAGCTCAGTTAGATTGTTTTTTTTGTTTTTTTTATGAATGTAAGTAGAGTGATAAAAACCACTTTTGCATGAACTTTATCTTTCAAGTATGTAAAGGGTAAAGAAAATTCTTCTAGATCTTAAGACCAGAGTGAGTTAGTATTGAAGCATAAGTAAGATATTAGCAGAAGTAACAAACTTAATAATTTTTTTTAATGAGTCAGGACATTGCATTCCAATGCTGCTTATTGTCCTTAATAAAGCAAGCATTTTTACTTTTATGGTGTTATAAACCTACTTGCCAACTTTAATGGTTTGTTTATAAAATGTATGGGAGCGGAAGTTTTTTTGTGACTTTACAGACCTATTGCATATACTAAACCTTTGGGAGGAAGGGATGAGGTGAGAGAGTACGAAGGTTGGTGCAGTGTAGTGGAGTCTCTCTCGTTTTCAGATAGAACATCCCCAGATGCCCCTTTGATGCTCCTCCCATCCAGGAAAATGGATGGACATGTTCAGACTGAAGGTTTTGTGCCGGGGAAGAAAGTGTTCTCCTTTAAGACATCCACCACATGTGCCACTCACCACTGGCCATGAACAGGAAAACACACAGTAGTATGAACTTCACCCCAGGATTCAACTACCAACCTGGAAAAAACATTTAGTATTCCCATCCAATGGGAATTGAGCCTGGGACGTTCCGAATGTGAGCCTCAAATGCTACCATCTGAGCCATCCCTCTTGGTGGGAAAGATAATAAATGGGCAAGATTAGCTTGTATTCTTGGTACAGATGGAATGTTAAAATATGATAAAATAGAATCCAATTATGTTCACAATTTTAGCTTTTCCTCACAGTAATGCTTAATCTGAACATTTTTCAGTCTTGTGAGAAAGAATAGAACCAACTTAGATCGCTGATGTTTAACAAAATATTGAAATCAATTTCTCGATTGAAATGCAGCTGCACTACCTATGCTGTGAACAGGGTTTTAATGTAAAGTGGACGTTGGGTGACACATTGCACCTGGGCTGCGGAGACATCCTGCCAAACCATCCAGAGGAAAGATTGCCGTCAGTGAGGTTCGTACTTGCAGAGTGAGAGGTCATTCTAGCATGGAGAAAAAGAGTAATGATGGCATTGGCAGAGAATTCCCTATAGAGGAACATGATTCTGGAAGGAGGACGACCCCACCAAAATGGGCTTTACGTTGCCAGACCGTTGCTTCCGGCTCAGGAGACTGTCTTGGTGAGGGTCCTTAATGCCATCAACTGGAACCAGGAGCTACTTAGTGGGACTGTCCTGGGGAATTGTCAGCTGGTTACCTGTATAATATCTGTGACCAGAGACTCTGATGACCAACTGAACACCAAGAAATTTGAATATTTGTCTGGATAACCTTGTCCAGGAGGTGGCTGAGAACTTCTTATGATGCGAGAAGAAGCAGATTTTTAACCTGCTTGCGGAATTCCGGGATATCTTCAGCCTGTCAGAAGATGATTCTGGTCATGTTGAAAGAGAGATGCATTGCATCGACACTGGCGATATTCAGCCAAGCATGCAGTCGCCTCACTGACTCCCCTACCAAAGCTGGAGAAAATGGACAACCGGATAGCAGGCATGAAGAACAGAGGTGTAATAGAGGAATCCAGTAGCCCGTGATCCTTGCCCAAGTGCTAGCACAAAATGAAGGTTGGAGATGCTTTCTGCTGCCACATATTGGCGACACTCTGGCGACACTCTGGACACCTTAGCGGGGACCCAGTAGTTTTCCACCTTGGACCTGAAGTTAAGGATACTGGCAAGTGGTACTTCACCCAGATGACAGGAAGTAGACTGTTTTATATTGAACATGGACTGTCACAGTTCACGCTAATGCTGTTCAGAATCTACAATGCCCTCGCTATTTTCCAGAGGGCCATGGAGCCTGATGAGGGGCCTCACGTATGATGCTTGCCTCCTTTATCTCAGCAGCATTGTTATAGCCAAGACATCCAAGGATCAACCGAGCAATCTGAGGAAGGTGCTCAAAAGGTGTAGCCAGGCCAACTTCCAGCTAAATCCCAGGAAGTGTTAGCTGTTGAGAAAAGAAGTGTGCTACCTTGGGCACATGTAAGCCCTGATGGAGTAGTTGCACATTTCCAGAAGCTGGAGGCCGTCAAGGAGGTGACCAGGCCAAGGAATAAACAAGAACTATGGCAGTTACTGAGTCTGCAATTACAACTGAAATTCCTCGCTGAGTATGTAAACATCAGCGAACCACTGACACAACTGACTAAGGAATGATGGGGCTTTCAGTAGTTCGATAACTAAGGTTGCTTTCCAGACCCTGAAAATGTGCTGTGCATAGCCCTGGTAATGTAATGTAATATTTATTCAGTGTCAAAATAATTACAATCATATTGGGAGTGACTGCTTCTGGCCCTGGCCATTTTATAGTCATCTCCCCTCCTTTGATTATAATAATAATATATTAATCTATTGAGCATTAAGTTATTATATATTAGATGCCTTTTCGGATTACTATTACATGTTAATACAATTAGTAATTCTTATATTTATTTGTATTTACATTATTTTCTTCTTTTAACCATCTATATCCATTTATTCTTATTCATTCCATACCATGAACTTTCTTTTCTCCTAATCTCTTTTTCGTTAGATATACTGATTTTATACCCTTCCATATTTTACTCACATTATTTTCTCTAATAATTTTAATTACTTTCTGTACTTATCTCTTTCCCCTGTTCCTATGTTAAAGTCCCCATTATTATGATTTCTATGTTCATATATTTATCCTTTAACATTTATATGTCTTTCTCCAAAAGATGGTACAATCCAAGATTGTGGAATTGTGAAGCAGCCGGTTTGGCCTTCACAATTCCAATCTCCTTGTTGGCCGCTATTGCGATCCCATTCTATTACGGAAAGGTGTAAACCTCTCTAAAGTTTTTTTACTTCTCAGTTTGATTCCCTCCACTGATTTTTGCATTTCTTTCTGGAGCACCAATATACTTCCATGCGGTGATGATATAATGTTTTCTTCCCCTTCTTCCTCCGAATACTCCCCACTTTTCCAGCGACTCTCTCCCCTTCCCTTCCCCGATGTATACTTTTTTGCGCTGCTCACTGCACACTGTTGCTACGCCTCTTTCCTCTTCTCTGCAAGGATGCGTACGGCTTCCCTCTCCTCTTTCCCCGGTGACACAATAATGTTTTCTTCCCCTTCTTCCTCCGAATACTCCACGCTTTTCCGGCGATTCACACCACTTCCCTTTCCCACCACATGCTTTTTACCATTACTCACTACACACTGTGGCCACGCCTCTTTCCCCTTCTCTGCAAGGACACGTGTGGCTTCCCTCTCCTCTCTCCCCGGTGACACTATCTTCTATGGCGATGACGTATGCCGTGACGTTACTGGACTTCTCCTTCCCCTCTGGCTCGGTGTTATTGCTTCATACATATGTTGTGACGTACCTTCACCTGTTGCATTTATGTCATTTTCCTTTCGTGTTGGATCTATCTTCTTTCCTTTTCTCAGCTCTGTTTTGGACTTTGTACTTCCACTGGCTGCCACTGGTGTTAATTTACTTCGTTCGCTGCTATTTTGCTGACTTGTTTCCTTCCATTCTGGTTCTCTCCACCATAGATCCTTTTTGCTGGTATATGTTACATCTTCATCATCTATCCAAAGCTGTAAGTTTCGAATGAATGCTCGTTTGCCTTCTGATCTCGCCTTCTTCATCTTCTGTATTAGGCTTCTTTTGAGGTCCCTCTGGGATGGATTCAAGTCTTTGTTTATAAATATATTACTTTTAGCATTTTTGACCTTCCTAAAATTTCGTAAATTATATTGGATGTTGCAAATTGTACTATTATTGGTCTTTTTTTGCCTTGCCTACCCATTCTGTATGCTTCCACAATCTCCCATCCTATCAGATCCATTTCTAGTTTATTTGTTAAAATTTTTCTTATTTCTTCATATGGCTTTCTTCAACTCCTGTGAACACCAAATTGAGTCTCCTCCTCCTTTCATCTATTCTTTCCATTCTCTCTTTGATTCTATCAACTTCTATATTTATTCCTTGCACATATTTACTAACATTTTCTTTTATTTCTTCAGCCACTTTGTTTAAATTATCTTTTATGCGTTGTTCCATTCCATTCATGTTGTTGATTTTTTCTATGAGATCCTCCATCATTTCTTGCATATTCTTTGGGCCTGGATTTAATTCAATCCCTCCAATCACTAGGAGCATAAGTATCACACTTCCTGTTGTCAACCAATTCATCGACATGTTTTGATCAGTTTTACATTTAATAACCTTTTTTGCCATAAACAGTCCAATTCTCATTCTGTATACTGTAATTTCAACTCCCATTGTCACTTAATTCACTTTTCCTCTTCAGCCACAGAGCTCCTTACTAGCACAACCTTCCTCTTTCCCTGCTCACTTAGCACCCATAGCCCTGGATCTAGTATACCTTATCCCAGAAGTTCACAGTGGACACAGATGCCAGTTAGGTCGCCATTGGGATGTCCGGTCACAAGAACAGGATGGAGCAGAGAGAGTACTGGCTAAATCAATAGAATCCTGTCCAAGGGTGAACAAAATTTTTGTGTGACACCATGTGATTATGCTGATAGTTGTAGACACCCTGAAGCAGTTCCACAGGTACCTTTATAGGCAGGAGTTTCACCTTCCTAATGGACCATTCTGCCCTAATTTGATTGTTGGGCGGAAGGCCAATGGCTGCAGCAGTACAATTTTACTTTGGAGTACCGGGAAAAAGGATGTCATTCTAATGCAGATGCCCTCTCCCGAAGACCTTGCCAAGAAAACTGCAACCATTGTGTGAAGGTGGAAATGAAGGAGAGTGTGCAGCCTATGCCTGGTCATGGCACAACCTGCAAGATCTGTTTGTACCCACTAAGGACCAACAGACCTTGAGGAGGTAGCAAGTGGAGGATCAGAACATAGTGCTGATCTTGACAGGTAAAGAATCTGGTGAAAGAACTTTGTGAGCAGACGTCGCTCCCAGAAACCCAACCTATAAAAGCTATTGGGACTCCCTGGTGGTCGGGAACAATGTGTGAAGAGTGTGGGACTTCACAGATGGTAAAACCAATGTATAACATCTAGTGCTCCTGAGAAGCAAGGTGAAGGATGTCCTCGAGGAGATCCATGCCAGTACTACCAGATTGCCACTTTGATGTGAATAAATCTGTGGGGAAGTTGTGTTGCTGATTCTATTGGTTACATCTTCAAAGCAACATGGAGAAGCAGTGCCAGCAATGTGACATCTTTGCAGCAAGTCATGGGCCCAGATATGCAGTTGGGTGGGAATGAAACAGTACAATGTCAGAGTGCCTTTCAAAAGAATTGGCATTGACATGGCAGTCCCCTTTCCTAAGGACAGATGCAAGAAATGGCTTCCTGTTACTAGCTGTTGACTATGTTTTCACAATTCCCTTATCAAGATGCTTCAGCTGTAGCTAATTGAGGCAGTATTTTAATGCCTAAATGGTATTAATTGTGTTTTATTATTATTATTAAATTCAATAACAGCCCACCTTGAAAACAATACGTATATAATTATTTAAATTGTATGTAAGTCATTGCAATTACTTATTTTTTATTGTAAATATATTTATTAATGTCATGTAAATGTTTATATACTCTAATAGTGCAAAAACTGTGAGAATAATATGTTTTAGGTTCTTAATAATGAGGTAATAATGTAATTTTGGTGACAATAATGTGTCTGGAATTTAAAAAAAAAAAAAAAACTGGTTATGAAAAGATCGGTAATAACGTAATTTCGCTTACAGTTTGGAATTAGCCAATCAAAAGTAAAGGAAAGTTTTAGTTTGAATACTTAAATTCTATTGGACTAGAATTAGCCAATAAGAGACTGGCATTACCGAAGCTATAAGATTTTTACCGTTGGATTCAGTCAGTCGCGGGCAAGAGTTGCGGGTAAAATGTTGTAGAATACGGATGATAAAAATTGTGTTCTCCGCTAGAATATATATAAAGTGCTCACAGTTTTTCTTTTTATAAAGTGTTGTGTTCATAAATGTGCAAGTATAAAGAGAAATAAAAAGAAGTGAAATTAAAAAGTAAATTCTGTGACGTATTTTAATTCTTGTCTTATCACAACCTTAAAAGAACTTGTGTTTCTATAGTGCGACTGAAGCAGCCGAGGCAAATAACTTCAATAATATTATGTAAAACAAGCATCATCTTCACTATAAAGTTTGGCGTCCCAAGCATCAAACATCATCAAAGTGTATCTTCATTACGTAACCTAAATACTTCGTAAGTGATGCACATACGTGGGGATTCTCACATCTGATATCCAGCATCTAGCTAAATAACTTTTTTAAAGTTGGCAACAAACATACTTCTTCAAATTACAATTGTGGAGCAAACTCCTTCAAACAACTACCATCATCATAACTACTGCAAATTGATGCCACAACGTGAAACTATCAACATTTACATCCGCAAATTGGTCTCCAAAGCGTGGGGCGTAATATACAAACTGCAAATTGAAGAACAATTACTTCTTCAAATTGACGCCCAAACTTGGAGCCTTCGAAGCGACGAGAATTGATGATGTCACAGAAGAGAATTCAACAGGGCGGCCAGAAACAACAAACATACAGCGAGACGCAGCTTGGAACTTCAAGATCGGCACCAAATTAACAAAGGAATCCAGGATAACAACAATTCTTCAGGAGTAAGGGGCATGTGGTTAACATCTTAACAACAAATTATGCGGAGCACTGAGTATTAGAAATTAAATAACACCAAAAAGAAAGGTCAGAACATTAAATTTTTTCATATTGTAAAGGTAAAATTTAGGAAAATATTGTAAATTTTAAGTAAAATTCATGCTGTTGAGAAGTGGAAAAGTTAAATTAAATAGTTCAAAAGTGAATAGAAACAATAAAATGGAAGCTATAAACAAAGAAAGTATGTAGATAGTTGAGGTTAGGTCAGCTATTACAGATTGTAATGTAAATGTAGATGAAGAGCAATTATCTGAAAATGCAGAAGTAGATGTTGAAAGAGATAGCAATAGTATGCAAAGTCAGTCAGATAGCAGTTGTACACAAGGTCAATCACCTTTACAAATGTCAGTGCATGGAACAATAGAAACAGATGCTATTCCCGAAACATTTAGCCAACAAATGGAAGAAAACTTATCACAACAAAATTTTATGTGCCTTCTTAAAGCAACAACTGAAATGAGAGGAGAATTTAGTAATAACTTTGCAGAACTGAGGAAAGAGTTAAGAGAAGATAGAGCAAAGCTGAGAAAAGATTTAAATAATATGTTCACTGAAACTAATAATAAGATAGATGAAAATAATAAATTGATAGATGAAAAGAGAGTAGGGTTAAGTAATACTATAACGAAACTAGTACAGACACATGTAATAAAGTAACTGAAACTAGTACGGAACTGGGGAAGGAAACTAACAATAAGTTAAATGAAGCTAGTACAGAGTTTAAAACAGAGTTAAATAAAGTACCAGAAACTAGTCAGGAAACTAAAGAAGTAGGAAACACAAATGTAAACATTGTACAAATACAGATAGATGTAACAGTATCAAAGGTAAATACAAATATACCAAAGGTAAATGCTAACCAAATGCATGTCAGTAATGCAAATACAGAAAGATGTATCACCTTTGTTAACAAACAAAACAAGAGATGCAATTCCTTTTTCCATAGCATCAACATCTCAAACACGCAGCATGAATGATAACACTCAAATACATGTATCAAATTTCATGTCAAACACAACTGTGCAGCATAAAACTAGGGCAAAGCTAAAAAGTCTGTGGTGTAAGAACAAAAAGAAAGGGAAAGTAAAATATGTAGATTATATGTGGCATAAAAGGAAACAGAAAATAAATGTAAACAGTCTGAGAAACAAAAAGAGAAAGAAAGTAAAATATGTAGGGTATGTGTTTCACAAAAAGAGACGGAGAATAAATGTAAACAATCTGAGAAACAAAAAGAAAGGGAAAGTAAAATTTACAGGTTATGTGTGGCACAAGAGAAAAACAAAATAATGTATTTGGAACATAAAAAGGAAGATCAATGTAATTTAAAATTGTAAAGTACTGTGTAAATAATAATTTTTTTTACTAAATAGCAAGTAATAAATAACAAAGGAAAATTTTCAGAAACAGAAGCATTAAAAATCCATTGTTAGTAGAAAATCTAAGTAGCAATTACATTTATATTATAAATTAAAATTTAGGAAACAAATTGTAAACAAAGGGTAATAAATGTTAACATGTATAATTGTATATAAAAATGTAAAGCATATAAAGTGTTTACTAGTGAAAATGATAGTGAATGAGCAAACTTAGCTCAGGTCATTAATCTTATACAAGGTCATTAACCTTGAAAAGTGCTACACAAGTGAATAGGAAGTGTTCAGCTATACACGAGTGTTGTGAAAAACCAGTGTTGAAGAAAAAGTGAGAAAGTGAAAGTGAAAGATAGGAAGTGCAAAATAAAAGTTATCTTTCTTTCTTTCAGGAGAATTTTAGAAAATATTTGAAAATTTAAAAGAACAAAACAAAAAGAGTAAATTTTAAATATTTGTAAAAGGAGGCAATTTGAGGCAGTATTTTAATGCCTAAATGGTATTAATTGTGTTTTATTATTATTATTAAATTCAATAACAGCCCACCTTGAAAACAATACGTATATAATTATTTAAATTGTATGTAAGTCATTGCAAATACTTATTTTTTATTGTAAATATATTTATTAATGTCATGTAAATGTTTATATACTCTAATAGTGCAAAAACTGTGAGAATAATATGTTTTAGGTTCTTAATAATGAGGTAATAATGTAATTTTGGTGACAATAATGTGTCTGGAATTTAAAAAAAAAAAAACTGGTTATGAAAAGATCGGTAATAACGTAATTTCGCTTACAGTTTGGAATTAGCCAATCAAAAGTAAGGAAAAGTTTTAGTTTGAATACTTAAATTCTATTGGACTAGAATTAGCCAATAAGAGACTGGCATTACCAAAGCTATAAGATTTTTACCGTTGGATTCAGTCAGTCGCGGGCAAGATGTTATATAGAGCAGACGTAAAAGTCGCGGGTAAAATGTTGTAGAATATGGATGATAAAAATTGTGTTCTCCGCTAGAATATATATAAAGAGCTCACAGTTTTTCTTTTTATAAAGTGTTGTGTTCATAAATGTGCAAGTATAAAGAGAAATAAAAAGAAGTGAAATTAAAAAGTAAATTCTGTGACGTATTTTAATTCTTGTCTTATCACAACCTTAAAAGAACTTGTGTTTCTTAGTGTGACTGAAGCAGCCGAGGCAAATAACTTCAGTAATATTACGTAAAACAAGCATCATCTTCAGTATAAAGTTTGGCGTCCCAAGCATCAAACATCATCAAAGTGTATCTTCATTATGTAACCTAAATACTTCTTCGTAAGTGATGCACATACGTGGGGATTCTCACATCTGATATCCAGCATCTAGCTAAATAACTTTTTTAAAGTTGGCAACAAACATACTTCTTCAAATTACAATTGTAGAGCAAACTCCTTCAAACAACTACCATCATAACTACCGCAAATTGATGCCACAACGTGAAACTATCAACATTTACTTCCGCAAATTGGTCTCCAAAGCGTGGGGCTTAATAAACTGCAAATTGAAGAACATTACTTCTTCATAATGCACTAGTGTGCAACTTCCTTTGCTGTTTTGCAGGCCCCCAGGGTTTCCACATTGACCAGGGGACTAATTTTGAATCCAACCTTTATTTGAGAACTGCTCTAGCGCCCTTCATCCACAATCGGGCAGAATGGTGGAGCACTATTTCAAGAGGGTTGAGTAGCACCTTCAAAAAGTGGTATCCAGCCATCAGCTAGATTGAGATGTGCACGTGGCATTATTCCTCCTGGCCTACTGAGCATCAGTAAATGAGTCCACTGGCATGACACCAGCCAGCATGGTATTCAGATGGGAGCTACGGCTATGTGATGTGTTGTTCGGCACACCTCCTGATGCTGACCAGCCGGCAACGGATTATGTCAGGGCCTAATGGACAGACTGGTAGACATCCACCATCTCGCCAGGGAGCACCTGTAAGTGACACGTTAGTGGAATGTATGTGTTGTGCTGCTGCAGAGTGTCTGGCAAACATTGTGTATAAATCACATAAATCACTGTGTTCATTCATGTTTTGTGTTATAAATATGAACCCCCTAACTTTACCACTTTACCAACATTGTCATCTTTGCTTAATGATACTATGGACTATTCTCAAACTAATATTTTAGTCAAAATTCATAGGCTTTCACAACCAGTGTCAATATTAAATAAAGTATTATCTGGGCTTTCACCCAAACCAATCAGATGCCAGCAGATCACAGCACTCCATCTACCAAACGTCCAGCCCACCACCAACCCGAACCAATCACTGCAGACCTTCCTGTCAGCTGCTGTTATCAATATCGCAGTCCAGAGTGCATCAAGCACAGTAGCTATCTAAACTTCTGCCAGAACACTTCGACCTCACCACTGCCACTGAAGATGTCTTCCATAGTTGCAGACAAAATGTCTGAGAAGAAGAACAAGAACAAGGAGGGGGAGGAGCCTAGTAGACCACGCCGCACAAGCCCGGATAATACTTTATTTAATAATAAAGTGAAATAAGTGAAAAATGTACATAGTTTTTGTGAATATTTAAAAACAGTTCAGGTAGAAGAGGATAGGGATATGATAAGACTAAGAAAAAGCAGGGAAAGGGTGAGTAATAGGAAAGGGAAAAAATTACTAGAATTCTGTGAGGTAAACAACCTGTTAATACGTAATGGAACAATGGGTGGAGATGTGGAAGGGGAGTTCACATTTGTAAATGCAAACAGGCAAAGTATAATAGATTATATGTTATGTAGTGAGGAACTGGAGGAGAGAATCACTACATTTAAAATAATAAATGAAGTAGTAAGTAGTGGCCATTTTCCATTAATAATGGAAGTAAATGTTTTGGAGCAAAAGGTAAAGAAAAAGGAAATAGCTCAAATAAAGAAAATAAAAGTGTATAAATGGAGGGAGGAACTAAAAGAGGATTTTGCAGAAGATTTAAATTCAAAGGTAAGTCAGATTTTGGAGTGTGGAATAAAAATGGTTATGAATTTGGAAAAACCAGAAAAACTATTACAGCTACTGAAATTATTACTAACAAGAGCAGGGGGATGGAAAGAAGGCAGGGAAAGGGGCAGGAAATTAAGGGATGGTTTGATGAGTGTAGAGCAAGAAAAAAGAGGTATTTAAGGAGCTTATTAGTTGGAGATCAGAGAAGGAATGGGATAGACAAAACCTGATGAAACTTAAAGGGGGATATAAAGGCTTACTAGAGGCTAAGAGGAAAGAATGGCAGGGAAATATAGAAAGGAAACCAAAGGCTGCGATAGATGGAAAGGATAGTAAAAAAATATGGGAAGTAGTGAGAATGATGAACAAGAAAGGAGGGGAAAAAAGTGAAATTACACCAAGTGAATGGTTAGGATATTTTAGAAGGCTAATTGGAGAAGGGAAGAGAGTAATGCTAGATCCAAAAGGGGTAGGTCAAGGAGAAATATTTAATGAAAAATTAGATGGTAAAATCGCGGAGCTGGAAGTTTACCAGCAAATAAGGAATATAAAAAAAGGCAAGGCAGTAGGAATAGATGGAATACCAGGGGAATTTTGGAAAATGTATGGCAAAACCCAAAATGGTTTAAAAGTGATGACAAAATTACTAAATAAAAGTAAAGAAAAGAATGATGTGCCAGAATGTTGGAAAATAAGTATGGTGGTACCAATCTACAAAGGGAAGGGAGGAGCAAATATACCAGAGAATTATAGGGGAATAAGTTTATTATCTATATTAGGGAAAATGTACATAGATATATAGGCCGATAGATTAAGAAAATGGATGGAAGAGGAAGGAAGACTGTCAGAATACCAAGCAGGATTCAGGAAAGATAAACAAACAATAGATAATGTATTTATAATAAAGACTATAATAGATAAGTGTCTGAGCAGGAAAAGAGGAAGGATGTACATATTTTTTGCAGATTTTGATAAAGCATTTGATACAATAAATAGAGAAGCATTAGCTTATAAATTAAGAAGGAAAGGGGTAAGTGAAAACTTTATAAAAGAAATTGGGAAGATCTACAAAGATATAAAATTTTGTATAAGATGTGGAAGTAATGGGATTACAGAAATGACTGAGCAAAAAATAGGATTAAGACAAGGGTGCTAATTGAGGCCCATATTATTTAACATTTTCATAGCTGATATATTAGATATAGTGAAAGAAAAAAACCTGCACTGTCCCATAATAACAAATACAGAGATACCAGGTTTACTATACATGGAGGATCTTGTGGTTGGGGCCTTAACAGTAATCGGGCTACAGAAAGCAATTAACAGAAGACAGGAATTTTGTGAAGAATGGGGAATTAAAGTAAATATAAACAAACCAAAAGTTATGGTATTTAAAATAGGAAATAAATTAAAAAAATGAAGGGAAATGGTAAATGGGGAGTTTAAAGTTAGAAGTTGTCAAGGAGTTTGATTACTTCAGGTGAAGATGAGCAGTAATGGAGAATGGGTGGCGCATAGCAGGAAGGTTATGGCTAAAGGAAAGGTGGCAATGACAGGAGTAAGGATGTGCAAATATAAACTAGAAATGTTGACTAAATGGATAGAAAGAATGTGTGAGGCATTGGTAGAAGCAAGAATGTTTTATGCAGTTAAAATTGGGGGGGCGGGTCTGAATTAAGCCAAAAAATAGACCAGAGTTACAAAATGTTTTGTAAAGAACTATTGGGGTTGTTTTGTAAAGAACTATTGGAGTTACCAAGATCAGCACCAGGGAAGTAATGTTAGTGGAATTAGGAAGAACAGAAAGAAAAGGAGTGATACTGGAAATTATATTGAAATTTTGGTTTAGATGCTTGAAAAAAGTTGAAGGGGAAATTTTAAGGATATGTATGGACCAACAAAAGAGTACAAAACATAAAAATAGCTGGTGGACAGGGGTAGAAAAAATTATGGGGAAGATAGGAGAACAGGAGAAAGAAATAGCAACAGCTTCTGGATAACAGTAAGAAACGGAGTAGACGGCATAGAAAGATAAGAGATCTGGGGAAGCTTAGAAAATAAAAAATCACTAGGGTTCTATAGGTTAGTAAAAAGGAACTGGGGAAGAGAAGGGTACGTGGATTATTGTAGTAGAGCGGAAAAAGAAGCGTTTGCGTGGATGAGAACAGGATCAATCTACCTGAGAAGGCTAAGAGGCAGAAAAAGCGGAATTTGAGAACTAATTGGAGGCAGTGAAAGCATTATATGATAGAATGTAAAGAATTAGCGGAATGGAGACAAAAAAAAATATGGGAGGAAAAATGGGGAAAAAATAGATGGAAAAATAGTAGCAAATAAAATGTTGACAAGAAAAGAAGAAAAGAAAATTAACAATAGTGGGGAGTTTTTAAAGAAAGTAAAGGAGAAATGGATTAGAAAAGTAAGGTAGGTAAGAAAGGTAGAAGGGCAAACGGGCAGGGGGAATGTATCATGGATGATTAAGGGTAACAAGGGCTGCTCAGTTGAGCCATAAGGCCAGGGTGCCAGGAAAAATGAACAGTACAGGCCAGAAAATTTGTACATAGGCTATATTAGTTTCCAAGTGAAATATTATAAAAAGGGATTGTGTATAAAAAGATGTACAAATGAAATTCATTCAGTTCAGTTCATAAAAACAGTTATATGCTATGAGGAAATAAGGACTTCTATCTGCAAAATGAGATTTGGTGTAATATTCTAAAATAAGGAGTTTTGGAGTTATGCCCACTTAAAATGCCACAATAATAATTACTACAATAAATTTATTCAATACCATGGCAACTATTGGGTTTTAAATGCTGATGTTTGTCAAATATGTTTTCCTTAACACTTTTTTATAAATAGGAATAATTACAATGTAAACAAAAGAATTGCAAGATTTTTTTGCCTTTCAATTTCACATGAAATGTCCCATATGAGTATACGTAACCCAGATTTCAACTAAGATCCATGATCTAAGACTTCATTGTTCAACATAATACTGTTGATACACACATCGGTCAGGCATAGTGAACAGTTATCCAAACAACAACAAATATGTCCAACAAAATCCCTACTGTATTTGTATTTCAGACTGTGTCTATTCCTACTGAGGGAAGAATTACAATGAATAGGAAAGTAACAAATATTAATTCTTGTAATTTGAAATGAAGTAATATGCATTGTTTTGCACAAGATACATGTTATGTTCAACAAGCCCTATAAAGACAGAATGAAGACAGTTACCTATTACTGAAAGCTATTTTGTATGTATGTTGTGCAGGACATGAGAACAAAAGTCTGCATTTCTGAGTCATATATATATATATATATATATATATATATATATATATATATATATATATATATATATATATATGTGCTTTTTATTAATACTTTTGTCTTCAGTCATTGCTGTTCTTCTGGAATGAGGAGAGCAAGCATCCTCCATCCCTTCATCCATCCACTAAACAAGCATTACAGTGGTAATTGTCCATAGAGCATAATTCTCTGCCACAGAACAATATCTCTTTGCTATGCTCTGACTTTTAGGCAGCTTTCCATTTCCATGTGCATGCTATGGGTTGCTTGTCTTTCTAAAATAAATAACAGGAAGTAGCACTCAGGTCTATTCATGTGTTGTATTGTGTAACACATTTCAGAGATGAACGATGTACTTCCTTCATCCTTGTATGTTCAGCACTTAGAACTACTGTATTTTAGTGCAAGCAGAACAGATATAGGCCAAACTATGTGAAAGCTTTGAGTATAGTACTGTGTTTTCAATCTGTAACTGTAAATAGCATCTCCATTGACTTGGCATAATTTGTTCTCAGATATTAATGAAATTTCGTGATGAAGTTTTTGTTTAAATTTTTCTTAGAGTGCAATTTTGACCTGTACACGTTATCTTTTAATTTTTTCACAGATAAAAGTCACAGGAGATGAAATTGAGGGAGCAGCCTGACCATAACTTACCTGTAGTAACTCTTTCATCTCTTAAAACATATAATAAAAAGAAAAGAAGAAAAAAAAAACTTTGCTTTCATGTGCCAAATTAGCCATCATATGCAATGAATTCACCGCCCATGAAATTTCATTAATTTCTGAAGATGAACCATGCGAAG
This sequence comes from Deroplatys truncata, assembly GCA_030765065.1. Classification (NCBI taxonomy): domain Eukaryota; kingdom Metazoa; phylum Arthropoda; class Insecta; order Mantodea; family Mantidae; genus Deroplatys; species Deroplatys truncata. Next base: position 490,976,574 of record CM060990.1, read on the forward strand.
ACAATGAAAATTTTATATGCAGATATCATCAGTTCATACAAACTGAGGAGCAATGTGTCAATTGACTAATTTTGAAGATTTAGAAGCTAGTAACAGTGATGTGTCATAATTTAAAATAAAGAGAGTTGAGGGTTGTTACACTACATCACTATAATATTCTTACTTGAACGCGTTTCGGGAGATGATTTGTTCCCATCGTCAGCATGTCCTCATCTGATTTTGCCGGTCATCGTCTGGGGGATGTGTGTGGTTAGTGGTGTTCTCTGGTGCTGGGCTGATGAACCTCCAAAGGCTGTTGGGTGGCAGCAGTTCGAAATTCATTAGGTGATTCCTGTGTTTGACAATATGTATTTTTTCCCAGATGTCCAATTCATTACTGCTGTTGATCGGTTTTAAGAGTTTTATGTTTGGAGTGATATCATGGTTTGAAGACCAGAAATGATGTGCTACTGCTGATTTATCTGGCTGCTTTTGGTAAATGCATCTCATATGCTCTTTAAGTCTTATTTCAAGATTTCTTTTTGTTCTTCCTATATATACCAGGTTACATTCATTACAATCAATTTGATATATACCAGCTGATTTATCGTTCGGGATAGGATCTTTTGTTCTGTTGCATAGTAGTTTCTGTATGTTGTGGTTATTCTGTGGAGACAGGGTGATGTTGTATTTTTTGAAAATCCTTTGAAATTTATGATGTGTCCAAGGGTGATAAGTGAATTTTCTATATGCTTGTGGTTTTTGTTGTCTGAGTAACGTAGTCATTTGTTGGATGTATTTCTGTCTTTCAAACCTTTTTTTCTTCTTATCTATTGTTTTTTTCTGGTATCCATTCATAGTGGCTATGTTGATAATGTGTTGGTATTCTTTCTGGTATTCCTCTTTCTCCATTGGTATATGTACTAACCTGTTTGTAATACTATTTAAAATTGCATGTTTGTGGCTTGTAGGATTGTAGCTATTGTTTTTAATATAATTTTCTGTGTGCGTTGGTTTTCTGTAAATGCCGAACGTTAGTTTGTTGTGTGCATTATTTCTGATGATCCTGATGTCTAGGTAAGGTAATTGGCCATTTTCTTCTTTTTCTATTGTGAATTTAATAGATCTTTTTTGTAAATTTAATAATTTCAAAGCATCTTCTGAAAGTTTTTTTGGAACAATAGCAAAAATATCATCTACATACGTATACCAGGTTTTGAATAGATGTGGGAAAGATTTAGTAATATGGCATTCAAAATGGCTCATATATAGTTCTGCTAAAAATGGTGAAAGGGGGTTTCCCATAGTTAGGCCTGAGGTTTGTTGAAAGATTTTGTGACGGAATGAAAAGAAATTTTGGTCCAGACATAATTTTGTTAGTTTTAGGTAATCTTCTGTTTGTGCTCTAGGTGTGCCATTGTTTAATATCCAATTTTCTAGGAGTGGTAATAATTCTTCTTTTGGTATGCTTGGGAAGAGTGCAGTGAACATCAAATGATACCATCATGTCTGTGGGTGATATATTTATATTTGAAAGGGACTGGTTAATTCTAATGAATTTTTTATACTAAGACTTTTGAACATAGGCATGGAGTTGAAGGTATTTGAAAGTCATTTTGCTAGTTTATATGTGGGAGAGTTTGTTATTCACTATGGGCCTCATTTTGTTGCCGAGTTTGTGTATTTTTGGTAATGCATATAACCTAGGTATGGTGGGAAAATCTGGTTTAATTCTGGATTTTTCGGCTTTTGTTAATGTTTTGGTTTCTATCAATGTGTTCTGGAGTGACTTGGTGCATTCTTTTAATGGATTTTTGCTGATTTCTATGTACTCTGGGTTATGTAGTAATTGCATAACTCTAGATTCATAATCTTCTTGGTCTAATATCACTAATGTGTTTCCTTTGTCTGCTTTGGTGTATACTACAGGCTTTGACTTTAGAGATTTGATAATTTTTTGATGTGGTACGTAGTGGTGTTTTTGGGCTTGTATCTGGTCCAATATTGGTTCACACTGTGATTGTATTAAACTTTTATCCTTATCTGTAAGGTGGTTGGAGGCTATTTCAATATCAGCAACAAAGTTTTCTGTATTTTTCGTGAAGTTGAAACAGGTTTTTGGGCCATTGTTAAAGACAGATAGCTCAGTGCTGGTGAATGGTTCTTTTGAGAGGTTAACTACATATTGGCCTGTTGTAGGTTCATTGTTTAGGTTATGTTTATGTTTATATGTTGCTTTCCGTTTTTGGTTATGTCTAGGAGATTTTTCCCGGTATTCCAGGGAGTTTTTTGTTTGAATATAAGGTTGTTTAGTTTCTTTCTCAGTTTCATTGTTTTGGCGCTCATTTTCTTGCTAAGTAGCGTAAGGAAATTTGACCGTAAATTTTCCCATAAGGGTATTCCTAAAACTTTCGATAACCATAAGTGTAATTCATAGATTCTAAGGTCCAAGTCCTGTAAATTTGCATAATGTTTGTTCTTTTCTATTTCGATTACTTTCTTGTCTGCTACTGTTTGATGTTTTACATTGTGATTAAATTTTACGTATTTTCTAATGAAGTTTGGCGTAACTTTGTGTTTTAGGCAAAGATTTAGGAATCTTATGTTTGCAGCTGTGTGTTTCTTTTTGATTTCTAGTTTTAAGTATAACTTTATGTCCTGTTTTATTCCAAAGTTTCTGTTGAATCTGTGCTTACCTCCATATTCTTTGGTTATTACGTGCGGCAATATCGGTGTTTATTCTTTGCTTCTTATAGACTTGTAAGTCCAAATTATTGACTAATTTTGAAGATTTAGAAGCTAGTAACAGTGATGTGTCATAATTTAAAATAAAGAGAGTTGAGGGTTGTTACACTACATCACTATAATATTCTTACTTGAACGCGTTTCGGGAGACGGTTTGTTCCCATCGTCAGCATGTTCTCATCTGATTTTGCCGGTCATCGTCTGGGGGCTGTGTGTGGTTAGTGGTGTTCTCAAACTCCCTGGAATACCATGAAAAATCTCCTAGACATAACCAAAAACGGAAAGCAACATATAAACATAAACATAACCTAAACAATGAACCTACAACAGGCCAATATGTAGTTAACCTCTCAAAAGAACCATTCACCAGCACTGAGCTATCTGTCTTGAAGAATGGCCCAAAAACCTGTTTCAACTTCACGAAAAATACAGAAAACTTTGTTGCTGATATTGAAATAGCCTCCAACCACCTTACAGATAAGGATAAAAGTTTAATACAATCACAGTGTGAACCAATATTGGACCAGATACAAGCCCAAAAACACCACTACGTACCACATCAAAAAATTATCAAATCTCTAAAGTCAAAGCCTGTAGTATACACCAAAGCAGACAAAGGAAACACATTAGTGATATTAGACCAAGAAGATTATGAATCTAGAGTTATGCAATTACTACATAACCCAGAGTACATAGAAATCAGCAAAAATCCATTAAAAGAATGCACCAAGTCACTCCAGAACACATTGATAGAAACCAAAACATTAACAAAAGCCGAAAAATCCAGAATTAAACCAGATTTTCCCACCATACCTAGGTTATATGCATTACCAAAAATACACAAACTCGGCAACAAAATGAGGCCCATAGTGAATAACATAAACTCTCCCACATATAAACTAGCAAAATGACTTTCAAATACCTTCAACTCCATGCCTATGTTCAAAAGTCTTAGTATAAAAAATTCATTAGAATTAACCAGTCACCTTTCAAATATAAATATATCACCCACAGACATGATGGTATCATTTGATGTTCACTGCACTCTTCCCAAGCATACCAAAAGAAGAATTATTACCACTCCTAGAAAATTGGATATTAAACAATGGCACACCTAGAGCACAAACAGAAGATTACCTAAAACTAACAAAATTATGTCTGGACCAAAATTTCTTTTCATTCCGTCACAAAATCTTTCAACAAACCTCAGGCCTAACTATGGGAAACCCCCTTTCACCATTTTTAGCAGAACTATATATGAGCCATTTTGAATGCCATATTACTAAATCTTTCCCACATCTATTCAAAACCTGGTATACGTATGTAGATGATATTTTTGCTATTGTTCCAAAAAACTTTCAGAAGATGCTTTGAAATTATTAAATTTACAAAAAAGATCTATTAAATTCACAATAGAAAAAGAAGAAAATGGCCAATTACCTTACCTAGACATCAGGATCATCAGAAATAATGCACACAACAAACTAACGTTCGGCATTTACAGAAAACCAACGCACACAGAAAATTATATTAAAAACAATAGCTACAATCCTACAAGCCACAAACATGCAATTTTAAATAGTATTACAAACATGTTAGTACATATACCAATGGAGAAAGTGGAATACCAGAAAGAATACCAACACATTATCAACATAGCCACTATGAATGGATACCAGAAAAAAACAATAGATAAGAAGAAAAAAAGGTTTGAAAGACAGAAATACATCCAACAAATGACTACGTTACTCAGACAACAAAAACCACAAGCATATAGAAAATTCACTTATCACCCTTGGACACATCATAAATTTCAAAGGATTTTCAAAAAATACAACATCACCCTGTCTCCACAGAATAACCACAACATACAGAAACTACTATGCAACAGAACAAAAGATCCTATCCCGAACGATAAATCAGCTGGTATATATCAAATTGATTGTAATGAATGTAACCTGGTATATATAGGAAGAACAAAAAGAAATCTTGAAATAAGACTTAAAGAGCATATGAGATGCATTTACCAAAAGCAGCCAGATAAATCAGCAGTAGCACATCATTTCTGGTCTTCAAACCATGATATCACTCCAAACATAAAACTCTTAAAACCGATCAACAGCAGTAATGAATTGGACATCTGGGAAAAAATACATATTGTCAAACACAGGAATCACCTAATGAATTTCGAACTGCTGCCACCCAATAGCCTTTGGAGGTTCATCAGCCCAGCACCAGAGAACACCACTAACCACACACATCCCCCAGACGATGACCAGCAAAATCAGACGAGGACATGCTGACGATGGGAACAAACCGTCTCCCGAAACGCGTTCAAGTAAGAATATTATAGTGATGTAGTGTAATAACCCTCAACTCTCTTTATTTTAAACAATGTGTCAATGTCTTACAGTTGATCCTACAGTAAAATCAAATACAATGTTTTTGCCATGGTTCACGATATATGAATTTGCTTATTCTTAATCCTAAATTTGGAAACATTTTGGGACCATTTGCAATGGTAAGGGTTGTGAAATTTTATAGTTCTGATGATTTGAGCAGGATTATGAGTGGTAAACTGAATTTTGTTTCAGCTAAAAAACATTGAAACAGAGTTCAAAAACAGAAAATATTAAGTATAAGTATTTTTTTTTTGTTTGTTATTCAAAGAAGGTATTACAAATGAAATCATGGTTTCATCAATATAACAGAGTAGCAATGATAATTAGCTCTTACAACTACAGAGGTCATTCTCAGTGTAATGTATATGACCATAATTCACAAAATACCATGTAAACTTACTGCTGCTACAAATAAAATATTAAATCATAAATTAAAGTTTACATATAATATGCAATACAGCAATTCACTGTAAAAGAGCATTATACAGTGTTTTTCCTTCACACTATGGGTATCACACGGCTTCTTGTGCGCCAGCTGCTGCAGGTTGGACTCCTGCAGAGACAGTTATAATATCCCTGCAACTGCCTCAGGTTCTCATATTTACAGTTAAACTACATTGATAATAAGCACATACCTTATTATAAGAGATGTTGGAAATGTTGTCCTTCTCTATTTGCACATTTCTGGCATCTTCTCAGAAAAGTTTCATTCACATTGAAGAGCTCAGTATCTGAAATAGTGTGAATTTCTCATCTGATGCTTATAATAGTATCATAGCAGCCATATTTTCATTTTCACTTCTATCTTGTTGAAGTGGTTGATTGGTTCACTTTTATTCATCAGGCTGTAAATGAAATACCAAATATGAAACAGAAAAGTATTAAAAGTATAGGACAATGATTTGGACAAATTAAATAATGTTTATTGAGAAGATAAAGATAGTATTAGGTCTAGTTGTTAAAAGTTCTCTTATTCAGCATTCATCCAGTGAATAAATTTTGGTTATTTCATTCTTATTATTTTTATAGGTTACATTTCTCAGAAATTCTGGCAAATGGTATATAAAAGAATTTTAAAAATGCATAGTTTTATGAGCGACATGATTAAGCATGTTGCTGCTTCAGGTATTGTGGTAATGAAATTCTACATATGTCACAAAACTATGTAGATTGACCGTGACATGAATTAATACCTCTTAGATATACAAACAAGCACAGAATTCACATTTTCTTGAAAATTCTCTACAACTCCCCCTTATTGGAATACTATTCAAGGTTCTCAGAGCTCTTTTATGTAACTTGAGAATTTGATTACCTTCAATTTCACAGCTCCATAGTGCTATTTCATATAAAATCTGTGTAAGTTAAGTAACAGGATTTTAGCACATCAAATGATACTTGCATCTCTAGTTGGTACAAAAGAAACCATATCCGACTCACTTTTACAATTAATTTATTAATACGTTTATCCTAGCTCAGATGCTTTTCAATCTATAGTCCTAAAATGTTGTTTATTCATCAGATCCAAATGTTATTCAAGAGTTAACAATTTCCTAGCTCTTTTGTGTTAAAAATGAATAGCTATTGTTTTTTCTTCATTTACAAGAAATTTGTTTGTTCTTAAAAAATTTAACATATTCATTTGTATGTTTTATGTTGTTACTGATGAGCTTACCATTCCTTGTAATAAATGGGATTAATCAAAAGCCATGGTGCAAAATTAAAGTTGTTTTAGGAATAACATACACACACAAAAGTGTTATGAAATAATAGAGCATGTTTATAAGTTTACATTGCAAAGTGGCATGTCTGTGTGTAATGTATGAAAATACCATTGGAGGCACTATCAGACAAGGCTAAATGTCTTACCTTCTGCACTAAAATGCAGAACCTGTTAGAGGAGGATGAATTTTCTGTTAGTGTTTAGCAATGAAACAGTGTTCCACCTAATGGAAAAGTGAATCACCATAATGTAAGGATCTGGGATAGGTATAGAAAACTCTTGTGCAGAGAATAGAATACAAGGTGCGATAAAAAAAGTAACGCGTGTTTTTGTTTTTCTTAAAGAATTTTTATTTAATCATCAACATCGTCCCCTTCAAAGTAATCCTCCTCAGATATAATACACTTGTGCCAGCACTTTTTCCAATCTTGGAAGCACCTTTTGAAATCACTATTCGTTACAGTGTTCACCTCCTTCAGCGATTCTGTTTTTATCTCATCAATGGTGTTAAAACGTCGTCCTTTCATGGTTCTCTTCAGCCTCGGGAATACAAAGAAGTCGCAGGGTGACATGTCCGGCGAATATGGTGGCTGAGGCAGCATAACGGTTTTGTTTTTTGCCAAAAAGTCAGGAACAAGCATTGAGGTGTGAGCGGGTGCATAATCGTGATGTAATTTCCACAAGTGGTTTTGCCACAATTCTGGTCGTTTTCTTCAGATTGCTTCACGCAAACGGCACATAACTTCCAGGTAGTATTCCTTATTGACCTTACGACCATAAGGCAGGAACTCTTGATGCATTATCCCATTGTAATCGAAGAAAACAGTGAGAAGAACCTTCACATGTGATTGAACTTGTCAAATATTTTTCGATCTTGGCTGTTCAGGCACTTTCCATTGGGACGATTGGGCCTTAATTTTGATGTCATACCCATATACCCATGTTTTTTCTCCTGTTATAACCTTCTTTAAAAGTTCTGGATCGTCAACTTCATTCAGCAATTCCTGAGCAATGTCTATGCAACGTTGTTTTTGGTCAAAATTCAACAATTTCGGAACAAACTTGCTGCTACACATTTCATGCCCAAAACATCCGAAAAAATTGCTTGGCATGAGCCAAAGGATATGCCGACATCATCAGCAACCTCTCTGATGGTGATTCGGTGATTTTCCAGAACCATTTTCTTTACTTCTTCCACATTGTCGTCAGTAATTGATGTGCTAGGGTGTCCAGGGCGGTCGTCGTCTTCAAAGTCTTCTCGACCCTCTTTGAAACGTTTATACCACTCGTAAGCTCCTGTCTTACTCATACTAGATTCACCAAAAGCCACAGTCAACATTTTGAATGCAGTGCTGCACTTTATTCCTTGTTTCAAGCAAAATTTAATGCAAATTCTTTGATCCATCTTTTTTGGAAGTAAAAATTCGCTGAGCACTTGAAAACATGTATAACTTTTTCGACTGTCAACAATAAACTGAATATTCAAAACAGCTGAAAATGCATACTACATTAGGAGCATGTGCACTAACAAGATAAAACAAAAGTTTCGAACATCAGATGTATAAAGCTCGCAAAATTAAAAAATTCCCATTATTTTTTTATCACACCTCGTACGCCTCAAATGGTCAGATTTTCTGGATGTAATCTTCCAACAGGATAGTGCTCCTTCCCACTTCCATCGTCATGTTCACGGTTACCTAAATGCCACCATACCAGGGTGTTGGATTGGTTGTGGGAGTGAGTATTTGGCAATGGTTTGCTTCTGCGATCATCAGACCTTACATGGTCACATAGAACATATGAAGGATGCTGTTTATATCCCTCCAATACCACAGCACATAGACAATTTGAAGCCATTTCTGGTGCAGTGGAGCAGATAGTGGAGGATGTATTTGAATATGTCTGGTAGAAACTGGAATATTACTTAGACATCTGTCATGTTACCCATGGTGCTCATATTCAACACTTGTAATGTTCATGCAAACTTATAAACGTGTTCTATTATTTCATACCTTTTGTTTGTGTTTGTCATTCCAGTAACGAATAAAAAACTTTATTTCTATGAAATGACTTTTGAATAAATCTGTATGTTTTTGTCATTAGCAAATAAAGTTATTCTGGTTTCGGTGGCACTTGTAATGTCTAATGGCAAGTCATTTATCTTTTTTCTGAGAACTGCCTTGTAAATATGTTTTGCTTTCATTTAAGTATTCAGTTTCACCCATCTGCTCACTGCTGGCAAATAGGATTTAAATGATTGTGAGCAACACTTCTGACACTACAATAAAATGATTTAACAATATTGAATATTCAACCATGTCAAATGCTTTCAAGTCAAGAAAGACACCTACACCAGTTTTGTTCCATCAAGTTTGTCATAGGTACATAATGTGAACATAGTTCATGATACCTGCACTAAGACTATTTTTACTATTGTGATGAATTACCTTCAAACATGTTTCACAGGCATCTTGCCTCCATTATCAACTGCAAACCACTGACTGTTTTCTGGTAGAGATGTAGATGTTGGTCATGGCCAGATGTATTTGGAGATGAGACTGTTATTTGGGAAGCTGAAATTTATAACCTGATTCCTGTTCTTTTGTATTAATAGTTTCTCCCAGATGGTGAAGTTGATTGGGTTTTGAATCATTTTTATTAATTTTTATTTTCTGTTGCACATTATGATTTGTTTCACAGAAATGATGCTGCTGATTTTTCTGTTTCTTTGTATTTCATGTGTGTCTGGTGTTCACTTCAAAAGGAAAGTAAAGCTGGTGGTCTTCTGTCATAGATTTACAGTATATAAAAGAACCTCAACCTTGATAAAGAGGCCTCGTGAGCAAAATTTCTGGTATTTCACGCCCAATATAGAATGGGGTGCTAAGAACCATAGAATTAAAGAGTGCCCAAAAATAAAACTCATTTTATTTCTGGTGTTTCCTGAGCCTCAGGTCAATGCTTCCTTTTATTTTGCTGACTATTTTTTTTCACATTATTTACAGTTTAACTTATATATACCTCACATTTTCTCAACAGGAATTTTGTTGTTATTATTTGTCCTAATTAGGTTATTTGGGCTGTGCTTATTATTGGGTACCACAGTTGTTTTAAATTTGTTGAAGATTTTCTGAAATTTGTAATGTACATGGGTGGTATGCGAGTTTTTGTTATGTTTTTGTGTCTTTGATTTTCTGCAGTGTGATGAATTCTTTTGTTTCTCATTTGTGAACCTCTGGATTCTACTCTCAATGAGTTCTTTGTGGAAGCCATTCTTGTATGCTATTTTTTACATGAATGTCTTTTTAAGAAATCCTATTGGAAAGGGGGAAGTTCAGTCATCTGGCACTTATTCATAATTTATTTAAACAGTTTATATTAAACTGCCAGTCCTGATTTAGACTGAATTGTATTCTGCGGTTTGCTTGGTGGTCATAGGGACCCATGAACATAGAACATGTCAAGGAAGTACAATTCGGTGACATGTTTAAATAAATGATAAATATGGATATAGAACATAATACTAAAATAAATTGTGGTAAAAAATGAAAGTGAGCATGTACGATATGTACAGTTAAAGAAGCAACAAAATGTTCAGATATTTCCCTGCAGTTACAGAGCTTGCATAATATGTAGATATAAGTACATTTTTGCTACATATAAATAAAATACTTCACCTTATTTTACATTATTAGTGCCATTGTTGTCAGTTTAATTTTCAGTATCTGCAATACAAGAAAATACACATGTATACATTTTATAGCTTAGATTAATGTAGTCATCATATATCAGATTTGTCATTAGGAACAGTAAAATACTTTTTACAGAGCTATATACGTGGTGTGGCAATAAAGAAAATGGATTCATGCTCCAAGCCTTTATTGGGGAGGGGGGAGGAAGAGCAGTCAATGGCAGTGTTACCCTCTTCAATGTAGTTCCCCCCCCCCCCCGATCCCTACATTGATCCATGCAAATTTTCCACTGTTGGAAGCAGTGCTGTAGATCATCATCTGTTATGCTGTTCAAAAGTTGTATCACTTGCTTTCATTGCATCCACAAACTCAAACGTGGTTTCCAATAGAATGTACGAGGGCAGTCCAGAAAGTCCCAGACGTTTTGGCCTATTGTGGCAATGAGTAGGGGTAGAGCCGCCATCTTGGTGTAGAACATTCCTACATTCAGTATGCATCCAGCTGTGGTAGCGTGAGAACTGTGCCTTCCTTACTGTGCTCTCTGTGAGTTGTTAAATTGTGCGCTGCAATAGAAATTCCTGCCATTTCTGAAGTGCGGTTGGCTAAAAAGAACAAACCAATTGAAATTTATCGTCAACTTTGTGATGTTTATGGGCAGGGAATAATGAGTGAAAGCCGAGTCAGGCAATGGTGCATTGATTTTAAAAATGGCCGTACCAATGTTTATGACGAGGATCGCAGTGGTAGGCCTAGCCTTATGACTGATGAACTGTCAATGCAAATCAATGACAAAATTCATGAAAATCGTCATTTCACGATTACAGAACTTTTGCAACATTTTCCCCAAATTTCACGGAGTTTAGTGCATCAAATTGATGCTTTGATACTGACGCTGAACTGCATGCCGGTATATACCAGTGGTTGAAGTCGCAGGCGGCAGATTTCTACAGAGAGGGTATTGAAAAACTTGTGGCACGGTATGATAAATGCCTCAATTTGAATGGCGATTATGTTAAAAAGTAGCTTAAGGGTGTACCTTTCAAATGTAGATAATAAACGTTGATATTTGCATTTTGTTAATTGTTTATTTCAAAAACGTCTTGGACTTTCTGGATTACCCTCGTAGTTTCCGTACTTGTAGACCGTGGTGCAGTTGATAAGATATCACCTGATACTGGAATGACGCCAGCCATGAAAGCCTAAGCATGTATATCAAACCTGGTTTCTCTGAGCGTGGATATGACTTTTGGAAAGAGGAAAAAGTCACACTGTGCTAGGTCCAGTAAATAGGGCGGATGTTCCATCACTGAAACTTTGTTTTTTGCCAGATAAGTCTTCAAGATAGTGAGTTGCCAGCTGAAGCGTTGTCGTGGTGGAGGATTCTTGAGGCACTCCCCACAAGTCTGGTCTCCTTCATTGCACACATTAATGGAGGGTTTTCAAAACATTTTATAATAAACCTGATTGAGACTGATCTGCAGGCTTCCAAGCAGTATAGGTAACCCCCTGGATATCAAATCAAGCAATCATGCACACTTTCTTCTTTCTGGGGGATTGGAGGCACTTCCAATGCATAGATTGTCACTTAGTCTCTGGATTGTGTTGGAAAATCCAAGTGTCGTATGTAGTTACATTTTTTTAAGAAATCAAGATTATTTTCAGTGCTTTCAAGAATATCAACACAGCAGTTCACTAGATGATCCTTTTGTATATATATATTTGGCATCAGATTAGCATACAGCTTTTTCATGCCCAGATTGTTGTGCAACCTCTAACACTTTCTTTATTGATGTTGGTAAGTTCAGCAACTGGTTGAATGCTCATTCAGAGGTCTTCTCAAATAATATTAGTGACTTTCTTCACATTCTCTTCAGTGTTTGTGTTGTGGAAGGATGGCCCAATTTTTGATCATCCCCATGTCTTCCCTACCCTCCTTAAATTTATTAAACCACTCGAAAACTTGTATACAAGATAGACAGTGATCACATAAACATCTGCCAAGTTTTAAGTTTCTATGGTAGACTTTTGGGTTTTGTGAGGAATCTGATCTTAATACATTATACTTAAGCACTCAACATTATTCTGGCAGAGCTCAGACACACGATCTGCTTCTAAAACTGGTCACCATTAAACTAATCTTTGAACATGAGTGAAACTTTGTGTAATGGTAGAGGGGAGTCCTCAGGTCAATGCCCTACCCTCTTTGTCCTCGACATGGCGAGGAATAAGTAAAAAATTAGGTCTGGTTTCTTTATTGCCACACCTCGTATTATCATCAGGATAATTTGTCATTCAAATAATCTTTTACAGAATAAAATGACTTGGAGCAAAGGTATACTCTTGAACAGCAGTTTTAAAATAATTGAAATTGTCAGTTTTTTCCCTAAGATCAGTAGGAAGGACATTAAATATTTTAATGGTTTCATAATATACACCTTTCTGGAAGCAAGAAGGCTTTGCATTGAGACGAATATTTCCTTTTTGTCTAATGTTTATCTCATGAATTTCCATGTTTATTAGAATAATGGCTCACATGCACAAGATTTTAAGATGGAGAATATATACACAAGGTAGGGTTAATATCTTCAATCTTCTAAACAGATCTCTGCATGGGTGTTTATTATGGGTATTGGAAATTACTCTTATAACCTTCTTTAGCATAAAGAAAATACATTTACTTTCTATTGAATTGCCCCAGAGTGATATTCCATATTCCATGATAGAATTGAAATATGCATAATATACTAATTTAAGTGTAGCTATTGAGCTTACACCTACTGAATGACATAATGGCTCAAACGGCATAATAGGCAGAGCTAAGCTTGGGTGTGATATACACTTAATGTGAGTCTTCCAATTCAAATATCTATCTGCTTGAAGATCCAGGAAATTAATATTATCAATATATTGTAATAGCATGTTGTTGATCCCAACTTGTGTTGTTGTGTGTGATAATTGATGAGTTATTAGTTTAACAAATTTTGTCCTGTCTAGATTTACGGATAGTTTGTTTGCTCCAATCCAATTTGACATATAGTTTAGGACATAATTCAGGTTAATCTTGTACTTATTTATGTACTTATGGCGACTAGCACACTAGTGTCATCAGCAAACAGAATGATACCTGCAATATCTGTTATATATAGTGATAGATCATTTATATAGATCAGAAATAATAAAGGACCTAATATTGTTCCTTGGGGTTTGCCATGTGCTACTGTTTTCCAATGATATGTTAGCTTTTTATAATCAATATCACTCTACTTTAACGGTTTGTTTTCTTTCACTTAGATATAATGCAAACCAATTTAGGATTTCATTTTTAAGTTCATAGAGTTCTAATTTTGCTACCAGAATATCATGATGTACCAAATCAAATGCATTTGCTAGGTCACAAAAAGTTCCTCCTATGTGCATTTTTTAATTTAATGCAGTGAACACTCCATGTGTAAGTTTGTAAGTTGCATTATGTGCAAATATTTCTTTTCTGAACCCTAACTGATCCCTGACAAGTATGTTATCACTAGGCCTGAAAGTTAGGCGAAATGCCTTTTCTATTTGGGTTTGTTTTTATTATTATTTATGGACACTCTTTAACTGCTATGGTTTTTAGCATCCCATTCTATATTGGGTGTGAAAGATTGGAAATTTTGCTCAAAGGCCTCTTTATCAGGCTTGAGGCTTTTTACGTGCTGTAAATCTATGACACAGGACCACTGGCTTTACTTCCCTTCCGAGGCAAGCCATGCTAAGGATTTTTATGCCCGAAAAAATCCACCACCCTCTTCCAGGTTTGAACCTGCGACCTCGGGGATTAGAGGCTAGCATGGTACCCCTAGACCACGGAGGACGACTTCTATTTGGGTGGATACATTAAAGAGTTAAATAGAAATAAACAGTTTTCCATATATTTAGGGGAGGTAGGACCAGTTTTTATTTTGCCTTTGGGGGGGGGGGCTTCTGTTGTCTATTTTAAGGTTTAAAGCCTTTTTTGTATTTTGTGGATCATTATCACTTTTTTGTGTGATTATTTACACATTTTAAAAAGCATTTCAAAGAACTTGAATCTCAATGTATGAAAGTGGGGGGGGGAAAATTACACAAATGACACATTCATGTCACAAAAACAGTTATTGATCTTTTTCCCTATAAATGCATTTTTTTTTCAAGTAGTTGAAAGCTTACCTCCTCAAACAATTCAATCAAGTTCTTTAAATAGCAGAACCTATGAAAGGAATGCAGGGTACGCTTGATGTAATGAATACCAAGAAAGAGACAGGAAGTGGGAAGTAGGTCAGGTCCCATGAGCTATTGTTCCTCACATGCTTCTTCTAGTGACACTGACGATACATGGTTGTTTTTTTTTTCTTCTCTGTCTTCCTGATTCAATAGATAAGGTATCTAATTCAGAGAAAGGAAGAAAATTGGTTCTCTTAACAGGTAAAATAATTATACAAAAAACCTGTTAGTTTGCTATTGAACTTGTTAAAGGCAACTGGAGTGTTTGTGCTGATTTATTTATAATGCCAAGGTAAATGCATCGATGAGTAGTAAATTATGTGGCTTTGTTCACAAATTCAGTTCAGATGCACTTACTACTAACTGAACAATACTCTTTTGCAAAATTTATGACAAATTTATTAAACATGAAAAGAAGTACCTTATAACTCAACATTTTGCAACAACAAAACCTAAGTGTAGGGTTTTTAAAATGGCTGGGCCTAAAACCACTTTAATATCAACAGCAGTTACAACATCCAGCAGACAATCCCAATTTTCCGTGGATCTGTGCAAGGCTTTCTTGGACTCGGGAATTCCATTCTGTAAACTGGAAAACCAATCCCTCAGGATGTTTCTGTAGAAGTATACTATAGAAGAGATACCATCAGAATCCACATTAAGAAAAACTTGAATGTCTGCTTTGAAGATGCCGTGCAGAAGATTCGAAACAGAGAAACTGCATCTCCATCGTTGAAACAACTGATGCAATAGGATGTTACATGTGCCAATGCCATCATCAGAACTGTGGAAGCAATGCAAAGTGACCCTGCAGTATTTCTTTTGGCAACAGAAGAGATGGAGAGAGCAAAAAGCTTCACTGTCGCACAATTGTTCACAAATTCCTTAATCCTACTTTAGTCACATGGAATACGGCATGATGTCTGGCTTTTTGTCATATATGGGGTACCTTATATGAAAAGGTCTCTTCCCGAAAATCCTCTATCTCACATGTCTAGCCCATGAGTTGCACAGAATCGCCGAAGAAGTAAGAAGTTTGTATCCTCCTGTGCATAAGTTGGTTTGAGCCCAAAGAAGGTATTCTAAAAATCACCCCCTCCCTGAATGAGGGTTTTTAAGGACATGGCACCAGAACTCGCTTTACCTTCACGGCTAGTCCTCACCAAATGGGGAACCTGGATCTCTGCAGCCATATAGTACATTTGGGTAAGGTATGTGAGATATTTGATGCTGTATCACAAGGCAAGCTGCTTCAGTTTGCAAAGTAAAGCACCTGTGTACAATGAAGAACTCGGCAATGATCTGGCATTTATAGCAGCACATTATAGTATTCTGCCGAAAGTAATATTAAAGTTTGAAAAAAATAGATGATATGCTAGTGTCATCCATGGTGAACTTTGAAGATGTAATAAATCAACTGCTACCAGGAGAGAAAGGAAAAAATGTTAGTTAGAAGTGAAAACATGTTATGAGTGCTAATGTGGGCCTAGACAAAACTTAAGAACATTTGTGATGTCCTGAAAGGTGAAAATTCTGTTGTAACTAGTATGAGTACTTCAGAAATAGCTTGTCTTAAATATGCTCCAGTCACTTCAGTGGAAGTAGAAAGTTCTTTTTCCATGATGAAAAATGTTCTCTCTGATAGACAGCTGACTATGACAGTTCACACCTTGAAAAAACATTTTATTGTTGCTTGTTATCAAAAAAAGTAAGAGTAATTACTTTATGTGATAAATAAACTATTAAATATCGTAGATAGATGTTTTCATCAATAAAGAGTGGGATACTCTCTGTTTTCACTTTTAAGAAATGCCTATTTTAATTATATTAATGCCTATTTTTTGGTATTTTAAGTGCCTCTTTGCCTGCCTGTTTTAATAAAAATAAATAGTTGAACTTTTGGGTTCTACTTATTACATTGAAAGTAATCATATAGCTTATTGAGCATTACTTTTTCAAGAGCTTTTGAAAAATTGGCAAGAGATTTATTGGTCTATAATTTGAAGCATTGTGTTCACCTTATTTTGAAAAGGAGTTTAACAATAAAAAATTTCATTTTGTCAGGAAACATTCCAGTCTTCAGTGACTCATTGCATAAATAAGTGGAATACTCATTTTATATGAGCAAGATTTTAGAATTTTGGACTAAAAGAATTCTTTGTTCTTAAAAGGCTGATAGTTTTATTTATTTCTGGTGGTGGTGTTGGATTAAATTCAAGCACTTCATTTGTGAAATATGATCTCAGGAATTATAATGATGCTTCTTTACTTGCATAATTGATGTTTAATTTGTTCATTACATACAAAAAGAATTGGTTAAAAGTTTCTACAACTTCATGTGGTTTGCTAATTTCTTGGTTGTCAATGTCTTAGTATTGAGTACTTTGTAGCAACCATTTAACCCTTTTCTGTGTATTGTATCCTAAATAGTTTTAATTTTATTGTCATTTGTTGAATTGGTTTATTGTAATGCAGTCCTCTATCTGCTTTTATAACTTTTATTAGAATTTTACAGTATATTTTAAAATAGTGTTTTTAATCTAAATTGCTACTGATTCTTACTTGCTGGTCAAGTTCTCTTTTACATCTACATGAGGTTTGAATTCCTAATGTGATCCAGCCATTCTCACCTTTGAAGTTAGATATTTTGGTAAAGTTGACTGGGAAGCAAGCTTAAAAGTGAGTTTTTAAACAAAGAAGAAGGTTTTTATGTTTACTGTTGGGCACAATTGTTTGCTTAGTTTGATTCCAAGTTTCAAATTGAAGTATTTGACTAAACTCATTTACAGTATTTTCCTTTATTTCCTTAGATTTGAAATATCTACACTTAGATTTTAATTTTATGTTTATTTATTTATTTTTGTTTTGTTTGGAGATGGAATAGCTCAATAGGCCTAAGCTGTAAAGAAGATGATTTTAATGCATAGGATTTGCACCTCATGATCTGACTGTTTGTTATTGATGAGACAGCAAAATTTAAGTCTATTGGAGTTTTACAAATGTACTATCTATAGCTGTGGAGGAGCTATTTTGGATTCTTGTTGGAAAGTTCAGTGTATGTGTCAAGTGGTATGTTGCAAATAAAGAGCTAAGGT
Organism: Deroplatys truncata; assembly: GCA_030765065.1. NCBI lineage: Eukaryota > Metazoa > Arthropoda > Insecta > Mantodea > Mantidae > Deroplatys > Deroplatys truncata. Next base: position 490,994,449 of record CM060990.1, read on the forward strand.
GTTCCCTTTGAAGACTGGATGTCAAATAATCAACATTTATATCACCACATATGATAATTCTCTTTTTGGTTTAAATAAAAATGTTAAAACCTGTTCTAGTTTATATCTAAATATTTCAAAATTGCCAGATGGAAGTCAATATACGGTTACTATGATTAAACTTTTTGGTTTTCATTTAATTGAACTGTACAGAGTTCAGTGTCCTGTTCGACACAAAACTTGGTATATCTAAAACTTTTTATGATACATGTTTAGTTTTTAAACTTATTGATGTCAACAGAGTTATTTTTTTAATTATTTGTGGATACCAAGAAACTAATTTTGATAAACTTGATTTCCTTTTAAGTTTCTGGGATTATTTTGAATGTGGGACATACTTAACCTAAAAAGACCTTCTACATGCTACAACAGGAATGTAACCCTTAATTCTGTCAGCAATTAGAAGTGAAAGCTTCTTCTTGCATCTAGAATTTAGGTGTAGGCAATGAGAGATAAAACCATCCCTGTGTATACCATCTACATCTATGATACACATATGAGAGGCAGTTGGACTCAACAAGACATGCTCAAGTCTCAGATTCATATCCCTTACCCTCCAATGAAGCTGAGGTTTGTCATGTCTATGAAAAGGTCCCACTACCTTCACAATTGTATGGCTGCTGGTCTCGCTTATGTCACACAGATCTAATTTCAATTGCATAATTACTATTTCTATCTGGCTATTCCCTCACCCACCCACTATTAGTATTATCCCTCTTGTTAAAGCCTGTAATTATTTTTACTAGGTTTTCAGGATCTAAAAGAACCTGGGGCATTATGCTTAGATTAGATTAGATTCTGTGAGTTCATTAGCAGCCATAAAGGCTTGTGAACATAGAACATGTCAAGGAAATGTACAAAAATTACATATAAACATAAATATTACACAGAATATAGAACATTTGAAATGAAATAGAGACATACTATATGCCTGTCAAGGAAATGTACAATATAGTTACATACATAAATATTACATACAATACAGAACATTTAAAATAAAATAAAGAATATTATATACAAAATGAAACAAATCAGGTGTAATTTTGTACAAAATCGAATACGTCCCTACCGTTATAAGGTTAACAAGGTTATAGACAAGAACAGTTATTTTAACTTTCACTAGGCTTGTACTAGATCGTAATCACACCCTAAATCCTATTTGAACAGGGATGCTTTGCCCTTCTCATAGCTACACCCAAGCAACAAGACCTTGTTTTTGGCACAATTTACAGTTTCATCTAAGAACCTGCTCATGAGAATTTGTAGCCTAATCACAATTCAGTGTTTCAAGAACTCTGAATCTGATTCAGTGTTTCAAGAACTCTGAATCTGTTGCTCATTGAATCTTTTGTTCATTTGGACATGATGTTGCTCATCTGCAGAGAAATGCGTTTTCCACCTGAGATTTCTCTTAGCCACCTTCTTAAAACCCTGCAAATTATCAGCAAGCATTTTGAAGCCAAAACAGTGCTTCGGAATTCACTTTTGAAAAAATCTATTTCTTTTTTCAGGTGGAAAATGGTTTCCTCTGACCAGTACCTTATACCTACAAGGTTCACAAAACTATTCAGCACATTCCCTCACTTTCTCACTAACAGTATTCACCAACGTCCAATGAAACCAAAATTTCACCCTGGCTAACCATGTGGCAACAAGCACCACAATTACCACTAAGTTCACATTTACCACTCATTATTAGCACATACACTGTCACTAACACTGCTGCTCCAACATTTAAAGTGTTATACTTGACAAGAAACTGGAGGGCTTTAGAGGAAGATGAGCTGTCATACAGTATATTGAATTAAAACCTGCCAAACATGGGATTAAAGCCTTTGCTCTTATTGCCTAAAAACTTTCTACACTTTTAGGCTAGAAATTTATGCAGGCAATCAACCAGAAGGCCCTTATGTAATTAGCAACAAGATCCAAACTGTTGAGCAAATTATTGCGCCTATTTGTAAATTTAGTCGTAAGGTAATGGCTATAACAGGTTTAGCGATGTATCTGTTCTGATTGCTTATTAATGCTAAAGAAGAACAAGTGGCAGATCCCTCATGAAATGGCAGATCAAAAAATATTTTTTTTTCTTAAGCTTATTTGCTTATTGGAAAGAGTAAAGTTTCATATGTTCCAAGAATAAAAGAAAGAAAAAAAATAACTGTTATGTAGATTTCCAGCATGCATTTAGATGGAACAAGTGATGAAACTACAGGTGATAAAAGAAAACTTGATATTGTCACTTATTGCAACAGCACTAAATCCAGAGTAGACATACTCAACAAGATGTATTCTGCATATAATGTTGCAAGAAATACCAAAAGATGTCCACTGGATGGCTTATCAAAGTTCAACATTGCTGGAAGTAATTCCCAACTTATATTTTTGGGAAACAGAAATGAAGTTCCTTCTTAATTGCTGTTCCTCAGGTGACTTAGATATAGATCTCCTCCAAGAGCATCTGCTAAAAAGATCAACAATTGGATGTCTACTCTGTGGCTTTCGCTTAGGTTGAATGATATATTGAGAAACCCTGATCAGTATAATGTATATGACAGCAACAATCTTGGAAGCACCAGCAATGAGTGCACATCAAGGAAACTTTGCAACTCATTTCAGAAAGAGGGAGGGGAGAAAACAAACAGAACTCTGAAAATATTCTTGTGTCAAATGTGGTAAGTACCTCTGCCTGTAGCACTTTGGATCTATTTGCCGTGATGAGTGTGAAGAAAGTGAAAATGTGAACACTTAGAAGACACAGAAAAACTGGAAAGAACAGAACTAATGTTTATTGTTTAAATTACGCTAAGAAATTGATTTTCATTGTGTGCTTATGAAAGCACAAATTCCTTGTCTTGTACTATTTATTTTTATATTTTTAAGTTGCTTTCATAAAATAGTATTTCTGATTGACTATACGGGGAGTATTAATCTCCTATAACATAAATTGGAGCACTTTAGTAAAGGAGGTTAATGTATACTCAGAAATGCTGTGCAAGCACTTTAATCTGGCTGAAGTGTGGTATTAATGGCAATCAAGATACATTCACAGAAATAGTTTCATTATGCATTTCATTGTAGTTAAGAAGGGGGATAAAAGAGAACTGAAGCAATAGTCGAATGTTTAAAAACAGGTTTTTATATGCTGACTTTGGCATCACAAGAAACAACTGAATGGTGACAGTACTTCTACAAATCGAAGTATTGAAAAATTTAAACCAATAACAATGTGGATATCTCAGAAAAGGCAGATGCTCAAACAAGTTATTTGAAATAATTTGTTTGTTTTAACAAGATTCTGTCACATCTAAGATTTGCTGACAACATTATATTGGTTGCCAACTCCTCCAGAGAGATCCTACAGATGCTGCATGAGCTAAACATGACTAGCAAAATTGCAGGACTCTCGATGAACTTCAGCAGAACTAAACTAATGAGCAACAGACCAACAGACTCAATGACCATTGATGGAAATGAGCTAGAACAAGTAGAAGAATGTACCTTGGCCAACTCATCACCTTATCGAATAAAATGAAAAAAGAAATCAATAGACGCATAGCTCAAGCATGGAAGGCCTTCTGGGCACTGAACTTCATACTCCTGGACAAATCACTAAACAGCTCGGAATCGAAACCCTACACATGTGCATTATTCCTGTACTACTCTATGCATGCCAGACTTGGTCCTTAATGAACAAACAAAAGAGCTTACTAGAGATCTGTCAAAGAAAAATGGAAAGAAAAATCTTGGGCATTTCACTACAGGACAGAGTTTCAAATAAAAGGCTCCAAGAAATTATATCCTCCAAGAATGTAGCACAGTAGGCTGCAAGAATCAAATGGAAATGGGTGGGACATGTCGCAAGGCTCCACCATGATAGATGGGCTCAGTCAACCACCATGTGGGATCCATTCACTGGAAGCAGAAACCGAGAAAGACCAAGAACAAGATGGGCAGACAACTTCAGTCAACTAGTGGGCCCACAGTGGTCCAGTGCTGAAAGGTGTAGAACTGATTGGAAAGACTATGAAGGACAATTAATAAGGAATAATGGACTATGAACACACAAACTACATCTTGGTTAGGTTAATTTTAAGAATTATTAGTGGAAGTCCAAGTGAAATCCAATGTGTGCAAGAATTAATATTCGCAGTGCTAACTCTCTACTCATGTGGGATAGCTCACCATGTGAATCTTTATAAGAGAGCTTTCCCTCTCACATGAGGCCTTTGCCCTTTACAGGACACTTTAGGCTCTATTCATTCATATTTTTTGCATGGTAATTTTTTGTCTTATCTCGTATAGTTTACCAGTTAAACAAAATTATACAAAATTCATTCTGAATGAAGAGGACTTCACAGGTTATCTACAGAAAATTCAGGATATCAACTTTATTAATCATGTAAATAACTTAAACCTATGATATTTTAATAAAAAGGTTAGAGTCTTTTTTGGGAAAATCCAAAATAAGGAAAAATTGTCTGTGTAAAGGGTAGTTTGGGTTGAGAAGACTTTATTGTTGAGTTGTGCTCTTTTCCCTTTCTCTCAAACATGCATTCACACTCACAGATGGAATGTAAAACATTTTGACCTACTCATACATACTGGTCCACAAGGCATTTAAAATGTGGCAGTGTGTTGTGGTTTAAATTAGTCACATTCTTATAAAGACTTTTTTTAGTTCTTGTATGTTACAAAATGAGCAATAGGTAGAAATTTATAATGAAGTGGATGTTGATAAGAAATGGCAACACTTTTATACCATATTTAACTATTATTTGCAGATTGCTTGTCCATTAAAAAGTAAGAAAAAAAATCACAGGAAATCAATGGATCCATAAAATAATTATAGCAAAAGCAAAATTAGAATATTATTATGACACATGAAGAATTACACAACTAGATGAAGATAAAGAAACATTGACTTCTTAAAAATATTACAGAAAATAATAAAACAATCTAATTCAGAATAAATTAAACACCTTATTGAAAAATCAAATGTTTTAAAAACAGCTTGGAAGATTGTAAATAATGAATGTTTTAAAGGCAAAAGTGAGTATAAGAATATTGAAATATTTAAAGGTAACAGCATAGTAAGAGATATCACAGAAATAAGCAGCCAGTTTAATACTGGCTTTATTGAAAATATTCATAAACTACTAGGTAAACAGATACCAGTTTAGAACATGCAAACCTAAATAAACCTAGCATCTGTAATTCTGTGTTTCTTTCAGAGATATCTGAAGAAGAGCTTTTAAAGGTAATAAATACAATCTAAAGCAAAGCTTCAACAGGCAAAGAAGGAATCTCAACAATTCTTTTAAAACAATGTGTTCCCAGCATATTAAAACCATTATTAGAATTGATCTATGCCAGTATAAATTCAGGTATACACCGTAACTATTTATAAAAACTCTATCATAAAACCCTTGTATAAAAATGGCAGTGAGCAGAGAACTATCGACTATAGGTTGGTCAATCACCTAACATCTCATTGGTTACGGGCCAAGGTAGGACTTTCCAACAATGAAAGGCTGGATATCAATTAGAAACAAACTGGTTTCTCGATTAGACTTCAGGAGAGAGCTGGCAAATGTATATTTCGAAGAAAGATAAAAGTTTTTACCTAAAGGAGCAGGACGACCAAGCACTTTATTGGCATCATCAGACAGCCATGCATCAGAATCAATAAGATTTCACAGGACTGATTATCTTGTTCAACATGCGGAGGGCAGAAAAATAGAAGTTCTAGGAACACCTGTACATCAAATTGTAAGAACTAAATGCTCAAATTGCAAAGTTGACATGTGCACTGTCTGTTTTATTCCTTTTCATTCACTGTAATTTATGGGCAGTATTTGTAAAGTGAAATAATCACAAAAGAACAATTAGCTCCTTCACCGTTATGGAATTATTCTGCCAGCTCACACTGCCTTCCTGTTTTACAGTAGGTATTTAATTGTACACATGGAATAGGTGCAGTATGTTGACCTAAGTTTTCACTCGTTGCAGGATTCATGTAATTTCATGGAAATCTGTGATGAATTCAATAGATGGTATCAACTATGCTATAAATGTACAAGGTTTGCTTAGACCTTAAGATGAAAAACGTTTTACGGGCTGCATGGAGTAGTACAGCATTCACAGAGGTGCTATTTATTATATCCTTTAGCATCAGAAAACACTTGTACCATGATTCGGTAGGTTTATATTTGTATTACTCAAAATATAGGGAGAAGTATTGAGTAAGTGTTCAGTCTTATATGGCTGGATTGTGATGAGATACAAACAGCTGAGCTTTTCATTCCCATGAACTGCTCTCTGTATAGTCTGTAGTGGGATCACTGGTGCATCAATATAAATATTCACATTAATATAAATAATATTATACGAGTGTAAATGTGTTATATGGTAAATGTAAGGAAGCTATCTAGCCATGCAACTGTGCAATTTAGGTGCCCGAAGCCAAGCAGTACCAGGTGGAGATATCTCTAGGGTGGCTTGAAGCACAGGGTATCAGCTGAGTATGACCAGCAGAGATGCTTGATAGAGAGACAAATAGAAGTTGAAAAGAGATAGCGAGAGGCCAATGTACAGGAAATGTTAGAGCAAATTAGTTTAGGACAGGCAAATGTTCAAACTAAGGTTTTAACATTAAAACAGGAGTTGCAAGTCAGAAAGGTGAAATAGCTACTTTGTCAGTTTGTTAATTCACAGGTAGAATATTTAACAGCTAATAATGATGGAATTCAAAACCAGTTAGGGCAAGTAAAAGAAACATTGGCACAAAGCCAACAAGCATTAGTAAACAGGGTAGATTCAGAACTCACAGCTGTTAGGAAAGTTGTAACTGCTTCACAGGTAGCAAATTCACAAGAAATTAATGAATTTAAAAATGTAGTACAAACTATGAATGCAGTACATGATAGGGAAATTAATGAATTCTATGCAAAGCTTGGAACTGAAACCTAATGCAAGTCAAAGTTCACCCAGTGATTGCCAAAGATCGGCAGACCCCAGCAGCACTCCATTGTTACCGAGCGAAGCCTCCAACAATATACATAATCATTGTAATTTTGATGTGCATGCTAGAAGTGTAACGCCACCGGTCACCTGCTATTATAATACCAGTAACTTAAATTCTCACTTGTTAAATGAGTTGTCACCGCCCATATTTGATGAAACAAAAGGATATCACCCAAAGGAATTCATAAGTGAATTGGAACAATAGTTTAGGTTAAAAATCACTCCCGAGGAGATAAAATTAATTGTAAGGAAATGTTTAAAAGGACGTGCATTGAACTGGCTGCGTCTCATGTTGGGAGATTCTTTGTCGTACACTCAGCTTCAATAGGCTTTTCTACTACGCTACTGGGGACCAACAGAAGTTAACAAAGTTAGATTGCAGCTCAACAATGGCCGCTATAATCCGAACATTCATGGTAGCTTAATAGACTATGTCCTCAAAATTGGCACAAAAGAGCAAGCAGATTGAACCACCACTGTCAGACACAGAAGTAATTGCTCTACTCGCCAACCATTTCGACCTACAAATACGTAATGGTTTGATTGTTGTCCAACCACAAACTATATCCAAAATGCTGGAGCTCATCACAGCTTTCGAGCAGAAGCCCAGCACAAGCAACACATGGTAGACAACACAAAGGGGCCACTACTCACAAGATGGCCGACAATCACCACCTGTTTTGGGGAGCGGGGCAAGAGCTCCTCACTACAACAATGAACGGCACCCTACTTCACCAAGGACAAGGAACAGATTCCAGCTACCACGAGCAGAGAGAAGACAGTGACTGTATCGCCATAACAGACAGCAGAGGCCCCGTGGAAGAGAGGCACACATCAATAATATCCACTACACAGGGCGTAACCATTATAACCACGGCAACAGCAACAATGGAGGCAGAAACTCGCCGGGACAAAACATGAACCAAGGAAACAGTGACAGATACCGGAGATATTCGAATGGATCAGGAAGACGCAGCCCAGTACCCTCACAGACTATCGAAAACACAGACAATGGGCGAAGATGGGGATCAAACCCGGAATTGAACAATGAACACCCGAGTACCAGCAATAATCAGAATCCGGAAAACCAAGTCCAGGTGTTTGCAGGGGCCAGGTAAACACCTTACACGCTACTGACAAGACCAAATCGTCAAACTCAGGGTCCATTGCTTCCATACAAAAGTGCAACAATGAAGTAGGATACAACAATACTGACAAAAGGATAGAAATCAGGAGAACAATGAATCGTCGAGAATTACCGTGGAGATAATGGATGTAACGACGACAGTACTTTTAGATAGTAGCGCAAATATTTCTGCATGTTGTGAGTATCATTACTGCGTAAAGCGAAAACTGCAAAGAAGTACTTTACATTAACACGCAGGCTATTAGAAGAGAGTCGGAACACTTTGAACTGCATATGTTACATGCCGATCGGCCGCCAAAGAGCAAAAACCAGTCCACGCCCCTCATCAAGAGGCGTTAACAGCCGACAAAGATCTCGCAGCTTAAATAACGCACAGAGTAGCAGCAGCACAAGACCTATCGGGCCACCAAAGAAAAAGGTTATCACTTGTGCTTGGAAGAATAAGGGAGTGTTTTCATTGCAACCAGGACGTTGTTCAGCCTACACACATTCTTTTGAAGTCAAACCAATTGCCCCATATACCCACAAGTGGCATAATCTACCCTTTGCAATAAGGGAACAGGCCGATGAGGTGATAGCAGAGATGATCAACAATGATATAATAGAACTCTCAAATTCCAAATACATTAATCCATGTTGTTGGGTTAGAAAGCCAAATGGCAAATTACACATGACATTAGATGCTAAAAAGCTGAATTCAGTCACACTGCCCGACCATTTCAGAACTGAAGGAATTGATCAGTTACTGGCGCGAGTAAAAGCGGAAAATATTTTTCAAGCATAGGTATATTACAAGCCTTCTGGCAGATTCCGCTACAAGAAAATTTAAGACAACTAACAAGTTTCCTCCACAAGGGCAAAATATTTTCTTTCAAGGTCGTTCCATTTGGTTTATCCACAAGCAGCGCAGCACTTTTACGAGCAGTTACTCCCATGTTTGGAAAAACTACAGCCAACTTTGTCGTTCAATATGTGGACGATTTTTTTATTTACGACTCCGATATTAACCCGTACATATGCCATATTGATTGTTTTATCCACCCTAAAGAAATAATGAATGACAATAAACATTGAAAAATGTCACTTCTTTGTCCATGAAACAAAATTCTAGGATACATTATATCCAAGCACGGTATAAAACCCAACCCAGAATGAATAGAAAGCATATGCCAATTACCCGAACCCAGAAATTCGAAACAACTTAGAAGATTCTTAGGCATCATATATCAAAGTAAATTTCTTTTAAATGTTTTCTCGAAGTACACAAAAATATATCCAATAAAGGATATCACAGCCAGGACGTGTGCCAGAAGGCTGTTAAATGATTACATTCCAGAGTGTGGAATGATAAGACCCCTCTTGTGTGACAATGCCACAGCAAGATATTTAATAAGGCGCTAAGTGACAAAAGGATAAAATTGTACCACAGTTCCAATTATTATCCACAAGGGAACATGTGAGAGCTCATTCTCAGGGACATTACTGGTTACTTCAGAATTTTAAATCACAAATGCCACACAGGATGGTACGATCATTACAAATATATTGAGTTTATCATAAATAACTCTGTGAACGCCATTACAGGCTATGCGCCAGTTTAACTATTCGGAAGAAAACTGGAACCTATAATTAAGAGCACACCGAAAACCATACCAAAGGGACTGGAGGAGACACCGCTAGAACAATGCCAGAAAGCCCTTGAAAGAATTTGGAGAAAAGCAGACCAAAAAAAGAAGTCAGCAAAAAGGCATAGGAAGAAATGGATGCTGCAACTTGGAGATTTAGTTCTGGTAAGGAATAAGAAAAAATTGTCAGCCTGGAGCAAAGAAACCATAGAATGTATTTACTGTACAGAGGGCCAGCAAAGATATCAGCCCAGTTCGGTCCACACACTTATCAGTTAAAGGATGTAGATGATAAAAAAAAATTGGGGGATCTATCATCGGCAATTATTAAAGCCATTCAAAGCATAAATAATTTTGTACCAACTAGCTGAACTTTCCTAAAAGTGTATTATAAGTTGTGTACATATAGTAATAATAATAATAATAATAATAATAATAATATTCAGGGTAAATTTTATGTGAAATGTCATTGGTCACATTTTGGCCGGTCACCGATTAATTAGAAATGGTAAATTTGCCACGGGTGAGAGAAAAGCATCTAAACAATTGAGAAGAAAATTAGTAACAACAAATTTAAGCAAGAATTATTTACGCTCGTTTGTGTGAAAGTAACTTTTATTCTTGCAACCAAATCGCCTCATATACCAATTTAACATTTGTAATTTGTACGGTAGGTTTAATATTTCAAGTGTAATGGTTCATTCAATAACAATTTGTATGTTTTGCTAAAGTAAAGAAGGGACAAAAGTAAATTTCATGCACTAAGTAAAAGGTTGGCAAAATTCAATAAGAATAATAAACCAAAACTTGAGGGCTAATTGAGAATTGTTAAAAATTGTTTTTCTTATGTTACAACCAAGATTTACGGTTAATGTCTCAGAGAGCACGGCACCACTGCCGACATTATAGCATCTTAGTTAGCCAAACAAATATTGTAATTATTGGTAAGCAGTTCACACAATAGGCATGTGAAGTGGCCTAAAAATACAGGCAACCAAAGGATTAGTGTAAGTGAAATAGTTTTTTAAAAAAAAACCCAAAATACCAGTTTTCGGTAAAGTTGAAACAGCAAGCTACACTGAAACCAACTCCGAAAACCAAGAGCAAAAAGAGCATTTTTTTCTCTCTCTCTTATTTGCGCAACTCATCAGAACATAAACAATCATCAATTGTGCTGGACACTCAAAAACAATATAAATCTATTTCAAATTACAGCATACCAAATTGTAAATATCTATATAATTGTACATACTTATTATTACTTCTTTTATTGTTAATTTCAAGCAGATTTATATATTGTACATTTGTCATGTTTTGTGTGGGGACATTCATCTATGTTACAAAAATGTCCATGCTGAAATTTTAGCAACATAGCTGTGGGGCATTTGAAAGGGGATATACTACACATATATACATATAGATATAGACGTATAAATCAATATCAAACAAGAATTGTGCATAATAATATAATTCAGCAACAAAGATGTTAAAATATTTGGCAACAAAAAATGTAGGAAGCAGATTGTAACTTAGATAAGTAAGGGACGGGCGAGCTAGCTAATTCCAGGTAAAAGGTAATTCTAGGTAGAGCTCACCACCTTTCACCAAGCTAATGAACAAGGAACTTGAAACAATAACATGAAATAGAAAGAGACAGATATAGAAAGGAAAGAGACAGAGATATTGAATTTGCTTCTGGACGTTTCACTGGGAAAAGTATGCGAAAAGTTTTGGAGCAGAATATTTTCATACATAATAAGGTAACGTAGTCTGAGGACCAATTAGAAATGTCGCTACATTCTAAGGTGCGAAGGTGTCACTAGGTTTGGTTATAACGTCCCAGATTTTCACTCTCTTATGCAATTTTGTCGACACAGTTATGCTCTCTGGACGACGGATGCATATGGGTGGGAAGCGTGTGCAGTTAGATTAGACTTCCAATTTATTATTATGGTGGGAATTGTTACAGATGGGAAAAGCTAGCCGACCATAAGTATTTTGTTGATAATAAACCATCTTTTAAGGGAAATGCAGCGTGTTTTAATTTGCCTCACCAATGAAAACCTGAGATCAGTGAAGTTAGTTAGATAATTTATTAAGAATGGAGAAATCATCAGCCGCTGAATTAAATTAAATTGAGTTTCATTTATGGACGCTCTTTAACTACTATGGTTCTTAGCGTCCCATTCTATATTGGGCATGAAAGACCGGTAATTTTGCTCAGAGGCCTCTTTATCAGGCTTGAGGTTCTTTTACGTGCTGTAAATCTACGACACGGAACCACCAGCTTTACTTCCCTTCCGAAGGAAGCCATGCTAAGGATTTTTACGCCCCAAAAAATTCATCGCCCTCCGCCAACCAGCGACCTTGGGAACTAGAGGCTAGCACAGTACCACCAGTCCACGGAGGACGACGTCACTGAGCAGATTAGCCGGAGACCAGAACACTGCAGCAGAGGGCATTGACCAAGAGGTTTTCCGCTACAAAGACTCTTGTAATTTCTGATTAATTTATTTTTCAGTGTATTACTAATAGATGATATTTCGCAGCAGTCATAAAGGTGATGTTTATCCAAGTACTGTGATCATGACTGGTGTTATTTGTCTGGTGTATCTATGCGATCATAACTGATGATGTTATTTGTCAGGTGTATGTGATCATAATGGTGTGTTTATGATCAGAAAGATGTATGAACTGTACACCATTTATGATCAAAGTGATATGTAAACTTTACAGTATCTCTGATCAGAATGATAAGTTTGCTTCTGCTAGCACATCTATGTACAACATTGACACACATATGAACTTGGTCCCCTATTAATTCATAAACAAATTCACAAAACTATATCTTACGTTTTAAATGGAAACGTAGTTCAGTTTACCAATTGTAATGCAAGCTATAATGCAATGACTTTATAGCCAATATTTGTAATCATAATCTTTATTCACCTTTAAACTTCTTTGAAAAACAATAAAAGGTATTTCTGCAAAGTGTATGAAGAAAAATATATATAATATATACAAAAAAATTTATAACTAATACAGTAGACCCTCGCTAATTCAAAATCGGATAAACCGAAAACTTGAATAACCCATAGTAGCTGCTTGGTCCCTGCCGAATTACATGGAAAAATCTACAGCTTAAACTGAATTTTGGATAATTCGTATTACGAACTAATATTTGGTCCCCTCATTACATATTCCATACGTTAGTCTTCGTTTAAACCAAATATGTATGCTGTGCTGTGCACTATGGTATTTTCTGTTGTACATTTCACATAACTTTGCTCAATAATGTACTGTAGTTTCTCAACAATGGCCTGATTGCTTACTTGCTGCTCATGTGTCACTTCCTCAGCACATGATGCAATGGCAGGGAAAGAGGGGGTTGGTCAGCAGACTGCACATTGCGCGCGATTGCAACAATCCAGAGTGCCTGTGAACAGTGAATTTTTTCTTTCTTTTGCTCCATCACTCGCTGAAAGAGAAATGTGCTCATAATTCTCTCACGCTGAAACAAAAACAGCAAATTCTACATATGGTCGATAGTGGAGAAAACAGGTTGCAGAACACTTTCAGATTCCGAAGTCTACTCTCTCATCGATTATAAGTTCAAAACAGAAAATAGAAGCAAGTCTGACACGCTGTACATTTAGTAGCAATAGCAAGTGCATGATGCCAGCGAAACATGAAGAATTGGAGGATTCGCTGTTTTAATGGTTCCAACACACGCGTTCACAGAAAATTCCACTTCCGGCCCCATGCTTCAAGAAAATTATCAAGAAATTCCCAAGAAAGAAGGAATTTATGGGTTTGTGTCTTCTGAGGGACGGCTATGGCATTTTCAGAAGAGGTATAAAATCAGTGCTGTCAGCGTCTGTGGGGAGGCACATAGAGTAAATCAGGAACATGCCAACAAATAGGCGCGGGAGTTTCAATACTCTCTCATCATCACCCAACAAATGTTTTCAATATGGATGAAGTGTTTTATATAACTTGATGCCTGAAAAAACACTACATGCCAAGGTCGGAAAGTGCCATGGAGGAAAACACAGCAAGGAGAGACTGACGGGGTCTTATGTTGTAATTCAGATGGTTCTGAGAAGCTCAAACCATTAGTGATTGGAAAATACAAAAATCCATGTTGTTTTAAAAACATCAACCTATTCAATCAAGTACGAGAATAACAATAAAGCTTGGATGACCAAATCTCTTTCCATAGCTAGTACATGAAGATTCAACAACAAATGGCTGCGAGAAAAAGGAATATTTTGCTAACTTTGGACCATTGCTCGGCATATCAGTTTGATGACCTGGAACTTCCGAACATAGAAGTTGTCTTCTTACTAGCTAACACCATGATCTGTCTGCGGCATTGGTTCAAGGAATAATCGCCTCAATGAAGCATAATTACAGATGCCGACTGGTTAAAGCTGCCATAGTGCAATAGAACTACAAGAAATAGTTCCACATTAGAATGTACTGCAAGCTATCCACAACATATCTGCTGTTTGGAATGAAGTTACAACAGACACCATAACTGTTTTAAGAAGGCCTGGACAGCAACTCATAACGCTGCTAAAACTGAACAGGAAACCAATGATCCAGTATCTGATCTTACTCATAATGTGGACACAACTGTGGATTCTGATACTGCTCTTCTACAGGCTTACACCCGGTTGGTGCCCTCTTATGCCATCGTTATGGAAGAATGGACATGGGTAGACAACATTTGTGCTGCTGAAGAACTAGTAATCTGCTGATGATGCAGAAGAGAAATGATAATTTTTTACTGTCATCTTTTGAAAAGGAACACAGAGATACGACGCCGCGACCTCGCACTGAAGTTGCAGCTGCAATTTCTGTTCTCGAGATATTTGTTGCTACTTCAAATGTCTCCGTGGCATTTCAGGCTGCCCTGGATGTGGTATCTTCAGAGAGTGCCATAATATTACGACCAACAGTGCGCCAAACAACAATTAATGATTTTTTTTCAAATTATAGAACTAAAATGTGTAATGGATAAGAGTTGTAACTAAAACATGTCTTCCGATTAAAACCTACTGTTAAAAGAGCAGTACATTTAAAGTGTTTATTAAGATTATTGTTTGTTGTATTACACAACTCACTAATTCAATGAGTACAATATTGTTCCAAATAGTATTGTTTAAAAAAATTACAAGCATTTGACAGTATACTTTCTCAATTAAACAAATGCCAGATATAACGTATACAGCAGTTATTTTTACTTTTTCTTAGAGGTTATGAAAGTGGAACATCCGTATTTGTTGGTACACATAACAAGAGAGAAAGTGAACTCAACAATCGTATTTTGCCATTTCAGATAATATGGGACTATTTATTTTATCCATATGTTCCAAATAGATAGGATACGTCAGAAGATGATAATGGATTTGCTATAATCTTCATATAGAATATCTTAATAATTACATTTCCTACTATAAAAATATTTACACTCTTTTTTACACTACAATGCTAATATAAACACATTTTTACAATATATGTACACACACTCTGATTTTATTTTGTATTAAACTTAAACTCTTTAAAGCATTAACATAACATTTAACATACAAGGGTGGAACATGGAGTAATGCACATTTTTAATATATGTTAAGACAAAATAATTTGTACCCAATGAAGCCACATCCTTTAGCTATTTTACAACAATGAAACCAAGTCTCCCTACACATTTCTCCAACTGTGGCACTAATTTTAATATGGCCTGTTCATAGAACTCCATCTTTTGGGAGTATAGCCATCTGCGCACAGTATAGCCATCTTCATCGGAATTGAAATGTTAGCCATCTAGGAATTTCTTCATTGAGCCAAACAGATGAAAGTCCAAGGGTGCAAGGTCCGGACTGTATGGTGGGTGCCAGAGCACCTTCCACCCATTTTTCACCATTTTGGTATGGACAGGAGATGCAACATTGGTGCGAGCATTATCATGGAGCGCTATGACATATGCAATGTTGCATTTGTCATGAAAGACGTGGTTCAACTTCACCAATGTTATTTCATATAACGCAGCATTCACAGTAGTCCCTTGTGTAAGAAATTCCCCAGCAAAACCCCATGATTATCCCAGAAGTCACTAGAACTTTTGCAAGTTCTGTCATTGTAGAAAAGCAGAACAGATTCTTCAAACTTGAATGCTCAAAAAATAGGCCTAAATATCACTTTGTGCCAAAACTGCTTCAATTTCTGATTTACAATGGTAATTTGCAACTTGATCAAAATCCTGTTTTTGAACAAGTGGAGCGTGCATCTATCTGAAGCAAATTCCTTTTTTACTATTTTTTAGTCATATATATGCTATGCTGTAAGGCAAATAGCTAAAGTGTGCATCTTATTGAAAAAAAAGAGGTAATCAAAAGTTTATTTTGCATTATATGAATTTATACAATCTACTACTCAAGTTTGAACACTATACCACTCATTGACATGAATAACATATTCTAAATGCTGGATTATTTTGGAAACTATTCCGGAGCACTGTTTGTTATATCAGAGAGAGCTGATTCAATGTGTGTGTGAAGCTTGTGTAGAGTTTCCCTTTTAACAGTTTCCACAGAAATGCATTGGGTATTGTGAAGTCTGGACTTCCAAATGGGTAAGGAAATTTGGAACCTTTTGATACAAGCTTCTAAAGTTGTCGGTTTCCTCACCCTATGTGTGCTCTGCCTTGCTTAAAGACTTGTTCCTCAAAATCAAAATTGTTAAGTTCACAAAATGTGTATAGATCTGCTTGAAGCCATTCTATGACTTCCTGCCCATATACCATAGCATTTACAGATCTTGCATTACCATGTCTACCTGTAAAACGGGCCAATAATGCCATGCCTTGAAACTGCATCCCATATGATTACCTTCTCTAAGTGAAGTAGCTTTTGCACATAGTGCTCTGACTTTACCCCCCAAGAAACTGCAAGTTTTGCTTGTTTACACGTCTGCTAAGAAGAACATGACATTTATCATACCACCACCAATCGCCAATGTAATGTTCATCTTAAAGATTCACTGGTACATGTCCACAATACTGCAAATGAGAGTAAAAATCCAGAGGTCTCAGCTCGTGAAACACCTGTATGCAATAGGAGTGATTGATCCAATGTCCTTAATCATACACACGAAACTGGTCCTTTCTATAGATAATTCTTTTTACATATGCCCAAATGATTTTTTTTGGAGATTGGAATACCTTTTTTCATCACTCAAAGAGTATTGTTATTTGTTCTTTGTGATCATCCATTGTCCTGCATTATGATAGTTCACAGAACCAGTTGTCTGAACATTTCCACCCAATGCAATATGGTTTTCTTTGGTGATGCTTGTAAATGCAAATGTTCCACAAAACTATTGCACACATAAGCCAAAGATGAACCATTCATACATCCTGTACCATAACTTTGGAAATAATGTTCTATGCTCCAAATGTGTTGTTCCAAAGTATATTGTGGCATGATTAGACAGTCTATGAATAAAGAAGCAAAAAATTGATTAGTACATGTTTCAGAATTTAGGTTACTTTTTTTTTTTTGCACCATCCTAGAGATGTTATAAAGGTGGTATATTTTGGCTATGCGTATACAGTAACAGCATATAGGATCCCAAAAAATGTGTTTAGGTATTCATACTACAAAAACAAATAAGTATAATTCAACAAGTCATTCAACACATCCTAAACAAACCACTGTTCTGAGATTTAAGGATTGCACCTCTGCCATGTATGTATTTATGTTTTAGAAATCCTTAATTTGTACTGAAACAAAAATATTTATAAAACTAACAATGGTTATCAGTTCAGTCATACAGTACAAGAATGTACACAACAATCCACCTCCAACAGTGCAGACTAACCAAGAGTTAAAATTTTGTTTCCCATAAAGGTGTAAATTTATGCAGTAAACTCCCTAAGGACATCAACATCCCATAGTGTAGATTGTTTAAGAGCATTTTTAAAATCCTTATTAGTATTATTAGCGGTATCATCACCACCACTGCCACCGCTACCACCACCACCATCATCAGCATCATCACCTTCACCACCACTATTGCTGCTGTTAAACTTTGTATTAATATGACTATTTTAAATTAGAATTTGACAAAACCATGTATGTTTATGTAGTACTTCTGGTGAATTATCCATTCCATCAATCCATTATTCAAATTTAAGTCTCCCCAGGATTACTGGTAAGGTTTAATGATTAAAAACAAGTTTGTACATTCTAATGGATTTGATAGTTTCCAAACTTTTCAGTGATATAATTTAAGAGATAGTACTTTGAATATTTGTGAGTGTATTGGAGGTAGGGCGGTGGTCTGAGTGAGTCTACACTCATTCATTAGGAACTTTTCTATTAATAAAATCTGTTTCCTTTACCTTTACAGGATTACACAGTACATTTTAAAAGTTCCAACCGAATTAATAGCTGCTTGTTTGGAATGTGCTGTGGCACTGCATCTACAATACCCAAATGAAGTATGCACCCATCTTGAGAGACTACACTTAGTGCCTACATTAAATCTTGGTTCAGAAATCAAAGAAGAAACTGTTGCTAGTATGTTTAAATCTTTGCTACCCTCTGTAGCTGTAACTGCAATAGTATCAAAAGAATGCTCACGTGGAGAATACCCTTTGCTGAAGGCATATTTTGTACTCTTGCAAAAAATTTTAAGGGTAAGTAAAATATATATGTATAAGTTGGAAAACTGTAGACAAGATACAAATCTTTTAGTTATAAAACAGCTTAGTATAGTACAATCTATTTAAAAAAAAAAAAAAGCATACATCTTAAAATGCTCATCCCAGGCTAAAACTGCATTGAAGATGGTATTTCGATGCAGAGGGTAATAAAGAAGTCTTATCTTTTTTTTTCTTTTTTTTATTTAATGTTGCTTTATTGTGCTAAGAGTTTTACAAATTTGATTGTCTACTGCACTTTGACCCTGGTCACTCATTCAGTAGACAATCACTACAGTTTATTTACATTTTACAATTTCTTGTCAATAAATTATCTTGTTTTTTTTTCAGTTTTTTTCATGTGCCATTTCCACTCGTTTTTCAGTTTTCACTTATTGGTTACTTAATCATCACATATTCACTATAGTTTTCCATTCAAGGTAAGATGCGCTACCTCTTACTTTTCTCTTTCCACTGCCCAAAGCCATTTATTTATCATCTGGATAGCATTATAAAGTAATTGTCGTTTAATATTTATATAAGGGAAACATATAATATGAACCATCTCTTGGAATATGCATTTGCCTGGTGGACTCACTTTCTGGGAATGCAGAAATTTATTCCTGATATGGTCTCAAGGTTTTCCTTGGCTAGGACTGGGTTTTTGGTTTTGTGATCTTGAGTACAGAATTAAGGGTGATTTTAAGTTGTGTTAATATTTGGAAGGAATAGGCCCAGATATCCCGTGGATTTATCTTTTAAGGGTTTCATCAAAGGGTCCACATATTGAAATTGAAAAAACAGAGAGAATGCATGTGGGGGAGGGAGATAAACACGCATGCAGAACTTGATAATTAGTACCTAACTACATATTCAGTTACACCCAAATCAATGTACTCTGCCATGTATCAGGCTACTGTTTTCTTTTAGTATTGTTTAACGCTCCCATTCTTAATGCATAGTGCACCACAGACAGTGGACACTGATTAAGCATAAAATGAAATAATGAATGAGAAAGGAAAATTGGGAAGCAAACATTCCAGGCCTAAGTTATTAGGGTACCTCCCTTTTATTTGCCTGAGGACTGAGGAAAACCTGGAAAATACCTCAATCAGGGAGGACAATTCTGGCAAGATTTCAACTGCAGGCTTCCTGTTCACAAGTCAGTACGTAAACGACCTTGGCTATTCATCTTCATACCTTTTGCTGTGATCAAATAATCAGCTTAAGAAAGAGTGTATCAAGGAGTGAACAAAAAGTGTAGAAATATATAACAAAACCAAAGTAAAAAAAGAAAGCCCAGATTTCAGGCCTGTTTGATGCCTCCTGGATTATTTTGTGGATTTTTAAAAAAAAGTTAGAATAACTCCCCCCCCCCACACACACACACACACACACACACACAAGAGGGAGGGAGAGAGAAAGGGATAATTTTCTTCTGTAATGTTAGCCACATTGCAACAGAAATGCTCAAAAATCGAAAGGATAGTAGTAACAACAATCTATACAGAATTATGACCCTCATAGTTCTTCACTACTATCCAGGGGCTGTAACATGGAAGGGGTTTTTGTTGTCATCACCATACCTGTTCCACAGAGTAAATACTAAAATATGGTTTCTACAGCACCCTCAATGAAGATAATGATGCATCCTCCTTATTGTTCTAATATAGCAACCGTGGGACTTCTTTCTCATCCCAAATGCAAGGATGTGACAATCTGGATGGCAGTTTTCAAGTCTAGAAGAACCTATTACAGCTTATAAAGAGGAATGTATTGCAATTCCAGAAGCAGAAAGGCACGGTTGATTCCAGAAATGGCTCTAACAAACATAACAATGCATGAATCAGCAAAATTTTATTAGTATTTGCCGTAAGATTTCAAGTGTTGCTATATGATGCATGTCTTTAAAGTTATCCAATCACTCTCATAGTGAAGCTGCTGACTTCCTTTTTGCATTTACTAGAGCAAACACAGAACTTCATGAAAAAATCCAATATGAAGCTTTCTCATCTTGTGACATTGTAGAGTTAAGATGCTGTGAATTGATGCTGTAAAACTGCTGATACAAATCTTATTTGTGCCCATAAAGCTTGTTGGCTTCCAGGAAAGAAAATAATCTATTCATGAGCATTTTATTTTAAAGTTTGTAGTCTAAAAACGCTTCCTGTGTTAAATGCTTACCGAGATAAAAATGTGTATATGAAGTCATCTTTCAACAAGGAGCGCTGCTATGAACCAAAGTTTTCAAATTACCTGTCCAACTCTTTTGTTTATTGTGTCACTATGTGACACAAAACAGGCACTATGTTCAGCTGGGTGACAAGGAAGCAACCTTTAATTGATGGTAAGTTTTACCTTCAGCAGAGGTTGTAACTTTCATGTTAGTGATAGTAAATTCTGTGAGTGCTTGTAGATCAGTTACAGTCATAGCGTTTGTTATATTTTATTGGTTTTTAGCCAAAATGTCACTTAATGAACAAGGTACAAATGATGAGCATGAACCAATAGTATGTAAATGAGAAGTGTTGCATCATCAGAGCTGAGATATGATTTACGATGTGTTATTTTTTTTAAACCTTTTAATACTGTGCAACTGCTTTGCCTTAAGGAATTTTCTGCTTGCCTTGTGCAAGGTTTGTTATCAAGGTAGAATTTTCGGATTGCTTTCCTTGTTGATTTAGGAATACATACCAAGTATGTGTTTACTTGAGTCTTACAGTAATGTCTATAAACTTCATTTTATTTCTTCTTCGTCATTCCTGCTTTTAACTTGGCTTTGCCCTTTAACAGGTGGAATATCACACACCTCCAGTAGTAGTCAAAGCCCAGCTGCCATCAATTTTTTGTCTGCTGTGATACACATTTGTTCCAGGACCATTTTCCTTATAGGTTAAAATTCTATTGTTTTAAGCTCTGAAGCTATGAACTATTGGACAGTTTATAATTTTTGTAGATATTGATAACACTTTGATATTTACATGTGAAATAAAATATTTAAGACACTTTCTCCAAACTTTAATAAATATTACAGCTTACATGTATTTTGTAGCATTTATTGCTGCTGCCATGAATACCAAATAATTACATTTTGTTAATAGCTCAAGAAAATGGTAAAGATAAAGCCTACATTAAATCACCCACTAAACTCTAAATCATTGTCGCAAATAAGGTTACGATATGTTAGATTTCCTTTAAACATGAAATCCTTAACCTAAAGCAGTAGGTGCATACTCAAATTTAAACTGTTTCAGGAACCCAGTGTTGAAGTGAGAAACCTAAACATTTCCTCTGGCTTTGTGGATGAAACTTCAGTTGAAAAGTATGCCTCTCTTGTACTGCCTGGAGTTTGCTATATGTTGAGGGATGTATTCCCAAACATTCATATTTGGTGGTTTAAAGAAGAAGAGGAAAGGGAGAACATGATATTGCAGTGCTTGCACATTGTCCACTGGATTCTCAGTTTAGATGCAGATGCTTTGCAGAATAATCCAGCATCATCAGTTTCATTGCTACACAGTCTCTGCATCTACAGTTTATTATACACACCTGCTGGAAAGATGCTTTTGAAAGTGGTAGCAACTGGTAAGTATAAAAGAATCTTAATTTTGCATATCAGATTGTATTTTATCTGAGTAAAATAGAGGTATTACATTTGTTAAAAATGCTACTGTAAGCTGTTGTGGTGACAGACACTGGAATTTTTGAACAGATATGCAATTTGGAAGTAGTTTTATCATAGTAGGGCCTCTATTACCAAAACAACCAAGCAAATGCTAGCAAAGGTGTTAGTGAATATTTCTAATGACTATCAAAAAGTTTCCATAACCAGTTGTTTCAGGATTTACATTCAACATATCAGAGGAGTAAAGAAAATTGTGCTTTTGGTTTTGGAGATCCAGTAGGCATCCATACACATGGTCCTGATATTTATGCACACACCTTAACCAGAGCATTGTTATCCAGTAATTGGTCCATTACAAATGTGCTTATCAGTGGACAGTCCACAGTTACATTTCTGTAAGGATTATTGTTTTGCAGCATTTTCTCTCACAGTGAAAATACTGTAAAAACCCGAGTTGTATAGGTTTGGATCCTCCACAGGAGGAGTGGCTCAGAGAAGTGGCTAGTTGCTAAAGGCAGAAAGGAGAGGAGATAGAGGGCAGATCAACTATGGGCACAAGTCCAAATAATATTATGTCCAAGAGGTTTGTATACCATTGGCCCTATGGGCCTAGTCTAGCCATTTGAACAATGCACATACCTGTGAGAGCTCTGGCTGGTCTGTATGCTCACAAAATAAGTATTTGACGACTCCCATGACATGTGCCACAGCAACTGGCAGAGGGACTGAGGAGTATTAAGAGTATGTGATCCACATGGGCATAGCTTATATTGGTTTTTGGTGCTGACTACAACAGATATCAGCATTCCACTGCAACTGATTCCCAACCTTCTCTGGTATCAGCATTTTCTGCCTTGTGCACCACTACTTGTAGCTGGTTTAGGTCTCAGTGTATGGTGTTACAAAACTTTTAGGCATTGATAGAAATACATGTTCATTATGCTGTCATTAACTTGCTCTTTTCATCTTAAAGGCAGTAGGCAGGTGACATTAAAGCTTTAAAGCACAAGCACAAGAAAGTAGGCATGTCAATGAACAGTTGTCAAATTCAGAGATCAAAGTTTTAGATAAGGAGGTTGAATAGTTCCTAGTAGCAAATTTACAGCTAACTATATCATGGCACCCATAATTGGGTAAACATTTTATAGGTGACAGCTCTATTCATTACAGCTGACATTACCAATGCCAAAAATGTAATATTGGGTGTTAGTTGTAAAGTACAAATGGTTTGGACAATCTGGAGAAGCACTTACTGGGTTTTTAGGGAAGCTAAATAAGCAGCTTATGGCTTATAGAATAGACCTCTTATTCTATATTAAAAAACTTAAACAGGTACCCTATTAAGTTGTAGCACAGTTTTGGCATTTAAAATCAGGTGATGTTGATGTCATTATTTAGATATGCCTCTGTTCTACCGCAGAGACTTGAAAGGGCATAATTATGAAATAGCAGAAACCTATCCTGGTAGAACCATTTTCATAGCTGTGTGTGGTTGAAGGTAGAATTTTGTCCAATGCTATTGTCATCTGCATTAAAATGGACCATATTTAAAAACACACACTTCCATGTATAATCAATAAACCAGTATTACTCACTGATAATTATGTTTCTTTGATGATAAAGATTTGGATAAATATTACCTTAAATTATAATGGCAGTACAAGATTGCAACTTGGAAAGCAGTCATGTTTCTTGGTTACAGAAAGCCATTGTTTAATTATTTGTTATTTGCCTGATGTTCTAAGGCAAGGAAAACTACCACCTGTAAAATATCTATAACAAAAGGAGAGAGAGAGCCCTTTTTTTTCTCTCTTTTTTTTTTTTAAAGCAAATAGCATATTGCTGAAAATAAGAGCATGATTTTTTTAGGAGTAACATGCCTGACACTTGAGTTGAGAAGCCAGGTTCGAATTCTGTTTGTGAAATGGCCCTTTTTCTTTCTTCTTAGTCTTTATGATGAATGCGCTCTAGCTTCATGGCTTGTTTGCACTATCATTAGTTCATTTAATTAGCCATTATGTACAATAAAAATAATTAAAACACATACTTTATTTTGATATTTAGTTAATACATAGTGCATCATAGACCTATACATACTACTTTTTGATAGGTAATTTAGAGAATAAACATGTTGCTTTTGCTGATATAAATTGTATGCTTTGACATCTACATTTTTGTGTTATAAAATTTTGTCTATCTCTTGCAGTTTACCAGTTACACAAAAGTCATTTAGAATGAAGAGGTTTTCACAGGCTATTAGCGGAAAATTCAAGACATACATTTTCATCTTTCATGCAAATGTCTTAAAAATATGGTGTTTAATCAAAATCATAGCCATTTTTGAGGGAATCAAAAATAACAATACATTTTCTGTGTAAAGAGTAGTTTTAGGGTGGCGAGATTTTCTTGAAAAACTTTGTGCCGCATCCTTACAATAGGCTGAACTTATGTACAAAGTTTGGAATTTAACATGTTGACTGCCACCATTGTTGCGGATCTTATTATGTAAACGGTCCACAGGGTCCGATATGTCTTACCACAAGCAATGCCATCTAGTGGTGTTTAGTAATTATAGTAATTTAATTATATTTTTATAATCTCAGTATAACCTTCAAGATAGATAGCAGTTCCATCATAGGTGGTATCCGTCTCCATAGTCCGATACCGTACATAAGCATCTCAATGTAACCTACGAGATAAATAGCAGTTCCGTTAGTGGTGCTATTGGTCTCCATGGTCTGATACTGTGCAAAGTGATAATTTTCATTGATCTAGCAATTTATTGCTGATACCACTCAACTCTTAAATATTTATTATATTCTTACGAACATATTTAGAAAATTAAACTTCATATTATTAATTTACTCCCTTTTAAACACTATAAGCAATAATATCACTTTTGTAGTGTAGTTTTTCCATGACACAAAAAAAATTTAGGCCTAAGCTTATTGTAAGTAGCAGAGGCTCACATTTGCTTTTTATTGTTACATTTTATGGAACTGATTGAAACAATGTGGACAAAATCCAGGCTGCCCCGCACAATCTTGACAGAAACTTGTGACTTGCTTTGTTTCCTATGGTTTTTCTTATTTCCTTATAGCATTCTCTGCACTGCTTTCTTCCTTTTCCCTCTATTATTAGTTTCAAATGGGAAGAGTTCTGCTCTCCAGCGAATGAGGTGCATTTGCGTGCTCAGCGTTGCCGCCTCGTTACCCCTACTCTTTTCATATTTCCCTCTCACTCACACATCGGCCTGATGCTAGAATGGTCGACGTAAAGCAACCCAAACTGAATTTTCTAAACTTTTATAATTCTCCTGGTGTTTAAATTCATAATTGGGAATATACTCGTATGTTACATACATATTTTTTAAGTGTTATATAATTATAGGTTATGAATTACCTGTGCTTTTAATCCAGTGGAACTGCCAGTGGCTCATCCGTATCACTGTCATCAGTTACGTGAAGAGGCAATTCGTCACTGTCACTGTCTTCATCGTCTGAGTCTTGCAAATTTATGATGATAGGTTCCAAAATATCGTCACGGCCTATTTCTTTCCAAATATCGTCTTCTTGTAGTTTTTCTGCATGTCTCACGCATGCTTCCCAGTCTTGTTGAGTTACCTTGTCAATTTCTTTGTGAATAAGACGTTCAACGTCAGTCAGTTTAAAAGTGTTATTTCTGTTTGCAACCCCTCGTTTTATTTGAGCCCATACTAACTCAATTGGATTATACTGGCAGTGATAAGGGGGGGGCGGATTACCTGGTGTCCCATTTCCATTGCAAGTTGATCCAGCTGATACACTTTTTCCTGGTTTTTAAACGGAAGTACTCATTGCAGTAACTCATTTTTAGTTTCTGTTGCCAAAAATTCAACCCCCCTTTTTTGCAACCATTCAACAATTTGGTTCTTTCTACTGGCAGTATTCGGTACTTTGTTTTCAATAACCGAATGATATGGTGCATTATCCATTATAATTATGCTTCCCTCTTCTAAATAATTTAGGAATCTGTTCAAAAACCATTCTTTAAACGTATCAGCTGTCATCTCTTCATGATAATCTGAGGTGGTTTTAGACAGAAAAATCCATTTGCTTTCAGGTACAAATCCTGTCTTAGCGGAACCTACATGACAAATGATAAGTCGACTGCCTTTTCCAACAGGTATCTTCAGGCCACCCGTTTTTGAGGAATCTTGCCAGATTGAATTTTGAGTGTGGTTTTTATTTACCCATGTCTCTTCTAAGTAAAATATAGGTCTCGTATCGCCAGAATTTCGAATTTCATGCATTCTGCGTAAGAATTTTATTCTTGCCGCAACAATGTCACTCCTCTCCATTAAAAATTGTCACCCGTCATTTGTCTTTCTATACCTGAACCCTAATCCTCTCAAAATTCTATAAGTAGATGAATTTGAACCAGTGTATGATATTTTAGTTCTAAGGGCACAAGTTATTTTCTGTATTGTTGGAAATTCACCTTGGTCATAAAACTCGAACACAGTCCTGCGTACAACGTCCTTGTCAAAGTCAGTTAAATTTGTAATCCTCTTCGGAGGTCCAATGTGTTTTCTGGGCGATACAAACACTGGGGCACCACTGGGAACAGATTTTCTTGCCTCTCCGCAAATGCAAGACACACTTGTTTTACCGACACCACACGCTTTAGCAGTAAGCTGTTGAGGATTTTTGAAATCAAGTTGATTTCTGTGTTCCTCATTGTTGCATTTTTTAAAAAGCGAGTAGACCCTAAATATAATACTTCGAGCCTGACTTCGCAATATCTGCCTCTTTGACTCGCCACTAAATTCACCACAATAAGCCATTGCACTATTTTACTCTTGCTTGTTGCTCTCTGAACAACAACTGCATACTGATATTAACTGTGTAGGCTAAATAAACTCCAACCCAGATTTAGAAACAACACACAATAATAAACATGTGACGGCTCACGTTCTGCAGATTCAGCATTCTACAAGTAACACAAGTGAGCTGGGTGGGTTGTTTGCTCTCTCTCAGCTTTAACAAACGCCTCGGTTTTTCAACATAATTCTTTATCTCCATCAAGTCAGTAGTTCTGTATAATTACAAATATATATATATATATTTATATTGTAACTCCCCACGGGGATGGTTACCCCCGCAGTAGGTGATTACACAGGGGGGTTGGTAGCTCAGAGGTAGGGGGGATGCGTTGGTACCGGGGTGGTAGGCAGGCCAGGGTGGCGTTCTAGGATAAGGGGTATTTAAATGATGAACAGGGGATGCATTGACCCAATAAATTATATTGTTGCCTTAAGTGAGTACATTCGGTTTGGGGTGAAGCCCCGGCAAATGAACAGAACTCAGATGAGTCGCATGCTTACCTGGTTAACGGGTGGCGACGGGTCTCGAGACTGACAACTGATCTGACGACTCTTTGATAACTGCCTGGCAACACTCGCTATCGCTGCTCTCGACAACTCCTCGCGACCGAGTCAAAACCCTGTAGTATAAATACATACAGAAGCGCTGACTCGGCGTTGTGCAGTGTGGACGTGTTCTGTTAACCTGAATTCCACACTTGCGCTGGTTAACGAAATATGTTGCAATTCTCAATGCTCAACCTGGTCCGCTACATCGGTCCCAGGTTCGCCAAATTCCGACCCGGAATTTAAAATTGAAAAGGAGGACAAACATCTTAGGGGGTACTAAAGCAGTGTATCTAGACGAGGGCTGAGAGAAAAAGAAAAAAAAACATGGTTGAGCTTTAAACAATTGAAATGCTCTGGTGTCCTCTGCTGTCCAAGACTCGGATACCAGGGAAAATTTTGTTTAAGGGTTGGTGAGTACGTTAGGGGTGGGTTCGACTGCGCACCGCAGCCTGCTGCCAATCTTTGACTCTTCTCAGCTGGTTGCATACTTTTGTGCCCGGAGGTGAACTTTGCCGTGAATGATTGCGGTTCTGTACAGAACTGCTGAGTGACTTTGCATACTTAGCTATTTTCTTGGTAACGTAGTATTTATTTCCGCGCACGCTGCATTTCTTTCGTCAAGCAGTGGCGTTCCCTCAGAGCGCACCAATTCTTCGCGTTTGGCGCGACTCCCGTGGTGAGTTACCGGCGTTCGTATACTGGTGGGCACTGTTCGACCTGGGTCTTTTTTTGTCGGTTGCTTCTCTTCTTGGTGGTCTCTTGGTGCGCAGCAACAGGGTTGTTTTACAAAGATGGATTTCACTTAGGATAAGGTTGGAAGGATTATATTGCGTTTTAAAATTTACGGGATGAGACTAAACACAGCAGAGAAAAGGTAAATTTAGAAAGTGAGTCGGTACCCCTGCCGATTCCTTGTCTCTCCAAATTTTGAAAAAAGGGGGGAAAAAACACGGAACAGAAAAAAAAATTAAGTTCTGTTATCCAGGTGTGATGCGACTACTCATAAGTTCTGCTTGCCTTGATATGTTCGTTCGAACAAAAAAAATTAAATTTGTTCATTATACAATGATTTTTGTCTAACTGTACAAAACCGTTTTTTTTGTGTGTGTGTTGCATTGTCTGTAAGCGGTGGTTAGATGTCCGTTTTTGGCATTCTGCTGATACCTCGCTTCTGTGACCCGGGGAAGAGGGTCGCTGAGGCTGCTGTAGACTGTGGTTTCTCTTGCCTGCTGGAGGACATCCTCTAAAACAGACTTAATTTTTGAAATTAGTACACAGAAATATGAATATTGTAGCAGTTGCGTCCAATGAAACACAGCAAAAAAAAGTAAAAACCATATTTACACTTCATTTTCTATTCATATACCAGTCGCAGTGCTACACGCCACTGAGAAGTGCAAAGTCAAGCTCTGTGTGAGGCGACGAATACTTGTGTCAGCGGAATTCATGACCCGACTGCTGCTTTCGACACTTACCGTTCATGCAGAATTGGATGTTTATGAAGGCGATATCTGTGTTTCTTAGTTTGTGAAACAAAATTTCTGTACCCTTCCGCGTGTGTAGAATGTGTTACGTATCTTGTGTTGCATAATTCGTGGAGGATACCTGTGCCTTTCCTGCCTTCATCCCCTTGTTTATTTTGAGCCTTTTGATTTATTTATTTTATTTATCTCTCTTATTTATTTCTCCGTCATGTTAGTGTTGATTCTGAGGCGGGATGCGAGATTCAAAATTTCTATGTCCCTGGTCTATCTCGTGTATTATCTGCCCTAGTCGTGAGAGAATTTTTTTTTTATTTATTTACACTTGCTTATTTGCCACGTTACATTTATCTATTTTGCACGTTGATTTGCTTCGCCTTATCTGCTAATTGACATTTATTTATTTAATAGCGCTTGGTTGTCGTACCAGAGTGTACGTTATTCGATTTTTTTCCTACTATTATTTATTCTATATGCGCTAACGCATGTGTAAGGTGCGGAGAAAAGAATTCCTGGCATCAACCTATAGTTCTCAAAACACATTATCAAATACCTATCTTAAATTAATCTTATGCTAACAGTTATATGAATAACAGTACTATGAAATAACTTTTCGACCTCCACTAAATCTTATTTCCTATTTATTCAACTCTGCTCCCCGAACTTAAGCACAACAATACTTCTTTATACTTGCTCTCTGTTGTGTCCCTCGGCCCTACTCTGAACTCCTGGGGGGGATAATGTATATTGTTCAAATTCCTGTATCTGAACAAAGATATCTGTATTAAGCGAATAACAGGATCGCGTCTCGGATTTCCCATTATATTTTCACTTCCAGATATATTTTCTCTTCATCGCGAGAAAGAGAGAGCAACAAAAAAAAAATTAAAACAGTAAAAGTGAATCGCGTGGATTATCACTTTTAGCCTAACTTAAGCTGGAGGTCCGAAGATATACTACGTCTTGCATTGTAACCTATTACTTAACCTATTTGAGAACTATTGCTGATGTTTAATGTTTTAACCTCTTTCTTTTTCCTGTTTGTTTTTATGCCTCAGCCTTACTGCAGCGTGGATGCATTTGTGTAACGCATTCCGTCATGTAATAATGTCAGCACTTGTGTATTGATGGACATTGAGTTATACGTAGGCGATTTTTTGTGTCATTTATATGTGGCAATAAGATTGTGTTTACTCGCTGTACGTCTGTCGCAAGTATGCTGTATGCTCACTATGCATAATATGGTGAAATTCTACTAACGTGGACATTCTGGCGTTTCACGGAATTTCTGGCCTTAATTACGTAATTCAAGGGGCCCAGTTTTTTCATTACCCTATACGGTCCTGTGTAGTTCATCAAAAGTTTCGTGGCTCTACCTACCCTCCATTTAGGGGTATATAGCTTCACCAAATCGCCGACTTTATACTCGACGTGCCGCCTCTTTGAATCATATAAATTTTTATTTTTCCTCTGGCTCTTTACTATGTTTTGGGATGCTAACGCCCTTGCTTTTACTATTGCCTCCCGTGTTTGCTGCACAAATAGGTTTTGTGAGGTGCCCTGTAATTGAACGTCTGGGGGTGATACCGGTTTCCGTGCATACAGTAATTCGAAGGGTGTGAACTTAGTACTCCCCTGTTTGCTTGTGTTTATGGCAAACCGAATTTGATGTAAATTATTATCCCAGTCTGTGTGCTATGTGTTTATGTAGTTACTGATTACTTGCGCGATAGTTCTATTTGCCCTTTCTATTAGGCCATTAGTTTGGGGTCTGTAGGCTGTTGTGAAAGTCGGTATTGTTCCCATCATCTTAAGTAGTTCTTGTGTCACTTCGCTCATAAATACGGACCCTCTGTTCGACAGAATATATTTTGGTGCGCCGTGACGACAGATGACGTCGTCCAAGATAAATTCAGTGACATGCTCAACAGAAGCTTTTGGGATTGCCCTTAATTCCAAATATTTTGAAAAGTAATCACTAGCCGCAATTATGTATCTGTTACCTCTAGAGGACTTTGGGAAAGGCCCCAAGATATCTATGGAGAACCTTTCTCCTATATAGTTGACCTTTATGGGTTGCATTAAACCTGCGGGTCGCTGATTAACTGGACCTTTTCGTTGCTGACAGGAAGTGCATCTTCTTACATAATTTTGTATGTCCCTCTTCATTCCAATCCAATAGTAATGTGAATTAATTTTGTGAAAAGTTTTTGAAAACCCGAAGTGTCCTCCTAGCGGATCGTCATGACTATTTTATAGTATATCCTGCTTTAAACTATCAGGTACTACTAACAAGTGCATGTTCCCTGTACTACCAGGATTTTTTCGGTACAGGACATTCGATTTCAGCACGTATGTTGCAGCTTGTCGTGCTAGTTTAGCTTTCGCTGTACCCGGCTGTCTTACGGCTTGTATTAGGGGTTTTAGCTGGGGATCCTCCTCCTGTTTTTTAGCTAATTCTATGGGTTCTATGAGACAGGTAATTCTGTCTTCCTGCTCTTGTGCTGTTTCGGGTTCAGGGAGGTCTATTGGCATTCTAGACAAACAATCTGCATCCTTATGTTTAATCCCTGATTTATGTTGAATTGTGTAATCAAATTCCTGTAGCATCAAGCTGTAACGTGCCAGTCTCCCTGTTAGATCTCTCAACCTAGTTAGGTGGCACAGGCAAGCATGGTCTGTAACTACGGTTACAGGGTAACCATATATGTACTGGCGGAACTTCGAAAAACTGTACATAACTGCTAACAGCTCTTGTTCCGAAACGGTATAGTTCTTTTCAGCTTTGCTTAGACTTCTAGACACAAAGTCTACTGGGTGCATTTTTCCATCTCGTTCTTGGAGGAGGCAACTGCCTATGCCGTACATGCTGGCATCGCAGTTCATTTGGGTTTTGGCTCCCGGCATAAAATGTGCCAACACCGGAGCCCTAACCATTAAATCCTTCAGCTTTTGGAAGGTTTCTTGCTGTTCTTGGCCCCATACAAACTTTTGGTCTGCCTTTGTTAGTTCGTTTAGTGGCCTCGCGATCGCTGCAAAGTTATTAATGAACCTCCTGTAGAAAGAAAATAAACCTAAGACCTGCCTTACTTCTTTGACGTTCCTAGGCGTTCTGAGCTGTGTAATAGCTTGAATTTTGTCTTTATCAGGTTCTATGCCTGCTGCCGATACTTCGTATCCTAGGAGTTTTATTTTGTCCATACCGAAAAAACATTTTTGGGGTTTTAGCTTAAACGTATGTTGTTCTAATTTCTTAAATACTGCTTCCAGGTTTGCCAATAAGTCCTGAAATGTATTTGCGAACACTATTATATCGTCTAGATATATGAGTGCTTTTTCGTATCGCAGGTCGCCTAACAGTTTATTTCCGATCTCTGTGAATGCTCTAGGGGCATTCGCGAGCCCGAAGCTCAAGGTTTGGAATTCGTACTCTCCGTCCGACGTACAAAAGGCCGAATATTTCTTACTTTCTTGAGCTAGAGGTACTTGGAAG
Source organism: Deroplatys truncata (assembly GCA_030765065.1). Lineage (NCBI taxonomy): Eukaryota > Metazoa > Arthropoda > Insecta > Mantodea > Mantidae > Deroplatys > Deroplatys truncata. The sequence continues at coordinate 491,027,005 of CM060990.1, forward strand.
TATGCACTTAGCAGGTCAAGCGTACAGTAAAATTTTGAACCTCCTAAATAGCTAAGTAGGTCGTCAATCAGTGGTAAGGGATAGGCGGATGCAGCTGTTTGTGCATTGAGTTTTCTGTAATCTACACAAAACCGATATTCTCCTGATTTCTTTTTGACCAAAATTACTGGTGAGCACCAGCTACTCTGTGAGTCTTTTATTATCCCAGCCTCTTTCATTTCTTCCACTTGTTGGTTTATTATTTCCCGCTGTTTATGGGACACCCTGTATGGCTTCTGTCTAATTGGTGTCGTGTTTGTCAACTCTATTTTGAACTCCGCAATGTTTGTTGTCCGTAACTCTTGTAGGCTAGTGGCGAAGGTATGTCTGTACCTGTCGAGTAAATTTCGTAGCTGTTCGTGTTGTCCTGGTTCTAGTCGTGAATTAATATTTAATTTGGCGTCTTTGATGTCTATTTGTTTTGCTGTCTCACGTGTGAAAGTGTCTGCCTGGACTAATGCAACTTCGTGTACGAGTGCTAGTGTTAGTGTTGTCCCTTTAAATATTCTCTGAGGGGCGGCTATATTATTGTGGACTTGTATCTTTTGATTTTGATTATTATTGCACAGACCCGGTATAATGTTAACATGTTTTTTCTGCATAGTGTTAATGCATGGTTCCAGCAATAATGTGTTTGTAGGAAGTGAGGGTATTTTGGAAGGATTTCTACGTCCTGCTGACATGTTGCTTTAATTTTTGTCTCTTCAGCATCTGCTTCAAGTGTAATTTGCATGAGAGGACATTCTCGCTTTCGCTGGTAGCTTACCGTGACCTTCTTTGAATTTTGCAGTGTTAGTGTAATTGTGTTGTTCCCTAGATCTATAACGGCTTGGTGTTTCTGAAGGAAGTCCATGCCCAGCAATAAAATATGCGGGAAGTGTTTTACTACTATTAGTTGTTCTTTGAATTCCACGTCACCCATTTGGAAGTTAGTGTTAGTTTGGTATTGTGCAGCAAGTAAATTGTTATTTGCAGTTCGCAAAATCATATTTGGGGGTGCTGGTTGCTTGCTTGTACGTACCAGGTCGTCATTGATTATGCTTACTGAGCTGCCTGTGTCTATGAGAATGTCGATCCTTGTCCCTGCTAATGTTCCTATAGTTTTTAATGTGTTCCCAGGGTTGATGTTTTCTGTTATGCTTGTTACCGCGGCCCTTATGGGGGGTGATTGCTTCGAGGCTGCGCGTGAAAATTTGCATTCCTCCTTCGTGTCTGGCAATTAGCGATTACGTGGCCTACCCGTTTGCAGTAGGCGCACACAGGCCTTGCGGACACCGTTCTTCTTTGACTATATGTGCTCCTATAGCCGCTGGGGGGCTGTCCGTAATTCCTAACGGATTGATGCTGTGGATTGTAATTTTGGGGTGGAGGGCGAGGGTTCATTGTCAGGTTTTGCACCTGTTTTACTAACTCACCCACCATCTTTGACATCTCTGATACCTGCTTCTGGAGGGTATCGTCTGGCATGCTAGGGGGAATTCCCTGTGCATCGATTAGGTCTACCCTTTTTCCTGCTAGGTAGCAGGCTGATTCTACCCTGCAGACGAACTGTATGAGAGCGTCCACTGTTTGTGGGTTGTAGGGCAGTACCTGTTCTATTAGTGATGGTTTAAGGCCCCTCACGATGTGTTTTACCTGTTCCTTCTCTGTCATTTTGGGGTTGACTAGATCACACAGAGCTATAATGTCATAAGCGTATTGCTCTGTGGGCTCACTAAGGTCCTGCACCCTCTGCCTTAGTCTGACCTCCATCATTTCCTCCTCTGCCGCGTGAATGAAGGCTTTTAATAACCCCTGCTTCAATGTTTCCCATTGGGCGTCCCTATTTCAATGGGCAAAGGTTTTGTACCAGTTTAGTGCGGTACTATTAAGGTAGCATGGTAAATACTGTGCCTTATGCTGGTCATCCCAATTATTGGCACGCGCTATCAACTCAAACTTATGGAGATAGTCCCTTACACTTTCCCCTGGTTTCCCCGCGAAGCTACCCGGATCCAATGGTGGACGACTAATGTGCATTGGTTGAGGTGCTTCAGTTACCCTTCTACTTAAAACAGGTGAGTCCATTTTACTCATAGCATTTGTGTATTCGTCTCCCTTATTCATGGCTAACTGTTTTTCTACCCTACTTGTGCTTGGGCTAGAAGTGTTAATGATCCTCCGGAGCGGAGACGTATTTGATTTGCCGTCTCAGCGTGTGCCGCGATCTCGTTTGAAATTCCTTTCAAATCTGTGATTAGAAATTCTTGGAATTTAAATTGTTCCCCCTGTATAGCTGCTAATTCTGCGCAGATTTCTAATCTCTTTAGTAGTAAGACTAGTAGAGTTTTGAGCAGGTTCAGCCATGCATAATAACTTAAATGTACTACACTAAAACAATATACATAATTTGAGAAAAGTTTAAAAAAAGTTATATTCTGTGTAGGTGACTCATGATGCAAAGGGTGGGAGGGTGGGTCTTCACCAGATAACCTCAGGTAAAAGGTTATCCCAAAATGAGGCGTGTTTTACACCTTGCAAAAAGAAAAGAGAAAAAAAAATTGATTACATCCCCTGGCTGGAAGAGGTAAGGATGTTTTCCCCAATTATACCCGGAGACTCCGTCACATTGTAGTCGGTGCCTACTACATGTACCCGGCGCTCCACCACATTGTAACCCCCCACGGGGATGGTTACCCCCGCAGTAGGTGGGGGGTTGGTAGCTCAGAGGTAGGGGGGATGCATTGGTACCGGGGTGGTAGGCAGGCCAGGGTGGCGTTCTAGGATAGGGGGTATTTAAATGATGAACAGGGGATGCATTGACCCAATAAATTATATTGTTACCTTAAGTGAGTACATTCGGTTTGGGGTGAAGCCCCGGCAAATGAACAGAACTCAGATGAGTCGCATGCTTACCTGGTTAACGGGTGGCGACGGGTCTCGAGACTGACAACTGATCTGACGACTCTTTGATAACTGCCTGGCAACTCTCACTATCACTGCTCTCGACAACTCCTCGCGACCGAGTCAAAACCCTGTAGTATAAATACATACAGAAGCGCTGACTCGGCGTTGTGCAGCGTGAACGTGTTCTGTTAACCTGAATTCCACACTTGCGCTGGTTAACAAAATATGTTGCAATTCTCAATGCTCAACCTGGTCCGCTACATCATATATACATAATGCATACATACAAATATTGTGACCATTACAGTGCTTACGTGGTTATGATATAACATATGGGTATGTTTATTCGTTTGTATTATGAAAACTATTTGAGCTAAAAATATGTGGTTTTTACGGTTGTGTTACGAAAATTACTCCCTACCTTCTAGTGGGTTACTTTTTGCAAAATTTTAATTTTGTCTTGGCGCAAATTATATTTATTAGAAATAGATTCGCTTAGCGCGCGTCACGCTTAGCTTACGGCGAATGCAATATGACAACACAGCAGAACTCTGATTGGTTGCTGTTCTGGCCGTGCTCAAGGACAAACTCATCCCATTTGAAAATCACAGTAGTTTGATGAAGGCATGAATTCATCTCATGACCCGGTGTGGCATAATGGGCTGGTTTGGAGCTAATTCTTGGGCAAGGATTTTCCTGAAATTTATAATTGATAACTTTTTCTCATTGGGCATATTGTAAATAATAATAATAATAATTTATTTCATCCAGTTTATCATACATCTGATTTTGGACATGTCAAAACAATTACATCTTTACAAATCCTTTAAATCATACAGACATTTGTTTCTTAGATACACCCTCAATTTCCTTTTGAATTGCTGTTTAGAAACATCAACTACAGATTTGACTATATATATATATATATATATATATATCCTTTAAAGATACACTTTTTTTTACACTATACCTAAAGTAGTCCAAGTTTCCTCTTGTATTATGTTTATGGATTTGGTTGTTTTTAATTGGTTTGTACTTATCTTGGTTATACTTATGACGCAAATGAATCAACATTTATGATTTCTTGTTTCGGTGTATCTTTTGAACTTTATTCATTGGTCGCTAATGTTTAGTAATTTTTGCTATGAATACTATCATCACCTTCAGTTTCACTATTACCAGAATAATTAATTTCATCATTTTCAAGCATATTCAATGCTGATCCCTACTCCGTTACATTGTGACTTCTGACTAATACTGTGACATACATTAGATGATAATTGGAATCATACTCTTCCCAAAATAAGAAACATACTTCTGGTAAACAAAGGCTAGAAGCAGCCCCACACATGTGGCAGTATGAATGCTCTCATTGGCCCCTGACCGCAATACTCAGTCTAGCAGAAAAAATAGAGCTCATCTTTTCTTTGTTGTTGCTTTTAAAATGTGCTAATGGATATCTTTAATGATTTCATTGCAAAATGCTAAATTTTCACTGTTATTTGGAAGTTTAAAACAGTGAGTTTACTGAAACTGAACAGTTATTGTTTATCAATTACATATGCTGTGCACTTGTTGTGCAGAGTAATACAAATGTGTGTGAGCGCAGATTCAGTATAGCAGTCAGCATTGGCTTGCTAAATCTTTAAAGAAAAAGCAGCAAAACTGTATGCATGTCTGCCGGTCATTCGAGGGTTGTACCATACTGTGTTTGTGTACATGATTTCAATATGGTAACGGTCTCTAACAGGCAATACAAGATAAATGTGTATAATTAATGTAGGGATTTCTATATTTCTTGCCTTTGTGACATAAAAATAGCAATTTACATTACCTTTGTAAGTTACGTAAAGCAAGAAGTAATCCTAATGTTACCTAAGGAATGACTGCCATCAGACTCCCACGACCAATCCGCAGTCAATGTGTTAGCTGCCTTTTTGTTTTCAAGTTTTGCAGTTCAGAGACACATACACACACATGGACCTGTTTCTAAAACCTTTTTCTTTTTTTTTTATTCAGGGAGCCTCCAAGTGTGTGTTTTCAATAAATCACAGTATCACATTTTGTGATAGAATGCAATATTTCCCATACTTATTATAGGTAAATAGTAGAGAAGTAATAATTGTAAACTACGCATTTAGCAATGGTTTTAACAACTTCAATTAATCTTAGGAATGATTAGTTGCTGCTGTGAATGCAAGTTGCAAAATTAACAATGACGCATGACTGCAATTAGGAGAAATTTAAATTATGCCAGTGGATAGAGGTGCATATGCCATTATGTCAGTGCATATACAGAAGCATATTTGCTCTGATACTAATTAGAGTTAAATTCCTTAAGAGAAGCTCTTAGACTTTAAATTATACCTCAGAGATTTTTGTTTTCATGATTGCAAACACACAATCATAATTTAGCTAACTGTGTTGTGTTAAACATAATTATTTTATATATGAAGTGCGAATGCTTCTGGGATTATCTTGGGCATAGACACAAACATAACTAATGATATAGCCATTAAAATTACCAACACTAGCAATACTAGCCAACCAGTCATCTGTTCTCCACTTAAAAGGGATCATCTGAATATGGAAAGAGTAAGTAACATGAATTCTCCTGTTAATGAAGAGGTTATAAACAATTTCTCCATCCCAGGCAGCAGCAGATATAAACAAATGAAAATTTGAAAGAAAACAAAGGAGAAACCAAACAAGAAAGCTAAGCATTTATAAATTAACAGTCGACAAGCAACATTCTAAAGCTAAAATCAATTTAGCTCAGAATGTTAATTAACCATTCCCCTCAGAAACTAATAATATCACGTGACACTAACACAATGTAAACAAAATAAAACACTAAACTTGATTAAAACATGTATTTATGCAGTTAGAAATAGCAAATTACTTGAGTTAGCTAATTCTCTTCAGCTTCTTTTTGTCATTGCCAACTCTGTATGTGTCTCTCTCCCTCTCCCTCTTTACCCCCCTCTCTCTCTCTCTCTCTTTTCCAGCAGTACTTACAGCAAGGACATGTTCTGCAAGTGAAGAATCCCAGAGAAATGTGACTAAGTAGCACTTTCTGTTGAAAGATGATTATGAAGTTCATGTGTAGGGCTTTACGTTAGCACTTTAAATGTTTCAGAGAAATTTTGTGATACATAAAAGAGAAAAGAGATTGGAGCAGCATGATTTTGACTGGTGACAATAGAGGCTGTCATTCTCTAGGGATATTGAGATCCAGATAATGCTAGGGAGAGAACAAGGAATCATATCAAATCCTTTCTTACTGCTCCATCACATTACTGTCAACTGAACACTGGTCAGCAGTTATTATCAAGAATATGAATACACATAATGTATGTGCTATTTAAGAAACATTGCAAAGAGGAGCATGTTACTTCAGAAAAATACTGGCTCTACAGAGAACTCCTCAACACAGAGTTAAATCTGGAGGTTTGTATAGCTAGAAAGAAGTGTATGAGCAGTGCTATTGTTCTTAAATATCTCAAGAAAATCAAGAAGCAGAGAAAGATCAGAACACTGAACACCAAAATAGAGAAAATGTGACTACAAATCTATAAAAAGAAAAATGGTCTGAGCAGAAAAATGTGATTTCCAGAATTTCACCTAGGAGCTGTAAGGTACTTTCTAATAACAATTGCTAAGGCAACTTTCTAGAGAAAACTAGCTTTATAAAATCTCACAGAGTACAATACCGCTACAAGGAAAGCTATAAATTACAAATGCCATGAAAGTGTGGCTAAATGAGGATCAGTGGAAATAGTATATATACGTATATATTTCAAGATGGCAGCAGTGTGTGAAAGGGTGAGCGAAGTAAAGTGTACAGTTTGAGTGAAAATATCAGTAAATCATCAATAGAAAAAGGAAATAAAGATGGCAGAGAAAATAAAGTGGCTGAAAGACTGCGAGCAAATGAAGTTTCCAATACTACAAGAGTGGAAGCCAGGGAAATGCAAGGACAGAATTCACAAACAAAGCAACAAGGAACTCGGGAAGCAGAGGTAATCATGTCACTGCATAATATAATAGATATGCTTAATAAAGACTTAAAAACTGCACACAGTGATACTAAAATAGTAATGATAGGAAATGAACTGAAATCCCAAATACAACTTAATACTGAAGAAGCATCATATGCCTCAACAGTGAAGGAAGATAAAAAGGAATTGTGCGGCATAACCTATAATGGCATCAGTACGTTGAACAGATTTGAAGCGTTACAAAATCAGGTGGAAGAAAACCTCATGAATATTAGTTGCCTGAAAACACAAGAAGGAACATAACAGAAGGACTCAAGATACAAATGGATAAATCAAGAGGATAACCAAATTGAAGTGAGATTCAGAGCTAAAACCGGAATACAAGATTTAAGTAGATAGATAATTTATTTGTACGTTTTCCTACATACTTCTTTTTACAATGTTCCACTTATAAACTAACTTAACATATGTACAAATTTCCTTGCCAGCTATGCTGCTCTTTTTGCCTGGCACCCTGGCCTTCTGGCTCCTCTAAACATTCCTTACTACCTTTTATCCCTATTTGCCCATCTTCTCCTTCCTCCATTTGCCTTTCTACCTTTCTTATCTCTCTTACTTTTCTACTCCATTTCTCTTTTACTTTCTTTAAAAACTTCCCCATATTCTTAATTTGCTTTTCTTCTTTTCTCGTTAGCATTTTAATTGCTACTATTTTCCTATCCATTTTTTCCCATTTTTCTTCCCATACTTCTTGTCTCCATTCTGCTAATTCTTTGCATTCTGACATACAATGCTCTGTGCTTTTGCTGTCGTCGCATAATTCAAAAATTCCATTTTTTTTACCTCTTAACCCTCTCAAGTACATTGCTCCTGTTCTCATCCATGCAAACGCTTCTTTTCCTGCTCTATTACAATAATCCACATACCCTTCTCTTCCCTATTTCCTTTTTACTAATCTATAGAACCCTAGTGACTTTTTATTTTCTAAGCTTCCCCAAATCTCTTGTCTTTCTATGTCCTCCACTCTGTTTCTTACTGCTATCCAGAAACCATTGCTATTTCTTTCTCCTATTCTCCAGATATCTCCCATTCCTATCTTCTCCATAATTTTTTCTACCTCTGTCCACCAGCTATTTTTATTTTTCATACTCTTTTGTTGTTCCATGCATATCTTTAAAATTTCCACTTTATCTTTTCTCAGGCACCTAAACCAAAATTTTAATATCCTTTCCAGTATCACTCCCTTTCTTCTTGTTCTTCCTAATTCCACTAATGCTACTTCCCCTGGTGCTGATCTTGTTAACCCCAATAGCTCTTTACAGAACATTCCATAGCTCTGGTCTATTTTTCTGCTTAATTCAGATCCTTCCCAAATTTCTACTGCATATAGCATTCTTGTTTCTACCAATGCTTCATACATTCTTTCTAGCCATTTAGTTGGCATTTCCAATTTATATTTGCACATCCTTACTCCTGTCATTGCTGCCTTTCCTTTAGCCACAACCTTCCTGCTATGCGCCCCCCCCCCCCATTCGCCATTACTGCTCATCCTCACCCCCAAGTAATCCATCTCCTTGACAACTTCTAATTTTAAACACCCCATCTGCCATTTCTCTTCTCTTTTTAGTTTATTTCCTCTTTTAAATACCATAACTTTTGATTTATTTATATTTACTTTTATTCCCCATTCTTCGCAGTATTCTTGTATTCCGTTGACTGCTTTCTGTAACCCAATTACCGTTATAGCCCCGACCATAAGATCATCTGCATATAGTAAACCTGGTATCTCTGTATTTGCTATTATGGGGCAGTGCAGATTTTTTCCTTTCACTCTTTCTAATATATCATCTATGAATATATTAAATAGTATAGGACTCAATTTGCACCCTTGTCTTAATCCTATTTTTTGCTCCGTCATTTCTGTAACTCCATTATTTTTACATCTTATACAGAATCTTACATCTTTATAAATCTTTCTGATTTCTTTTATAAAGTTTTTGCTTACCCCTTTCTTGCTTAATTTATATGCTAATGCTTCCCTATTTATTGTATCAAATGCTTTTTCAAAATCTGCAAAAAACATATATATCCTTCCTCTTTTCCTGCTCAAGTATTTATCTATTATAGTCTTTATTATAAATATATTGTCTATTGTTTGTTTACCTTTTCTAAACCCAGCTTGATATTCTGACAGTATTCCTTCCTCATCAACCCAGCTTCTTAATCTATCGGCCAGTATACCTGTGTATATTTTTCCTAATTTTGATAATAAACTTATTCCCCTGTAATTCTCTGGTCTGTTTGCTCCTCCCTTTCCTTTGTAAATTGGTACCACCATACTTATTTTCCAACATTCTGGTACATCATTCTTTTCTTTAATTTGATTTAATATTTTTGTCATCATTGTTAACCCACTTTGCATTTCCCCATATATTTTCCAGAATTCCCCTGGTATTCCATCTATTCCTACTGCCTTACCTTTTTTTATATTCCTTATTTGCTGGATAACTTCCAGCTCTGTGATTTTACTGTCTAATTTCTCATTAAATATTCCTCCTGTCCTACCTCTTTCATGTCTAACTTTATTCTCTTCCCATCTCCAATTTGCCTTCTAAAGTACCCTATCCATTCGGTGTAATTTCGTTTTTGTCCTCTCTCTTCTTATTCATCATCCTCACTATTTCCCATTTTTTTACTATCCTTACTCTCTATTGCTGCCTTTAGATTCCTTTCTATACTTCTCTGCCATTCTTTCCTCTTGGCCTCAAGCAAACCTTTATATTCCCCCTTAAGTTTCACCAGGTTTTGTCTATCCCTTTCTTTCTCTGACCTCCAACTAATAAGCTCTTTAAATACCTCCTTTTTTTTTTCTACATTCTTCATCAAACCACCCCTTACTTTCTTGGTCTTTTCTATGCCTTCTTTCCATCCCTACTCCTGCTCTTGTTAGTAATAATTTTAGTAACTGTAACACTTTTTCTGAATTTCCCTCATCCATAGCCATTTTTATACCACACTCCACAATCTGGCTTGCCTTTGACTTTAATTCTTTCACAAATTTCTCTTTTAATACTTCTCTCCATTTATACACCTTTATTGTTTTTATTTTAACTGTTTCTTTATTCTTTACCCTCTGTTCCAGAACATTTATTTCCATCATTAGTGGGAAATGACTACTACATACTACTTTGTTTATTATTTTAAATGTGGTAATTCTATCCTCCAGTTCCTCACTACATATCATGTAATCTACTACACTTTGACTGTTTGCATTTACAAATGTAAACTCCCCCTCCTCATCTCCTTTCATTAATCCATTACATATTAGCATGTTATTTGTCTCGCAAAATTCTAGTAATTTTTTTCCCTCCTTATTTATAGCTACGTCCCTGCTTTTCCTTGGCCTTATCACATCCCTATCTTCTTGTATCTGCTCTTTACCTAATAACCTTCCATTCTCTTCTCCTATTCTCGCATTCAAATCTCCCATCACAATAAATTCTATCTCTGGCATCTTTTCTTGTATTTCTTCCATCTCTTCTTCTAATTTACTATAAAAGTTACTATCGTAAAAAAATGATGTTTCTGGTGGGTTATATGCCACCCCTATTCCTAATCTTACCCCATTATTTTGCTTAATTATTGACCATAGCACATTGGTGCCTCTATTCTCCATTTTTTTTATATCAATAATTTTTTCCGAATCATTCTTTACAAACAGACCTACTCCTCCTGATGCTCTTCCCCTACCGCATCTTTTCCTTGCCTTTTTCTCTAGAAACTTGAAACCTGCAATTTCTACTACCTCATCCTTTCCCAACCATGTCTCTGCTACTCCTACAAAATCCATAGAACACATAACATTTTTCATTTCCCCGCTACCTATCTTATTTCTTAGCCCTTCCACATTCCAAAACATTAATTTTAGCCCCTTTCCCTATTTATTCTTTGTCTGTTCTTGGAATTTAAAACTCTCCAACATTTTCCCGTATCTTGTATTCGCGGTTCCATTTCCTTTTCTTCTCTTACATCCTTAAGCTGATTATAATCCTTGGCTAAAAATTTTGAACCTTTCTTTTTTTTGTTTCATCTGCTTCACTTATGGACCCTACCGGTAACACTTCTCCACTTTGTGATTTTCCCCTCCTTGCACTCTCACTTTTCCCTGCCTCCCTACCCTCAGCACAATTCCTGCTGCCGCCCCTCCTTCTTCTAGCTCCTCCCTCTCGATTATTTCGTTCACCAATGTTGCCTCTTCGCTTTCTCCCACCACTGCCAACTCTTCTTCCTGCCTTCCCCTTGTCTCTTGTTGATGTATCTCCCTTATCTCCCTTGTCACCTCCTCTCTTCTCTCTTCAAAGTTGCTTCTTCTGTCCTCTTGCTCAGCTGTCGCTCTTTCATTTTGTTGACCTCTTCTCACCCATGTTTGACTTTGCTGAAATTCTGCTGATGGTTTCATTCTCTGTTCAGGTCTTTGTCCTGTGTTTTCCGGTCGGTCTATAATTTGCTGCAGTGCATATGTTCCTCTAGCTTCGTTTCTTTTGATGCTCATGTTCCAATTTTCACCTTCCACTATTAATTGTAGCCCTCTTAAATATGCTTTTTTCCCTACTGCTCTTGCTTCATTCATTCTTTTAATTAATTCCTTCCGTTGGTCTTGTTCTTCTTTTGTATAGTCCTGTTCTATGAATATTTTTGTCCCCCTTAGTCTTCTTGTTTGTCTTAAAATCTCCCACTTTTTTCTCATTGTTGTCAGTTTCACAATAATAGGTCTCGGCTTCCTTCCTTTCTTTCCTATCCTAAACGTTTCTTCAATTTCCCAGCCGAACATCTGTATTCCCATCACATCTTCTATAATTTCATACACCATGTCTTCCAGATTTCTTCTGTCCTCTGCCACCCCAAATATTACGCAGTTTTTTCTTCTCTTATCCATTTCGAGTCTTTTTTCCATCCCAACTATTCTTTCTTTGCATTCTGATATTTGTTTCTCCATTTCCTCTCTTTGTATTTTCATTGCTTCTTTCAGCTCTCTTGTATTGTTATCCATCCTTTTTCCTAGTTGCGTTCCCATCTCTCTTATTTCTTCCATTATTTCGTTCATCTCTGTTGGTCCCGGGTTTTGCTCTACTCCTCCTGCTCCGTTACACGTCCTTCCCCTCTCGCTGCTGGCTTGCGACTCCAAGATTTAAGTAAGAAAGAAGAAGAGGCCAAAGAAGCGTTAATTTATGGTGATTAAATGATAGAAAATGTGGTATTATACAGTCCTAGTGTGAAAGTGGAAGTTCTCAGGGGAATGAAAGCAGAATTCCTACCAAATGTAGTAAACAAAGAAACTGAACAAAGAAGCAAAAGTGGTAGTGCTACATGTAGGATGAATGATATAAAACAATCAAGTGAACCTGATCAATTTATGAGTGAAGTGTACAATGTGATAAGATGCAGAAAAAAGCGTTTTCCAGCATCAGAGCAGCACAGGTAGTGGTGAATAGCATAGTGATGAGAAGAGACATTAGCTACAAACTATTAAGGGCAATAATTCAGAGTATACATTGGGCATGTCAGGCATTACATGCAATTTTTGTTGAAGTGAATAAATATCTGGATGACAGTTCGGGAAGGGATGGCCTCCATCTTAACAGGAAAGGGTCATACTTGTTAAGCCAGTTGATAGGTGAAGTAATTAAGATGCGCATCAAACAGGAAAACTAGAAACTAGCACCCGTGATGACAAACAGGAATTTGTAAGTAATATGGTCGATGTTACTGTAAATAAAAATGGTATCATACCTAACAGTGGCAAGTACCACGTCAGTAATGAGGTAGTATTAATAATAATTACTGTAACGATGAGTGCATGTCTTTCAGAATTTTTCACATAAATATCCAGTATTTAGCCAGTAAATTGGTAGCATTATAACAAGTAATCCATGTATTACATCCCCAGGTAGCAGTTATTACTGAATATGGTTTAACAAAGGATCAGTTAGATTTATATAAAATAGAAAACAACATTATTGGTATGTTTTCAAGAAGTATGTATAAAAGTGGGGGATATATAATATGCTTGAAGTAACTTATTTTAAATTAGAAAAATACTGCATAGAGAAACTTTTGAGTTTGCAGGTATTTTAATACGCATTTGCAAGGAGGATCTTATTGTTATTGGAATTTACAGATCACCAAGTTCCTCCATAGATGATTTTTTAGTACATCTAGACAAGCTGTTAGCTATATATGTTGTGAAACATTCCCAAATTATTATCGCAGGTGACCTAAATATAAACAGCAGCAGCTTAGATAAGAGCTATAAAAAGCTGAATGAATTTTTGAATATCTACAACATTAAAAATCTGATTAGCGAACCTACAAGAGTAACCAATTCAACTTCAAGTAGTATAGATCACCTTGCTACCAATATATATAAATAAATATAAAATAAACATGCATCTCCAAAATACACACCTGTCAGATCATTACGTACAATTTGTTGACTTAGTAGAGTTCATTTTGCCAAAATTAAATATTAAGGAAATAAAAAAAGCTATATTAGTTAATGGTACAAATATAGCAAAATTAGTCAACAGACTAAATGAAGAAAACTGTGAACGAATCTATAGCCTAAATTCTGTAAATGATAAATGGCATGAGTTTTACAGAATATTTTGATACAACTTTGACATATATTGACCTACTAAAAGTAAAACTGTAAACCAAAATAAAAAACAGAAAATTAGGCACCCTAGAGAGATATTATTGTGAAGAGAAAATATAAAAACTGTGTGAATTATATAAAGTGACACATCTAGACTATTATAAACATAAGTACAAAACAAGTAAACATAAACATCACAATAGATTACAAGGTTTTAGGGCATTAACCACAATATTTGGGAAGTTATAAACAGCACAATGCTTGAGAAAAATGCACATAAAAACCTGGGACTATGCGTTAATGGAAAATGAACCTAATACACTTGAGTATTTCAGTAACTACTTTCTCAATGTAGCTGTGCAAATTACTACAGTAAAGCTTAATGAAAATCCATACTTCAAAAATTAAGGATTCAATTATTATCAGACCAGCTACAGCAGAAGAAATTCTCAAATTGCTATCAGCATTGTCAAATAAAACCAGTAGTGGGTGGGATGAAATTAACGCAATAGTTTTTAAGCATAGCAGGTATGTCCTTGTAAAACCATTACAACATTTAATAAACAGCTCTATAATAAATGGGGTTTTTCCGGATATATTAAAACTTAGTATCATTAGACCATTATTTAAAAAGAGAGATGTAAATGAAGTTAATAATTAGAGACCAATATTGCTTACATTTGAAATTGCAAAAGTTTATGAAAAAATTCTAGTAATTAGGCTAACAGAACACACTACAAAACATAGCATTATAAAGAATTTTCAGCATGGTTTTAGAAAAGGGTTTTCAACAAAAACAGCAAACTGTAAATTTATTGATGAAATAACAGAAAAAACAGAAAACAATGAGAAACTTGGTGCACTTTTCTTAGATCTTTCCAAAGCCTTTGGCTGTGTTGACCATAAAATGTTATTAAATATATTAGAGTCATATGGAAGTAGAAGACTCTAAACATTTAATCTCTTCATACCTAGAAAGTGGATATTAATCAACACAGATCTACCACAGAAAAGAAAATCATATACACTTATTCCAGTCAAAGTATAGGCAAGTGAAATATGGTGTACCACAGTCTTTTTCTTTTTATAGTTTATATAAATAGTATATTATTGTTATCAGCCTCCATAGTATCATATGCAGATAATACTACAACAATATGCTCTGGAATAACTAATGAACAGTTAAATAAAAATATGCAAAACACTATAACCACTCTGACAAATTTCTTTGAATCTCTTAACTTAAAATGCAATATAGAAAAAGCCACTGTAATGAATATTAATCTTTCACGGAAAATAGAAATTTACATTTATAACAATATAAAAAATGAAACCACTAAAAACTTTCTAGGAATAATTATGAACAGTAACTTATCCTGGGTAGATCATATAGATCATGTATGTAACAAAATTAGTAAATATATTTACTGCGATACCTATTTTAAAACTTTTAAAAACTTGGGTTTATTGAAAAAAACTTATAGGGTAATCTATCCGTATCTAACATATGGAATTGAAATATGGGGTATTTCCTGCAAAACCCATGTAAATGACTATTTATTCTGCTAAAGAAATGCATAAGGATAATTTAAAACCCACTGAGACATGTAAACATGACATCAATGTCATTCATTAATAACAACATATTAACACTATATTCACTGTATATATACAAGGCCATTTTATTTGCAATAGAAAATGGAAGCAAAAAAAAAATCCATCATCATCATTCTAGGCATAATACAGATTATTTTAGAAGAGATGACAACAAGAAAATATGTGAGAAAAATGCAAATGACCAAGGTCTAATTTTGTACACTAACTAACAAAATTGCCACCAACATTAAACAACTAACTGGTGCCGAATTTAAAATAAAATTAAAATGTTTTCTTGATAATAAATTTTTATGTAATTTAGATGAGTTATAAATAACTTTTTCTGTTAGTTTTTTGTATGTCTTAATTCTGTCTATATCATGGTATTTATTTTCTTCTAACATAATTTTGACAATTTTAGTTTATCTTAAACTACTGAAATTTTGACAATGCCAAATATTTGTATGCAAGTCTAATGATCATTATTATTGTTGTTAACTCCAGAAGATTATAGATTGCTTGCCAGTTGTTTTGTTTTTCAATACCTGCAGAGGACAAAATTAGACATCAATATAAGTACCATATTTCTCTTTAAAAGCCCAGAACACTCTTATGATAAGGGATGCTTTTCAAATCTGGTCACTCTTTAATGAGTATAATTCAGTTTATGCCAATGTAGAGGGGGCTGCAAAAAATGTTAAAACATCTATGAGCCTTCAGGGTGGTATTCAGCTGTTCAGACTACCTCAAAACAATTTCTATCAAATTGTTGTAATGGACCAGAGGGATTTCATGGATTTTGACACCGTGCAGAAGGAATGTTTGGGGGGGGGGGTTCTGGCAATAAAGCAAAAGCCTAAGGTGGCCAGTTTCTGTATCATAAAGGTAATATTAATTACATATTTTTTAAGCATTCCCATAACTCAGGCCTGCAAATTTAATTTTCTTTTTTCTGTGGCACACAGTTAAACAGGTCTGTGGACCTAATTTTGGTATGCTGAATTCAAATCTGCTTTCCATTTTTTCATATTGTGTACCATTTTTTTAGCATGCAGAAAGGAAGTATGTAATATTTGAGTTTATTTCTAGCTTTTAAGTACAATTTAAAATGCATGAAATCATGTAAACTAAGAAACAATCTCAATTCTACAGATGCAGCAGTTTGCATTCAACTAGGAAATTTCACACATACCTTATGACTTATACTTATGACTCAGTAGATTGGGAATGTCATCTTCTAAGTCTGGGAACCAATTTAAATCATCTTCTACACTCAGAAGTATCAGTACTACTCTGTAGTAGGTGGTGATGGAACTCGAACTTCAGGTCCATGAGGCACAGGCCTAATTGCTGATGCCAAGTTTGGATATATAATGAGCACCTTGTTTTTCCTATTGAATCCAGATATATTACACAGACAAAAATAACAGTCATTAAAATTATTTTGTTGTTTGCGCCATACCATAGGAACACCAAAGGGCATAGATGAACGAACTTCCTTGTACCACTGTTTTAGATTTTCTACATAGCTTTTACATGCAATATGAGGAGCAAAATTCTTGTCTTGATCTCCTAATTGAATTTTGAAATAGACCAGATGCAAATCCTTTCTTTTCTGCTGCTCTATCATATAGCACCCACAGACATAACAGAAATTGTTAGGCTTGTTCACACAGCCCCTCCTAGATATACCACTCGAACTTGCCATTTTTTTTCACAAATAAAATTCACAACATAATACGGCTTAAAGAGATACCTGCTGAGAAGAAGTTTAAAACTGTTCTGAAGAGTCTAAGGGAGGTTCCTGTTGATATCTTAGGTAATAAATGTTTATGAGATAGGTTCAACATTACCTTAAACAGAGATAGACAGTGTACAACATAACATCATATGATTTAGCATGTTTAGATATTGTAAAAAACCATGCTCTGTCGGATATGCAGTGATGTTAATACTAGCATACTGGACTTTCAATTTTGTGTTGAAATAGAATTGTGCAAAATATGTTGTGATACACAAAAACTATTATTATTGTTTTAAATCAGAGTATCCAATTTGACCATTATGATGTAAGATAATCCACGTTGCAATCTTCACAGGCCTGTGTAATTAGCAGTTCAAAAGTTTGCCAGTTGTCAGAAAATCATGAAATTCTTACAGTATTCCAGATAGAAACAAAATACCACAGAGCACAGAGACTGCATGAAGAACAAAAAAAGACCTTTGGATCTCTGCCATTCCACCATTATCAAGGAATGCTAGCATCTTTTCTACAAATATGTCTTGAAGAGAGAGCTGAGGTTTCAGACTGTGCCAGCAGGTTTTATTTTTTTTTAAAAGAGTAGTTTAATGCCCATTCTTATTGCATGCGGCACCACAGGCAATGGATACTGATTGAATTGGATTTATTATGATCAGGGTTAGGAAGTTCATGCTCTAAAAAACTCTTGTAATATGCATGCAAATATGCCCTTAAAATGCGCGAAATATGCATCAAAATATGCCCTAAAAATTATTATATTTAAAGATAATGTGTACATGCAAACTTACATTTATTGCTGAGAAGTAGATGCACATGACTCCACATCTAAAATGAGGGATGAATTACAATTAATCACTACTGCATGACGGAGACTTTCCATGGTATATCTTCGTCTGTTGTCACTCAGTATACTTTTGTATCTTGAAAAACTTGTTTCAACGTCACATGAGGATATTTGTGCATACTTAAAAGTTGATAGTTTTTCCACAGAAAGAGGCAAGTCTTCAGGTATCCCTAAGGGCTTTCCTCCAAGAATGTCTCGTATTTTGGAGATTTGTTTATACCCAGGGTTTCTTAAAAGGACATAGTTTACTTTGTCTTTTATTTTCTGCCCTACATTACCTGGAATGGGCACCAAACCAGAAATGGTAGTATCAAATACATTTAATGACTGATTTAAGGTAATACCTGTTGTTTCCAGGGATTTAATTGCTGCAGGCATATTGGAAAAATGTGTTACTATAAAGGCAAGATTTCCTTCAAGCTCTTCATCTGAGAGAACATTCTGTGCTATATGAATTGAAACAGTATCATCTGATTCTAATGAATTAATAACTCTTCTGACTGACGCTAAATGTTTAGCATCTGACTGATGCTAAATGTTTAGCATAATACAATGCAGCTGTTATCCAACTCCCCCAACAAGTTAAAACAGGTTCAGGTGGTAGTGGAATATTAGGCGCCATCTTTTTGAACAGCTGGACTCTAGATGCAGATTTAAGAAACACTTTTTTCACACTAGAGATTAACTTATCTACTTTAGGAAAACATAACCTAATTTTTTCTGCAATGTGATGAAGGGCATGAATAAGACAAGTTAAATGAATGCTCTTAGGAAAAATTTCTGTTAGTGTTTTCCCTGCTTTGATCATATAGCTTGCTACATCAGTTAAAAACAAAAGTACATTGTCATATTTTATATCACCAGGCCATATTAATTTCATAGAGCCAATCACAAGTTGACTCACTATTGCACTTTTAGTAACTTCTGAGAGCAAGTTAAGAGATAGGGCACACGTGCCTCTTGCTGATTTAGAACACCCACTATTACATTTGCAATGAAAAGTCCTTCTACATCAGTTGTTTCATCTATTGAGATCCAGAGAAACTCATTTGTTAACTTAGTTTGCAAGGTAGACATTACATTGTTGTAACAACGGATATATGTTTTACGTAAGGTACTTTGGTCAGGCATGTGTTGCTTGGTGTACTTTCCTAAAAGAGTACGCAAAATTGGGTTATTTATTTTCCATAAAGGTATGTCAAGTGCTAGGAATGCTTCACAAAGGTCATATGAAAACTGCGTAACTCTACTTCCCATACATTCGACTAGTAGACGTTGGACACTTTCACTTCCTTCACATTTTTTCACAATCATTTCCCTGTGCTTTGCAGTATTAATATGTTGAACGACTTGAAACCGTTTTTCACTCCCAATATTTTTTTCACATGCCTTACAGTATAAGACTCTACCATCTGTACTAATAAGATCACTAGAAAATTCACTTTGTAAACTCTTAAGTTTGCTCGCATTACTTGATTTCAACTTTGGCATTTTTAATACTGTATGCATTCATACCACCTCATCAATTATCGCAAACAAACAACTGGCTGCAGTGGCTGCTCGATCAACACACTGCCTTATTGCTTAATCTATTCTCCAGTACAGCGGGGATTTCCCTATCTTCCAAGACATCACATGATTCTTACCAGCATTGCATCACTCACTCTTCACGTGATCAATGATCATGAATCACTTGCCTCAGTGACATTGACAGAAGGTGAAACGAGATCCTTTTGTTAGCATCAATTCACAGAAAAAGAAGTTGACCATTTAACCAAAATAACTCATTTTAAAATATATTTCCCGCTTAAGTGCTAAAATATGCCAAATAAACACGCTATTTACTAAATATGATGCAGTTACTTAAAACAGCATAAATATGCAATTATATGCCCAATAAAAATCACTCAGAGCACTAAAAAATTCATAGTTCATGAAAATAATTTATCAGCATATCAATAACATGCTATTTAAAAAATATGCAAATGCATGAACTTCCTAACCCTGATTATGATACATGGAATTGAATATTTGGGAAGAAAACATAACAGGCCTAGGTTTAGGGTACCTCCTTTGCATTTGCTAGTTATGAGGGCTGAGGAAAACTTGGAAAAAGCCTCAATCAGGGAGGATGAACAAGGCAGGATTTCAACTGCAGATCTCCTTTTCACAAGTCCATGCCTTAACAACCTCTACTACCTGTTTCTGTGTGCAAGCAGTGGTTGTGATGAAAGTTTATGACGAATTTATCCTACAGTGTTATTGGCACATAAATTAAGTTATATGCTTTTTTCAACTTATTTTTTTATGCTTTTTCTGTGCACATCTACTGTTTGTACTATATTTTCTCAGGTCAATGTGTATCTCTAGAATCTAAATCCTTTGTTTTCTTTGAGTTGTTTAGTGTTCCATAGGACTGAACTAAACAGCAATTAACGGTGAATGAGTTAGGAGTTCTCTGAAGTTATACTATCATCTGAATGTTTATTAAATGTACTTTGCATTGCTTTAGAAATTTCTCAGTTAAGTTTATATTATGTCATAGAAACATGGATTTTACACCTAAAAATGTCTTCCTTCGTCTCTCCTTAAAATTGTTAAAATAGAGTTAAGCTCCAATGATGATGATGCAATATTATATGTAAGGGGAAAAAATTCCCAATATTTTTGTGTTCTCATAGAAATTTAGAAACAGCATATTTTTATACTTTGTACTAGTATTTGCTACATAGCACATTTGAGTTTCTTAAAATGTTAGATTTGTAATGTATGATTTGAATGGCCTGCCCTGTATAATGGAATTTGTTATGTTACTTAAGTGTACTCTTTCAGAAAAACAGATGAAACTGATAAATATTTAGTATAATGAGTATAGATGCATTTAATGGCTTATGACAGCCATTGTGTATTGCAATGGAATGCTAATGAAGTCATTACCAGCAGTAGCCAAGCAGTACACATATATGATTAAGGACTATACAACTTTTTTCTTCTTCTTCCTTTCTTTCTTTCTTTCTTTCATTCTTTCTTTCTTTCTTTCTTTTCTTTCATAGACTGATCTGATGTTAATTAAGAGTACTGAAACTCATCTTGCACCTTCAAGATTTAAGTACCATTTAATAGCAGTAACATTATATGTTACCATACAATGTAGGAGCCTAAGTAGTTGTAGTTGTAATCATGTTGTTTTTGTTATATTGTGTATTATGGTTTCTACAGGTATTAAGGAAAACAAACAGTGTGTTCAGTATAAAAAGTTTGTGGACAGTCCTAGTACAGAAATGGATTTCTTGGTGCATGCAGCTAGTGTGGGGTTTTAAAGTCAGTTATCCGCTTTCTAATAACCTGATTACCTCAAGAATAGCTATTATAAATGAAGAGAGAGAGAGAAAATAATACGAACTAGGAACAGGGTGAATGTTTATGGAGCTGCTTCAAAATATATCAGGTCTTTCTGGTGTATAAACTATCAGTATCCATTACTTCGTATGTACTGGATGGTCTGATGGAAACAAAAAGGATGCTGAATTTCTGTTCAAACTTTATCATCTGTAACAGTTTGACTCTGTTCAATACTGTTTGAGCCGCATTAAAGAATCAAGTTATTTCCATATGATTGCCAAAATTATGTCACTTTTCAGGTTCTTGGCTGGCATGTATCCATGGAATTTCTTTCTTACTTCTGCACCTAGTTAAGGCTTAAAAGTATCTTTAAATAATAAACATGCCAGTTCATATGACAAAAATGTGCTAATTGTAATTGACTAACATTGCTTATTTAGTAATTATTAAAGTATACCTTTATAAGCTTTTTTTTTAACAAAAAATTATTTTTTTTTTTTTTTTCGCATTTTGATTTCTTGCTTCCATGTCTCCAAGAAATAATCAAATTTGTTCATGGTATAAATGTAACATTTTTACAGTAGCTCCCCAAATATCCTTCTGAATTGTTTAAAATCCCCAGCATGGAGCCCAGGGGTGGCAGAACATAAGTTGGCTCTCCTCCTACAAAAAGAAAAACTCTAGGTTTGTCATCAGAGGGAGTTATATGTTCACCTACACAGCAGTTTCAATGTACTATGAGGATATTTCTGGCTTTACCATCTGTATGTGGTTGGGCTACAATGGTATATAAGCCAGGTGATATGGATAAAGTGAAATGCAAAAGAAGCAAATTATATGAAAGGATACAATCATTATTAAATCAATCGTCCCAGTATTTACCTAAAAACAAGCAATGCACTCTGGCTACCATATATAATCATATAACATATCAATCTGTAAATTCTATAGTGAGTTAGGTCAGCTGAAGATAGCTAGTCTAATCTAGGATGTAGATTACATAAAAAACTACATGCATTGTGCACATTGTGAAAACAAATTGTAACTCTTATGTAGAGTATGTCAGCTAAAAATTACAAATCAATGTTATTTACATTTAAAATATTTAGAAAAATATTTATAATGGTAACTAAAAATATTGATATTTAGTATTTACAAAACTGCATTAATTTTTGGAATAAAATTAGTATTACAGTTATTTTTTTGAATGAATGAATGAAATCCTCCTCTGTGTATAAGGTGTGAGTGATAACTTGATAAGGTATCTTTCTAATGCTAACTTGAACTTATTTTTATTATTTTCAGTTCCTTTATATATAATGGAAGTGAAATAAATAATATTATGCCTTTGTAGTAAACTCCTTTTTGGAATACCTGTAGGTTGCTTGGCCTATGTAAGTCCTGTCTGTGCCTGGTTTGTTGTATATATCTTAATTTTATATGAACACTTCTGGGTTTTTGACTACAATTAAAAGTAGAGCTAGAATATACTTACAGGCTAATAGTAAAATTCCAAAAGTTTTGAATACTGGTATATAATGAATTTTTTGTTTTACACCTGCCATTATTCTTATTAATTATTTTTTAGCATCTGCTGAATTTCCCCAGAATGTTATTCCATAAGTGATAATTGAATGAAAATAAGCATAGTGTACTGTTTTTAGGATGCTTTTATTTGTAAAATGAATTAATGATTCTGATTGCAAAACATACAAGCTTAGTTTCGGTAGGATGTCAATATGGTCTTTCCAATTCATATTGTGATCAATAATAAGACCAAGAAATTTTTTGTGTGAAAATGAATATACTTGGTTTTTTTGTCATTAATCCATAAAACATATAAAAAAGAAATTGGCAGTAAAAAAGAAGATTGAATGATGCAGAAATATAAAGAAAGGGAAACTATAATGAAAAAAGGAGGATAAGATTGCAGTCGTATATATCATGACATGTACTAGTATATTTTCAGTCCAAAAAGGAGGGCTAGAATATTGTGACTACTAAAAGATGAAAACTGCAATAAAATAATAGATAAACAAAACTACTGCAACAATGGGAAAAATAGAAGAGTTATATGACACAGGGAAAGGCCCAGGCAGCTTGACTATGGGAGATGAATCTAGTATATCAGGAGAATGAAAAAAGAATATCCAGTTTTGATGGAAGAAGTGGAGCTAGCACATAGGAAGAGCGGGAAAACAATAGAACTGCTGGAATCCCCTTTGCGCAACTTAAATTTTGGGTGAGCAAAATAAGACATTCTTCCACTCTATGGCAACACATGTGAGAATGGTGAATGTGGCACAGACAGTGATATTGCCTGTACTGAAGAAAAATAATGCCAACGGCTATTAGTCATATCTCATTCTACTTAGGATACTCAATCAATATCTTAGTTCTGTGATGGAAGGCAAAT
This sequence comes from Deroplatys truncata, assembly GCA_030765065.1. Lineage (NCBI taxonomy): Eukaryota > Metazoa > Arthropoda > Insecta > Mantodea > Mantidae > Deroplatys > Deroplatys truncata. The sequence goes on from CM060990.1 coordinate 491,050,546, forward strand.
TAGAACAACATTTCTGCCTAAAGTCAGGAAAAAGCACAAGAGATGTAATTGGACAGTCTCAAACAATCAGCAAATTATTTAGAGAAAGCTAAGAAGCATACATGTAATATGTGGATCTGGAAAGGCATTTGACAGAGTAGATTGTAAGAAACCTAGAGAGATTCTGAAGAAAATTGAAGTTAATTGGAAAGAGCAAGCTCCTAAGTGATCACTGCATGAGACTTACCAAGTTTGGATAAGAGGAGATTCATCAGAGGGAAGTATAAGAGGGAGAGCTTATATAGGGATATGCCTTATCTCTCTCCCTCTATCAGCTACTTTGAGAATTTGTTGAACTGTTCCAAAATAAGGGAGGAAAGGAGAGGTGGTGGAACGAAGAGGAATAGTGTATCAATTTGCTACTGATATTGTGCTCCTAGTAGAGGAAGAAAACAGTCCTAAGAAACATGTTAAATGATAATGGTGAGGAGCACACGAAAAGTAAAAAAGATACACTGGTGAATTTAAGATGAGGGGGTGAAACAATTGGATTGCTTTAGGTAATTGGGAAGTACTATCTGTCAAGAAAGTAAATGCACACCTTTTGCAGCTCGTATCCTTCAGGCATACTTCTAAGGAGGATATACAGATTAAATTGTTGTGTTGGTAGCTCTTGTGCCTTGCCTTTATCTTCCCTTTTATGTTGAAATATACACTAAACATCGCAAAATTATTTATAATCAGTTTGCAGCTGAATCACTGACTATTTGTGTTATAAATAATGAATGAAATAGACTGCATGTGGTGCCTTTGTAACTTTGTGAAACAAAGCTTGTTCTTTATAAAAGGTCACCTCTCAACTTGCATGATAAGCTGAGTGGTTGAAACCACTGGTGTCATTTGTGCTGTGGTTGGAAAATTTGAATGTTCATAGTTCAATTCCCACAATCAATCTTCCATTTTTATTTTAGCCACTTTTGGCACAAATTTTGTGTGTATGTGCAAAATATTATTATTTGTGTTATTGACTGATCATCATTCAAAAAAATATAATGACTATGAGGATTCTGAATAACAGTACTTCTCAGTGTGAAATTGTAGGTGAAATTTATTTGAACTATTCATTATGCAGAACAGAGTTTTTATTTTATTTCTGTATCTTACATTGCATTTTATGACACAATATATTTACACCTAAAAGTTGCTTCTAGTTCTTTTATTCATAAGTAAAGGTTCTTTTTTTTTTTTGTCCAGTGATTTTGTTACTTCAGTTTGTAGCTTGTAGAGAATTCTTTGTGTCTTGTTTTAGTGGTTGGAGCTCTGAGTTTAAACTTCTAACATATTAAAAAATGTATTTTAATACTTATTTTGAATGCTCTTTAACTGTTTTTACTGAAACAATTACAATGATACAATGCTTCATTTGTAATAAGCTATTCATAAATGTGCTGGTAAAATATTTATTTATCACTGTATAAATAGAAGGAAGAAAGAAATATAGAATACAATATTCATTTGATGGGGCTTTAACCATTGACTTCTGCATAATATGATTTTGTGACCTGTTTGTTGGACCTCTTCACCACCTTTTCAGTGGTAGGTTGTAGTGTTTCAGTATAGTCTGTAATGATGAGTTACATTCTTGTGTAATAATATCTGTGCTTGTAGGGTTGCTTCAGGAAAGAAGATAAATGTTATGCATTTATGGTTTTAATAAATGTGCTAAGAAATCTCTTAATTGAAAGCCATACAAATTCATGGTAATTATGCATGCTGCATATATAGGAAGAATTCCTTTAGGAAACAAGAAATACTCCATAAATATTGGAAACAGCATTTTTGGGCATATATTTATAATAAATGAGAAGTATATTAATGTATATAATGTGCCGGATGCAAACTCTGGATTCTTAGTAAAATTCTTTTAATCACTGCTTTTGCAAACACTGCTAGAGCACTCAGTTCTAAAAGGCTTGCAATTAAGATGCATTCACTGCAATAGAATTAAAAGTGTATAGTATTTTTATTTATTTAAGTGCTAAGTTCATACATGGTTATGGGCTGACCTTAATCCTAGTTATTCAGCCAGCTATAACTATTTCAGTTTACAAATACAAAAGTTAACATATTACATACACGTCCTTTGTCAACTAAAAATTAATCTAAACTTGCATATTTCTCAGTAACCATTTCTAACTTATTAGACTTACCCTCCAGTCATTAGTAAATTAAATCAAGTTTTATTTATGGATGCTCTTTAACTACTGTGATCCTTAGTGTTCCATTCTATATTGGGTGTGAAAGACCAGTAATTTTGCTTAGAGGCCTCTTTACCAGGTTTGAGGTTCTTTTATGTGCTGTAAATCTATGACACGGGACTACCAGCTTTACTTCCTCTCGAAAGGAAGCCATGCTAAGGATTTTAACACCCGAAAAAATACATTGCCCTCTGCTGGGTTTGAACCCGCTACCTCGGGAACTAGAGGCTAGCATGGTAACCACTACACCACGGAGGACAACCCAGTCATTAGTGGCTTTATATTGAAAGATAATATGAATTTCATCTTCCCTCTCCCCGCATATAGGGCACATTCTAGGGATAACCTCTCCCCTCATTCCCCTTAGTTTCCAAACCCCTAATTGAAACCAGACTAACCCTTCTCTTTCATTCTATGTACTTCTCCTTTTCTGGGTTATCTTTTAATTCCTTGTAGTAAGTCAGTGAGTGTTTCTCCCTAGCCTGGGCAAATAAAATTTGTCTAGCCATGTCTTCTGTTCTAGATCTTGCTTGCCTCCAAAAGCGTCTTTCAAAGTGTCCAATTTTAACCCAGAAATCTCCTAACCCATTTTTAAATAACTGCTCTCTAATTTTCCTCAACCAGACATTTGACATAATGCCCAAATTTTGTTTTTTATATACCAAGCATATTTTCACTATATCAGTATCAGGTAACTCTTGGATCCGAAATAAATATTTGAATACTTTTTCCAACATTAGCCCTCTCACACTCCATTCATTAGGACTAATATTTACATTTCTTCTCCCCCTACCCCTCCCCTTCACACAGTGATTAACAATCTGCCGAGCTTGCTGCCCCTCATCTGAGTCCAACTTTCACTTGATTTCCAAGGCTCTAGCTCTCGCCCATTCTTGTGGTCAAGTAGTCACTTATGTCTATCATGCAATTGAATCATGATGCCCCTATGTATTTCATCATTTCTCTCCCTCCATCTTACCGCAGCTTCCCTTACCATAAATCTCATTTCTCTCATCAAAGTCATCTCCTCATCAAACTAGTGGTCTTAAATTTTCTTATTCCGACTATACCTTACAATCATGTCACTTCCAGCTCAATTAACTATAAACTCACATAGCTTTCTTGCCTCATCTCTTTTACCTAAAGAAATAATTGAAGTTAAACCCATATAGACATATCTTAGCCATAGCTGAATCCATCATCCCACGAAATTCATCGGCCCTTTCTGGTATCCATTTATAACTAATTCACAGGTCAACAGTGATTTTGCTGGTTTAGGTATTTAGGTCTTTTTATAGTAATTTTCATGTCTTGATTCCAAAAATGAAAGTGCATATTGTCTTATCACATACCATTTCTTTCAAAATTCATATCTTCCATTTTTATTTATTTGTGTATCTTTTATGTGATCATGAACCATTACACTACTACAATAATACCATCTATTGGAATAAAGCTCTAAAAGGAAATAGTTGACTGTTTTATGGCAGGTGGCAGCACATTCTAAGCTGCTTACACCATTTTGTATTGAGAATTCATCTGTTACAGGGCTTAATAGTTGTATAAAGCAAGAAATTAGCATATAAATGATACCATTTTGTTATCTTTATCATATGTAACTCTGTACAACCTAATGGAAAGAAGGTGTTGTGTAAGTAATCCAAATTCATTTTGTTATATTTGCAGTAGTTTTGTTGTAAAGAAGCAGAAAAAAAACAACATACCTCACTTGTAAGAAAAGTGTACAAAGCTTACTTCGGAATTGAAATAGATCAGTCAAGATCTTGGGCTCCTCACAATGTGAGCAGTGTTTGTGTTCAAAACTTATGAAATTGGACAAAGGGGTAGAAACAATCACTACGTTTTGGAATACCAATGGTGTGGCATGAACATCACAATCACAGTACTGACTGTTTCTTTTGTACATGCAATGTGAAGGGTTTTAATGCAAAGAGCAAAACTGGAATTGTGTACCCAAACTTGCCATGTGCTATGAGACCAGTGGCCCATGGCCCTGGTATTCCTTTACCTAAGCCACCTACATACAATAGTGAACTTATTTCAGATACAGACAGTAACAGTGATTCACCATCACTTGTGTCCGAGGAGTTCGTGTCTGAAACATCAAATGTGCCACAACCGTTATCACAAGCCAATCTAAATTATATTGTAAGGGATTTGAATCTTCCCAAGGATGCAGCTGAGGTGTTAGGTTCCAGACTACAGGAAAACAACTTACTTGCAGCTGATACATCAGTGACTTTCTACAGGAACAGAGAAAGGAATTTCTTTCAATACTCCAGCGAAGAAGAAATCTAGTTTACTGTAATAACATTCCAGACTTAATAAAGAAACTGGGTTGTGTTACATATATCCACATGAATAGAAGCTATTTATTGATTCTAGTAAAAGAAGTCTTAAGGGTGTGCTGCTTCACAATGGGAATGCTTTTTCTTCAGTTCCAGTAGTGCACTCAGTGCAGCTGAAGGAGAATTATGAAAGTTTGAAGTATGTTTTGGAGAGAATTAAATATGCTGAACATCAGTGGTTGATGTGTGGAGATTTGAAAGTAATCTGTATGATATTAGGCCAACAATAGGGATTCACAAAATTTCCATGTTATTTATGCAAGTGGGATAGTAGGGCAAGAGGCAAACATTAGAAACAAAGACAATGGCCCAAAAGAGAAAGTTTAACACCAGGTAGTAAGAACATAATAAGGGGTAGCTAGTGGATGCTAAGAAAATTCTTTTACCACCCCTTCATATAAAGCTTGGTGTAATGAAACTGTTCGTAAAAGCACTTGATCAAGACGGTGATTGTTTCAAATATCCCAGTGTCAAATTTCCCGCTCTTTCTGAAGCAAAAATAAAAAAAGGAATCTTTGTGGATCCGCAAATCAGAGCTGTATTTAAAGACAGGCAATTTGAAGTTGCTATCACTTCTGTAGAGAAAAATGCTTGGAATGCAATTAAAGAAGTTATAGACAACTTTCTAGGAAACAACAAACACCCTGACTATGTTAAAATTGTGAACAACATGCTACAGAAGTTCAGAACTTTAGGATGCAACATGAGTCTCAAATTACACTTTCTGTTTTCACATTTGGATGCCTTTCCTGACAACCTGGGTGCAGTCAGAACAAGGGGAGAGGTTCCATCAGGATATTTGAGAAATGGAAAGGAGATACCAAGGGTGATAGAATTCTTCAATGATTGCAGATTACTGCTGGATGCTGTGTAGGGATTCCATGGAAACACACAAGAGACAAACATTCGATACCAAGCAAACAAGATTTTATTGACCTGCTGTTTATAAAATGAATTTAAATGTGATATTTGGCAATAAAAACCCTCAAATCCATTTGTAGCTCTTATGCAACTCATGAGTATATACATTTTTTGAAGAAAATATGTGAATACTTCATTTTTGGTTCGTGAAAAAACCTGATGTGATAAAGAAAAACGGAAGTCATTTTTTAAATCAGCGGTACTGAAATATTAAGAATCACCTTTCAAATGTAAAACAGCTCACAAAAAATTTTTATTTGTAGACCTGAGATTATCATAGCACCAGAGCCCCATATAACATGTATTTCAGCTTCATGGTTATCTTCATTATAACAAGACACTATAAGTGGAAAATGTGAACTTATTCCAAATATGTCGGTTACCTTAAATTCACAAACTCTGCATAAAATGTTATCACTACATAACATATAATCTACAAACTCTGACCCCACGCACTTATAAATGTAAATTTACCCATTTCACCTTCCCCCCAGGAACCATTCAACATTACAGATCCATTATTCTCACAGCACTGAATTAATTTTAATCCCTCCTTCTTTACCACCTTGTCTTTGCTATGCCTAGTCCATATTTTGCTAAATTCCTCCCTCTCCATGTCTTCCCAAACATTTAATACCTTAATTTCCAATTCCCCCACTCACATATTTAAATCCTCCATAAGCAGAAATTCTGTTTTTATATTTCTTTTTTTAGTTGATGAAAGAGATCTGGGTTTTGAAATTTGAAATTCACTGGCAGGTTATACAGTACAATGCATACATTCCATTCATGTATCAACACCCACATGACCTTATTAATTTCTGACTTCCTCTCCTTAGCTTTACTAGCCAAGTTATTCCTTAACAGTACCCCTACACCTCCAAAAACTTGACCTTTAATATTCTTCCTTGATCCTTGTTTCCCAATAAAGTTATACCCCTGCAAGTTGATACACTCATTGCTTTCTAGCCAGGTTTCAACTAATGACAAATGGATCTTATACAAAATATCCTTTAAAAGGTCTCTACTCAAACATTTAAGCAAGCCTTCACAATTCCAGAAACCAAGTTTCACAACCTTCCCCCTTTCATCCTCATCCTATTGTGAACGTGAGCAAAATCTAAAAGCGTCTAACTTGCTCTTGCTCCTGAGCAATCTTCCGCTATTTGGATGCATACCAACCAGCGGTACCACCTGATGTTCCTCCCCACCAGCAGCATCATATTCACTGTGATGCCCAGTCTCTCCTTCAATTTGCATTAGGTTCCCTCTCAGCATTGATAAGATGATCAATGAACTCAGCCATGAAACAGCTGGTAATGTTTAATGTTTTCTCCCACACACCAGTGCTTGACCTACTCTCTCTCTCGCCAGCTGGGCAGCCAAGGCCAACTTTCTTTTGTCCGGAAATATTCTCCTCTCCTGTGACATCACACTCTCTTCCTTGTTGGCATGTGGAGTCCTGTTTACTCACCTAACTTCTTGATTTGTCACCTCTTCAACCCTAGGACTTCCTGACGTTGCACTTCCCGTTGTCTTTGTTATAATTTGCTGATTAATTTCCTCTTTGGTCCTTCTGTTGTCTCTTAAGACTATTATTGGACTCATCTATTGGTCATCCATCCACCCAAAGCCGTAAGTTGCGTACATATGCTCGCTTACCCTCTGGTCTCACTTCCTTCATCTGTTGCACTAACTCTTTCTTCAGAGATCTCTCTATTGATAAATATATTCGTCCCTTTTAATTTCTTGGACTACCATGGCAGATTTTTCCGTTTGTCCACCATGGTGAACACTCTATTATTTGGACATGATATCAGCTATAAGGACACTCAGATTCTGTCTTCAGCCATCAGCTACCATGCTCGATTACATAGGGAGGCCATAGAAATTTATAAACTTAAAAACAACCTCACCAGAAAGAAGAAGCCCTAAGCTTAAACAAAGCATGGATACCAGTATTAGAAGAGAATCCACAGAACTGTAGGAATAAAAGCTGCTCGCAGGACTGCCCATTGAGGGACACTGGTCAATCAGGATACAGCTCCAGGTTAGGCTCCGCCCACCGCCCATATATAACCAGCACATGTTCCGCTGACATTCATTTGAGCCCTTTCCAGTAAACGGATCACCATGAATATGCCAAGCGCAGTCCTTAGCGAAACGTCAGGAACTTCAAAACCCACTAGACGCCGGCCTATAAGCCCAGGAAATAATTGTATTCTATTAAATACCGGCCGTGAAAACCTCAACATGTACATAAATCTGTTAATATGTAATAGGACAATAGGAGAGGATAAAGAAGGAGACTTCATATTTGCAAGTGCAAATGGGCAAAGTGTAATAGACTATTTGTAATGTAGTGAGGAATCAGAAGAGAAAATTGGGAAATTTAAAATCGGAAACGAGATAGCAAATAGCAGCCCTTTGTTAGTAGTAATGGGCAAAGTGTAATTGATTATGTGCTGTGGCCAATTAATTTAGGATACACTTTAAGAAATTTTAAGGTACTAAATTTAAGTACTAATAGTGGGCACTTTCCACTGATTGTGGAAATTAAGAAGTATTCAGAACAAGTGACACATAACCTAACAGTGGAAAGGTGTTGCTAAAAGGAGTACTGTACATACAAATGGAAGGAAGAACTTTGTGACAAATTCAAACAGATACTAGATTCTAATTATGAGCAGATAAGTAAATGTGGAACAATATTTATGGCAAAGAAATGTCTATTAGAGAGTGCAAATGATATACTTAATAATGTTATGCAAAGGGCTGGAGAGGAAATGAAAACAAAAAAGAGGGTTTATAAAAGGGATGAAAGCTGGTTTGATGATGAATGTAGGTTAACCAAAAGGCAAGTAAAACAATTGTTAGTCAGCTGGAGGGAATTAGGAGACAGAGAATCTAGGGAGGACTATATACATAGGAGAAACTCGTATAATTTACTGCTAGAACAAAAGAAAGTGAATTGGGGAAAAAGAAATGAAAACAATCTGATAAGGGTTTTAAATGAAAATAATGCAAACAAAGTATGGAAGGCTTTAAAGTCAACTTATAATACATTTGTAAATAAACCTAGTATAGAGCCTGGACAATGGATGGAGTTTTTTAAAGTACTGTATGGGGAGGACAATAGTACAGGAATTATAGGATTTCTAGTTTTGTAGAGGTGTTGGATGGTGAGATAACAAAAGAGAAAATTATAAAACAAGTTAAATCATTGAAGAAAAATAATGCAACTGGAATAGTTGGTATCCCAACAGAGTTTATTAAAGAATGGTGTATTGAAGTAAATAAGAGTTAAGGCTCTAACGGATTTATTTAATGCGATTATAGAGAAGGGTTATGTACCAAAAAATTGAGAGAAGCAATTATATATCCTATATTAAAAGGCAAGGGTAGTGTTGATAAACCCAATAGTTCCGAGGAATAGCATTATTGCCAAATGTAGGTAAAATCTTTACAGGTATTCTGGCAAGTAGATTACAAACATGGGCTAAAGTATACAAATCCTCTCGGAATTTCAGATGCGCTTTTGAAAGAAGAGGAGAACAGTGAACAATTTATTTACTATAAAAATGCTAGTGGATAAATATTTAAAAGAAAAAAGAGGCAAATTATACATGGCATTTGTGGACTTAGAGAAAGCTTATGACTGAATAGAATTACAATTTTTGTGGTGCAAATTATTGAGTAAGGGGGTAAGTAGCCATTTGGTAAATATTCTTAAAGCATTGTATAATGAGAATACCTTTTGTGTTAGGGTAGAGGAAGGGGCAGTAACTAGGGAAATCCAGCAAAAGAAAGGCCTCAGGCAAGGGTGTAAGTTAAGCCCAATCCTTTTTAATGTATATATAGATATATTACTAGAAATTGCTAATAATTGTGCACCAGCTATCAATAATATTAAAATTCCAGGATTGCTGTTTACAGATGATCTGGTGGTAGGATCAATCACAGTAAGTGGCTTAAAACAATCATTGCAAGGAATTGAAAAATATTATAGAGAGTGGAGATTAAATGTAAACCAAGAGAAGACATAGATTGTGGTATTCAAAAAGGGAGGAAAATTAAGCAAATACGAGAATTGGAAGGGAGAAAGCAAAGACTATAGCGTAGTACGAGACTGTATTTATTTAGGAGTAAAAATAGATAGAGGAGGTAAATGGGAGAAACAAAAGAAGTTTGCAATGGCTAAAGGTTAAGGGGCTATGTCAGCAATTAGAAGGTGCATATGTAGAGCACCTGGCATCAATATTAAATGGATGGAGAAAGTATACGTTTGGTGGTAGGGGCAAAAATGATGTACGGTATTGAAATATGGGGATTAGATGGAGGATGGGAAAGTATAGATGAGGTGCATTGGATGTTTTATAGGGAAATGCTAGGACTACCAAACGCAGTTGTTGGAAGGTAGCTCAAATAGAAATGGGCAGGGTGGCAAGCAAGGGAAAGATAATATAAAGCGCATTGAAATATTGGTTTAGGATCGTAAATGTGTTAAGACAATGCTTAGAATACCAAGGAAAAAGTTTAGGGAATAGCGGATGGATAAATAGTGCGAGGTACAATTTGGAGAGCAATGGGTTAGGAGAGATATGGAGAAGTAGGGAAAATAATGTGAATGATTTTTGGAAAGTGGTAAGAAAGAGATTAGATGATATAGAAATACAAAACATATTTAGCATGATAGCATGATTTTTTACATACTTATAAAAAACACATGAGGAAGAGAAAAATATGTAGATAATGAAATAAGGACGAGCGAGAAAGCATTGCATGGGTAAGAACTGGAGTATGGAGGTTAAGAGGTTTAAGGAATGGTATACCTCAAAACCAATGTCCCATATGTGGTGGAAATGAAGATGTCAAACATATAATATATAAGTGCAAAGGTACAGAAATTTGGAGAAAAAAGTTTATTAAAAAGAAATGGTTTAAGGTAGATAGAAATATTGCTATAATTGAAATGATTCAAAAAGATAGTAAGAGTATAGAGCAATACTTGAGTAAAGCTAAAAACAAATGGATTTGGTCAGGGAACAGATCAGCAAATATGGTTAAATAGGATTAAGGAAATGGGAAGTAAAGTAAGTTGATAAAAGGAAGTATTGTAATAATAATAATAATAATAATAATATTATTATTATTATTATTATTATTATTATTATTATTATTATATAGCAGCCATTTCCCTTTAACAATGGAACTAAAGGTAAGAACACAGGAAGTAGTAGATAAAGGGGTAACAAAAATGAGGAGATTAAAAACCTATAAATGGAAGGAGGTACTAGAAGGAAAATTCACAAAAGATTTAAATTCAAAGGTAAGCCAAATTATAGAATATAGAATAAAGATGAATCTATATGAAGAAAAAACAGAGAAAGTGCTAGAGTTAATGGAACTAATAGTAAAAGGGCAGGGACAGATATGGAAATAAAACAGGGAAAGGTACAGACAAATAAAGGATGGTACGATGAAGAGTGTAAAAATGCAAATAAGGAGATTTTCAAAGAACTTATTAAATGGAGAGGATCAGAATAAGAAGAAGACAGGCAACATTTGATGATTTACAAATGGGGATATAAATGCTTGTTGGAGAGAAAGAAAAAAAAATGGCAAGAAAATATGGAAAATAAACTAAAGGGGGCAATTGAAAAGAAAGATAGTAAAAATATATGGGAAATAATGAGAAGGGTGAACAGGAAAGGAGGGGAAAAAACGAAATCACACCAACTGAATGGGTAGGGTATTTTAAAAGCCTAATTGGGGAAGGGGTAGAGATAAGGCTACAGCATAGGATGTTTGGACAAGAGGTGATAACAAATGAAAAATTAGACAGAGAAATATGAACCCAGGAGGTATATTTACAAGTAAGAAATGTAAAGAAAGGGAAAGCAGTAGGAATAAATGGAGTACTAGGACAATTTTGGAGAGAATATGGTGAAACTCAAAAAGGATTACAATTAAATACAGAATTATTAAACAAAATAAAATTTAAAAATGACATACCGGAAAACTGGAAAACAAGTACGATGGTACCAACTTATAAAAGGAAGAGAGGAGTAAATAGGCCTGAGAGCTATAGAGGAATAAGTCTACTATCTACATTAGGGAAGGTGTATAGAGGAATTTTGGCAGATAAACTAAGGGAATGGGTAGAAACTGAAAAAAAAGATATCAGAATTCCTGGCAGGTTTTAGGAAAGGTAGACAGACTGTAGATAACATATTTATAATAAAGACTATAATATATAAATATTTGAGTAGGAAAGGAGGAAGGGTATACATGTTTTTGCTGACTTTGAAAAAGCTTTTGATAAAATAAATATAGAAGCTCTGGAATATAAACTAAGGGAAAAGGGAGTAAGTAACAAGTTTATAAGAGAAATTCAGAATATATATAAAGATGTAAAGTTTGGTATATGCGGTGCAAACAGCAGCATCACAGAGACGATTCAACAAAAAACCAGGATTAAGACAGGGATGTAAGCTGAGTCCAATATTATTTAACCTATTCATAGATGATATATTAGAAAGAGTAAAAATAAGAAATCGGCATTATCCAGTAATAAGGGATAAGGAGATTCCAGGTTTATTATATACAGACGACCTTATGGTAGGTGCTATATCTATAATGGGTTACAAAAAGCAATAAATGAAATTCAAGAATTTTGTAAAAATGGGGAATTAAGGTAAATATAAATAAATCCAAAGTGATAGTTTTTAAAACCGGAAATAAACTGAGAAAGGAAGAAAAATGGTTTCTAGGTGGTCAAGAACTGGAGGTAGTCAAAAAATATGACTATTTAGGAGTAAGGTTGAGTAATAGCGGGGTATGGAGAGCACATGGCAGGAAGATGTGATAAAGGGAAGGCAGCTATGACAGGAATAAGAATATGCAAATATAAATTAGAGATGTCAACAAAATGGTTGGAGAGAATGTACGAGGCATTGGTAGAATCAAAAATGCTCTATGTGGTGGAAAGATGGGGGTGGGGGGAGTAGAATTAAGTAATAAAATAGACCCAAGTGTATAGAATGTTTTGTAAAGAACTAATTGAACTACCAAAAGCAGCAACAGGCGAGGTTGCATTAGTAGAACTAGGAGGAAATATTAGAAAGAATTTTAAAATTTTGGTTTAGATGTATGACAATGGAGGAAGGTGAAATCTTAAAGATATGCATGACTCAGCAAAAGGTGGAAATAAACCAGAAAAATAATGGAGTTAATTGGAATGGGGAGCCAAGCAATCTGAGTGGGTCAATAAGAAAACAAGCACCAGACAAATTGTACATGAAATATAGGGGTATGAGAGATATATATTGTACAAAAATTGTAAAACAGATTGTACGATAAATTCATTCATTCATACTTATGACATTTTTCCCCTTCTTTCTGCAGCTCATAACAAACAAAACCTCTCTTCTCCACTGCTACCTTAGGTGTATAGTATAATCCCTTTTGCATTTCGTGTTCAGTAAAGATAAACTGTTATTATTTGAGCTACATTTATCCTTTCACTATTTTCATGACCAATCTGAAATTTATCAAAGTGAAACAGTTTTTTTCTTCCTTTTTATTTCCTTTTCTTCTTTTCTTTCGTTCTTTTTTGTTTATTTATTTCTTTTCTTGTAATTTTTCAGTGCAGAATAAAATTATCAGGATTATTATTAAGAACTAAAGCATTAAATTAATCAAATTACTTTGGGGATTCTGGTAAATGCTATTTAAAATAAATGTCCTTTGTCATCATTATTTTCAGGACTTTAAAATGAAGCTTCAATCGCTAAGACATATGGTACAAGAAAGTTCTCTTCAAATGCTACTCACTAAAATAACAAAGAAACTTAAGATTTCACCTATTAGGTACTGAGGAAAATCAAAAGAACTAAGATGGCTATTCCAAGTATAAATTTATTCCTCTTTAAAATCCTTTGTTATTTTAGTGAATAGCATTTGAAGAGAACTTTCTTGAACCATGTGTCTTAGTAATTGGAGCTCTGATTTTAAAATCCTGAAAATAATGATAACAAAGATTATTTATTTTAAATACCATTTGCCTGAATCCCCCAAAATAGCTGCATTAATTTAACAATTTAGTTCTTAATAATCATGAAGTATAAGCTATACAGGGTGGACCATTTAAGTTGAGACTGTACAATATCTCCAAAACTAAGCGTTGTAGAAAAAAATTTCTTGAATAAAAGTTGCTTGATATTATTGGGGAAAGTAAATGCCATTGGTCATGTTTAATTTGGAGGATGCTGTGATGGTTATTTTAGGGTCAATTTAAATTGGCCCTAATTGTAGGCTCCCATTTAAAAAGATTAAATTGACCCTAAAATGATCATCATAACGTCCTCCATACAATACATGAGTAATGGCATTTACTTTCCCCCATAATATCAAGCAACTTTTATTCAAGACAATCTTTCTACAATGCTTAGTTTTGGAGATATTGTACAGTCTCAACTTAAATGGTCCACCCTGTATAAATGAAATAAGGTTTCTATTTTTTGTAACCAATAAAATAACTGCATTTAAGAAATAAAGACATGCCATCTTAAGTAGTGAATATGACGAACAATCAATGCGTTTTCACCATGATGAACTACATTTACACCCTGCAGAGCTGCTATTATGTCTTAACAACTGCAAAGATGAGGCTCAGTGACAGGAATTAACAAGACCACTCTTTGTGCCATTTTAACTTCATTGGAACAAAGTTATTACTCTATTAGAGAGCACCCCTCAACTAGTCAACAGAGTGATTGAAACACTGACACTAATTCTGTAGTGGTTGAAAAATCATAACATTTATGGTTCAATTGCTGCAGTTAATCTTCCTTTTTTACTTCAGCTACCTGTGCCATGGATTCCACATGCATGCACAAGATATCCTTATTCTTCCTTTGGACTGTTGTCCAAAATAGCCATTGCAAGTTTTCGTCACAGACAAACAGCATGATTTTTCCTTGTTGTGGTTGTGAAGAACTAACTGCAGCTCTGTGGGATAAAATTCTAAGGGGTGCCAACCAAGGACAAAACATGTCAAAGATCACCAGGGAAGTGGCTGTAGCCATAGAACAGTAAGGAAATGGGTAGACCGACACCAGGGGAAGGGAGTCTTGAAACAGAGATCTTTCTTTGGTAGTAAAACAGTGGAATGTGGTTTGTCTTATGAAACCATACAATGATTAACACCGGCTAACATTAAAGAACATTGTCCAGCCACCAAGCTCCTCCAAAACACACAATGCTAGAAAAGGCTTAAAGGAATATTGACCTTCTTCAAGCATTCTGTGACTTGACAGTTTGGACTGATGAGGTCTTACAATCTGACCAGCAAGGAAGACTGTGTCTATATTGACCTAATGGGACCGGGTATATGACTCAGCATGTAGTTCAAGCTAAACATTCAGGAAGAATTTCAGGATAATTCTGGGCCTACATGACAGCATCAGGCCCAGCCAAACTGATTCCAATGTCAGAATGAATGACTGGTGCAGCTTATGTCGGTGAACACTTTGCTACTATCACTTAATGCCAGATTCCCAGAAAAAGAGGAATACATATTCATGCAAGATAACAGTGGCATGCCTAATTGTAATATGGCCCAGGACTGCATAGAGAGGCACCCAGAAATAATCTTTATGAACTGGTTTCCAAGATCTCCTGACCTGAACCAATAGAGTGTGTGAATCTTAGTGTCCCAGGAATGGAACGAACAGCTTGCAGAACAGCAAGAGAAACTGGTGGCCCATGTGATTGTGGTTAGTAATATGAACATAGTTTGAATACTTTAACTGCTGTTTGGCAAGTATTGTAAGTATGCAGTACAGTGGCACGTTCATTGCAAGTGGAAGTGATTGCACAATGGCCCTTTCTGAAAGGTTCTCATTCTTGAAAGTTCCAATTTGTATACTAGACTTATATAAGGGACTGCTGGCAGCAGGACTAGTCAATGTTGAATTCTGTTAGAAGTGACACTGCAAGTGGACAGTGCAGTTTGATTGTGAGTTGTAACTCAGCAGTCCATTTGTGATTTGATTCAATGGATCAGTTATGTTGTATTCTGGATGTGTGCCAAAGTGACTCAAGTGTAACATTTGTGTTATGTTGAATGCCTAGTGATAAATAAAGTGTGTTTTCACAGTAACTGGTGTTTTCATTTATTACAATACACAATTTTTAAAATCCTGAGAGGGAGTTTGGTGTTTATTTCTTCAATGTTTTTATCATAGAAACATATTTGAAATAATTTTATTTTTTAGCATGCCATTGTGCCTTTAAACACAAACAAGAAAATTTAAAAGTTCACGTTTTGAAGTGTCTTTACAATCTTCCAGTTCTTCTTTCTCATCTATGGACTAATTTTTTTTTAATATTGATCATGCAAGACATAGCATTTGTTTGATTTAATGCCTTGCACTTAATTATATCTTAATGCAGAATGCATTCATGCCTATACATTGTGACTTTGTCCGGTTTTTCAACTCTCACTTCACTGGTTTTCATTATCTCTGTTTTAATCTAGTTCAGCTTTCACTGAGACTTCACTTATATTTCAATATCACTTCGCTTATGTGAACTAGTTCAGCTTTCTCTCTTACTTCACTTTCTTCGATATGTAGCAGTGCAATGAAATGCATCTTCTTCTTCCGGAAGGCTCACCCACTGGGGAGTTGAACACAAGATGTCATCAGTTTCTCCTGCAGTAGCAGTACTCACTGCATGTCATGGCAGTCATCCCAAACTTGCTAGGAGAACAGCACTTTTTATCGCACTCACTGACTCACTCACCGACTGACTTGCATTTGTGAGAACACTTATATATAACCAATGGAATCTTTCACAGAACTTTCTAGAGACACGTTCCAGTAGTGGGAGGGAGGAAAGAAATTTCCAGAATATTCTGGTTATCTGATGATAGCCCTTCTGATATTTATGCTGGCGAGCGCTACCTATCTTTGTTTATCTATGACTGCCTGGTGCCAACCTTCCAATAACCTTGGGTTATAGCAGCGGCATCACACAACTCCATTATATAGGGCAAGCTGATCAAGATGGATCACTATCATCTTTCCTCAGGGTTGATGCCAAATGAGGTACACCACATCATTGATACAGGAACGTTGTAGCTTTGGCAACTTCCCTTTAGTCCTCACGGGATGATAGAGCCTGTGAGTTCACCTTCCTGGTATCCGGCACTGGTTGCCATATGGTCATAGTATGTCCTCGCCCAGCCAACTGCCAGCTTTATGTCTCCTGGCAAGATGTTGGTTGTGTCCCAGATTTTCCATTGGTATCCCGACTTTTTCACATTGCACTTGGCACGAACTGCATGACAGGGGCCCATGGAACTGTTGTACAGATGACGCATTGTTGGCACTGCCTCTCCACGTCATTTTGAAGATGCAACCAATAGAATTGGCGACGTAGCTTCTTTAAAATCTTGTTTGCATCAGGTGCCCCCCAGTAGTACTGGCATTGTTTTCCTCAAGGACTTCATTCACCACACCCCTCGGGAGCAAAAGCTGTTCTTTCCTCATTCTTCCGTCTGCAAACTCTGACTCTCTCTTCAATACACCATTCCTGAGCACCAGGGAGTCCCACTGGGCCCAATAGTCCATATAGTTCGGGTGCCTTCATATAACGTCCATCCACGCAGGTCATTCGCCAGATTATTTATCCCTTAGGATCAGCCCTATGTCTTGATCCTCCACTTGCTCCCTCCTCAAGGTCTCCTTGTCCCAACCAACTGCAGTTGCACTGTGACTGGCCGTAGGACTGCAGCACTCCCCATCATCTGCTTTCCCAGATGCTTTTTAATTGCAGCCTCTATCATCTTTTCTTTCATTTGCCCATCTAGCCATTTTTCTTGCTGATCTAGATTCTCTTCCACTGCATTAATTTTATCTTCCCTCTCAGATTTAATTTCTTTTAACTCCTTTGCAAAGTCGTCTTTCAGGGCTTTCACTGTTGCATTTATCTCAAATTTTACAGTTTCAGTACAAAAGTGAGTTGGAATTTCATTTTCTCTATTTCATTCTTCATTTCTGTTTTCATACTCATTTCATTTTTCATCTCCATTCCGGATTTCATTTCCGTCTCCATTTGCTCTCAATGTCATGGCCAAGCTCGGATTTCATTCTTTCCATTTCAGTCTTCATTTCCATTCCCAACTTGTACATTCTGGATTCCATTTTTGTCTCCATCTCCACCATTCCAGGTTTCACCATCTTCACTTCCTATCTTCTCCATCACAGATTCCAGGTTCTGCATTCCAGCCAGTAATTTTTTAAGCATTTCCTCCAACATTGCTTTTATATCCCACTCCTGACTCAGTGTGACTTTGTCCAGTTTTTGAACTCGCTTCACTAGTTTTCACTATCACTGTTTTAATCTAGTTCAACTTTCACAGGCACTTCACTTAGGTTTTGCTATCACTTCACTTATGTAAACTAGTTCAATTTCCTCTGTCACTTCGCCTTCTTCGAGACATAGTGGCATAATGAAATGTGTCCGACACAGCCTCTTCTTCTGGACAGCTCACCCACTGCGAAGTCGAACACAAGATGTCTCTAATCTCTCCTGCAGTAGCAGCACTCACTGTACTTGACGGTTTTCTCACAAACTCGCTAGGAGAACCAGGGTTGCCAGAAGTCAAGATGGGGCATGTGCAGTGATGACCCGGAGTCAAGTGAACAAATTACGTGAAATAAACAGCAAAAATGGTGAAATAGTAACAAAGGGGTCTATCAATGATAAATTCAGAGCCATAGGAAATAGTACAAATGAAGATACAAGAATCGGAGCTGTAGAAGAATGGGAAACAGCTATCATTACGGATGAAGAACGAGGGCAGCGAGAAGCACATGACGCCGAAGTTATAGCTTCACTGCAACTAGTGATAAATATCTTAAAAAAGATTTTAAGAAAGCAAAAGACGAACTAAATAGCTTAAGAAGTGAAAACAACAAGCTAAAGGAGGAAGCTAGGGAAATAAGAACTGAAAACGACAAACTAAAGGCTGAAGCGCGGGAAAATACCCTATACTCTACAATCATGAAAAAGCATGGCTAAAGTGTTAACAGTGAGAAGAATGTTCCTTGCGGTCTTGAAATATCAAACAAATACAAAGTGCTAAAAGAACCGGTCAAGACTATGGAATGCGTTATCAACACCCCTAAAGTGCACGAAGTTGTGAAAAGCAAATGCATATGGATAAATCCCAATGCAAAATCTAAGATGGCAGCCGAGCAAAACAAGGACAAAGCGATACAAAGTGAAGTGTTGTTAATGGGTGACTCCATGATAAAACATGTGAAGGGGAAGGAAGTGGACATTCAAGTGTTTTGTGGCATAAAGGCTGGACAGCTACAGAATAAGATCGAACATATGGACAGTGGAGTGCAGCAACCAAAAGCAGTTATGTTGAATGTTGGCACCAACGATATCCAGAACTCTAACAATCCGGACAAGGTGATGGTAGAAATATACGGCACCATCAGAGAAGTGAAGAAGTTTCCTAAAGCACGTATTATGGTGAACTCAGTGATAAAACGTAGGGATGTTCATGAAAAATACATAAACAAAATTAACAGCAGCTTGCGCTGGGCTCGTCAGAGTTTGAATGCAATTTACTGTGACGTTAACAGGTTTATAGACTACAGATGCCTAGGAAGAGATGGGTTCATTTTTGCTTAGCCAAGCCATAAGTAGACTAGTTGAAATTTGTAAACATCACCAGGGAAACTAACTGGTAGTTCAGATGGTGATATAGCCAGACCATTACACAATAGCTCGGAGGTGGTAAGTAGCAGACAGATTCCTCAAAGTGTGAAAAGTAAAAAAGCCAAGCCTAAGACAGTGGAAAATACAATCAGGACTATCCATCAAAATGTACAGAGCTTTAGAAATAAGAAACTATCGTTTGAAGTCTTGCTTGATTCAGATGAAATTGATCCTGATATAATTTGCCTTACGGAACACTGGCTGGATAGTAATGAAATCCAATCCCTAAGTCTTGATAATTATAAACTTGCATCACACTACTGTAGACCTAGAAAAAAACATGGCAGTTTGTGCATAACAACTAAAGTAAATATAGAAGCTATGGAGATACCAAAAATAAGAGCTGAAAGCATAGAATCACATTTTGAGGCCAGTGTAATAGAAGTAACCAAACATAACATGGTTATTATTTGTCTTTATAGGGCACCAGATAGTGACATCAACATATTAATAACAAGTCTAGGTGCCATTCTAGATAATTTGCAACTAGCTAAAGATATTGTAATAATAGGAGACTGGAACATTGGCTTCTCCCCTGGTAAATTATGTAAAATAATGCAAGAATTTATGTTACTCTATAACCTAATGCCCATTATAAATATACCCACAAGAGTGATAACCCACTCGGCAACTATCATTGATCAAGCGTTAATAAAGCAAGGCTGCCTTAAGGTAGAAAACATTATAGTAGAAACAGGGCTTTTTGATCACAGAGCACAGACATTTGAAGTTGTTTTGAACACTTGCAAATAGGATTCGAGAGATGGGTATAGAATAGGACGTATTTATAATAGTAATAATACAAATATATTCAAAGATCTGCTAAAAATGAAGCATGGAAAAAAGTATATGAGGCGGTGGACATAAATGAAGGGTTAAAAACATTTGCTAATATAATAAAGTATTACCTAGACATTGGAATGCCAAAAAAGCGAATAAAAATAGGGGGAAAGTCCAAGCCATGGCTAACAAAAGGAATCATAAACTCATCTAGAAGGCTAAAATTTCTTAGTGAACTTAACAAAACTACAAATTCAGAGAGTTTCAAGCTATATTTTAATAAGTACAAAAAGGTATATAAACAGATTCTAATAGCTGCAAACAATACCACACAGAGATGACCATACAAAGCTCCGAAAATAAATAAAAAACTATGTGGCAGATAGTGAATAAAGAATTAGGAATTAGCTCAGAAAAACACAAGCCCACCATTAGAAATAAAGAAGGCAAGCTTATCTCGGACCCAAAAGAAGTGGCAAGATCATTTAATGATTACTTTGTAAACATAATGATTTTACACATAAACATAAAACACCATGGACAAGTGAGCAAATCCCCAGAAATAAAAATACAATATACCTTTATCCGGTCACAGCTAGTAAAGTGAGTAAAGTATTAAGGAGCATGAAAAATAAAACCTCCCATGGAATAGATGAAATTCCTGATTGTATTTTTAGAAACTGTTATCAGCTTTTTATTGCACCTCTTTGCTATTTAATTAATGCTTCCTTCTCAACAGGCGTGTTTCCCAAGTGTATGAAAACTGCAAAAATAATACCTATATTTAAAAAGGGTGACAAGAGTAAAACAAAACTATAGACCAGTAGCAATACTATCTTTCATCTCAAAAGTACTAGAAAAGGCTATGTATAATAGATGTAAAAACTTCATACAAAAACATAACATGTTAACTGCAGCACAAAATGGGTTCATTAAAGTTAAATCGATTGAGACAGCCATATTCAATTTCTTAGATGCAGTATACAGTTCACTAGATAAAAAAGAAAACAATATCGGAATATTTCTAGACCTTTCCAAGGCCTTTGACCTAGTCAATCATAATATTTTGCTGAAAAAATTGGAATTCTTCGGGGTAAGAGGTCTGGCAAACGACTGGTTTAAGTCATATCTAAATCAACGTGAGCAACTAGTTGAAATAGTACAAGCAAATTCCCATAATAATATATCTGAAGTGTATAGATCTAATAAGAAATATGTAACTTGTTGAATTCCCCAAGGTTCAGTTTTAGGGCCTGTTTTATTTTTGTTATGCATTAATGACTTAGTAAACTATCTGCATCCAAGTAACATTGTTTTGTTTGCTGATGACACTTCCATAGACATAATGGGTAGTAATGAAAATGTTGAAGCAGATATATCGATTTTAGTACAAAAAATGCAGGAATGGTTCGTTCAAAATAAGTTGGTAATAAGTAAGAATAAATCTGTAGCCATTTCATTCAGTCACGTTCAAAATACCACTGTCCATAAGCCACAAATAAAACTAGAAAATGAATTAGTACATTATAGACCCACTACCAAATTTCTGGGTGTATGGATTGATGAGCATTTGAAATGGAGCACGCACGTTGAGCAACTGGCATCTAAGTTGAGTCAGCTTTGTTTTATGTTTAGGTCGATAAAAAATATTGCAAACTTAAAAACTCTGAGGAATCTATACTTTGCACATTTCAACAGTTTATTAAAATTTGGCATCATATTTTGGGGTAACTATGATAAAGAAAATATAATCTTCAAAATTCAAAAACGAGCAATTAGAATAATAATGGGGAAGAAACAAAGGGATTCCTGCAACTCCACATATGGACACTTCCTTGCCTGTATATATTGGAAGTTGTCACTTTTGTTAGGAAAAATCTGGTATACTTTCGGGCAAACTGTGAAAAGCATAGCTATCACACAAGAAATAGGCATAAATTGAGCATAATTACACATAACACGTCATTTTTGGCAAAAGCATAAGACATTCTGGGATTCCATTATATAACAAGATACCTGATAATATAAAACTTACCACCTCAGAAGCTACATTTAAATGCAAAGTAAAATAATTGTTATTGCAGCACTGTTTTTATTCAATTGAAGAATTTGCAAATACTTTTAAATAACTATGATACTTGCAGGGTGTGTAATTTAACATATTGTAATTAAGTGTACATATTTATTCTTATCTTGTTCATTTACTGTTTTTCTTTTTGACGATACCATGAATTCCTGTAATTCCTATGGTTGACAATAAATCTAATCTAATATCTGAAATAAAAATAAGGGACAGATGTGCATTTTGTCCCCCATGTGCAACTGGAAAACACTTATGGAAATATTTACAAAATGCTTTGTACTTTAGATTTTAAGTTTTTGTACTTATTGTCACCATTGCATACTAACCACTCACTGTATTCAGTTTTGTTTTCCCAATCCTTACGAAAAATACACAGCATTTTATCTTTTTTAACATGTTCACCTTGGCATTTCAAATTCCTATCCATTTCCATTGTTAATTTACTTTCTGTTTTTCAACAAAATTACTATGAGTTTGTGTTCAATTCACAAGCTTCTAACCATCACCTTTCATTGTTCACAAATATCAATCAAAAGGGAGAATTAAGTGGCACTTTAGTTGTTAATATTATTAGGCATTATATCTGTGAGGCTTCTATAGTTAGTCTGATGTGCCATCAGATAGATATGAAAGCATTAATTGCTTATTCATCTGTAGCCCACAGCCAACCCCCCAAAAATCGCCAGATCGGTAGACGAACTAAAGAGCATAGTAAGTGGGTTAGTAACAACATTACCAACTGTTATAACAGAGTAAAGCTTACTGGGAATTACTTTTTGCAGTATAAAGGAATATAGCAATCTGTTTTACCAACTCCAGAGGTGAAAACATTAACTTTTTTCTCAAGTTTCAAAATACTAAAAATATGGGACAATTACCATCCCTGATAGGAGCTGTCCAGGATGCAGGACATTTAGCACAGATCTGGGACATTAGACAACCGTGAGGAGAGCAGCACTTTTCATCACCAGAATTGCACTCACCAACTCGCTCACTGAATGATTCATTAACCTACTGACTTGCATTCGTGAGAGCGTTTGCTTATATAATGGAACCTTCCACAGAATTTTCTAGAACTTTCTGGAGATGCATTCTGGAAACGGGGGAAGGAAACTTCCAGAAGATTTCTGGGTATTTGACAATAGCACTTCCGTTGTTTACACTTTAACCTACTGACTTGCATTCGTGAGAGAATTTGCTTATATAATGGAACCTTCCACAGAATTTTCTAGAACTTTCTGGAGATGCATTCTGGAAACGGGGGAAGGAAACTTCCAGAAGATTTCTGGGTATCTGACAATAGCATTCCGTTGTTTACACTTGTGAGTGCTACTTATCTATGTTTATTTCCAACTGCCTGGCGCGCTGACCTCCCAAAAGCCTTCGGCCATAGCCGCTGTGTCACAATAGTTACTTTTAATCATTCTCCTGCAGAAGGAATTCAAAATATACTTTTTATTTTAATACCTGGCCTTTGGTGCTGGAGAAAGAAATTATAATCGTATTCTTTGTTGGTTCACGGATTGGAGGCTTGGGATTAAACTCCTAGCATAGTAACACTTGTGCATGTTTTAATGCTAATTTTAAATACCATTTTGCTATTTCAAAAACCAGTAATAAATAAAACTTGCAAGGTAAGATCCTCAACATACAGATGATTTACTATTGTGTTTACTTATTGGGCCAACACATTCATTTCTGATATGTAATTAAGATACAGATCCAATCCAATATTTATAGGACTATCTATTTTCATTAGATATTCAGAGATATAACATTGACTACTTAAGCAATATGTGGACTTTCGATACTTTGGTTGCACTTAGCACAATAAAACAGAGACTAGAAAATCTTTTGAAATGAGAATTAGTTATATCAGGTTTGTGAATTCCAATGACTGAGTTTACATTCATGAACTGTTCAGGTGCACTTGAAAGGAGGGCATGAAAATAATTAAATGTGTTATGGCAGTAGCCTCATAGAAAATTCCATGGCTTATTTCCCCTTCTATGTTGAAGTATGCACTAAATATCACAAAGTTGTTTAAAATTGATCTGTAACTGAATTATTTACTATTTAAGTATGGTGATTAGTGATGAAAAAAGAGAGCACATGCCATTGTAATTTAAATGGAAAATACTTCTTTCTGCATAATAGGTAACCTGACAGCAAACATGTTGGTTGTTCTTAAAAGCATTACCTTGCATTATGGTTATAGAATCCAATGTTTGTTTGATCCCCCACACTTCGCGTATATACATAGGTGAATCACCTAAAACTTGCACTGCAAATATTTTGGAAATGGAAAGTGCTGTTGATGTGCAGTTTTCACAGCATTGATTGGTAGTCAGGGGCTCGTGTATTTAGCCTATAAACAGATTTTAATAATACTGAGAAAGTGTATTTATTAGCAAACATACAATTTTTTAAATGGAACAATGCCTAGTTACCTCAACAAAATAAAGGTAGGATAAATTAGAATGTCAGTGGCATTTGTTGCAAGATTCTAGTGGAAATCTTATTTTGAAACTTTTACGCACCGACACTTGTATAACGTGTGGTAGCACAAACTAAAGAAAAACAAAAGGGAATTACAATACTTCTGTGGATTCTTGCAAGTAAAGAGAACATAGCCCTTCAAAGAATGTGTTCAAAATGACCACCGGCAGCTTCAATATATGCTTCCAGTCTGCTATGGAAAGACTGCTGCACATGTTCTAGCATTTCAGCGGAAATTTCAGAGCAGGCAGCAGTAATACGTCATTTCATATCAGGTTTAGTTGGTACATCCTTGTAGACAGTATCCTTCAGCCTTCTCCACAGAAAAAAGTCTAAAGGGGTCAGATCCGGTGAACAGGCCGGCCAAGGTACAACTCCTCTTTGTCCAATCCAACGATTTGGATACAATCTGTTAAGACAAGCTGTAGTACTTCGTGCACTATGGACTGGACAGCCATCATGTTGGTACCACAGGCTTCTCCTAGTCTGCAAAGGAACGTCTTCTAGCATCTATGGCAGATGGTCTGTCAGGAGGCTGCGATACTTGTGCGAGTTCATTGTTCCTTCTATGAACAAAGGACCTATGAGCTGATGGTTCACCATCCCACACCACACGTTTCAACTCCATGGACGCTGACGTTCCACCTGATGAAGCCAACGGGGATTGTCAACAGACCAACAGTGCATGTTTCTGTGGTTTACCTGGCCATGATTAGTAAATGTTGCCTCATCACTAAACAAGATACATGATGAATCTGAGTATCATGTCTTAATGCCCATGTGCAAAAGTTAACACGATTCTCAAAGTCGTTTCCATGCAGCTCTTGATGGAGAGAGATGTGATAGGGATGGAACCTATGTCGATGGAGAATGCGCAGTACACTTGCCTGACTAATGCCACTTCCACGTCTGATTGTGCAGGAACTAATTTGCGGATCTACTGCAATGGCAGCCAAAACATTAATTTCTGCCTCTTCTCCAGTCACTTGTTTGTTTCTGTTACATTTTCTAGGTGTTACAGTACCATTTTCACATAATTGGTTGAAGAGGTTGATAAATAATTGCCGAGATGGTTGACGTCTATTGGGATATGTTTCTGCATACACTGTACAGGAATGAACTGCATTCTTCCTACACTCTCCATACAACCTTGAGCATGTCGGCTTTTTCTGCATTAGTAAACCTCATCTTTCACTCATAACTTACTGCTTGAACTGTCACAAACTAACTGACCAGAAAGTCGCAATGCAATCAATGAACAGAAAACACAATGCAAGCAAACATAACAAAATCGTACCTAGCAACTAAGCAGGTTGAATGGGACAAACAGTTGTCAGGGTGGAAACTTTTCAAAATACGATTTCTCGTAAACCACTTGCACTAGAATCCTGCAACAAAGACTATTGACATTCTAATTTACCCTACCTTTATTCTGCTGATGTAACTAGGCATTGTTCCATTTATATAATTGTACATTTGCTCAAAAAATACACTTTCTCAGTATTGTTAAAATCTGTTTATAGGCTAAATTTATGAGCCCCTGACTACCAATCAATGCTGTGAAAACTGCACGTCAATAGCACTTTCCATTTCCGAAATATTTGCGGTGCAGGTTTTTGATGGTTCACCCTGTATATTCAAACTACCTATATCTTGCATTTCCTTCACATTTGCAAAATATTACTATACCTCATCCTGACAATTGTGAAGAAGTGACAGCAACTCAATGGAGTGGAACTTTAGTTCATGTTTTTCAGGGCCAATACATATTGACTGCTAGTTCTGTTCCCTTCTTAAGATGATGTTTAATTTTATTTGTAATAATTCAGTAGCTTTATTGGTTTTACAGAGAGAAATCTTTATTTCATTCATATATTTGACATTTCAGTGTGTTTTATAACAGAATATACTTTCATCTGGAACATTTATTTTTATTTGTTTTTCTCAGTAAGAGGTAAAATCATAATTTCCTTTGTTAATTTAGCTCCTAGTGTTTGGAGCTTGAAAGAACGTTCCTTGTCCCTTGTGTTACATTGATAGGAGCTCCAATTTTAAAATCATGACTTAATGATAACAAAGGTTAGTTATTTTAAATAGCATTTCATGTAGGTCCCAAAATAATAATTGGAATAATTTAATCCTTTAGTTTTTACTATAACCCAAGGCATTGGCTTTTTAAGTCCTTAGGGGTGTAAGTCCTCCAAAGAGGATAATCTGAAGGAGAAGCACTAGTGGTTTTAATACAACAGTTCTGATATTCTTATTTTACACTCAAGAAAGGAAAAACAAAAAGAAAGAAAAAAAGGGACAACATAGAAGGAAGTAAAGCAAGAAAGGCTAAAATAAACACGTAGATGAATTATATAAAAATATTGATTCATATGTGATCATGTTGAAGATTTTCAAGTTAATTTATAGTTGTAATGTCAAAAGATGTGGAAAATGTCATGAAAATAGGGAAAACATAATGTAGCTCAAATAATCAAGGTGTCTCTTTATTGAGCACTGATTGTGACAGGAAGCACCATATAAATTTGTAATTCTTATCCAGTGCTCATAATTAGAAGCCTTTTAAACACAGAATTTTACCCACATTGGCAAAGACAGCAGTAAAAGCTTATAGTTCTTAAGAATCCAGAGTTCACGTTCTACAGTTTTTGGCACATGTTAATATACCTATTTGCAGTTTATTTATATACATTACTAAAAGCACTACACAAGAACCTCATTTATCCGGACTAGGTGGAACGGAGGTTAACCAGATTAACAAAAATCTGGATAATCCTGAAACTATTAAATGAGTATAATCTACTAATGTATACAAACATTTATTTTGACACTAACAAGAACAAGATAAAGTTTTTTGGCACTTAAATGCAACACTCTACTCACTTTTATTTTCTGAAATAGGGTGCAAGTTTCTTTTGTTTCAAATTTATGCTGCATTTGGAAAGCAAAAATTCAATCCGGATTAATGAGGTTCAGATAAATGAGGTCCTTATGTATTTCCAATGTATGGTATACAGCTCAATATCTCCTAAAGGAATCGGTCATAAACAGGTAGCATGCATAATTTATGTGGATTTGCATATTTTTTAATTCAGAGTTTTCTCTTCATCCCTTCTCCACACCTCTCCTCTCATACCTGCTCTCTGCCCCTTCCTTTTCTCTCCCCCTCCCCTGTCAAGATTGTGGAAGTGTAAGGTGTACAAACAATGCTACATATCCTGTGGGTGTGTGGAAGACTAAAAGGTGAGAGAGAGAGAAATCCTTCATAAACGTATAGTAAGGTCAAGTTGGCAATTGCTGATAGAGAACTGTGAACTCATAAGAACATTTAAAAAACAATTGCTGAAATTTGTATGAACTTCGATACTTACAACCCAACATATGATGGAATGCAAGGCAGACAATATTCTGAATGGCAAATGTGATAAGGAAACTATATATTATTAGAAATAACTCAACACAAATGCATGCAGTATTTCACACTATTAGTGTAAGGGAGCATGCAGTTAAAAAAATCACACACATTATTGTGAATTTTGTTCGAAACATGACAAATGTCAACAATGATTGTCAACATACTACAATCATCTTTTGTGAATGTCTGAAATTTGTTTTGTGGATTTTACAGTAATCACTAGTTGAATGACTGCAATCATAGGATATAGAAATGGAGAATATTGACACTCACTTTAGTGATTGCGTCTGTGTTGGTAACTTATGTGCAACATAGTCATGCGTTTCATGTGGTTGTTTCCAGCTTTTGTAGAACATGGTGGCGCAACATAGGGTAGTAGTATGTCTCGTGAACAGTTCAATTTGAAATTTAATGAGTTAGTGAAAAGCAAGAGAGAAGACAACATTTTGTTACTCAGTAAAGAAAAGTATGGTGTCTTAATGATGTTGGATGAGCCAAAAAGGAAAATGATTGGGAAGCTCGACTTGGTTACAAATATTTGAAATGCTTTGATGTGCTTGTTGTTGATGAAGTTCCATAGTTAATTATTAATTTTTGTAGTTAATCCAGTATTTAATTACAAATGAAGAAATGTTTGATATTCTTAAAGTTCATTTCAAAACTGGATGTGGTGAAATAACAGTTTCAACTTAAACATAATCTTCCAAAAAGGATTTGTAGTGAAACCTATTCTTTCCTCTGAGTTAAATTTTAGGGCCAAGTTAATTTAATTGGCATGCAATCTCAGAAATATGGTGATTATAAATTCATTATGGAATATCAGGATCATCTCACTAAGTTAGTTCAGTTAAGACCATTGAAGATAAAACCTGTATAAAATGGTTGCATACAGATTGCTAGATATTTTTGTTATTTTTAGAGCACCAATTGTTTTACAGTCTGAGGATGGGTAACAATTCCCAAATAAAATAATAACAGAGGTATGTGCATTGTGAGATTGTATTAAATAGGTACATGGTAAGCTCCACCATAACCAGATCCAGCATTCCATTGAAAGGGCCAATCAAAAGTTGAAATCTTAACAGGTTGGCTACAATATGCCAAAGCAACAAAGTGGTCAGAAGCAGTTAAATTTATTCAGTTGATAAAAAATACATTTCATGAAGGTATCCCACAATGTTTGGTTACAGAATAAAACAAAGTCTTTTGACATTTTCCTTTTCTCCAGACAAAATAAATTATACTGTATCTGAGGTACAATGTACAGGAATTGGTAAATAATGATAACCATCTAGCTGTTCTGAGGAAGATTTTAGTGAATACCTAAATAACAATGCAAATGAAAGTGCCTCACCAGAAATAGAACAAGAATTAAGTTCCCATTTTCCTGTGATTTAGATAAAACACAAATCTCCATTTTTTTGCAAAAAACAAACCGCAGTTGCTCATACGTGTCAAGTATGTGGTAAGTCAGTACACACTATTAGGTGTGTTGGGGAAGGATACATTGCTTCTCTAATATGTCAGTTGTGTTCAAGAACTAGCCATATTACAAAAAAAAAGACATCAGGTAAGACAGAAATTTATTACTCGAACTACTAAACTGATCAAGACATCATCTGAAAAAATATTTCCTATTAGTGTAGGAGATACCATAACTATAAGCATTCCAGATCTTGATCGAGGAGAAACAGATTCAAGAAATAACCTTTAATTTTCTCTATTCATGATATAGTGTATTATGATGTAGAAAATAAACATGGGACAATTAAGCAACTGTACACCAGGAACCAGCTTATAGCATATAAGGAGAATCTAAT
This sequence comes from Deroplatys truncata, assembly GCA_030765065.1. Taxonomy (NCBI): domain Eukaryota; kingdom Metazoa; phylum Arthropoda; class Insecta; order Mantodea; family Mantidae; genus Deroplatys; species Deroplatys truncata. The sequence continues at coordinate 491,080,482 of CM060990.1, forward strand.
AGATATTGTTGAGATGTTATTCAGAGGAATATCCCTACGTGAAATGGTTTCTCTAAAATCATATAGTGTGGTCAAGGGTATTAATGTTTTTGTAAAATGAAATGTGCAACAAACAAAAGCTATATGGTTGTAGTAATGGCATTATCTGCATTCAAAGTACCACAGCAGTATGCTGTGCTGTAATAAGTAAATCAATCTTATTGTTTCTAGTGTTTATTTAGTAGACCTACACATTTAATAACTTATGCTTGAAGCGTACTCATTCTGAAAAATTCTATTTCTGAATTATTTTCGGTTCATGTGCCAAATCATCCATAGAGAAAGGGTTAATTGTTTACCTTGTAATTTCAGTTATTTGAATAATGTTTATCATCAGAAAAATGTTTTTCTGCGGTATATGAAACAAAATGTATAAAACTAATAATTGTATATTAATTTTCTTATGAAATCTGCTAGTAATAGAACAGCTAAAATAATTACTATCACATATACTATGTAAACTAACTTTGATCTTTGATGTAATTTTGACTTCTGAATTTACATTATCAAGTAATCTGAACAACCGTCATAAAATAACATTCTTTTAAATATTAGTCAAAATAGTTTGAACATTATTACTTCCTGTGTTATTGAAGTGTGTTTTTAAACAATAAATAAATTACTATGTCCTAAACTATTTGAATCAACATTGATGTTTAAAACAAAGTTAACCTTTCAGTTCTTATTGATGGTTTAGTGGGACACCGTTTTGTCATGAGGGTATTTTACTTTTTTTTTTAGTAAATTGGAACAATAAACTCCATTATTGAGACATTAAATAAATTACTTTCCAATATACAGTGCAGTCATTTTAAGGCAAGGCCACAGACTGGGTACATGCATAGCATACTGTGCTGCAGTGACCTAGGTACTTTTCAATGTGCAGCTGGTGGCGCATGCCATGTTTAAGTTGCCTTTATCACCTGTGTTCGTGCTGCAAAGAGATTTGGCATTGTACATCACAAAGGCGAAAGTTTATTCAAGACATCTTTGTTGTGTGTGATTTGCTTAAGAGTGTTAATGTCTTGTTATTAGCCCACTGCAATGCCTGCTGACAAATTCACGCTTGAACAACGAATTTTTATGTACGATGCATATATCAAAACCAAATCATATAGACAGGTATGTAGACAATTTCAGGAGAAATTTCCTGGTATTTCAATTCCAGGTAGAGAAACTATTACACATCTGGTTAATAATTTAGGACAACAGGCTCGCTAAACACTGTACCTTAGAAGCGAAAACAAGATGTTCTAACGGAGGAAAAAATTGACGAATTGGTACAGCTATTTGTGGGAAACCCTAAAAAATAAACTTTATAGGAACAATCCCCACACCATAGACAAACTTAAGGACAGTATAAAAACAGAAATTATCAACATTACACAAGAAGGACTTATGGAAATTTCATTCGAAGATGCCAGGAATGTCTTCATGCAGATGAACACCACATAACTATAACTCATTATAGTGCATCTTACTATCGCTTATGAGTAAGTAACTCAGGAGTTACGGAATAAAAAGTCCCAGTGTAATAGTATGTGGAGCATGCATACATACCATCCATTGCCTCATCATAAAACAACTGCACTGTACTATATAGACTTTTCATTACCAACATACACAGAGAGACCGTGAAGACTGTCATGGAAAATTAGTCTTTTTCTTTAAAATATCTAACATTCGCAGTAACACACAGTATATATACAGGGTCTGTAAAAAAAAAATAAGTATACATACACACTCAAATGAACAGATATTCTTTATTGTGTATTAGCATTTAATTAATTATACATCAGAGGTTTAATACAAGCTTTTTGCACCTGTTCAGCAACTTTCAGTTCTCAAAATGGTTACCATTAGTGGCCAAACACATATCACAATGGTGAATAGCTGCTTGAACAAAATTGTTTAATGTGTCTGCGGGAATTTCTGCTCATGCTGCTGTAATTTCTTCACATTTCTTCCATTGTAGGTGGTTTCCTATGCTACACATTATCCCTTAAGTTCCCCAAAAGCTAAAAGTCCAGACTATATTGCTGCCCTAGTAATTTATATGTATATGTTTAATGTCTTGTTCATTTTAATCAGGGTAAACATTTATAATGTGTATTTAGGCTAAGAATGTAACTAAGGGCATAACTTTTGAATAAGTTTATAGAATAATTTTGTTCTAACATAAGGGTGTTGCCATACAAAGCAAAGTTTAAAAACTTAGAATCTGTTCAAATCAAGCAGAAAATGTAGTTTTTCTGACTACAGCTCTTAGAGATTTTCGCAAAGGGGAAAAGTCCTTTGTCCCATTATACAAAAACTGTGAAGAAACCAGGAGGGAAGCCTTGCAGCAACACATCTTTTGGGTAACTTCCACCACCATATTGAAATAGTATCACTTGATAAATTAGGTAATCTAAACCAAATGTTATCAGAAATGACGTGGAGTAGAGATGCCATCATTGGTATGCATCAGAACAAACTGCAGTAAGTCTACCTATGGACGAAATGCTTTTGATATGGATTCCCCCTATTTCAATAGTGGTGAATCAATCTGCATTTGGTTCAGACAGCATTTAATTCACCAAGACGAATGGAATAAAATCTACCATTTTACATTAGTGAAAATTTTCTCACAACACTGTGTACATATATGCTTTGATAGCTGTGTTTGCATTCTGTGGAACTAGTAATGCATATATTGCTGCCAAAGAATATCAGATATCGTTTCCTTGGGTCTTGTTAGCAATATTACAGTATGCTGAATGAATGAATGAAAATGCATTTGCTTTTTTGAAGGTCGGGAGCTGTGAGAAGGAAGCACTAATAAATTTTCTTAAGAAAAAGGAAATAATTATCTTCTTTGCATAGAAAAGGAATAATTAATTATTTCAGGCAACATTAGAGGTACCAGAAAGAAAAAAAAATTAAAATGCAGCAACTGAAGAAAAACAAAGAAGTAAACATTAAGTAAATAGCTTGTGTTGTGTCACTAAAATGTATTTATTGTATTATTCTTATGCAAATAAATGCATTGTAGTGCCTGCAAAGGACACTGAAGCTTTGTGTGTTTAATTTTTAATGCTAATTTAAAGAAAAAAATAGCGAGAAGTATTACGCTCTCTTTCTCTTGCATTATCTTTCAGATACATTGATAAAGATCCAAACCTAATGAACTGTGTGCCATCATAAAGAAAGGAGGTTCAAATGTAGCAGTATACTTTTTTTCTACCTTCAGCAAGCAAGAAAACAAATTTACAATAAAGAAATAAAATGGTGCAAAATAGACTATTTCCATCTCTCATGGTCATCTTGGCATCAAAGAGACAATGGAGGAGATCTGCCAAAAGTTGAAAAAAACCAAACAATTTTCAAGCTACTTTGTTGGTTATTATTTGTTGTTGTTGCTACTGCTGTTGTTTCTATCAGTAGGCTTACAAAAACTCTCAATTTGTACCAGACCGCTCTTATGTCTACTTTTTAGGTCACCTTCTCAGAGGAACATTATGATCAAGTTTCTGTGATAGGACATTGTTATCTCACTGCAGATAGAACATTCAGATTACTAGAAAAATCTTTTCAGAAACATTTCAAAATTATAAACCCTGAAAGTACACTGAAATCTACAGACAAGTTGGTGATATGAGAATTCTAGGGGTTTCCTGGCATCTAAAAGATATCAAATATATGAGTCATATGTTTCATGAGTTTCAAGAAAGTTGTAGTATAAAGAAAAACATGATAGCTGGAAAACCTATTGTCATTATAAAGATGAACTCCACATACAACTTTGATGATCCTCTTAAATCACTCTTATCTCCACTGAAATGGGGAATTACATTGAGGATATAACACAGGTCCAGGCTTTAACACTCCAAAACTGTCAATGAAGCAAAGAAGGATGATAGAGAGAGGAAGCTTGGGAGTAAATGGCAATGCAAATCTGAGCTGCAGTTTTATGTGAAGGTTGTGGATGAAAACTCTGCATTCTTTAGTGAAAACCAGAATGATGAAAGAATGTGACTGTTTGGAGAAACAAATGGACCTTGTTTAAATGCAGAAACACAGTTGTGGTTGTTGAAAGAAACATTGAGATGAAGATGTTTACAGAAGAAGTGACAAATGAAATTTTAAGACTCACTTATTTTTCCCAAAAATACTCAAAGTAATGTATAAAACTGCTACTATAAGTGGGATTGAAATTTTTTATTAAAATATAAGTAAAAATAATATTTTGCCATCTTTTTCTCAATGTTCCTGAAAATATTTTCTGTGTAATTGATTCAAAATGCAATAGGTCCTAACATTTTTCATTATAAACATGGTAGTAAACAAAAAATCATTTTGATGATAACAGTGTTTAGGAAAGTGGAGTTTGTGCTACAGAGCTGGAGCTTTAAAAAGTGCCAATAAATTTAGGAGATGCTAGTTTTTCCTCTCTCCTGTGAACTTTTTTAGTGTGGACTTGGTGCTTTTTGATTCAATGCTCCTCAAATAGTGACAAGTAAAGTAAGATTTTGGCTTCTGCCATGTAGCAAATCGTTGTGTGAAAATGTAACCCTCATACTAGAATTCACCAGGGAAGTGCGTAGTTATGCGTGAAAATGTTTGTTGTAAATAATTAATTATGCAGTGAAGTAAGTAATGTGCAGTTAACCATTCTGCTGCCTATTTTAGAACATAGTGCAATGCATAAAAGGGTGTGCGATGAGAGTAGACAAAGTTTGTTATCAAAAGCCAGAACCAAAGAAACATTATAAAGTTCAAGATATTGCAAGGATCAGTAACGCTGCAATAGAGGCTCCTTAGATGGTGTGTTCGCAGCATTCTTGAGTTCAACAGACATTGCAATATTTTAACTTTAATTCAATAAACATAAATTCATGTTAATCTGCATCAGTTCTCGTTTTGTTACATTACCTGAGATGTATGTTAAATCCTTTACCAAGGAATCCACAGTCCATTGCTCTGCTACACCAAAACACTGAGAACCTTTTTTTGGAAGTAATTAAAAATTTAGCTAGCCATGGCAGTCAAGAAGAATAAGAAAAAATCGTCAGTCCAGATTAATGGGATGGTAAGCGGAGATAGCTGCAAATATGTCCAATTTTCAGGCTTGTATCTTCATTGCCATCACTGCAGGTCAGTACCAAGGAATACTGCTTCAGGTGCTAAATCTGTGAACATGCTGGGAACTCAAATGCACCTCTTTGTCTTATCCAGTGTCCCTGAAGATTCTTGTCCAGGAAAGCCCACATACCTTGGCAATAGTGTGGAGGTGCCCTTCTTGTTGGTAGAAGAACTCACTGTTTCCATAAAGTGGACGTACAGCTGACAAAATTAATGTGCACATAATTTCCAGATACATGCTGCTAGTAATTGTACCTTCAAAGAAGGTGCTATTAAACCCATATTATTAGGTCTAAATCTCTGGACGTTGAGATATGTCAACTAATAGCACTATGAATAGCAACGGTGTGACTTCTAATATGGACTGTACAGCTTGCCGCTTGTACACCTCAAATCTCAATATCATGTGGGCACATGTGTATTTCACATTATAGAAAACAAGTAGCTAGGGTAAAAGGCAACTTTCTTCTAAAAAAGTACAAAAGAGAATCATGTGTTTAGATCCAGTAATTGGAATTCTATGTCTTATCAATTTATTGTGATGTTTAAATGCAGACTTTTAATGAAAGTTATGCTTAGTAATAAATATATTGCTGGCATAAATTAAGCTCTTTTTTCTTAATGCTCTCAATTGGCTATTATGTTTACACAATTTGATGAATTAAATTATGTGATTTTCACAACATAACTCCTGCTTAGAGACATGTTGCAAGTTGCTAAAGGAAGTTTTCTAAGCTTCCAGTTAAGGATACAACCCTTTGCACAAAAGACACGGATTGTTTGAAGCAATGCTTTAGCAAATAAGAAAGGATACATTATAGAACTTCAGGTAGATAGATGTCTGTGACAGTAAATTCCTCCAGGTTGAAGTGATTAGGGTTTGACAGTTGGTAACAAAACCCAAAATCAGTAGTGAAGGGTTTTAGGCATCTCAGTTGTGAGTTAAACTTCAGTGTAACATTGCTGTTCAGTTCTTTCAATGACAAGCCATGTTCTAGTGTTTATAAAGTGGTGATGACATTTACCACAAATGCGAGCAATCCTTTAGCAAATAAGAGAGGATATATTATAGAACTTCAGATAGATAGTTGTCTGTGATGGTAAATTCCTCCAGATTGAAATGATTAAGATTTGGCAGACAATAATAACACCCAAATTGAGTAGTGAAGGGTTGTAGGCACCTCAGTTGTGAGTTAAACTTCAGTGTAACATTGCTGTTCAGTTCTTTCAGCAACAAGGTATGTTTTGGCATTTATAAGGTTGTGATGGCATTTACTACAAATGCAGACATTCTGCCAAAGCAGAGTGAAGTTTGACAATGAGGTTGCACTGTATTGGTTCTTGCGAAACGTTAGGAGGTTTGAACAGCACTTAAGGTTCATACTAGACATTCACCCCTAGATTGACATTCTTGTGGACATGAACATGTGGATTTTCTGGTGCCCAGTCGACAAATTTATGATTCACTGTACCATTAAGTTTCAATTCGGACTTATCAGACCACACAATCTTCATAACAAACCCTTTATCCTCATTTACCATATGCTGAAACTATCCACAAAACTCCATTCGGTGGTCAGGAACTTGAACCACAACTTTAAAATAAGCTTCTGTTCCTCAAATGTCAAGCATGCCCCGGACACTTTGATTTACTATCATAGTCATATGTTAGTCATAAGAGCTATACAGGTACTGATATCTATTGAGAAAATACAATGAAAATGGAGCTCACCATTACATAGAAACAATATGAGCTACCACTGAAAGGGTAGCAAAGAGATCCAACAACAGCCGAGAAAATCATATTAGTAGAAGTCCGTAAAACAAATACTGTATACTCTGTCTCATTTTCCATTTTTATGACATTAAATATTTTAAGTTTCTTATGAATGGCTTATTATGGACTCGTGCATTGCATTGCTTTAATTATTTCTGGGAAAGTAGTTGAAGGGTATTCAAAGTGTTAAAACACATTTGTAAATATGTTAGGAATTTAAACTCAAAGCTCCAGCTGCTAAAACAAGAAAAGAACACAAGCATTCTCTATATGCTAGAAACTGAAATAATAAAGGAACTTGTACATTTATTTAATGAAAAAAAGAACCAGAAATCATTTTCAAGTGTAAATATACGTGATGGAATGGAAAAAATTCCTCCTTTAAATCATGAGTAGAACTCACCGAAAACAATAAATAATCCCAGATAACCTTTGCTCCGTCTCGATGCTTTTGTCTAAAATTAAACAACCTGCTATGCAATATCTGATGGCACTGTACACTTTAGGCATGCGTGGGGCACATATTGCATGCACCTCCTGCCAAGAAAGACAAGATCATACATCAGGAAGTGAACATTTTCACTGGCAGATAAATGCTGGCAATGTGCTATCTATCCCTCTTGGCAGAACAAAAATGTTCAATAGGAAACAAATAAAGGTATGGTCTCACATTACTTTGTAATGCATTTTATGGTACATACTAGAATGTAATAACAAATAAAATAAGAGAGAATTGCGAGGAAAGCATCTTGATGTAAGATGAAAGCAAACGTTCAGGCTCGCTATTAATGAAGAGTTTCAGCATACTTAAAGGAAGCACTGACACAAAATAGAAACCTTTCTCACTCTTATCTTACAGAACTCTTAATAACAAATAAATTAATAAGGAACAGCAAGCAAGGTATCATGCTGTAGGATAAAATAAATGTTCAGGTGTGATTCTAAGAAGTGCTTAATGTTGGCAATTGAAACAAAACATTTATCTAAGTTGTTAGCAGATCATTCTTGAAAATGTGCTTACCTTTAGGTAAGCATATTCTCATCTGCCCACTTAAGACTGATGTGAAAACTGAAGACACCAAAGTTTACAATACATACCATGTCTCTCACAACAGTATTTGATACATGATTTCTAAGTCCTGATGCTGTAGTTTAAATCCCGCTTATTGGAATATTGCACACATTCATAACATGAAGATCATAGTTTTCATCACAATTACGATCTGTTCATAAAACATCTCATTGGGAAGCTTCAAGTATGCAAAGTATTTCTTTATTATTAATTTCCACATATCACTATCTCAACTGCAGAGAACATTTTGTGCATCAAGAATATCTGAATAGTGTATCCAATCCTCTTTTCCAATATAGAGAAACCAGAAATATGTGCAAGTGTTGAACTCAATCTAGACATTTTGTTTTAGAAAATATGTACCTATATCATAAATTCAAGCTGCCTCTCCAGCTCTATGTTACTTCTGCATACTTTAGTACAATCTCTAAGCATTACTAGTTTGCAAACAGTCTTATGGTTGACATTTTTTTTTCTGCCATGCTCTCACCTGCATAGTTTCACCTTGTTGCAAAGTGTTACTGCTGTGGCCTACTGTAAACAAAACCTTACTACTGTGCAGCTACTACTTACGTCATGAACAGGACAAATCAAGCAAACCAGCATTGTGCATTGCCAGGTGTAGTACACTGCAAAAAGTATGCTTCTGTGGAAACTTCAATGGAGAATGAATTGTACAAAACATGTTGGTTTTACCAAAAAGTATGTGTTACATTCACATGACTTTCTCCACCCACTATCCTTTATTTTGATATAGCTTCTACAAACTATTCTTACAAAAGCTTATTTTTCTATCTGCTTCATGTTAATCAAGATAAACCTTTGCAGAAATAGTTTATTATAATTTTATTGAAGCCACAAAGGGGATAGAGGAAATGGAGTCGATAATCAGATGTTTCAAGTCGGCTCGCTGCATGCTGGCCTAGAAATTCCATACTCTATGACATCACAAGAAACAAAGCAATGACATTACTATAAATAAGTAAATAGCAAAGAATTGAAAATTCAATAAATGATTATCTCGGAAATGACTGATGCCACAGAAAAAGTTAAGTAAAATAAATTGTATATCTTAAAGAGATTACATTTTATGTGTTGTAAGTTTTTGTCTATATCTTATGGCGTACCAGATAAACAAAATTATACAAAATTCCTTCCAAATGAAGAGGGCTTCCTGGGTATTCCCAGGAAATTCAAGATATATGTTTTATTTGTCATGTAAATGTCTAAAACATATGGTATATCAATCAAAATCATTTGAGCAAATTTTGAGAAAATCCAGAAGTTCAAACAATCTTCCATATAAAGGATAGTTTGTGGTGGAGAGGTTTTCCTGAAAATCTTAGTTGCATCTTTGGAAGATACTGGACATTTCATTTTTGAGTTATGCGGTTCACACACACTGGCCTTTTTTGTAAAAGTGCCTGTATTTGGATTCTGGGGGTCTCAAAACATGTATTACTGGTAAAATCTACTTATCAATTTTTTGGCAGAAATGCAATATCTTTTCTAAATACTATGTCCATGGTAGAGAAAATAAAAATACGGAGCCATCAGATTAAGCGGCCACACTCTTATCAGTTCCTGGTCTCGGATGCGTGCGACTTGCCTGCTGAGATTCCAGTTCCTGCTATTGCATCACATATGGAGTGACCTTCTGACTCATGCCACATATGACAACAAAGGCAGTAGATAATGATCTTTGGTGATTTTCAGGTGCATATTAGTCAAGTCATGGTCCAATGTACTACAGAACAAAGACTTTTCATTTATTGCAACTTTATAAAACACAAATCTCCATCTCTGTGTCATAGAGCATTTCAGGAACACTTTCCTAATGTTAACCCACCTAACAGAAGTACAGTTCATAAAACAGTCAAGAAATTCAAAAGTACAGGATCAGTGTTAGACTTGGAGGGGGGAAGTCAACATTTTACCAGAGAAAAAGATTGATGATATCAGTGCATGGTTAGAACGTTCACCATGAAAGTCCCTCTTGAAGTTAGCACAACAAGCAGGAGTCCGCTATGGGTCAGCACAAAAAGCGGCAAAACTACTCAAATTTCGGCCGTACAAAACAACAGAAGTCCAAGTCTTGAAGGAGAGGGACCCGCAGAGAAGAATACAGTTTTGCATCTGGTTTCTGGAGTCCATGCGTAGCAGCAACATAAATCCACAGTTTGTGTTATTCAGTGACGAATGGACGAGTTAACTCTCAAAAAATTGTTACTGGGCAACTCAAAATCCAAAACTCATACATCAAAGTCCACTACATGATCCTAAGGTAGGTGTTTGGTGTGCTGTGAATGCGACTGAAATAATTGGCCCTATTTTGTTTTTTACGAAACAATGCCGCACGCTACCATATCTTAATTTTGAAAGAGTTTTTCCTTCAATTGACAGATGAAGAGCGAATGCACAGTGTATTTCAACAAGATGGGGCTACAACTCATACAGCTCGCACTTCTTTGGATGCAGTTGTTGACGTCTTTGATGACAGTGATCAGTGTAAGGATTTGGCCCGCTCATCCCAAGACCTGGCTCTTGTTGACCTTGTCCATTCATCCTATTGGTTTCGATGCATAAGACAGTCCATGCAAGGAAAAAGTGTCAGGAAGAAAGTGGCACGCGATCGTGATCCAGGTGCATTAAAAGTGTGGCCACTTAATCTGATGGCCCTGTATATAAAGGAAAATTTGATTCAGTTTCTTTTAAAGTGTCCTTAGCCTTGAACATGCTTTTATACTGAAATGTACAGCAAACTAATGATGTGACAAATGTCCCTTACAAACAACCTTTTTGCAATGAGTTTTGTGCTAAAACAAATTTGTGTTGCTATATTATTTCATTCCATTTACCACATAGAATCACTCCTTAAGCTATGAGCATTATACCCCTTCCACACTGTACTGTTTTATAAAATACAATTAAACATAAGATGCAAAAATGAAACAAAACCTCTCTTCTGCATAATGAATAGTTCCAAATAATTTCATCTACAATTTCATACCACTGAGGGCTGTTCTTGAGATTCTTCACTACCGTAAGAACATTTTTGAACAGTGGTCAATTTTCAGTAACACAAATAATGATATTTTGCACATTGTGTATTTTATGCTTGGCACAAGTAGTTGAAGTGAAAAAGGAAAGTGAAATGTGGCATGGGTTTTAACCATCCAATTAACCTGCTAGCTTAGAGGTGATCTCTAATACAGAAACAAAATTGGTCCACAGAAGTTAGAAAGGCACCTTGTGCAGTCTGTTTTGTTCAGTATTCATTTAAATTAAATAGTCAACCATTCAACTTCAAGTCACTTTTAAATAATTTTGTGATGTTTAGTGCTGATTTTGACATAAAGAGAGACATAAAGGCATAGAAGTCTTCAAAGTGAGGCACCAGCCACAATGGCTATCACCACAAATGATTGAGTTTTCATACTCTCTGTAGAAGCATGCATGTTACTGACCCATAAAAAGTATGCATTTACTTTCTTGACAGATAGTACTATAACATGGGCAGCTTTCAAGTAGTCGTGAATAAATAGCAGTTGACAAGGAAGCCATCAGTAGATAAAGAAATATTTTCTGTACACCCTTTCATAAACAATTAAGGAAGAAATCGATTAAGTATTTTGGATGGAGTGTAGGAATGTATAATGCAGAAATTTTGACATTGTAATGAAGTGAGGAGAAACAGAAAGATTTAAAGTGTTGATACAAAAAAGAACAAAGAACATAAAATAGACAGACAAAATCAATGATACTGTAGTTTTTAAAAGAGGCGGATGGAGGACAAATATAATTGAAACTGATCAGTAAGAGGAAAAGAAATTCGATGAAAAGAAACTACTTCTTAAGGGATGGATGCATAGAAGAAGTAATGGATGGATGGATGGATGGATGGATGGATGGATGGATGGATGGATGGATGGAAGGTTCAGTCAGAAGAAGATAACAGATGATAGACAATATTAAAACAAATGGTTCATATTTGCAGACCAAGAGGAAAGCAGTAATTAAGAAAGAAGGAAGGGGCCAAAGTTTGCAGTGAAGCACGTACATTGGACAGAAAACTAGGATTAAATGATTGATGTAATTCAAACTTTCCTTGGTTAGAAATTTCCTCCTGATTCGGTAAGAAACTAGTAAAGTAGAATTCTAATGTGAATATTATGTTCATTAGTTTCATGTTCCTGATTATCTAGGACAGGCAACTCACATAAGGACTTCTTAACTACTAAATATCAATGTAGTTTAGTTGTAAATTTGTTTAGAATAAATAGACTTACGTTCTCTGAGTATTCAGCATTAACTGCAATAGCAGTAAAATTTCTGAGTATATGAAATTTAAATTACCCTCCCATTACATTAAAATGCAAAAAAAAAAAAAAAAAAATGTTTTTTGCTCTATACATGTACAAGCAGCCTTATTTTATGAATTTCTTGTAGTTCTGAATGGTTTGTTTTAAATTGTTTTATAGGTGAAACACACATTCAAGCTGTTATGCAAAAAGAGCTGTCCTGGATGAGTGGCAGGAGTGTTACATTAATACATTTAATACATCTGGCTTTATCAATCCTCAACCGAATCATTTTGGCTAAGATGAATATACAGGTATGATGACAGAATAGGCTGTACTTTTTAATTTGTTAACTGATTAATTACTTAGCTCTAATATTTGAGCAGATACTAAAACATTGCTTCCTTTGTTTTAATATCAGGGGCATTCAGTGGATGGATGGATTTATTTATTTATTTATTTCACTTCGTTAGTTAAATTAATTCTCATATAAGTTCTATAATACATAAGTTTATCTCTATACATTACCCTTTACATATTCTTTTCACTAAGTTGCTGCATTACTAAGGGCCCGCAAACATCCAACACCATGGTTGTTGAGTCATTGGGTCCTATTTAATTTATAATTTAACAATCTACATTTTTTTTTTTCTATTCCCTATTTCTAATTTTTTTCAACCATTTATTTCTCACTACACCTAAATATTTTCCTATTTCAAATAAACTTTCCTTGGATTTAACTCTTAACAACCTTTTACCTATAATTTCATTTGATATCTAGATCAATTGTTTCTTTGTAATTTTCTCCTCATATTCATTGTTCCTTCACATTCTAACATTAAATACCAGTAATTGTTAAATTTGCTATTACATGATGGGCATTTGCCTTCATTTTCTCCTTCTCCTATGCCTTTTAACCTCACCACCCCTGACCAAGCCCATGGAAAGCTAGCCCATGCTCTTGCTATTTTATTACAAACATCAACATAGTTTTCTCTTTCTCATGTCCTTTTAATCTCTGTATATACATGTAATGATCTTTTTGAATTAAAACTACCAATTATTTCCTGTCTTTCTATATCTTCAATCCTCAATCTAACTCTTTTCCAACATCCCTTCTCACGTGATTGTCTATATTTCCAAATATCCCCACACCCTATTTCATTGAGAATTGCTTCTAGGCGCTTATACCAAGTATCCTCTTTATTTAACTTGCGCTGAACCTCCAAACATTGTTTTAAAATATTATTATTCTCTGATTCCTCAATTCTCAACCAATATTTCACTATTCTTTCAATAATTTTCGCCTTACTACCAAATCTCCCTAACTCCATTTGTGCAACCCCATTAGGTGAGGCTCTTTGTAGACCCAGAATTATTTTACAAAAGCTCCTATGCACTTTATTTACCTGTTCCCACCCCTCCTCAATACCCCAAATCTCTGCATCATACAGCATTTTTGCCTCAACTACTGCTCCATATACTCTTTCTATCCATTTTACGTGCATCCCAGGTATTATATCTAAACATGCTCTAATAACTTTCATTGCCACTTTTCCTTTTGTTAAAGCCTGTTTCTTTTGTTCTCCTCATTTACCGTTGCTACTTAGTCTTACTCCTAGATAATCAAAATTTCTGACAACCTCAATTTCCTTACCTTTCCAACTCCATTTTTCGTTCTTTCTCAACTTATTGCCCTTTTTAAATACCATTATTTTTGTTTTGCTTGTATTAACCCCAAGACTCCACTTGTTACAAAAACTCTCTATTGCTCCAATTACTTTGTTTAATCCCACAGTAGTTATAGATCCTGCAACCAAATCATCTGCGAATAGTAACCCTGGTATCTCCTCATTCCCAAATATTGGAGAGTGGCTATTTTCAAATTTAATTATCTCTAGAATATCGTCAATGAACAAATTAAATAATATAGGGCTTAACTTGCAGCCTTGCCTTAAACCTATACAATTTTTAATCTCTTTCGTCCTTACATTTTTATCAAATCTTATACAAAAATCATTATTTTCATATATTGTTTGTATTGTTCTTATACACTTGTTACTCATTCTTTTCATACCCAATTTGGTCCATAAGGCTTCCCTATTTATTGTGTCGAAAGCTTTTTCTAAATCAACAAATAAGATATACAATCTTCCCCTTTTGTTTGATAAATACTTATTTACCATTGAAGATATTATAAAAGTATTGTCTATTGCTCTCTTGTTTTTCCGAAATCCCACCTGTAGATCAGATACTTTTCCCTCTTCAGTAGGAATAGACGGAATACCAGGGGAATTCTGGAAAATATATGGGGAAATGCAAAGTGGGCTAACAGTGATGACAAAATTATTAAATAAAATTAAAGAAAAGAATGATGTACCAGAATGTTGGAAAATAAGTATGGTGGTACCAATTTACAAAGGAAAGGGAGGAGCAAATAGACCAGAGAATTATAGGGGAATAAGTTTATTATCAATATTAGGAAAAATATACACAGGTATACTGGCCGACAGATTAAGAAGCTGGGTTGATGAGGAAGGAATACTGTCAGAATATCAAGCTGGGTTTAGCAAAGGTAAACAAACAATAGACAACATATTTATAATAAAGACTGTAATAGATAAATACTTGAGCAGGAAAAGAGGAAGGATATACATGTTTTTTGCAGATTTTGAAAAAGCATTTGATACAATAAATAGGGAAGCGTTAGCATATAAATTAAGCAAGAAAGGGGTAAGCAAAAACTTTATAAAAGAAATCAGAAAGATTTATAAAGATGTAAGATTCTGTATAAGATGTAAAAATAATGGAGTTACGGAAATGGCGGAGCAAAAAATAGGATTAAGACAAGGGTGTAAATTGAGTCCTATACTATTTAATATATTCATAGATGACATATTAGAAAGAGTGAAAGAAAAAAATCTGCACTGCCCCATAATAGCAGATACAGAGATACCAGGTTTACTATATGCAGATGATCTTATGGTCGGGGCTATAATGGTAATTGGGTTACAGAAAGCAGTCAATGGAATACAAGAATTCTGCGAAGAATGGGGAATAAAAGTAAATATAAATAAATCAAAAGTTATGGTATTTAAAAGAGGAAATAAACTAAAAAGAGAAGAGAAATGGCAGATGGGGTGTTTAAAATTAGAAGTTGTCAAGGAGATGGATTACTTGGGGGTGAGGATGAGCAGTAATGGCGAATGGGGGGGGGGGGGCGCATAGCAGGAAGGTTGTGGCTAAAGGAAAGGCAGCAATGACAGGAGTAAGGATGTGCAAATATAAATTGGAAATGCCAACTAAATGGCTAGAAAGAATGTATGAAGCATTGGTAGAAACAAGAATGCTATATGCAGTAGAAATTTGGGAAGGATCTGAATTAAGCAGAAAAATAGACCAGAGCTATGGAATGTTCTGTAAAGAGCTATTGGGGTTAACAAGATCAGCACCAGGGGAAGTAGCATTAGTGGAATTAGGAAGAACAAGAAGAAAGGGAGTGATACTGGAAAGGATATTAAAATTTTGGTTTAGGTGCCTGAGAAAAGATAAAGTGGAAATTTTAAAGATATGCATGGAACAACAAAAGAGTATGAAAAATAAAAATAGCTGGTGGACAGAGGTAGAAAAAATTATGGAGAAGATAGGAATGGGAGATATCTGGAGAATAGGAGAAAGAAATAGCAATGGTTTCTGGATAGCAGTAAGAAACAGAGTGGAGGACATAGAAAGACAAGAGATTTGGGGAAGCTTAGAAAATAAAAAGTCACTAGGGTTCTATAGATTAGTAAAAAGGAAATAGGGAAGAGAAGGGTATGTGGATTATTGTAATAGAGCAGGAAAAGAAGCGTTTGCATGGATGAGAACAGGAGCAATGTACTTGAGAGGGTTAAGAGGTAAAAAAAATGGAATTTTTGAATTATGCGACGACAGCAAAAGCACAGAGCATTGTATGTCAGAATGCAAAGAATTAGCAGAATGGAGACAAGAAGTATGGGAAGAAAAATGGGAAAAAATGGTTAGGAAAATAGTAGCAATTAAAATGCTAACGAGAAAAGAAGAAAAGTAAATTAAGAATATGGGGGAGTTCTTAAAGAAAGTAAAAGAGAAATGGATTAGAAAAGTAAGAGAGATAAGAAAGGTAGAAAGGCAAACGGAGGAAGGAGAAGATGGGCAAATAGGGATAAAAGGTAGTAAGGAATGCTTAGAGGAGCCAGAAGGCCAGGGTGCCATGCAAAAAGAGCAGCATAGCTGGCAAGGAAATTTGTACATATGTTAAGTTAGTTTATAAGTGGAACATTGTAAAAAGAATTATGTAGAAAAATGTACAAATAAACTATCTATCTATCTGCTTTTCCCTCTTGCTCCGCCCAATTTTGCACTCTTTCAGCCAAAACCCCTGTATAAGCTTTACCTAACACTGATAACAAACTAATCCCCTTATAATTTTCTGGGTTATCCACCTCCCCTTTATTGGGGCATTCAGTATGTAATCTTACCTTAGCTACAAAATTTGTTTTTAATTTTCACTTTTTATACAAACACATCATTTAACCCTATTTCTCTACATAAGCCCCTTCAATGTTGAAGCATTTCTTCCATTAGTGTACCAATTTCTGAATGTCCCCTTCAAACAACCTTTGTCTTTGGAGATATAAAAGATGCAACACTGTAGCTTTTAACTGCCCATGAATCTGAAAATGATGACTTGCAACTCCCTCAGTGATGGTTACTGTTAGAAGGCTCTAGCACAGAACACCAAAGTATAAGAAGTGTTACCCTAGTGTTAAATTGGTGGAAACACGAAGGCGATCACAGCGTGAGTAGTGATCGGGGATGGAACTAAACTATGAAAAATCGTGCTCTCGGATGATGACTTCACTCGTAGCTACTACAGCTGTATTTTTCATACCCGCCTAGCTGTCTGCTCAGCTGATCATATGTTCTAATACTGTATCGCTACTGATGACATACAAAGTTAATTACGTGAGCTTCAATAATCGTGATTACACTTTGAGTTATTCAAATTTCTTTTTAAAGAAGTCGATTAAAGCTCACATAAAATAATTTGTCACTGTCATCTGTAGCAATACAATATTAGAACACAATTATGATCAGCTGAACACCTCACAGCTAGGCTAGTATGAAAAACACAACTGTTTATTCCTGTGTAACTTATTTAAATTATCCAATAGTCGGCACATACATTGCTTTTTATATAATATTATTGTGGTTAATAGTGGTTGCTGAATGTTTCTATTTCATAATACATAATGGTCACATTTAAATTTTTGAGAGTGAATGAGATCAAGCACCTTGCAATAATTTCTTCTGCATGCTTCATAGTAAAATCTTTTGCACTTAAACTGCCTCCATGGTTTGTTTGAACTTGCAACCAACCAACAGTAGGATGTGGAATTTGACAGGAAAATTGGAAGAATAACACATGTTTGACACTTGTTATTTTATTCTATTCTTAGATAGCGCAATACAATTTGACATGAATAACTTAACTCCATTTCCTACAAAGAAACTTCTGCACACATTATATGCAATAGTGTAGCTATTGTTTGTCATTCACTAAATCGCTATTAGCATTGCAATAAATGTCATTAGCAAGTTTCACCACACCATTTAACACTATTAATGTCATTGTCACTCTCTGTGCTCTGACGAAGCACCATCACTGGACACAAATAGCCACAACTTAACTCCAACTTTCCATTGTGTATATCCTAGAATTAAATAGAACACACATGTTTAAACTACCCTTAAAAGTAGGTTTCTGAAATGAGAAATTGCTTACATTAAAGAAAAATTTGTGGTTACAAACACCTTGTGATTATATTACACACTATCCGCTGTAAACCAGAGTTCTCTCTGATGTAAACAAAGCATATGCTTCCTCTTGTCATGAAACTAAGCACTACGCTTACGCCAATGTAAATAGTTCCTTAAACGTATTGCATCATGAAATATTGGAGTAGGAAAGGTATAGAACTACACATTTTATTGCGGTTATCGTAAGAACTCATTCTTAAAGGTAATGGATATATAACAACTGTTAAGAGATTACAAAATATGATTTTCTTAATTCTACCTGCTATTGCATTAACAATCAAAGAGTATCTTTTTGTTAATTACCAACTGTATGGATGACTGCTATTCTCTTGCCTATATGAGAAATGCAGCAATGAATTCGCAGCTGTGCTATCTGAGTACCAAATAAACTCTTTGCATAACACAGGATATATGATAAGCAAACAGTCATTCATAATATGCTAGCACTCATATGCTCAGCTCAGGTCAAATCTTTGATTTTATCAGTTAGTGTTTGAGTTGTCATGACAAAGGAAGAAGTGCGTAGTGTGAATAAGCTGTTTTAACACAAAACTGGGAAACCGTTAAAAAGTGGCAAAAAAGTTTGGTTGATAAAGTGCTAAATGAGAAGGAAATAACACTTTTATTGTAAAACCACCACCACTTTGTGTTACTTGAACAAAATAAAATTCAGTATACGCAAAGGATCCATGGATCTTTTCATTGAATGTTCAATGAATCAGATCTTTTGAAGGATCCTTCGAACTGTTATTTATAGTGAAATTTTAAACACTGTTCATTAAAAAAATTACTAACCTTCTGTGAATTCAGAAAACTAAGCTTATATATATATATATATATATATATATAAATATAAATATAAATATAAATATAAATAAACTAACCTAATGCTAATCTTCCATAAATTCAGAAACCTAAGCTTATATAAAAAAAACCTAACCTCCCATAGTACCTCGGATGCAATGCGCTGTATATGAAAAGCGTTTAAAATACTTAGTGTGTTAAAATGTTCACTATAAATAACAGATCAAGGGATCATTCAAAAGATCCAATTCATTGAAAAGATTCATGGAACCTTCACTGAAAAGAGCATGGGTTGTTTGCATATACAGAATAGTGGATGAGTATATACAATCAGACAAAAAATTCAATGCCATGCCTGGGATTCAAACCAGTAATCTTTAACTTGCCATACCACTGCTCTGCCATCTAAGACTTTCTCTACTCACAGTAAGCTATTTTTATAAGTATTCTACAAATGATTCATCATATATCGTGATTAACTTCATGTTTATCATATGTGTTAACTTAAAAGGCTTCAATACATTTAAAAAATATTAAATGCCCATTACTTCAAAACCTTTGATTTTTACACAAAAACATGATCGTTTAAATGCGCATACATTTCTTATAATATCCTGCAACTTAATTACTACTGCACTATGTGTCTTTAAGGGAAGGATTTTGTATCATCAAAATTGCTACAAAGTTTAAATGGTAGAAAACAGACACGAAAGATTGAAACCACTTTGGAATTTCAAAGCCTCAGAACACATACTGAAGCTGCTAATTTCACTCAAAACAAACACTTCAGTTATTCTTGGAAACAAATGCTTTTGAGCATCTGTACTAACAGATTCCAGGGACATTAATTGTCAAAAAAGCTACCAGAATTTCTATTTTCATACACCATGCCCAGTTCAAAAAAGGACATAGTGGCAGTTAGATAAAAATGCCCAAAAGAGGGTAAATTACTTAAATATTTGTGAATGATATCAAATATCTTTCTTCCTTCTGTATTAAAAAATTTCATTTGGGCACTGTCTTAAAAGAAGTATAGTATCATTGGCATGCTATCCTTGCAGTTAGTGTGTCAGTCCACCAATAATCCTACATTTTTTAATTATACATGAGTATCACTCGCATGATCTGCATCTATGTGTTTGAATATTAGCACAGTAACATGCTAATTAATTTGCATTAAGGTTGATTTTACCTTACCTACTTTTGGCTGTGATCTCCACCCATCAATTATGAAGTGCAAACAAGAAAATTAATCGTATATTCCACTGTCTGGATGACTCACAATATCTGAAAAGTAAATCAGACAATATAAAATTCAGCAACACTAAGAAGCTCTGAAAAACTTAACCTTTCATCCAGCACTGTAATGCTGGAAACTTAATAACTTGCTCAAACTTAATAACATACCTTCAGATTCTGTCACCATTCGGGACTCGAACCACAACACTGGATGGGAATGTAAATCGTAGGCGTATCCCCTCTGTCTGGACGGCTCAATGTATCTGAAAATTAATTTTATATAAAAATGTGTAACACACAATAAACTATCAAAGTTTTCTACCTCATTCTACGAATATCACTGAAGTTAATAGAAAATACCAATATTACAACAAATATACATTCAATCAGAAATAGCGTAAATGTATGATTACCGTCTCTGCTTTGTTCCTGTTGAAAAAACTTCGGACGAAAACTTCCAGCTATAAAAATCCAAGATGGTCCCTTTCTTCTTTACCTGCCATTTAGTTCGTTACAAACACAGAACAGCAGGTTACGAACTTCGAAACTTGAAACAGCCAATCAGAAAATTCGCCTTTCCCGCAAAAGTACAACTAGTGACACACCGTGTTCATGTGGGGAGTTAGTGCCCTCTGTTTCCACTTAGCCAATACAAGTTTCACCCCTATGGTCTCTAGGCTCTTTGAGTGCAACCAGGGAACTTGGCATTGGCTTTGGTTTCACTGTGTGGTTGAGTGTTACCAAAGAATCAGTTGATGTGGCATTCATCACTTTTCAGCACTTCAGCCCATCACAAACAATGTGAGCTGTCCAATTGACATTTTTGACTTGTTGACAATGTCTTGCACCTAATCCTTCCATCTTCTTTAATCATTCTTCCCAATTGACCCTTGCTGCTGTTTGAAATGATGACTGGAGAATAACCAGCATGAAAGTTGTCACAGAGAGCTTGTTTGTGTTTCAGCAATTATCCGGCACTGTATGTATACTCTCCTGATAAACAATGTGCATGGTGGTAGCAAATGACTGCCTTAATTTTTCCCATCATTCATTTATCAGCCATGCTTTTCAATTCACTAAGCTTAATGTGTCTTGTTGGCCTTAATCAGTGCTGCATATTAGGGTGTATCGAAAGAATTAATTTTCAAATTTATAACAGCAATGGGATTAAAAAGTTGCATTATGATGCTATAAGAGAGCCTCAATAAATTAGATCTATAAAGTGATTTTTCATCAAAGCAGAATGGCTTTAAAGTTACAAAAATTATAAGCTTACATGTTTCATTTGTTTTAACTAGACACATAATGGAGGCACAGAGCTGAGCTATGAGATTCTCCCCCACGAGGTCAAGGGGCAGGGAGGTTTTAAGTATAGTTACATATCTTGACACATTTCTCATCCAGCTTCACTATCTTGTGAGCCGAGTAGATGCTGT
Source organism: Deroplatys truncata (assembly GCA_030765065.1). NCBI lineage: Eukaryota > Metazoa > Arthropoda > Insecta > Mantodea > Mantidae > Deroplatys > Deroplatys truncata. Next base: position 491,102,115 of record CM060990.1, read on the forward strand.
TATAAGTTGCAAGTCAAATAAAATAATGATTAACCATGGCTAAGTTTAGTCTAAAAACAAGACTTAATTTGTGTGCAAAATATGAAAAAATCTTCGGATTTCCAGAAGATCTGAACTTCAGAACCCTCCCAACATACAAAGAGGCAATGTTTTGCTATTTATTCACACATGCTGTTCTTAAAGGTGAAGGAAGCAAAGAACCAGCAAAAAGTAAACCCTTATTGTGGTTGCTAAGAAAGTGTAGGATGTTTGGAAGCAAGTCTCACTCCCTACAGTTTCCAAGAACAAAATATATAAAATGATCACTGATTGTCACACAAAAGTGAATATCATCTTGAAGAGGAAGGAAGGTGCAATATTAACTCTGTAGTAGTTGCGCAGTGTTTTGTTCTGGTAGTAGTCGCTGTGGACTGTGAGTCTGCATGAGGAAAAATATGGATTTATAACTTAATAACAACAAAGTAACACAAAATATACAATTTACTATGTTTGACTTTTAATTTACTAAGTACTTAGGTTTTATAAAACAATAAATCCTCTCTAGTACTACTGAAATTGTAAGTTTCTTAATACGTGACATGTGCTTCAAATCTACAAACAAATGCTGTATAATTATGTCGTAAATAGGATGGAATGCACACATTTCTTATTGCAGTGTTTCAGATGATACATTTCAGTCACAGTCTTCAACTTAAATGGTCACTCAATGCTAAAATCTCACAACAATATTCCTGAATCTTTCAGACTCCATTCTGCAAAAAAATAGATAAAGAAAAAAAAAAACGTTCACTGAACTGAAAATAACAAAATGACATGACTAATAGAAAGAGAAACTTTAAGAATAAGAAAACCCTTGAGAATAAGCTATTTTATGATTACAATGGTTCACTTTTACTATTTCTGCTAGCGGCGTCAATGCAGATAATTTCCATTGTTGCTTGCTTGGGACTGTAAGTCTGCAATTGTTGACTATTGAGTAACCATTGCATAAGTCCAAGTGATACAGAGGAATAAAATGATACTCCTGATTACAGGAAAGTGCTTGGGTCACACGATTCCTAAGTTCAAAGAAGTTAAAGGAACGAAAAAAATACTTTTGTGCAGACTGAGTCCATGTGCATGTACTGCAGGGTTAATTTGGAGAAGATGGTGTCATATTCTAACATACCTTTTGATGTCACAGTATGCAAATGCACTTCACTTGCAGCCTGTGCTTGTAACAAAACTAGTTAAGATCCTGCTAAAGAGAGGGAATTTTTAAATGACCAGAGAACTAGCAGAAAAATGACGATAAGTGGCGTGGATGTTGTTACCTCTTGCAGTGAAATACCAGTTCTTTAGGGACACGCATAGATACTGACAATATACACTGATTTTAAATTGGATGGTGTTTCGGAGCCACAAACTAAGAAATCAATAATATAGAAACAGATGAGAGTACAACAATCGGTGCAACAACTTGAGAAAATTAAAGACAAGACAAATGTATCGGTGCACAAAGTGGCTGTGATGGAAGAAGAATATCCCAATAAGGTTATAGACAAAACGTAAGTACAGAGGGAAGTGTTAAATATCCAGAGAAAAGTTTGTGAAAAAGTGTCAGAAGAAAGTGTTAAACCATTGGGAGCATACTTCGATGGAAGCAGATTCTGACAATGATAAAGAAGGACGGTAAAAACTACTGTAAAGCTAATGCTGAATGTCACTGTTATCGTAGCAGAACCTTGAAGTGCGTATCTTGGTCATGCTTCGTTAAATGGCTGAGCAACTGCAAAAAACATTGCTTCTACCATACTAGGAAAAATGAGGGAACATGATATAGACACAGGTAATTTAATAGCAATGGGGTACAATGGAACTGTGGTTAACACAGGACTGAAAGGAGGAGTCATTTGACACATCACGACTGGACTATGATGTCCTCTCCAGTGGTGTATCTGTCTTTTGTTGTTGTTTGTTTTTGTTGAGTTGGCTTTGCGCATTTATTGAGACATGTAGACAGGTACACTCAAGATTCTCAGCCTTTTCAAATCCTATTCGAAAGCATTTAGAAAACTGAAGATCAGCCTGTCACAAAATTTGATCAAATATATTCACAACTGTCTGATATAACTTAAAAGAAACTGATATAACTTAGAAATATCTGCTGGAAGTTACTGAAACTATAGTCACTGGAGAATGTGAATCAAACTTTGAAAATAAGAAACAGGAAAGCAGTGTCATTACACTGGCTAACAACAGCATCGAAACTGATTCATTTCTACAGAAAAGCCATCCAAGAGACTTAAAACTTTGACAGAATTTGTTGTGAAGGTCTGTATGCTCCTTTGTGGTTTCAGATGAAATGCAATTCTCATTGTAAGGATGGTTCCAGACATATTTTCTTAGCTATTAGTATATCAAAATTTTTGAGTGATAATTTCAGAAATATAATTTAGTGTAATATCAAGAAATGCCTTTTATTGTCTTCCAGAAAATATGGTGTTGGCGATGCTGATGCCAGCCAAAATATGAGATATTAGCAGTGCAATGAATTATTCGGGCAAGAGCTCTGAAAACAGTTGAAAGTAATGCTGAAGAAATTTGTACCTTCCAAAACCCGAAGCTAAATTTCTCAACTACATGCTATGTAGATTTGATTGATTGGGAATAGAACGCAGTGACAGAACCTCCAGCTTTAAGCCACATCAAAACATGCAAGTTTCAATAATTCCTGAAGAATGGATTTCTTCCAGACATAGGGATTACTGCATTCCATGTCAAACTCAAGCTATTGAGAGACTTGTTAAAGTTGTCAGTGACGCTGCATTATCTGTGTATGGAGATAAAGAAAGACACGTACATATGGGTGGAAACTCAATGCAAGAATGGCACTTCCTACAACATATGAAAAGCCTGCCTCTGTGGTGTGGGGGTGGCTTGTCTGCCTCACATTCAAGAGGCCTCAAGTTCGAATCTCGGTTAGGGTGAGTTACCCGGATAAGGTTTTCTGGGGTTTTCCCTTACTCTGAAAGGACAAATGTCGGGTAACTAAGCTCTATGGACCCGAGGCTCATTTCAGCATCATTTCACCCATTCATTCATCATCCGATATGACCTAATATGGTTTTTTTTTATTATATATAGTTAATTAAGTTCATTAATCATGTATGATAATAAAACATAATAAAACAGGAACCTGTATGTACCCAGTAATAAAGTGCTTGCGAATTGCAAGTTGCCATTGAAATTGCTATCTCTAAAGTGAGATGCCTTGGTGGTCTACTTGAGAAATAACTTGAGTCAGTTGGGGAATTCAATATCCTACTGGCATGTTGTCATAGTAGCTCAGTGGTTAGAGCAACTGCATGGAAAGCAGGAGAACCATGTTCAAATCCCGGCTATGACACTGAATTTTTCAACTGACTCTATATCTAAAACACTCTGGTGGATAAGTATTTAAAAGAAAAAAGGGGAAAATTATACATGGCATTTGTTGATTTGGAGAAAGCGTATGACCATATTGATTTAAATTTGTTGTGGCACAAACTTTTGAGGAAGGGAGTAAGCCAACAGATGGTGAAATTATTTAAAGCTCTATACAAGGACAACACATTTTGTGTGAAAGTAGGAGTAGGATTGGTGACAAAAGAAGTAAACCAAAGGAAGGGGCTACGACAAGGATGTAAATTAAGTCCAGTGTTATTTAATCTGTACATTGATGATATCCTCACTGAGATAGGAAGGAATAATAATTGGTTGCCTACGATAAATAAGGTATCAATCCCTGGGTTATTATTCGCTGATGATTTAGTGATAGGATCAGTTTCAACGATTGGTTTGAAGCAGTCCCTACAGCAAATGAATAAATACTGTGATGAGTGGAATCTGAAAGTAAATCAAGAGAAGACTCAAATTATAGTGTTTAAGAAAGGTGCCAAACTGAGCAAGTACGAAAAGTGGAAGAATGGAGAGAAGGAATATAAAGTGGTCAGAGACTGTATATATTTAGGGGTTAAAATGGATGGGGGTGGAAAATGGGAGAAACAGAAGAAACTGGTATTGACAAAGGGGAAAGGGGCAATGTCAGCGATTAGAGGGTGCAAATATAGAATACCAGATATAAATTTTAAATGGCTAGAGAAAATATATAACACAGTAGTTGAAGCAAAAATGTTATATGGTAGTGAAATATGGGGAGTAGAACGAGGCTGGGAAGAGATAGATATGGTACATAGGAGTTTTTGTAGAGAAGTTTTAGGCCTGCCAAATGCTACAGTTAAGGAATTTGCTCTAATTGAAATGCAGAGAGTGGGGGGGAAAGGGGTAATAATGGAGAGAGCTCTTAAATATTGGTACAGACTATTAAATTTAGAAGAGAAGAACTTGTTGAGGCAGTGTTTGGAATTCCAAGAAAGGAGCTTAAAGAAGAATGGGTGGAGTTATAGTATACAAACTAATTTGGAAAATAGTGGTCTAGGGGAAATCTGGAGAAGGAGGGAAAATAATGCTAAGGGTTTTTGGAAAGAAGCTAGGCAGAGGTTTGAAGATATAGAGATACAAAATTTATTTAGCAACATTGGGAACAAAAGTTCCTTGGAATCATATATATTAATAAAAAATGTATGGGCTAGAGAACAGTATGTGGATAACTCAAATAAGGAACAAAGAGAAAGTATTGCCTGGGCACGAGCAGGTGTATGGAGATTAATAGGAATGAGAAATGGGTTCCCACAGAATCAGTGCCCAATATGTGGGGAAAGAGAAGATTTAGAACATATCGTTTTTGACTGTAAAGGTACACAGCATTGGAGAAAGGAAGCTATAAATGGGAAATGGTTAAAACGGGACAGGAAAGTAGCTTTAAGCAAGATTTTTAACAAGGATAGTAAAAAGGTAGGAGAATACTTGTTCAAAGTTAAAAAGAAATGGTTATGGACAATAAAAAGAGATGTAAATTAATTTCATCAAGTGATGTTAAGTTATGTAATTATATTATTATTATTATTATTATTATTATTATTATTATTATTATTATTATATATTATTACTATAAGATTATTATTGGTATCATTACTATTATTTTTACTACTATTTGTATTATCATCATTTTTATGTTATAATAAGAGTGTAATATGGGTAGAATATGGCAAGATAACAGCTTGGGCTGATGTCTAGCCATATTCTAAGGAAGATTGCTAGCACAAATAAATAAATAAAAAAAAAATATCTAAAACATAAGTTATATAATACAGTCTGAATCTACAGACTGCATTAGAGTTACAGACTATATCAATAGTGGCAAAAAACGGACATTACATTCTCAAATTTTCAAAGCAATTGCGCTTCGGTCAAAAATGTTTTTGCGATCTTCAAATTTTGTATACATAATAATAATAATAATAATAATAATAATAATAATTTATTTCATCCAGTTTATCATACATCTGATTTTGGACATGTCAAAACAATTGCATCTTTACAAATCCTTTAAATCATACAGACATTTGTTTATTAGATACACCCTCAATTTCCTTTTGAATTGCTGTTTTAGATACATCAACTACAGATTTGATTTCCAGTGGTAATTTATTAAATAGTGTGATTCCAGAAATATATAAATCCTTTAAAGATACACTTTTTTTTTACACTATGCCTAAAGTAGTCCAAGTTTCCTCTTGTATTGTGTTTATGGATTTGGTTGTTTTTAATTGGTTTGTACTTATCTATTAATACATTATTGTTCTATATGCATAGAGAGAGTAAATAGTAAGCAATTTATTGTTAACAAAGGTTTCCCTACACGATTCCCTTGGTTTTAGGTTAAACATGATTCTGATGCATTTCTTTTGGTATATAAGTAATTTATCCATATGCATTTTTGCAGCAGCACCCCAGATTTCAATCCCATAGAGTATGTGTGGATAAAAACATCCATAGTATATTAGTTTCAATATGTTACCATCTCTATGATTGTTGAAATATCTGAGTAGATATACTGTTTTACTAATTTTACCACATATATGTTCAATATGCTCAGTCCATGTTAGCTTGTTATCAACAATAAGACCTAAAAATTTATGTGATTTTACATCCAGAATATTATTATTCTCGACTTTTAGTGATATTTTACCATCATTTTTATTGAATTGCATCACTTTAGTTTTTTGCATGTTGCAGTGTAGATTTATCGATTTGAAGTAATTCAGCAAACAGGAGGTGGTATTGTTTATGGTAGTATTTAATCCTTCTACTGTTTTATTCCAGCATACAGCTGTGGTGTCATCTGCATAAGTTATAACTAAGTATTTGGTGGATTTTTAATGTCATTAATATAGATAATAAATAATAATGGTCCCAACACAGTGCCTTGTGGTACGCCATATTTTATAGATCCCAAATGTGATTTGATTTGTTGTATACATCGCCCTTTTTTTGTATGTTATTTCCGTAATTTGTTTTCGTCCAACCAGGTAACTACGAATTAGGTCCAGGTGTAATCCTCCTATGCCATAGTTTTCCAATTTACTAATTAATATATTATGGTTGACACAGTCAAAAGCCTTAGATAAATAAAAAAATAATGTACTGACCTTCTCATTGTTTTCTAAATTCACAATTATTTCATGTATAGACTGGTTAATGGCAGAAATGGTGGATTTCCCTTTTCTAAACCCATGTTGAAACTTCCTTAATATATTGAATTTACTTAGATAATTATCCAGTCTTAACAGCAGGATCCTTTCAAACAATTTAGCTATCTCCGATGTTAAGGCTATAGGTCTATAATTGTCATCTGGCATTGTCCTAGGTCATTGTGCAACTCTTTAATTCTATTACCAATTTGCAATACAGCCTACTGCATATGTTTTGTAAAGACAGCACATGTGGTCACACAATATATCAATATATACATATGTACTGCCATCTGTAGAGCAATACTGGTACCATTATTTTTAGCAGAAATTTTGGAGGTTGAAATTTGTATTTTTTGCAGTATCAGCGCAGAGAAACTTGCTTACTGAATGCCCCATAGAAAAGTGCTTAAAAATTTGAATACATTGTATCTCATATGTCGCTAAACACTTACCAATATTTCACTGATATGTTATTAGTAAAACAGGAAATTCAGACTCCAAATCATTGGAAATAAGAGCCTGTATTTAAGGTTTCCAATATGACAGTATATACACAGTGTAGGGATTTATCCATTATGGTATAAGGGCTTACAATTCTGTAGAATTAATACAATCATGCTCTAGAACTGTAGAGAGGCTCTCAGAAGTATTAGACCAGTATATATCTTCATAGAAATTTTAAGATTCACTGCCACATAGTCCATTACTCATCACATGTGTTTGAGAAGGTAGTGTGACCATAAGCATCTGAAAGTAGGTACCAGGTTTATCTCAGATGATGTGATTGACAGCCTCCAAGTCTAAATCTGAGGTTGGTGGACCTTGCCCTGTGGTAACCCATCTTACATGCCTATTGAGGGTAACGGTATTTGCATTTCAGTCTAATGTTGTTTTGATGTTGAACAGTAGGAATAACATTATGTGAAGCTGTCTGCTGAATTGTGTTTACTGTATATAGTTACCATGGGGTATACTACAAAACAGTGCATATTTATTCTGTAAGGTTTTGCTCAAATGGAGTCACATAAGGACTGTCAACTTGAATTCTTACAGAAATTCCCTTATGTCACAATTTCCTAACAAATCCACAATTTATAAGTTGTTATAATATTTTAAGCAGGTCTAACTGAGGAAAAATAAAATTGATTGGGGCTGTCATGGAAAGAAGTCCAAGAAAATTACTGCCTCACATTACATTATTTTGATGACAGAACAATTGACTGGCCTGCTGCTCACTCTTCATGTGGTTATAATTTTGGGAAATGCTTAAGGATAAAGCTTATGTTAGCCTATACACTCAAATTAGAAGTCAGTTTCCAGCATACATTTTCCAATATTTCAACTGCAGAAATTTGTCAAGTGTTCAGCAATGTGCTAAGAGGTGCCAGGCTTATAATGTAGTTGCAGAGGATTTCAAACTTCTTCAATAATGAAAGGTAACCATAACATACTCATTGTTATGCATCATTAGCATTATGTAGTGGAGAAATAGTGGCCTACTCACCTCTACTGCACAATGGGTTCATTCAGCAGAGCTGCAGGAGTGGCAGGCTGCCAGTCAACAGAAACCCAGTACTAATGAACAGTGGCATCAGGCTGGCAGCCACAGTTGATGTCCTGGTGTGCTTATGCTTTCTTACACATAAAAGTGTAGTAAACTTTATAGATCTAGTATCCAGATTTCCATTTTTAATTAAAATCTATCAACATATTTTCATTGAATTCTCTATTGAACTGAGGATCAGCCCATTGCTAGTTAGCATCATAAACCTTTTTTAATACTAACCAGTATAATTTTGCACAGGCAATGAGTCTATTAATTGACTTAAGCAGAAGTTTACACTCTTAATGACCCAAGGCTGAAGTGCGTCCAGAGCAGTAACAGAAATCTGTATCAGACAAGACAAAACAAAACACTCTTAATGAAAAATGTAACAATGAAGTAACAACTTTGCAAAATTGTCTGCTTTGAGCTCCTACTATATCAAACCTTAGTTTCCTCAGTCTGCCAAAGTTCCTGTATTAGGTGAACATCTGTTCAGAAAGAGAGTTTTGCATGAAAATTACCCACACCATTGATTTTCATGATGAATATACATATTTTAAGCAGGGTTTGAATTAGTTATGAGAATTTGAGCTTAAATAGATTTGTTGTCAATTATAAACTTTAAAGCACAGATAATGAACTATTGCAGCTCCTCCAATGCATAAATATGTTAAGATTTCAAACTTAAATCCAGTCCATTTGCAGTTATTTAAATATTCTTGCATTTTTTGGTCAATATCAATCCATTGACCAATCCACTGGATCCATTGTTTTCAAATTTATGTTATGTGGCATTATCTTTAATATTACCTCCACCTGTATTGTTGCTGTTATGATAGGCCTGTATGAAGTTCCCAGTAGCACTTTTATCTGGAAAGCCAGGATATTGATGGTGAGAGTTGATATTATAATTGCATTCAACCATCATTACTGTCATCTGCCAATGATACACTTTTATCACTGCCAAGGAGACAAAGACAAGTGACTGCTTGCTTGCAGGATGTGTGTACCTTGCGATGGTGCACTGATAGGAGAGCCATATTGGTTTAGGGCTCTTACTGCAGTCCACTTACTCCAGTAAAGCATTTCTTTTGAAAATATCTATTTGATATACTAATAATTGTATATTAATCTTTCTGGTGTACACCTAAGTATTTTATCACTTTATATTAATTGTTTGTAAAAAAATGTTTCTTAAAGTAAGTTTTAAATTCCATTGTTTTTTTTTTTACCCTTGTAGGAATCAACATATTCTTGTGCTCTAGAAAATGAACTATATAAATGTTCATCTGAGAGAAGCAGACTTCAAGTACCACGTGTGGTTGCAAATTATATATTCAATTGTTTTAATCCAAATCTTCGAACAATGGCAGTAGTCGTATTGAAAAGATTTGCACAGGTAAGTGTTTATCCCTGCTCCTTTTTGCCTGTAACATCCATATGTACTGGATAAACTTGAAGTATAAACAAAGAAAAAGTACCAATATGGCTAGCCAAGGTCTTTATGGTACATGCTTGTGAATGGGAGGTCTGTGGTTCAAATCCTGCCAGGAGCATTCTGACTGAGGTTTCTTCCAGGTTTTTCTCAGTTCTCATAATTGGCAAATGCTGTGGAGTTACCTTAAGCTTAGGCCTGGAGCGTTTCGTTTCATAATTTCCTTCCCCAATTATCATTTTGTTTCTGTATCATTAGTGTAACTGACTGTGCCATATGCCATAGGAGCATGTTTTAAACACTGTTTAAACAGAAAAAAAAGTATAAATTATTACTACTGATTAGGTCATTCCATGTGAAGTCATCAATGTGCTCAACGTAACCGACCTGAATTTATTACTCTTAGATTCCAAATAAGTTCATATAGTGAATTTGTAAGTTTCAGCCTTGGCTAATAATTTATTAAACAGAATATGGCTTTGCAAACATGAGCAAACCATATGTAGCTCATGAAGAGTATGACTGACACACCTATTGTTTTTCCAGTGATATTTGATTATACTCTGTCACTGTGTAATTTAACATGATGAACATAATTATTTCAATTTCATCAGTTGTTTTTCTTAAATTGGTTTCATGAAATCTGTTAAACGTTAAATTAAGGCATATGAAATAGTGAGCCAATCACAGTTGTAACACTGCACTTCACTTACTTGCAATTTATTTATTACTTGTTTCAAGAGCATTCCTCCATGGTCTAGGTGTACCTCTAGTTCCTGAAGTATCGGGTTCAAACCCGGCGGAGGATGATGGATTTTTTGGGGGCATAAAAATCCTCAGTATGGCTTCTTTTGGAAGGGAAGTAAAGTCGGTGGTCCTGTGCCATACATTTACAGCATGTAAAATAACCTCAATTCTGATAAAGAGGCCTCTTGAAGTAGTATAGCACAAATTATATATATATGTTTTAAAGCACCACGTTGTGGATGTTTCTCACGTAATGTTGTTTACCTCACTAGTGCAGCCATCTCGTGTGACGTCATTCGTTGGTCTGGCTCGTAGTTCCCTCTGACGTAGCAATCTATATGAATTAGTTTTAAGGTTATGTATATTGTCTTCCGGCCAGCTATTTAGGTAGGCATTTAATTCTTGCAGGGTGTGAAGCGGAAAAGGAATCTTTTATCAAAAAAATTACTAGTGAAGAAATGTTTTTTATAATGTTTTATTGTCGCACACGTGCACTAACACTTTCACAGATTTATCTAGATGATCGCCATACTGAAACTGTTTATCATAACTTCTCACTTTTAACTCACGTACTTCAATTTTTTGTATATAAGTGACTTTGTAATATTTTAGATCTTTAATGATTTTCACTGCGTGTAATTTAACGAACTGAAGGACCGATAGGCGACATGTAGTCACGTATTGTACACGAATCTTTGATGAGCTGAGCGGGAGACGATGTGTAATGCTTCGTGAATCTTGCCGAACTGGGGGGCGCTTGACTTCGAGCATGGCTATTTATAGGCTTACCTCAAGATACACCTAAAGATTATATATGAAATGCTATTGGCCAACAAAACGCGCCAACATTAGCGTCTGTTTTACTATCCAATGAAAACCACTAATACATATTACTTTTATAGAACATTCTGGAAGCTTTTTTTACTGAAAAGGCGCGAAACATTACGTAACTTCCTGGTTCCCGGTAACGATAAACAACTCAATCCCTTCATTGCAGTATTGTTATTGTTAACAGTTTCAGTAGAGCCCAAAAATTATTATTTACCATTAATAATTACAATTATTAAACCTCTGAAATCAATGTTACATAAAAATACATATTCATAATAAAATAATTATTTATATTAACGTAATTTGTGATACCAATTACCGTCTCACTCTGAGCAAAATTTACGGTCTTTTGCGCCCAGTATAGAATGGGACGCTAAGAACAATAGCAGTTAAAGAATGCCCATAAACAAAACTCAATTTTTTCAGCTGTGGACCAACAGGTGAGAGACCCAGAGATCCCCATTCAGGGGCCTACATTTGTAGATATGGGTTTGGTGCATTCAGGGTCCTGACTACAATTCTAAAGGGAACATCTGCCTTTAGCGGAGTTCCACCCCACCCCTCTCAACTGGAAACCTCTTTAGCCACTTTCTTTGCTTTCCAGTAAGTATCAGCCATCCTTCCAAGGAGCATATGGAACAGGAACATTCTGCTCCCAAAGCCCAAGCACTACAGGCACCAAAAAGGGCAATTTAAATCGACACTGGTGAGTGACTAAATGGAATTTCTAATAAGCCTCTTCTATTTATGTCAAGATATCAGTAATTCAATGGAAGTTACATGGCATTCATGCACATAGAGATGAAATCCAATCTATTACTAGATAGCCGTCTCTCCGTGTTTTGTGCTTACAGAAGAACAAGTTTTGCCAACAGGATAATTCCACCTTTCCTGGTTTCATTCTGATGCACTTTGGCCTTCTGCCAGAACCTTGTACTTCTGTTCATAGAGGTGTCATGCTCCTGATTCATGGCATATTTTACCAGCCTCAAGTGCTTATCACTGTCATGCAAGCTGTTGCTGCTATGCTGAATTTACCTGACGTTTTGTTTTCGCTCTGTATCGTATACATACTGTCATTGTGGGCCTTGGACATCTGGTGTCCCAGCGCCCTGGAATACCTTAATGCCCACCAACCCCTTTGGGGTTCATCTAGGGCCTGTGTAATGGGGAGACATCATCTTTTTTTTACCTCCCACACAGAACCACCTTACTTTTTTAAACTCTGGTGAACCCACTTTTGTTTCAGATTCTTTTGGCACTCTCTCCCGCTTAGATGTATCCATATGTTCTGCACAACTTGCACAACATTTTCAGTGAAACATCGTCTCTGACACCTTCTCCAGCGATAATTTTCCTTGCGGCATCAGCTTGCTTTCTCACCATGTCCCACCATTTTCCTACCTGGAAAATAAATAGGGCCAACTGGAATCTTTACTCCAATTTAGCTGTTTTCGAAGATGGTGGCCAGATGTTGGACCACCTTGCTTTTGTCATCATTTCTGCTGCCCACCATTCTATCACCTGGTCATCTTCCCACCCAAGAAGTTTATCGGTCCCTTGGTGGACCGATGAATGCCAGGCGGTAGTTTGTGCACATAGAGGTGTGCTTTGGGTTTTTTGGTGCCACCCTATGCTTGAAAATCTGGTCGCACACAAACAACTTCGTGCCCAGGCATGCCAGATCATTCAGGCCAGCAAGAGGGCATCTTGAAAGTTTTGTGGTGTCCTTTAATCACTTCACACCATTGTCATGTGGGATAAACTTCAAGTGGCTGACAAAGTTTTGCAGTCCACAGTACCAGCCTTATGATAAATAAAAACACCATCGTTAATTCTAAAGGTGTTGCTGTCACTGGGCAATGCCTTTATGATTATTTCCACCTCATCCAACTATCACCCATAGTGCCAGCCTTTTAAGAACCAGGTTGAATCGCATGAGCTCTCTGTAACATTTTTTAATTCTGAGGTTATAACAAATCTTTCACCATGCAGGTGCTGCATATGCTATTCTCTTCTAGGCACTTTGTTCCTGGGCCTCATGGTGTACATACAAGGTGTTAATGAAATATACCAGAATATTTTCAGAGAATGTAGAGGTGTCTTAAACAAGTAATTTGAGACAGGAGACATGGCCTGTCTGTTCAATTTTCAAAGTTATATCTATAAGTTTCTAAAGTGCCAGTACACTGCTGGCTAATGATGATACCATTCAAGAGCACAACACACAAAAATGAAGGGACATTTCAGAGCTTACCTTTCTGGCGTAATGGTTATGACATTAGCTTCGGGTAAAAGATAGTCACTTTTTCGTGTTCAAGTCCCATTCACCACTTTTTTTTTTAAGTAGAACATGTTAATGCAGTTTTAGCCTAAGTTTTAAATTTATGTTTCAAATTATGCATTTTAATTTCAATGTATCAGTACAATTAATTACAATCTTTGTTAACAAAAGGTTGAATCATGCTTAATATAGTCACATGCTGTACTTCAAAGTAGGAAAAAAAGAATAAAAACATGAAAGCATCAGTCTTTACGTCAGTTTTATAGGAACTGCTCGAAATGGCGATCTGCATTTTCAAGGCAAAGTTGACAGCGGGAAAGAACAATTGTCGTACTCTAAGATTTCTGATGTGTGTTGAATAATGTCACATGATGCTATTATTTGGGCATTTAAGTCCTCTTCTGAGGTGATAGGTGTTTCATACTCCATAGACTTGAGGTGACTCCAGAAAAAAAAATAAATTGTATTGAAGTCCATAGAGCATGGTGGCCAAGCTACTGTTTGGACTCCCCCTTCCGATCCATCATGTAGGAAAAACATGGTTCAAATGCCAAGTGGTGTAAATTAGTTCTAAAAAAATTTACCTTACACAGATGTAGTGAACTTTCCCTCTATAAAGCCATGCTGTTTACTACTGATAGTATGACACTTTTGAAAAAGGCTAACAATGTAAAAAGCATAATGTTTGAGGATTTCACCATTAAACGGAAACAGAGGTAACAAAATGTAACTTTAGTACTCTCTCTCTGTCTCTCTCTCTCAGCCTGCATAGTTAAGTTTGACAGGTAGATCTGAAATTACTTTTTAATAAAATCGCATTTTCTTTCAGATAGAGTAGCATAAGACTAGGAAAGGAGAAAATAACTGAAATAAAGGCTTTAATGTTCTCACTCAATGGCAACATCAGTTATGAGCACCACCACTGCCACTGCCTCTACCTCTTTCTATTTCTCTCAACAAAATATTCAATAAATGAGCAGCAAAGAGTAGTGTTGAAAAAAGACAGAATTAGACCTTGCCAGGGGTTATAAAATTGTATTTACATATGAGTATCTTGCGGAAAATAAGTGGTCCCATAATTATTTCCCCACTCATGTACCACCAAACCTTATTTTTTTTGTCATTGAGAGTGACTTTATGAGTGCTGTCAGGTTTGACAGTACTCAAATAATATTATTTTGAGTTCACACATTAACATGAAGCTGGAATTAGGTCTTTTCTGACTGAGGTAGCGCACACAAATTGTAAATAAGTACACTTTGTGCAGGAGCTAACATATATTTAGCCAGAATTTGCAGTTGATTTCAAAACAGATAAGCTGTGTTGAGGTTGGACACTGACCATTTAAACATCTCCACCCATTATATACAGCAGCACAACGCTACTTTTTAACATTAATAACGTAGGGAAACTTATGGTTCTTAAGGGATGATGCCTTAACAATAAAGGTGTTTAATCCTTTAAGTCTAAAGTGAAACAGTTATATTTGTTTACATTGAGAATATAAATCAAAACAATATATTACTTCTATAATTTGGAAATTAGGACAGTTATATTTACTCACATTGAAAATATAAATGAAAACTGTAATGCATTGTAATATGGAATATGAGAGTGTGTCATTTATTTACAGCAAAAGTATAAATAAAAATGTATTACCTCTATTATATGTAATACAATACAGTTACATTTATATACAGTGAAACCAGAAACAAAAATATATTACCTCATAATTTGGAATATAAAACAGGTGCATTTAGTTACGCACATTGGAAAGCTAAATGAAGGGACGACGCATAAAGTATATATGAAAAATATGACAGCTGTATCTAGTTGCATTAAAACCATAAAGTTTAGGATGTTTCCTCTAGAAAAATGTATAATAATAAATCTTCCAATTGAAACCTGAAGTTTCATTGTATTTAGGTCAGCAGTTCACTTTCAGAATCTACTGCCTCTGTAGCTGAAATCTAGTGATAAGATGGCGCCTGGTAACAAGCAAGACTTACACAGCGGCATGAATAATGGACGAATAAGTGAAAATACCAATTGTGAAGGAAATAATACAGTGATAAATAGTGAAATCAGACCTAAATGCAATCGTACAAATGAAGGTAATGTAACCCAGCATAATACTGAAAAGTTGTACTCAAGTATATTATGTGGGAGCAGAACATGTGATACTCGTGAAAGTACAGCGTCCCTACAAATGGTGCCCGGTAACGAGCAAGACTTGCACAGCGGTATGAATAATGGTCGATTTAGTGAAAATACCAATTGTGAAGGAAATAATACAGTGATAAATAGTGAAATCGATCCTAAATGCAATAGTTCAAATGAAGGTAATGTAACCCAGCACAATAATGAAAAACTGTACTCAAGTAAATTAGGTGGGAGGAGAATATGTGATACTTGTGAAAGTACCTCGTCCCTACAAATGATAATTGGAATCCAGAAAAAGGATCTTGATGTGGCCAATGAAGAGAGATATAGGTTAAGAGATGAGAATCGTAGTTTAAAGTACAAGATAAATAAATTGAAAAATACACAGGAAAATCGATACCAGAAACTCGAAACTGAGCTTATTGAAAGTAGCAACGTAAATGGAACAAATCGCTCCATGGCTGTACTGAACAATAAAAGAAAGGGACATATTGCAAATAAAAAAGTCAAGTTAGACATACACAAGAGACTAGTAATACGCAGTCTAGGAATGGATATTTATCGTTGCAACAGTGTTCGTCAGAACCTAACCTCCAACTTGACGAAAGGAAAGATGAAAGAGTATTGAAGAAACTGTAGACCTTATAGAAGGTGAAGTAGTTCCTCCTCCAGAGTTGTATGAGAGAAAAACAGTGATCATCATGGGGGATTCCATGGTGCGACATGTTGGCAAATATATAGATGCAGATGCCATGGTATACTGCTATCCTGGATCCAGAATTCAACATCTTGAAAGGAAGGTACAAGAAAACATACGACCCGGACATCGTAATACTACACTCAGGCACAAACAACTTAGCTTCATCCAGTTCCCCAGAGGAAATAATGGACAAAATGATGCGCATTGTGACGGTGACAAAGGATTTATATCCGAAGGCAAAAGTGTGTGTTAGTGGAGTGCTGCGCCGAAGAGACCAGGACATAAGATACGTGGACGCTGTGAACTCAACACTAGATTGGGTATGTCAACAAAATAATTGTATATTTGTAGATGGAAATGTGTGGATCAGAGATATGATATTGGGTTGGATGGTTTGCATTTAAACAGGAAGGGAATTGAGAAATTTGGTAGACTACTAAATAGGGTGATACACCACATTGAATCAAAAAACTAAATTCAAACTGTGGCGGTAGAACAATAACAGATGTGCAAACAGTAAATAGAATACCTACCATCTTAAATTGTCCGTTTGGTAAACCACAGTTTAATGTGTTAGCAGATATAAATAATGCGATAAAAATATTTCATCAAAATGTGCAATACATCAGTAATAAAGTGCATAGTGTTGAATTAGTTCTGAACGAGGTAAATCCACATGTAGTAGTCCTAACCGAACATAGTCTCAAGGAAAATAATGTAAATATGTATAAAATTTTGAATTATAATATAGTAAGTAGATTTTGCAGAAAAAATCACAAGGGGGGGTGATTATATATGTAAAAAATGGATCATATACAAGGATATGCCTAACATTTGTAATATGAGCATTGAGATGGTCATGGAATTGGCTGCTATTAAAATATGTAGTGATGATTGTGTTTACATGATTCTAGGAGTATATAGATCACCAAGTACTTCAGTGACTCAGTTTATAGAATTGTTCGATAGGGTATTGAATACAGTATTGCAAACCAATGTAAATTTGATAGTTTTAAGTGACATAAACATCAACTCAGCTACAGATAATTGGGATTATATACATTTAATGGATTGTTTAAAATCATATGATCTAAAAGATGTGATAGGTACCCCAACTAGGGTCACAGACCACTCGTCTACTATTATCGATCATATATTTACCAACATAAAAACTGGGTATTCATCAGAAGTTACAAATTACCATCTGTCAGATCATTTTGCACAAATCATTCAAATAGATAATATTACAGTTAACAAAGTTGTAGATGATATGTATGTTAGCTACCGTAATATGAATGACGACAATGTCATTAAATTTAAACATGCACTCGAACAAGAAACATGGAATAAAATGTATACAGTGGAAGGCATTAATTCTAAGTGGGAATGCTTTTACGATACCCTCAATATACACCTAAATGAAGCATGCCCATTTATTATAAAAAAGGAAAATCTTTGTAAAAATAAAAAGGTAAAGTTAGATGCTGAAGGAGTACGAATGAGAAATAAAATAAAGGATACATATGAATGGTACAAATCAACCAGATGGGAATATTACAAAAACAAATATAAAAAAGTGAAACAGGACTTTCATAAATATCTTGTGGCAATGAAACATTCCAATATAAAAATAAATTGGATACTTGCAACAATATATCTAAGGGTGCCTGGAGTATTATTAATAAGGTAAATTCCAAACCAGGAAAACACGGAAACATTGTTATAAAGAAACATGGCAAAACTGTAGAAAATCCAGATGTTATAAGCAATATTTTTAATAATCAGTTTCTAAATATTACAGCAACAAAAACTGGCAAATCTAATAATGTTTTCCCAAATATTAACATTGTACAGAGCACAAATGATAGCATATATCTACAACCAACTCATGAAAAGGAAATGTTAGAAATTATTAATTCATTTGATAATAAACAAACCAGTGGCTGGGATGACATAACTCCCATTTGTCTAAAAAAAAAAAAATGTATACAAGAATTAATGATGCCACTGGTACACTTGATAAATTACTCCATAGTAAATGGGGAAATTCCAAACTGTCTGAAAACAAGTATAGTTCGACCCATATTTAAAAAGGGAGATAAATTTCAAGTATCTAATTATCGCCCAATTACGTTAACGTCCACCTTAGCCGAGCTTTTTGAAAAAAATGTATTAGTCCGGCTAAACAAGTTTCTAACTGCTAATAAGATCATTAGGCCTACACAACATGGCTTTCGTAAGAACCACTCGACTGTAACTGCAACAACTGAATTTCTTAGATATATTATAACCAGTCTAGAGGATAGAAATAAAGTAGCCGGTATTTTTTTGGTCCTTACAAAAGCCTTCAATTGTGTTGATCGTAAAATCTTAATCCAGAAGATGAACAATTATGGAATAAGGGGATTGGCAGAACGATTAATTACATCATATTTAACAAATTGAAGGCAGTGTACTGAAATTCTAGGTTATAGTGGTAATTATAAACGTATGTACAGGTCAAAAGAGGGAATAGTGCAATTTGGGGTTCCTCAGGGTTCAGTACTTGGGCCCTTACTGTTTATATTATATATTAATGACATTCCTAGCATTTCAAATTCTAAACTACTGTCCTATGCTGATGACACAACTATGTTATGTTGGCACACATCTATTGACAAGCTTGTAGGGAAAATAAAACTGGATGCAGCTCAGTTGCTGAGTTATTTCAGTTCCAATAACTTAGAATGTAATATAAGTAAGACCAAAATATTAAACTTCACAATATCCCATAGGCAAGGTGAACAGCTTATATCTAAAGTAGGTGATGAGGATATTGTTGAAAGCGACCAGACTTCTTTTCTGGGCATAATATTTGATAAACATTTAACATGGGATAGGCATATTGATTTGGTCTGTAATAAAATTAGCAAAGGAGGATATCTGATAAGATATTTTTCTAAATTTAAAAATCTAAACATTTTACGCACAATTTATTATGGAGTAATATATTCTCACTTGCTCTATGGCATAGAACTCTGGGGTGGAGCTGCAAATGTATACACATAAATAGAGTGTTGACATTGCAGAAAATGTGTGTAAGGATGGTATCAAATGCAAGATATGACCATCCATGCAGAGTTATTTATTAAGAATGAAATTCTCACAGTTGTATCATTGTATGTGTATCGAATACTACTTTTAATACATGGATCGAAGGACATCTTAAAACACTGTGATATGCATAAATACAACACTAGAAGCCAAACAAATGTATATAGATCTGTACATACAAAAAAATTCTCTGACAAAGATCCCTTAAACATAGGAGCAACATTGTATAATAAACTCCCAATGGAACTTAAATCTCTACAAATTAATTCCTTTAAATCTAAGTTAAAGAAGCATCTTATAAATAAACCTTTGTACAGACTTGAAGAATTTGAGTAAAGAGGTGTGTGTGTGTGTGGGGGGGGGGAGGGGGGTGTGAGAGAGAGAGATTGATGATATTGAATTATACAGAGTTCAAAATTAATATCCAGTCTTTTTAAAAATAGAGTAAAACATTACCTTGTAAATATAATATTGTACAGACTGGATGAATACTGAAGTATAGAGTAAGTATTTATGTATGGATGTGAGTGTTTGCCTATGCCCGCTTGTGGGTTTTTGTATTGTGGGAATGTGAAGGAAATTTTATAAACCGTAGTGTTAATGTTGTCTTGACCATGCTTTTAACCTCTATCTCCAAGTACACAAGCAATAAAGTTATTATTATTATTATTATTATTATTATTATTATTATTATTATTATTATTATTATTATTATTGTTATTATTATTATTATTATTATTATTATTATTATTATTATTATTATTATTATTATTATTATTATTAGTGATTGACTCAAAAGCCTCACACATAAGAGTTGGAAGTTTGTTGTAACTTCCTTTAATGTTATGCAACTTTATGTATCTCTTCACTGAACTTCAAATGTACTCTATTGCATTTAAATTGGGGGTGATAAGCAGACAAACATAAAAGTGTGACTTTCATAAGTCACATTAATTTCTTCAAGCCATCTGATCATTTCCTCTTTTTTCCCTATTATAGAAGCACTATTTATTTGTATGTTATGATAACTGTCATTTTCTATTACCAGACTGCTTCTCTGTGGTAATCCTGGTAATGATTTTTTAAGACCCATTTGTGAAAATTATTCGAGTTCATATCATGGTGGTAGTCTCCAGATTCATTCCCTGATTAAAATACCAGAGTTTGCAAAGGTACAAAACTGTCTTTTGCTCCAGCATGTACAACAGTGTCTCCTACCAGAACTACTGGATTTAAGAAATCTTCCTTATTTTGCCAACATTTACTCATAATAGTTCACGACTGTTCTCAAGCAGAATCATGACTGTACTCATGTTGTCATATTTAGCAAAGAAAGGGGCAAGTTAGTTTAGCAACTCAGTTGAAGCTTGTGCTGGCTTTCTGCTGAACTTGTGTCCAAATGTTCCTACCTGCTTGAAGGCCAGCAAGAAATGGGTAAATGAGTTGGAAAACCAGCTTAATGCTGGTGTTATTCCCTTAACTCTGCCACTTCTTGGGACACCAGAAGCTTCAAAATATAAAAAAAAAGTTCTTCAATTCCAAAATGAACAATATTTTGTGATTAAATACAGAACAAAGCATACCAGTCATAATTGAATTGATTCAATATTAGATTAACATTGACAGCCAGTAGCTGATGCTATTCTCACGAGCTAAGTTGTGACACTGGGGGGAATAGCTAAATGAGGGATTGCAGAGGTAGAGACAATTATTAAAACGCCTGGCTAGAGCTATCTGACTATATTTTAAAGAGTTACATTTCTACCGTGCAATAGTTGGGTTTACAAGATCAGGGATGATGGTGGTACTAGCTAACATTATTATTAACAATTTATTTTATAGTGCTTACCTTGAGAAACGTCTCGTCGTGGATGAGGAGAGCCAATGCTCAACACGACTTTGTCAAGCCGCTAGTGGTGCCAAGTGAAACCATCCGGAGCGGCCGTCAACTGGTACCATAGCGGTCCTGACCACGTTACAACACAAAGTCCCCCGAGTAGAGCTTGAAGGCTTGGTTATATAGAGTTGAATACCCTAGAGGGGTTCATTCTAATACCGTGGCAGCTAATACCAAATATGGTCTACCACCGCCCCGGGTTTGAAATATAGCGGCCAATCATAACTCAATACATCAATGTTCTAGAACATTCTGTGATGTAATGCGGGTTAAGGTGCAGCTAAGAGCCTGCAGGCAGACACGTACTCTTCAGGAAATTATGACATAGTGACATCCCTTGGAAATGTCAGGGGAAGCAGCAGGCCGCTATTTCCTGTCATATATACAATTTACTAAGACTTGAGCAGAATTAAGAATATAAAATATGATTCTATATGAATTCAGAAACTTGTGACAGGTTAATAAAATAATGCCAATTAATATAAAATAATAATTACAATACGGATCTCCTCAGTCACATTCGTGACATATCCCACAACACAAGAAATGGCGATGCCTGGTGCCAACTAAAACAAAGAAAAGAGAGCAAAGTGGAACCGATGCTCTTGTGTGTAAAAATAAAAATAAGGGGGGGGGGACCCAACATAGCAAATTACAATCATAGACAAAGAAAATAAAGTAACGGAGTCAGAAATACAAGGGTATAAGCAGGGCACATAGGCAACCACACATACTTGCGAGGTGCAGAGTTCTAAAAACAATTACAATAGTGAAGTTCGGCCCTGTGTACTAATAAAGAATTATAAGTAAACATGTAGCACCTGAAAAAGAAATAAGGAAACAGAACCTACGTGGCTTGTAAGGGAAAATCTACAAAGGAAAGAGGAAAGAAAAGTTCTGTCGTAGCTCACAGGAGATAACATGTTCAGTTCTTCATCACAGACTCCAAGAAACACCATCACAGAAATGTTTGCCGATGCAAGACACATACAAAACATATCTCGATGAATAATGTAAACACACAAGTTTATACATTACATACACAGCCAATGAAAAATCTTTGGTAAGCAGCCAGCTATCTAGGCGAGATAAAGCGCATCTATGCATCATCTCGCTATGTCCAGTTATCACCGTAAGTTCAGCGGGAAAAAAAAAACATGATGGCTGCCAGCATGGTGCAACAGTCGCAAAGAAGCACCCAACATTTGAAGTGCAATGTTCCTCTGGGAAAATATAGATGTCCATCCCAGGGTAAGCATAAATGTTGAAGATGGTGTATAGCGATGAAATGCTGCCAAGACCTTCGAGTGTCCCATCGTACAGGTGGAGTCCGTGGAGTTCACCAAAAAATACAAAACCAGGAATTAGGAAAAGAATATAAAATAGAAAAAGGGAGGGCGAATAAGAATGTATGGGGAAGGAAAAGTAGAGACGGAATTATCAAAAGTAACACGAGAAAGGAAAACAAAGGACCAGGAAACTTAGGATAGGTCAGAAAAATATCCGTTAAGGCATATAGGGGAATAATCAAGCCTGGAAAGGAAAGGTAAGACAATTAAAGGTGCTACAAGTACATCGTAAAGAAAAGTAACATGCAGGTATATATTCTAACAACAAAATGATGCATGTAATCTAGCAACAGAAGAGAAATGCAGAGTGAAACATCAGAGTAACCAAAACGTTAGTTAAATGCAATTTTGAAAAATTCAAGTAAACATTAATGGAAGGTATAAAAATATTGGTGGGGGTGTAATATTCCAGCGCATATCGTAAAAGATATTATGTGCTACACAGATGTTCCACTAAAAAGAATGACATAAGGAATAATTAATACCAGTAAGATGGCAAATGTACAGAAACATAAAAGTAAGTAGTAATACAATTTAAAAAGTGATGCTCCCTCATTAACAAAAGAAGGAGATGCATAAAATAATAATGAAATTGAGAAAATATAAAATGAAATTCATAGAATTCAGACAATTTAAAGAAATAAGATTTTTTAAGGTGGTAGCAAGCAATGTACCAAATAAAATCAATGTGAACATCTTAAAGTAATCTGAAAGGATGCCCAAGCAATAATTGCAAAATTAAAGGTGTATTGGGGAAAAAAAAGAAAAAAAAATATTAAAAATAAAGAAAACCGAAATAATACGAATCATAAGGTACTATAAGTCACAATTAATCATGTGCATATCATGCAATGTAAAATTTAAACAAAATAGATGCATTACATTAATAAATAAGAGCATCCGTAAGATTACAAACGCTGTCACTACAATACTGTAATAGGTATCATAATACAAATAATTAAAAGTACAAGGCTCCCGCAATATAAGATGCATTGCTGCATCACACATAAGCATATTTTTTAAAAATCAATTGCAGGAATCTAGGAGAATGCGAAATAATAATCTAGAAAATTCTGTTACAGGGTGTATAACCAACAATGTGTATTAAAACAATACTGATATAAAACTTCCAGAACATCTCAGGTTTAAACAAAACAGAAAAATCTTCTTTAACTATCATTTCAAATAGTAATTTGGTAATGGGTACAACTAATAAAGTAATAGCCTAGGGGTTGTCAGAATTAAAAAAACTGCAGAACACCACTATCACAGGGGAATCTATATCCATTTAACACTTCCTTCGTTATCATAAATTGGTCAGCGGTCATTATACTTCAACAATATCTCTACGGTTTGCTATTTCTTGAGACCCTGCGTGTTACTCAAGAGATGAAATAATTGTAATATGACCTGAATAAACAATATTCTCAACACAGATTATCTTTTCAAGGGACCTCGCGGTTTAGCCACAAAAACAATCATTTTATACATATTAATCAACCCTAGAATTTGGGGGGAGGGGTCTCACGGCATACCCTCCGAGAATAAAATGATGACGTCTGACAATCCTTAGGTATTAACAAAATTAAATTGCTGAATTAAATTCATGTCAAACGAAGAGATGGAAGTTCGGTTTGGCAATAGCATCATAGACCCAGATAAAGTAGCACCTACTCTTATACAAAAAGTAGAAGCATAAAGTGATACATATTATTATAATAGAGATAACAGTGCAAACATGTCACTGTAGAACAATTGAAATCTCACAAATCTATAATAAAAAAGGAATGACATTACCTGAAAAAAAACAAGATGTCAACTTCAGTCCGTGACGAATAGGAGTGAGAGAGAACGTCCAATAGATAGTTCCTCAGTACGAAGTAAATGAAAGACTATCCGGTATGGTTATGTGATCAAGCAATTGCACTAGCAAGTTGCGACATATCAAGAAAAAGTATATATCTGAAATCAGAACTCAAAAGAAAGCAGTAAGTGGAGAGCACGCATATGAAATAAAACAAGTAGCTAAATAAAGTTAAATAAAATATCAATATAAAAAGGGAAGCAAGAACGTGACATGAGGCATATGAAAATAGACATTAAAACCTTAAAGATCAAGATCGCTCCAGGGTATAACTATAGGTAGGAAAGAACAGTAAAAAAAGTTACTAAAAGTATACAGCAATGATTAACGTTACGGAAATGAAGTGCATTCCCCATTACGTAGAAATAGAAATAAGTGCAAATAATACCATACATGAAAGTCCAGTTAAGTAGTCCTGTTATAGAAGAAAGAAAAAAAAAACATTGGGGAGACGTATCCATATAAAGACCAGATAAGAATGACAAATATAATTAATTCAGAATTTGATCAGTACCTATCGGAGATATATGTAAAAATTAAGGTGGTTGTAAACTGTAGTGACAGGTACCAACTGCCACTAATTCCTTAACTCATGAATTCTTGCATAAATGAACAGTTTAAATTCCAAGATTTTTATGTCACATACATCAGCATTGGAGATTTCAGAACATAACGGTCAGGAATCCGATGGCAGAAATAGTCTGCCCGTGAATCGGAATGGCATCATATAGTTTATTATACGTCCATGAGAGGATGGTTTACCATATACAATAATTATTTCAAGTAACCCAAAAATACATATCACCTAATAGGTAACAGAAAGCATAGGCAATAATCAGGGAGGAATCATATAAAGTAACTAGAAATACACAGAAAATTTGGGCACTAGGTCAGGGAACCATATAAGATAACTCAGATAATGAATATATAAATAAACATAGCCAGTGAAGCGATAAGAGGTTTCCGTAGGACAACCACAAACTGCTGATAACTTGTTCCTGAGAGCGAGGAATCTGTTCTGTCAGACAGTTCTTGAGAAGCCAGTGTATGTACCAGCGAACAACAAGAAAGTTATGTAAATGTAAGCACCATAAGAAACACAAAGTAAATAAGAAAAACGCAGCTTAATACTGAGTTAATCAAAATTATACAAAATCTTTTAATTTATATTAGTAAAATGAAATCGATATTCTTATGGGGAAAAGTAAATGGAAAAACAATAGAGAAGAAACATCATACAGCGTGGTATTTGTTGTATAAATATAGAATATTTATTAATCGGATTAGAACATCACCAGAACATGAATAAGTCACAAAACAAAAAAATATATATCAAGTGAATGTTTCGAAAAGAAGAAAAAGTACTATAAGCCCACGTATAATTTAAAAATATGTATCATGATCAGAAAAAGAACCCAATGTTAAAAAAGAATGAGTGTAGTACACAAAGTGGAAGATTTGCATAAACATTAAGAACTTAGGTCTGTGTATATAAAACAATGAAGCAAATCATTCCATTAATTGTATTAATATTGTCCCGAAATGACACAAATTCAAAATAAACAATTCAGCATGTCGTATAATCTAGCGTAGAAAAAAAATCGGTGTATTGTAACATTTACCTATAGCTTGTTTTTCCCATACTAAATGATACGCAATACTGTATCCAATGTAGTTTCGAAAAACTGCAGTGGGAGTACTAAAGGATTAAGATAGCATGTTATGCATGTTTTATAGGGACAATGCAATTGATGTAAAAGTTCAAATAAAGGACCGGCACCAGAGGAACACCACAAAATGGCACTCCGAAGATAAAAAATTGTGTTACAAAAAGATGTATTCAATAACGTGGCAAAATGGGTATACTGTCTTGCCTTCTACAACAGCTGATGCATTGCATTGTCAGAGTTGTACATGTTTTCTATATTCTGCCTATTAGCTAACAAAAACTGCGAACCAAAATAGATCCGTCACCCCTCAAAGGATTGTCATTGGACCTGAATCAAGACGGATAGTCATCCTAATATGTCGTAAATTTTGAAGGTATCCAGTCGCAGAAAGCAGAATTGCTACCATTACTTTTGCAAAATAAGGACACGGGTGGGTGAATCCAACTTTGAGGAACGAGAAAGAGTACTGGGACAGACTTCATAAAACCTTATATTTGGTATGGTATAGAAGTCGCTACCTGCCGTCACCTTTATAGGCGGCATTTCAATACATCTGCTCCATACATTAGAGGTTGCGCTCCAGATATTAGGGGTTGCCAGGGTCACTTAAATACACAGTTGTATTTGTTGCCAACTTTGAAGAAGTTATTTAGCTGGATGCTGGGTATGATATGTGAGAATCCCCACGTATGTGCGTCACTTTAAAAATGTATTTAGGTTACGTAGTAAAGATACACTTTGAAGTTGGTTGATGCTTGGGACACCAAACTTTGTAGTAAAGATGATGCTTGTTTTACGTAATATTATTATTTAAATTTGCCTCGGCTGCTTCAGTCGCACTATAGAAACATAAGTTCTTTTCAGGTTGTGATAAGACAAAAATTAGAAAGACGTCACAGAATTTACTTTTTAATTTCACTTCTTTTTATTTCTCTTTATACTTGCACATTTATAAACACAACACTTTATAAAAGAAAACTGTGAGCACTTTATACATTCTAGCGGAGAACACAATTTTTACCATCCATACTCTACAACATCCTACCGGCGACTGACTGAATTCAACGGTAAAAACCTTATAGCTTCGGTAATGCCAGTCTCTTATTGGCTAATTCTAGTCCAATAGAATTTAAGTATTCAAACTAAAATCTTGCTTTACTGTTGATTGGCTAATTCCAAACTGTAAGCGAAACTTACGTCACTACCAATCTTTTCATGACCAGTATTTTTTAAAACTCCAGACACATTATTGTCATAGAAATTACATTATTACCTTATTATTAACAACCTAAAACATATTATTCTCACAGTTTTTTGCACTATTAGAGTATATAAACATTTACATGACATTAATAAATACGTTTACAATAAAAAAAATAAGTATTTGCAATGACTTGCATACAATTTAAATCATATTGTTTTCAAGGTGGGCTGTTATTGAATTTAATTATAATAAAACATAATTAATATCATTTAGGCATTAAAATACTGCCTCAATGGGCACACAGCCTATTTATCCATATGGAAAAAGATATTATTTTCGTCAACTTCCTAAAAACAACTACTATCCCACATTGCGATCCACTGGGATCTCGCGATTCACCCTTGGACAGTGCAATTGGGAAATAAAATAAATTCAATACGCATTATTGGAGGTGATTCATAGGATCTCGCGATTTATCTACAAACCAAAAATCTCGAACTCCTGTACTTATTAAAACGCACATAATCCCCAGGAGGGTCTCGTGACGTCTCCCTGGAGGGAACAGTATATTCCCAAAAAAAAACTATACAAAAAGTAATAACCCTACGAAATACCTAACAAACCCTAAGTACTTATGGTAATAAACAAACAGAAATTATTTATAAAATAAGAATACTACTTATAGCTGGTAGTGGCTGGTTAATCCAAAGTAAAACAACAGGAAGTGGCGAGTTATCCACTTCTTGCTAAAAGTCCCAGTAACATAGTTTAACAGGTCATAGGAAAAAAATACTTGTGACATTGAATCCGAACTCGATAAAGAATTTACTTACGGGCGATGAGATAGGTGAAGATGGAGTATGTCCATGATCCATTATTAAAATAAAGAGACGAAATAGTTCCAAGAAAATGTATAAAAACATACAACACAAAAAAAACTCAAAGTGCAGAAACTAGATAAAATTTTACCCAATCTGAAATAAAATATTATCATTGTATTATTGACACGTAAGGATAAGTAACACTATAAGTTTGTATGAAATAAACGCATAGAGTAGACTTATGAAATTATTTGAAAAGCCACAGGTTACTTTGAGAAATTCAATCGTATCAATATCAGATAAGTGTAAGTTAACGTTTGCAGGTAATAATCTACTCAGATAAAGTGTGTACCAATAAATATATCATTAAAAGAAAAGAACATTACGGTTTAGAAAAATTCAGCCGACCGAGAGGTGGCATTTTATAAGCAACTCTTTCACACGTTTGAAAAGATAATAAAAATCAAGGAGTTATATTTTGACATCATAAACCATAAATGAACAAGCAAACCAAAATGTAAATTACCATTATAAATATAATTAAAGATCAAAATCTCTGAGTGTAATTATATACGCTTATAGTCTTAACTTATTCTTATGATCATCACTAATATGCACATAAAACACAATTAATACAATGTATATCTCATACGTTCATTGTCTATTATATTGTTTTTATACCACTAGAATTGTGGATCTTGAAAATGGATTTTTATAGCAAGCGTTAATTTGTATACCTACTTAATATTCATATGAGGAATTAAAAAGTAAGTAGATACCAACCATAAGAACGCTCTAGGAGTGTCATAAATAAGTCATACAGTGTGGTTTCAGCGAAACTAGGACTACATACTTATAATTTCTAGCTACTCTTACCTATCCCTGTTTGGCTTTTACTGGTTCCTAAATTAGTGTTATCGATATAAATGCAGAAAGATATATTTAGTAGATTCTGGACTCTATGCTGTATTATTTGACATAATCAGGCTAAAACTAACACCATCAGATTGAGATAGAAATTAAAAAGTAACATAACAATATTAGAGGTAGCATTTTCCTAAAAACTATGAAGTAAAACCAAATACCCAGAAAAATGTATACAAAAGAAAAGCGTGCAGCTGTTAATTTATAGCACAACATTCATGCATTACATGATAGCTAAGAAAACAGTTAATTGAGGATTGGATTTTTCCTATTGATCATTATTGGTACTGATTTTGCTGCACTTAGCTATACCACAATTAAAAGAGAAGAGACAAAAGTTACAGAAAAAAAAAGTCTAGGGAAATTGTACACTTATTCGAATATTTCTGAAGTTATAAATAAGATTATGCAAATGTGTTACAAAATGATAAGGAAGCAGATGTGAAATGGGACGTCATTGAGGTGCTACATCCTGAAAAGATACTATCAACAAGGACTGAGGGAACATTATCAGCTCTGCACGTATTATCTCACTGCTAAAGGTGATCCCATATACTATGTAGAATATAGTTACATATAGTGCAAATAATGATTTTCAAAAGCTCAATATTAAACAGCACAGGGGACACTATTCATAATACAATAGGTAACCAAAAAGTCGGGAAAAATTCACATTGGTGTGTTAGCTTCCTATCTACTTTGTATAAACATTTAAATTAAAGAACTAAGAAGATGTCGTTCTGCAATACTATTTAATGCGTGCCTTGGTTTAAGACATTTCTTATAGTTTCTTTTAAGTGTTCAATTTTACGCATTAAATCTCTAACCGTCATACGCAGTTTGGCATTTCAAATTTCTAAGCTTTTTTTCTTCCAAAAGAAGATGCTTCAATTCTATCTTCTTTTTCTGCCGATAACGAGAAACGGCAATCTTGTTTAGCGTTTTTCTGCATATCTGTTTCTCTTCGACTGTAAGTCGTGTGTATGAATTACTGTAAAATGTTAACAAATAGTGTAGCTAAGGGTTCTGACGTAACTTTTGACTTGGTGAGCAATTGCTCTGTTACAGGGAGATCGGCGGCCGTGGATGGCGTAGCCAAAGAGGTAAGACTTTTGGGGGAGCCAGAACCTGAGGGTGAGGGTGGTGGTGGGGTCTATTGCCTATCTTAACAGAATTATCACCCGAATAATGTTAAGCCATACTTCATAAAAAAAGAAGTGGCGGTCCACCATAGCCATATAACGACTTTGATAGAGAGATACGGATTCGAACCATACTTTACAAAAAAAGAATTATGAAAAGCTGGACCTCCACCATAAGCATCTTATAAGGAATCAAAATAGAGGTACGGGTTCGAGCCATACTTCTCAAAAATGATTTAGAGACGCCGGCGCATCCACCATAAATGACACGTGCTAAGTTGTGACACTGCAGGGAATAGCTAAATGAGGGATTGCAGAGGTAGAGGTGATTAATATGCTTGGCTGGAGCTATCTGACTATATTCTAAAGAGTTGCATTTCTACCGTGCAATAGTTGGGTTTACAAAATCAGGGATGATGGTGGTACTAGCTAACATTATTATTAACAATTTATTTTATAGTGAGAGTTGAAAACCCTAGAGGGGTTCATTCTAATACCGTGGCAGCTAATACCAAATATGTTCTACCACCGCCCTGAGTTTGAAATATAGCGGCCAATCATAACTCAATACGTCAATGTTCTAGAACATTCTATGTGACGTAACGTGGGTTAAGGTGCAGCTAAGAGCCTGCGGACAGACACGTACTCCTCAGGAAATTATGACATAGTGACATCCCTTGGAAATGTCAAGGGAAGGCCGCTAATTCCTGTCATATATACAATTTACTAAGACTTGGGCAGAATTAAGAATATAAAATATGATTCTATATGAATTCAGAAACTTGTGACAGGTTAATAAAATAATGCCAATTAATATAAAATAATAATTACAATACGGATCTCCTCAGTCACGTTCGTGACACTATGTTGCCAGCAGTGATGGAAGTATCTGTCCTCATGCTGAATAGAAAAGCACCACAAGGCAGTTCACAGTTAATTGGATCTCCCTGCTTTAAGCTCATAAAAATGCCAATATATTGTGCTTTAAAGAATATACTGTGTTTATGGTGTTCAAGTATGCGTGAAACGGTTAAACAAGTACACAAGTCTCATTCGTGTATACTATTCTCGAAATGAATTGATAGCATAGTGTCAGAAGAAATAAACTCCTTCTCTTTAGTTATCACAGGCAGCATCCAGAACATGAGCACTTAGCCAAAAAATTTGGTTTGAGTTTCTGGCTAGCAGTTCAAGTCAGCAGCAAATATATATTATTGTTTACTTGGTAAAAGCTCTGTAGGTGTGGGAAGAGGTGAACTATCAGCTTTATTGTTGCAGAAGGTTTCTTCAACATGCTTGATCATGATGGGGTCACTGATTATATCCTCTATAAGGATGATATGAATTGAGAGGAATTCCTCTTCAGATTAGTAGAAAAACTCTCATCAACTTATGCACTGCCAAGAAAAGGGACTGTTTATATACCTGTTAGGACCTCTGAACCAAGAGAAGCACTAAGACTTGCCAGACGTTGATGCAGAGGTCTCAGCAAAACAACATGCATGTGTGCATATGAGGAAAAAAAGCTTTATTCCATGTTGGGATTATTGATATGATATGATATTTTTATTGAGTGTTGAGCTAATACAATACCTTTGGGCATGATCAGCATTGAGCCCTGGCTCCTTTTGCCGATCGTACCCAAGCTTTCGCATTTACAAGGTATGTGTGTTGAGTTAGCTTCATATCGCTAACGTTTCTCATTTAAATTCACTATACTTCTTAGTGTTCTTCTCCCCTTCCCATCTCCTTCCCTTGCTTCCTCCGTCATCTTTAAAACTCCACTATCAGTGGGAAATGGGAACTATTAGATGCAATTTAGAGAATGCTTATTTGTATCCCGTACTGATCGT
Organism: Deroplatys truncata; assembly: GCA_030765065.1. Lineage (NCBI taxonomy): Eukaryota > Metazoa > Arthropoda > Insecta > Mantodea > Mantidae > Deroplatys > Deroplatys truncata. The sequence goes on from CM060990.1 coordinate 491,134,255, forward strand.
CCGTAATAACACTTGCTCGTTCATACTAAGAAATGTACCTCTCCCTCCTAGCTCTCTCCGTGTTTACCGTCCTTTATATCTACATTATTCACTTCACGATTTCATATAAATCTATCACTTGCTTATCAATACACTTGTCTTTACTTTGTCTAATTTATTCCCTTCTATTCATTCTATAGTCACTCTCCCTATTATTACTACTTCTGTTTTCCCATACTTCTCACAGAGCCTGCACTATTTCTATACGTATGGCACACTTTCCTACTCCATAAATCTATTTCTGTTGGCTCCTTTAATGGTCCCACTTTGTTTCTGTCCAAAATCCGTAAACTCCCATTGGGTGTCAACATAATGCTTTCTTCTTCCACCAATTCGCCACTCTGAAACCACGCCTCTGCCCTGCCCGCAACCATATCACGTGGCGATTGAACTCCCTCCCTCCTCGATGATGCCACTTTCCTAACTTTGCCAGCTGTTATCCATACATCACTCTGATCTGACGTCACTGCCTCGGCTCCTAATCCCGTCGCTGACTCAGCCATCTTCTTCCCGCCAGCCCCACATAGCAGTGACTTAACTTCTATTTTCGTTGTTTCGCCAGCTGATGCCCTTGCGTCACTCTGATCTGACGTTCTGACTGCGTCTTGGCCACGCCTACTCTCTAACACCGTCATCTTCTTTCCGCCAGCCCCACGTGCCAGTGACGTAACTTCCATGTATCGATCCTTATCCTCTGGTCTCCGATCGCTCTTTGGACTTCCTCTGCATTCCTTCTCTCTGGTCTCGGATGTATTTCGTTGAATTATATCCTGCGATCTGCTGTTCCTTGTGCCACTTTCATATCCTGTCACCATATGCCCATCGACCCACAATCGTAGATTCTTTATGAAGGCCCGTATCCCTTCCATTCTTGTATTAAATCCTTCTTCAAGGCCCGTTGTTCCACCGATAAATCTTGATTTATAAAAATATTTGTTCCTTTTAGTAGCTTTGATTTCTTCAATACTTCATAAACAAACTGCACTGACGTAAATCTTGCAATTATCATTCTGGCTCCTCTTGATCTCCCCACTCTAAATCCTTCTCTAATCTCCCAGCCCTGAAGCTTCAAACCAAGCTTTCCTTCTATAATCTCTCTGACCTCATCTACAGGCCATACTCCATTCCTTTCTTTCACTCCTGCTATAACCAAATTAAATCTTCGGTGTCTCTCTTCCAGCAGCTCAACTCTTCTTTTAACTTTCTGTACCTCATTTCGTATAGCTTGCATTTCATTTTTGATCTCTCCCTTAATATCTATTAGTTCCATTTCCATTCCATTGAGTTTATTTCCTAATCTCTCATCCATATCTTTAATGTATGCAAACGTTTGTTCCATGACATTTCGATCCCCATTTGGCCCAGGGTTAATTTCAACTCCACCAATTACCAATAGTATACCTATTACACATGTGAGAAGAAACATGTTTACCATCTCTTCTACACCCTTGTTTGTTTTAAAATCCTTCCATTTTAACTTATTAAATGCTCCAATTCTTGCTCTGTGCACCTCAATACCAATTCCCATGGTTACTTAAGCCCTTCTTTCTTCCACTCCAGGAGCTTCCTCCTCACACATCCACTCTCTTCCACTGTTTGCTTAGCACTCCCCGGGAGTATTCAGTACATTTGTACTAAATATTTTAAAAGATGATGACTTTCAACCAAAGTAATTTGGAGGCTCTAGAATAAAATAGAACATTCCTTAGAAGCCCTAGAATAGAATAATATATTTCCTTCCTTCTTTCATTACAAGTATGACAAAAGTTATATACCTTCTATAACTCAGGCTGATACAGTTTTTCCCCTCTAGGGTACCAATATGTCATGATTGGTTGAATTGGGGTCCTATTTTCGCTACTTAAGTCTTACTTTCTTTTTCTCTCTTTATTTTCCTAATCTATTTCTCTCTTAATTTTCACAAATATTCACCCATATTATTTCATGTTATTACATTTAGGATCCCAAACACCCTCTCTCTATTTATTTGTTTCCTTGCACTACACCAAAAAATGAAATACTCCTTCTGTTTCCCCACCCCACATACGTACATACATACTGTTGTTTCCAAAGCCTATAAGATACAATGTGGACATCTTCCCATCCATGCATATTCTTCCCACCCCTGCTTATCACAGTTGAGGAGCGTTTTTTTCAAAACTCAATAAATGCAGAATATTGAATTTTTTAGGAAATGCATTTTTTTTTTTATTTTCACCTAGAGAGATACATTAGAAGAATTTAATATTTTCTGCAGCATTAGATCTTACTGTTTTAAATAAAACATCCTAGTAAGACAAACTGAAACAAATTTTGCACTATATAGGATTACAGGATGCATTATTCTGGTTTTTCCAAAAGTCAATAAATGTATGTTTACATAAGAGAAAAAATTATACTAATTATGTGTTACAGTTTAGTTTTTGTTCTTTATTTATATGCAACTACTTATTTATTTATTATTACAATAATTCCTATGCATACCTAAGTTTTACAGTTTATTATTGACTGCATTATCACTTATACAGGGTGAATCACCTAAAACTTGCACTGCAAATATTTCGGAAATGGAAAGTGCTATTGATGTGCAGTTTTCACAGCATTGATTGGTAGTCAGGGGCTCGTACATTTAGCCTATAAACAGATTTTAATAATACTGAGAAAGTGTATTTTTTTAGCAAACATACAATTTTTTAAATGGAACCATGCCTAGTTACATCAGCAGAATAAAGGTAGGGTAAATTAGAATGTCAATGGTCTTTGTTGCAGGATTCTAGTGCAAGTGGTTTACGAGAAATCGTATTTTGAAAAGTTTCCACCCCAATAATTGTTTGTCCCATTCAACCTGCTTAGTTGCTAGGTACAATGTTGTTATGTTTGTTTGTATTGTGCTTTCTGTTCATTGATTGCATTGCGACTTTCTGGTCAGTTAGTTTGTGACAGCTCAAGCAGTAAGTTGTGAGTGGAAGATAGGGTTTACTAATGCAGAAAAAGTCGACATGCTCATGGTGTATGGAGAGTGTAGGAAGAATGCAGTTTGTTCCTGTATGGTGTATGCAGAAATGATCACAATAGACGTCAACCATCTCTGCAGTTATTTATCAACCTCTTCAACCAATTATGTGAAAGTGTTACTGTAACACCTAGAAAACGTAACAGAAACAAACAAGTGACTGGAGAAGGGGCAGAAATTAATGTTTTGGCTGCCGTTGCAGTAGATCCGCAAATTAGTTCCCGCACAATAATAATAATAATAATAATAATAATAATAATAATAATAATAATAATAATAATTCTTTATTGCTTGCGTACTTGGAAATGCAAGTTAAAAGCATGGTAAAAGAAAGACAGTGTGTACATAACAAGTTTACAACAGTTTTACAAAAGTTTGTACTCACTGGCATTCCCAACAATAGGTCTCTCTCTCTCTCTCTCTCTCTCTCTCTCTCTCTCTCTCTCTCTCTCTCTCACACACACACACACACACACACACACACTCACACTCTCTATCTCTATGTCAGAATTCATCCAATCTGTACAGGGGTCTATTTACAAGGTATTCTTTTAATCTGTTTTGAAAAAGATTGGATCTTAACATTTTTAGTTCGCTAGGTAGTTCAATATATAATGTTGCTCCTATGTTTTTAGGATCTTTGTCACAAATTTTTTTTGTATGATTGAGTCTGTATACATTAATTTGTGTTCTGGTATTGTAATCATGCACATTGCAACTTCTAGTCAGATCACTGGTGTTAAGTATTAGTAATATGACACGGTATACATATAGAGACATGATTGTAAGGATTTTATTTTTTATAAACAACAACTTGCAGGGTTGCCCAGGAGTTACACCTGACATGATTCTCAAATATTTCTTTTGCAGGATTAATACTCTATTAATGCACAAATAAACTGCTCCCCCCCAGAGTTCAATACCAGAGAAAATGAGGGTATATTATCCCATAATAGATGGTGTTTAATAGATTTAAGTTTTTAAACCTGGCAAAATAACATAACAGAAACACACCCTTGCTCATCTTGTTGCACACCTGATCAACGTGTGCACTCCATGTGAAGTGTTTGTCAAACTGTATTCCCAAAAATGATGTATATTCACTTTCATGAATAAGTTCATTACAAATTTCTACTTCAAGTAGGTTTTCTTGTCTATGAGACACTGCAAAATTTACTATTTTAGTTTTACTTACATTACATCCTAATTTATTATCATTAAAATAGTTAAGTAGGTAAGTTGTAATAGCAGTTATTTGCTCTCTAAGCCCCTGTGTAAATGAGCCACAACATATGACAGCTGTATCATCTGCATATAACAATATCTTAGAATTTGCAAGAGTGGGGATGTCGTTAGTGTATAATATAAATAATAAGGGTCCCAGTACAGAGCCCTGTGGAACTCCACATTGGACTATTCCCTCACTGGATTTGTAGGTTTCCTTTTGATTGATATGATAGAATGGAATTTCAGTCCTTTGGACTCGATTGCTTAAATAAGATGAAATTAACTGGTTAGCAAGCCCGCTTATACCATAGTGGTTTAGTTTCCTAAGTAAAATTTTGTGATCGACACAATCAAATGCCTTAGACAGGTCTAGAAATACTCCTACTGTCTTATAGTAATTTTCAAGCATGGCTATACTATCACTAAGAAACTCAGTGGTAGCTGTCATGGTTGAATAATGTGTGTGAAAACCGTGTTGAGACTGTCGAATTATCTTATTAGTTATTAGAAACTTATCTAATCTGACGAGTATAGTTTTTTTCTAGGAGCTTTGCTATTGTTGATGCTAAAATGATAGGTCTATAATTATTCACTTGTGTTTTATCACCTTTGTTATAAACCGGACGTACAATACTAGTTTTTAAACAAGTTGGAAATTCGCCATTTTCTAGAGAATAATTTATTAGGTGAACCAATGGTTTTATCAAGTCATGCTTACATTGTTTTAAACATTTTGGCATTATGTCATCCCATCCACTAGACTGTTTATTGTCAAAGCTATTAATAATATCCAATATTTCCTTATCATCCGTAGGATATAAATACATAGTGTTGCAGTTATCTGGTATGTTACTCTCAGACATATTAAGGACTAAATTTCAAGTTACCACAGATGGAGCATTCAAATAGGATTCATTAAAAAATGTTGCATATATCCACTGAGTTCGTCACTACTCTACCTTGATCATTTATTACAATATTTACTTCCCTATCTCTTTTTTTTTTTTGTTTCATTTATAGTATTCCAAGCTTCCTTTGTAGTGTTGCTGGATTTATCAAGTTTTTGTTTGTAATATAATGCCCTAATTTCCACTAAATAATTTTGAAAATCCCTTTTTAGCTTTTTGTATTTATTTTTATAGTAGTCCCATCCGGTTGATTTGTAAAATTCATATGCATCAGTAATGCTATTTTTTAAATTCAATCCCTCCATGTTTAACTTGATCTTATTAGATACACAGAATGGTTTCTTTTTTATAATTTAAGGGCATATAACATTTTAAGTATTTATTGATAATGTTATAAAACTTTTCCCATTTTTGGTTAACACCTTCAGCTGTATACATTACCTGCCACTTTTCTTGCTCCAGTGCTAGTTTAAATTGCTCAATATTTTTAGTAGTCATACTTTGGTATTTAATATTAACACTAGTATTAGTATTTTTTACAGCAACATTGTTTACTTGTATAATTTGTGCATAATGGTCAGATTGTAATTCATTTATTACATTTATCCAGATATCATGAGTTTCAAAATTTGTGGCTATATAATCAATCATTGATACAGTTTTTTTCAGTTACCCTAGTAGGCACTTGGATCCTATCTATAGTATTATATGTATTAAAAATATCTCTTGAGTTTTTTATAATCCATGTTAACAATCATCCTTATTTATGTTTAAATCACCCGCTATTATAACATAAGGGATTCTTTTGCACAAATTATACAAGTTTATTTCAAGCTGCTCCAAAAAATTGGTTACTGATTCTGAGGGGGAGCGATATACACCCAATATAACTACAGAGTTACAATTTGCATTAATTGTAATTGCACTGGTTTCAATCATTTTTTCTATACTTAATGTGCTCATCTGCTCTATAGTGTTTACATCAACAGGTGAATGGGCATATAAGGCCACACCACCTCCTTTTGCCTTAGTTCTACAATAACTACTTACCAAGTTATAATTGTTAATCTTATACATATCTATTTGGTCAGATTTTAGACCATGTTCAGACACAACAACCACATTTGCGCCAATTTCTTCAAGAAAAACACTTTTAGACTCCAATTTGTTTGCCAGATATTGTTTGTTTTGATGAAGAATTGATGTAATGTTTTTAGTATGGGTTTTTTATTGCCCCATACTAAATTTCCTAAGTTCCAATTTTCACTAGCATGATGTAATGTTTTACTACCGCTCACTACCTTAAGTGGTTTTTTTTTTGCTTCAAAGACTTAATTAACCTATTCAGCAACTTTCCAAATTTACCAGCACCCCTTCTGTTTAAGTGAAGTCCATCTCTCCCTATGTCAAAATCCCTTATCCATGCATTGCCCTCCACATATATACAGTCATTCTCTACACATACATTTCTAGCATACAGTTTACTTTGGATATGTAACCAAGGTCCTCATCCCTATGACGTAGGATTCCATTTACACACATCTTGGCTCTTGGAAATAGTTCCTTCCCTGTTTTTACCAGCTGAGTCATTTTTTGCTTGATGTCTCTTGAAGTTTTTGCTGAATGCAGGTCATTAGTTCCCACATGGACAATGATGAAATCTGGGTCATCCTTATTTTCCTGCAGTTGTTTTTCCACATGACATACTCTGGATCCCGGGTAACAATACACTATCACATCATTATCAACATGCTTGCCAACATGTTGTACCATTGAGTCCCCTATTATTAGTGCCTACTTCTCGTAAAACTGTTCCACCAAAGTTAATGAGTTTTCTTTTAGGCCATCCATAGCATTGTCCATATTGTTCATTGTAGAGGTTATGTTATGCTCTGAGTCCTCTAGCAACTGGAATCTATTGGAAACATTAGTAGGTTGTTTCATTGGGGTTTCTTCATTACGTGTTTGATTCCAACACCGATCCCTTGCCTTGTTTGCCTTTTGTTTTGGCTGGAAGCCATTGTGCATTTCTATCACAAGACTTTTGTTTATATTCACCTTCATATTTATCATTGAGCTTTATTTCCAGATCATCTTTTTCTTTTTTCAATATTTGATATATATTACGTAGTTCTCGTATTTCTTTATTTGCTGAATCAAGGTCCTTTCTTTGTATTTCAATCACGAGCATAAGTGATGCCACAGTACCTTCCTCACCACGCGATTGCCAATCACAGTTTACACAATCACTTTTGTTTGTTATATCGGCCCAAGTTCTACACCTGCCTTAAATTCCACTAATAATTCCACTTCTATTACGCCCATTTCTTGTGAAGTTACTTCTCTTTAGGCATTGTTGACCCTGGTTTAGACCAAAATACTCAGTCTCCTGCACCACAATGCTCACTCGGCGCCATCTTGATAAAAGCGCACGTGGAAGAGGCATAAGTCAGGCAAGTGTACTGCGCATTCTACATCGACATAGGTTCCATCCCTATCACATCTTTCTCCATCAAGAGCTGCATGGAAACGATTTTGAGAATCATGTTAACTTGTGTACATGGGCATTAAGACGTGATACTCCAGATTCATCATGTATCTTGTTTAGTGATGAGGCAACATTTATTAATCATGGCCAGGTAAACCGTAGAAACATGCACTATTGGTCTGTTGACAATCCCTGTTGGCTTCATCAGGTGGAACGTCAGTGTCCATGGAGTTTAAACATGTGGTCTGGGATAGTGAACCATCAGCTCCTAGGCTCTTTGTTCATAGAAGGAACAATGAACTCACACAAATATCGCAGCCTCCTGACAGACCATCTGCCACAGATGCTAGAAGATATTCCTTTGCAGACTAGGAGAAGCCTGTGGTACCAACATGATGGCTGTCCAGCCCATAGTGCATGAAGTGCTACAGCTTGTCTTAACGGATTGTTTCCAAATTATTGGATTGGACGAAGAGGACCTGAACCTTGGCCAGCCCGTTCACCAGATCTGACCCCTTTAGACTTTTTTTCTGTGGGGAAGGCTGAAAGACACTGTCTACAAGGATGTACCAACTACAGCAGACGATATGAAATGACATATTACTGCTGCCTGCTCTGAAATTTCCACTGAAATGCTAGAACGTGTGCAGCAGTCTTTCCATAGCAGACTGGAAGCATATATTGAAGCTGCCGGTGGTCATTTTGAACACAACCTTTGAAGGGCTATATTCTCTCTATTTGTAAGAATCCACAGAAGTATTATAATTCCCTTTTGTTTTTCTTTAGTTTGTGCTACCACAGGTTGTACAAGTGTTGGTGTGTAAAAGTTTCAAAATAAGATTTCTCGTAAACCACTTGCGCTAGAATCTTGCAACAAACGCCACTGAGATTCTGATTTACCCTACCTTTATTCTGTTGATGTAACTAGGCATTGTTCTATTTAAAAAATTATATGTTTGCTCAAAAAATACACTTTCTCAGTATTATTAAAATCTGCTTATAGGCTAAATGCACAAGCCCCTGACTACCAATCAATGCTGTGAAAACTGCACATCAATAGCACTTTCCATTTCCAAAATATTTGTGGTGCAAGTTTTAGGTGATTCACCTTGTATATTGAAGATTTATTTAACATTGATTTTTTAATTTAATTTTGTCACCTGTTTTGAGAATAAGTATGATGATTAGAAACAAAAGCACAATGCAAAATCAATAATATGTTAGCATGCGATGATTTATCCTTAATAGTGCACATTGTACAATAATCTAAGCTACTAAAGTCATGTATCATTTACATAATATTGAGCATTCCTAACCTGATATGTAGACATGGTCAGATATTAGTTGTCCCCCTAGGACATCTTTGTACAGGGAGACCCAATGAACTATGAATCGGCTGCGCAGTGTTCTTCCAGTTCACGAAGATGGTGCATGTTGCCGAGTGCAGCTATCATAGAATAGCACTGGTGCAACCAACAATTTCCTTAACTGTGTTTAACCCTCTTAGCGCCAGAGCCGATCTGATCGGCTTTCCAAAACCGGCTGTAGAGAGCCAGACGCCTGCCTCTCTTTACCGGTGTAAAGTGCCAAGGGTTTTAGGTAGAAAAATCACTGTTGCAATAAACTGCATATAACTCGCAAGATCTAATTGCCAATGCCCAGAAACTTATTTGATAATAATATCCATGTTGTGTAACATAAGTTTATAACATTTATAGACACGATAACTCCATAACAGCTCCAAAATATAGCAACAAATGTAATATTTTTGTGGGAATAAAATAGTTTTCGTACTTTAAATTTAAATAATCGGTGTTCAAAATGCACATAAGATTAATAAATATACATAAATTTAAAGACTGACATTCCATAAACAGCTGACATGCATAAAGAGAGCCGGTTTTTAAATCGTATCAACATTTTAGATCATAAAACAATAAAGTGTAAAAGTGTAAATAAGACAGAGTTTTCTGGTACTCACCAAAATCTTTAAATGAAGAATAGTATCCTTTTAGAGCCAAGGTATACTGTGTAAACTCTTCTGTTGAAATGTAAGCATTACGAATTGTCCCCACCCAACTATATTAATGTATTTTTTTATACTGAAGGCAGTAATAAACACTAAATAATAATTATACAAATTAATGAAGTTGGGCTGAATTAAGATGGTATGTGGTATACAAAACCTAGAAAATGTGTCTTCAGCAGATTTAAATTGCACACGAGTCTATGCACATAAATGTTTACAAAACACCTCAAATTTATTTTTAACACTTATGAAGGGTTGCACATTTTGTATGCAATCCTTTGTCACACTTGACGCCACAGTTCTCGATTGTCGTCTTTGTTCTGGAGTATGACACACAATGAACTGTCTTTCCTTTTTTCCAGGTAGCAATTTCACACCGCACACCGGTCCTTTGTCATTTACAAGGGTCAGTAATGTTGAATAAATATTATTTTGAGCAGATAACCACTCTTCACTTAATGAGTTTATAATGGAAGCGTAAAACTGTAGCCGAGTCATTTTCATTCCATTGCAGTTTTCAAGATATAGCAGATATGCATTTAGCACCATTCTTCAAATAATGTTAAACGCAACCTTTTTCCAATTATTCAAAGTTCTGCATTCATCTAAATAAAATTACAGCATCATGTCATTGACATCTATTCCCCCCATATAGCGATTGTAGTCCAATATTACGTCAGGCTTCATTTTAGGCTCATTTGTGTTTCTAACTATGGGAGTCACGTTAGATTCTTTTGCAGTTCCGTAGGTTGACAAAGGTAATACCTAATTCTTTTGAGATTTTTTTGCTTAGATGCTACAAGTAACAAATGTCCTTGCCTGAAGTATTTGTTTGATATTGTTTTAAATTTATTCTTTGCAGCAGTCGGAATTCCCTTTCTGTTACGCCTAATTGTGCGCCTGAAGCATTTGATTTGCGTAACAATTTGTTTTGGCAACAATGAGGTTCAGGAATGTAGTGGTGAAAAACAGACTGAAATAAAATGTAGGTGAATAATTAGGGCTAGGGGCATGCTTTGGTCCAGGGAATTCCATAAAAGAAAATGTGGGTAAGGGGGCGTGGTCAGTATCATTAGGATAAACTTTAGTGAAGGTTTCCTGCAGAGTATCATTTTACCCATTGTTGCCGTCATCAGTAGAATCCTCTTTGGATTCTGAATCAACTCCATTAACAAATACATTGTCTTCTCCAAAGGAAACGTTCAATTTCATCTTCTTTTGCGGTGGAGAACCAGGGGTCGTGTCCGGGATGATACAATTTGAAAAATTGATTTTATCATCATTATCCTATAATAGTTCATCTGCATCACTTCACAATTATCGAAATACTCTAACAACTTTTCTTCGTCTATGCCTGGTTTGAAAAAATCACCAGAAGCACTTGCCATCTTTCACTACTACAGCACAACAGACTACCATAAACTGAGGGGTTGTTTGTTATCATGAAAGCCAAATATACCATTACAAACCTTCCTGTTGAAGGACAAAAGATGTACCCTTCCAAGGGTTTGCATTCCGTTGCTATAGGATGGCACAAAAGTATGTTCACCATGTTAAGTTTTCGCAAGCCGATCTCCTCGGCGCTGGCACTAAAGCGGGTGGATTTTAAAAGCCGATCTGCTAGTTTCTGGCACTTTAAAGGAGGGCCGCCGCTCTACCGCGTGGCACCAAGAGGGTTAAGGTCTTTACTTACCAACATTATGAAAGGAAGTGCTGAAACTGGCCACTGTCATGACCATACATATTTTGGCACCTGTTTAAAAAACTGTCCATCACTCACTGTAGTTCCATTGCGAAATGCTGGCAATTTCCTGGCAGCTATTTTTTTTTTTTTTTAGTTCTTCCAGGGCATTTGGTTTGTCTTGTATATTTTATGTTTTAATTTACCTCAGAGATAAAAGTTGCAGAGGTTTAGGTTGGGGATCCACAAATCTCTACTAATACTTCTGTCTTCCTCAAACACACTTTCTATTGTTCTCATTGAAATATTGGTTGTGGCAGAGTGTTGTTGAAAAAAGGCAAAGGCATTTTCCTTATCTGTTAATTCTCTAAAACCTGGGGGTAAAGTTGTATTCAGATATGTGGCAGCGTCAGCTGCTGACTCGAAAAAAATGGTCCCTATAATGCATTTTCTACTCATGGTGCACCATACACCAATTTTTTTGTCATGGAGGGGCATTTCATGAACAACATTAGTTTTGTCGGAGCTCTAGTAGTGATTATTTTGTGTACACACACATCCATGAATGTGAAACCAGGTCTTATCCAAAAAAAATATTAAATATGGGACTAGTTTGCCATTGTATACAGCAAATACAACTCTGTTGAGACTCCACTCGCCTAAGTGTAGGATCACCTGGTTGAAGAGCATGTGCCACAGTTACTTTATATGGTTTTAACTTCAACAACATAGTAGCTCTTTGCACAGAGCCATACAAAATACCTACCTGTTGTAAAAGACGCCTAAATGATTCCTGGGGGGAAGTGTACAAACGATCACCGATGTCATCTAATGCTTCTTCAGTAAGAACCCTACGCTGTCTGGTAGGTTTCTTAGACTGAACACTACCTGTGGCCTGAAATTTGTTATACAGATTATGGATTGTTGTATGGTTGGAACCTTTATATCCAACAATTGCTCTCAAATCATATTTGTGTTTGACAAGTTGGCTGTGTTAATGCATACAAATCATACATAGATACATGCTGCACTTTAGTAAACATATACTAAGCCATAATTGTGATTAAATACAGGACACAATAATAAATAACTTGTAACAACTGCATTACACTGACTAACGCTGAACTAAACGGTCAGTGCAGTACTGCAGAGCAGAGCAAAGCCGGCGTCAGTAGCATGACCTTTATTGCAGCAGCTTTGGGAAACTTGTGTCCACATGTCCAGTGGAAAATCTCTGTGCAGCTGGTTCATAGTTCATTGGATCTCTTGGTAGAATGCAATTGCATCATCTGGCACTTCAAAATACTTTAATAGTGCAGAAACATTCCTCTTTTCTTTGCTAACCATGTTTTGCTTTGGTAGAACAATGGATGATAATAGTGCTGGATGACATGGTTTTCTCCTAAGAACTTGAACTTCAACAGAATCTCCAAAGTATGTGCTTTCAGTGATACATTAACATTGTTCTTGACTTTCTTGTATGCAATGACATGCTGACTATTCAGTTTTAATGGTAACCTAGGTTTTATTACTTCTTTTGCATTGTCCTTTTGGTTTTTAATTTCCCAGTCTTTGTTGAGTACTTTCAGGTTACCATGTTCCTTTAGGATGTCATAATCTTTAGGAGACAAGATGCTTTCTTTTTTTCTATATAATTTCTCAATTCTACCAAAAACTTGGTCTGGAGCCATATAGTTATATCCCCGGATTAGAAAGAAATGAACAATATTCTTCAATCTTGAACTCTTTCTTCTGCAAGTCAAAAAGAAAGTCCAGCAAAGCCGATGCAACTTAATTGCATCCTCTTGAAGACTCTGCTTCCAGCACGTATAGAAAGCAATATTTTCCTTTTTTTGCTCATTAGCATGGATATCATGAATAGAGTATAACCATACTTGTCTAGAGTAGAAAATTTCACTCACTGACAGTTTTGGAAGTGGCTGATTTTGCTGCATATTAAAGACAATCTTAATAACACCTGGAGTTTCTTCTTTCATTATTCCATAAAACTGTTTGCACAAAGTTTGTACAATCTTTGACTAGCTGTAAATTCATTTTTCTTCTTCAAACACTTCTCTGATTTTATTTTCATGACACCAACCTTAAAGTGGGGTGTTCAAAATAATAGATTGAAATATTTATAAAATACTTTCTTGTATTTTGATAAAGAGCATTGTTTGAGTCCAAAAATTTCTCCTTTCTTCACAAAATCTTTTCCACATCTTATTGACTGTGAGTTCTGAAAGTAAATAATCCCTCTTAGGGTTACCTCTGCCATAATGACTCTCCCTGCACTTGTATTTTTTCATGTTCTTAATGGCAATAATTAAGTCTTTATGATCCTTTCCTGTTCCTGCCTCTGCCTCTTATCCTTTGGCAACTTCCCTTCTCTGTGAAACCTGCTTGCTAGATAGGATAATCTATATTTTGACATACCAGAAATTCTTTGAAAAGTAGCAGCACAGATAGGCACTACCTCGCCGCTTTTCTCCTGAATGGTACATTTTACTGAAACTGTTTTCTTGCTTTCTCATTGTTCACTACTCTGCTTAGGTGAAATAATAGTATAACTAAGAGAAATTTATCTTGATCTATCTTGTTTAAAGATGTCACATGATAACAAAGCTGGGCGATATCTTTATAGCATATTCAGCAAATTTGCATTGTTTCTTCCCTTTAGCTTTTGCATTTGAGGGTGAAACTGCAAGTTCATGATTGTAGTTAATATTAGGGTTGTTTATACCTCTGTTGTTTTGCTTTTCAAGAAAGATGACACCCTTTTTGTCTCTAGATCTGCCACCTGAAGATTCTTTTACCTATACACCATATTCAGAGCCACTAGAATCACCATCCATTCTGATTTAAACTTGAAATACTGTTCTTTACTCAAACATGACTGTACAGTTTTAATAACTTCTTTAAAAGTAACTCGGAAATACACTGACGACAATGAAGTCTGGTTGTGGGATTATATGCAGCCAATGTAAGAATAAGCATTGTTATAATTATGAGCAACACGACTTGTAATGGCACGCTTCTATTATTGCCAACTGTTCAGTTGAAATGAAAGTAAAGTAAAATTTATTGCATTTGTCAACTTTTACTTTAACTCTCAGAGTGCATATATCAGTTTTTGATAAACCTCTGTGACCTGATTCACAGGATGATGTAGAAGGTCAAAATTATATTGTTAAGATGTATAATTCAGTTTTGAAAAAAATTGCATTTATCGAGTTGTGATAAAACACTTCTCAATTGTCAGCATACAGACCCTTCATTTGGAAATTTCTTGACACTGGGAAGCATGCTGTTTGCCAGTGGATTCGGATATTCATAGCCCCTTAAATTTAAGTGCATAGATTTCTCATGCAAATTATAAATACAGTAACCACGTATGTTCATCAGAGAAGATGTTGGAAATTATATCCTTATGCCGCCACGCAGCCCTCATATCTTTTAAGAAAATTTACATTAACACTCATTAATTCTTCATGGTGATTCAAATAAAACCTTGCTTAATCCATAAAAACAATTAAATGCAGGTCAATAGAGCAATCATAAATGTTATCCAACACCCAGTTGCAGAAATTAACTGTACTCACATTATTGCATGGTTGCAATTCCTAAACTGCAGTTATCTTTGAGTTTTCAATTTAAAAGTTTAGTGACATTCTAAGCCAAAGTTTGCATAATTCCCAATGCCTGTGCAAGCTTTCTCGGAGATTTCTTTGGACCTTTTAACTTTTTTCTGATGTTATTGAAAATTGAAATTGAGTTTTATTTATGGACGCTCTTTAACTACTATGGTTCTTAGCATCCCATTCTATATTGGGCGAAAACACCGGTAATTTTGCTCAGAGGCCTCTTTATCAGGCTTGAGGTTCTTTTAGATGCCGTAAATCTACGACACGGGACCACCAGCTTTACTTCCCTTCCGAAGGAAGCTGTGCTAAGGATTTTTATGCCCAAAAAACTCCATCGCCCTCCACCAGCTTTGAACCCGCGACCTTGGGAACCAGAGGCTAGCATGGTACCACTAGTCCACGGAGGACGACCTCGATGTTATTGAGCTTTTCCCCTGTAAGAACATGGCAATTACTTGTTCAGTAAGAATAGATCCCGTTTCCCTAAATCTATTCACAAGATTATGAATCGTTTCTTTGTGAGGGCATGAACAGCAGAGAATCTGTCTATAAATATCTGTCTCACTTCTCTACAAGAATTTGTCACATAAAAATAAAAAATAAAGGTTCTGTGCGCTAAAATATACAGACATTTTGGTATTATAATAGCATTAGCACACTATAATACTGAAACACATGGTCTCACAGTGTATCAACCTCTGTACAAGGACTTTGCATCAACTGATTAGCTGACACACAGAGAGGACAAGTGGATGGGAAACAGAACCAGTTACAAACAATGCAGTGCAGGGCAAGCAATTCCCTATTATACCACCACACATCCAAATGAAAACTCAGTACTTTTCCCTGCCATAGTCTTTTTCCTTTTCACTCTCAAGGAACTTTTATTCTCAAAATTTAACCTTATTGCTTGTCTCTCGCATCCTTAAAGCTCCACCTTACTTTCCTCCAGAATCCTGTTGAATTATGTTCTCCCCTCTGATGTATGCCCCCATACCAATCTCTTCCAAAATGTTTATCAATCTTCTGCAAGCCATCACTGTGCAAAACTTTATTTTGGTAATTTATACAATCTGATTGTTTTCTAGTTTCTTATTCGTATACCTGTATTTCAAACCTCTTTTAATCTTCATTCCTTTTCTTCCTGTTCTACCTAATTCTGCCAATACTATTCCTCTTATGATACTTGTGGTAGATCTCGTACAAAACATCCAATGTATTACATATATTTTGTACATAATCCCCATATTTTCACTCCATATAATATTTTCTATTGTACCGCTACTTCATACAACCTCTTGCAACCACTTTACAGACATTTTTGTATCTTATATAGACACACTCATTCCTTTCATACTACTTTTCCTTTAGCAATCACTTTCTTACCATGAAATTCCCAGTCTCCATTACTACTTAATCTCACACCCAAATAATAAAAAATCTTTAACTATCTCCAACTACTCTCCATTCCAATACAATTGTTCATCTTTTCTTAATTGACTTCAACACGTTTGAATATCTTAACATTAGTTACACCCCACTCTGCAGAATTTGCAAATATCATTAATTGCTTTCTGTAGCACCACACCTGTTAATACACCTACCATTAAATCATTAGTATGAGGTAATCCCGGTAAGTCCTCATTTCCTATCACAGGACTATGTTACTTTTGGAACGGTTTCCCTAAAATGTCATAAATAAATAAAATAAAATGGGACTCAATTTACATCCTTTGTTAACCCTAACTTTTGATCAACTATATCTGTAATTCCATGTCTATCGCATCTTATGTAAAACTTCACTGTGTATATTTTATTGGTCTCTGTAATGAGTTTGTGGCTTGCTCCTTTTTCCTTAATTTCTACTTTAGACATCCCTATTTTTAGTGAAAAGTGAAGCAGCTGACAATGGGAGTAGAACTTGCCTTGTACAGAATGAGAATAGGGCTATTTATGATAAAGAAATTTATGAAAGGTAAAATGGAGCAAAACATAAAGACAAATTGGTTAGTGCTTGGAAGCATAATATTTATACTATTAATGATAGGCGGGATTGAACTAAACCCAGGACCTGAGCAAATGCAAACGATGTTAGAGAAGCTTGAAGAAAAACTGAATAGATAGATGGAATGGAAGAACGCATAACGGACAACCTGAAGTAATTAGCCAAAGAAATAAAAGACAATATTGGAAAAGAGGTGCTAGGAAAAAGGAGAGACATAGATAGGATCAAGGTGAAAATGAGAGAATGGATGAGAGGAGGAGAGGATTAAATTTGGTGTTCATGGGTATAAAAAAGAGAGGAGGTGTTTAGCCAATGGAATAAGTAAGGAAAATTCTAACGGACAAACTAGAAATGGATCTGACAGAATGGGAGATGGTGGAGGCATATCGAATAGAAAGGCAAAGTAGGAAAGGGCCAATAATAACAAAATTTGAAACATACAATTTAATCATGAAATTTTAAGAAGAGCAAACATGTTAAAAGGGAGCAATATATTTATAAACAAAGACCTGACAATAGCTCAGAGAGACGTAAAAAGAAATTTAATTAAGAAGATGATGGAAACAAGATCAGAAGGCAAACAAGCATTTATACGAAATCTACATCTCTAGATAGATGGCATGGTTGTAACGAATGTGGCCAAGAAGGGCATATGTAGGAAAAAAACGGAATGGAAGGAAACAAGCCAGCACAAAAGGAGTGCTAGTTGGGTTATAAAGGGCAATAAATGAAGTTCAGAAATTCTGTGAAGAATGGGAAATCAGAATAAATATAAACAAGTCAAAAGTTATGGTTTTCAAAAAAAGAGCTAATCTGAGAAAAGAAGAAAAGTGGGTATAAACAGGAAAGGATTAGAAGTGATCAAAGAATTTGAATATTTAGGTCAGTGAAGCTGAATAACAAAGGGGAATGGAAGGCACATAGTAGAAAAATAGAAGCAAAAGGAGGGCTGCAATGATAGAAACAGGAATATGCAAGTACAAGCTAGAAATGACAACCAAGTGGCTGCAAAGAATGTACGAGGCTTAGTGGAATCAAGAATGCTTTATGCAGTAGAGATCTGGATGGGGGGGCACAGATGTAAGTGGAAAGGTGGATCCTATGTACAGAATTTTCTGTAAAGAACTATTATGGTTATCAAGATCCACGTCAAGAGAAGTAGCTCTAGTAGAACTAGGAAAAACAGGAAGGAAAGGAATAATAATGGAGAAGAAAATAAAATTCTAGTATAGATGTTCAGTTAAAGAAGAGCGAGAAATCTTAAAGCTATGCATGTAGCAGCAAAAAAGTTTAGAGAGCACAGTCAGTTGGTGGGCAGGGATAGGATGAATTATAGGGGAAATAGGAATCGGAGACATATGGAAGCTAGAAGAAAGGAATGAAAGTGATGTAGGTAAACTGGTAAAAAGCAGAATAGAAGACAGAAAGGCAGGAGATATGGGGAAGTTTGGAAAACAAGAAATCATTACAATTTTATAAACAAATAAAACAAAACTGGCGATGAGAACCATATGTAGATTACTGTAACAGACAAGAAAAAGAGGGGATAGCCTGGATGAGAACAGGAACAGTATTTCTAAGAGGGTTAAGATGTAGAGATAAAGGAATATATGAATGCAGTGAGAAAGAAAGTATAACACACTATAAAACAGAATGTTATGGAGAAAAAAGGTTTGGGAGGAAAAATGGGAAAAAAAATAGAGGAGAAAGCTGTAGCTATAAAAAAAATTAAAAGGGGAAAGAAAAAAGGAAGATTAGAAGTATGGATGAGTTTTTACAGAAGGCAAAAGAAAAATGGGCAAGGAAAGCAAGGATTACAAGAAAAAAAGACAGAGGGAAGGAGGGAATAATTAAGATAAATGGGAAGGGGCAACATGAACTAATAGGTGGGGCAAATGGCCTGGTTACCACATAAGCCGAGGTAGCAACAATTTTAATTTAATTTGTACATAGTTTATGTTAGACAAATGAAACGATTGTAAAAGCTCTGTTAAAGAAGTTGTACAAATAAGTTCATTCATTCATTTTTAGTGTCAAGTGCTTTTTCAGAGTCAGTAAAGAACATTTATACTCTCTTGCATTTGTAAATTAAGCATTTGCTTACCATTGTATGGATTACCATTATGTTATCTGTTGTCTTCTGCCCATTGTGAATCCTGCTTGAAAGTCTGTTTTTCTTTCCTATTCAGCCCAATTTTTCTGCCATTATCTGTGCATATATACTTAGATAGATGACAATTCCTCTGTATTTATATATGTAATTACCTGGCTTATTTATATCTCCTTTACTTTGTATACAGAACCACAATTCTCATTCTCATTCTTTAATTATCACTTTATTTAAGAAACCACAGTAATTCTCATACCATTGTCTGTTAAGTATTTTCTAGTTTCCCCTGGTTTTCCATCCATACCTGTTATCTTATTCATTTTCAGATATATTATTTGCCACCTCAATTATACTAATTTTTTCTTAGTCCAATTTTTATTTTTAATATCTAACCAACAATTTGTCATTTCATAACTCTCTGTAACACCACTCCCAAACAAATTACCAAAGTATTCCAGCCATTCCTTTGGTGTAATTATTCTCTCTCCCCTCTCCCTCCCCTCCCCCTCTCCCTCTCTCTCTCAGTTTTCTAGAAGTTTTTACTGTATTTCTCCTTTATAGACTGCTTGATTTGTTTTCCCAATTTATCTTGTTATTCCTTTCTTTTAGATTCCAACGAACACTTAAATCCCCATTTGCTTAGAAAAGAAGTGTCTATAACATTCCTGCTACGGCCTCCTTTGTCTCAAAGATTCTTTGAAGAGTTCTGTGCATGCTGTCATGCATTCCTAATCAAACCACCTAACCTTTTTATTTTTGCAGTTTGCATCAGCTCTGCATTTCAACCTGCTATTTTTAATAACAGTAACATTTTCAAGGCCTCTTCTATCTTACTTTCCTTAAGAGCTGCACAGTACCGTGTATTTTTCTTGTTTGTTTAATTGCTTCGCTTTGATTTATTACTGGTTAATTTACAAGCAATTTTATTAATAAAGGGAAGTGACTACTGCCAACCACTTCATCTAATACCTTAAAATTAATAGTCCACATCTACCCCTCCACTACGTATTAAGTAAACTATGACAATTTGTCCATTTTCATTTATAAATGTATATTCACCTAGATCTTTTCTGCCTGCTCCATTATACACAGTCAAATTATTAACTTTACAAAACACTTTTTTACCTCCTAGTTACATATTTTAAACCTGCTTTTCCTGGTAATTAACACATATATTCCCATTCACTCCCTCTCTCCATTTTCACCATTTTAGTTCTTTTCCTGGCTCGTATTCAATTTTCCCATTAGTATAAGTTCTTTTTAATTCCTTTTTGTTGTTCCCTAAATTTATAAAGTATTTTTCTTAATTGAAATCCAATAGCTCTGGAGAGTGATATTTAATACCAAGTGCATAGTTCATTTTGTGCTTTTGTTGTTGGTTGTTCATAATTGCAAAATAACATGGCTTTTTTTTTAAGTGATGTTTCTTTATACATTTTGTTTATACAGAAGCTTATAAGTATTATATTTTACTTACTGAGCTGCAGAAAAGCAGTTAGATTAAATATTGTTGCTTATTTTTTTTCATTCTTCTGTTTATAAATGATCCATTTTTAAACATGAAAATAAATTGCATGTTCATGTAAATAGATATTTTATTCTGGGGATCTGGTGGCAGTGATTATATAAAATACAAAACTGTGGAAGAAGACATCACAAAATGAAATTTAGGAGTAGGTTAAATATATATCTCTAAAATAGAAATGCATTGAACATGTACCCAGAAAAGACCTAAATATCCCAAAGATAGCCCTGGACTGGAATCTTCAAGGACAGTCAAGGAAGAAAGGATGCTCTAAAATTGCATTACACAGCATGATGAAGACAGAGTGGAACAAAAAGAAAAAACTGAAATAACATTATGGAATTTACAGAATATAGAATTCAGCGAAGTACATTAGGCCATATCTTTCTCAGAATAGAAACTAGAGCTGCTGCTGGCTGGGAGAAAAAGAAGATATCAAAACCCATCATTGGAAATCAACAGATATGCATATGCCCAAAGGATTTTCAGAATTCAAACCAAGAATCTCTGAGTCAAAACCTCATTTGAGGTAATCTACATTGTGTTAAAGGTGTACAAAAACAAATTACAAAGTTTCATCATTCATTTTAAATTGGTACCATGGTAGTTTGGTTAATAAGAGCATTGGCCTGGAAAGTCCTAATTCATTTGTGTAGTGGCTAATATCCCAAGCACAATCCTTTTTACTTTCTCTACTACGTATAGTAAGTAGGGGAAGTATTGTATTCCACCCAAAAATTTGATACCGAGATTTCACCGGAAATATATGTTTTGAGACCCCCTGAATCCAAAAAGAGCATTTTTGGAAACATGTCCGTGTGTGTGTCTGTGAACAGCATAACTCAGAAACGAACAGTGGGATAAACACCAAACTTGGTATTTAGGTTCAGTATCTTCCAGAGATGCGACACGAAGGTTTTCAAGAAAATCCCCCCACCCCAGACTACCCTTTACATGGAACATTTTTCGAAAATTTTAATTTTCTCAAAAACGGCTCTAACGATTTTGATTAAACTATCATATGTTTAAGATATTGTCATGACAAATAAAATGTATATCTCGAATTTTCTGGCAATGTCTCCAAAAGTGTTCTTCATTATGAACGACTTTTTCATAACTGGTAAACCATAAGAGATAGACAAAAGTTTACTACACGAAAAATGTAGATCGCGTTAAAATACACAATTTATGTCATATACATTTCTTTTGTTGAGTGAACCGTTTGCGAGATATTGCTTGTTATTACCTTAAATTTTCCAATACTTATACTTTTTCTCAAATTCGTTATTCATTTTTTTATGTCCTGGACATGCAAAGAGAATGGAATGCGCCACATAGCAACCAGCGTTAAAATATTTGACTATCGCTTAAAACTTACCATATTCCCCTTGCATCTACAAGAAAATTATCAATAAGCTTGACATCTCGATATCTCGATTAACATGAAGCATATGGAGATTAAGCGTTTGTAAAAATAGTTTGTACAAGAGTAGAGAAAGTCATGTGAGTGTAACACATCAGATTTTTTTTTCCTCCAAATATAGCCATCCTTTCCAACCATCGTCCTACACATCACATACTTAAAATAACAGTTATTCAGGGCTATTCTGTAACGTTTTGTTAAGATAAAGCCACTAACCATTTCTTACACGCTATTCAGCATTCTGTAACTTTGTAACAAAAAATTTTGTTCAGAATAAAGATTTGTTTGTTGAATACAACAAACCATGAGACCCTCTTGGAAATGCATTTGTTACACAACAGATTTGCATAGTCATTTTAATGCTGCTTTAAGAGAAAAGCATGATAAAAATTTGACATTTTAATTATCAAATGCTTATTTATTCGTTGTAGCATAAAATATAAATATGGATTACACTTGAGTAAGCATGTTCCATGTGATAACAATGCTCCTAACATAATTTTAAGAGACTAATTTTAATCGGATATTAAATGTTGCATAATCTTGTATCATAACAAAAAGTAATGTTATTGATTTAAGAATTTTACAATGGTATGTTTTTGTTCCCAGAATTATCTTAAGATAATTTCCAATCTGTTAAAAGAAGTGGCTAGCAGAAAACTGTTTACCAGCTTCTCGTAACCATAGCAAATTGAATTTATACTGATACGCTGGAAGAGGAAGAACATAACAGAAGACAGTCTGTTGGTTTATAAAGTAATAATTTATATTTAATAAATTTGCATATGAAAAATAATCTAAAATAAAATACTTGAAGCTGTAACTTTACCCCAGATAACACAACTAGTGAAACTAACGCTTCTTTTCAATACAACTTTCCACTTAAGGAAACCTTAAATAATTGGATATTATCAGATAGGTACCAATTATGATTTTCATTCAAGATTTAGATGCCAGAACATTTCCACAGAACTGAACTAAAGCTGAACATTGCCAAAACATGAATTTAAAAAAATGAGTACCTACTTACGTTTAATGATGTACATTAAAATTTCAGAAAAATCTGCATGACAACTGGTGTTTTTAAAAAGTATAATTAAAAGCCGAAAACCATAAAGAAAATTAAGCAATAATTGCAGATTGATATGAATTACTGAAAATTGCATCAAAATAATATGAAACTTCACTGCTATTTCTTTCCTAACCTAAAGTTATACTCATTTTACAGCACCATTGTCAGAGCTGGGTGAATTTTACCCATTAAAAAATGTAATTATTTGAGGTCGCAAAAAGGTTAGAAGTCTTGTTATTCTAAGCAATGGGTGCAAATTTTTAAAGTCCACATATATTTTATATTTTTCACTTGACGTTTTCACTGCACACTTTGTCTTCATCTTGGCAAGGAAAAGCAACAAACGCACTTGGTATTCGGTATTCTGGCACTGGTTTTGGTGGGAAAACAGACCGCTATTGCAGAGCACACAAATTTTCAATTAGTTGCTCCAGTTGGCTAACAAACCGCGAGAAAACAAATATTGCGATAACAAAAAAGTTACAGAATGCCAAATAGCAGGACATTTGTTAAGAGCAGTTCTTTAAGCTTAACAGAAAATGTAGTCGCCTTCTTAACAGTGAAGTTATAGAATAGTCCTGATTGTCTCTCCTCTTATAATGACAGTAAAGGCAATGTTAGCACTTACAGTTCAGTTTATGTCAGCATGTAAAATTTAGTTGATATTCACTTTTAGCTAAGGGTATTCCAGATATGAAATTCCCAGACAACTTAACACATCAAACTCAACCCACTGGGTGATGGGTGTGCTGTACCTACATATCTAATGAATATACAGTTGAACTTGGCTAATTCGAAGTTGAAGGGACCAAGAAAAAAATTGAATTATTCAAGATTTCGAATTACAAAAGTTTAAGTTTTTTAAAATTTGTTTAGTTAAAACAGGTCTAAAATAAATGAAATTTATAGGAAGGACAACATTACAGTGTGTACTTACAGTTTTGTGATGTTAAAACTCTGATTCAGTTCAGATTCAAAGTTTTTTAAAGAAATTTGATCTTTGTTTTTTAACGCATTCATCGACGTCAGGATTTTCAGGGCCTTTTGCTCTTTCTTTACTTTCGTCACTGTTTGTAACTACACTGTTCAAAATTTTGTCCTTATTTTTGAGGTACATAGACAACGTATTCTGGGGGATTCCAAAATCTCTTGCAATGTCACACTTTTTTTTAAACCCTTTTTCCACTTCGCAAATGGCTGCTGCCTTTTCGGCTAAAGTAAAAGCTTTGTAATTTATACGTTTAGGTTTGGAGAGAGCCATGGTCGGCTCAGTTCACTACTTAAACACACACTGATGAATTTGATGTAACTGTGTACACTGTTTAAAAATGCTCACTTTACTGCATGGGAAGTTATTTGTTGCAAACGTAGCAGGTAGACAGAATGACCGCAGGTAGACAATGGACTGGGTGCAGTATTCACAATGACAAGTGCCTTGTAAGAGGCTAGGGGCTGGCAACAAGTTCCTAGAATTGCACAAAGAAGCTTGAGTAACCAACATTCCTTACCAGCAGGAGAGGGAATTACAATATGATGCATTTCCTGGAATTTAGCAAGGGAAGGAAATGGAACCACAGTACGGCACATTTCCTGGAATTTATCCAGCAAGTTTGACTAACTTCTAATTTTTTCAGTCATTCTCATTGAATATTGTATCGAATTATCCAAAAGAAATATTGATTTACAGAAGGCTTTTTAACATTGCTTTGTATAGGAATGTCAAGGGACCGTGCTAAACGCTCAGATTATCCACAGTTTCGAATTAAAAACATTCGAATTAATCAAATTTGACTGTATAACTTTTTGAAATAATTGTTAATTTTAATGTTTAATTGAATATACATTTGCAAGACTTCTCTTTAAAATGCAATACTCTCCCAATGATAATTTATACATTACAAAAATGCTTTGGCACAGATGGTTTAGAGTAGAACTGACCAATCCATAAACAGAGCCTTTGCAAATTGTTTAATGTATTAACAGTTCAAATGAAACCTCAGCCTGTCAGCACTTAAATTTAAAAGCCATTCCTTTCTGTGGTCAGGAAAGCTTCAGAAAGCAAATGTAGCCTTTTGGGGCCCAAGGTTGCAAGTTTGGATAAGGACAGTGGCATTTATGTGTGCTTAAAGGTGACAACCTCATGTCATGGTATTGCTGTTATGTGAAAGAACTGCTGCAGGACAAAATTCCACATACTGACCATGTCAGTTGCTAATGTTGTTTATAAAAGCAATTGTTGTTGTTGTTTTGCTGCTGTTTTGATGGAGGCACTATTGTATGGTTAATTAAAATCCTCCAAAGTGATGTACCTTCGTTTTATGCCAAGGCCACAGCCGCCTTGCATGTGTATCAGCTGAGATGGCAGTGACCTCAGTATTATGCCACTGCACAAAAGTGGCGCAGGACGTGTCGAGGGTACGTTTATCCACTGTGAGCTGTCTCAGTCATTGCTTTGTCTTCATGTTGTGAAGTGTCTCAACAGTACTTGTGTTGTGTGTGATTTCCTTAGGAATGTTATTCTATTATTAGTCCATAGAAATGCCTGCAAACAAATTTACGCTTGAACAGCATATTTTTGTGTACAATACATACATGGAAAATGAATCATGAATACAGCTGTTTAGAAAATTTCAGCAGCAATTTCCTGGTTATCCAGTTCCGGGTAGAGACACTGTGAAATGTTTGGTCAATAAATTTAGAACAGGATTGCTAAATGCTAAAAAAATAAATTTTATAGGAACAGTCCCCACACCATAGATGAACTTAAGGAGACTATAAAAGCAGAAATTATGAACATTATGATAGAAGAACTTATGCGTGTGAATGGTAATTTCATCCGACGATGTTAAGAATGTCTTTGCGCAGATGGACACCACTTTCAACAACACTTATAACAAGGTTAGTACTCATTACATATATGTTACTAACACTCATGAGTAAGTAACATGGGAGTTACAGAACAGAAAACTCCACAGTGTAGTAGACAGTGTAAAATGCAGAGCATGCATTCACGCGATCTGTGGCCTTGGCATAAAACGAAGGTACTGTACTTATTCCTCAATAAAAATGTGCAGTAGCAGCAGTATCAAGATATCTTGAAATATCGCTGGTTAGTAACTAAATCCACAGATATAACTATGCATTTAAACCTTTTCCTCTCATGCCTTACAATTAGCCATGAAAATACAAGTAATATTGTTTCCAAATTAACGCAGTGGAGACTAGTTTGCCTATTTGCAAGAATCGTCTGTTAGGGCACTCCAAATCTTCAAAGAATGTATTTGTCTACAAAGGTGTCTTGGTCATACCAGCAGTAAATTCCTCAATTTCTTTGTGACCTTGCAAGTGTCTGCAGTGTATTATAACTGTTTCATTGCTTTGAGTTTAGCTCCTGTGTTTTTGCAGTAATCTTCAGATGCATCTCTGCATTCCTAGTTATTCTGTGGTTTGCAATATTTTCATATTCATACACATTTTATGAAAACTTAAAAGCTTCTCTCAGTTTGAAATGAGTTACCACCACTTTCTTTCTAGACTTCAATTTGTAGTTAAATGCAGTAATAGACATTCAGCCACATCAAGAAGGTAAGAAAGTTGCAAAACTCAGAGATTACTATTAGAAAGCATGCTCAGCAAAGCTGTTTCTTCTGGGTTACCAGTAGTTCTACTTAAGGCTTATATTACAATCGCTGCTTAACAACCGAATTTAGTTAACCTTTGGCTATTGCTAACTTTTGATTAAACATAATGTATTGTATTATGAGCACTATGTAACTAGGTTAGTTAACCTAGAGTTTGTTATGGTTGACAGCATTTTTGTACTCAAATTCATGCCACCTAGGTGGAAACATTTAGCATTAGATCCTCAGAATAAGCATTGTTATAATTTTCTTGAGCTTGCAGTCTGAGTTACTGTAAGAAAACTTAAAATTGGTATTAAATTAGTGTGATGGGCTTTTGTGATTAATATAGATTGTTTTGGGAGCTTGATAACAGACTGGATGCATTTAGGAATTTAATAAAAGCATACTTACTCTTAATATTGCTGATTTGTGTAGGTTAAGTAGCAGTACACTTCTAAATATTAAACCACATGTACAAACTTTTAATAGTAACATTGAGTCAAAATGATCACTTAATGCTTCAGTAACGTTTACTTACACATAGTACTTATGTTTCACCGACGTCTGCATCATCAGCTACCTTCGGCTGCCGGAATGATTAAATGTGTTCCCCCTGGAATCTTAAGGCTCTACTACTGGACACCTGATGAATCTATGGAGTGGGTTGTCTTCAGCGGGAATTTCAAAATTCATTAGCATTGACTAATAGTTTTTTAAGAAAATCTCCCAAGTTTGAAGTTCTATTGGTCTTTGTACTTGTTTCAAAAGCTGTACACTATTTTTAATGTTGTGGCTGGAGTTCCAAAAATGGTATGCTACTGCTGATTTTTCTGTGTGTTTGTACTATGTGTACCTAAAGTATTCCTTAAAGTGGATTTCAATGTTCCTTTTAGTTTTTCCTATGTATATTTTCTCGCAATCTGCACAGCTGATTTTGTAAATTCCTGGCTTCTTTAAAGAAGGTATTACATCAGATCTGTTTGATTTAATTAAGTTTTTTATACTGTGTCTATTATGTGGGGCTAACACTATGTTATAACCATGGAAGGGAATTTTCTCATGAACTGTGGGTGGTAAGTGAATTTTTTGAACCTTTTCTTTTTCTGCTGTTAAAGTGGTTATGTCTGATATCTGTTTCTCTTCTTTTTCAATATCTATAATTTTTTATTCACCAATGACTTATTGAAATCATTGTTCTCTGCCATTGCTTCTATTTGTTTTAATTCTTTCTTGTATTCTCTTTCATTTAATGGGATGTTGAGTAATCGTGTAGTAGGCTGTTTATGATGGCATGTTTGTGATTTATATGGTTGAAACTGTTTACTTTTATGGTTACCTGTATGTGTATCTTTCCTGTATATTCCAAAATCAAGTTTATTTGTTCTAATAATTCTTAGATCTAGGAAGGGAAGTATTCCATCTGAATTTAATTTCTGGAATCTGTAAATTTAATAGTTTCAGAGCGTCTTCCACTAATTTTTCATTCACTATTGTGAGGACATCAACAACATACTGGAACCATACCTTGAAAATGTAGGGGGGAAAAGTGGTAATCTGAATCTCAAAAAAGCTCATAAAAAGGTCGGCCAGAAATGGTAATAAGGGGCTTCCCATCATTAAGCCAGAATTTTGCTTGTATATTTTTCCTTGGAAAGTGAATTCAGTTTGGTTGATGATTAAGTTTGGGAGCTTCTTTGATTTCTTCTTTTTTCATTTCGATGGATTCCAGCCAAAATCTGAGGAACTGCATTAATTTGTGGCATGGTATACTGGGGAAGAGTGCGTTGACATTGAAAGAAACTAAAATATCAGTGTGATTTATGTTTTGTACAAGTTCCAGGGAGTTTCTTATGCCCAGGCTATTATATTTCGGAAAACTTTGGAGTTTCTTTGAAAGCCATTTTGCTAGTTTGTAAGAGGGAGAGTTAATGTTGTGTGTGGTTAAGAACATTTTGTTACCTGCTTTATGAATTTTAGGAAGTCCATATAAATTGGGGATTGCAGGATTGTTTTATTTCAGCGTTAAGTGATTTACTTTTGGGATTATGGTTCTGCTGTTTATGATTTCATTTACTGCAATGTTTGGTTTGTTTAGGGAGTTTGTTTTAACTTCTATGTAGTCATTATTGTTGAGCATACTCTCAATGTTGTTTATAAAATCTGTTTTATCCATTATTACAAACTTGACGCGCTTACCTGCTTTTGTGTAGACCACATCTTTGTTGTTTAAAGTTGTAATTATGTTTCTGTATGGTTTATTTCTGGGTTTTTCCAACTGTAATTCTGTTAGGACTTCTGCACATTTTTTGAAATTACATTTTTATCCAAGGAATTTTGATCCTTTCAGAACTGCAATTCACAAGATTGCAAGAAAATTTAATTCAACTTGTCAGTGCAAAATAAAAAACATGAGCATAAATGTACAGTTTTAACAGAGGAAAAATTAGACAATATTGATGCTTTTCTTGATGCAAAACCACTCCCAAATTTGCACAAGTGGGGATTTTAATGGCATCTGCATACACAGCAACAACATTGTTAAAACTAAAGGCTTACAAGTGTACACTTGTCCATTGTTTAAAACAAGGTGTTCCAATAGCACAAATTCATTATTGTGAATGGTTTCTTTTGTCAGTGAATGAAGGTTTAATCGACCCACAGCTTCTGCTCTTTTCCAACGAGGCATGGTTCCACCTAAATGGTCATGTGAACACTCATAACAGTCGGACTGGAGTTTTGAAAATCCACATTGTATACAAGAAGTCCCTCATTATGACAGGAACGATGGAGTTTGGTGTGCTGTTAGCGCAAGACGCATAATTAGAGCTATTGTTTAAGAGCAGATAGTATATTTAGAGAAGTATGGAAATGACATTTTGATGCCATTTTTTTCAAAACCTGATGGAAGAAGAGAAATTATATGAGTGGTTTCAACAAGATTCAGCCACTGATCATACAGCAGAAGAGTCTATAAATGAGATTAGGAAAGTGATTAGTGCTGGTGCATGGCCCTCTGGCTTGCCAGATCTAAACTGTATGTAATTTTTACTTGTGAAGTAGCCTGAAGGACAAAGTGTATAAGACAAATCCTCCTGCACTGGAACTAAAGGAGAACATTAGGAATGAAATCAGAAACATTACTGTGCCCGAACTTAATAGTATCAACCAGAATGTCTTTTCTTGATGCAATGCTTGTTTACGTGAGGGAGAACAACCTTTCCAGCATCTTTTGTGAGGTAAGATTTTATACAGGTTCTAAGAAGCAGAGTTTTAGTATGGGGAAAGCCGGCTCCTGCCTGTCTAGCCGCTGCTAGTGAAGCACTGCGCAAGCGGCAAACCAATAATTCTAAAGCCCTGTAATCTGGCTATCAATACAGTGTATGCTCTACTCTTGTTTCAACTCCAGCATTATCATACCACTGAGAGCCCTTTGACATCCTTAGCCTCCCTATACTCACTCTTCTCTTTGCCGTTCTTCCTTTCTTACATCTCTTACTTTTCCAATCCATTTTCCTTTGCTTTCCTTAAAAACTCACCCATGTTTCTATTTTTCTTTTCTTCATTTCCTGTGAACATTTTTATAGATACTATTCTTTTGTCCATTCTATCCTATTTTTTTCTCCCACACTTTTTGTCTCCATATTGTTAGCTCTTAACATTCTGTCATGTAATGTTCTTTACTTTCCATTCTATCACATAATTCACAAATTCCTTTTTCCATGCCTCTTAACCCTATCGAGTACATTGACTGCATTCTCATCCATGCTAATCCTTCCCTTTTCTGTCTGCTACAATGGTCAACAAGCTGTTCTGTGCCCTCTCACCCTTTATTAAGCTATAGATCCTTAGAGATTTTTTTTGTCTTCTAAGCTACCCTAAATTTCTTGTCTTTCTATGTCTTGCATTCTACTTCTTACTAGAAAAAGGAGTGCTAAGTGAGCAGGGGAAGAGGAAGGTTGTGCTAGTAAGGAGCTCTGTGGCTGAAGAGTAAAAGTGAAACAAGGGACAATGGGAGTTGAAATTACAGTATATAGAATGAGAATTGAACTGTTTATGGCAAAAAAGGTTATCAAATGCAAAACTGATCAAAACATGTAAGCAGTTGTGCATTGGCCGCAAAGTGAGAGAAAAGTACTTTATAATCTACCCTACCTTTGAGTTTAAATCTTTTAAGAAATGCTGTCTTAGCTCCTTAAAATTAATTTTGGTTGAAACGAGTATCTGTACTTTATTAAACAGAGCAAAGTGTTGCCTGTGGTTGATAGTAGATTGGTAGTATATGCCTACAAAATAGACTAGAAAAACAAAAATGGATTCAGTTATAATACAAGAATGTTTAACTCCTTATTCAGAAATACCATCAGTTGAAAGGATTGAAACATAATATAAATACAGAGCTGGTAATATATCGTAATATGTTAAATTTTGTGACCATTACATAAACGAAATTAAAGAATGTACTTGTTTCTGGTTTTATAAGTCAGAGAATACCTTAAAAAGGAAAAGTTCTTGTTTCAATTAGGGAGGGTCAAATAATTGCTTGAAAGGTAATTAACATACATAGGATAACAAAAGTAACTCAAGGAATACAAATGTTGATAAGCAGCTGTATGCATCAAAAGTTTAATGGCAATGGATGCAATGAAGAGTTTGAAAACCAGTTGTGAAGGAGAGAAAACAGAAGACCTTTACGGAGGGTAACCATACATCCTGTTTAGAAGAGATAAACTGCTTTTAGAGGCAGATACTGTCATCCCACCATATGTTTTATAAAACATTTCAAAAGTTTTGTGAAAATCCAGGAATAATCTTTATTACTGAATTTAAATTCCTGAAAGATTTTTTGCCAAATATGTAGTAATGCAATATTCAAAGTAACAACAAAGCGACAATCCAACTGTAATCATTTATTTATTTCAAAATAGAAAAATTTATTTAGTCTGGGTCACTACCCATTCTCACAAACCTTGAAAACCACTTGAAACAGATTTTGGCTTCAAAAGAAATGTCTGCACTCTGCCCATTGCAGTGACCTAACGTAGCTCCAGACATGACAGCTTATTAGCATTTATTACAAACAATATGTATTCCTTGTGATTTTAACTTTATTTTCTAACCCTTAATTACTAGCACTACACTTTCTTTAGAAGACTATGCATATTACAGTATATGATCAATGCATCTGGATAACATGACAGAATTATTACAGTCTGGCAAGTTTATTTGCATTCTTTAGGGGATAATTATGGTAGTACTGCGACAACAAATCTTGTAACTTTAAACCTCTTATAATATAAGGTCTTCTGAGTTGATGTTGGTGAAAATAAATGAGCACGAAGCCCTTTAAAGTTGCTTGTTAGTATTTACTAGAGTAAAAAGCTGTACTAAGGCAACTGACCAAATGATCTTCAAACATGTGCATCCACATCAAAAATCCATCTAAAAGGAATGCACATGGGATTTTTCTGTACAGTCCACAGATAATGGAGCATCAGAAAATAAAGTCCATTATAAATGCAGTCACTGCTGAATTCAGACATTTGTTCCCATAGAGAATTTAAACTCTATCAGGAGAGGAAGATTCTTAGTTTGGACCAACAGAATAAGAAACATTTAAATCTTCTCCTAATAGAGACAGTTTATATATATATAAAAAAAAATGAGGCCAGTTAGGAAAATAGAGCTTTTAATCTTTGTTTCACATACTTTTAAACTTTCACATACATACAACTAGTATATAGAACCTTCTTTTACTAGGGGGAAAATTGTGGAACGCTGGGAAGATTTCACCCAGGAGCATTCCTTGAATGTGCATTAATAATTTTTCAATGTTTTATCTAAGAGAAGTTACAAGCTTCTAAAACTTTTATTCTTTATATATATATATATATATATATATATATGCACTCTAATACTGCATGATACGAGTACTTCACTGACGATCTCCAGAAGTTTTTAATGATTATTCACTATGCTATAATAATATGGAGTGAAAATAAATGTTTAAATCATGCATTTTAATTTTGACTGATTTTTTTTTTTTTTGCATTTTGCTCTTATTTAAAAGATTACTATATATTTACAACATTTCTAATTTTAAAATGTTATTTAATGCTTTTGAAAGAAGAAGAATTATAATTTTAATGTATACAAAAATGCATTACAAACAACTAAAATATAATTCATGTTTTCTAAACTTGAAACAAAATATCCTGTTAATGTGCATTTTGACACATTTCTGTATAATTTTTAAAAGCAAAAAGGAAATGATGAAAGGTTATGAGATGTATAATGAAGAAGAAAAAAAATGTTTTTTGGAATGTATAAAATGTTACTTCTCTTTCTTTGGACAGGTGAAATAAAAAATCCACTCATATATGAAGTGGTTGTAAAACCTAACCTTTATCATTTAGGTTAATCCTGGCTGTGCCTTTGATGCATTAAAAATGTTGTTATTTTTATAATGTTCTTAGCATGGTATGAACTGTTTAACACATTGCTGTTAGACAGTAAGAATATATATGGAGAGCGGAATGAGATTTGAAAACTTCATTGTCACAACCAGGACTTTGAAGCCAGTCGATGTTTATCACTTTTGACAACAAATGCCCAGTGTCACCTTTTGACGTCGTCTCCAATATCTGTTGTTGATTCTGTTGCTGGCTGCTGCAGTGGTCGACTACAAGGTCTTTCTCTTTGGGTATGCGTGGGCATATTTTGAAAGGATAACACCAGTTTAAATTGACTGAGATTTTTAATATGATCTGATACTTGAGCTATTGAAGTGAGTTGCCAACCGTTCAAAAATAAAGAATGAAGCATTATTAATCATAGCACTCAAAACAATTGACTTATTATACCTGCTAACTTTTGCAGTATCAATTTTATGGTTTGAAATAACTTTTTCTGCAATAAAAGAAACTAGAAGCATAACTTATACAACTGTATACAATAGTAATATCTATATTAATAAATGTAAATATACCAAAATACAAAATTCTTTTGAGTGGTAGAGCTTAATATTTTTATTAGTCTCCAACAATTAAAACTTTGCACATTCTTTTACTAAAGAAAATGGTGAGGTCAGCATTGCTAAAGAAACCAGTGTATAATGTAAATGACTTTGTAAAGGACAGTTCAAATTTTTTATAAAATGTATTCTATTTGATTGTATTGTAAACTAGCGGACCCGACAGACGTTGTTCTGTTTTGTCATAATTTGTTCCTGTTTCTCGGTATGACTATATTGGCATCGTGTGTTAATTTGTTGTTCTGCATTTCCCATGAAGTAGATCTGCATAAATTTAGGATCGGTATCAGGTATTGAGAACAGAGAACCAATTCAATGATACACTTGGCCCTGAATCTTAAATGTTGAATTAAAATTATAGCCATCCTCATTCTCAACGATTTTTGTTGCTCCAAATGATGTCATTTGGAAGCAAGAATTGAATTTACAAATTTTACGCAA
Source organism: Deroplatys truncata (assembly GCA_030765065.1). NCBI lineage: Eukaryota > Metazoa > Arthropoda > Insecta > Mantodea > Mantidae > Deroplatys > Deroplatys truncata. The sequence goes on from CM060990.1 coordinate 491,168,513, forward strand.
AAATAATTTTGATTGAGATGTATTTCCAGCCAATAGTGCCCTGCGCGCGTTGCTACGCCACTAACTGAAATAAATTTGAAGGAAAGACATTACACAAATATTCAATTTATTTTGAGTCATTTTATTGATTTTGTTCATGTTGAAAAAATTGTGACATTGCAGCGTTTCGTTTCAATTCAATATTTATTGAAGTGCTGTGGGATACACAATATTTCTTGTTTTTCCATCTGGTGCTTAAACGAATAAATCAGAAGGTTTTCCGACGCGTGAGCAGGCCACATAGAGCTGCCCATGTGAGAAGCATGGATTCTCCAAATTTAATCCACACACTTGCAACGATTGTCCTTGTGCTTTGTTGATAGTCATTGCGAAAGCGAGTCGCACTGGGAAATGCAAACGTTTGAATTCGAATGGCATATCTGTCGGGATCATTGGGATACGTGGCAACAGTACATCTTCACCTTTGAATTTTCCAGTCAAAATTGTTGCCTCAATAACATTGTTCATCATTTTCTTGACTGAGAGTCTGGTTCCGTTGCAAAGTCGTGGTGGATTTATGTTTCGAAGAAGAATGATGGGTACGCCAATTTTCAATGTAAGAACGTGCGGTGGCATGCCTGACAAATCAAGCGAATTCAAGAATTTAGTTGGATAGTTGACAACTTCGTCTTGATTCACAACAATATCGATGGACTTATATGTTGTCGTTTCTCCGGGTATTCCATTCTGAATAGTGAAGTTGATGATATTGACATCGATGTTTTTGGCTGCCAATATAGCACGCGTACTGAGCCACTGATGATTTTTGTAGTTCTCTGCAATGTTTGGGAAAACTTTTTGCACCAATTCGTCTATGCTTTCTGTGATCTTACAGAAGTTTGCTGGCAAGGTGATACATTGCGTAGATTCATCAATTTGCATTCGCCCATTTCCAATATCCATTAATTGTTTTGCAAAATTTTCAGCCAATGCATCCCGTTGTAGTTGTACACGCATGTTGGTTTTCAAAGTCAATTTCTGTAAATGCCATCATAAAACTGATGATTTGAGACATGCATTAAGTTCATCAGCGGGTGTTGAACGTGGTATAACCGGCAGTGTTTGTCGAAAACCACCAGACAATAAAATGAGTGCGCCACCGAAGATCCGTGCGTTTCATCTCAAATCTCGCAGTGTACGATCAAGCGCTTCCAATGATTTCTTGTGAGACATTTTACATTCGTCCCATATGATAATTTGACACGTTTGGAGTACTTTGCCCATTCCAGAGTTTTTGCTGATGTTGCATATTGGTGCCTCAGTGTTTTGCAAATTCAACGGTAGTTTCAATGCTGAATGCGCTGTTCGGCCACCATTCAAAAGAGTTGCCGCAATTCCAGATGATACAATGGCCATTGCAATATTATTTTGTGATCGTATGGTTGCCAAAATGAGTGAAAGAAGAAAGGTCTAGCCTGTACCACCGGGCGCATCTATGAAAAACAGTCCACCGCTTTGTTCTGTGATTGCACGCATAATTCTGTCATACGCAATGCGTTGTTCTGGAACCAACTGCGGAAGATTTCTCTGAACAAATGTCCCCAGTTCGTCAGAATCAAAGTGTGTTTCTCGTTGCAAATCACAATCGAAAAGGTCGTTCGCTGGTCGGTTCGGAGCAGGCATTCCCAGTTGCACCAGTGCCTTGTTAGCGATTGCCAAACATATGTCTTCAATCAAAATCAATGCCACATTATACACGTTTGGTGTGAATGGAATGTCCGGATTTTGATTCGCAGCGCGCAAACGATGTAGAATATCTTCACTCATGTAGTCCTTGTATTTTTCCCAAAGATCTTTTGGATTAGATGGGAAGCAGGTTGTCAATATTATGGCAAATAACGTGCGTATTTGCTGTGGTCGAGCAGTATTCGATGCATAAGCGAGTGCAGTGTCCCAATGTGCATCATTCTCAAGAAGATTTAATTCCTGGCAAGCTTGGCGATAAGTGGCGCACAGCTGACCGTTGACTGTTCTTAAACCTTGGAAGGATGTCGGTCCACGTACATTGATTAACAACAATCGCAAATAGAAGCATTCTGTATTGTTCGGGTGAACCGTGTACAGACGACCCAATGCGTCACAGGAATACAAATTGGGATGTCTTTCAACTGCTTTACCTTGTTTGCGACGTTAAACTTTTTAGCCGATGCATTCCATGTGTAGAATTTCGGTACCTCAGAATAAAGTAGAGTCTTTGCAAAAAGATCATCTTGGCACAATGAGTAAAGTGCAGTTAAAGTTGTTGCCGGTGAAACCAATGCTCTTGCACGTACATTATCTGCTGTGAAGTACACGCGCTGTCCATTCTCGAGATGCACCGCCAAGTGTACTACTGTTGGATGTCGTTCATGGATTGGAAATGATAAGATACGCCATACTGCTTCATTGCTGCTAATGTAGCGTCCAAGTTGGTATTGGTTGATTTCATCGAGCATTCCCTACTCCGAAGACTGCCATGTCGCTTCCTTTGTTGACATATGTGCAAATGTATTTGATCGACTTCACTGAATTGCAATATTCAACATTAATGTGTGCTTTGAAGGTCTTGAGAGCAACAGTGAATATGGCACAATCCAACGATTATCGACATCAACGTTTCGTACTTTCAGAACGATGGATTTGCCGCCATCCTCAACCGATCGTCGACGATACAGTGGGTATCCGTCATTGCCAGTGATGGTATCAGAAACCAAGTTTCTTTGGTATCGTTTCGTGCATTTCCCATCAGACATGCATGGTGAATTGTTGAATGCGCCACATGGACCATGAATCATATTTTTGGTAACGACGTCGAATAAGTCCGGATCAATTTCCTTATCTGGTATTTCTGCTGAGATGATTTGGTCAATTTGATCTGTCGTAATTTTGTTGATTAACCAAACCAAAATATGTGCATGTGGCAATCCTCTTCTGCCATTCAATGGAATACATCCAGCAGCGTGTCTCTCCAAAAACGTGATGCTTGATAATAAAATCCATCAAAGATTTCCGTTTTTGTTTAAATACGCGTGCGGTAATGTTATGCCGGTCCGAAGATGATTGTCCAGCTAACAGAAGTTCTTTAATTTCATCCCATGTTGGATTGCATATAAATGTGATGAACAAATCTGGACGACCATATGCGCGAACGTATGTCATCGTATCTTGTGCGTATTCATGCATGTGCCGTGGACTCTGTGTGAATGTAGACGATAATTTGACCATTCTTCCCAATTCGTTTGGATTCACATTACCATCATTAACGATTGCGTATCATAAATGGATGTACTCTTCAGAACGTAACTCGGTTTGATTCAATCAAATATATAGGAGTCGTTCGGTTTCAAACTTCGCGTACATGTCGACGATGTACTGATGAAACAATTTTCGACATTTCAAAATGTGGTTCTCAGCGTCTTGACGAATCATCAATCGATACGAATAATAATTCATGGCACTGACTTTCTTATTCGTTTCCTTGTCTGTTTGTGGGTTTCTCATTTTGATGTTGAAATGATATCCATCTTCTCACCAAAAGAGAATCGGATACTGCAATCCGTCGTATGAGCGATGAGTTTCGGAGACTCGCTGAACGTCACCACTTCTGCGATGAATTATGTCGCGCGATTCGAATTCTTCGCCAACTATCACGATCGCCCCTTCATCGATTGTTGGTGCATTGAACTGTCTTTCGTGTTGGCCAACGGGTCTTTTGTCTGCTCGATTTACAACTGCGTAGTCATCGGCTGGCATTCGTTGAATGGCGGTTTTAAACAACTAAACTAATTCATTGTGTTGATCGAAAAGGGCTTGTAACGCAGCCACGATTTCTCGTCTAGTGCCCGCATTGTAATGACATCGTTCAATTTGTTCATCACTTTTTGCCATGAAATAAATTTGAAGAAACTTGTGATCTGCGTCCGGCAATGGTAGAAGCGATCCGGCACGATGATAAATTTGTCCTTGGACTCTGAATGTTGGCATGTAATTTTCGCGCACGATGTTCGTTGCACCGAACGATGTCATTTGAAAACATAAATTGTATTTACGGGTGTTTTGCAAGAAATGCTTCGAATCACGTGTAACACCTGATAGCAACGTTGATAGTGGTTCGGGTGGTAGATGTAATTCTGGCAGTTTAATTTTTCCACTGGCGCAACACTTTCTTGGCGTTTCGTTCTTAAATTTGAGGGCGCTACAATACATGCAAATTTTATCCATTTTTCCAATGATGACACTTGGATGAAGACTGTAATCATTATTACTGTCATAATGGAATGCACCAAGATTTAAATCAGCGTGCAGTGTTCGTCTTGATCGAACGGTGCTTATTCGAACATTTTGCAGCCTTCTTTCCCGTTGTTCAGTTGTCTCAGACGAACGGGCCTGAGTAGTACTTATTCGATCAGTTTCTAACCTCACTTCTCGTTCAGATGATCCAGACGAACGGGTCTCAGCGGCATGCACTCGAAGATTTTACAGCCTTAATGCTCGTTGCTCGTCTGATTCTAACGCTCGTAATGCTCTTTTCTTCCGTGCTTGAGGTGTAGATCGGCCAATTGCTTGTCGCTTTGGAGGCATAATTGTACGGAAACGACGTGAAAAATGCATTTGAGTTTATTAGATATCAATCAGCAATCCGAATCTCACAATGTATCCAATCCAATTGAACCGGCTGTTCACACACGGTGATCACCAATTCGCTGGGAAAATTTTGAATTGAAAAAAAATCAGCATTCGAGAATTGTTGAAATCGATTTTAATTCCACTCGCGGTTATATCCGAAAAAAAACTGCACAGCAAATGCGTTCGGAACGTCAATCAGCAGTGAGCTCCTTTACATACACATTCGATAATCTTCGTGAAATATTGTCTGTTCAATGTGAGCCGGACATGAATTTCACAATTTACCTAAATTCTTACGTCACCCACAACTCGAAACGTCATCATTCGTTTGCTGTTTTCGTTTCAATTCAAATCATCATTAACTGTCACGGCAATATATGAAATTCATTGGAATGATAGTGGCGCCATCTGTCGAAGATTGGTCGTACCAACTCAGTAACCTTCGTGGGCTCATGCACAACACTTTGCTGAAGATCATCACATGATCAAATGCATAGTTTACGATTCTATAAAGGACAAACAGACAAACCTTCATTTTTATATATATATAGATTTTGTTTCTTATACGCTATACAACCAGTTACGTTGTCTTGGCAAATAAAGTATCTATCTAACGTGCCGTGAGCCACTAAAATGCTTACTGGCAAAACCCCTCGCAGCTACCACTAAGTAAGTTATAACCCAGTGCAGTCTTATACGCTACGAACTGCCGATCACTGTAAAAACTATAAGCCCCTCGGGCTGTACGTGAAAGAAAAGAAAGACACTAATTTTAGCAATACATGCTCTTTTATTAACTTAAGTCCTGCCTACGTTAGAACTACCCCACCAACGTTACTTCATATGTGCTCCAATCTCAAAACTCCAAGTATGTATATGTGACACTGTTACTAGGCGATACCTCCCCAATTCTAAGAATTTCCTTTACCTTTCTCTTTTACAAAATTTCTCTCTATGTGACTTTGGAAACATACTGAACTTAAACCTAAACTGCATTCCAAGAATCTTTGTGCCTAACATGTTCACTACTCAGGCTATTAGTAATGACTTTGCTTAACATGACTCACTAATGGCCTTTTTCTTTGGACAAATCTTTCAACTCAAGTTTGTTACATTATACATTGATTTAATATACGGAAATTATTTACTACCGTTATTTCTGTATCTTACTATTATTTCTTTATTTAGTTATTTATATCTTCCTGACAGTAATTATAGTATCAACTTCAACCACAGGTTATTGGCTTTTCATGCTGCTGCTCTGCCACTTAGCTGCCATGGTGAGATGCACAGATGCATAGTTAACTTTCTGATCTGACTCATATACATACATACATACATACATACATACATACATACATACATACATACATACATACATACATACATACATACATACATACATACATACATACATACATACATACATACATACATACATACATACATACATACATACATACATATTTATTCACCATAAGAAATCATACAGAGTTATTGGTTTCGTCCACAAGTATATACAATAAAACATATCTACAAGTTGTATTAAGAAAAACAATATGCAGGTAGATAAGCTCTTGTCAATCCGTGTATGTCATCATTTAAGGTAATCTTGAAGAGAACAGCAATTTACAATGGTTTCGAAGGCAGACATCCTCTTGGCTGAAGTGGCTCCCTCAGATGAAAAAGGACCCATGAAACAAATGAGTTCACAACATATGTAAATATTTAAGTTTTGCTCGTACAGTATTCCACATATTCATCTAAAGAGTAAAACTGATTTTTTCCAAAGAACTTATGTAATTCTACCTTATATTTATTTGACAAGGTTATATTTTTAAAGTACCTGGGTAAATAGTTATATAATTTTAAGCCGTTATACTTAAAGGATGTTTCAAACAATTTGGTTTTGTGAGTGATCGAGTGTAATTTGTCCTTATTTCTTGTATCGTGTGAGTGAATTTCACCATTTGTGACATAATTTGAAATATTCTTCTTGGTGTATATTAGCAATTCTTTCATATACAAACTGGGTAAGGTCAAAATGTTCAAGCTGTGGAAATATTCTCTGCAGCTTTCCGTTTTTGGGATCCCCGCTAGTATTCTTAGTGCTCTTTTTTGAAGTTTAAATATTTTGATACTATTTGTAGTATTTCCCCATAAGGGTAGACCATAGAGCAGTCGCGAGTGAAAGTAGGCAAAGTAACAAATTTTGAGAACTTTAGCTGATACACGAGGCTTTAGTTGACGAAGAATAAAACAGGTGCTGCTAAGCTTGCCTAATAGTTTTTCAATGTGAAAGTCCCAACTTAAGTTATTATCCAGCCACAGCCCTAGAAATTTCGTTTCACTTGCAAAGCTGACCAACTTAGAACCAATTTTGATGCTGGGATTCCCTGATTTTCTACAAGCTTTATGTTGAAAATTTAGAGCTACAGTTTTCTCTTCATTTACAAGCAGTTTATTGACTTTAAACCAATCAATTATTTTTTTCACGACCACTGTTTGCATTTGCTGTAGGCTACTATTATCCTTCCCTGTAATGAAAATGCTTGTATCGTCTGCAAATAGAGTTATTTTGGCTTGTGTTGTGTTTTCAAGACATAACGGTAAGTCATTTATGTACAACAAGAACAGCAAAGGACCCAGAATAGAACCCTGTGGAACCCCCGATGTTACAGTTCTTTTTTCAGATAGGTCCTTTCTAATTTCATTGTATCCTGTTTCTATAAAATCAATTTCAACTATTTGATCTCTCATTTCTAAGTATGATTTAAACCATTTGAAGGCCACTCCCCTTACACCATATTTATACAACTTATTTAGCAGAATTTTTCACTCCAGTGAATTCTTTCGGTGTGACTCAGCTTTCCAGTTTAAGCTTGCACACTGCCACTATGAAAGAGAAATTATCAGAATGCAAAGACAATGCATATTTGAAATAGTGTTAGCCAGTTAAAGATAATCAGGAAAAGAGAAGCATATTATGCTGTGATTACTGCTAAATGTTGTTTAGAATTATAGATACATGCTTGGATAAAAAATTATTTGACCAAATACATAGTAATCCATACCTGAGAAGCAAAAAGGCATATCTGTTTTTATGAATTTTCTGTAAAACAGAAAAACATTATTTATATGGTACAATAATTGTACATTGCCTGAAACATGTAAAGCTTAAAAGTTGTGATTTTGATATATGTTATTTTGGCAAACAGTGTTATTGTGTATGTTGATTTATGTAAAATTTTATTTAAAAGTTACTTAAAAATTAATGATTTTTAAAATAGTATGGACATGGGCCCCTCTTCCACAAATGCATTTTCATGGTTTTTACACTTTGCTATGTGCTCTTATGGGCAATATAAAGTGTCTGAAGCTTCTAAATCAGTGGCGCCTCCTGGCTTGTAACTTAGGGTGTTAACAAGAAAGGAAAAATGTGTTAATCCCCAGTTTCCAACACTACTTCTAAATAAAAATGTTCACTTAGCAATTGAGCATGGAAATAGTAAAAATGAATGAGGGAGGATGTTACTACTTAAACAATAAATTTTTTTAAAATAATTATGTAAAGTATATTAGGTACAGAAAATCAACAGCAGAATCTATTTATTTACAATTATTTGAATTCCAGCTCAATCTTTCTTAAACATCTGAATCACTGCTTCATAGAATTTGGATTTATCCCCCTCTTGTAACATAAAAAGGAGTTTTTTCTCTATGTAAATGAGGCTTAAATCAGTCATTTGGTGCTTGCTCTGAGTAGCACGGCAAATGTGTGAATCACCTTCAACAATGAGAAGTATCTCTCCACAGATGATCCTGTAGATGGTATCAATGCAATCAATGTAGCTAATTTGTATACTTCTATGAATTCCTTCACTAGATTCATATTCATCAAATAATTAATTATCTGAATGGGTGTTTTTTCTGATCCATCATTCAAAGTAGAAGCCTAGGAGTGGGCAAGCGCAATAGGTAGTTGCTAGGCAGTGAATATCACTCAGTGAATTTACAAGTGTTTCCTTGTAAAGCAAGCAGACAATGAGCATTCAGCAATCTAACTCACTCGTGCTATATGTGGTGTATACCTGAAATAAGGCTGTGTTTTCTTATGTAGACATGAATGTTGAAGATTCAGTTGCACCTACCTCAAGTAGAAATACAGGCAGCAAATCTGCATGTGTTGAGAGGTTACAGTATGCATTATTAAACTAGATGCAGAAAATAAAATTAAAACAGAGTTTATTGCAGTTGACAAGAAAAGAAAGTCAGTTATTAACCCTGCTTGGACTAAATTTGGACAAATAAGAGACAAGAATGCCCTTGTATACACAAGATTTATTCAGTGCTTCTCATATAAAACTGTGAATATTTTAAAAAACACCACTGATCACCAACTTCTTGCAACACGCAATAGGTGAAGCTCGCACAATAGGTGAAGCTCACATAACTTAAAAAACAAAGCAGACCTTTCTAGGTGAGCATAAAAACAAAGCAGACCTTTCAAGGTGAGCATGTTAAAATACATGCTGCATACATATGATCATTTAATATGTTTAGCAGGCCATATTTCACTTCCTTAACTCAAATAGTTGTTGATTTTGGTGCTGAATATGGACATTTTGATGCTGCTAAGTGACACTATGTGCATAGAGATCTGAGCTGTAGTAGTGTGGGAGGAAATAATGCAAGAAATATTAGAATTGACATAAAACAAATTTGTTTATGCTACTACTGATTTATGGACCGAGATAACTGCACAATTTTTGGTAAAACCTTTAGAAAGAAATTTAAGGACTCTCCTCATACACCAGGGAGATTAATGTCGGCAATCTCTTTGCTGGAAACATGAATACATATTTGAATCATTTAAGCTAATTTAGAGTTAATGCAACACTTCATAAAGTATTGATTTTGCTTCATGTGTGCAGAATTTTACTAGGACAAAATGCCTAAATACTACTAACCATATACCACACACAAATAAACTTTCTTGAATTATTATACATGAGAGCAGCATATATAAATATTACAATATACATGCTATGTTAGATTTACCATGTCAGTTTTATTAGTGGCAATATCTGTCAATTATTCCTTATGAAGCCCACTGCTACAAAAATGTACTATGTGCAGTGCATCTTTTATATAAAATGAAGCTGAAGAAAATAATAATAGCTACATAAATAATAATCCATAAGAGTGCATTTATACAAAATTACATAAAACGTCTGCAAAGCATTGGTGGCTGGGAAAACTATGAGGCAGTACACATAAATGTGTGTACATGATGGATGTGATCATGCTCAGTCTCATAACTTAAGTTACTGCTTAAACCCTATCCCAATCAGCAAGATGTTGATCAGGTGCTTGTATTGGCTCATCAGGCCTCTGTAGCTTCTATCATTTATGCTTTTGAATGATGTAAATAAAAGGTTCGTTCCCACACGATTCAGAATCGATTCCGAATTATCTGAGTGTGTGCAGTAGCTAAGTGGCGTTCCAACACGACAGAGAATCAGTTCAGAACCAATTCTGAATTTCCAGTTTGCTGTTCCAACGTATTTGGGAACTAGTTCGGAACGAGTGAAATCGGTTCATGATTAAGAATAGGAACTGAAAATTCCAGACATGCGCAGATTGTATGGTCTACAGCGCATACTCAGTTAATTCAGAATCGATTCTAATCGCTTGGAACAACCCCGACAGAGAGTATTGAAAAAGCGACATACTCTCTGTATTCAGTAGAAAATAAATTTGAATATGTAATTTATTCCTCCATTCGTGTTTATTTCTCAAAGGTGTTTGGTAAGCAGTTGCTCGCTGTTGAGTAGTATAGCGACATACTTGAGGAAAAGAACAAACGTCTAACAAAGCCAGGGAGCAAAACAGCGTTCAAAGAGTGATTTAGAAGGTGACAGTGATCTTTTTAATGATGCAACAACTTCCGAAGAAGAGGATTATTTCCATTTAAACATTCTGTTATTTTGGGACCTTTACCCCTTTTTGGCACCTTTATACCATTTCCCCCTAACCGCATAATAATCCCCTTTTTTCTTTTAAGTTTCATTCCAATTTATTCTTTAACTTTCAATTAACGTCTCCTCAGCTTGCTGCGTACATGCGAATAGTAAGTCTACCTCTTTCAGTAAACGCCACGCGGGAATTTAAAGCACACCCGCAACAATGGAAAATAATTGTGTGTTCGACGATAACCTCTTTCTCTCACTTTACTGCTATAAAGTAGCCCGCAATAATGCAATTGACAATGAGTGATTCTATCCCACCAGAATCAGTAGCCTGCTGTTCGTGAATGTGAGTTTGTTGCTGTGAGAGACGTCATCTGTTTACGTGGAGACGAAGCCTGGGCAGGCAGAGATGTCAATAACCTCAACCACGCAATTCCGAGAATTATTAAGACTGGGCTATAATTCACAAAACAATTATACATAAAGAAATAAAAATTTCAGCCCAATTGAATGGATAGTTTAGAAAATAGCAATTTCAGTTGTACATCCCCTTAAATAAACCAGCACCTTATTGTGCCTTTTTCACCTTATTTGAGCACCTTTTCCCTTCCTTTTTTCATCTGAAATTTGCAACTAAAAATCCTAACCCTGATCATAAGCATACATTGGTACCATGTAGTTTTGTATTATTTGCATTACGTTCGGAATAGAATTTATGTGGGGTGTCATTGTTTCAGAGTATTGGAGTTTTAAATTAAACATTGTGTTTAGAAGCTTCTGTAGCAGGAAACCTAATGTTAAATTGGAATTGTGTTAAATTACTTTTTCCGGGTTCTGGTTTAAATATAATATCTATATATTACAATTGTTATTCGCAATAACTCAGTATCAATGGCTTTAAGCCGATAAACGAACGCGATTTATTTTTGCTCGAATATTAGGACTGGAATCAGTATGAAAGAAACGCTTACGATGTACGTAAGCTGTACATCGGCGGAGTTTGATTTCATTCATCAACGCTGTAAACGTAGATATTTGATCGTCTTCTGCTGATTGACCATGCAACAAAGAAGGCCGTGACAGAATGCGAACGGTTCAAGTAGTGTTCCAACCACACAAAATTCCGAATTAGTTCTGTGAGCGTACCGGACTGGCGCATGTGCATTAGCATGTGTTGGAATTAGTTCAGAACCGTATGTTGGAACAAACCTAAAGCCTCATTTTCAGAAAACCACATACCTAACATATAGAGAGAGCGCTAACTTAGAGACAACAGTCTGTAAGTTATATTAAAATTGTGTTCTGCATTGTGTTAATGTGTTACATGCATGTAAAGGTATATTTGTTTATAGATTAATTTTTATATGAAAGCTTAAATGTCATTAAAGTAGAAAAGGAAACAAAGATACAAACACGGAAGATTGAACCCCTGTTTCCGATATGACAAGCAGAGATGTTAATCACTACAGTACAGTACTACATAGTGTTATGTAAGCTATTCTTGATGTAGGCTACTAATGCCACGAATGTCAAGCTGTGTACATTACCAATCACTCTATGTTGCTAATATTGTTGAAACAGAATACATATACTGGGCCTGACCGGAGATTGACACACTTGTGATGCTGGCCAAGCAGAAGGAAAACATGAGTGCAAGCGATCATCTGTCGAGAGAGGCCACTCAAGCCAGGCACCAAAACCTATTTAGATTGCTTGTTTGCAGTTCTCTAATTGGAAGTGTAACACACATACTTTCACTTTAAAGTTTGGAAAAATTAAAAAGACTGCCATAAATTACCTGCACTTTTTTAACAAATCATGAGAAAATGTTTCTCTTTTGCTGAAATATGCCCGTTTAGATGGGTTTAGGAGTTCAAAATACTGTAATTTTTCAAATCATGGGAATGTAATTGTTATATGATTACTGATGCTGTCAATAATTTCAAAGTACAGCCTCCAGCAATGGTCTTTCTGCGATTCATTATGTAACCACCTCCTTTTCATCTGAATCATTTTTTTGTCTCCAGAAGTCCGTAGTATTTCAAAATTACCCCATTTCTTTTTTTGTTTTGAAATTCAGTAATTTTATTACTGCAGTGCAAAATATCAACATTTCTAGACTGAAGTATGTTGAATAATACATCAGAGAATGAAAGCAAATTACATAAAATCTTTATTTAAGATATATTTTCGAGATTGCATAGGAAGTCAGCAAATCCTCTAGCTGTCATTGGAGTCAATTGTCAAAGTCTCCATTTTCACTAACGTGATCAAAAACATAATTATAGCTTTTCTGTTTTAACAGACTCTATGGATAAATTTAGAGGTAAAATTTCATTGAGTGGAAGATACTGACGGTAGCTTCTTTAACATGAAAGCAGAAAGTTTGTGTAACCTCTTTGGAGAATGAAGAAAAAATGGCAGGCAGTGATTCAAGTCCGCTAAAAATATTTTAAGCTCTTTATTGCATTATAATAACTGTAAGACTAAATTCATTGCATGAGCATAACAATACATAAAAAGAGTTTTAGGACACTTATCCAGTAATTTTTGGAAGTCTCTTGAGATGGCTGCTCATAAGACCCATGGTATTCTGAACAATTAGCTTGTCCTCATGCTTATGTGTGTCCATTATTAATTAACATGGTTGAAAAGAGCTGTTGCAGTTGTATCAGTACTCATGTCATGAAATCCAAGAAATCATTCCATAATGTTTTTCTGTTGCTGAGAAATAATTTAAAAGAGTTGGCATGTGAAATCTGTTGCTTATATCTGATGTTCTGTCAAGCATAATAGCTATGACATCTGTGTTCTAAATGTCACGGTGAATTTCATCTCTCAGTGTATTGGCCACAGAATTCATCAAATCAGCTTGGATGCTTGCTGAAGTCCTGCAGAAAGCTCTAGCAGTACATAAATTTTCTTTTAACATGAAATCAAACTCTGCACTTGCAACAGGGAATTATTTACAGACTCTGCCTTGCCTGCTCATCATGAGAGTGGAATGGTAGCTGTTGCTTTGTTAGATAGCAGACAGCATTAATCAGTCTCTTTAATATTTGCCTTTCTTTTTTACTTTTTTGTTGTGCAACTCAATTTTAGCCCTTCATCGGGAATTTAGAAAAATGTCAATTCTCTCTCTTTTTGTGTGTGGTTTTGTTTTTAAGTTAGTGTCCTTTAACCTGTTGGGTCATATTGGATGAATGAATGAAATGGGTGAAATGATGCTCAAATGAGCCTAGGATCAATAAAGCTTAAAGTTATCTGACATTCATCGTTTCAGGATATGGGAAAACCCTAAGAAAAAAAACCTTATCCAGGTAACTCACCCTAACCGAGATTCAAACTCAGGACCCCTTAAATATGAGTCAGACATGCTATCCCCACACCACAGAGGTGAACTGAAGTCTCACCCTAACTGAGATTCAAACTCAAGACCTCTTGAATATGAGTCAAACATGCTACCCCCACACCACGGAGGTGAGTTGGAGTTGCAATTAAAGTGTGAAAAAAACAAGAAAACAGAAAATTGCATTTTAAAGCCATCATGCTTCTTAACTGCAGTATTAAGATGATTAAAATCCTCGTATCCTTGAAGATTCCAAACATATTTCTTAGTTGAGAATAACAATTATGTCCACAGTAAAATCTGTTCACTGCCCTGCATATGCAGAGTCAATCTGAAATTTCATACAGCCCCATTCGAAAATGACTCTCAAAACCAGAACCACTTTTGCCTTTTTTATTAGTTGACAATGTGAGATTAGGACATGGCCGATCATTGTCACTTGTTTTTTCTCAGTATAAGAAGGAAATTAAAAATAAATGTTTAATGGTTTCTGAATTATAGTTTCACTAGCCATCTTATAAATTTAAAGCCTCTACAATCATGAACACGAAAGATGAGGGGAGATACCAGACATACTCAGGTCGTTGATATGAAATCAACAACTTGGAAAGAATGAAATGCATGTGAGTCTGAGAATGAGACAAGGTTTTGCCAACAACTTGCTTGTCCAAATGCTTCATTGCAACACTTGCCTGTCTAACTGCTGCATCACAACTCTTGCTTATCTCCCATTCATAAGCAAGAAAAAATAACCTTTTTTATTTCCTTTTTGGTCACTGACACACACAACTTGTACACCCAGAACACTGTTCTAAATGTATGCATATTTATTCAAACCAGCTTACAGTAGATATTTATAATAATATTGACTGCATAAATTAAACATTGTTTGGAACAGAAGTTCAGTTAAACAATGTCATGAGTACAATACAAAAACACACTTATTTTATTATGAACCTCTAAAAAAACAAACTTATTACCCATCTGAGAGACTTTCTTTTGCATTAGCTCTGTAAAATGCAGCATAGCATTCTGGTATCCATTTGTCAACGTCTGTAGGTCCTCATATTTTATGGAACTGATGCATTTGATTCCAGTGCAGATGAGTGGTATTTCTTCTGGTAACTGTAAAACAATCCTTCACTGATGTACAAGATCAACCCCTTGAAATATATTCTCAGAGAAGGCTCTCTTATTAGAAATAATAATTCCAGGCATTTCAGTAGATACTTTAAGCTAAACTATCTTTGAAATGTGAAACATCTCACCATTAATATGTATTTTATGTTGGACAAATGGAGATTTAACAGCATGTCATGAGGGAAGAGAAGTTTTTGAAACCCAGAGTTTGCATTTTATGGACTATTAGGGTTACTTTACCAGACACATTCAGATTAACTAAGCCCAGTTCAATCAAGAAGCTTTAATCTTTTTTTGTTTTATAGTGGAATGAACATGTGTGTATGACCTTTTAAAAGGCACTTGTGATTAGTCTCCCGAAGATTGGGAAGGTGTGAAGGAAGCCAAGTATACAGTAATGCTAATTTTGATTTTGGCAAGTGCAGTTGTTGGATCAAATGGTCAATATCTCAGTGTGCTCTTTTCAATGTAATTGAACCTATTTCAGCAAAAAGAGATGCTATTTCATTCCCTTCTCTTCCACGAGTAGTTTTGTCCCATAACTTATAATATCTCTCATTAGTTGTAGCACCATGAATTGTTAAATTCAGAGTTCAGAGCTTTCATAAGTAAAATGATTGACATGCTAGGAGTTGGAAGGCATTTTTGCAGGCCCTTAGGCAAGTACTCTTTTCTTTTTATCCAATTTTGCCTCTAATTTGTGTGCAGTTTTTCAAAAATACTGTTATGCGCTTCCTTGTGATGTTTGTCATGCTTTTCCCTGGCTTCAATCTTTGCTTCCTCATTATTGGCACTGTTAAGTAACTTCTTAAAATAATCAAAATCATCACAAGTATCTTTGTCAGGGAATTTAAAAGAAAGATTGAAGTCTTCATTGAAGAACAGCCATTCCTTAGCTATGTTCCCTTTAGGAATTTTGTTTTCCTTACAGTGTGCTACATATGCTCTATATTTGATACAAAGGTGTCATGTGAGGGTTCGGGTACGTTCTCTTGGTTATTACTTTGAAATAATGACTTTCACAATGCAGAAACGTTGAAGTATGTTTCTTGACAGATTTCCTTATAACCTCTTAACCTTTGATATTTTATTACTGTGTTCTGAACCTACCTCTGTATCATCCAATACTGTTCCAAATTTGTTTTTGGCAATTGAGACTTCAAATTTATCCGTTATGACCACAGTGCTCAGAAACATTCTCTTACTAGGGATTATTTTACTCATCCAACTTAAGATATATAAGATAACTTTCTTTATCACAAATATTTATAAAGTGAGCAAAAGCTCAGTAAACATGTGACACGTCAAGAAAAAATTATAGTAACAAGAGTTATGTACAATAGATTTAGGTCAAAGGCCGTTTCGTCAAAACATACAAGAAGTTTGAGTATTTACAAATGGAAAAGGAAATTTTCAAGTTTATACAGTTTAGTTGCATTTTCATACTATCTTCCATATACTTCCTTACCGAGTAATATGATTTATTTACAAAAATGTTTTGATAGCTTTACTGAATAATTTTATATCTTTTATTTCTCTTATTTTTATGGCTGTTTTATTATATACCTTTATTCCTGCATAGAGTGGACTTTTTTCAAATGTTAGTCTGTGTTCGGGTGGTTTTAAGTTACCTTTGGTTCTTGTTTTATGGTCATGTTTTTGAGCACTATATAGCTTGTCAAAATTTACATGTGTATATTTGCAAAGTTCCAGTAGGTATTGAGATGGGAAAGTGTATAAAGTTTTGTCTTCATCTTTCTTTCATAAGTAACTTCATTTCTTTAAGACCTAGACCTATTTTTGCTTACTTCATTTACTAGACTGGCTATTACATGATGGCTTTGCTCCCAAGAATAGGAGTTGCTCCAAAATGATTTTAAAACAATATCTCTTCAACTTCTCATTTGCTACAATGTAATCTAAATTAGCATGGATATTTGAGTGTAGTGGCTGATAAATCTTTTTTCTTAGTGATAATTCATTTCCAAGTTGAGTGAGAGAGTGTCTTTTTACCTTTTTACTTTATTTTAACATTGATATTTTCTGTGGAAATGACTGGCTTAGGAACATTTTGTTGTTGTTTTTGGTATTCTGAAATAAAGTATACTGTTATTAAATATTTCACATCATCATCATCATCATCATCCATTACTGTTTCAGGCTAATTTAGGGTGTGAAACATGTGATAAGTACCAATAAAGTAAAATAAAATAACTATGTTTAAACATACCTTTGTTGGAACTGGTACTACACTTTGAAACTCAACTAAAAATAACAAATATTTCCATGTGCTATATGGAAAAAACAGCTATAAATATATATAGCTATATAGATTTATATGCTATAAATATCTCATGTCTTAAATTCTGATTTATTTCTGCTGGATTCCCAGGTAACTGTAATGCTGAGAGTGAGTTGCCAAGCCAGCTTATTACAGAAACATGATTTAGTGTGTCAGCAAAATCAGCTTCACAACTCAGTTAATGCTGCAAGTTAAAGCAGGAGGAAGGAGTAGGAGTAGCTCTACTCCTTCCCCATTGTTTTGCATGTTCTCATTTAGACAAGAGAGTCTGTGGAAGGTTACATTCTTTCACCCACAGGAAATGCAGCCAAGATCAATGAAGAACTATAGTCCAGCAACTCTGGGTGACACGTGTAAGGCAATAACATGAAGTTTCGTCTCCTTTCATTCCTTATCTGGCATAAAGTTAAATGCAACAACTTTCAGCAATGCAAAACTTAAAAATTTAAACGTATCAAAAAAGTATCGAAGGTTTATCTCAAAGTATTATGCATACTTTTGATGCAAGTATTGAGGTATCGGTAGTATTGAGCTCCCATCCCTAATAATAGACATAATATATTATTTAGAGTACTTACATGTGGCCAGACTGTTATTCAATAATTGTGATTTTTCCACAGTTATAATTAGTCGATTGTGTACACTAATCACAGAAATTCCGTAATAATTTAGGATTTCCAATGGCAGAAATCACTATATAATTTCTAGAGCTAGAACTGTCTCGTACACACTTGGGAACATATTCATTATTTAGTCCTACTACTTCATCATCAGATACAACCTGGGGAAGAATGGCCTTGCCTGACTTTATTGTTAACATGCACATAGGAATAATGCATTTCAGAAATATTGATGCCTTGCCCAAAATGCCTACTGTTTTGTGCTTCGGCAGCAAGGAATCAGCAAATAGGAACCATGCATAATATATCTTAACATGGCATGATAATGTATAAATGAGGAAGTAAGTCAATATATTTCGTACATGGAGACCAGAAAAATGTGATTTATTAATGAGAAAACATATAACCAAAAAACGTATAATTGAGCTAAATATTAACAGACAAAGTTTGGTGTCTAAAAAATTAATGTGTGTATATCTGCAAAAAACATAGAAGTGAATAACGTATAATGAGGGTCAACTAGTAATGTTTTCTGTGTGCAATGAATATAATGTTCGTATTTATTTTCACTAAAGGAGAATAAAATGTTCCTGTGATTGAGTTTTTTGTATTAAGTTATAAACAAGATTATTTGCATTTATCTAATAATAGGGACAATAAGATGCATTTTATTTAAAGGTGAGTCGGAATTGTAACACTAACATCACTTAAGTTTACTCACTTAACATGTTTCGGGAAACCGTTGTTCCCATCCTCAGAAGGTTATCTCGACTGGCCCGTGTTGTTGGTGTTTCCGTTTTTTGGACTGGATACTGTGGTGGCATCTTGTGGTGGAGAAATGTACTTCCAGAGAGGATTTGGTGGCGGCAAATCAAAATTCATTAGATGTGTGTTGTGTTTTAGAATGGTGATCTTCTCCCATGCATCTAATTCGGCTGCAAATTTGGCTGGTTTGACTAATGTAATATTGGGTTTGATGTTGTGATTAGTGATCCAAAAATGGTGTGAAACTGCAGATTTGTCCATTTGTTTGTATTTAATACATCTCATGTGCTCCTTTAGCCTAGTTTCTAGGTTTCTTTTTGTCTTACCTATGTATACTTTATTGCAATCTGAACAATTGATTTTATAGATTCCAGCTTTTTTGTCTTGTGGAATGGGGTCTTTTAACTTGTTACAAAGTAATTTCTCTATGTTAAATTTGTTCTGTGGAGCTAGGCTGATGTTATGTTTCATGAAAATCTTCTTAAATTTGTGAAAAGTTCCTGGGTGGTATGTGAATTTCTTGAACTTTAGCTCTTTATCTTGCTGGCTGAGATTTGTTGTGTTTCTGATGTGCATCTGTCGTTTGAATTTTGCAATTTTTTTGTCAATAGTTGTTTTGTTATATCCATTATGTATTGCTGTGTCTACTATATGCTGGTATTCTAACTGGTATTCTTTTTTATTTAAGGGGGTATATACCAGTCTATGTGTTAGGCTGTTTAGTACTGCATGTTTGTGTGTGGTTGGATTGAAACTCTTATTTTTTATGTAATTAGTAGAGTGTGTTGGCTTCCTGTATATGCCAAAAGTTAGGTTCTTTTGTTCTCTGATGAAACACCAACAACACGGGCCAGTCGAGATAACCTTCTGAGGATGGGAACAACGGTTTCCCGAAACATGTTAAGTGAGTAAACTTAAGTGATGTTAGTGTTACAATTCCGACTCACCTTTAAATAAATTCAATACACATCACTGTTTCTAGCTTCTTTTCATTACAATATCAACGTAATTTAAGACCAACAAGTCTCAAGAAGCAAAAGTTATAATTGGCCACCACGTTGAAAAAGATACAAGTCATGGCAAAAAACAAGGTAAGATTAGAAACCCTAAATTTCAATACAGATTTCAGTGGAATAAAAAGTGACATCAAAAGATACCAAAAAATTGAAGAAAAGAGAAAAAACACATTTGCGGACATCCGTTTTTTAAACCTATGCATACAAAACAAAGTCACACCAAAGTTTGTAAGGAGAATTGTAAAATATGACAAAAACAGCAAACACCAAACATCAGCCGATAAAAAAGTAATAATAATTGAGAGAAACAACCACTACGCAAAATTACAAAAATTGGAACTGGAATTATATGCTCTTCACCTTAAATTAACGGACACACTCGGCTACCCACTTTGGCAAAACATGCAATCAAAATTCCTCACTATTCTTAGCTACAGGATGAAAACAAAAACGCTGAAATTAAAGAAGAAACTAGACATACTACGCCGGAAGCAACATTCATATAAACCTAACCTAAAAAATGAAAAAGCGACGTCATACCCAGACGTAATTAATCTTTCAAATGTAACTTTCACCAAAGCAGAATTATCGGTATTAAACCTTGGCCTAAAAACATGTGTTGGCTACACAAAAACAACCGATGAAATAGTCGCAGACATTGAGATTGCTACTTACAACCTAAATGAAAATAGTAAAACCACTATAAAAAAAGAATGTGAAATGGTTCTCCAAGAAATACAAGCAGATAAACATAACAATTTCCCAACCAAACATGTGATCAAAACATTAAAATCAAAACCAGTAGTATACACAAAAGCTGACAAGGGAAATAAACTAGTTGTACTGCAAAAAGATGATTATATTGCCAGAGTAGAAAATATGCTGCAACAAGAAAATTACATACAAATTCAAGAAGACCCATTAAAATTACATTTAAAAGCATTCAATCAAACCATCCAGGAAAGCAAAACTATAACAGACACTGATAAATCTAGATTAAAACCAGATCACCCCATTTTACCAAGAATGTATGCTCTACCTAAAATACACAAACCGGGTAATAAGATGAGACCAATCGTCAGCAATGTTGATTCTCCTACCTACAAACTGACAAAATGGTTAGTACAGAGATTCTCTTCACTACCAAAATTCAATAGCAAAAACATAATGAATTCAGAAGATTTAATACAGAAGATAAAATCCCTGGAACTCGAACCAGAAGACAGATTAGTTTCCTTTGATGTCACTGCACTATTTCCAAGTGTTCCTACAGATCAACTCCTGCGTCAATTAAAGAAATGGCTACAGCAGACTAACCTACTTGAAGAAGAAATAGAAGACCTCATACAACTTACCAATTTATGCATTGCACAAAATTGTTTTAGTTTCAATAAGAAGTTCTATCAACAACCAACTGGTCTAACCATGGGCAACCCACTTTCACCCTTCTTGGCAGATTTATTTATGAGCTACTTAGAAACACACATAACAACTTCCTTTCCATACATGTTTAAAGTTTGGCACAGATATGTTGACGACATCTTCGCTGTTGTCCCTAACAGATTCATACAAGACTCCTTAGCCTTACTAAACCTACAGAACCAATCAATAAAATTCACTATAGAAATAGAAAAAGAAGGCATGCTACCATTTTTAGACCTAAAAATCATCAGAGAACAAAAGAACCTAACTTTTGGCATATACAGGAAGCCAACACACTCTACTAATTACATAAAAAATAAGAGTTTCAATCCAACCACACACAAACATGCAGTACTAAACAGCCTAACACATAGACTGGTATATACCCCCTTAAATAAAAAAGAATACCAGTTAGAATACCAGCATATAGTAGACACAGCAATACATAATGGGTACAACAAAACAATTATTGACAAAAAAATTGCAAAATTCAAACGACAGATGCACATCAGAAACACAACAAATCTCAGCCAGCAAGATAAAGAGCTAAAGTTCAAGAAATTCACATACCACCCAGGAACTTTTCACAAATTTAAGAAGATTTTCATGAAACATAACATCAGCCTAGCTCCACAGAACAAATTTAACATAGAGAAATTACTTTGTAACAAGTTAAAAGACCCCATTCCACAAGACAAAAAAGCTGGAATCTATAAAATCAATTGTTCAGATTGCAATAAAGTATACATAGGTAAGACAAAAAGAAACCTAGAAACTAGGCTAAAGGAGCACATGAGATGTATTAAATACAAACAAATGGACAAATCTGCAGTTTCACACCATTTTTGGATCACTAATCACAACATCAAACCCAATATTACATTAGTCAAACCAGCCAAATTTGCAGCCGAATTAGATGCATGGGAGAAGATCACCATTCTAAAACACAACACACATCTAATGAATTTTGATTTGCCGCCACCAAATCCTCTCTGGAAGTACATTTCTCCACCACAAGATGCCACCACAGTATCCAGTCCAAAAAAACGGAAACACCAACAACACGGGCCAGTCGAGATAACCTTCTGAGGATGGGAACAACGGTTTCCCGAAACATGTTAAGTGAGTAAACTTAAGTGATGTTAGTGTTACAATTCCGACTCACCTTTAAATAAATTCAATACACATCACTGTTTCTAGCTTCTTTTCATTACAATATCAACGTAAGATGCATTTTATTAGTAATTACCTTCTGTATCATGGTTTGTTGTTGAGCTAGCTGTATCATGATCTTCCTTTTTGAAAAACTCATTTTCTTATAAAATAGTGTGTGATGTAATCCTCTTCAGCACTGATAAAGCAACAAACAGCAGGTTTTGATTGTCAGCGACATGATTCATACATATTAAAAAAGAAAACGTAAGTGTGATAATAAACTTGCTGTCTCATCTGTTTCCATTGTTGCATTCAAATTTTAGAGGAAAAAAGACTGAGGCCTCACATAAGCCCAGTAGAGTGCAACAATTTATTGTAGAGTTGAAACGAAAAAGGCATACATATGCCCTGCATTCCACAATAAACTATTTAAAATTGAAAGCATAAGGTGGATGTCCCACATATGCCCATCTTCTTTTAAATGTTTCTGGACAACCACAATATTGAAATCACATAAAGGTGTATGCAGAGCACAACCACCTTTCTTCCATGTTGTGCATTCATTCATGTTTGTCACAAAAATGTCTTGATGATGATGCTGATGACGATGATGATGACGACCACCAATGGCACTGGGGATTAATTGACCTGCATAATTTTCCCTTTGGCTTCCCAATATAAAGTCTGTAAGTTATCACTTTTAAGGCCTTTGCATTTGGCGAGATGCTGTTTGTTCAGGATGACATCTTCTTCTTCACAGAGAGTGCACTTGGGTGTAGGTAAGCATCATATATTGTAGAGGTGTTCTGCAAGGCAATTGTGGCCAGTTGCCATCCTAAAATAAGGCCACTGCAGTTTTCCTTGGCATTTTTTTATATCAACTGTTATCTTTAATATTCTTATAATCTTTATCTTATAATTTATTCTTCTTCATCAAGTCTCTGCTGTCTTTTAAAATGTTATTTAATTGTTTATTTATTTCCATTTGTCCTACAGGTTTTTTTTGTTGTATTGCACCTTTCTTTGCTAATTGATCCGCATGTTCATTGCCCAAAAGTTCGACATGAGCTGGGATCCATAGTAGCGTGGTATAATTTCTAGTTTCAGCTGCTTTAATTAGGCTTCTTATTTCTTTAATATTTCTTGTTTTTTTATTATTGTAATTTACTATCCCATCTATGGCTGATTTTGAGTCTGATAAGATGACTATTCTTTGTTTTATGTATGGTCTATATAAAATGTTTTGTAATGCTGCTTTTATAGCTGTTAATTCTCCATCATAGTGGTTTTGACATTTCATGTAATGTTAGATACTGTGCAAAATGTTCACAGTATACTCCTGCACTGACATTTTTTTTTATTATTGATGAGGGATCCATCTGTATATATTCGGAGCCATTCTTTTTCTGGGTATCTTTCATTTTCTGTATGGCTCTCATTTCATCTGGTATATTGTTTTGTTTGTGTATTGTATATATCAGGTCATTCTGATATTGTATATCAATATATTCTATTGGACTCGTTACCTCTGTTTCTATTATATTTGTTGTAATTATATTCTTGTATTTTAAGTTATTAATATATGTTCTGAAGCTTATTTGAGTTTTTAAATTACTTATAATGTCTGCTGTTTGGTACCACTTGTATCTGTTTCCATTGACTTGCAGTTTTTGTGCTAGAGTAATTGCTTTCAACTCATGTTCCAATTCTATAGCCATGTTTTTTGTGAAGCTTTGTAGTATTGTAATTGGTATTATTTTTGCAGCTCCTGTTATTATTCTTAGTGAATTATTTTGTGAAATTTCTAGTTTACTTCTAAGTCTGTTTACTGTTGCTAATAGTTCTCCTCCATATAACAGGTTAGGTTTTATGTATGTTTTATATGTATTATTAAGGAGGTCCATGTTTCCACCCCATGTTACTCCTCCTAAACATTTTAAAATGTTATTCTTTTTGTTGATTTTATTCCTTACATTATTTACATGTTCTTTCATTGATAGTTTTTGATCTGATTCTATCCCTAGATACTTTGTTGTAGTTGCTTCTTGTAGTTTTTTTGTTGATTTGCAGGCATGTATTTTCTGTCTTATGCTGCATTGTGAATAGTTGATATTGAGTTTTTCCTGTATTTATTTCCATATTGTTATGAGTCCACTGTTCTAGGGTTATGATTGTATTCTCCATTGTTGTTTGTAGTTTCTTTGTAATGTTTTCCAGATTTTATGTTCTTTTCTGAAGTCCATATTACCAAGTCATCAGCAAACATTCCTACTTGTATGTAACCTATTTTCTTTAGTACATCTATTAGGTCGTTTATATATTTTGAACAGAATAGCACTCGTAACAGACCCTTGAGGTAGACCAACTCTCGTTTGTTTCCATTTAGATGTGACTGTTTTGTATTGTACTACAAACCATCTTTGGGATAGGAAGGTTTGAAACCAGTTTAACATGTGGCCTGATATGCCATATGTCTTCATCTTGTATAGTAGCATTTCTCACCATACTGTGTTAAACACATATTTGAAGTCGACAAACAGTGCTATAGTAGTCTTATTATTATTGAAATTTTCTTTAATGTCCTATGTGAGTCTTACAACCTGATGTATTGCTGAGCTGTCCTTTCTAAATCCAGGTAGTTCAGGGACTAATATATTTTGTGTTTCTAGATAGTATGTCAGTCTTGTAGCTACCATTCTTTGTAAGAGTTTTGCTATGTTTGAAGTTAAGGATATCAGTCTATAGCTATCTATCATTTGAGTTGGTTTTTCTTTCTTCTTAATGGGTATAGTTTTTGCTTTTTTCCACAGTGCTGGTAAGTTATTTCTGGTTGTCCAGATCTTATTGAAAATTGTTAATAAAGTATGGAATGCTTCATGTCCTAAATTCTTGAGCAGCTCCGGATGTATGTTATCAGAACCTGGGCTCTTTTTATTTTTAGTGTCCTTATTGCTTGCTTTATTTCTGGTAATGTGAATGGCTCATTGAAGATATTTTGAAAGTTAAACGTATCTTCGGGGTTGCTATTTCTTAGGTGTTTATTCTGGTTTTTTTTTTTTTGTTTGTTTTTTTTTTTTTTTATTTTTTAATGTAGTGCTAGTTTTGTAGTATGTTGCTAATTTTTCTGCTATAAGGTTATCCTCATATATTTCTTTTATTATTGACATTTAATGGCTGATTTTGTTGGTTTTCTCTATTTATTTGTTTAATGTAATTATGTACTTTAGTATACTATTTGTTCTATAGTCTAGTTTCTTTATAAAGTCTACAAAGCTCTGTCTTTTTGACAGTTTTATAGCCTGTTTTAACTGTGCATTTGCTTTTTGCCATTCTGTAACATCTGCTTTGTCTTGTGTCCTTTCTGCTTTTTCTCTAGTTTTATCTCGTTTTGATTTAAGTTGTGCTAACTGTTCATTCCAGAAGAGTTTGTATTTATGAATTTTCCCTCTTGGGATGCATTGTTTTGCAGCTTTTAGAATTGTAACATTTAGTTCTTTCACTGCTTTGTTTATGTTTTGTTACAATTTAATTTCTTTGAAAAGTTTGTTTGTTATTGTTTTATATTCTTCCCAGTGTGCCTTTTTGAAATTCCATTTAGGCCTTATTTTTCCCTTTGTTCTAGGCGGTTGATAATTTAGATCTGTTTTTGTTGTTATGGCTCTATGTCCACTACCACTATCTTTGATTACTTTTTTTGTAGTTTTATCTTCTAAATCAGTTGATATAATAGCAATGTCTGGATTTTTGAACTGTCCTGAGTAATGTGTGTAGGTTTTTGGGTCTTCATCCCTATGTAATATTTTTATTGAATGTGAGTCTACAAATGCTTCAATAATTTCACCAGCTTTATTGTTCTCACTATAGCCCCATCTTGGAGAATGTCCACTGAGATCACCAATTATGATGTTTTACTGTCAATATCAATTATATCCAGGTTGAGGTGATTGTTATTGGTGGGCTGTAGATACTATAGATTTTAAGTTTATGTTTTTCTTTACAAGCTGTTATCCTTATTGTTTCAGAAGTGTCATCTTGGTTCATTTATTTTATAATTTCAAATTTTCCATTTATGCATTGTTTAATGCCAGCAAGTATACCACTTGCTATCTGTCTGTGTTTTTCTAATATATTTGTGTTGTATTTTGGAAATCGATAAAAATTTTCCTTTTGTTGATCTATATTTGCTTCAGCTATGATGAATACATCTGCGTCATTGTCTCTTAAAAGATTGTCTATCATGGTTTTTTACTTTGATTCATTCCACCGGCATTCCAAAATACAAGGTACGTCCAGAAAGTAAGTTCCGTTTCAATTTCTCTCCATTGCAGCGCTGCGATCACAGTTCCGCACATGCGCGGTAGACGCTCTGTATCAAGGAGAAGAAACGTGCGCCATTTTAGATCGCTGTCAGCCACGTATGCTTTGTTGTGCTTGTTTACAATGTCGGTGTTGATTGAAAATCCCGCCACTTATGAAATCAGATCTGTGATTCGATTTCTGAATGCTAGGAAAGTGAAACCAATTGAAATTTATCGGCAAATTTGCAAAGTTCATGGACAGAATGCGAGAGTGATTCAATGGTGAGAAGATGGGTCCGACAGACAGTTCAATGAAGGACGTAGTGAAGTGCACGATGAAGAACGAAGTGGCCGTCCATCTTTGGTTACAGAAGAACTGGTTCACGCGATTGATGACAAGATCCAGGAAAACCGCAAGTTTACAATTAGTGCTCTCGTTATGGAATTTCCCCAAATCTCACGATCACTAATTCATGAAATTGTTACCGAAAAACTGAAATTTCGTAAACTTTGCTCTCGTTGGGTACCAAAGATTCTTACTGAGCAACA
Organism: Deroplatys truncata; assembly: GCA_030765065.1. NCBI lineage: Eukaryota > Metazoa > Arthropoda > Insecta > Mantodea > Mantidae > Deroplatys > Deroplatys truncata. Next base: position 491,195,745 of record CM060990.1, read on the forward strand.
CAAAACAAACCGGATGGATAGTGCACTTCAGTTTTTGACCCGTTATGATGAAGGCGGCGAAGAATTTCTGACACAGTCACAGGAGATGAAACTTGGGTTTCTTACGACACCCCTGAAAGTAAGCGGCAATCAATGGAATGGAGGCACACTTCATCCCCAGCAAAGGTTAAGTCGAAACAAATCTTGACACCTCGAAAAATGATGTGCACAGTGTTCTGGGACTGGAAAGGCATCTTACTCATTGATTGCTTACCACGTGGTCAAACAATCAAAGCAGATGTTTATTGCAAGACACTTAGGAAATTGCACCCCACAATACAGAATAAGCGCCAAGGATTGCTGTCAAAAGGTGTTGTTTTTCTTCATGAGAACGCACGACCACACACTGCAAATGTGACACTAAACCTCCTACAGGGATTTGGCTGGGACGTGTTTGACCATCCTCCGTACAGCCCTGACCTCGCTCCTAGCGACTTTCATCTGTTCTTATATCTCAAGTCTTTCCTTGGCGCCCAACACTTCAACAATGACGAAGAGCTGAAAGAAAATGTTTCCAACTGGTTGAAGACACAGGCAGCAAACTTCTATGAAGAAGGTATACAAAAACTTGTGCCACGCTATGACAAATGCCTGCAAAATTTCGGCAGTTATGTGGAAAAGTAGTTTAAGAGTTGTAGAATTTTGTGCAATAAATAATTTTTCTGTATCTGTACACAATTTAATTTTATTACCAAACGGAACTTACTTTCTGGACGTACCTCGTAGCACTAAGAAGTGCTCTTCTTTTAACTTTTTTGGCTTGGGAAGCATACCTGTGTTGTAGTCCATTTAGTGTTACCCAGGGAACACCACATGGAGGCGGACTATGTTGTTCCCCTGTAACAAAAAAATGAATAGCTCAAAATTGACAAAAGTGGACATACCTCCTTTTGCTTCTCAGGCACAGATATAATTTGTAATTGAGTGGCTGGGTGGACTAACAGTGAATGAATGATTGATTGATTGATTGATTGATTGATTGATTTATTGTCTACTTTGAACTTGCATGCAATTTATACAGTGTTTACAATACAATGGAGTCACTTATTATTTCTCTTCCCCTTATATTTAACATTCTGTTGTGTATATATAATGGGGAAGTATAATTTTCCACTATTGACTTTTTTTGCCTTGTTACCCTTTTTCTGTATCTTCTCCAATTTGCTTCACGTCTGTTTTAACCAAATTTTTCCTAAATATTTTCCTGCTTTCTCCATATGTTCCTTTGATCTTGTATTAAAAATCTTCCTAACTTTCAGCTCTATTGATAAATTTTCCATTTCTGTAGTATTAAATTCTTGCATTCCAGAATATAATGCCAATTGTCATGTAATCCATTGCATTTAGTACATCCCTCCCCCTTCTTCTCCCTATTCGACCACTTAAATTCATTACACCTGTCCTTGCCCATGCATACCCCATTCTGGCCTCTCTGTGGCATACTTCGATGTATCTTCCCCCCCCCCCATTCCATTTTAAAATATTTATAATTGATTAATGACCTTTTTTCCTTGAAACTACTTATAATTTCTTGCTTTTTAATATCCTCCACTCTTGTTCTAGTTTCTTTTCTTGTTTCTTTCTGTCTATGTTTCCCCCATTCTTATTTCTTCCAATTGGTTCCGACTAACAGTGTCAAGTATGTTAAGCTGTTAGACCAGCAATTGCTGTTTCTGATACTGTGTGTTATACTTTATATTACAACAAAGTTTCGTTTCTATATTGCATTCCTAGAGGCCAGGACAAAACAATAAGCATATTCGTCATGCAAGCTGTTAGTCCCTAGAACAGGAAATGACCACATTGCAGTTACACTTAATGAAGATTGTGATGCCATTAGTGGTTTAGATCAATGAGTATTCTGTACAGAAAAGAGTTTGTCTGTTATTTGAAAGTAAGGGTGTAGTTTGCTTACTAACTCACCCTTAAAGTTGCTTCAAAGTTAAGTTTCTACTTTCTATGCACATGTTAATGATTTAATTTCATAGAAATGTAGCTTTCATTTAGTAAAATTCATCTTGCATGAATTTTAAAAAAAATGTTAGGGTTCATTTTGGGTGAAAATGCAGTTATTCTGCAATTATGGATAATTTATTTATGTTAGCTTCATATTTACATGTTTTCTATATTATGGATTTTACAAGCCAGTAAAATAAATAACGTAATAGTGTTTCATATCCCTATTCATTATTATTTTGCAAAGGAGCAGTGCAGATTTATGTTATATGGATTAATGAAACAATAGAATAATTGGTATTTGTTTGTATTACATATAAATGTAAATGATAATTTCAGTGGTATATCAAAGAAAGCAGTGCTAACAATTAAATAAAAATAAAAAATTTTATTCCATTAGATGGATGAAAAATAACAATGGCAAACTTTCAATTCCATCTTACTTAAACCTATAGTTTTGCAGTTTAGTCATTTGTCCACCCAGCCCTTCAATTGTTTATACAAAGCATGCAATCTCAATCAAATCACAACTGAAGTGCTGAACTCATGACTCACAACTGACTGATTTACAACTCAGAATTAAACTGCACTGTCCACTTTTCACTTCATCACTTCTAATAGCACTGAACTCAACACTGACTGCCTGTCCTGGCAGAGTGGCCCCTTATATAGGTCTCACATACAAAGTGGAACTTTAGAGAACAAGAACCTACCAGAATACACCAAAATAAAGGTTCTGGAACAAGTAAGTGACACATAAAGTGACATTTTATTCCACACTTGCTATTGTTCTACTGTTTCCGTACTCCCTATTGTTCCTACGGCCGGCCCCACCTAGGTCCTGGGACAGGCTGGTGGCCCGCAGGTAGCGCTGCATGTGCCGTCACAATATATAGTGGGCAGATTGCAGGATTGGGGGTGGCATGTGGTCGGCATGCTGCCTTCCTTTGGATACAATTTGTGAGAATAGCTCCATCAAGTAGCTCCTCATACCAGAAATCAATTTTGGGTCCTCTTATACCACAGTCAACAGCACTGTGATGTGGCCCTGCATTATTTATATCCTGTTTTACAATTGTCTCTTATTTTAAATATATCTGTTGGTAAATCCCTTCCAAAAAAGTGTATTCTTTATTCATTTAAAAAAAATGTACATTCATTCAGAACAGTAGGCTTCTCATTAATGGTAATGAACTACAGATAATAAACCAAGTAGTGAAAAAGAACATTTTAGGCACAAATATTAGGTCACAAACTATTAGCACATTCATTCGTGTTTGCAAGGAATAAATAGGAAATAAATAAGATGTATGCAATACTTGGAAGTTGTAACCTCATTCCAGATCTGAAATTAAGTTGTTTTATTTATGGATGCTCATTAACTGCTGTGGTACTTAGCATCCCATTCTATATTGGGCATGAAAGGCCAGTAATTTTTTTGCTCAGAGGCCTCTTTATCAGGCTTGAGGTTCTTTTACATGATGTAAATCTACGACACGGGACCATTGGCTTTACTTCCCTTCCAAAAGTTTCCACAACTCCTTTACATTCATCGATTGCTGTTTCTGAATTACTTTTTTGGGGGGGAGGGGAGGTGTGGGTGCACCTGTCTGTACTTTAACCCCCAGAGTTTCCCTAAGGCTAAAACTAGCTACATACCAAGTACCCCTTCAATGTTTATTATCATGCCGTCACCATGGTGATGAAATCATTACTCAGAGATGTGAAGGTTTATGCTAAGAAAATACTTTATTCTACTGTATTGAATTAAACTATGAATAGGTATATACTTGCCCATGCTGAGCTACCACTTGCATATGAAATGGCAAGCATCTTGCTGTTTATAGCAATCAGGCACCTTGCAGTGGAATTGAATGCTTTGGTTTTATACTATCAGAATTTCATATAATGTCTCCTCCCTCTTGGTATGTCACGCAGCATCTTGAAGGCATTCTGAATCTGCAAGTGGTAAACACAATCATCCATGACTTTGCGTGTTGCATATCTTAGCATTAAATTGAGTTGGTGAACTGCAGTGATAATATTATTTCTGATCATCTCTTAAGTGTCTTTCAGTTTCTCCCTAATTAGAAGAATGGCTACTAAACTTCCTGCTTTTAAATTATTCTTCAAGATCTTCAGAAGTTGGTGTTTCCAACTCTCCCCATATGGTCAATGATTTTCGGAGGAACTTCGTTCTACCATGCAATGACTTGACTCATTTATTAGCTGGAGTTACCCAGTGGGTTGTGTCCATTACTTCCAATGTTAGAATGACAATGTAAGAAGGGGACAGCTTTTACTGTGGATTCCAAACCATGTTGGATCTTGGAGATATCACTTGAGCTAGTCAGAGGTGAAGGTCTGGGTAGGGGCAACTTAAATTTGCCAAACCATAGCAGAAATTGAACCATGAACCCTCAGTACGAGAGCCATAAAGAAAACCTCTGAGCTACCCCAGCATCCCCCCCTTTTACATTGTAAATAACTCAACAATTACTGGTAAATATATGTGTTTACTTGGAATCAACACATTTTCTTACAAATTTTTTTATTTTTCTTGCTTTACGTTTAAGAAACTATTTGATCTGTTGCAGGATAAGCCCAAGGCTCTTCTTTCATTCCTGCCATTAGATCCTAGCATGATACGCTTCATGTTCATAGCACCACTTCTTAGTGACCTGGAAAGTGACAGTCTAAAGGTGACAATTATGGAACTTATAACATTGTGTTTACAAACCCAACCAGCACTTGCAAATGAGTTTCTAAATGTTCAACATTTGAAACAAAAAATTTGTAATCCACAAACACAGGAAATAAAGGATGTTGAAGATGGATGTCTGCCTTTTGTTTATACTGTGCTTCAGGTGAGTATATGTTCATCATATCATTTTTAAGTGATTCAGTCTAACAGATTCATCATCCTAATATAAGGAAATTCCGACTTGACTTGCTTTCTACCCCATGTTAAACTTACTTTATCATTAATGCCTGCATTGTTTGACACACAAAATTACTAGCCAACATGGTTTTTAGCAACACAGTAATTGATTTGAAGCTATTCAAAGATATCAGTGATTGGTGGTGTTCTAGTAAATCTCAGGTTTAGCAACTTCCCCTTGCTCATTTGTGGCAGCATAAAGAAAACTGCAGAACAATAATAACTTTTGAATCTGAATATGGTGATATATGCTAAAAAAGGAAGGAAGGAAGGAAAGAAAGAAAGTAAGTATACCCTGGATAAAATTTTATTTTAAAGCTAGTAATGTAATATGAAATTTAATATAGATGGTGAAAGCATCCCAGAGGCATACCTTATAAACTTTCTTTAGTTAATAAATGACAAACACAAATAGAACATATCACCATAAGGAAAAGTCTTGACATACTGAGTTAGGGTAGAAGGATTTGGATGATAAGGCTATGGTGTATTATGCTTTTATTTACTTTCTTATAAAATATGGAATAAATCTATGGGGAAAATTATTTCAAAAGAGATAATAACAATTTTAGATGGCAAATGGCTGTAAGAATGTTAGTAAATGTGCACATAAAACACACTTGCAAGCACATATTTAAGATGATGGTAGCTTGAGTCACACTTTTTTACTCTCACCTTCACTAATTAAAAGTTGTATAAGTTGTTGTTTTATACAACTTTTAATTAGTGAAGGTGAGTGTAAAAAAGTGTGACTCAAGCTACCATCATGAAGAAAGCTTCACTGTTAATAGTGCTTCTGTTTTTAATACTTAACATATTTAAGAACTAGAATGTTTTAACTGTTCCAACTATATACACAGCTTTAGAAAGACCCACACCATATAAATGGCTTTTGAACTGGTGGTTCAGTGACATGAAACTCTGTGGTGGTATGAAACAGAGATAGTCCTATACTGGGAACCCAAAAACAATATCACAGGCTTTTTTCTATTTTCAGTATTGCCCGGAACCGGAAGTGATTCCAACTCTTATTTTAAATGGAACACCAAGTATAATTTTGTTTTTGAATGGTGCTCATTACTCTAGCTTTACCATCTCTTTTTTCTTCCAAGAATTAGTAAACTTGGGTAAAAATCAATCAACATGTGAAAATGTAAATGAATTATTAATTCATGAACAAAAATGATTTATTAAACAGAAACATTAATAATATCTCTGTTATTCATTTCAACCACTTTTTGTTGCAAATTCAATAAAATGTGTTTATAAATTAATATTTTACAGATTCAAAGTTCCTTTTTTCATCATTTCAACAAACTGTTCCAAAAATTTCCTCTCATCATTTTCAATGCAATATGCCCCAGTGCACACAACTTTATTATCAGCCTATGGTTACCTTTTTTTCCTCCACTTTGCTGGTAAATTAACTTCAAATAATTTCATTAGTTCACATTCATAATGAAACAACTAATGCTGTATCTCAGTATGGATGGATGGATGGATGGGCAGACGGACGGACGGATGGACGGGCGGGCGGGCGGGTGGACGGACGGACGGACGGACGGACACTATGTGATTCTTGATATTGTCTGAGAAGTGTTGTGACGCCTGTGAAATAAATTCTTACTCATTGGAGGATCTAAAATTTTGCTCAACTGAGTGAGTCTTAGAAACAAATCCATGGGGGGTTCTAGTGTGTTGTTCCAATAGAAGTACTGCAGTAAATGAACTGTGGTTAGAAATTTTATATTGCTATTTACTTTTGTTTTATACTTATAACCATCTCATTGCCATTCCACTAAGACAGGAAAGCTGTTCTGAACTGGTCGTATGGTACATTATCTGACTCCCAGGGTCAGACAAAACCAATTTAATGCTTGTCTAGTAAGTCCTCAACACACCAAAATTCTTCAGCATCTATCCAGGATTTTGTGCAATGTAAAATAAGACTCCAAGTCGTTAATGTATTTCTTGATGTCATCTAAGGCACATTCGTATTGTGATATTTGTATGTTATTTAAAAATTATGCAGCGAACTGCCCCTGTGAAGTGGCATCAAGTACACTCGTCGTATCTGTGCTGCTGAGAGCTACAGGAGGAGAGGTTCAGTGAGCCTGGTGTTGGTCATTCAACCTTGCCTCATTACTAAGCTAGAACCTGGTAACAGCTGCTCCAACAGGAGCAGCAGGCTATTATTCCCCCAGGTGCAGGTTATTTATTGTCTCGCGGACCTCCGCAAGTTCGCGCTTCCATCACCTCCTGTTGTGCAGTGGCTACATGTGATGCTGCATCCCGTAGTTGAATCACCACTTGATTTTATATATGCTGTTGCCATCAATTATGGTCTTAATCTCAGACAGTTGGGCATTCGCTTCTACTAAGAGGGTGTGCTGTTGACCTTCTAAATTAGCACATTATGCACTCGTTTCATCATGAAGTAGTACCATCATGTTGCATACCCTTTGCTTGTCAGTCTCCAGTCGCCAGCTCAAGATTTGTATGTCGCCTCCAAGCGCAGGTTCATACTTAGCATTTCAGTTTGAATGGCTCAGATTTCTCGCATGACAGTTACTTTCTCCTGTAACATGCACTGACTGCCTTGTGCATATTTCAGCAATGTTACTTGTATCTGCTGCATGATCTGTCTATTTTATCTTCTGTTTTCTGTTGACCTACCAGCTAGTTTGAAATTTCCTCCTATAGCATATTAAACTGTGTTAACATCTGTTGTAGAAGTGCTATGTTATCTGCACCTAAAGTACTATCAACATTAGCTGCCTATCACACTACCTAATCTCTTCTTCTGCTGTACTGCCTAATCCAGCTACACTCTGATTACCTACTCTTACCTCATTATCCCTTAGATCCGCTCCCTGAAGACTGTTCTTTTCAGTCACTTGATTTCCCTTCTCCTTTCGCTACTTTTACTATAATCTTTGTCTACTAGCTTATTATTTCTTAACAGCATCTATAGCTGAATTGGGGTATGATTTCCTGTGTCATTGTCCAGCTTGTTTAAGACCTATTAAACAATATCCTGTAAGTACCCTAAAAAATATCACAATTTTACTCAGATTTTCTTGCCTTACAGATTTGCTGCATTACGGTGGATGCTTTTTGTAGTAGTCTTATTTCAGAAATTATGTATGTGTGTATGTATGTATGTATGTATGTGCATCCATTTGTCCTCTTCTAGTTTGCACGTGTTAGTTTGTCCTATTCAAGTTACATATAAGGGTGCCAAATATGAGACAGGTCATTCGGTTAGGTGAGATGTGGGAGGAGAAATGAATTTGTATCTCGGGAATTAAGGTGGCTATTGGTTCCTCTTTTCCCGCAGCATCAATGGCAGCATGAGATTCTGTTATTATCACTGCATGATCATGAACAAGTTATTTTATTAAATGAACACTGCAATTATAATTTGAATATTGCTATTTTATGTTTATTTTATAGTTATAACAATCTCACTACTATCCTGTACTGAGTCTTATGTAGATATGTGCACCAGTCCTCAATTGTCTTGAACCACATCACAGAAAAACACTTCTTGCAGTGTGTAGGTTTGTTATGGCAGTGTCCTATACCTCTTGTCAAGTTACTAAATAGTCGCCTATGCTTTGAAAAGGGCCAAAGACATTTATTTCCTGCTGTTCAAGCAACATGTTTCCTGCAAGATGTGTTTTAGGAAAATTCTGTTGCTCTTTGAGAGAGTATCCCTATCTGTATTAATATTACACTAGGCTTTCTTACCTAAACTACTCCTTCCATTAACAACAAGCCTTACTACTATCTATTAGTAATTGCAATCTAGATGTGCTAATAAGGAAAATGTTAAGTATCACAAGTATCGAAGAATGAGCTTAACTATAATGCACTATATTCTTCATCCCTAAGTGAACTTATTTATTCCTTTGCATGTAAGTATAATTTATGTTGGCAAAATGCTAAGGCTTTGTGAACAGCTACATAGGGTAAAAATGTACAAGATGTTACCAGAAGGGATAAAGATGGTAAATCGATGTAAAACAGGTATTAAAGCAATAATAATAATAATAATAATAATAATAATAATAATAATAATAATCACGTCACCACTGCCACCACCACAACCATCTTGACAGGTTATAGTCCTCAAAGAACTGCTACGCTTTACTGAAGCTCTCTCTTCATTGGGCATCCTAAAGATCTTTCCCGATTTGGAAAAGTGGAAGTTTGCTTTGGGAATTCTTTCTCTGGGCATTCTGTTATGTCTCCATATTGTGTCCAGTTTTCTTGATACTGAAGAATATAATCAATGACCAGTTTAATGGTGAGTTCATGGAGGATTTGTCATTTCTTTTCTTTTACTATCCTCTGCTGTTCAGTGCATTAAGTTCATTTTATTGGCAGTAATCCTCCTCTTCAAAAGGTCCATGCTTCTTTTCCTTAGCACAAGATAGGTGTTTCCAGGTTTTATATAGATGAACACATGTGTACTTGGACTAGGGATGGTTTCATTACTCTGTGTATGATTCCCATGGATGTGTTAAATTTTAGGAATATTTCCAGGTATATCCGAGTCTTCCACAAAAGACAAAATTATAACCAAGATACTCAATTCATTTACTATTTCTAAAATCTTGCATTAATACAAATTTGCTTTAAAATGATTCTTTGCCACAGAGAGCAATTATTTTGGTTTTCTCTGTCAGTATAAAGTAGTTATTTGCTACCATTTTCAGGTTATATACTAATCATTCTAGTTCATCTACTGAAGTAGAACTAGGTCATCTGCAAAAATTAGTATACCTAAAGTTATAAAGTTTGGGTTATAGGTATACATCTATGTTGGGTTTTCTTGAACTCTCCTGTAGTATTATTTATATGCTGTTAAATAGAAGAGGTAAAAGGCAACATCCCTGTTTGCTGTCTAACATTGACATTAACAGCACTCCACTTTGATAATTTATTGTCAATTGTTAATGAAATAGAAGTTTGTTTGTGTTTATATAGTATGGATAAATTGTTGGGGAACTATATCCAGCGCTAGTATGTTTAACAGTTTATTAGTTTACCCAATCAAAAGCTTTCTTGAAGGCCACAAATGTAATGTATGTTATTGAAGCAATAAAAGAATATTTAATAATACAGGCTTATTAAAATATAGAGGAATACAAATGCAAGAAGGAGAAATACATGAAAAGCTGTCACTGATCAATATGTACAGAGTGGAAAGGTTATAAATGTCCTTAGTTTGTGTGTATTCTCAATGGTACGTGGAATTAACTGTTGTAGTAAACTTTTTATCTGAGAAATAAAGCTTTATGCAATGATATCTTGTACTACCAAAAGTTACACAGGGCCAGGGTTTGAAAGAAGGATACAAATTAACTCTAGTCTTTGTTACTTTCTTTGTTAACAATATATCAGTAGAGTTATAGAAAGTTAACCAAATGATGGGAATACATAATCAAGAAATTCTGGGATTATCATATGCAGATGACTTAATGGTCATATCCTTTTAAGTTACTGTGTTGAAAAATGTAAATTCAGAAATAGCTAAATACTGTGAGGAATGGGATATGAAAGTGAATTGGTAGATGACAAAAGTTATTGCTTTTAAGAAAGATATACTGGGAATGAAAAAGAAGTTTCTCAATAGGCGTAAATGGCATCCAGATTGTAAGAGAATTTACATAGTTGAGAATAGGGTTTAGTAGCTCATATCAGTGGTAAAGATAGATTAGGTTTGCATTAACTAAATGGAGGCAGGCAGTTATATTTTTAAGGAAATGTTTACAGTTTGCACATAAAATGAATTTAGTTTGGTTTGAGAGAATATTCATTGCACTAGTGCAAATGAAATAAGTATATGGCATAAAGGTAGGGGGATGTAGGATAGTTATAAAGAAATGGATAAAATATTCTGTATTTTGTAAAACTAGATTAAGTATTCCATTAAGTGCTCTAGTGTGGGTGCACTGTTGGAAATGGGGTTAGCTCAGTGCAAGAGGTTGGGTGATGGAGAGTACTAAAATATGTATTGGTTAATAGCGCAACAGATGCCTTATGGTCTTATCCTAAAAGAATGTTTAAAGTTTTAGGAATCTACTATAGGAGAAGCTATCTGGGTAGGAAGTGTATATGGAATGGGAGAGATGTGTTAGGAAGAGCAAATTTAATAGGTGTCTTTCGGAAGATGATTAAATGAAGCTTTGAGGATATAGATGTTGTAGCTACTACAAGAGATAAAACCCATTTCTAGTTATATTGAGAATTAAAAGGGGAGTGTATGAGGGAAGATTATATATTGGTAGATGTAATAAGAAAGGCAGATAAGGTTTGGAATGGTTTAAATTAAAAATTTGGAGATTGAAGGAACTACTGGGTGATCAGCATAGAGCAGAACAGGTTTCACAGCCCTTAGTCAGCTGGTGATGAAGCGCAAGGCTTCAGTGTGAGTTGAACTTTTGCAAACATGACACGTGTTTGTTAGTTGATGCAATACAGTGTATATGAAGTGAAATGACTCTATTCAGGTACCAGTATTCTGTTCCCCCAAAAGTATTCATTTATGATTCATACATCTGTACAGAATCTGTGAATGCCATAAGGAGATTATTTTAAGAGAGATTTCCTGATGTTCAACTTGCAGGTTGAACTATGATTCATAGATTAGTAAATGAATTACGTGAAACAGAAAGTCCTCTTGATAAGAAACATAAGAAACCACATACAATACTCACCAAAGAAACTCTAGATAACATTGGACATGCTCAGGAAAGGTCTCCTAGAAAATCACTTAGACATCTTTTCCAGCAAATGGAAATGTCCTATGTCTCTACCCAAATGGCTAGAAAGTTACTCAAGTTAAAGACCTATAAAATTGCTGCAGTGCAAGAACTTAAATCGGGTGACCCTGCATTAAGGATGCAATTTTGTGAATGGATTTTGAATCAGATACATGATGATCAAATGGACTCTAATCTATTTTCTTTTCGTATGAATCATGGTTGCACCTAAGTGGGTATATTAATACACAAAACAGTCATCATTGGAGTGCTGAAAAGCCTAATCACCTTCACCAGGAACCCCTACATCATCAAAAAATAGTAGTGTGGTGCACTGTTAGCGGTGAGAGAATAATAGACCCAATTTTGTTTTGCAGAAACAACTACATAATAGTGAGAGGTATGTGCAAAACATTTTGCGGCCATTTATGTTTTGAATTAACTGAGAGGGAAAGAAGTTACATGACTTTCCAGCAGGACTCTGCAACGACACATAGAGCCAACTTCTCCTTACAGGAAATCCAGGAAGTGTTTGAAGATAGAATCTGGATTAAAAGAGAAAGTTTACAAAATAAATCCACACTTCAGAGGAAGTTAAAAATAACATTCGTCAAGAAATTGCTGCCATTTCTCAGAGGGAACTGCAGTGTGTAATGGTCAATTTCCTAAGCAGGTGCCAGAAATGCTTGAACAATGAAGGGAGGTACTTCCAACATTTCCTGGCTTGATAATGTGAGTACTTTTATTTTTAAGTGTTTACTTTTTGTTTCTTTGTTAGGAATAACTTACACAACAAATCATAGTATATTTACTGTGGACGTGCTGTCACCCACTCAGCACGCATAGTAAGCAGCACCACCAGCCAGCTAAGATCCACGAAACCTGTTCTGTTCTATGCTCATCACCCTGTAGAAGAACCTGAAGTAGAATACGTGTCCACTGTGTATGTGCAATGAAAATGCTGTTCACATTCTATTTGGATGTATGAATGTCCAAGATCAAAGGATTGAAGAAAGCAATTGATTAAAGACAAATGGGTTCAATTAAGATCTGAAGTAGCAAGAAAGAAGCAAGGAGTATGATACTGCTGGTGTTATATTTCCATTAGGTGTTAACCACTTTTATTGTATTAGATGTTTGTGGCTTGAGTTACAATCAGACTGAAACTAAACTATAAAGGCTGTAATGTTGTGATTTGCTTATTATTTAAACTTATTATTGTTGTTGTTGTTATTATTATTATTATTATTATTATTATTATTATTATTATTATTATTATTATTATTATTACTAATGCTCTTGTACTATCAAAGTGGGCATAAGCTATGAACTATTTCATAGAATCTGTAATGATTTTTCCCTCCTTATGATTGTGAAACTACAAACATGAGAGCACAATTCACTTCTAAAATTTTCACAGAATCATAAATGTGGTGTACCACCTCTGATAATGCTGAATGCCAGTTGATCATTCGCATGAATCAGGTGCAACCTTACTCATACTTGTAGTAGAGAAGGGATTGGGTTTATGAAGGTGGAAAGGATGAAACTAGGTGCCATGTAAAAATGTCAGCTTGGAACTTTTGACAAACTAGGCAGAAATACTTAATAATTATTTTGATGTAGCACTATAGAAATAACAATAATGTTTATCAAGGTAGTTGTTTTAGCAGAAGATCTTCAGTTTATCAGACTGTCATCATTACTGAGTTCAATACAGACACAGGAGATGTAATTAAGTGATTACTAGGCTGCGGATTTATGTCTGTCTTTTTTTAATACTTATGCTGAAAATGTAAGTATTTAGACTACATAACCATTTTAAGGTATTATGAGTATTATATGCAAATTCTAAACTGCCTATAATTACCTATTTCTCTAGTAAATGTCTATTTACTTAATGTCTAAACATTACCTAACCATTTGTATATTATATATTAACTTTAATTTTTGACCATTCTGGGTTTTATATATATGGATCTATAAATTGTTTTCATTTTTATCCAACAAAGGGCAATGAAAAAACCTGACAACTATTAATAATTTGGTGTGTTATGTTTTACTGTCACCAGAGCACAGAGAATCAAATAGTTTAAAATAAACCAATAAGAAAATGTAACTGGAAAGCCGCATAAATCCTGATGGAAATTGACTAGTTGATGTATTTATTCATTTTGTGAATTGAGTACTAGTTGTCCACGATATGAATGTGTGTGATGGAAAGAGGAACTAAACAGATACAGAACAAGTGGGACATCGGAAGGACAGTTAGGTACACAAAACGTCCGTTATTCTGAGTTGCATTTATAACGTAGTTGAGGCCTGCAAAATGTAGTACTGTTTTCATTGTGTGACTGTACATTCCCGTACCACCTTCCCCTCGCTCCCCTCTGATCCCTAGCCTTGATGGCATTAAGGCAATGTCAACAAAAATGGTGCCTTTCTCCAAGCGCATTCATAACATAGCTGTTTGGCGTGCAGTTTAGTTTTCTGAGAAGTGTGTGCATATTTCATTCTGCTGTATTTGGTGAACTGTAAGATGGAGACATGCCAAAGCATAAGTCATGAAGAGTATATATTCTGAAACAATGGTTTCCGGGTAATCATAGCTTCTCATCAGATGGAAAAGTTGTATATTGCCAAACTTGTTGCAAACAAGTAAGAAAATTCAGAATAATTGTTTGTGTTCATTGCATTTTCACCTCAGTTGTGTTACGCATTGTGGTCTACATAAATAATGCTCTATGTTATGTTTAGGTTAAATGTGACAAGAAATATCATATCGACCAAGGGTACCAACATGCATTTAATGAAAAGTAAACAAGTCATTGCTGCAATACAAACTTTCTTGTCCAAACTACCGAACGACAAAATGAAAGCCTATGAGGATTCGTGCAGAACTGTAGTGAAAGCAAACATTCCTTGGAGATAGCAAGGTAATGTGTACCTCAGGAACTTACTACACAAATACACAAGTAGAAGTAGCCCTAATGAGTCCACATTAAGAAAAAATTATCTGAGTGCAATGTATAGTTTGGTGAGATTATAAAAACTGACATTTAATATATTTAAACCTTAAATGTGTTAAAGCAATTAACATTTAAGGTTGCTTGTATTTAATTTTAATGCTATTTTATTTATTTTGCAGACCTTTGATGAAATAAAAAGTGACATGGGAAATGTACCCTTCTGGCTATCTATTGATGAAAGTACAGACAAGTGTGGGAGAATGATTGTTGATGTGCTCATTGGAAAACTCTCTTCTGATAATGCAGGAATATCACATTTAAGATTCTTCAAAGAAGTTGAGGTTACCAACCATTCATCGACTGTAAGAATGGTTAGGGATGCTTTAAGTAGAAAACCAACAAGACTTTGACTTTCCTGTTTTTTTTAACACCAGAAGTTAAATTATTATGATTTTTAAAATTTATTTTAGGAACATTGTAACCACAGGAGAACAGTGACAACAATCTGACATTGCTTTTAACAGACATTGCAGCATATATGATCAAAGCTGGACAGACACTGAATGTGTTATTTCCAAAAATGCTGCACATGACTTGTGCGCACACACTTCATATATTGGCTGAAAAAATAAGATCAGAATTTCCTTCTGTGAACAAGCTCATATCTACTGTAAACAAGGTTTTTCCAAAGACATATTCTTGAATTACTGCATTCAAGAAACTTTTGCCAACAATGCGTCTACAATCACAGCCAGTTGTAACATGTTAGGGTACATGGTTGGAGGCTGCCTTTTACTATGCTGGATATGTCCACAAAATTAAAGAGGTAAATGGATTAGACTTAGTCTATTGATTAGAGAAAGCAGTGTTTAAAAGGGTTGAATATTTTTATTTTAACATAACTTAGAGTTATTAATTTTGCTTAATGTTTTAGGTTATTGATACTTCTGATGAGGATCAGACACCAAGCATAGCAGAGGCAAATACTATCTTGATGAACCCAAAACTAAAATCTGACCTTGCTTTTATCAAAGCTTTTTGGAAAGCTGACTGGTTACATAAAACAATTGGGAATGAGAGGTATTCCACTCCATAGTGCTGTGCAACTTATGAAGGAAGTGGAAAACTTTGCAAGAAGTACCAGGTGGTACTGGAGAGACAAAGAAAAAATAACTATCTGAAAATCATGGAAGGAAGTCCTGATTGGGAGCAAGTGCTATTGGTGGCAAGTGAACTGGTTGGAATTGATACTGATATTACTGTATTGCCGTTTACTTGGTAACCAGGTGAGATTGGATCCCTGAAGTGTTGTCCAATCACTTCATGTGAATTGGAGAAAGGTTTCTCCCAATATAAGAGCATTCAAACAGACAACAGACATCATTTCTTATTACGTTTAGAGGAATGTTTAGTTATTCACTGCCATAATGAGGTTAAGAAATAATGAGTCATTCATGAATGACATCCCTAATGTGTAAATGATACAGTATGGTTGTAATTTTTTGTGCTAAGGATATTGTTAGTGCCTTTTTAAATGCCTACTTTGTAATTTTGAATGCTTATTTTGCCTACTTATTTCTGCTGTTTTTAGTACCTAAAAATATGCACCTTAGTGATTACATTACACCAGCAGAAGGGACAGCAAAAGCTATCCAAACATTTCTGATGGGGGGGGGGAGGAAACTACAGCTGAGAGAGTAAGTTCTGAAAAGAAATAATGGAAAAATAGTTTGGATAATTGGAATTTAAGTAACTTTATAAGATGAACAAGTCATGAATTGATTTGGACAGGAGATCTTTTCACTAACATTGTGTGAATTCCTGAATGCTATGGATTTTTGCTCTTTTTAGGATTTTCCAATGTGTACTACATGGAGCCCAAGAATCACAGTGTTAGATATCAGTGAAAGAGAGAAAGTAAATTTATAAAATATGGTTTGATCAGTTTTCACAACAGTCTGGTGTGTTTAGGTAAGAAAACACTTCACTAAAGGTAAACACAGTTTCATGAGTGATTTGCCAAAAAAAATTATGTCAATGTTTTCTTCAATTTTTTTTTTCATGAAGCTTTATTAATATGAAACTAATTTATTTTGTAAAATTTTGTTAATTTGTTTGTGATTAAATATCAATATGCTTAAATTAAAATGTGAAGAATTCATTCATGCTACCCCATTTCTCTGCTCCAAGGGAGGGTGAAGCCTGGTATACCACTATTACTAATGTAAGTCACTGCTAAACTTGATACCTTGCCTGTCATGGAATAGGTGCAAAAATGTGCTGTGCAAATGCTTCAGGTGTACATTGTTGCCAAATATTCCATTACAAATTATTTATATTTAGTAAAGTGCTTAGAAATCACAAAGGCTGACTTTTCCTCACAATCCCATTCTAGTTTAAAGATTGATTGACAGAACAGGAGTATTTTTATTTATACATTTATTTTCTGTCATGGTTATTTCATGAAGGAAAAATTCTTTCTAAAGATAATTAACATTTAAATTGTTTAATATTTAAAAGCTTCAGTATAATTTCTCTTTAATTTAATATTTTTCTTTTTCTTTTTAAGCAACATTCGAGTTGGTTTAACACTTGACACATCTCCTTGAACCATTATTTACAATAAAGCATGTTTCTCAGATATTGTCACAGTAAGATCAGGGGGTGTCTTCCCTATGGGTCATGAGGGTCACTACCCCACTGTGGAGTTGACCTGTGCAGCAATACCACAAGCCATGGTTAGCTCAACCGACTTATAAAAACCCTCACGAAAATGTGTTCCTACCAAGGAAGGGAAAGGAACCCTACTTAGGGAAGCCTAGTAAAATGGGGTGGGTAGGTAGATAAGTAGAGCATGTATACCCGCTAGCTACTGCCCTAAAGGTTAGGAGCCATTATTTCCACCCCACTAGCAAATAGTCACAGGGTTTAGGTAAAATATATTTAATATGTCCCCAGAGAATTCCCTCGAACCTCCCACATTTACAGTGATACCTTAGAAGTGAATTGTTATTCTTACCTTCGCCCTGGGAGATGTAGTTGCCGTCATTTTGGAGTATTCAGAATTCTACACTCGTGGAAAGTTAAAGTATCGTAATAGCCTACCAAGTGCTGTAGATTCGTGTAGCAACACCCTGTCCAAAAAAAAAAAAAAAAAAAAAAAAAAACGTGCACCGAAAATCTGGGGTTTATAAATGACCCCTTACGCCACACCAAAGATTAACATCCTCAAAGCCACGTCAGCCAAATCCATGCATATGGCCAACAACGACTGCAAATGAACCCAGGGTTAATGGTATCCCACTCAGCACGTCCTTTAACTTGATTCCTGGTATCTATTAATCGCTCGTTCCCAGCTTAACATTATGGACATGCTAAATTCCTTTTTTTTTTTTTTTTTTGCTTATAATGTCGTTATATATATCCAAGATAACTGCTACATCTCCCCGCGCCTGTTGAAACTGCTGTCCACACTTGACAAAAGAACAAAAAGGGTCCGAAACCACAGTAAATAAAGCTAAAGGGGAGTAAATTGACAGTGAAAGATAAAATGAAAGAAAAGTAAAAAAAAAATATTGAAAAGCCAAGAAGTGCAAAATACAAAAATACATAAACAGGAGTTAGGAATGGAGGACTAACAGAGGAGCAGAAGAGGTGGAGGAAAAAGACGATAGAGGCAATTGGGAAAGTGGACCAAAAGTGAGGAGTGTAGCAGGACACCCACATTCACACACCAGATGAACATGATAAAGAGTATTGCAACCATCCAGGCAAATCCAGCAACATCACACTCACAGGCAAAGACGAACAAAACACCCTGTAGCACATAAGAAACAGGATATATGAGTTATCAAAGCATAGTGTCGCCACCACATTCACAGCAGAGTTAGTGAAACATATCAGGCAGGCTAACCATTCCCAGGTTAGGCCAAATAGGATTAATCCAATGATGATGATGTTCTCACCAGACGCATTGATGATACATCGCAGATAACCTTTGAGCATGAAGAGGGCCAAGAGACAAGCGCTGCCAGCCCAAAGACATGATGGAATGTGATTCTGAAGCGCTGCCGGAATTGAGCAGCAGTCTCCCAGGATGGTCGTTGCCAGGCAATCGCTTATGTGACAGCATGTTTGCAGTTCTGTGAGCACCACAGGTGTCCCAGCCAGGGAAAAAAAAGGATCAGCCCCATAACGAGAGCATGGAAAGCAAATCAAAATAATATTTAGAAATGTACAAAGGGGTGGAAAGGAGAAACTAATAGAGGAGGGGAGCGACATCCTAACATAACATTGTGTAAACCTAGGGGGGCCATGACACATAGCACCATCCACCTTACGGTAAACAAACTTGTGTGAGGCAGGGAGCGCTTAAGCTTTATCCTGAATACAGTATGTGAATGTGCTGGGGGAACAGACCGCAGTGTATGAGAGAAAACAAAACAAGTCGATGGGTTGGCAATACGTAACGCCACAGCTCAAATGAACACTATGCACTTGACCCAGTGCCACAAAGAAACAGAAATGCTGACGCGTAAAAGAAAACACAGCTCTCTCATACGCTGTGCCTGACGTCATATACAACCACGAAGAAACAGAATAAGTCACGCGCTACCAAAGTTGTGACGTGTACACCTCAGGCGCACGCCAAGGCTAGAGTTTCACAAAGTATCAGCCAATATGTAACAATTCAGCATAGGGTGTAATACAAATAATGGTGGGTGTATCCAACGAAACACCAGAAGATTCATGTTGATCATAACAAAGATCATTAAGGAACTTTTAACATTCAAGGCTAAGAAGTGTGAAAAAGGTAACCTCGCCCTGATTTCTTCCTAAGATCGGAGTAAAATTACGCAGAGTAAGTAAGTAAGTAAGTAATTAAGCAATTTTATTAACCCAATTAATTGTACAAATTTACAACAATAATTTTACAAATTTATTCTTAACCCAGTTTCTAAAAATAACAATTAAATAAAATATAAAGAAAATTAACTTCATAACTACTGGTATCCAGCAGTATGGAATACTGGTAGCCAGCATTCCTCCTAATTTAAAAGTGCAATTATAAATTTATTTAATCTCTAATCTAACTATAACTCTACCTTGAGTTGCTTTCTTTGGACCACAACAAACTCAAACCTTGAGGTTGTCAAGTTGTTGGGTCCTACTTACAACATATCAAATAAACATTACTGTAATTTAATTTAATACTCATTTATCTCTTCCTTGCTAATTTTCCTCATCCATTTTGCTCTTACTCTGCCCAAAAAGTTCTGTACTTCTATTATACTTTTCCTAGATTTTACATTTACTATCTTTTTAGCATGAATTTCCATTGGGTGATGATCTCGGTAAACCCAATATTTGTTTACAAAAGCTCCTTTGGATCATGTCTATATTTACCCACCCTTCTTCCAGGCCCCAAATCTCTGCTCCATATAACGTTTTTGCTTCTACTACAGTAGTATAAATTCTCTCTAACCATTTTAATTGCATTTCTGGTAATTTATCTATGCAAGTTTTGATGGCTTGCATTGCCATTTTTCCTTTGGCTAATACTATTCTCTTTTGTTCACTCCATCCACCATTGCTGCTTAATCATATCCCTAAATAATCAAATTTTTGAACTACCTCGATTTCTCTTCCATGCCAATACCATTTCTCATCTTTTTGTAATTTATTTCCCTTTTTAAATACCATAATTTTTGTTTTATTTACATTAATTCTTATACTCCATTTTTTGCAAAATTTATCTAACACTTCAATTGTTCTCGCCAATCCCACATTACTTATAGATCCCGCAACTAAATCATCTGCAAATAACAATCCTGGTATTTCCTTATTATTAATT
This sequence comes from Deroplatys truncata, assembly GCA_030765065.1. Taxonomy (NCBI): domain Eukaryota; kingdom Metazoa; phylum Arthropoda; class Insecta; order Mantodea; family Mantidae; genus Deroplatys; species Deroplatys truncata. The sequence continues at coordinate 491,216,277 of CM060990.1, forward strand.
ATTGGCACATGTCTGTTCTCTACTCTAATTGATTCCAGAATATCATCTATGAACAGATTAAATCATACAGGACTCAATTTACAACCTTGTCTTAGACCAATATTATTCGGAATACTTCTCGTTAATTTATTATTAGCAATTTTAATACAAAACTGATTATCCATATATATTCTTTGAAGTACTCTTATAAAGGTAGTACTCATCCCTTTTTTTGCTCAATTTAAACCACAGTGCTTCTCTACTTATCGTGTCAAAGGCCTTTTCAAAATCTACAAATAACATATATAATCTCCCTCTCTTGTTGGTTAAATATTTCTTTACCATTGTATTTATAACAAAAATATTATCTAATGTACTCTTATTACTTCTAAAACCAGCTTGAAGGACCGATAATTTTTCCTCATCTTCCGCCCACTTTTGAACCCTTTAATTACCCGGAGAGGCAATCATCACAAACAAATTTAAAGGCTAAATTAACTTATAAATATAAATATACTGACTTTATATGAACACGACATAACTATTCACTCAGACATCATCATCGCTATTATTAGCACTATCATCATTAGAATCACTCACACCCTGCGGTTTGAAACTAGGCTAAACCACAAGAACAATTATGCAACATGAACACTACTAGCACAAAACATATTCTTAGGGCCCTAAAACATTACATCACAATATTTTCATCCACCATCCCGTCCCTGAGGAGACCTTGCGGTTCAACCTCAGCAGGGATGGGCAAGAAACAAACGACACACTAGTCGTCGCTCCTGGCCACAAAGAAAAAAAAAAAGAACTACCTGATCTCTGGAGATTATAACATAATCTATCAGAAGTAGCGCCTCTGGGGTTTTACTGTGATCACTAAAATTATAATCAAATAATAACCTCTAAGATGTTGGATTAATATTATCTGAACCTAACATTAAGTTCCATAAGCCTAACTAGTGAAGAGGTGGGGTACTTGTACTTAGTTCAATACACAAACCGATGGCATATACTCTAATAGTCGATACAAACACCTCATTGTGGTTCTTTTTTTTTTTCTTACCTGCCTTTCTGCTGAATTGTTATTACTTAACTTTTTTTCTCTGTTTAATTTCAGTGATATTGCCTTTAGTAGTTTTTTTTTTTTTTTTTTTTTTTTCCATGTTTAAGACTTAAGATCAAGTGCTCTTAAATAATAATGGGTAGAAGAAACCAACACGAACATGGTGAGAAGTTAAAAGAAACATTTTACAGTAAAATAATTTAGAAGAGGAAGAGTGAGGTTTAAACAATCCGATACTCTGTTTATTCATTCCTGCTCTTGAGCATTCCTAGTGGAAGATGGTCCTGAGTCCGTGATCACTTCAGGTTGGTTATTTGCCCGCACCGCTGATGTTATTAATGGCATGCTGTTCCTCGGGGTGCTGCCCTCTCGCGTTCAGCATCCTGGCTCTGTGCCTGAGACGATATCTCTGAAAGCAGAACTTACACATCCTGTAAGTAATGGCTCCAATTCTTAAAATGAATAAAGTTATGAAAGTGATAATTGCAGTATGAAGAAAGCGTGCTTGAACTTCTTAGCTATTACTCCAGGAGCTCGGATAACCATGATCAGTTCGGGTTTCCGAAGGAGGATAACTGCCAAAGTTAAGGTAATTACAGAGGACCATATAACAAGTAATACCGTTGCGGATGGTACATTATCCAGATGCGACATACTCGGTGTTGCGAGAAATGGCAGTGGAATAAGTTGAGGTGGGGCCCCTCGATTGACCAATAACGTTGAGACAATGTGATAAGCAGGGTTAGGATTTTTAGGTGCGCACCTTTTTTCTTAAGGTAAGTTAAAGCTGTGCGGAAAGATATCACAGTGTGAAATTTTGTTTCTAGTTGCGAAAAGAGGCATTTTTTCTTGCACCTTTTTCCCTTTTTTGGGACCTTTACCCCACTTTCCCCCAACCATGCCCATAATCCTCTTTTTCCCCCTTTTTTCTTTTAAGTTTCATTCTAATTTATTCTTTAACTTTCAGTTAATGTCTCCTCAGCTTTCTGTGTACATGCGAATAGTAAGACTACGTCTTTCAGTTAACGCTGCACGGGAATTGAAAGCACACCCACAACAATGGAAAATAATTGTGTGTTCGGCGAAAACCTCTTTCTCTAGCTTTACCGCTTTTACCGCTATAAAGTAGCCCACAATAATGCAATTGCAAGTGATTCTATCCCACCAGAATCAGTAGTCTGCTGTTCGTGAATGTGAGTTTGTTACTGTGAGAGACGTCATCTGCTTACATGGAGGCAAAGGCTGGGCAGGCAGAGATGGCAGTAACCTCACCTGCGCAGTTCCGAGAAGTATTAAGACTGGGTTCTGCTCGAAACTACTAGAAATTGCTGAGACTGAAGTTCCAGCATGAATGAGAACATTCAGGTAATTGTTGCGGTGTTATAAGAGAATATGGACAGCAAATGGGTGCAAGAGTGAGTTGTGTGACAGTCGCATTGTGTTAGCAAGTGAACTAGTGTTAGCTCTATGTTACATTACCAAAAGAGTGTACTAGTACTAGATTTTACCATGCCAAAGGTGTCTAGTGCTCAATTTATTGTTCTGGCTGAGGAATTCAAACAAGATTTCATAGACACTGATGGAACTAATATGCGATGTACTATTTGTGATTCAGGAATTTTGTTAGATGAAAAGCACCAGCGAGATCGCATCAAACAACACATTTCCAGCTCTAAGCATCAAATGAACAAGACTCTTCAAGCAAACAAATCACAGTAACCTCTATTATGAAATGCGTTTCAACAGAGTTCTTCAAAAAGCCAAAATTTGAAGGAATTAAACATTGATTTGTGTGCAGCTCTTACACAAGCAGGAATTCCACTCAATAAGGTGAACCATCCAGCCTTCAAGGGATTTCTTGAAAAATACACAAAGATGTCAATGCCAGATGAGAGTACTTTAAGAAAAAACTATACATGGAGCCTGTTTACCAAGAAAGCATAGAAAGAATCAAGGAGGAAGTGTGTGATTGCAATGTGGGAATCATTGTGGATGAAACCATAGACTCAATGGAACGATATGTTTTGAACATTTTAGTTTTTCCCTTAGCAGGGGAGAAAGTTAAGCCCATGTTGTTAAAAATGTACGAGCTGCAGAAAGCCAATGCCAGTACAGTAATGCAATCCATTATGGACTTCTGTCAAAAACTCTGGCCTACTGGTATCGAGTTTGAAAAACTTATTCTTGTGGTTACGGACCAGGCTCCATACATGGTTTCAGCTGTTAACCAATTGAAACCTTTATTTTCTAACTTGAAGCATGTGACATGCTTGGCTCATGCCCTTCACAGGGTTTGTGAATCCATAAGGAACGAATACGACATCGCAAATCAATTCATCTCTGCCCTGAAGAAGATTCTACTGAAAGCTCCGAGTCGTGTTGTTTACTACAGGGAAATCACTGGCCTGCCCTTTCCAAATTTCCCGGTCATTACTCGCTGGGGATCTGGGATTGAGTGTGCTGCTATGTTGTGTGAGAATTTTGACAAAATTAAAGAGTTTGTGCTTTCTTTGGATCCATCCGACACAGGTGCAATTTCCAAAGCACAGCAACTTCTGTTACCGGAAAAATACATAATTTGCAGACAGAACTATATTGTGTCCATAGTTACAAGTACCTGCCTGCAGCTATTAAACGATTGGAAGAACAAGATCTGGAAAAGGAAAAACAATGGAATATTTTTACTTCCGTAAGGGAGCAGTTAGATGGCTTTGCCAAAGACAAACTTGAATCTAGTCTTCAGAAGAATCCAGACATTGAGAAATTTGCCACATCTGTAGAGTTGCCATTCTGAGTGAATACAAGGTTTGCCCCACTGGTTTCTGTGGATGTTGAAAGAAGTTTTAGCATCTACAAAGACATTCTATCTCCTGATAGAAACAGACTTACTTTTAAAAATTTGGAGATGCTTAATGTCTTGAAGTACAACAGCTTTAGGTTTTTTCCTTCTTTTGATGAGTGATAATTTAATGTACTTGTTTGTAGTTCAATAAATTAGAATAGAGGAAAGAGAAATCGTTGAATTAGTTAAGGGAATGCACAACTGAAATTAACTCAAAATCTCAACAAAAAAAAAACCTTTAAAAAAAAAATTATGTTTCCAAAAAATTCTTCATTGCTTGTAGTTTTAGAATCCACTTTTATTTTTGACCCAGCTAATGCTTCAGGATCGTTACAAGACTTTTTAAATACCCTTGCGCATTTGGTTGCTAGCTGTTTATATTTTTAAAACTTAATTGTAAGACATTTCTTATTTTCAGCATTTGTGCATATTCAAAATATTCCACACGATGTATTTTTCATCTATACATATTGGCATTTTTTAATGCTTATTTCAAAAACCCAAATAAATAAAATGTCACATAAATTTTCTGTGTAATGAATAGTTTTTGCGCTACTAATTTTTGAAGATAACAATGTATACCAAAAAAAACGAAAAAAGAATGCAAATACAAAACTACAAAACTTTTTTTTTCTCTTAAACTAAGAATGTAGAAAAAAAATTATATGATAGATTTGTAGTTCCTTTACATAGAAGCAACATAAGATTTGTTTGTTTGTTTTTTTGTTTTTTTAAATGCATCATCTGCTGCATTTTGCATATACCCATAATTTTATATATTTTGAAAATTAATAACTTGAAAACTAATTAAGATTTTGGATTGAAATTCACAAAACAGTTATATCTAAAGAAGACTGACATGTGGTTAAAATTTCAGCCCAATTGAGTGGATAGTTTAGAAAATAGCAATTTCAGTTGTGCATTCCCTTAAATAAACCAGCACCTTATTGTCCCTTTTTCACCTTATTTGAGTACCCTTTCCCTTCCATTTTTCATCTGAAATTTGCACCTAAAAATCTAACCCATGCTGATAAGCTAGTAAACATAATGTTTGATGACTTCGTCAGTGGATTGACTTTTAATGAAGATATAGTGGACCATCCAGCAGGAAAAAGGTGTAAAAATGTTGACTCTGGTGCTAGCTTCTTGAAGCATGGGAAGCGAAGGGGTATCTGAAATGTTCTTCCTGTATGCAGCTCACAATAGCAGGGTAATGTGACCTTGAAATCACAGAGGGTCCCTTGAGGGAGAGGTTTAAAGGAGATGACATTTCTATTGCAAACTAGCTCTAGGATTCTGCGGGGTGGGTAATTATGAATTCATTTTGTGCAACTTCAGTTATCATCTTGTTAGATGTATGGCATTGGAAGGGACAGAAATGGTTAAGTTCCTAAGCTATTATGTCCTGCAACATTTTTGAGGCATAGAGCGGGCTGAATATTAGATAATTATCAAATCGAGGGATAAAGCACAATTTACTGCGAAAAGGGTCGCATTCATGCAAAGCCCTTCCCATGATAGGCCTAATAAGGTTACCACTTACTGCCACTAAAGTGGTATCATGCATAATAGTACATGTTGAGTTACCCCACGCGAAGGGTGTGCCAATAAAATCATATACCTTCTAGGAAGTCCCACGCTGTCTGATGGGAATCTTAATTGTAACCAAAATATAATTTGCACTGAATGAGCATGCCGTGATTTCTAAGTCTAAATATTTATGAACATTCTCTAAGTTTATCACTAGTTCCACTGACGAATTAGTTAGTTGGTCTTGTAAGGATCGGAGTTTCTTCATAAACGGGCATGGGAACAATAGATATTAGAAGTAAACTATTACAGCAGCAAAACTAGCATCAATGTTAAAATAGAGAGTTGAGGGTTGTTACACTACATCATTAAAATATTCTTACTTGAACGCGTTTCGGGAGACGGTTTGTTCCCATCGTCAGCATTTTCTCTCAACTGATTTTTGCCGGTCATCGTCTGGGGGATGTGTGTGGTTTGTGGTGTTCTCTGGTGCTGGGCTGATGAACCTCCAAAGGCTGTTGGGTGGCGGCAGTTCGAAATTCATTAGGTGATTCCTGTGTTTGACAATATGTATTTTTTCCCAGATGTAACAACCCTCAACTCTCTATTTTAATTATGACTCATCACTGTTACTAGCTTCTAAATCTTCAAAATTAGTCAACAATTAGCATCAATGTGTTTAATCAGCAGGGTAGCGTGCACTGAGCATTGCATGCCACGCAGTATTTCCCACAAGCTACAAATAATTGCTTGTAGATACGTCCTGGAATTGTGTGTCGATAGCATTTACAAGGTGTTGGAGGCTGATTCAAGCTGTGTAATTTTATGGTCGATCTGTGAAAATGACCTTTGTATCTTTGAACCATAGGAAGTTAAAGCCTCTTGTGTTGCTGCAAACCAGGTCTGGTCTTGCGAGACTATTGTTTCCAGAGCTTCATAGTGATCTAATAATCCTTCCTGTTGCGGCTAATTTGTTAATTTGATCGCTTGTCGCTACGTCGCAACAAAAATTCAATACGTCACCCAAAAATGCTATGCCTCGCTTACCGCGGGAATTTTCTGGCGAAGTAAAATCAAATACAGCTTTATGTAACTTACTCAATTCGTTATCTAGTGTGCTATCCACCAGATCAATATCTTCTTCCAGCCTTGTGACCGGGTGATCTACCAAACGTCTTAACGGACGCGGTACCTTGAGTAGCTGTGGCTCTGCACCTTCTCGCATAACCTTAAACGTAATGGGAATTGTGGTCCGATACGCCAGTGATTCCGGGAGTAGCCTCCAGGCTACTACTAATCCTCCAGGATTACAGAGAAAACCTGTTTGTCAGTCTTCCTTGCTGCTTACATAACTACGTCTTCTTACATTCAGCAATGCTCTTCTGTGAGCTTACCTATCGGATACGTGTCTGTTGTTTCAGAAAACTTATGTTTCTTCTTCGTGCAATTACAGGCTGTTCCTTTAACAGGGGACTTAACTCGAGCATATTCTTATGTATATTCAGGACGTTGGTTTACTTTCGTTATTTTTCCTGTTGGATTCCCCAATGTCTTCCTCCTAAGGGGGGTATAAGAGGGGTAGTATTCGTTATTTGTTTTTTTTTAATCATCATGCTATATCACAATTTAATATAACGCCTGTTTTTCACTGAAAGTCCATTCTTTTCCCTCTCCTTTCTCTACTGGAGGGAAAGGGAAAACACATAAATGTAGGTTAGATCTACTTCCTACTACCCTATATCAAAAGAATTTATGAATCTGCTATGTGTGCACTTACATTATTTCTCAAAAATTACGATCTTAAATAATATATTTGTTCCTGCTTTGTAATATAAAGGTCTTTACAAGGACGGTTATTGCTAGCTTAGCGTGTGTTGTGATGTTCCTTCAATTAACAGAAGAAAACTAAAAATGATGGATGTGAGTTGCATCTCCTTAACGTATCTTTAAGTTCCCGTAATGACCATAAATATGTCTTTATTGTTGCAACGTAAATCGTTGTAACTGCGTGTTTTGTGTCTATGGGTTTCAACGTATTGTCGCTCTCTGTAGTAAAGCCAGGAAACATAGGAATGTTGGACTTTGTTCCTGCCACCAGCCAGTTATTTGCAGCAAAGTTTTGATGCTGTTGCATCAAAATCAAATATCCGAAGATTCATTTCGATTCTTACAGTAATCTTAATCACGTCGGTATGGTAATGTGTGTGCATACATTCTTTTAACATGAACTATACGTTCAGTTGCACTTCGGGAATGCGGATCCCGTATAACATAATTAATAGGCGAAGGCGCCTCACTACGACAAAGGGTCCATGTTATCTGTGTAAAAGTTTAGTAGAAAAGCCCTTTTTCTTTATGGACGTATATATTTGCACTAGTGCTCCCGGCTTATGTGTTATGTGACGGTGTTTACTATCGAAGTTACGCTTTTGCTTCCTTTGCGCAGTTTGGACGTTAGCACATGCTTATAATACATTTTGTTGTGTCTATTGCACAAAAGGATTACTGGAGGTATATTTTAGTTGTACTTCCGTAGGCAGTATGGGATCTCTACCGTACATCAGAAAATAAGGCGAGTACTTAATTGACTCTTGCATCGCAGTGTTGTAGGCCCAGGTCACGTGGGGATGACAAACATCCCAATCATCCTGTTTAGTGCTAACATAGTGGCTTAACATCTGTATTATCGTTTGGTTACATCTTTCCACTAGACCATTGCAGGCTGGGTTGTAGGCTGTGGTTAGATAATGTCTAACTCCCATGGCCTGTAAGAGCTCCTACACCGCTTCGCTTAAGAAGACGGTGCCTCGATCCGATAATAGGGAACGTGGTGCACCATGCCAACATATAGCATTTTCGAGCAAAAATTTGCCAACCTGAGGTGCTGAGCCGTTTGGCAACACTTTAGTCTCAGTTTATTTACTCGTAAGATAGGTACAGACTAAGATTACGGGTTTTCCACTTTTAGTCTTATGTAATAGCCCTACAAAATCAATGCCGAACCTTTCTCCAACGCGGTCGACAGGAATGGGTCGTAAGAAACACTCTGGCAATATATTTTTCGACCTTTCCACGTCTGACATGACGGGCAACCCTTTACAAATTTTTGAACGTCATTTCTGAGTTCGCACCAATAGAATCGAGATGTTATCTTTGAAAATGTTTTTGTAAATCCTGTGATCTGCCATGGGGTCATCATGATGGGATCGCAGAATTTCGTTTTTAAAAGATTCTGGAATTACTAGTAAATGCAATTCACCTGTTCCAGCATTTTTCCTATATAGCATCCCGGATTTAAGAATGAAAGACGACGCTCGGCGTCCGAGTCCAGGCGGTGCCGCGGCTGGCTGTGCTACCGCTCAGATTAAATCATAAAATATGGGGTTTTTACCTTGTTCTGCAGCCACCTCTGCGGGCTGCAGCAAGCATATGGGGACTTCTAACTGGTCATACTCCTGCGGTTTAAGGGTAGTCACAGGGAAGCAGGACAGACAACCTGCGTACCTATGTAACTTACCTGCCTTATGTACTATGGTGATATATTCCTGTAATTTTACTAACCACCGGGCAAGTCTATCTGTCACATCCTTCATAGTATGCAAACAAAAGAGCATGGTGGTCACTGTCTATATGAACGGGATAGGCATAAATGAGGGACCGAAAATGTGTCGCAGCATAGACAAGACCTAATAATTCCAATTCTGTTGCACTATAACGCTGTTCATGCTTATTAAGTGAGTGTGATACGAAAGAGACAGGGTGTATATTACCGTCCCCTCCCTTCTGATACAAGATGCACCTATGCTAATCTTGGAACTGTCAACATGTATCTCGGTGTATGCTCCAGGCGTGTAAGGGCTAAAATAGGCTTTGAAATAAGTAATTCATTCAATTCAAAAGCTTTTCGCTGCGGTTCTACCCATACAAACTGTTTACTTTTCCTAGTTAGGATATGCAGGTGGTGGGCTATGGAAGCGAAGTTCCGAATAAATCTTCTGTAGAGGCTAAAAAGTCTTAAAACTTTTTGGACATCTTGCACAGATTTAGGTATTGATAACTACTTTGTCACTTTGAGCTTGTCCGCATCAGACTCTATTCCTTTGTACGATACCTGGAAGCCTAGCAATTTTATTGCTTGCATAGCGAAGTGGCATTTCGAAGGCTTTAGCTTAAAATTGAGAAGCTCCAGATGGCGGAATACATGTCAAGCATTTCTTGGAACATGGAACCAAAAACCAAAATATCATTTAAATTGACAATTGCGTGTTTATATTTCAGGTTCCCTAGCAATTTATATGCTATCGTCGGGCATTTACCAAGCCGAAGGCCAACCTTTTGAATTGGGCTGATGACGTAACGAAGCTCGGTAGTCTTTTACTATTTTCGGCCATTTGCACCTGAAAATAAGTGCTTAAAAGATCTAGTGTACAAAACCACTTCACTTTACCCAGTTAGCCTAATAGGTCATCAATTTGGTGCAAAGGAATGGACAACGTTTCCGTGACTGCATTGAGCTTCCTATAATCTACGCAGAAGTGGAAACCACTATCTCCCGCTTAACTAAAACAACTGGCGAGGCCCAAGGACTAGAAGATTCTCTAATTATACCGGCTTGCAACATTTCCTGCACTTGCGAGTCGATAAGCTCGCGTTGCTTTTGCGAAATCCTATATTGGCGCTGTTTGATAGGTTTTGTATCTGTAAGTTGGATATCAAACTCAACTGCTGCCTGACCTAGCTCTTGTAATCCTGTTGCAAACATATGCCAGAACTTCTTTAAGCTTGCTACCACTAAATCATGTTGCTCTTGTGATAAGTTCTTATTTATATTGAAGGATGCTCCCTCAATCTCAACTGGTGTGATCTCATTTGGTCCTATATTAGAAGACTGTATTAACGCAACTTCATGCACATGTTCTGACACTGTACTTGCAAATATTGTTTTGGGTACAGCCATTTCATTTTTGATCAGGAGGATGACTGTTCCTAGCAAGGCACAAAAGATAGACGGAATTTCAATTTCCTTTTCTTTTTGTAAAATTGCTTCCGCTGGCTCAAGTGATGCTTTCTTAGATAATGGTGGATCAAACTGTACTGGAATATGTGTTACGCTGTATGGTGCAAATTTTATATCCACTATGCATTTACTTTACAGGGGACGTCTGCCCCTTCAGATTGTACCGTGATCTGATTTAAGGGAAAATCTGGCCTTTTTCCGCATGACATTACGAGGTTCCCCCCCCCCCCCTTGTGGGTCTCGCAATGTAATCTCTTTTGTTTCTAAATTTAAAATTGTGCCATACTTATTGAGGAAATCCATTCATAAAAATAGCTGTGGGCCGAGGTGCGAGGCTACAGCTAGTCTCTCGGTAAACATTTTACCCTTTAGCTGGAATTGACAGTCTGTGTAGTATGCTGCATCCACCAATCTATTGTCCGCGTTCTTAACATTAGTGTGTCCGAGAGGAGTATTTTTCGCGATGTCACTAACTCGTTTTGTACTATACTTACAATGCTGCCAGTGTCGATAAGTACAGAGGCGTCCTGGTTACCTATTTTCCCTGGTACCGACAGTGTATCTGCCGGCTGAACCTCTGACCGCAAGATTGCCTTATGGTCCACGGGACTCATGCCTTTTTTTGTCACGTGTTGCCTGTGACAGCAGCTGATGGCTATATGCCCTGTCTTTTGGGGTCACTGTGTAATTTCTTGGACTGGGTTACAATCCGTCCCCCAGTTTCCTCCTCCCATATGACTCCTTTTTCCTAGGGGATAAGGTTTTTTCTGTGGTGGCCTAGACTTAAACCGTTCAGCTTTTTCGTCAGCGTGTGCGGTTGGCTAGATATTTCGGCTAACTGTTGGTCCATCTGACCTGTCACTACATACGTAGCGGCTTCTATACGTTTTGCCAACTCTAATAGGGATGACACTGAAAGCGGATTTGCGGGCAAAATGTGCTCCAAAAGGGAGAGTTTAAGGCCTCTCGTAATATGACGGATTTGCTCTCCCTCCATCATTTGGGGGTTCACTTGATCGTATAATGCTAAAACGTCATAGAGTAATGTTCCATCGGCTTCGTTATATCCTGTACCCATTGTCGTAATTGATATTCCAGGACATCGTCCTGTGCCATTGGTATAAAAGCATTTTTATGCCGTCACATAACTGTGGCCACTTGTAATCTGGGTGCCTATGAGCAAAGGTTCTAAACCAGGTGGCTGCTGCACCACATAAGTAACATCCTCCCCCGGCCCATCTTCATATTTTCCCGGGTCTATTAGGGGTCATGAGAAAGGGATAGCTATCTGTTTACCTGTTGCCATTTTTTATGCTAGGACAAATTCCGGCAATTCGGAAAAAGATAGAGTATGTTTTACTGCAGTGGGAATCACAAGGAGATTAGACAATTTTATGTCTCACCTAAGTTTGATGGATTACCGTATGCACCAAGAATGCCTAAGGAGCTAAACGTTTTCCTGACCTTAGTTGCACATGCGACATATAATCATATAAGTCCCCTACTTCTCCTGACAATACTTGTATGTGCACCACTGCAGCTTCAGATGTCGACACCACAATATTGTTTGCCCTACAATATTCCTTATAAATCAAGTGGGGCTGTTGGGGTCTAATGTTTTAATAAAATCCATGCACTTAAAATTACATTACATGGAAGACTGTGCCTTTTATCACTTTGTACTTCAAGAATTGTGTTTTATCATTATTATGGGGAATAGCTTAGCGCACTCTTACTGTTTGACTAGATATGGGGGATGGGGAACCTGTAATCTTAATCTGCTTCACTGAAAAAAAAATTATCGAATGGTTCGAGGTAATTCTTGGGATCATAAGGAATGTTCTACTGTATTATATTACTTGTCATTGTTTTTCCTCTGAATAGTGTGGCAAGATAAAGGAAAGAAAACTCTCCTGCCATTTTTATAAATCACCCAATATTATGGGACATTGTTACTTCCTCTGGTGGTGCTAACATCTTTCTTGCACGAGTGGGTGGGTGGGTGCAAAATGGAGGTATTGGGCTCTAACTCTGGCCCCCCGAATTAAAATGTGGTAGGCTGGCAGCCTCCACCAATTATGTCAGGATGAGATCGGGGGGTGTCTTCACTACAGGTCATGAGGGTCACTACCCCACTGTGGACTTGACTTGTTGCGGAGTACCACAAGCCATGGTTAGCTCAGCTGACTTCTACAGTCCCTCACGAAAATGTGTTCCTACCAAGGAAAGGGAAGGAACCCTACTTAGGGAAGTGTAGTAAAATGGGGTAGGTAGGTAGAAGATAGAGCATGTATGCCTGCTAGCTGCTACCCTAAAGGTTAGGAACCATTATTCCATCCCACTAGCAAATAAAGTCACAGGGTTTAGGTAAAATAATATGTTCCCAGAGAATTCCCTCGAACTTCCCACATTTACAATGATACCTTAGAAGTGATTTGTTATTCTTAACCTTCACCCGGGGAGATGCAGCTGCCATCATCTTGGAGTATTCAAACTTCTACACTCACGGAAAGTTAAAGTATCATAATGGACTACCAAGTGCCACAGATTCATGTAGCAATACCCTGGCAAAAAAAAAAAAGACCACGTGCACCAGAAATCTGGGGTTTATAAACGATCCTGACCTTACATCATGCCAAAGATTAATGTCATCAAAGCCGTGTCAGCTGAATCCGCACATATGGCCAACAACAACCGCTAATGAACCAGTTAAATGTCGTCCTCCGTGGACCAGTGGCACCGTGCTAGCCTCTAGTTCCCAAGGTCGCGGGTTCAAACCCGGCGGAGGGCGATGGATTTTTTCAGGCGTAAAAATCCTTAGCATGGCTTCCTTCAGAAGGGAAATAAAGCCAGTGGTCCCATGTCATAGATTTACGGCACGTAAAAGAACCTCAAGCCTGATAAAGAGGCCTCTGAGCAAAATTACCGTCTTTCACGCCCAATATAGAATGGGACGCTAAGGACCATAGTAGTTAAAGAGCATCCATAAATGAAACTCAATTTAATTTAATTTAACCAGTTAATGGCATCCTGCTCAGCACTTCCTTTAACTTGAGTTGCTGGTGTGTATCAACCACTCGTTCCCAGCTTAACATTATGGACATGCTAAATTCCTTTTTTTTTTCTTATAATAAATGTCATAAATATATATATATCTCCAAGATAACCGCTACAATATGATGAGTACATCCTCTACAACATTCAATTGCCAGAAGTGTTGATGTTTTACATGGTTTCCTAAATATCCTCTGTTGAGCATCTAATGACCTTTATACAGTGGGTTGTGTTTTGAGGTAATTTCAAAATTAATCAAAGCTATTTCATGCTTTTTAAAATCTTTTCCCATCTGCTGATTTTCTTTGGTTACATGTTTCAGGAGTAATAGCTGTTTTCTCTGTAGTAATTATAGTTCCAAAATGAGTTGTGCTTTTAGTAGAGTTCAATTGTTTTTTGTTTACACTGTGTAGATTGTGTAGCATTCTTCACGTGATTTTATGAGTTCCAGACTTTTTGGATGGTGGCATTTTTTTCCAAACTGCCTGATTTTAACACACACTCTCCCTCTCTCCCTCCCCCCATATGTGTGGCCAGAGCCATTTATAATTACTGAAAGTCCTTGGAAACTGTTGTAGAGCTAATAGGAGGTAGGTGTTTTTCTTGTGTTTCTCTAAGGTTTGAGTTCGTGGTTATATATGCAGTCAATGTCTTCCTTTTTAATACTCCCTAACTTCATCATTGTCTTGTTGAAGCTGTTATTCTCTGCTACTTTACTATCTGTGCATATTAATTCTGTTACTCTGTCTACCTTAACAGAATGTTTTATTAGGCATTTAATGATTACATGCTTGTGGCTCATTGGATTGAAGGTATTGGTGCTTGTACATTTTCTGAGTGAATGTTTTTTCTGAATATTCCAAATCCCAGTTATTTGTTGTTTTTACAATTCAGTAGCTTTAAGTCAAGGAAATAAAATATACAGTCTTCAGTAGCCTATTACGCAGATTATTAAGCATTCTATTAAGCAAGACTGAGTACAAGAAAGAGTATGCACAAGTAGTAAAAGCAGAGTATTAAATGGAAACAATTATATATGACCCAGTGATACCAATTGTGGCAGAATTCTGCTACGCGTAGCGAAATTTGAGCCTTCAGGAGATATTGCGGTGAAAAATAAAAAAGTGGGAAAATGTAGCAACTTTTGTGAATTTTAATTTTAAAAATCAGTCAACTTAAATTATCGTAAATGTCAATGCCATATATTAGTTAACTATTCTGAGGGAAGCAGACTGAAAGAATCTCTCATGTTATTGCTTATACTTTATCGCAGGCGCCTGGTCCTACAGTATAAAATATGCAGTATACATGGAGCGGGTGAGGAATAATTGGTGTATCAGCAAGCTTATGCTACAATAAATCTACCTTAGGCAATATGATGGAACACTCTAGGCATAATTAGAGTGGTGATGCAATACAAGTAATTGGTGAATATATCATGGTTAGGCGTGGTGATTTTTAGATTTTGAAATCAGAAATTTAGTATTTTTATTTAGCATTTTTAGCATTTATTCATTTGCACTTTAGCATTTATAACATTTTGAAGAACAACATATAACTGATAAACTGGTAATGTCTTTTGACATAATGTTACTGCAAAATAAAAATCACAAACTAAATTGCACTTTCTTAGCTTAATATAGGTTAAAACAACAAACAAAAATAGAATTGATACAGGTTAAAGCATAAACACAGAAAAAAGAGAAATTGTGATGCCAAACCAGGTTGATAATAAAGACAATACACAAAATTAACTCAAATCATGTAAGTTCATAAATCCATAACTATTAAATGGATTCATAGAACATACCTCAATATTTTATTCTGTCATTACAATTTAATTCTACTTAGTGAATTATTTTTTAGCATCTATGCTATAGATAGGTTCCCAAATACATTGCAGACAGTCTACATCTTTATTTTTCTGCACAGTTTGTAATGCCAGCTGTAAATGAAAATATGCATATACCTAAAGAAAAAATAAAACTATCCATATTAACTCAAAAAAAAGTGATCTTAGTTTTATTTTCACTTATATCTTTGAAATTCATTAACAGTACTTGGCCAGCAGTGACAGGATTGAAAAGTTTACCAATCTCTTAAGAAAGAGGGAGAGAGAGAGAGAGAGAGAGAGAGAGAGAGAGAGAGAGAGAGAGAGAGAGAGAGAGAGAGAGAGAGGCTTTTTGCATTTTATTCCATGCCACTGCTCAAACTTCTTATGGACTTAAGCAAACATTCCATAACTATGTTTTCATTTTGCTTTTTATGTTTACATTTGAAAAAGATTCAAATGAGCATTTCATGTTACATCACATTTGCAAAAGATGATCATCCCTAATCATGGCGCATGCAGGGACATACAAATAAAGACTTATACATGTAACAATTGTTTCAAAGTACAACATTTTTTAAAAAAAACAAAATAAAAACCAGTAAAATCACTAAAAAGACAAATTTGTTCATAATTTTGATTAAAACATCCATCCTCCATCAAATACATTTTTTTACCCGTCATACAGCTGAAAATCCATCAATTTCGACAGAAAGTCTGTCAATTTATTCCACCATATTCATGCAATGAGATGATCATACATGTAGGATTACGCTACAGAGTGGGACACCTAGCACCTCGACCCACACAGAGTTCTTTTTACATACACCCCCTAGAGGAACGGATGAGATGAAGGACCAGCTGACGCAGGTGACAGATTCACACAGAGGTCCCTAACAGTTACAAGCTTGACTACCCAGCTGAAGAGCGCTCAAGGCAACCCTACTGAACCACAGGAGAGTGATTCACAGCCCCCCTCCAGCAGAGACAGGGGAAAACACGACCCAGCAGTGGAGACCCAAGTGGCCTCCATCTGACAGAGCCCAGAAGAAATTCCAACATGCAAGCCATCTGTCTGCAGTCATCCGACACACAGCCCCGGAGCGAACCTGTAATGTGAAAGAAGATGATTAAATATGATGGAAGAGAAATTAGGGGGAGTCAATGAGCCTTCCCAACATTCACCTAGTGACCCGAGGATACGCTGAAAAAACCCATGGGTCAGGAAGGTTGCTGCAGGAATCGAACCCACAACCTCCCAAATGCAGGCCACAGATGCAACTATTTGGTATGATGCGTGTAACTCGCATATAAACAGGTACTTCCCCAATAGCTCACATGATGTTATCATATTACTTTTCCTCCATAACTCCGCCTTGTCTTAACCAATAGCCAATTGATATGGTCTGTAATTCCTCTTTTTACAATTTCATTTATCTTGCACATTTCCAGAGATTTATCACTGTTTTGGTTCTTACCTTCTCTTAGTTCCCTCAGGGTTCATTTAGGGTTACACTTTGAGTCAAATGTTGTGGTGCAAATTAATGGGTTACTTTTAAGTGTTACCATAATAATCAGTGATAAAGGGTACTCCACCCCTAAGAGGTGTATACCTCGGAGAATTGTCTAAAGGTGAGAAGAAAGTCAGAAAACAGTTGTTTTTGATAAAATAGATGCAAGAAGATATTTTTTGAAATGGTTACAAGCAGCTAAGGACAGTAAAAAAGCAAAGTGAAGAGCTTGTAATGTTATTTTGGGGGCAAAAAGAAGTGATCTTTTAAAACACAGTGAAAGCCAGAAACACAATCTAAAAGCCACTCACAGCACAAAAATTTCTCAGGTAATTAGTAAATTAATTAATTTATATTTTACTAAGAAATGTACAACGATTAAATTCATTTTAACTTAATTACTTTATTAATCAAAAAATAAACTACCGCCACTAAAATCGGCCTAAATTACCAACAGAGAGACTATAATATTTTTTTCTAAGACTTGCAGTAATGATTTTTGCAATTTTGAACATTTTTCTATTTCAAAATAGTAACTTAGTATAATAAACAAAATACGGTACCATCAATTCTTCCATTTCTTGCTTTACAGATATTTCACACAGTAAGAGAAGACAAAAGTACTTCAGTTGCTGATATAAGATTTAATTCGTTAGTTGCTGCCCATAATTTCAGTTTCAAGTCCATTCAGGATATTGTTGAAGTGTCTAAATTGAACTAATGACTCAGCAATTGCCAAGAATGTTGGTCGAGGCTGCACTAAGTGTACAAGTAATGTTCAGAATGTTCTCTCTTTAAAAATCAAGCATGATTTAAGTAAAGGACTGAAAGATAATGAATGTTCTATCCTTATAGATGAGAGTACAATATCAGTAATATGCAGCCATTTGCATATTAGTAAGATATATTCATAACCAGGAAATCAAAACCCAACTTTTGATTTGGATTTGGCTCCCATTGGTAGTGATGAAGGTATTGCAAAGGGGCTCTACAGTTTGTTCAAAACTTGGCTAACACATACAACTGTCAATGTAGAAAATGTCATAGGTTTTTGTTCTGACAATGCCAGTGTTATATTAGGCAACAATGAGTCATTTAAAAATCATCTTCTTAATGACAATCCCCAACTATTCATTAATGGTTGAGTAAGTCATTCAACATATCTAGTGGGTCTAACAACATTGCAAGAAATTTCTGACCATGTTGAAGCATTCTTTCAAAATGTGTCAAGTTATTTTTCTCATTTCCCTAAAAGGCAGAGCATACTGAAAGAATTTCAAAATTTATGCATGGTTCTAAACGGAAAGATGTTAAGTCCCAGTCAAACAAGTTGACTGGCATTATCAAATTGTGTTAATCATGTTCTTCAAAAGTGGAATGTTCTTTTTGAGTTGTTTAGAGTGGCAGCATTTTAAGATGCAAATCCAGTAGACTATGATTTTTTCTGAACTTCAGAATCCTTATCTGAAAGCTATCTCTGCTTTTTGAATCATGGTTTACCAATTTTTAATCAGTTCAGTGAAATGTTCCAGTTTCAGAAAGTTTAGTGGAAGATCTGTATACCAAAATTAGGAGATTTGTTCGAATGATGTCATTGAATTTTATAAAATCTTCATGTTTCTCAAATGATGAGAAGTTGGATAAATTAAATCTTTTTTATCCTCATGTCTTGCTCCCAATAAAAGAGTTAAATGTTGGTCAGGACCATGGAATTGCTAACGAGATGCAATGAAAGGGACAAAGAACAGTTCAAGGTTATCTGTTTTTAAGTTTTATCAGAAATGTGTGAGAATCATACAGAAGGTTTTCAGTCAACAACAAGCTTTTTAGGAATATGTCATTCATTATTCCAAGCAATGTTTTGGCCCCAGATGCACATAAAAAGTATGACGTATCAGAACTTAAAAATAAATGCAATAGGAAAATTAACAGTAAAGAAACACTGCAAGAATTTCAGAATCTAAATAGTTACTTTTTTGAAAAAGAAAAAGGAAAGTTAACTAAATCAAACAGTACCCCTGCATTCTGGTGCAGAGTAGGAGAAATAAAAAGTTTTGAAGGGAAGTGCCGTCTCAAATATTTTGAAGTTGGCTAAACTATTACTTGTGTTGTCACATAGATACACTGATGTGGAAAGAGTGTTTTCCATGATGGCTGACATTAAGTCCAAAAAAGGAACAAGCTTAAACCTCAAACTCTGAGCAACCTCCTAAAAGTAAGAATTGATCTTCAAAACGAAGGTCACTGCGGTATTTCGTAATCAATAACTGATGAGCATGTAAATAAATTTGGGAAATCCATTTACAATTTTTCAAGAAGTGGTACAGTGACAACAGAATCTCCCGACTGTGATGACTTAATATACTGTGAATAGCCTGCACATATACCCCTTCAGTTACTTTCAGTTATAGTTGTTAATTTAGTTTATTGTACTTTTATTGGTGGTGGTGGTGGTGGTGGCGGTGGTGGTGGCGGTGGCGGTGGCGGTGGTGGCGGCGGCGGCGGCGGTGGTACTTTTGTTGTGAACAGTTTCAGTATACTCTTGTAAAACACAACAATTGCATGGGCCTCATTGCCATTTCCTGTCCCTGTAATCTAACAATGTGTGTACAATACTAAATACATACTTACTGTATATATAAGTATGTACTATAATACATACTAACATAATGAAGGAAAAAATAAAAGAAAAAATAGAGGGAAAAAAATATTAAGCTTGAATTGCAATTATATTACAAATATATACAGTGCTCCGACCTTTAAAAGCTTGCTCTTATGTATCGTCCCTCCCTCTTCCACTCTCTAGGGCAATTAACCTCCTTTGCTGAATCTTAAACAAAAAAGAACGCATTTTATGACACCCCGCATCCAACATTACCTCCAAGCAGGCCTCCATTCCCCTATTGGACTCCAGAAACTGTGGTGGTGAATATTGTTTTCTTAGTAATTCTGTTTTCCTGCACTGAGCCAGAATATGATTCCATGTTTCCCTTTAACCACAGAATGGACATGTTCTCACTTGGGTGTCATCAGTTAATTTGTTTCTTTTCCAGGCGCCCAATCTTAGCCACGCCAAACCACTTCTTTCCTCTTGCCTACAGTTATCTAAATAGGCCTCCCTCCCCCAGCCCTGCGCTATTTGACACTGTAAGCTAAGTGAAATTTTAACCGTACATTGTGATTCTAAATTCTGTCTTATCAATATCACGTAGTCGTCTCTGAATTATCTTCCATCTCCTACTCCCGTGTCCCTCCCCTGTAGCCAAATGTACCCCATTCCAATTTCTTCCAAGCCCTGCGCAGTTTCATTGCCCAGCACATATCCCACCCTTCCCGTATTTGCTCCCTGAAACACACCATGCATAGAAATGCCTGATCTCCCCATACTATGTGTAACCAATATTTAACTGCCCTTATTTTTAGATGTATGGTTTCATTGTATAAGCCGAATTCATTAAGAATCCCACAATTTGCTGTACTCCTCCCCACCTGTAGAATTCACTTCAGAAAATGCATCTGGATTTGGTTCAATTTTTCAGTCTTTTCCCAACCCTAAATTTCTGCCCCATATGATAAACAGCTCTGTATACCATCTACATTGTTCTCACTGGTATATCAGGAACTTTCATAAGAGACCTTAAAGACTCCATATTATTTACTATGCATTTACATTTTGTGATGTCTATGTGCTTCCCCCACCTTCCGTTAATAGATAATGTGATGCCCAGATACATAACTACTTTAACATTCTCCAATGTCTGTCCTGTATATGTCCAGATCTCCTTGCTGCTATATACCGCTCCATTCTTGAACGTTAGCATTTTGGTTTTCACTTCATTCACTGCCACTCCCCATTCCTTACAATATGCTTCTAAGCAATTTAGATCTTTTTGCAGCCTGGAAATTGATGTAGACATTAAAATTAAATCATCCGTGTATAGCAGAAGAGGTATGGTGATATCTTATATACTAGGAGCATCAGGTTCAACTGAATTCAACACTTCTGGTATATTGTCCATAAACAAATTAAAAAGTGTCAGTGAAAGAATACACCCCTGTTTTACTCCCCTCAAGTTATAACATTTTCAATACTGTTTTGGATTCACATTTTACGCAAAACTTGACTTTTTTTTGTATATTACCTGAAGTGCCCTAATAATTTTTCCTGACAAACCCTTCCCCCATAATTTCACCCAGAGTGAAATTACACCTTTCAACACAGTCAAATGCTTTACGAAAATCTATAAAAGCACAGTGTAGTTTTCCCCTCTTTTTCCTCGTTTGCTTCACTCTAACACTATCTAATATAAACATATTGTCTACTGTACTGTATTTCTGCCTGAACCCCACTTGAAATATTGATAATTTGTTATTTTCGTTGATCCATTGCACAAAAGGACTCTTTCCAACCTTTTTCAGAGTCCTCCACGCACTAGCTTCCTGACCCTGTGACATCACTTCCAAAATTTCCTCTACTATTTTCTGCCTCCATTCCTCCTCCTTACTAATAGCTCCTTGTATATTTTTCTTAACAGAACAAAATTCTTCCATCTTTCTTTGCTGCTTTCCTCCTAAAGACTTTTGGGAGCCCGGTCCATTGCCCTTTTACTTTCCTTGCATTCTCGGCTGTACCAACCACCACAGGTAAAAAATGTGTTTCTCCCACTTTTTATTTTCATATTATTTCCAACCCCCAATATTGAAGAGATCAATTAGTGTACAGTGTTTATATGATCTCCTGTGTTACTCAGAATTTCTCTCAACTTTTCTCAACGTGCCTCCCTTTCCTCTTCCCTCCATTGATATCGATTATTAGCCGGTCTATGTCTTCAGTATTACCAACCCTGGGATGTTCTGTCTTTCTTTTTCTACTGCGATAGGTAAACCTAAAGGAAACTGGCAAGATTTAGTCCTGTCCCCTACCCAAAAATCTCTAATTAATGGTATAATTTCTGAGCTGCAGATGATACAATCTACTACTCTCCCCCCATTTGCATTTATAAAGTTAGTTCACCCCGTAGATCTTGACCATACTTGCCATTGAGAATTTCTAAGCCTAATGCATCACAAAACGTAAGTAGCTCCTTCCCTTTAACATTTATTATTTTATCTTCGCTTATTGTACAGGCTAGCTTAGTGTCATTAATTTCCTCCTTTTCCTTTCCCCAATGACCAAAACAGATGTTTTCACCCCCTATCCTGACATTGAAATCTTGTAATATAATGATCATTGCATTGGAATGCATTTCCTGTAGATCTACCACCTTTTCTGTTAAATCCTCAAGGAATGTCGGACTGCAATATTTGGATGCGGTTGGTGCATTATAAACAACAGTTATTATGAGCTCTGTCTCCCCAACATTAATATAGTTACATAATGCTCCATCCTTGCCTAATTCTATTTCACTAACCCCCCTCTCCACATCCGTTTTAAACAATGTTGATGTTTCCCCGGGCTATCTGCACCTCTTTCCCCTAACCCTGCTATTCTTATTAAAAACATCAAAGTCCTTAAAATCTAATTACCATTAGGTCCTAACCACATTTCTGTCATACAGAAAATGTTATACATGCCTATAAAGTTGCTTAAATCACCTCTGTGTAGTTTTCTCACAATACCTTCCACATTCCAGTAACCTATTGTGAGGAGGGTTTCTATCCCTAATTTCTCCTCCCCACACTCTTTTGCCCTCCTTTTGAAGCCTCTGCTAAGCGTAGTGACGACCTTCTTGGAGCAGTATGCAAGCCAGAGCACTTTCTCTGCATCTTGTTCCCTGCTGGCATGGAATCTCCATTGAGAGGAGGTATTGGGCTGCCATTCAGCTTCCCTGACTTCTGCACCTGCTGCACTTCTGCCAACCTCTCCTGGGTGGGTGTGTCTCTTCCTGTTGCTGTTGTTTGCTCGGTCACCTCTGTCCCCAGCTGTTCAGGGATGTCTGGGCTGCATGCTTCTAGCTGCTCCAACTCATGTCTGCTCCATACTCTGCCATTGATAATTAACTTATCAAATTGAAGAATAGCATGATACCCTTGTCTCCACGCTTTGACTCCGTATGTCTCTTCAGGAAATTTCTCTCATGGCAAACTCTGGCACTAAAGTCTTCCACTGTGTTTATACCTGTGTCCCTAAGGTATTTACTATTCTGCAGAATTTCACATTTAAGTTTGTATTGTGTTAATTTACATACAATAGGGCGATTTTTGTTTCCCCAATTACCAATTCTTTGCCCACATTCTACGTTCATTGTTGACACACTGATGCCTAGCTGTGCCACCAATCGATGCACCAACATATCTGTGTTTTCCTATGTCTCTCTGTCTTTTTCATGTACACCGAACACCACAATATTATTTCCCCTACTTCGATTTTCCAAATAGTCCATTTTTTCTTCTAACTTGTCCAGTCTATCTACAGCATTCACTCTCACCTCCATACACAATACTTCTTCCTTTCCACAGCACCTGTTGAAACCTTCCTTCATTTCTTTTGCCAACTTTCTTATCATCTGCTTCACTTCCTCCATTACCACTGAGATTTTACACCCCTAAACTGCACTGCACAGAACATGTCCGCTCACCACCACGGCTCGACAGAAACTCCTCTACTTTTATTAAGTCCCTTAATAGACTTTACTCAAGTACAGCAGCAACAACAACAAGAACATCATACCTCCTATCAATCTGTCATCTTGGTCATCTAATAAAGCTATGTTATTATATTTTTTATAATAATTATGTTGTATTTTTGTAATGCAATTTTGCTCAACCCGTAGTGAAATTAACTGTTTTTGGTTGGCTTGACTGATATGACCACATATACACCAGCGAAACTCAAGAAAAAAATTAAATAAATCCACCTATCATCCATAAGCTATGAAAAAGTTTCAAAAGGTTTTCAGCACTTCTAACTACAGACTGGAAGTTAAGTAAAATGTCTTTTCTACATGGGTGCATATATTAAAGAGTCAGATCAAGTAAACATAATTTTGTACATTTGGGGTTGGTTGAGGCAGTTTTTACTTTTCCTTTTCTTCCTCCTATTGCCTATTTAAAGTTTAAAACCTTTTTTGTGTTTCCTCCTTTGGATTGCTATAGATTTTTTTTTTGTGGTTATTTATGCATTTTAAAAAGCACATAAACAATTTCAATATATTGAAGTGAAAAAATGACATTCATGGTACAAAAATATCTATTGAGAATCTTGTTATAAGCAGTCAAAAGCTCATCTCCTCAACCCTTTCACTTAAGTTCTTCAAATAGCAAAACCTCATTAGTGAAAGGAATGCACATTTACCCCAGGCATAACAAGCCACAGAAAAGAGAGAGGATGAGGGAAATGTGCACATCTGTTCCCATAAAGTATTGTCCATTATACCCATCTTCTTGACAATGCACAGTTAGTTTTTCCTGATTTCGATGAAATAAGGTAATGCAGATAAAGGAAGAAAGTCAGTTCTCTCAAACAGGTTAAATATAAAGATAATAAGCTGTTAGTATGCTGTTGAACTTGTTAAAGAGCAATGCGAGTGTTTATGGTGACGTTTTTATCATATCAAAATTAAGTTGTAAACTACCTGGCTATCTTCACGAATTTGATTCAGACACACTTCTGAGGTATATTCTTTTGCATAATCTGTGAAAAGTATATTAATAATGTATAAGTATACTTTATAGCTCAACATTTGCAACCACGAAACACAAGTCTAGGGTTGTTAAAATGGCTGGATCTGAGATTGCTTTGATATCAACAGCAGTTGCAACATCTAGCAGACAATCTCAGTTTTCTCTGGATCTATGCAAAGCTTTCTTACATTTGAGAGTTCTGTTCTGGAAACGGAAAAACTAATCCCTCAGGATGTTTTTGTAGAAGTACGCAAAAGAAGAGGTTCCATCAGAATCCATACTAAGAAGAAACTTATGTGAACATCTGCTATGAAGAGGCCCTACAGAGGATTCAAAATGGAGTTGCAGAAAAGAAAGAAAAAAAAAATCAGCATCTCTGTTCATGTAACTACGGATACATTGGAAGTTAAATGGTTAATGACATCATCAGAACTACAAAAGCAACAAAAGTGACTGCAGTATTTCTTTTGATAAAAGAATAGATGGAGAGAACAAAATATAGTTCCAAGATGGCTTAAATGTTTATAAATTCTTTAATGCTAATCTGGTCGCTTGGAATATAGCATTATAATTGTCACAGATATGACACTTTACATGAAAAAAGCAGCTAAAGTGAAAGTTCTCTTCCCAAAATGCTCTGTCTCACATGTCTAGTCCCTGAGCTGCACAGAATCACCAAAGAAGTAAGCAGTTTATATCCTCTCTGAACGAGTTGGTTTCAACAACAATTCTGCCTAAAGTCATCCTCCCAAATCTGGAGCTTTAAGGACATGGCACCCAAAGTCACTTTACCTCTATAGCCAGTTCTCACCAGATGTGAAACCTGGATCTCTGCAACCATATGTTACAGCAGCAATTTGGACAAGATATGTGAGGTACTTGATGCTATATTAGAAGATGAAGCTGCTTCAGATCATGAGGTAAAAAAGTTGTTGCACCAAGAACAACTCGGCAGTGATCTGTGTTTGTACCAACACATTATAGTATGGTACCAGAAACAATCTTGAAGTCAGTATTATTCATCAGTCTTTGAAACTGCAGTAAATCAGCTACTGCAAGTACCAAGAAAGAAAGGAAAACGTGTTAGTAAAAAACGTAAGTATAAAACTTGCTGATATGCTGATATAAAACTTGTGAACATCTGTAATGTGCTGAAAGGTGAAAGTTCTGTTGTAACTGATATGAGTCCTTCTGAAATAGCTTGTTTTAAATGTGCTCCAGTCACTTCATTGGATGTAGAACATTCTTATTTCATGATGAAAAATGTTCTCTCTGACAGTTGGTTGACTGTGACAGCTGGTAGCTTGAAAAAAATATTTTTTGTTGCTTGTAATAAAAGTAGGAGTAAGTAGTTTAATTATGTAATAAAAAAATTGTTAATTATGTTAATTATTGGTTTTTATTAATAATGAGTGAGATAATGCTTTGTTTTCACTTGAAATAAATGCTATTTTAATTATATTACTGCTTATTTTTAGTATTTTAAGTAACTTTTTGCCTACCTACTTTAACCAAAATAAATGTCTGAACTTCTGGGCTGTGGTTATAGCATATTCTGGCCACAGAAAACAAACACAAGATAAACAAAGACATAAAATCAAACAATTTGAAAAAATGCCGCCATCCCCCCAAAAACAAAACTGTGATTTATGAATTCAAATGTAAAGAAACTGAGAAAATGAACACAGAAAGAATGAAAGAAATTTTGGAAGCCAACTAAAAGAACAACTCAACCACACCAAATACAAGCGCACAGAAAAATCAGCAGTAGCAGCACAAAATAAAAACATGATACGGTAATTTGTATCACAAATTACTTAAAGGTAAATAATTATTTTAATATGAATATGTATTTTTATGTGACATTGATTTCAGAGGTTTATTAATTGTAAATATTATTGGTAAATAATAATATACGGCTCTACTGAAACTGTTAACAATAACGCAATACTGCAGCAAGGGGATGAGTTGTTTATCGTTACCGGGAACCAGGAAGTTACGTAATGTTTCGCGCCTTTTCAGTAAAAAAAGCTTCCAGAATGTTCTCTAAAAGTAATATGTATTAGTGGTTTTCATTGGATAGTAAAATAGACGCTAATGTTGGCGCGTTTTATTAGCCAATAGCATTTCATTTATAATCTTTAGGTGTATCTTGAGGCAAGCCTATAAATAGCCAGGCTCGAAGTCGGTCGCCCCGCAGTTCAACAAGATTCTTAGTACACTACACGTCAACCCCCAGTTCAACGGAATTCTCAGTACACTACATGTCGCCAATCAGTCCTTCATTTCGTCATAAGTTACACGCAGCAGAAGTACGAGAAATCTTATAAAATATTCTACAGTTAAATATACAAAGTTGAAGTACGTGAGTTAAAAGTGATAAGAAGTTATTATAAACAGTTTCAGTTTGGGCGAGTATTCAGATTAATATGTAAATGTGTTAGTGCACGTGTTCGACAATAAAACATTATAAAACACATTTCTTCACTAGTAATTTTTGGATAAAAGATTCCTTTCCGCTTCACAACCTGTAAGAAAAACATGCCTACCAAGATCAGATGATAGCTAGCCGGTGGACATTTAAAACTGATACAAATTGCTACGCCAGAGGAAGCTACAAACAGAACAAATGAACCAACCAACGTATGACGTCACACAAGATGGCTTCGCGTGAAGTAAACACATATTTGCTCTCGTAAATTGGCTTCCACAACGTGGTGCTATAAACACGTAAAATTGCTATTACAAACAGTGTCCACCTTCTGAAACATATACTCAACCAAAGAAACCTGACACATGAGAGATGATGTTTCTTAAAGAATGTGAAATAGCTTTCATGAACTTCGAAATTACCAACAAAGTCAACTATAGTACAAGCTTATTGGACATCTGCTAGAGGGTCTTCAAGAACTTACACAAGGCACCAACAATGCTTCAGGGTCAAATATAGCTTAGAATGCACATTTACATGTTTGCAAAACATATCCTACTTCAAGTAATGGGTTTAGTGAGGCAATTGTCAAATTGACTAGAATGTTGCTTGGAAAAATTACAGTTTCATTTATGATGTACCGCTTCTAGTTTTGATTTTAACATTTATATTATTAAATTTAAATTTATTATTTATTTATTTTAACGTAAATATTAACAATTGTATTAATCTTCCTCTTTTGTAAAATGCATTCAGTAATTTGTGCCGACCTTGTGATACCAATAGCTCTTTCCTTTGCTCATTCCTATATTTTCAAATAAGTTACACAATATCTTGCTTCAAGCCACAATGTTCACAAAAGCTGAACAAAAGCTTCAACACTTTCCAAGGAAATTAATTTATTTTATAGTTCTCAGTAATATGTTGAAAAACCATGTAATAGCAAAATTGTTGAATAATTTCCTTCCATGCCTAATTATGCATGTATCACCAAGGAGGGAACCTGATGCAGAAAGCTACACCACCTGAGATTCATTACCTACTTCCAACCCTTGAGTATCAATGTCTTGATGTTTATGTGTTAGCAACCCACAGTATACAGGAGATCTGTTAAGGATTTCATTTCACTAAAATGATTTGTGTGTTTCTTTTTTGCCTTCTTTCCACTTCTGAATGAAGTTCTGGTTTAGGTTTCAGAAATTTTTTGTAGCGTGTCAATAGAGAAAAGAAGGTTTCTCCTGCTTTCTGTTAGTGATTTAGCTCTTGTGGCTCACCAGCAACTGCTAGAACATACTATAATGGATTTGGAGGTCTGAAATTTGCTATTCCAACTGATACATTTAGCTGTTTTGTATTCTATCCATAATAAAATAGGTCAAAATTGAATTCAAATTCTTCCTCAGTATCCTAACTTTAGAATCACTCATTTCTTCTGCTAGTTCATCTATAGCAAATGTTTCCTATTCATAAAAGTTCTTGAATAGATGGGGATATACTACTATCTCATGCAAATTTACTTCATTGTATGTCTCAGGTCCTTCAAAGGCTTCCTTTACTGATACAGGTAGTCAAAGTTTTTAAGACATAGACACATGTATGGGAGGTCCACAGTTCAAATCCTACCAGGAACATTCTCGCTGACTGAGGTTTACCTTTCTCTACCACATACCTAGTAGGTAGAGAAGGTTCCACCCCAAAATTTGATACCGAGATGTCACCAGAAATACACTTTTGAAGCCCCCTGAATAAATAAAAAAAAGAATTTTTAGAAAAAAAGTGTCTGTGTGCATGTATGCACGTGGGGGGGGGGGAGAGAGAGAGAAAGAGAAAGAAAAAACAAAACAACATAACTCAAAAATGAAATCTCGGATAAATACCAAACTTGGCAAGTTCTTGGCAACTTGAAGTTCAGTGCTTTCCAAAGATGCAAAACAAAAGATTTTCAAGAAAATCTCCTCACCCCAAACTACCCTTTACATGGAACATTTTTCAAAATTTTTGATTTTCTAAAAATTGCTGTAATGATTTTCATTAAAATGCCATTTATTAAAGATAGTTAGATGACAAATCAGATATATATTTTGAATTTTCTTGTCATAGCCTGTGAAGTCTACTTCATTCGGAAGGAATTTTGTAGAATCATGTATAACTGGTAAACATTAAGCAGTAGATGAAAACGTACTACACAAAAAATGTAGATCTCTTTAAAACACAATTATTTCAATTAACACTTCCGGGGTATCCATTATCAATAGTTTGATTTGTTTAACACTTTTGTCATTTTAATTCCTGTCGGTTTTCAGTTGTTTCTTGCAATTGCATTGAAACAGTAAGAAATTTTAAGGCCAGCATATAGCATCCAGTTCTTAAACATTTGACTATCGCTGTTCTCTTTGTATCCTAACAAAATGTGTAATGTAGGTATTTCTGCAAAGATTTATCTACATTAAAATGAACTAGGTAGAAAAATGAACTTTCATAAGAGTAATTTGTACAGCCACTAATAAACAATAAAGGATAGAGAAAGTCATGTGAATGTAACACAAGATTTTTTTGTCTTGCACTGAATTTTGAATTCAATCACTCCATGCTTTTACCTAAAACTTTTGACACCTCTAAAACCTTGATTACTGGCCACATAGAAACTCATTTGCCCAAAAAGGAAATGTCAGAATCATTTTACTTTTATAAAGAACTCCATTCTAAAATCTCTTGTATGACTAGGTACGTAGAAGGGTTGGAGGAAAATTATAAGTATGCTGGTTTTTGTCCAAAGCCAATACAATAATGTGAAGTGAAAATACAGAGTTTTAACAGAATATATGTTATATCTTGCTCCGATCAGTGTCAACATTTAAATTTACCTTCGTATATTAGTAACAAGGTAAAACACAGTTGACTTATGACACATGCATAAACCATTATTTATTTACCTTTTTATATAAACAGAAACTCAGAACATCCTTGGTAGTCTTTAATTCCATGATAAATTCCATCATGTCCAGGAAGGCTGTTTCTTATCCTATTCATATTGTAGGTTGGTATTAAAAAAACAATTTTTATGATGAACTGCTGTCCATGAATTAGGCTTATAAATTGTCTGCATGCCATGGACATATTCACCAACTTTTACCATTTGCCCTTAAAATGTTGGGAGCATATGCCTTTTTACAACTTTGTGGCAAAGGAGGCATTTTTTATAGCTTTCTGGGCAGATTCAAAGTGCTACTGGTTTTCAACATGGACATAACAAAGCATTAAATTCTATTGCATTATATTGTAACTTAAGATTACGGACAATGTACCGCGCTAATTGGTACAGTGCTATGATAGGCCAAATCTTCTCTGTGTATCTATCCTTCATCACAATCATGGTCCTGCTTCACTAGGTTGCAACAAAATGCATAGCATGCCGATTTAAAATTTGATTGCACCATTAGTGACCTCTAGCAACCAGCCGTAACACACAAACATTTGGTAATGGATGATGTGAACTGGAAGTCAGCTTCCTCATGTAAATTGTTTATCTATGAACTATAGGACTTATTTCCTCTTCTCTCTCTCTCTCTCTCTCTCTCTCTCTTTTTATTTTTTTTTGTGGCAGCTTTTATTTATACTTCATGTTAACAGGTGTAAAGTATGAGCTATAAATCTGTGTATAGCTTAGGAAATGGTGGTTTGGTTTAATACATGTTTATTTTACCAGGAGGAATTTCAGCATGTGTGACAGGAAGAAGCAGTACTATCAGGTCTGTAAGCAGCCCTATAAAGCAGAATTGCCATTTATTTTATGTGTAGTTTTTGTGCTTTTATTGCGCTGAACATTTTACGCATTCTAAATTTCAAGTCATTGCAAAATTATTGTGCTTTGCTGGATCAGAGAAAATTTTACAGATTTTAATTTCAGGAAGTTGGCAAGTATGCATGGATCTTTATATTTATGGATTTGGGTATCCAGAATAAATCGTGATTCTTTCTCAAGCTAATTTTTTTACTTCTAAACTGTATCGCCTATTACCTGCCTCTGTATCAAGATTTGGTTTACCCAATTAATCAGCAATGATTATAAAGAAATTATAAAGTAAGAGTGATATAAGTAACTATGTGTGTGAAGTTGAGCATATATGGGGCAAGAATTGGACTTTTTGGAACAAAATGGCTAAGAGGTAAGAATGAGGAAGAAGTGAAAGAAAAGATTTAGTTGCACTGGGATGTATAATTTTAATACTACTTATAATTGGAGGAATGGAAATGAATCCAGGACCTCAGGAATGGCCGGAAGTACTGGAAAACATCCTTACTCAATAAAATGACTACAATAGCAAAAGAACTAAAAGCAGAAACAAAGAAGAGAGTCCAGCAAATGTCAAGAGAGATGCAAGTACTGAAATCAAGAGTGGAAAGAGCTGAAGAAAGAAGCAGAGGAAGAAGGAGAGTTACTAAACTTGTATATTTAAAAACTTAGAGGGGAATGGCCTGCAGAAGAATTGGAATTAATTCTGAGAGAAAAATTAGAAATGGATTTAAAGGGTTGGGAAGAATTAGAGGCTTTTAGAGTGGGAAGGAGGACTGGAGACAGAAAGATAATTGTGAAGTTTACATCAATGCAACTGGTATAACATACTAAAAAATTCAAAGAAACTAAAGGGAGTGATATATTTATTAATAAAGGCCTGACTTGTAACTAACTTGTAAAGAAAGTAGAGACAGGAATATTTACAAGAACTATGTTGTGATTATGATGATTTAACTTACTACTCCCAAGTTCACTGGCTAAACAGACAACATGCTTCACTGCTTCTACAATCTTCATGCAGACGTAGACTCCTTAAAGGAACACAATATTGCCATCCCCGAAATATCCAATAGCGAGTGGATTATGGATCTTGCCTTCTTAACCAATTTGTGTGATCATTTGAATCGGTTAAATACCTTGCTACAAGGGAAATGTCACTCCATCGTGAATATGGCTGATGCTATTTATGGGCATACTCAAGCTATGGTTGCATCAGCTGCAGAAACCAGAATTGCATGATTTTCCACATCTGTAGTGGTCATTAAGCCAAAAGAGTCATGTTAGTACGAAATAATATGTTCTGGGAATTCTTTTGTTGGACTTTAAAAGAATAATGAAGTATTGAACAGTTCTAACAATTAATAACAGATGTATTGGAAATGGCATATGCCACAGAAAAATTTTGAGCTAATAGTTGTAGAAAGTAGTGCTATATATTACCTTGTATGATCTGTAATAGAACCTGTGTTAGCTCCAGGCTATATGTACCAGTAAAGAGCTTAGTACAAATGAATAAGTACCATACTATGGTTCTAGATGCTGTAGTTTCTGCTTCAAACATTGTAGCAAGCTAGGTTTATTCAAAGGCATTAGGTTTTGTTCACTGTTATTTAACCCTACTCATCAGTTGTAGGAGGAATCTCTTTCATTTGTGTTCTATTCAATAAGCAAAACTTCCCTGCTCATCTCAAAACTGAGTATATGTATTGTTTTCTGCACATTCAGAAATAATTTTTACAGTATTCAGAAAATTTTGAAGATTATCTTTGCTTCTAGCAGCCACTATCTTGGAAATATTATTTTTTCCAGATAGTTTTAGTAATACTTTGAGATTTAGGTAAGTTATAGGATTTGATTTTCAAGTAAAGAGTGAATGTGGCAGTTCTTTTCATTGAAGCATAGCATTACAGCCTTTCATTATAGTTTTGTCATCCAATGTGAAATGTATTAAAATAGCTTCTAAGGTCAGTAGTCAATTTTAAATACCTTGAAAGTTTTGTCTTATTTATTTTAAATTCTCTCTCTAGCAACTCTAAGTTTCCAGGATTTGAATTGCTGTGATGACTTTTCATGATTAGGAAACAAATTAAAAGAGAGAACTTTGTTTTCTCAGGAGAAGAATTATTACCAAGCACACAACGCTTTGGCATTGTGCAGCAGTCACCATTTAAAGAGTTACAGCAATTTTTCACAGTACAAACTACTGCTTGAAATGGAAGTAGCAAATGGTAGAAGTGACAGTAGAACATCTGTATCTCACATTTATACTTGCATATTTTTATGAGGAAAGTGCTTTTATATTTCTTTACTTAAGACTTTTCTTTTCAAGTTCATAATATTTTACTCTGGACTGTCATGGTTAGATGATGAGCACCCCATTTTATCACCACTTTTGACTCACCATCCAATAAAGGATCTATCCAAAAGGTTTGTCTACCAGTATCACTGAAAGAGCAGTGCAAGCCTAGTACCATTACAGAAATATGTAATATTTATTTCATCGTTATTACATTAATAAAATAAAACTTACGTCTAAAACTTAAATCTAGTGCTCCAGTTTTCTAGCTCTCCCATATTTAGCCCCTAGGCTGTATATATGGGATAAAGCTACTATACCATCTCTCCACTTTCCAAACTGTGCCCTTTCTGCTGTACCTTTCTTAAGCTCCTTATCCACTTATCCCTTGTGTTGCCTAAAAATGTCCCCATCATTTTAATTGTTTCTACTTTTGTGCTTCCCAACATTCTTAATGCTACTGCTTCTTTGTTTAGCTTGTCCCATTTTTTATTCCATATAACCTCTCTCCACCTTTTAACCTTATCACATTCTATTAGCCAATGAAAAGTACCACCCAATTCATCAGACAATACATCTCCCCGAACATTTATATCCATTCCTTTTTAAAAATATTACTCCTATGCGCATCCATGCAAGACCTATTCTACCAAATTGATTGCATATATCTACATACTTCTCCCTTCCCCAATTTCTTCTAACTGATTTATACAAGATCAATGACTTTTATCCTCATAACTAGCCCATATCCCTTGTTTCTCAACATCTTCCACCCTCAATCTCGCTTCTTTCCAAAACCCACTGTTATTATATTTATCTAATAGGAAAATATTCCTCATGCCAATTTCTTTTAGCACATTTCCCATTTCCCCAATCCAACACTCTTCTCCTAAGACAGCTTTTTGGAACTGTATACATTCTTTTAATATATTACTATCTTCTAAATTTAAACATCTATACCAATACTTCAAAATTCTTTCCACTATTATACCTTTTCTCCCTACCCTTCCTAGCTCTGCCGGTGCCACACCCCTTGGTGAACTCTTGGGTAAACCCAGAACTTCTCTACAAAACATTCTATGAACTATATCAATCTTAATACATCCCTTTGCCACCCCCCATATTTCTATTCCATATAACATTTTTTACTCCACTACAACTTCATATAGCCTTTCCAACCAGTTCATTGGTAGCGTGGGTGTTTTGCACAAGCAAACTCTAACAGCTTTCATGGCTAGCTTTCCTTTCAGTTGTGCATATTTAGATTGTGCTTCCCATTTCCCGTTGCTTGAGAATCTAATCCCCAAGTAAACAAATTCTTTTACCACCTCTATTTGCTCTCCATTTATATACCATCTTTCCTCTCTTTAATTTTGATCCTTTCTTGAACATCCTGTGCGCCCCATTCCATACAGAATTTTTCAATTTCATTAATAGCATGTTGCAACCCTATCACTGTTACTGCCCCGGCTACTAGATTATCTGGAAATATTTACCCTGGTATTTCCTTTTTCCCTATAACTGGACAGTGTTTATTACTTTTCATTATTCTATCTAAGATATCATCTATAAATAAGTTAAATAATATTGGACTGAGTTTACAACCTTGCCTTAGACCTAAATTTTGCTGTATATAATCAGTAGTACTATTTTTTCCACATTTTACACAAAATTTAATTCCTTCATACAATTTTTGTATCCCCTCGATGGATGCAGTGCTGACTCCTTTGTTCCTCAGTTTATATACCAAAGCCTCTCTGTTTATAGTATCAAAAGCCTTCTCGAAGTCTGCAAAAAATATATATACCCTACCCCTTTTATTTCTTAAGTATTTCTTTACTATGGTTTGAATTATCATTGTTATCTATTGTTCTTTTTCCTCTCCTAAAACCTGCTTGGTATTCTGATAGCTTATCTTCCCTCTCTGCCCACTCGTATAATCTTCTAGCTAATATATCAGTGTATATTTTGCCTAATATAGATAATAAACTAATTCCTCTGTAGTTGCTTGGATTATTTGTATCTCCCTTTCCTTTATACAATGGTGCAATAATGCTCACTTTCCAGCTCTCCGGTATCACTTTCTTCTCTTTAATTCTGTTAAATAGCTCTGTCAACAACTTTGTACCCTCTCCTAACTCCCCAAAATTTTTCCAAAATTCCCCCGGAATTCCATTGGCCCCTGTTGCCTTCCTCTGTTTTAGTTTTTTTATTTCATACTCTACCTCTATGGTTGTAATCTCTTTGTGTAAGTGGTCCACTCTGTTCTCAAAATTTCCCCAATATACTTCACTTTTTTGAACTCTTCTTCCCCCCAACAAACCTTCGAAATGATATTTCCATTCCCTTGGTGTTATCTTATTAACTACCTGTTTCTTTCTTACATTTCCTTAACAACTGACCATATATATTTATTTTCCTTCCCTCTGACCGTCTCCTTAATCTTTTCTCCCATTCTTTGCTGCCAATCCTTCTTTTTCTCATCTAGTAAACATTTATAACCCCTTTTATTTGCTAAAAAAATTTGCCTATCTTCCTCCTCTTCTGACCTTCTCCATCTATCCATTTCTTTCATCACTTCTTTCTTAGTCTTTCCACACTCTTCATCATACCAACCACACTGATTTTCATTCACTTTAGGCTTCACTTCCATCCTGCTACCTGCCCACTTAACCATTGATTCTAACCTTTCCAATGCTCCCTCTATTCTCCCACATTGTAATGCTTCTATAATACCAAGTTTCCTTAATTCACCACACCTTGAAGTCAAATTACACCTAAATTGTTCTGCATTCTCCTCTTTCCATTTGTAACTTCTGATTTGTTTTAATGCTAATTTTTCATCTTCCTTGTAACATAACCCTAGTCTTATATTCATCTTTAATGGAAAATGACTACTATTTGTTATTATGTTCATAATCTTGAATTCTTCCATCACCTCTTCGACTCCTATACTGCATATCATATAGTCAATTACACTTTGACCGATTACACTTACAAATGTAAACTCTCCCCACTGGCCCTCTCCTTTGGACCCGTTACACATTATTAAATTATTCTGTTCGCAGAATTCTATTAGCTTTCTACCTTCTGCATTTATCGCTTTATCTCTACTTCTCCTCTCCTTTTTCTAATTTTTTTCCCAGATACATGCATTTTCTATGTTTAAACTTCTTGGATTATATTCCCCTACTCTTGCATTAAAATCCCCTACTACAATGAACTCTATGTTAGGATTTTTGCTTCTTAATTCTTCCATACTATCATTCAGTCTTATATATAAATTGTCCTTATAAAATTCCGAGACTTCTGGTGGGTTATAGACTATGCCTAATCCTATGCGCACTTTCATCCCCTTCGCCCTATTTATCTTCATCCACATTATTTGGCCTTTCTCTATACTCAACACTTCACACACATTTATTCCACTACTCTTATTAATGAACGCTCCAATTCCACCGGAGGCCCACCCTCTTTTGCTTTTCCTTTTATCATGATCCCACTTTCATTCAACCAAGTTTCCACCAATACTATTATTTCTCCTAACTTTAGCACTTCAAATACTTCGCCATTTATCACTTTTGATTTTAGCCCTTCCACATTAAATGACACCACCTTCAAATCTAGTCCCTATCTTGAATCCCTTCTTCCCTCTCTGAATTTTTCTAACTTTGCCCTATATCTCGTTTTCCTCTCCTGCGCCACTGGATCTTCTTTCTCCTCCTCTAATTCCAAGATACTTCCTTCTGGGGTTGACACCACTTTGAGGCCGCTTCCACTCACGATCATCTGTTTTTCTCTGTCAGCTGCCACCAGGGTCAACGCCTCTTGCTTCTCTCATTCACTGGGTATGACGCATCTCCTCGGTGTCATCACGCCAGCTGCTTCATCCCTTCCACTGGTACCTCTACGCACGTGTCCCTCTCGTTCTTGGATTACGTCTGCCTGCTTCACTGCATTCACTTCCTCTGCTGAATTTGCTCTGCTTGTTCGATCTACCATTACAGTATTAACATTTGTTGTATTATTTACATGGCTGTTCAGTTGCATGTTAATAAGAAATGGAAAAGAAACTAGAGAACTGGATGTTTTTAAAATGTTTCATTCCTCTCAGCCAATCATAGTACCACTTTGTTTTTCCCATCAGAGGTATGAAAACAATAATTAGGTTTCTCAACCTTCTCTCCATTGAGACTAACGCACAGAAAATCATTCCTTACAAATTAATTTATAGTAGAAAGCAGCTAATAATCTATTTTCTTGAAAATGCTTCAATATGCAATTAAACTTTGCAATGTATCATTGTAATAAAATCTTTAATGTTAACAGGGACAAGGAAGAGATTCGCAACCTCTCTTTGAGGCAATAATATGTTTCTTGCATGCAGTATGGACAGAAAATTGTGAAATTGTGGTTGAAATTTTGAGACGTGAAGAAGCATTTTGGACTCTGTTTTTTGCACCACTTTATCTTCCAGAGAAGTGAGTATTTTTATAGGCTGGTTTATATATTTAAACTTTATCTAGTTCTTGCATAACAAAAAAAAATGCTCATTGTTCTTTTTGCACATAAAAGAGTGGGAGAGTGGCTGGCTGTCCAGTAGCAGTCATTGTAAAATTAGAAAAGCAGCAGAGCACCTACCAGAAAAAGATTTGCTAGTGGTTTTGAAAGCATTTCTTTATATTGTTATACATAAAGCAACTGTAGAAAAACCTAAGATTCTGCAGCGGCATATAGATTTATTTCAAGATGTATTCCAAACTTTAAAACTGTTTATATTTGACTATTAACCATAACTGTATTTATTGGCAGGAGTAATGTATTAACTGCCAAACTACTAAGCTATTCTTAACTGAATTACTCTCAAAGAGGTACATCTATGTGCTTAGTATTTTGAGATTTTGAAATTCCTTTCACCAAATATGATAAATCGTAAGCATCTACTTAAATACTATTTTTGAACTCATTAGAGAACACTATGCACCACTTAAATCAATAACAAGGAGATAAGTTGTGTCCATTTTCAACCTATGTTGAGCTGCTGACTCTGTGTTGTTAATAATAATAATAATAATAATAATAATAATAATAATAATAATAATAATAATAATAATAATAATAATAATAATAATAATACTTTATTCATCACATAACACATTCCAATTGTGAGTAAATGCTCATAAGCTGGTGACACGTCAAGCTTAGCTTACATATGTACATTGATAAATCACGAAACAGATAGTACAATATAATTTACAAGTCATCGTCCAGATGTTCATTAACATTATGATATGCTTTACTAATAAATAGATTTTTTACAGCTACTTTGAAATTATTTAGATTTTGAATAGCTCTAATTGATTGTGGCAATTTATTATATGCTTTTATTCTCATTTAGTATGGACATTTTTCCAGTAATGTGATGGGTACTTTACATTTCCATTGCCTCTTGTATTGTAGGCATGTTGATGTTGACTATTTAAAAGTTTGTTATAATTATTTCTAACATACAGAACTAGGTTATATAGGTAAAGGGAAGGTTGAGTGAGAATTTTTAATTTTTTGAACATTGGTCTATATGAATCTCTGTTGTTTGAGTGAGTCATTATTCTTATGATTTTCTTTTGGATACGAAAAATTCTATTGCAACCCGTTGCATTACCCCAAATAGTTATTCCATATGAGAGAATAGAGTGAAAATAACTGAAATATATTATTTTCCGTGTTTGTAGGTTGGTTATTTGTGCCAAATGGGACATGTTGAAGCATGCGTTATTTAACTTTTTTTCTATATGATTAATTTGGCTTGTCTATTTTAAGCATTCATCTAGGATTAGTCCTAACAGTTTTGCATCTTTTTTTTATTTGAGGATGTTAGTGAGCTTTTTTGTGCGTTATTATCAACAGATGATTTGAATTGTAAGATTTCAGTTTTAGTTTTATTTAGTTTCAAGCCATTACATGTGAACCACGTATTCAATTGTTTTATGACTTGGTTCAGGTTTGTTTTTAAATCATAAAAATTTGATCCATTTAGAATAATTGTAGTATCATCAGCATAAAATAATGGGTATCCACAGACATTTGAGTGGCAGGTCATTTGTATATATTATGTAAAGCAGAGGGCCTAGTACAGAACCTTGTGGCACCCCATTTCTGATTTGTTTCCAATTTGAATGTCTGGGACCTGTTTTACCCTCACATATTATTTTTTGTTTTTGGTCAATTAAATTAATATTTCTTATACCATACTGATATCATTTTTTCATGGTTTACACAATCAAATGCTTTGGATATGTCGCAAATTAAAGCCGCAGTTTGTGCTTTATCATCCAGATCTTTTGAAATTTTGTTGACAATATCTATGAGAGCCGAGGTGGTTGAAACATTTTTTCTGAATCCATTTTCATTTTCTAGGTAGTCTTAATAGTCTTAAGTGAACTATTTTTTCTAAAATGATTGCGAAACTAGAAAGTACAGAAATTGGGTGATAGTTTTTTAGTGTGTCTTCCCCACCTTTATGAACTGGATGTATTATAGCATATTTCACGATTTCTGGAGAAACTCCCATAGTGGACTATATGTCCATGCAAGTGACTCACTTAGCTCATCTTTTGTAAGTTTTACAATTTTTGGTGGGATCTCATCCCATCCTTTTGGCATTTTCCCTTTTGTAGCAGATATTAATTTTTTTACTTCTAACGGCGAAACTATCCCTAGATTAAATTCAAACAACATAAACAAGTATTTAGTCCCATTTTTTGACTTGCCTGAAATACTGAAGAGGGAGTATCTTGGATCAGGTTTGCTACATTAGTAAAATAATTGTTCAATTCCTCTAGTCTATTATCGCTATTAATATTATTCATTAAGGTACTACTTGGATTAATTTGATTCGTATTTTGTGTTTTCCTAATTCGTTTTGTATTATGTTCCAAGTTGCCTTTGTGGTAATGTCGGATTTTTTTTATATATTTTTCTATTGACATGTATTTGGTGTGCTTTATTATGCTTTTATAAATTTTGCTGTATTTATTATAAAACTAACATAACTCTAAGCGTTTGGTTATTTTCATCTCTCTATATAATATTCTCTTTCTTTTACTAGATATCCATATACAATGTGTGCACCAATTCAAATTAAAGCTTTTTAATACTTGTTTATGCGTATTTTTTTGAAAACAATGGTTATATATGATTAGAAATTCCCTTAAAAAATCCTTGTAGTTTTCATCCACAGTTTTTAATTTACTAAGAGGCCAAATTTTGTTTGCTAGCATTTTTTTAAATTCAGAGATATTTTGCTCATTAAAGGTTCTTACTGTTTTATACCTGTCTATACTTTTTATAACCTTGGTTTTTGTTAGGCAAGTAAGCAATCTTTTATGATCTGATAATCTTGTGTCTATGAACAAATATTTATTTAAGTTGCAAGATGAATTAGTAATTAGATTGTCTATATAGTTGGATGATGTACTGGTTACTCATGTGGGTTCTTTTACATTGTAAGTGAAACCGTGTCTTTTGAGTATGCCAATTGCATTTTTTGTCTGACTTGTTTTTTTCACTCGGCACATCTATGTTCCAATCTGTAGCTATTATAATTGTTTTCTCTCTTTCCTTAACTAGCTTACCCATTAAGCCATCTAATTTATGCAAGAATGTTTCTACTGTATGATGATACGGTAACCTATAAAGAGAGATCACTATAGTATTATAGTCAGTTAATTCAATGGCAGATTCTTCAAAGAAGATAGACTTCTTTGAAGGTCTTGAGATCATGCCTTGTTTTAATCTCTGTATTCAATGTTCATTTAGGCATATAATGCCAATGTTTAGGTCTTTAATTTCATCTAAAAATAATTGTAAATCCTCTATTTTTGATCTTACACTTTGAATATTAAAGTGTAATAGCATACTTTCCCTTTCACTTTGCAGTTTCTCTTTTACATTAAGCTTATACCTATGGATGTTGGCAAGTGTATTTAGCCCATGATTTAAGTTGTCCCTATTTTCATCTTTACTAATCCTAATTGCTTTATCTTTTACACCTTCTTGCACGGCCTCTAGTTCAACTGATCTTTATGTATAATACCAACTGCTTTGTTAATAGCTTTGCCGAGCAAGTAGGATCCCTTAAAATTCAGATGCAAGCCATCCTTTCCTACACATGTGTGATCTAATCTGTTATCTACATTCACAAATATTGCTTTTAGTGCACTACATGCCCACCTTATGTTATCATTTACACATTTTATATACCATAGGGGATATCTCTCCTTTTCACAATGCTGTTTACTGCTATGGCAGTGTATGGGAACTTTGTTTTGGCCATTCTTATTAGATCATATACCTCACCATTACCTCATCTGGACTAGTTGTTGATTTCAAGTCATTTGTACCAACATGCAAGACTACTACTTTTGCATCATGTGGAACATCACGCTCACTTAGTTCACTAAGTTTTTTACACATCTGTTGGGCATTTATGCCTCTGTAGAACCACTTTACACCATTTATTTTCCTTGGCTTCCGTTGTTTCTTGTAGGTTAGATCATTGCCACATGGCCTGGTATTTTATTCTTCTCACTATAAGTTTCTTTTTCATTCTCCAAGGGTTGTATAGCTTCAAGTCTATTACTAGTCGGCACTGTGGAGTTCTGTGATTGCTTTCCTGGACCCGTAATCTGTTTCACTGCCTTGGCTGATTTTCTGGCAGTCACTTTCATCCATAAACTTCCATCCTCATTTTACATGTTTTGGTATTCTAATTCTGCCACTTTTGTTTTGAGCTCCTGCTTTTCCTTCCTTAGGGTTTTTACTTCATCCTGGCTGTGTTTCAGATCTCTGTTTAGTACGTCAATAACAGCTTGTAGTAATGATATAGCTTCCACATCACAAGATGCTCTGCTTTCATTAGATGGATTCTTTAATTGTTGCTGTTTCATTTTTTCAGTTTCCGTGTTTGCTGGGATGTCACCATTATTACTGAGTACTTCATTATTAATTTTGATTTCAGCATTGCTTTCTTTATGCAGCATTACACTGCAATCAACCGGAAAATATTTAGCTCTGCTGCGCGTTTATGTACACGATTTCAAATATGTGTTGCATATCCACATACCTTCATCCTTTATGTTGCTCATGTTGATATTTGCACATTTTTCATGGAACCAAAAGAAACATATATCACACTTTATACCTTTAAGCACTCTTTTAGCACAGAATTTACATTTTTCTACTTCAGTTTTTTTAATTTCTTGGGAGATTCTATACACAACATCTGCTGTCGGCGCCATCTTGGTGAAGGGATTGATGTTATAGATGTAGATGAGTTGTAGCCCTCTTGTGGTAGTTCTAGGAACTCACTGAAAAAATTTGTGGGTGAAATTTCAACATTGAAAACTTTGTCTCTCTCTCTCTTTTTTTTCAAAATGTAGATTTTCTCCCAAGTATTCAATTCATGTTGCTTTGTTAATTGTTTTAAGATTATAGAAGTAACATTTATATCATGATTTTTAATCCACAAATGAGTGGCCACTGCAGATTTTTGTAATTGTTTCTGATGTTGTTGAAGTTTAAAGCAGTTTATTTACATCGAAAAAATGTAATTCTATGAACACAATTATTGCTACAGTTTAAACTAAAAAAATATCATGAAATGACATTTTCCTAGAATTGTTTGTAAGTCTTCTGGTTTATATAAACATTTATGATTGGGAATATATTTAGCTTTCCTTTAAATTTAGATCCAGTTTTCTGCTTAGGTTCATGTGGTAATTTATCTTATAAAATTAGCCTTTACATTTTTATGTTTACATTTTTATCTGAAATTGTTTGTGCTTGACCAGTTTTTA
The DNA here is from genome assembly GCA_030765065.1 of Deroplatys truncata. Lineage (NCBI taxonomy): Eukaryota > Metazoa > Arthropoda > Insecta > Mantodea > Mantidae > Deroplatys > Deroplatys truncata. Next base: position 491,259,119 of record CM060990.1, read on the forward strand.
TAAAAATCTATACTGTGTCTATTAAAGTGATGGTGAATGTTAATTTTTTCACTTCCATTTTCAATTTCAACTATAATCGCCTAATATACATAAAGTGAATTTAGTGTCAGTATGTGATTTGCAATGAATGCATGCATGTTTCCATGTTTCTGTGGGCTAGGGTTGTAATCACATGTTAGATGTGGATAAATCACCCCATAATAAGTTTTGATTAATAACCCTAAGTCGTTAAATATTTTAAAATATTGAAAATAAAGAAAGTAATATGGGTAGAATATGGCAAGATAACAACTTGGGCTAATGTATAGCCATATTCTAAGGAAGATTGTTAGCACAAATAAATAAATAACATAAATAAATATTGTAGAAGATTTACCAATTTTATTATACACATGGTCTGTATAATTTACCCATGTCAATTTAAAGTTTACAATTAAGCCCAGAAATTTGTTAGAACTTTAATTTGTTATATTACCATGAACATAAGTTTGTATTTTCTGCAAAAGACTAATATTCATTATAGAGCTCTTTCCAAATTGCATTTTAAGTTAAAGTGAATTTTAGAAAATCTTGAGATTAACAGTATTTTCCAGGTTTTGTTTAACAGTTCATTGTTAGTCCAGAGCATTTTGCTGTTGTGTCATCATTAGAGCCCGGATTTATATGCAAAATGTATGTTCTTCTTTTTATATTTAAAAGTATGTATAAACAATATGTATTTTAAGTTACACTTTCAAGGACAATTTGACCAGAAAATGTGCATCTCAAACTCTTGAATGTGGTATTAAATTATAATTTTCGCTTTAGATAGTTAATGATTGTTGGTGCGTAATGAAGTCTCTGCAATCAATCTTATGTGATATATGTGGATGTGTGTGCATGTTTAATCATGTTCTAGCATAACTCTGGAATGCCGGGAGCAATTTCAACTAAACTCAGTAAACATGATGATGCTTTTAAACAGCATCAGGTAATCAGATAGTCCAACATTAAACCAAGTGTGCTTATGTACATCCGTATATCAGAGATATACTGAGGCTTCGTGTGAAGTAATATTGCACAATTTAGATCAGGATTGAAACTAGGAAATTCCCACAAGCAGTCATAAAATTGAAAGAAATCCAATCTGTATCAGCCATGCCATCATGTGATTTGGTGCTTCCCTGTTTTCCGTCACTTATACTCTGAGAATATCAACTTCTCAGCTCAGAGCTCAGTTGCATGTCAATACTGACAATTGCGGAAGTTATTTCTTTGAATAGTGCATTGGTTTGAGAAATGCCGCTCACAAAAGCCATGTTACACAAATCACAATCTGCCATGTTACGTAAATATGTAAATGAGTTTGGAAGTAATATTTTGAGTGAAGAGAGTAAAATATTGTTTTGCCTGTTAATGTGAAAAAAGTGTTTCTGTGAATAAAAAATTTGAAGTTGTGTAGCACATTAATACAGCACATCATAAGGATCAGGTTAAGAAGTATATATTAAATCAATAATTGATTGCAAGCAAAGTATGTGAACAATCAAGTTTGGGTGGTGATTTTTCTAAAGACTTGTTTATATTTGGCTTTAGTGAGAGCCAACATTCCATTGGGAAATTGAATAATGCGCAGCTTCAGAGTGTCTTATAAAAATACACAAAGAAAATGGTCCTAGATGTGTGTACATTATGCAAAAGCTATGTACCTTGGTGTTTTCAGGATGCAATTTCTAAAAATATGGAATACGTTGGAACATGAAAATGCCTGGGTTTCAATAGACGAGACTCAAGACGCAGTGGGACAGTGTGTTGCTAGAGCTGTTGTTGGTGCAATGAAAGTGGGTAGCAAATCATTCCTCTAGAATATTCAAGTACTTGACCAGGTAAATCATAACACGGTTGCAAAATTTTTGCATCACTAGTTAGCTTTCTTGTGGCCAGGTGGAATGCAGTATGACGATGTATTTGTATTTCTCAGTGATGGCACTCCAGATATGGTTAAAGCGGGCACTGGATTAATAGATCTTTATCCCAAATTAATTCACCTGATTTGCCTTGCTCATGGTTTACATGGTGTTACTGAAACTACTAGAAGTGGACTTGTCTCCAGTGTTAGGAAAGTATTTATGAAAATGCTGCTTACATTTCAAAACTTTCATGAACTATTTCCAACTTTGCCTTTACCCCACTGCGCCAGTTTTAGCTCGCTGGGGTATGTGGTTACAGGCTGTGTCATGCTATGCAGAAGATTTCAATAAAGTGAAAGCAGTGATAGATTCTTTAAATGTGGAAGATGCAGCTAGCATTGCAATAGCTCAGGAATTTTTTTCTGAAAATGGCATTGAGAAAAAGAGCCATTATATTCATAACTGGGTCTCCAAATTACCCGAAATTATTACACAGTTGGAGGCTCGAAGTAATTCTTTGGAGTATTCACTTTCTTATAGATCAAATTTCAAATGTATTATCTTCAGAAACTCACGGTATTGTTAAAATTACATTCAATAACCTTATTTGGGTATTAAATAAAACTCCTGGTTACAAAACCATCTGTCAGATTAACAAAATGTTTTCTGGTGATGGTGAGAAAACTGCAACAGAAGAGGAATTCACTGAAGAAGAGTTGTGTTTTTCACATACATTGTGATGTCATGCAATGTAGAAAGGACATTTTCATAGTATAAAACCTTCTTCAATGACGGGACAACTTCCCTTATCTGCTGTAACAGCCACAAATGAGTTAAGATTACCCACAAAACATGGTTATTTGATTTTCTTGTTCATGTATTTTTGCATATTATGGTGCATATGTTTACAATTTTCATGCATATTTTAGTATTTGATTATGCATACAAATCCAGGCTCTAATAATAATAATAATAATCATCATCATCATTGTCATAGAATACTGCATTAGTGTTTGGTGAGACTGATATATTGTTTATGTACATACTGAAACAAAAAGGGCCCAGAACAGTGCCCTGTGGCCAATATTTCTAGCCTATGTTTCCTTAACTACTACTGTTGGTAATGTATGATAAAAACTAAAACAGCATCTTTTCATTATATTAAACTTCATTAAAGGACTTAATGAAAACTAGTGTTGAAAGCATATGTTTAAAATGCATTAGAAACAAGCGCACTTATCTAGAGGTATTGATAAATGATAACTTACAGGGTGTTGATATAACACTTTCTGTTACCTAATTCCCACTTCATAATTTTCAAATATTGCTATAATTCATGCATAATTGTGCTTCAAGGCACTGCTAACTGATCAAACAGAAACTTTTAACACATTATTTACACAAATACTTGTAATCCTTTAACATATCAATATGGTTTTCTTTTAACCAGTGTTCAGTAAGCATTTTTATTTACATAGTTGATATGATCATCTTGATTAACATTTTGAACACTCACTTCATTTGCTGCTTCAGATTCCTTCAGAACCTTGAGCCGGTTTCTGCTTGCAAAATTATCTACTCAGTATTCCTGAACTTCACATTTACGCGGCTGCTTGGTGACGTTCGAATAAAGGCATTTCTCATCCTCTTCTTTTATCCTATTTGTATTTTCATATTTTAATAGACTAATTTTCTTCTGTGCACTTAGAAGGTCCCTAATGAGCAGATTTATCACCATGTGTAGTGAAGCTATTGTTTCAGCTTCCCACGTCATATTATTAGTGTCCAATGATTGGTCACCAATTAACTTATTGAATTTTTCAACAATTTAACCCTCGGTGGCATTGCCTTCATTTCCACTTCTTTCTTGATCCACATTTTTCCTGTTATTAATACATAAAAATTGCTTGTTAGAATGCATACTTACACCAACTGCTGCCATCTTGCGTCATGGAAGAAGCTGTATATTTGTAAAGAAGAGAATCAATTACAACTGCTTATCAATACAATAACATTCACTGGTCAAAGATATTGAATTATGAGCTATTAAGTTAATTGATTATAGCAGTATAATTATTTGTCCGTACAGATTCTCTGATGGAAATTATAGTACTTTTTAAAGAAACTAGAACTCGGTTTAAATGAAATAAAATTGCAAACACAAAAACTTTATAACTTTTGGTGATTTTAATACAGATTTTTCTACAAGCTCAAAGCAGTCGAAAGATCATTAGACCTAGCATTAACATATAATTTAAAAGCTACAGTAAATCTCACAACTAGAATAGGTGTAAATTGCTCCTCTGTAAATCAAATGTTTATTGATGCCAATCAGCACTACAAAATAGGTCATATGAACATGCGATACAGCAACCATGAAGCACAGATACCCACTCTTCCAGTGACAAACACAAATTGTTCTCTGAAAAAAACTACAAGGGTGTTTAACAATAACAACGTAGAAATTTTCAAGAGAATGCTTTTCAAATAATCTTGGAAGAATGTTTATAGTTGCACAGACACAAACGATAAATTTAGTTTTCTATCTACTTTTAAGTACTACTTCGATATTACCTTTCCCATAAAAACTATTAATGTAATGCAAACACAGAAAAACAAAAGCTGGTTGGTGAAAGGTATATTAACTTTCTTTGCTAAAAAGACATAAATGCCTGCAATCACCAAAACAAAAGCCACCTCTACAGAATTTAATATCTACTTCAGAAAGTACTATGTGGGTGTTTTAATATGAGGCTACAGACCAGCTATCTGCATAGCATAGTGTGTTGCAGTGACCTCAGTACTTTCCAATGCACAACTGGGACATATGATGTGTTGAAAATTTTTTTATCAGCTGTGCATTGGTCACTGCTTTGTTCTTCATGCTGCATAGAGTTGTGCTTGTGCATCTCAAAGGCGAAAGTTTATTCAAGACATCTATTTTGTGTATGATTTGTCTAAGAGGGTTACTGTCTTGTTATTAGTCTATTGCAATGCCTGTCGACAAACTCACGCTTGGACAGTAAATTTTTATGTGTGATACATACGTAAAAACCAAATCATGTAGACAATTTCAGGAGAAACTTCCTGGTATTCCACTTCCAGGTAGAGAAACTGTTAGATGTCTGGTTAACAAGTTTAGGACAACAGGATAGCTAAACACTAAACCTAAGAAGCAAAAAAAAAGATGTTCTAACGGAGGAAAAAATTGACGAAATTGGTATACCTATTTGTGGGGAACCCTAAACAATAAAGTTTATAGGAACATTCCTCCCACCATAGATGAACTTAAGGACATTATAAAAACAAAAATTATGAAAATTACACAAGAACTTATGTGTGTGAATGGAATGCCAGGAATATCTTCACGCAGATAGACACCACTAACAAGGTTAGTACTCATTATAGTGCACATTACTATCACTCACGAATAAGTAATGCAGGAGTTACAGAACAAAAAACCCCCAGTGTAATAGACAGTGTGCAGAGCACAGACATGTGCAATCCATGGTCTCACCATAAAATAATTGCACTGTATAAAGCAACTGTTAATAAAGCCATACTACAAGCTAAACAAATGAGCAATGACAGATACATTCAAATTTCATCAAATAAAATGAAAGCTACATAGAATATAATTAAAAAACAGCATAACAAATATTTCACACAAAAACTTTACACCAAATGGGGAACAAGGTCTGTTTAAGAACCCAAGCTTAATAGCAGAGATGTTTAACAAATTGTTCATAAATGCTGGAAATCAGTTAGGAATAAAGGATACAGTATCAAATTTGCAATGTGACCATAAATCTTGTATACAGCAGACAATGTTTCTGAACCCAACTAACTATAAGGAAATTGAGCACTATTGTCACAATTCAAATAAAAAATTCTCATGGACTTGATAACATATAATAAAGAAGTGTACTCACTTGATTGTATATCCTTTGGCAGACATATGCAACAACTCCTAGAACATGCAAGTTTCCCAATGTTTTAAAGATACCAAAAATAAAACCTCTCTATAAAAAAGGTAATCAGATGGACACATCTAACTACAGGCCCATGGCATTGCTCTTTGGAGTTTCAAAAGTAAAAGTATCTTTAAATCTCAGCATGGCTTTAGGGGGAAAAAAATCGACAAACGGCAATGTTCCACTTTGTAAACAACATTATAAACACACTTAATAAGAAAGGCAACATCACAGGAATATTTCTCTACCTATCCAAAGCATTTGATGTCCTAAGTCATAATGTATTGCACCAAAGCTAGAAAGTTTAGGTGTTAGAGGGAAATTATTAAAATTGATCAAATCATATATGGTAGGAAGGAAGCAAATCATTGAAACACTATATAATAAAAATGGAATAGTTACACAATGTGAGTACAAGAGAGATTAAACTCAGCATACCTCAGGGATCAGTGTTAGGCCCTATTCTTTTCATCTCATATGTAAATGATGTAGAGAAAAACGTACTATCTCAGAATATTACTCAATTTGCTGATGGTACAACAATAACGGTAATGAGCACAAATCCAGTAGTCCATCAAAAACTAATGCATCAAATAACACTAGCAACATATAGGTATTTTGATAAAAACAAATTAAACATTAATATAGCAAAGCAGTAGCAATGCATTTTCTTACCACTCAAAATAAAAACTTTATGCACTCTAAGGTTTAATAAATGATATAATGATGGATGATATAAATACCACCAAGTTTCTTGGTTTCTAGATTAAGAGTGATTTAAGATGGAACAAACATATTGATTCTAAGTATAAAGACTGAGCACAGTATGTTACATTTTCAGGTAATTAGCAGACACAATTAGTAAAGAAACAATTAGAAGCACATATTTTGCATTTGTGCATTCAATCCTTAGATGTGCAACAGTCTTTTGTGAAAGTTCTACTCATTGTAAAAAACTCTTCATAATGCAAAAAGAGTTGTAAGAATATTGTTAGGAGTGAATCAGAAATATTTACATCAAACATTATGTAGAAAAATTAACATCCTATCTCTCAAAAGCGTTTACATATATGAATCAATCTTTTTCACAAAAAGAATCCTAGACAGTAATTATAATATATTTACTAAGAATACAGATATACAAGAACACACCATCAGATAACATTGTAATTTACACATAATGAAAGCAAATATTAAATTGTATTAGGATGGAATAGTGTCTCTGGTTCTAAATTTTATAACAGATTACCAAATCAAATTAAAACTATAAAGAAAATGGCATCTTTTAGGGCCAAACTACTGTCGTATTTGATTGATCACTGCTATTACTTTATGGAAGAATTTTAAATGAATCTCTACAACCTTATGGATATATGTGACATGGAAACCATGTGATACAAGATGTTAACTATTATCAAAAAAGTAACCTAACTGTTTTAACAACCTGTATATCTACACATTAGCACAGTGATATTATGTGCAAGCAGTTATAAAATGTGGCCTGTGAGTTATTTATTTACATATTGAATGTATTTTATGATTAACTGGATCAATAAACCACCATTGCCAACCACCACTTTTAAGCCAAAAATTGTATCTCATTTTAATGAGAAAGAGAGAGAACTTGCATACATGTAATCTATGCACATAAGCCATTTAAGCACATAATTCTGCACTTTCCTGGGTATTCTCTCTTTCCCGGGTATTCTCTCTTTCCCATGGAAAGCTGTATAGTTCTGATTGCATAACAAACATAAGGAGCAGGGAATAATTTTTGTGCTATTAAATTTTTTACTTAAGAGTTTTTAGTAACATCCCAGAAAAAGAAATTTGATGGTTCAAAACATCACTTTACATGGACACTGCAAAGGGAGTGTGAAGAGGAGAGGGAGAGAAAGAAGGTGAGAGAATTGGTAGAGGGGAAAGACTGGGAGAGATAAACACATAAGAATCTTTGCCATTAATGGAACAATGTGAGATGGAGCTGTAGGGTTTGCCAGTGATGATGTCATCATCCCCAAAGATAGTCGTATGCCCTTGCTCTAAGCCATGGGTGGCAACCATGACTCACACAAGGACACACTAGTCAATGTGTACTGACTAGTCATATTGACTTACATGAGTCTTTTAATTTTTTCTTTGCACTGGCCATATGTAGTTTATGATTGGAAAGTTGAATCACAATTGAAAACCCTAATCACACGGTGGAATGAGAACCATGGATTTGGCCTTCCTCTGCCAGAAACCTGGTCAAAGTGTCATTAAATGTTGACATTGTATAGTGCATCTCTAGCAGAGTGACTCGTAGCAAGATTAGAAGAAAGCATGCACAACAGTTGCAAATATTTTGACAAAGCGAAACTTAGCATGCATTCATACTCACTCACTCACTCACTCACTCACTCACTCACTCACTCACTCACTCACTCACTCACTCACTCACTCACTCCTTGGTACTACAGCAGTTAAGAGCCTTGGCCTCTCACATAGTAACAGTTCATTCTCCTTGGTCCATTGCCTTACTCCTCCATCTTTTAACAGCCATCTTCCTGAGGTCCTCTTCCACATCATCCAGCCACCTTTTTCTTGGTCGTCCTTTCAGTCGTCTCCTGTGTGGCTTTCCCTGAAATACTATCTTAACCACTCTCTCTTTAGGCATTCCTTCCTTATCTCCTAACCATCTCAGTCTATTGCTTTTAATATCAGAAACAATATCTGGTTTTCCAAATAAGATGTTAATTTATTCATTCTTCCTTTTTCTCCATTCCTCATTGTCATATATTGGAATATATATTTCCGTTCCTTAATACTTTTATTTTCCATCTCTGGAGGAGTTCTTCATCTACAACAGTAAGAGTCCATATGTTTATTTTCCATCTCTGGAGGAGTTCATCTACAACAGTAAGAGTCCATGTCTCTGATCCTTGTGTTACCACTGGTTTCACTACAGTTCTGTACACTTTAATCTTAAAATTAAATTTTCTGCTAAGATTACATGTTCTGAATACCCTAGCTAGGGAGAAGTAACTGTGATTACCGGCTGCTATTCTAGAGTTTATCTCGTCTTTCATGTTGTTGTCTGAAGTGATCATTGATCCGAGATACTTGAAACTCTTACATTTTTCATAGCTTTTCCCATTTAGCTAAACAGGGCTTCCTGACATTTCCTTAGAACGAGATGAAAACATGTATTTGGTTTTGTCCTGGTTTACCTGAAATCTGCTTTTGCCACTGTGCTTTCCAACCTACCCAGACCATCCTCTAGTTCCTGAAATCTTCAAGCCATCATATTTATATCATCTGGATAGGCCAGATTCTGGGCCAAGCAATTGAGGAGGGTTCATGTGGGTTGCTAAATTACCACTTTCTTGACAATTTCAAGCTCTATGTTAAACAAAAATATAGACATTACATCTCCTTGCTTAATCCCTGGTTCACAGCAAACTCCTCTTTGGTAATATTTTCATCAATTTTAACCATACATTTTGTATCCCTCAGTGTCATGTTTACCAGTCTGATAATCTTCATGGGAATTCCAAGCTTTATCTTACCTTCATACAGCTTACCTATAATTGTCCTAACATTGGCTTGTCAAAAATCTGCAAATAGCTGGTGAATATCTATATTATATTCATAACACTTTTCCATAATTTGACAGACTATGAAAATTTGGTCTGTGGTGGGTCTCTTTGGTCTAAAACCATAGAATACTTTCTGTAATTGGTGCTTAATCTCTCAGAAAGTATATGGGCAAACATTTTGTAAATCGTACTCAGGAACGCAATGCCTCTATAATTATTGTAACAGGTTTTATCATTCTTTTTATGTATGGGACAGATTATTGCAAGACTCCATTGTTTAGGCATTTTTCTTGTTCCCAGATCTCACAGATCAACTGATGCAAATGTTGAGCTAGTTGTTAACCCCAATTCTTGAGTATCTTGGCAGTAATATTATCTATTCCAGGAGCTTTGTTGTTTCTAAGGGATTTTATGGCAAAATTCACTTCTTCAATAATTGGAAGTGTTACTGTTGTCGCCTCATTAGCATACATTCATGACAACTGGAATTTGGAAGCAGAACAGTTTTGTTAATGGGACAAGAAGGAATAATGGCTGAGGCATTTGGAAGAAAACACCACCAGTTGAAGAAAAGAAAAAAAGAAAATATATAATTTAACACAGGCCAACCACCAATAATTTCAGCCCTCCATTATGTTTTTGCATGCTGAACATGAAAATCAGCATAAAAAGTGTATAGCACGTACCATTTGTTCACAATTTTATTTTTACCGCTAAATGTGGTTCACACCATACTGGATGCTAATCAGAATCACTTAAATACAGTTATTTTCTTTTTTGTTGCAGGAGACAGTACCATTGCAAGTTGTACATCACTGTACTAAATCAGTCATCAATAGCATAATATCAAAGAGTAGTGTTAATTCTGAAGTGTTCCAAAGTTTGGAAAAGGCACATTGTGAGTTCGTGTTGAACAGTATGGCAACTCGTGGTCGTTTAAATTCTCCAAATACATTCTGTTATATTTGTGGTGAATATGTGATGTAAACATCAACTAAATATAACAGACCTTGTTAAAAAGGTGTACTTTGCATGTTTTGGCATTCAGCTGGGCAACCAAGATAAATGTTGGGCACCCCATAAAGTATGTTGTGTGTACATAGAAGACTTAAAGAAATGGTTAAAGGGAATGAAAAAGAGTTTCAGATTTGGCATTGCAATGGTATGGAGCAAACAAAGGAACTACAGTGACAATTGTTACTTTTGTTGCACTGATGTTAGTGATAACAATTCCAAAAACAAAAAGACCATTGTATACCCAAACCTTCCAACTGCCATCTGCCCGATTCCTGATTGTCCGGGCATTCTGATACCTCAACTTCCAGAGTCAGTACAAGATATTGTAGTTCCCACAAACATGTCAAGTGATAGTGTTCAAGCGGAATCAAGTGAAGCAAATCCTACTTTCGAGTGTGATACAAATCATAACTATGAAGTATTTATTCTATCTGAACTCAGTGACCTTGTGAGAGACCTAGATCTAACCAAAGAAAAGGCAGAACTACTTGCATCTAAATTGAAAGAAAAGAATTTACTGGCTCAGGATACACCTTTCATTTCTATAGGAAGAGAGAGTTGCAGTTTACACCTTACTTTAAACAAGGTGACTTGGCATTTTATTCTGATATAGCTAGATTAATGCATGAATTGAGAATGGAGTATGAAATAGAAGTTTGGAGGCCCTTTATTGATGTCTGTAAAAACTCTCTTCTTTTACACGACAATGACAAATATGCAACAGAGCCAATTGATCATTCAGTGCACTTAAAAGAAACTTATGAGAGCATACAACTGATCCTTACAAAAGTAAAATACTCAGATCATAAGTGGATGATCTGTGGGGACTTGAAAGCTATATGCATGGTACTTGGCCAACAGGCAGGATTTACGAAGTACCCATGTTTTCTGTGTGAGTGGAACAACAGAGCCCGAGAGTAACACTAGGTCAGAGACAAGTGGCCAGTTCACTAAAGTCTCATTCCTGGAACTAAAAGCATTTTGCAATTGAGCCTTGTTGATCATGAAAAAATAATACACCCTCACTCCATCATGAAGAAATTTGTGAAAGCAGTACCTAAAACTGGGAGATGTTTCAAATATTTGTGTGAATCTTTTTCTCATTTACTAGAGGTGCCAAGTCAGAGGTGAAGGCATGGATAGGGCTGACTTAAAATCGCCACCCCAGAGCTGGGAATCAAACCCCAGACCCTCAGTGCAAGAACCAGAAGCGAAACCACTGCACTATCCAGGTGCTCGCATAACATTGTTCGGTTTAAGAAATACATGAAGCAGCTGGAGGAAACTCCATCAATTGTGGTTTTACTTCTGCAGAGACTGCAAGAAATAGCTAGGAGAAAACATCAAAAAGTTGGCAAACAAAAGCCAGTTGTCAATTTTTTTCACCAGTTTTGCTTGTTCTTCACACATAGTTTTTGTAGGTTGTTCTTTGTGGTATATACAGTATACATTTGTAGTCTGTTCGAGTTCTCATATGTAATGTTTTAAACAGTAAATGTATTTGGTCAGTTTTAAATGTATTTGTTGCTTTCCGTGTCATCTGACCATGCATTGGCCCATTTAAGTCAGATAATTGGGACTCTACCATATACAGGGTGGCCCACATAAAGTGTTACAGGTGAATATCTCTTAAATGAATAGAAAAAAACCAAACGTAAAGAATTCCAAATCTTATTGCAGCAAGGGGCCTTCCAAACTATGATATGAAAAATATTTCCATGGGACCCCTTATGGGCATAAACTTAGAATTTTAAATGAAACCATGATAACTTTTTTTATATATTCTGGTTCCATCCAATAAACTAAGCAACTTCTATTAATTGTTTTTTTTTTTCTAAAATGAATTGTTGAGCTCTTACAACATATTTTCACTGAAGTATACAATAGTAGAAAATAGCACTAAACAATAAGTCAATAAATACCCAAGTGATTACTTTAAATTACTTTCTTAAATGCTCAAAGTAGCCTCCATTAACGTCTAACACTTAGCAATTCTTTGGAAAGGTTTTCTGAAACTATTAACAACGTACAAGTGCTAATATTGCAATAAGCTTCATGTATTCAAAATTTCATATTCTCTTTGGTGGTGGGTGCTGTAAACATGACTATCAATTGTATGTATCCTCACAAAAGGTAGTCCAAGGTGTTATGTCGGGTGAACGAGGAGGCCATGTGATAGGTCCAGCATGTCCAATCCACCTATCAGCAAATTTCTCATTTAGCAGTTAACATTTACATATTGCAAAATGTGGTGATGCACCTTCCTGCTGATACCACATTTCTCTTCTCACATTAAAGGACATATTTTCCAACAAGGGAGGTAATTCATGGCTGAGAAAATGGCAATATATTCACCAGTAATTGTGCCTTCAAAGAAGTAAGGGCCAATGACAAGGTTATCAAGAATTCTACATAAAACATGCAGCGCAACAATGCTGAAAAGGCACAGTTCTCATCCATTTGGGGTTTTCAGGTGTCCAATAAGGCATGTTATGCTTATTAACATGTTCAGTATCTGAGAATGTTACTTCATCCGAAAATAATACATGTGATTGTAAGAATGAACCATTCTCTGCAATAGCATTATGTAACCACTCGCAAAAAACTACTTGAAGCTGAAAATCTCTTTGTGTGAGCTCTTGATGCAAATACATATGATAAGGATGGTATTTCTGATCCTTTAGTATCCGCTGTACTGAAGTGCGGCTGATCCCACTGTCTTAGAACAATTCACGTTGACTTAACTGTGAATTTACTTCTACAGCAGCAAGAATATTGATAGTATTTTCATTTACTTTTGATTTCACCTTCAAGCTATTCTTTTTCTTTACACTTCCATACTTATGTAATTGTGTTTCCAGTCGGAATTTTGTATGTGACATTTGCATCCCATTACTCACATTGAACACTGCTTATGCAGTTTGTAATTTCTCCTGCATTCACCCAGTACTAAAATCATATCTACCTCCACTTCAAAATCTGGCATATTTCTGAATTTTGAAGAGCCACAGCAAGTAATCAACGTGACTGACTACATAGAGTGCTGTATTTTGGGAGTTCAGTTAGCTTTGAAACCACAATGCCCATGTTCTTTCATTTGATATTTTATTTCCTCCCCGAGTTCATGAGGTGTAATAACTTCAGTGAAAACATCCTATAACGGCACAATTCATTAAAAAAAATGTTTTAATAAAAGTTGCTTAGTTTATTGAGGGGAACCAATATAAAAAAAATTATCATAATTTCATTTAAAATTCTGAGGTTGGCCCTCATTTGCCCTATATGGGCCCCATGGAAATATTTTCCATATCACAATTTGGAAGGCCCCTTGCTCCTATAGGATTTGTAATTCTTGATGTTTGGTTTTTTTCTATTTATTTAAGATATTCACCTTGACACTTTATGTAGGCCACCCTATATATAAATCATAAACAACATTGCGTAAAATTTCAATTTAAATCTTCAAAAACTGAGAATGAAAGTGAAGCTGCTTAAATGACAGCACCCATTACTGTAGTAACTTCTCATCTGTGATATAGGTGAAAAAGAAAAATTAAGTATTGGATTGAGACCCATCTGCTACCTCATATTGAGGTAGGCCTAGTAGTAGTGACAATGAAATAGTCGCAGATCCAGATCCAGGTACTTGGCCCAATACATTAATGTCCCCATTATTGACGAAATTGTGCAAAAAGACCATGCTAAAGTTACAAATTTTGATTACCTCTAAATGAGAAGAGAAGAAATTTTAGTCTCATTTTTTCATTTTTACACAAGAACCTTAACCAATAGAGAGAAATTATATAGAAAATGGTGCATATATTAAAAATCTACTGACAAAAGTTTTTGGTTGTTATGAACTGTTTGTAGCTCCTTCAAAATTTAATTGCACATATCAAGTTTTTAATTTGTTAAGTCTAAAAATAGATAACAGTGTATGATGAATACATGAATAAGAGTATATACTAAAAAATAACTGTTTTGTTTTTATTATTAGCATTTATTAATTAGCCTGTGTATGAATTCTTTGTATACCACATCAATAATCCATAGGGCTGCTAGTAGTGTTTTGATATATCAATAATTGTAGGAGCCCTGCACCACAGGTTTGTACATGGCTTCACATCAGCTAAGACTGGCCCTGTTGGTTGTACATCACTAGATTGTCTAAATATAGCATTTTACTCTCTTCTGGAATTTATGCCATCGCAGCACCAGCAGTGTCACTACAATCTTGTGCTGTATAAACCTGTGTCTATTAGCTGTACAACCTTGTGTGTAGAAGCTGTTCGTGCAATGGCGTCCTTTGATTTTTGGGTTTTTCACACTTGAGCATATGACAAAGATGTATTCAAATATATCTGAAACAAAATGTGGCATGTTTATGGGGATAGGAGGGTGAATATGTGTTCTCATGATATTGCCAGAGCATTTCACACTTTCCTCCATTTGTGCCATCACAGCACCAGCAGTGTCACTGCTGCAACCTTGTGCTGTACGGACATGTGTCTATTAGCTGTGCAGCCTCGTGTGTAAAAGCTGCTCATGCTCCACATGAGTATACAACAAAGATGCATTTAAATATATCTGAAGTGAAACATGGCATGATTATGGGGATATGTAGGGCAAATATGGGTCCTCATGATATTGCCAGAGCATTACCTACCACACTCAGTACTGTACAACAGTGGATTACGGCATGACAAGGTAAAGAACAAGAGAACTTTTGTGACTACATTAAAAATTGGTGGCCACATAAAACTACCCCACAGGAGGTTGCTCCTGTTTTAGCAGACGTGGAAACCCATCCTTTTCAACCACTAAAGGATAAGATTATCAGCTCAAGTTGCATATTAGTGAGGCAACAGCTTCTCACAGGCTAAGAGCATCTAGCATACTTGATCAGAGCTTGTGTTATTCCTTAATATCCAGGAATTACCTAAAAGGATAATGCAGAGTTGTAATCTCATATGGAACATGTTTATTTCGGTGACATAACAAGAAAAATCCAATTTAATTCCTTTTGTTTTCCTTATCTTTAAAATTACTATTATAATTATTAATAATAACAATAACAATCTGAGTAAAATTATATTTTTGCTCCAGTTGGAAATCATGCGTAACTTATTCCTTGTGTCCTGTAATTGTAAACATTAAAATATGTGTTAAGATATGCTTTATTAAAAGATTGTGTTTTATGTTTATTTGTATAATTTTTCACATTCACAACCAATAGTATAACCATAACCCCTTAAGATTCTTTGAAACACAAGGATTAACTGTTAGCAGGCTGCCACTGCATTGGCAGCTGTTACATAAACTAGCAGAAGTGAACAGGTAAAGATTCCATCCTGCATGATGACATGCATTCCAGACTGAATTAAATGTGCTACAAGATTCCACTGTACGGCAGCTATGTTTACGTATTCATGAAATGAATGTTCACACACATCTACACACTACTAGGGTTGGCATTGTCCTCTAAACATCAATTAAACTGAAATTATTTATTAATTAAACTATTTATTATTAAATAGTTTAATTGATCTTTAAAGGAGTTTAGTAACAGTGACATCCAAATTATACTTGTATATTTTTGGAGTTGGTTTTTTAACACTTCATCACTTACACTTTAATTTATGAAGAACTAGTTTCAGGAGCTGTTGCTTCCGTTTTCATCCTCAAGGGGTTCAATTGCCATTGCTGGTTGTAGTTAACTGCAGCCTTCTCTCAGGTGGTGGAATGATGAACTTCTTCATTAAGGCGTCAACTGGTAGGATTTCAAAATTTATTAGCTTATTTTATGCTTCCTTATTAAAATGTTTTCCCGTGTTGTGAGACCATTGTGGCCTGTCTTGGTTTTTAGTAATTTCAGATTTGGGTCTAGGTTATGTTTTTTTCACTCCAAAAGAGAAATGCTACTACTGCTGACTACTCTTCTTGTTTTTAGATTAGATATTTGACAGCGAGATGAACAGGAGGGATATACCCCTACCTGCCTGCTCTGAAACCTTAGGTTTATTGTACAGTTTTCTCCCTGTTTTTCCCATCATCACCTCCCTAAACTCTTATAAGTCTCAGGAGTCCATTGCTAAGGTTTTTATTAGATACTATGTCATTTGGATCAATAGTTCTAAATTGATTGTATCTATTCACTTCCAGTGCTTCACACTGGAATATTAAGTGCAAGGCCGTTTCCTCCTCTACACCTTCTTGTTTTAATTTAATGTTTCTGAAGTGTTCTTTGGTTCTGGTTTTTAGACTTCTTTTTGGTTTGGCTTATGTAGAGCTTTTCACAATCCATGCAGTTGACTTGGTATACTCTGGATCTTTTGTCTGCAAAACAAAAGATGAGATTCCACCAGACAAGACACTATAAAATGCATAGCATGTATGCATAATGCATTTGCACATTAATAATAATAATAATAATAATAATAATAATAATAATGGTGATATTATTATTATTATTATTATTATTATTATTATTATTATTATTATGAAAAGGAAGAACAAATGGTGAACTTCCTAACCCTGATTACAAATTAGTATTACATTTTTGTGTGGATTTGCATAGTATGTACAATGTTTACAGAGGTGCGTCTCCTAGATATAACTTATTTCAAGGACACATCAACTACTAAGAATTCCTCCCAATTCATGTAGAATATCATTTTAAGCTTATTAATGTATGTGCTGCAGATTAATTTCTGATATCAAACCATCATTTTTCTTCTTTTTAGTTATGGATGGGATGTTCACAGAAAAATATTTAATATTGTTGCCTTGGAAGTACGTACTTACGGTGGAAAAGTTGCACCAATGTTGTTCAATCATTTGGGAACCTTTTTTGCAACTGATGTTAATATTGAAGTATGGTTCAAGGTATGTCACGTTTAATGTATTCTCTTATATTCACTTTCCAAAGTGCAGTAATGCATATTTACAATGAGCCTAACAATAATTCAGCATGTGTAAGGGTCAGAATGTTACACTATACATGCTGAGTCTAAAGCTTTGGGTTCATACAATGACAAGGCATTCCTTTCTTTCTTTTCTTTTCTTTTCTTTCTTTCTTTCTCTCTCTCTTTCTTTCCTACCTTCCTTCCTTCTCTCCTTCCCTCCCTCCTTTCTTTCTTTCCTTCTTTCTTTCTTTCTTTCTTATAAATAGAAGTTAATATTTAAAAGAAATATGCAAATCTATAAATGTACAAACTGAAGTACTTTGTGAAAGGGGAAAGTGGAGCTAGTAAAATTCTACCATATTATAAAAATTACATTTTTATTTCACTTGAGATTTTGGTAAAATGGCCTAAGATATATGTCATGAGTAGAGGGTGGATTTGAAGGCCTCAGAGCAATATGGCCCTAGCCCATCATTTTGTGCATTTTGGGTTTGTGCTTTGTTATGATGTTCTTATCTTATGTTACTAAGTCTTTTTAATGTCTAACATTTGTTGGCCTGCATTTAACAAATGGTTTTCTTGCTCCGTTAATGGATAAAAGAAATTTCAGAGTAATACTGCAATATCCCACAGCCTCATGGATTCTGCAGTCTTAGCACTAAAACATCTAATACACATACATTGCATAAACCTTCAAAATGGCTATGTGCAAGGAAATACATGTGTACAGTTAAACAAGAAATGATCCCTTTAACGATTTGAAAGATTAATATGTCCACAAAAGACAGTATATGAGGGTGGTCTGAAAAGTTTCCGACCTAATAAAGATACAAGACATTTTTTCAGATTTTTTTTTATTTTTCAATATAGTCTCCTTGTAACTCTGCACACTTCTCCCAGCGATGCTCCCATCTCTGTAACCCGTCCAAATAGTACTCTGCATTTTTCTCTGCAAAATAATTGTTCACGAAGGTGATTGCCTCTTCATTTGACGAAAATCTCTGTCCTCCGAGCGCAATTTTCAGATGAGGGAACAAAAAGAAGTCGCTTGGGGCTAGATCTGGTGAGTAAGGCGGATGGTCAAGCAGTTCAAACCATAATTCTGGATTTTTGCCATTGCAACCGCTGAGGTGTGAGACGGTGCATTGTCTTGGTGAAACAGGATTTTCTTTTTCTGCAAATGTGGCCATTTTTCCGCAAGTTCTGCTTCAGCTTGTCAAGTAATGATGCCTAGTATGCTCCTGTAATGGTTTTTCCTTTTTGAAGATAATCGATTAAAATAACTCCATGACTATCCCAAAAAACAGTCGCCATCACTTTCCCAGCCGAAAAAACAGTTTTTGCTTTTTTTGGAGGCGGTTCCCCCTTTGCAGTCCACTGTTTGGACTGTATTTTTGTTTCGGGCATATAATGGTGTATCTAAGTTTCATCTACAGTAATTAATCGGATTTATTGCGCCAACAGAGCATTGGAAATGTTCTTTCGAACACATTTTTGGTCTAACGTGAGCAAACGCGGCACCCAACACGCGGACAGCTTTCTCATATCTAAATGTTGATTTAATATGTGACAAACACGTTCTTTTGACATGTTCATAGCCTCTGCTATCTCGCACTTTAATTTGGCGGTCGTCTAGCACCATTTGGTGAACTTTGGCGATGTTTTTGTCAGTAGTTGCAATTTTTGGACGTCCCGAACGTTCATCGTCTCCCAAGCTCTTACGGCCACGTTTAAATTCAGCTGCCCAAAATTTCACTGTGGTAAATGATGGTGCAGAGTCCCCATACACAGAATCCAACTCATCTTTGATTTGCATAGGCGTATTGCCTTTCAAAAACAAATATTTAATGACAGCTCGATACCCGATTTTGTCCATTTTCATAAAAACACTCACATCACCTCACTCAAACAACTGTTACATAACAACTGAGCATCCAAAATGGCTGAAACTTTGGTGAGTAACTGTCAACAGATGAATAACAAAATTCACTAGCTTTTATTTACGAGTGCTGCCATCTTCATGTTGAGGTCGTAAACTTTTCAGACCACCCTCGTAAGTGATTAACAACAGATCCAATAAGCATACAACAAAGTCTGTCAAAACATTTAAGTATTTAATAGACCAACTGCCTTGATTAAAGCCGCTACAGAAGACAAAAAAATTTGCATAAGTTTTATTTACATTGTGATGTAACCATTAAATCTCACTTCTCTGAACATTATTATAAGTGGTGTGAAGAAAAGCAAAACTGCAAGTGAATTGTGATAAATTGTGATGGACTTTTTAAGATATTATCGCAAACTGTTGCAAATGACCCTCAAAAGTATCATGTAATAGCCATGGCTCTACGAAAAGTATTGCCCACTCTAACACTCAGTCTCTCATCTCCTTTATAAATAGAAACTGTGGTAGGTATTCATTATTGCAATTGGTCAAAATGTGTGTACACACGCACGCGCGCACACACACACATTTCTGGCCAGAAAGTAAAGCAAACTAATGAGAGGAGTGGATGAAGTTGGTAACTGTCTCTTGAAATATCTTCAAAGTAAAAACATAGTGTGAACAGCTACACATTATAACTATCTGCAAGGGTAGAGTAATAACTGAATGCTAATATAGGTTTCTAAAGCAAATCTATCGCCACTTTCCATTGGTAGGTTACATCTGCCTACCTTGTGATAGAGGTTTTGGATGAATTGAGTTGTATTGTAAGAAATATAAAGCTCAACTTTACTCAACTGAGGAATGGGTCCAAACATATTTCAATAGAAAAAAAAGATATATAAACCTTAAATCTTATGAAAGTTTATTTTCCTATATACTTATTGTAATCACGATAAATTTTTGCAGAAATAGCTGCATTACACATTTTGTTAATGATGCAAAGGGAATATCACATCAAATATTTTAGAATTGGATACTATACACTGGCCTTAAAATTCCATACTCTTTCCAGGACATCTTGAGAAACAACTGTAAATCGACAGGACTTCAAATGAATGGCTAAGTAGTGAACCATTTGAACCATTAATAACAGATATCTCGAAAATGGCTGAAACCACAAAAAATGTTATTTTAAATAAACTGTGTGTTTTAAAGAGATTTACATTTACTGTGTAGTACATTTTCGTCTATCGCTTAACGTTTACAAGTTATACAAGATTATACAAAATTCCTTCCGAATGAAGAGGACACCTCACAGGCTATTCCCAGAAAATTCAAGATATACATTTTATTTTTCATGTAAATACCTTTAATATATGGTATTTTAATCAAAGTCATTTGAGCCATTTTCTTAGAAAATCAAAAATTTCAACAAATATGCCATGTAAAGAGTAGTTTGGGGATGTTCTTGAAAATCTTTGTGTTGCATCTTTGGAAGGTACTGAATGTAAATACCAAGTTTGGTGCTTATCTGACTTTTTGTTTTTGAGTTATGCTGTTCACAGACACACACACATGGACCTTTTTCTAAAAATCTGATGTTACATTCACATGACTTTCTCTACCCTCCATTGCTTATTAGTGTGTATACAAATTATTCTTATGAAAGTTTATTTTACTATCTACTTAATTTTAATCAAGATAAAGCTTTCCGGAAATAGGTGCATTACGCATTTCATTATAGATATAAAGAGAATAGCGATCGTCAAATGTTTAAGAACTGGATGCAATATGCTGGCCTTAAAATTCCATACTCTTTCCATGACATTGTGAAAAATAGTTGTAAATCAACAAGACTTGAAAAGAATGACCTAAGTATTGAACATTACAACCATTAATAATGGATATCTTGAAAATGGCTGATGCCACAAAAAAATTATATGAAATAAATTTGTTTTAAAGGGATTGCATTTTTTGTGTATCATGTTTTCATCTATTGCTTAACATTTACCAGTTATTTAAGATTATACAAATTTCCTTCCGAGTGAAGAGGACTTCACAAGATATTCTCAGAAAATTTGAGTTATACGTTTTATTTGTCTTGTAAATATCTTTAATATATGGCATTTTAATCCAAATCATTGGAACCATTTTTCAGAAAATCAAAATTTTCAAAAAATATTCCATGTAAAGGATAGTTTGAGGTGGGAGGATTTTCTTGAAAATCTTCATGTTGCATCTTTGGAAGGTACTGAACTAAATACGAAGTTTGGTATTTATCCCACATTTCATTCTGTTATGCTGTTTACAGACACAGACATTTTTTTTAAAAAATGCCTTTTTTGGATTCAGGGAGCCTCTAAACAGATTTCTAGTGAAATCTCTATATCATAATTTTGGTTGAAATGCACTACCTACTCTACCTACTATGTACATGGTAGAGAAAGTTTAAAAAAAAAGTATAAAAGCTGTTGTGTAACACTGATGGAAACTTCCAAGTTTAAGCTTATGTCTTACTTTTCGGATCAGATTAAGTAGATAACTAAGTCTGATGATGGAAAAGTCCTTAATTTCTCAGATATACGGTCTTCTTCATGTCTTCAAAAAACCTTTTCATGCTTCAAGTGGCCTATAACCATTATCTCGAGTACCTAGTGCACATAAGTTGCAGCATCAAGAAGAGAGACAGAAGGTTTCATGTTGTCAACCCATTGTAAGCTCCACAGAAACATAATGTTTCAGTTTCCATCAGTAAGAACCAAGTGGATGATATACGTTCTCTTTTAATTTGGGTCCCACCTGTATACCATACGTTGTAGCGGATCAAGTTGAGCACTGGGGATTACGTCAGATGAGGTAACCGGGCAGAAAGTGTTGAAACGCAGTTACCTCAACACGGGCGCACTAAGGAATGCGAAGTCAGCACTTCCGAAAGTATTTATACTGCGGGGGTCTGGCTCGTAGAGAGAATCGAGAATTGGAGAGAGTGTGAACAGTGGAGAGGGTGAATTGTATTGTCGATGGCCTGTAGTCTGTCTTGTATGTCGTCTAATGTATGCACTCTGTCACACTATGTTCACCTGACGTCCACCTTAGGCCAAATTCTATAAACGAGCCACCAGCGCACCAGTGCTTCCAGCACCACAGCAGTTTTATATAGGTAAGGATGCACCTACTGTAAGATCTGCTTGCACGGGCTTCACCCCGTCTAAGTTGCCTGGCTATGGGCCTATGTACTTACACTAAAACAAATACAATTTATTGGGTCCATGCATCCCCTATGCATTAATTATCTACCCACCCACATCTTGGAATGCCGCCCCTGCCTACCCACAACCTGTACCGATGCATTGTCCTACCTCTGAGCTATCACCCCCCGCTATTGTAACCAACTACTGCAGGGTAACCACCCCCAGTTGGGTCTTGTTTAGACGAAGAAAGGAGTGTAACCTAGAATTGTTTTACACAGAGATAGAAGGGCAAACAAAGACAGAAAATAACAATAGTGATCATCTTTAAGCTACTGTATTGAATTTGTGTTTTATAGCACATTTTTTAACAAAAAGTTGAATTAAGCAACATACTAAGCGAAGGTAAACTTTTATTTCATTAAAAACACGGGTGTCAAAACTTCGGGACAACACTGCCCTACCCCTCAGATTTACACTTGCTGCAGTATTATTGTTTGTTTTTTTTATATGCTAATAATAGCATAGCATTAACATATTAGCACAGCCTCTTCTTGAATGTATCTGGATATAGTGGTAAACAAACTCCAATTATTCTAAAAACAAGACTTATGGCTACCTTCAAACTTTCAAATGCCTATATCTTAAAATATTGAAATGGTGGGTTAGGGCCATGTTGCTCCGAGCCCTTCAACTACAAATTGCTATAAAATTGCCTATGAACAAATGATTTGTCAACAGCAGAAATTGACAAATTTACAGAGCTTACAAAGGTATGTATAAAACAAGTTACTTAACTTGCAACAACAAATTTTACCAGCAAACAACAGGCTTAGCCATCAGTAAAACTTTGTCAGCAATTTTAGCTGATCTTTACCCAAGTGCACTGGAAGCACACATCACCAAGGTTTTTCCATACTTTTTAATACCTGCTATAGATATGTAAATGATATATTTAGTGTAGTAGTGGTAGTGATAGTATAATATTGATCCTGTAAATCATACATTACACTGGTAGTGTCGATGATAAAGGACACTCCAAATAAACATTTAATATACATATAATAAATCTTTGATATATACAGATTTTAACATTAAAAAAATTATGCCTAAATTACATACAATTACTCATAACATAAATTTCACTGTTTAAGAAATTCCTCCTTTGAGTAGTAACAGTGATCAACCAAATGCGCCAGTAGTGCTGATTTAAAGGTTGCAAATTTCTTTATTGACTTCAAACTAACAGGAAGTTTGTTATATAATTTGGTACCTGCATAAATAGTTCTATTTTGCAACAGTTTTGTATTGGTTCTCATGACATCTGATTTTTGTCTAGTATTATGGTTGTGAAATTCTTGGTTTGTTGGAAATGTATTACCACAAGTTAAGTGTTGTCTTGTAAAAAGGATTAATTTATAAAGGTATTTTTTTGGGAGAGGTAAGATGTGAAGTGATTTAAAGATTGGCCTACATGTGGTTCTACAATGTACTCCTATCATTGTTCTTAGCAATCTTTTTTGGGCTTTAAACAAGATTTTACATTGTGGTGAACTCCCTCAGAACATAATTCCATATCGCATGATTGAATGAGCATAGGCAAAATAAACATTTCTCATTGTTTCAAGATTTACATTATTTATTACTAGACTTCGGATCTTTAGGTCCTAAAAAATGTGAGTTTAGGTGCCTAAAAAGGTCCTAAAAATTAGGGAAATAGGTCTTTAATAGGCACAATAAATAAACAAATTTTATACATCACACCATGCAAAACACAGTGATTAATGTTGTATTTCAAAACACACTTAAATACAGTAGGATAGATAAGTTAATATAGTAATTGAACAATCATTCTATAAAAAAAATCTGTGTCACTGTTCAGTTAATTAAAATATAAAGGATAGAATTATGTCTTACATGAATTTTAAAAATTAATACAACATTGTTATTTTTTAAATGACAGGTTCTTCAGTTTCACTTTTGGCCGTAATTTTGTCCACAATAAATAACAAGAAGCATTTCCAGATGATGTGGAATAAGTTTATGTCGTTTATCGGTCAGAATTAGCTTAAATGTTGAAAAAGATCTCTTCAACGTCTGCGGTGGTGACTAGAACATATTTGAAAAGAGAAACCATATGCGGATTAACTCCTGTAGGGAGATCTGCCTCACGTCTGCTTAAAATATCTGATACTCCATTCAGAACTGTATATCCAGGATTTTTGGCGAACACCGTTTCTAGTTTTTTGGAAACAATTTTCCCAACCTCACCAACAGCTTTGTTTAACTGATTTTCTGCTCTTGTAAACAATGTGATTGATTCAGTGAGACTGAGCTTTGATGATTCTAATTGCTCTATACTATTTGCTAAAAATGTGAACTTAGCACAAATATATCACAGATCCTGTCTCAAACCTTTCTCTCATAGGACATTCTGGGCAACCTTAATACACTGTGATTCTTCTTCCAAAAAACTACTTACAACCTTAACAACTTAAGTGATGTTAGTGTAACAATTCCGACTCACCTTTAAATAAATTCAATACACATCACTGTTTCTAGCTTCTTTTCATTACAATATCAACGTACTTACAACCTCTTTAACACTGTCAGTGTTCTCATTGTAATACTTCACAGCCTGCAGCCACGTACCCCATCTTGTCAAAATAGGCACTGGTGGCAAAGCTGAATTTCTTTGAAAGCTGCAATTCTAGAATTTGACTTTAAAAATACTCTCTTTATGGAGGATATTAAATCATTGATTATGGGGAACTGGTTTCAAACCTCCTCTGCTACTCGAAGTGCATGAGTCAGACAAATAGCATGTGTTAAATGCTGAAAAAATACTGTCAAAAGTTTACCAGCTGCTATCATATATGGTGCTGCATCAGTGTACAGTAACAACACCGTTTCATCCTTTACACCGGAGGTGGCGAAAACGTGACTCGCAGGCGCACGTTCCCTCTCTGCAACTGTCCATCTGATTTTCACATGCTGCTGAGCAACGCAGTGCGTGTTGCATATTTGGTGACTCGCGGAAGGAAGTTGTTTTCGCCACCCTTGCTTTACACCATTCGGATACAGTACTTTTAGTCTGGAGTTTACGAAATAGGCAACTGATTGAGCATTAGTTTTCTCCAACACCTTCGAAAAAATCAAATGCAAATTTCCATAATTTTCTTCATCAAATTTCCCTTCGGTTAAATTTGATATACTTCACCCCAGGGCATCTGTGGTTTCATCTACAGAAATCCAGATGTAGGAATCTGCTATTTCTGACCTTATTTCATTCAGCTGTGATTCATACACCATCTCAAGATAATTTTTTTCTAAGTGTCGATTCGGAGGGTATTCTTTCTCTGCAATACTTTTCTAAAAATGACTTCATTTTGTATTTTCAACTACATTCCAAGGAATGTTAGTTGCAGCAAATGCTTTACACATATCAAAATATAACTGGGATTTTATTTTTGAGGGCATTGTGGATTTTGAGGATTTTGTGTAAGTAAAGTTTGCTTCTGTGAATCTTCCTTTTTAGAATTTGCTTGATGCATTGAAGTTTTCTCATGTTGTACCAAGTGACTCCTTTTTTCGGCAGAAACGTTAAGTAGAAGAATATACTTATAAATATATTTTAATGTCAGTAAATCATATTTTGTTCAAATAATTAAAATTTTAAATGAATAACCAATATAATTTACATAAAAATTAATATAACTTAAAAAAATTGTCTTTTACAAAATTAGTATTGTCTTGATCTTTTGTACTGTTAGACCCGAGTATTGTACTTAATAAAATGCATCAAACAAATTTGAGATTATTTTCAGATAGAAGAAAAAGTCATACGGTACAATTAATCACGGTAGATAACATACATGGTCTCAAGTGAATAATAAAAATGACAGAAAATACAGCAAAAGCTTACCTCTTTATTGCAGACCTGACAGAAGATTATTTTCCCATCTGTTGTAGAAGACTGGAAATCCGAAATCCATGTTCTTATTAGTGCACTTTTGGTAGATTTGTTCTGAGGCATTTTGCAGCACTAGCAAAAAAATTATCACAGCAACCAAAGACTTTAATATAGTTATATTATGAACACGAACCGACATTTTGCCTTATTTTCAAATGTTGTTTCTGAGAACCAGACGTGAGCCAATTGTTGTTATTGTATTCCATTGCTGAAGTTCCGATTTTGCATGCGGCACCTTAAGATTTCAGTTATTGTTGTGCTAAGCCTTTTAAAAATGACACCACATGCATTTTATCAAACAGAGATCAAATAAGTATCCAGTCAATAAAAGGTTTGTTGTTGATTAAATAATTATTTATTGAATACAACAGTGTAGTGAATAAATTCATTGGAATTTTAAAAAAAGGGCATTTATAGGCACCATAAAAGTTGGTCAATACCTTTTTAGGTCAATTATATGTGTAATTATCTATATTAGGCTCAATAGGCCGTAAAGGCAAACAATGGGTAAAAAACTAAATATCCAAAGTCTATTTATTACCATTCGAAAAGTGTAACAGATAGTGCTAAGTTTATTTGTTAGTATATTGATGTGTTTGTTCCATTTTACATTATTCTGTATCTAAATATCAAGAAACTTTGTGTTGCTAATGTTCCCGATTTCTGTGTTATTGAGATGAACTAAGGATTCTTTGAAAGTTTTATTCTGAGGAGTATAAAAATGTATTACAACAATTTTCTCTGTATTTACTATTGGCTGATTAGTTTTAAACCAATTTGAAGCTTCTCTTGCTACTTGCTTTAAAAGTGTCTCTTGGTTTGTTCCTTTCACAATTATATTTGTCATCTGCAAATTTTATTACTGTATTTGTTGACAAGTTGCTCTCCAAATCATTCACAAATAACAAGAACAGGATGGGACCTAATATTGATCCTTGTGGAATGCCTAATTTAATCTGTTTTGTCCCTGACTGATAGTGGTTTAATGATCCATCTTTATTATGTATAATTTCCAGAAATTGTTTCCTGGCTAGTATACCAGTTATCTATGGTCACATTTCTGTTTGTCCCCTTTATCACCTCAGCCTACACACAATATCAAATGGCTTATTAAATACATGAAATGGCCCTTCTGGTTGTTTACCACAATACACTTCCAATAAACCAGTATAGAATGACTTAGCATCGCACATAGCAAATATTTTGATGCCATATTTAGCTGGTTTGTTGGAAATGTATTGTATGAAGCTACAATGGCCTCTGAATGCTTCTAGTTTCTCGTCAATACTAACAAATTTTCCAAGACTGTAACTACTCATGCAGTTTTTCACAAATGTGTCCAGAAAGCTCCTAATAGCTGCTAACCTATCTGTTTTAAGTTTCATATCCTTAGTTTCTTTGTTGTCAAATCTTATACTTGAGAAGGAATAGAAATCTCTTGTAACTTGTGCAAGATTGCAAAATAATTCCTGTTCCATTCTTTGACCAAAGTTCCAATGCATTTGTGTGGTTCCCGCCTTTAAGGCCAATTAAATACGAAATGCCTAATATTGCATAAATTTCATTTGTATCTGTCAATTTAGCATCTCTATCCCTAGAATAATTTTCTTCTAGCCTTTTCCTATGAATGTATACATTTGTAAAATACACAGTTTCATCTATCATACCAATACTGGTTATTTTATGCAAGGATTCAATTTCCTCTACAATGCCTCTTGCTACGATTTTATAGCCTGGATAGATCTTGACAATATTTTTTTCTAGTACACGGGATGTTTTCTTATGCGTATATAGTTCTCATTCATTTTCTTTGTTTGTCCCTACCAATAAAAATATCATCTTCAGTATCAATGGCAAACACTTAATCATTCTCCATTTCAGAGTCACTGTCATGATCACTTGGTGATATTTCTTCATCCTCTCCATCAGAAAGCAAATCATCAATATCACCATAGTCATCTTCTTTAGCAAGCACCTCTAAAAGAGTCCATTGTAATTCCTCCTCTGTCAAATATTTGCTGGCTCTAAAATTAGAAACACGAGCTATTGGTGACAGTTAATGAATTATAATAATGGACATCTCTAAAATACAGGCCTTTTTATCCCACTGATTTGTGTTCAAGTACAAGACATTAGGTTGACAATTTGAAATAGCACTTACATGCCAAGGGGCACGGTGTATACAATATGCCAATGTTGCAGTTCAAGAATAACTTATCAGTGTACTTGACCTCTTGGTGCTACAATCGCTCTGGCACAACTAAATGGAAGCTAAACAATGGCTTGAAAGGTATTGACAATAAAGTGGCTATAAGATTGGCATTTTCCCAGTAGAAGGTAAAATATAAATGTGGTGTATAAAATGGGGTTAATGCTCTAGGGTTAATAAGAAGACAATTCCCTAGGTTCTATGATGACTCACCCCTCTCACACAGATCATCTAGCACAGGCACTTTGTCTGAATAGGTACCATTCCTTTCCATAGATTCTGCAACCTGAACCATGTTTACAGTAATAATGGCTATCTGAATTTGCTCTTTAGAATCTATAACACATTAATAATATATTAATACTAATTATATTCCAAAATATAGTACCTATGTTAATCAGAAGAACTTTCAGAAGGTTATAAGATCACTCACCCTTTTCATCCAGATAATTTGAATCATCATTGAGTTCATTAACTGGCTCAGGACCATTCATTTCCATAGATTGTGCCACCAGAACTCTGTCTTTCACATTATGATTGACAACACCCCTCTGTGCTTGCTGATCATTAGAATCTGTAATAAATCAATAATATGGCTATAGTGTAGACCTCCAAAGCACCACCACCGCAACAACAACGACAATGATGATGATAAGTTGTAGTGTTAGTAACTTGTCCAAAACCATAACATTACAATTACTCACCGCTCTTACTTAGATCATTTTTGGTGCATAATCAGGATCAGTATCTGATTCAGCCCTTGCTATAAATTCTCTAAACAGTGCTTCTCCTTCCCTTATCTCCTGATGTCCCACTATCATAAACTAGAAAATAACAAAGTGTTGAATGCTTTAAGTTCATATATAATTCAATTATTATTTCAATATTGTATGTGCAAGCATACTAACTAACATAATTATATATATATATATTTCCAATGCATTTTATTCTTACATTTCTCATTATTTTCATTGTTCTTCTGTTCACTTACTAACCGAACCATTCTTCTCCCTCTGGACTCCATAAAGAGTGTCACTAATTTTTAAATCGACAAATGCAATGCTTGTGAGCTAAAAAAACACTGCTAAACAATATTGCACTAAATAACATAAGGTGCTTTACATACCGGCATTTTCATGCACGATTTGGTGGTCTGCACTCCTTCACGTGCGGAAGTATATATGTAAAGGCAACAATTAAAATATAACAGCAAAATTACATGTGGTCAGTCACATAGGCAAGAAGGGCGAGACAAACAAAGTTTGTTTGTTTGTTGTTTTTTTTTTGTTTTTTTTTATGGACGCTCTTTAACTACTATGGTCCTTAGCATCCCATTCTATATTGGGCATGAAACATCTGTAATTTTTCTCAGAGGCCTCTTTATCAGGCTTGAGGTTCTTTTACGTGCCGTAAACGACACGGGGCCACCGGCTTTAGTTCGCTTCCAAAGGAAGCCGTGCTAAGGATCTTTACGCCCGAAAAAAATCCATCGCCCTCTGCCGGGTTTGAACCCGTGACCTCGGGAACTAGAGGCTAGCACGGTACCACTACAAACAAACGTAAGAGCTTATCAGGTGTCAATAGTAAAATGAAGAGTTAGGGTCAGAAAAACATATCAGCTTTTTTGATCCTCTGACCCTTATCAGAATATTGTTTAGTATGACTTTTACATTCCTTTGACTCTTACAAAAAGTATGATATTGTAGTTAACGTCAATGCTTAACTTCGACACTATTATAGCTAGAGATACAATTGTTTGATCCTAAGATAGAGCACAGATTTCTGACTATGGAAGTAGTAGTAACTCAGAAACAGCAAAAAATGTAGTTACGTCAGTTTGATTCTAAGGTAGCAATTTGTGAATTACAATTTTACGCATATCACTTACAAGGCTGTGCTGCATTGCTCCCACTGTCTTTGCAACACAACGAATGTAGTCATCATTGCCTTATGTTCCATAATCTACACCACAAATTCCCAGCTGTGCAAAAAGCCACTCACTGTACACAACCTCACTTGTAGAACACAGAGTAACTAGCACTTTATGGTGAATCAAGAACAATTCACTCGCTCACTCACTGACTGTTGCAAGCACGCTCGCCGATATATAGCCACTGGAGTTTTGAGACAGTTATTGGGAGGCAGGGTGAGAACCATTCAGAGAAAGTCCTGTTATCTGTAGCACTTCTCCCCCTCAGGGGCTCACGTTATGTGAGTACGGGTTTTTGGCGCACCCGGGGGTTCCCGAGCCAATCATCGTCATATTCACCCCCTCACCCCCATCTGGACTAGCCACGTTGTTTCTTTACTTTACTCTTCCTCTTCTAGAATTATTCCTTATACTAGGTTTAGGCATCTTAGGTTTATTTACTCCTGTCTCACCAACAGGGATCTTTTCTATTTCCGTGGTTGCTGTCCCACGGTTTCAGCGCAGCTTTCAACTTGTGTGCTCTCCGGAGGTCTCAAGCGTGAAGGTTGAGTGAACCCTCCTCACTACCCCTTTCCTGCGACACTAGGTGCGGAGCCGTTCCATTGTCACGTACACCCACGTAGCCCCATAGGGGCCGGGTGCCCCTCGGACAGTTCGGCGACCGCGAGTGGCTGGGTTGTCCGGGGGGGCTCGACGTGTTACCGCTGTCTGGGGCCCGATGTAATCTACCACAAGTCCCCTGAATCCACGTTGACTCTGTTGAGGCAGCGTGGCCTAAAGTGGGGGGCCACTGGCGGTTATTCCAGTGGTAGGGGCGTAAAGTCGGGCCTGCCTATGGTGAACGTGTCGTAAACCGGTAAGTAGTGACGGTCGGAGGGTAACTTTTCTGAGGTATTCTCTGAGATCAGGCCTGGAGCGGGTGCTCCAGGCCGGCACAGACCGGAAGATTCTGGTGTCTTTTCTTCTACATCCCCCGGATGGCAGGCTGACGCCGACGGTTCCGGAAGGGGGACCTTTCCATTATGGCTCCTCTGCGCTCCACTATTTCAACACCTCGTTTTTTCGTTATGCGGCTAAAGAGCGACAGCAAAGATATGAAGCACCTCAGCCCCTTTTACATTCAGCGGGAGGTTGATAGAATCTGTGGTCCTGTGAAGAATGCTACACGGTGTAGGGATGGAAGCTTACTGATTGAAATTGCACAAGACGCCCAGGCCGCTAAACTGCTAAAGGCCAGTCTACTAGGTTCCTACCCAGTGACTGTGGACAAACACAAAACCCTTAACAGCTGTCGTGGTGTGGTTACGACTTCATGTTTAGACGGACTTTCTAATGAAGACATCGTCAACTGTCTCTCCGACCAAGGTGTTATTGCGGCATACAGGCTGATCGGGAGGAGGGACAATCAACCGTTTCCGCTGCGCACGGTCTTTCTTACATTTGAAAGAACCGTGCTACCGCAGTTCATCTTGTGCGGCTATGAGCGCGCAGCTATTCGTCCCTATGTACCTAACCCCATGCGTTGTTATCGCTGCCAGAAATTCGGTCATACACAACAACGTTGCACTGGCTCACCAGTTTGTCCTCGTTGTGGAAGCGACAGTCACGATGATTCCATGTGTGCTACGGACCCCGCCTGTGTAAACTGTGGGGGTGCACACCCGTCGAACTCTAGGGAATGCCCACGCTTTGTGGAGGAAAAGACCATACAGGAGATTCGAGTGAAGGAACACCTGACCTTTCCAGAAGCGAGGAAGCGCTATCACGAACTACACCCTACATCCACCATGAGGTATTCAGCTGCTGTCCGCCTCGGTGTCCGGAAACAGGATGCCGTTGTGCAGACCTGTCCCGGCTCGCCCTCGCAGGTTTCCATTGGGGTCCAAACTGATAAACCTTCGGATCTGGTACTTCCCTCGCCGGTTCCTGTTCGCACAAAAGATGCTTCCGCCCCATCAGCTTCGACCGCAGGTTCCACCTCTCTTGACCACACCAGTCGCAAATCACCTGTTCGTCGTCCCACGGGTCGCTCCCGTTCTCGCTCCAGGACTCGCACCACCTGCTCAGATTCAGTTAGCAGCGATGGTGGCACGGAGGGATTCGAGAGGCCTGCGCATTCTCGGCCGGGGCGCAGTCCTACCCGGAAGAAAAAGGTGAAACTAAACCGATCCACTGCGGCTATTCAATAGCCTTACCCGCACGCACTTCTTGCCTATCTTGATATTTATGGCTCTTAATCACATCCTTCAGTGGAATATCCGTGGTCTCCGTGCACACCGAGCGGAGTTGGACATGCTACTGCACACTCACTACCCCCTAGTCGTCTGTCTACAGGAGACAAAACTTCGACCTCAGGATACCTTTGCCATTCGTAGGTATACTCCGGAGCGCTTCGATCTTGCTCCAGCGGATGGTTCTCCTGCACACGGTGGTGTTACAGTACTTGTTCGCGATGATGTGTTTTATAATCGGGTTCCGCTTGCCACACCTCTGCAAGCTGTTGGGATCCTCCTTTCTCTTCCTGGTTTTAACTTCTGTATCTGTAGCCTCTATGTTCCTCCTTCTTCTCCTCTTGCACAGGATGACCTAGACCGCCTGATTTTACAGCTCCCTGCCCCTTATTTACTCTTGGGGGATTTCAATGCACACCACCCTCTTTGGGGTTCTCCTAGGGCGTGCGCGAGGGGCGAACTTTTGGCTGCACTTCTTGATCAGCACTGCCTTTCTGTTCTGAATACCGGCGAACCCACTTTTCTCTCCGATTCAACCGGCACATTTTCCCATCTGGATTTGTGTCTTTGCTCTGCGCAGCTTGCTCATCGTGTGGACTGGTATGTCATAGCTGATACACATTCTAGCGATCACTTCCCGTGCGTAATTACTCTCCTGTCTTCTTCTGTCGATTCACCTGTCCTTCCTAAATGGCAGTTCCGCAAAGCTGACTGGACCCTTTTTTCCCGTCTAGCGCGGTTTTCTCACTGCGCTTTTTCCTCTGTGGATCTCATGGTGGAACACCTGCGTACTGTCATTTTCGCCGCTGCCGAACGTTCCATTCCCCGCACGTCTTCACATCCCAGGCGTTTACCGGTCCCTTGGTGGAACGCGGAATGTCGGGACGCCGTTCGTGCACGACGCGGTGCTCTTAGGGTATTTCGGCGGCACCCTACTCTTGCTAATCTGGTCCGTTATAAGGAATTACGCGCTAAGGCTCGCAGAGTAATTCGCATCAGCAAGAAAGCCTCCTGGGAGCGCTATGTAGCCGGTTTCAATAGCTCTACACCTACATCGGTTGTCTGGGACAAACTTAGGCGTGTGGCCGGCAAGACCCGTTCTTCTTCTATTCCCGGTCTTCGGGTAGGCTCTAGTACTATTTGCGAACCACCTGCTATTGCCGACACCCTCGGCAAGAACTTTGAACGCATTTCCAGCTCTGCCCGTTATGACCCGGGTTTTCTTCCACACAAGGCCGCTGTGGAGGCCCATGCACTCTCTTTTCACTCCAGCAACCAGGAGGTATATAATCGCCCATTTACCTTCCGCGAGCTAGAGCATGCCCTAGCATCTTCTAAGCCTACCGCACCTGGGCCTGATTCTATTCACGTGGTGTTTCTTCAACATCTCTCCTCTGCTGGACTGCGCTTTCTCCTTCAGATTTACAACCGCATCTGGGAAACTAGTACTCTTCCTACAGGTTGGCGAGCAGCCACCATCGTTCCAGTTTTGAAACCCGGAAAGGATCGCCACCTACCATCTAGCTATCGCCCGATTTCCTTAACCAGTTGCATTTGCAAGGTTATGGAACGCATGATCAACGGGCGTTTGGTCTGGTGCCTTGAGTCCCGGAACCTTATAGCGAATGTACAATGTGGTTTTCGCCGACACCGTTCTCCTGTGGATCATCTTGTCCATCTTTCGACCTCCATTCTGGACGGCTTCCTGAGAGGGTGCCAGACTGTGGCAGTATTTTTTGACTTGGAGAAGGCTTACGACACATGTTGGAGGACTGGCATTCTTCGTACACTCCATCTGTGGGGTTTCCGTGGTCGTCTCCCTGCCTTTATTTGTGAGTTTATGAGGGACCGGATATTTCGTGTGCGCGTGGGATCGATTTTATCTTCACTTTTTATCCAAGAGAACGGAGTACCTCAAGGCTCGGTACTCAGCGTCACACTGTTTGCTATAGCGATTAACCCCATTGCTGACTGTGTTCCAGCTGGAATTTCGTCATCGCTTTTTGTTGACGATTTCGCCATCTTCGCAACTTCTCGTCGCACCTGTCTTTTGGAACGCCGACTGCAGCAATGTCTTAACTCCCTTCACTCCTGGAGCGTTGCAAACGGGTTTCAATTTTCTCCGGAGAAGACAGTCTGCATTAACTTCTGGCGCCGTAAAGAGTTCCCTCCACCTTGTCTCCGACTCGGCGCGGCACTCCTCCCATTTTCGGACGAAACGAAATTCCTCGGGTTAATCTTGGATAGGAAGTTGTGTTGGTCGTCGCATATCAGCTATTTGAAAGCAAGGTGTGAACGTTCTCTTTGTATTTTACGTGTTTTAAGTGGCACATCCTGGGGTGCAGATCGCACGGTCCTTTTGCGACTTTATCGATCATTGGTTCGCTCTAAGCTTGACTATGGGTGCATTGTGTATTCTGCTGCGCGACCTTCCATCCTGAGTCGCTTGAATCCAGTCCACCACCAGGGCCTTCGTCTCTCAACTGGTGCTTTTCGTACTAGCCCTGTTTTGAGTCTTTGTGCAGAAGCTGCAGAACCTCCGCTCTCTTATCGTCGTGACGTTCTTCTTTGCAGCTATGCTTGCCGGTTGTCCTGTATGCCTCAACACCCCACTTATTCGTCTTTCTTTGAGGACTCGCTGGATTGTCATTATGCGTCTCGACCCCTGGCCTTGCTCCCGCCAGGGGTACGTTTCCGCCGGATACTTCGGAATTTAAATATCACATTGCCCACTATGCTTCCACGTCGTCACACACAGTTCCCCCCTTGGCTGCATTCTGGAGTATCTTGCTACCTTGATTTGACGTCCATGCCTAAGTCCACGACCCCCGCTCCGGTCATCCGTTCGGCTTTTGCCGAAGTTCAGTCTCACTTTGGCAGCCATTGTTTTATTTATACCGACGGCTCAAAGGATGACCGTGGAGTTGGATGTGCCTTTTTATTTGGTGTAGAACGTTTTATGTTTCGTCTCTCTGACCAGTGCTCGATTTTTACTGCTGAACTTATTGCTCTGGAACAAGCTCTGTCTTTTATCCGTCGACGTGGTCTGCAGAATTGTGTTATATGCACGGATTCTTTAAGCGCCC
The DNA here is from genome assembly GCA_030765065.1 of Deroplatys truncata. NCBI lineage: Eukaryota > Metazoa > Arthropoda > Insecta > Mantodea > Mantidae > Deroplatys > Deroplatys truncata. The sequence goes on from CM060990.1 coordinate 491,294,990, forward strand.
TTTCTAGCCTTCGTGCGCTGTACGTACGCCATCCTATCGTGCAGCGTCTCCAGGATTGTTCCCACCGGCTTACCTCCGATGGAGTCAGCCTATTCTTTGTCTGGGTTCCTGGACACGTTGGCATTCCTGGTAATGAAGGTGCAGATGCTGCTGCCAAGAGCGCTATTTTCTCTCGTTCTTGTTTTAGTTCCTCTGTTCCTGCGGACGATTTTAGTCACTATTTAAAGAAGTCTATTCTCTCTCTATGGTTTTCTGCCTGGTCCTCTGTCCAGGCTAGCAAATTGCGGGAGATAAAGCCTTTACCCTCGGCCTGGGCTACTTCTTCCCGATCCTCCCGTCGGGAGGAGGTTATTTTATGTAGACTTCGAATCGGGCACTGTCGTTTTAGCCACTGTCACTTGTTGCGCCGTGAGCCCGCTCCCGTTTGTAATCGTTGCGGTGCGCCGTTGACGGTGCGGCATGTTTTGGAGCAGTGTCAGTATTTCGCTACTCTTCGTACTGCTCTGCAGATGGACGTAGCATTGCCCGACATTTTAGCGGACAACATGTTGGCTGTGGAACGTGTTTTAACTTTCATTCGACGCAGCAGCTTCCAGGACAGCGTTTGACCACTCTGCGTTCGTTCTTTCTGGTTTTTAGTGTTATAGACCCATTTTTTTTTTTTTTTTTTTTTTTAGCTGCCTTGTTTTAAGCCTCTCGTTCTACAGTCCCTGACACTGACTCTTTTATTCTTTTTCGTGGACTTTTAACCTGACATTTTATAGCTTTTATGTCTTTCCTTCTCGGCCCTATTGTCTGTTTGGCTTTTTAACTGCTCACTAACCTGTATTTTATCTGTGGCGGGCGCTAATGACCTTTCTGGTTTTGCGCCCTTTATCCTCCCACTTCTCTCTCTCTCTCCGTAGCACTTCTGGAATTTATGTTGAGTGGTAGTGCTCTTCTGTGCCCTTATCTCTTCAATTGGCCAGTCGGTCAGTCACCCTCCATGCAATAAGCTAGGGCCATATCTGTATCACTATAACTATATATATATACATTTTATGGTTTTCAGTTTGACTATTATTACTCCTAAACAATTTGTATACTGTATTTCAGGTATTGTTTTTCCATCTGTCTCAAGTTTTATACTGTTTGTACTAGACTTTCTCAATTAAAAACATCATGCTTGGTACCAGAAGTTTTGGAAAGAGGTAGTGAATTGGCAGAAAAATAGTTTATCAATAATAAAACATTATTGAATTTATTTTAAAATAATATTGAAGGTTTTGTCACTAGCTATCATTAATGAAGGCCTACATTAAGTTAATACAATTAATTTGATTATTTATTTTACTGAAGTTCAGCATTGCAGCTTGATTCTTTTGAATTAATTTAAAAATGCAAACTAAAATGATTCTTGCATGTCTGCCCTATGGCAGCAGGTTGGATGAGAGGCTTAGATGGAAACCCTAATCAAGGTTTGCAATGTAGAGAACAGGTTAGAAACCACTAGTTTAAGGTGTTCGTTTAATATTCCACTACGTGTATCTAAGAGTCTGTTATATTACAGTAGTATGCAATATCTGATGTTTTCTGGAATTGAAATAACTGCTATTGCTAATGTTTTATTTTCATTTAAAGAGAAAGGCTGAATTTAAATAACTTTCATAGAGTGGGCAAGCAGAGCAATATTGAACTAATCAACTCAAGGCATTGCATTGTCATATATTTCAAGAATTATACAGATCTGGTGGAACTCTTGGTATAAGTAGTGAATTGAGGACACTGCAGAAGCATGACTGATAATGGGCCCTTTGCAAATTCATGTACAGTTTAAAAACTTAAAACATTTTCAGTTAAGCATTGTTTAACTTTATGTTGCTACATCAGTTTCTGGATGGTGTTTAGTTAGACAATGTTTAAAGTGCTGTCTAGCCTGAAATTAAATTAAATTAAGTTTTATTTATGGACGCTCTTTAACTGCTGTGGTCCTTAACGTTCCATTCTATATTGGGCGTGAAAGAACGGTAATTTTGCTCAGAGGCCTCTTTATCAGACTTGAGGTTCTTTTACATGCCGTAAATCTACGACATGGGACCGCCGGCTTTACTACCCTTCCGAAGGAAGCCGTGCTAAGGATTTTTACGCCTTGAAAAAATCCATCACCCTCCAACGGGTTTGAACCCGTGGCCTCGAGAACTAGTGGATAGCATGGTAACCACTACACCACAGAGGACAACATCTAGCCTGAAGGTGTATATGTTAACACCACATTCTAAAGCTTTTATATGTGAACAGCACACGTGAGAAATGGTTTATTTTAGGAGTTGTATTATATTGTAGTTCTACTGTTGGGGAGCCAAACACTTGAAGTAGTTGCAACCGCACGTATGGTAAAAAGTTTCCGGTAGCCTTCGCCCCAAGTTTAAAAAATATTAACTTTGTAATTTGACTGTTTCTTTAAATACTATATATTTATGTTTGCCTCGGCTGCGTCAGTATTAATTTGTAGAGACATGAATTTCTTAACAGGGCGTGGTGCGGCTGAAGAATGTAGGCTTACACAGATTATAATTTTTACTTCAATCCTTTTATTAATCCTTGACACGATTAAATAAAACTTCACTTATATAGAGAGCTGTGAGATTCTTTTATTTATTACTTGCACTTTTTAACACGTAAACTTTATAATATACACCGTAATTAATTTTCATCTCACACTGAATATGTATTAAATTTCTCGAGGACGCATCTCGCGCTGCTAGCTGTCTGCTAGCAACTGGCTTCTAAATTTGTACAATTTGCTCTATTTCAGTTTCTGATTGGCTAATTCTACTCCAATAGAATACTTTTATTTAACTTTTTAGCCTTTCTAGTTGTTGATTGGCTATTTATAAACTGTCTCAAAAATTACATTATTGTTGCTCCAAGAATTACCAGTAGCATTATTAAACTTTCCAATTCATTATTGCCTCAAGGTTACCTCATTGTTACATCATTGTTAGCAACTTTTGACCTTATTCTCACAGCTCAAACATTATTAAATTACATAATACATTCGCATAACATTATTATACATGTACTTAATAATATAAACATAATACAATAACTATTACATACATTTTATATGTTATTTACACACATATTGCTTTAAGGCAGGCTGTTGTTATATTTTATATTATATAATTAAACTGAAATATTTTTAAGTGTTAAAAATACTGCCTCAACAGAATAATTGTTCCTGGAAGTACAGGAAGAAAAGGTTACAGAATTTCAACAGGCTTTTGCTACCAATGGCTTGGAAAGTAAAATTTCCAAGTATGTGGAAAATGTCACTACAACTGAAAGAAAGACTCCTTGTAATAGAGCAAAAGGGTTTCACATGATTCAAAGCATTTCATATAAAAAGGATTTGCTAATAAAGAAAATGAAGACGTGGAAATTCTTAACAGAAACTTTCAAAAATAGTTTATCAGAAGCAAGCCATCTATAAACAAGGAGCAAGTTAAATGAGCCTGTTGCATAAACCCTCGATATAACAGAAAGATGCAATGCAGGTGTAAGAGGATGGACACAAGAATCATTCTTGCAGAACAGCTGCAACAGTTGCTTTATTGAACCTGAAATATGTAATAAGAATATGGTTATGCTGTGCCAAAATAAAGACACAAAAGTCAGGACTTGATAACATGTATGCCAGATTGGAAGAATTTGAACCATGGATCTTAACTGTGAGGATCTCACAAACTTCAGCATCTGAATCATTGTCCTATGCCCAGCTGACGTTCACACTTAAATGTCTGGGTTGTTAAAATGTGTTATTTAACCTCCTGATAATAGTTATATTAGCATGTTCTCAGTATTCTTTTGGCTGTAATGTTCGATCCATTAAGGCTAATAAATATTGTAGATGTGTATAAAAATATTCTAGAAGCTCTCCATATATGGTATGAAAGATTTAATCTAGCTTCACTTCAATATTAACACAAAGAGCATGCCAGTTTCACATAGATGCTGCATACCATAAGCTGTATATTAGTATCAGATATGTATACAGCAGTATCACATCATAATCAGTGCCACCATTCATGCAGTATTTAAATTGAACTTATGAATTACAAAATAACCTGCATATTAGTTTTACTTTGCATGAATGTAATTCAGAATGAGAGCATAGAGTAGGTTTGGTTTTTCCTAACCTATTAAAATCATATATATTAAGCCAGGGGGGCAAGGGGTACTAAATATGCTTAAACCACTAAGTGCTGGATTTATCACCTAAACCTTTCTTTTGAGTTTCCTTTCTGTGTAATACTCTAAACAATTGGATCCATCCTGGAACATTCTTTGCTGTCGTACCACACTTTTTCCTATTTTCTGGGTGTAATAGACTTTCATACTGAGTAATGATTTAAGCAAATTGCATAAACTCCATTTTGTCTTTCCAGCTTGACATTTCTCTTCATGTATAATGGTAAATAATGGTGGTATTTAGGGTTAAACAGTGTCTGAACTATCTGTGAAGTGGTGTGTAAACATGGCTGTGATTTAGATATTTCTGCATTGACTTAAATGTCTACGAGTAAATATGTGTAAACATCAATTTTTCAGGAGATGCTATATGTTCAGTGTATTCTAAACACATCTGAAACCTTCTTCCTCTGTGATGTAGTGGTTACCATGCTAGCCTCTAGTTCCCAAGGTCGCATGTTCAAACCTGGCAGAGGGCAGTGGATTTTTTCAGGTGTAAACATCCTTAGCATGGGTTCCTTTGGAAGGGAAGTAAAGCTGGTGGTCCCGTGTCATAGATTTACGGCACGTAAAAGAACCTCAAGCCTGATAAAGAGGCCTCTGAGCAAAATTAACAATCTTTCACACCAATATAGAATGGGACGTTAAGGACCACAGCAGTTAAAGAGCGTCCATAAAAAAAAAACAACAACAACAACTTCTGAAACCTGTGGGAGTGTAATGATACAACAAAGCAACAAAAGGAAATTTTGAATCACATTTGAAAAAATCACCGTCATGGCTGGGATACCAGTCACAGACCTTACAGGCTTACAGTGCTGAGGATTTTACACTTGGCTACTGTGTCTGAAGCTTTCAAAGCACTTGCAAGGGTGTCAGCACATTAAGCTGAACGAACATCCATGGATCAGGTCCCAGACATGGCACAAAATGTTTCAAATCTGATTCAACCTTCTCAGCCTTTATATGTCCAGTGTGAATGAACAATAATAAAGCAAAAGTTGAAGAATTAAGGTTTTAGAATCATAGGTCCATTCTCAGGGTTGCAAAACTCAAGAATAAATGATTATTAACTAGTACCCATGGTCTTCCACATTTCATTGATGCACCAGTACATGGAATTCAGTGAAGTATATAACTGAAATGAATTGAATTTTCTAGTTCACAGAAATGGTAAATTATTAGTATTAAAGTTAAAATACTGAAGCCTGAAGCACAAGTTGCATGTACATGGTAGATATGTTGCAGTAAGTGTTCATCTTTGTGTTGTTATTTTCATAATTTTATGCAGGTTTTTGAAGAATTGTTACTGAACACAGAGTTCAAAGAAAAAAGCTGGAATGGTGCTATCTCTTTCTTTGTTGCTTGGAAAGATTTTCTTCTTATACACCTGGCAAGTTTTGGCCTCAGAGAGTCACAAAAATTGGTTATCTATTCGTACTCTATGAGGATATTTTTGAAGACAATTGGAGATGTGGATAAAAATGAGAGTACAGAGCATATCTCAGAGCTATTAGCAATCCTTATGGGAAATTCACATGGGTAAGTGTGATTAACTATTCTTTTAAAATTAGTCATCTCTATGAGTATTATAACATAAATCATTCAATTTTTGGGGGGGTGTGTGTTTCAACACTGGCAGGGATGAATGAGGAAAGAAGATTGTAAAACTGGAAATAGAATGGTATAAACACAAGAACCCATAACAAAGTATTGTGCCTGATAGCCTATTGATCAGAAAAGTTCTCATTAGCTTTATAAAATAAAGGGCAACATTTACGAAATCTGAGTGTAGCGTGCAAGAATATTTGAAAAATCCTACTAATGTTTTAATAAGGACATATCACTTTTTACAATTATTGTAATGTGTCACATGTAAAATATTATTCTTTCATTCATCACATTAAGGAAAAATAAGATGGAGATGGACAAATATAGTGCTTTAGTATATTCTTGACATCAACTGACTCCTCATTGGATTATTATTATTATTATTATTATTATTATTATTATTATTATTATTATTATTATTATTATTATTATTATTATTATATGTGTAAACAAGTTATATCACAGTGTAATCCTGTGACATGTTCACACACAGTAGTGCTGTTTCTTAAAGAAAATGGTGGTTGTGATTTGTGCCCAACACTCCTAGCATTTCATATTAAGACTTCATAAGCATGGGGCTCTGAGAGAGAGGGGGGAGGAGAGGGTGGAAGAAAATTCATACCTGAATATTAATTGAGTAGAAGCTTATTTGAACCCCGGGTCACAAAAAGCTTCCCACACATCTTAAAGATCTGGTTTTGTTATGTGAATGATGTGTTCATCATTGTCCCCAAATGATTCTTACAAGATTCATAACTGCTGAACCTGGAGGAACAATCCATTTGCTTTAAAATGGAAGTAGGAGAATTAGGATATTTGCCCTTCCTAAACATCAAAATAATCAGAGAACATTTGGCATATACAGAAGGCCAATCCATACAGTCAACTACAAAGAAACAACAGCTTCAACCACACCTCACATAAACAGCTAATTTTCAACAACTTACTGGTTTGTAAACATGCCCATGAAATTGGAAGAATGCAAAGAAGAGTATGAGCACACCCTGTCCATAGCAGCTTATCGGTGGTACAGAACAGAAAACATATTATAAGATGGCAAAATTTAAAAAAAAAAAAAAAAAAAAAAAAAAAAAAACAGACATCACACATCACAAAATTGAGCAAGCAAAATTAACTTAAGCAATATAGAAAATTCACTATACCACACAGACAATCATAAATTCAGCAGGATTTACAACAAATACAACATACCTTAGTTCTGTAAAATAAATTTAGGATGCAAAAATCACTAAACCAAACTTAAAAAAACCCAGTTCCTAACACCATTAAATCTGATATATACAAAATAAACACTACTATTCTGACTGCAGCCAAATCTACATTGGGCAAACAAAAACAGACCTGAACACAAGACTAAAAGAACATATGGGAGCCATAAAATACAAACAGATAGGCAAATCCTCTGTAGCCCATCGTTTCTGGTCAACCAATCATGAAATCATATTCAACATAATGCTCCTAAAGACTGCCAATTATCCAGCTGAATTAGATACATGCAAAAAAAAAAAAAAAAACTACACATGCTAAGAAACAAGGATCACCTGCGTTTTGATCTGTATCACCAAACCATCTCTGGAAGTTCATCACGTTGCCAACAGATGTCACCACTTTGGATAATTCTACAACAAATTCATATACTTGGAACCAGATGGACACTTGCTGAGGATGGGCAAAAGCAGTACCTGAAATATGTTCACGGTACTTTATACTAAATGTTTATGGTGAGTTGTTGACGAAAGGCGGACGGAGTCGGACGTGTTAAACGCGCGCTCGCGCAAAGGAAAGAATGGGAATTCAAATTGAGGTGTATAGAGTCAGAATTGGAGCATTTAATGGCTACAGGATTAATAGACAAGCTGGAAATCTAAAAAATCGACCTGCAATAATGTCATGGTTCGTGTTTGTCATACTGATACTGCTAGTAATCGGCAGAATAGAGAAAAATTCAGGCCCGGAGATGGAACAAGATATCAAGAGTATGCTTAAAGGAATTGCAGAAGACATAAAAAATATAAAAGGAATGGAGAAGAAAATTGATGAGAAGATAGATGGAAAATTTGAGGAGTTGAAAAATATGTGGGGAAAATTTGAAGGAGAAGTGAATAAGGAATTAGCTGAATGCAAGAGAAAAACTTTATACTTGGAAAACCAGAAGACAGAAGAAGGAAAATGAACGTGATAATTTTTGGAGTTGAAGAATTAAGAGAGATACGAGTTTGGGATCAAATTGAAAGAATCTTAAAAGATAAACTGGAATTAAAACTTGGAGGATGGGAAATGAGAGATGTTTTTAGAGTCGGGGAAAAAAGAACAAAATCCAAGACCGGTAATCGTAAGATGTGCTTCAATGAAAATAAAATGGGCAATTTTATCAAATGCCAAAAAGTTAAAAGGAACAAGAATATTTATAGAACAGAATTTTGGGAAGAAAGAGAGAGAAATAAGAAACATTTTACTTCAAGAAATGAAGAATGCAAGGGCTAAAGGAGAGAAAGCTTTCGTTAGAGGGCTGGATTTGTGGATAAATGGAAGGAAGCAGGATATGCGTCAGCAAAATATGAGGCAAGTGCTGGAAGAGGGTCAACGAACACAAGTAGAAATATTGGATACAGAGACAGATAGATTAAATGAAATGCCACGAGGAGAAGTTAGCACGAGGAAGAGAATGGAAGAGGAGAGGAGGGGAAGCGAATGGTATATGTCACCGAGCAAACAGATTATAGCGGAGAAACAGCTGATAGAGGACACATGCAGAATGGCCTTGGGAGCAACTGTGGGATTGGATGTGTGGAGAGAATCTGGTTTCAGTATTATTTTGTCACCTGGAGGGAGCATTATGCAAGTGGAAGATTATCCGGGGCAGAAGGCAGAAATGGAACGAATGACTAGGAGTAGGGCTAAATTACAGGAATTTAGATTCGAGAGAAAAGGTTCTGTATAGGAGAAGAAATTGGGGGTTATATTCTGGAATATTGAAGGTTGGTGGGATAAAGTGAAGAGTGGAGAAATATTTTAAATTTAGCGGATTTGATTGGTGTGGTGGAAACTTGGTTGTTAAGAAATAATAATGTGGATGTGAATGATTTTGATTTTTATGGGAAATGTGGTATTAAAAGGAAAGATAAGAAGAGGAGAGGATCAGGAGGCTTAGCTTTATTAGTGAGAAAAAGCCTTAAAATTAATGTATATGAAGATTTAGGTGAAGAATCGATACTGTGGTGTGTGTTAAGTGGCTTTTGGGAAAAAGAAAGTATATGTGTTGCAGTAATATATAACCCGCCAAATTCCTCGGAATTTTATGAACCACATTTATTTAACAAGTTAAGACAAAATTTGGAGGAAATATCAAGTAGGGAGGTATATAAAGGTTTTGTAATAATGGGGGATTTCAACGCAAGAATGGGGGAAAGTCAAATATAGTTAATAGATCTTGAAGGAGAGTTTACTGGAATAGCAAGAGAGAGTGATAGAAGAAGGAGCAAAGATAAATGTATTAATAATGAGGGAAAGAAATTAATTGAGTTTTGTAAGGAATGTAATTTGATAATGTGCAATGGGGTTAAAGGAAAAGATGACGCAGGTGAGTTTACATTTATGAACAGAAATGGGCAAGAGTGTGATAGATTATATCTTATATTAGAATTAGATGAATATTGCATGAATTTTGAGGTGTTGAATATAATTACCTCTAGTAACCATTTCCCAATAAGAGCTGTATTTAGAGGTTCAATGGTGGAAAAAGTAAATGTTAATTATTTAGAACAAGAGGGAATTAAAATCCAAAATTATAAATGGAGTGTTACGGAAGCAGAAAGCTTTTTAGGAGAGCTGAAAAAGCAATCAAATATGTTAAAGTTAAAGGATATAGAGGAAATGTTTAAAGAAAATAAAACTGAGAATGCAGTAGTAAATCTAGAGGATTTAGTGAAACAGGCAGGATCAAAAATGAGAGGGAAAAAGGAAATATGTATAAGGAGAGGGTGGTATGATGAGGAAAGTAGAATGGCGAAACAGAGTATTAAGGGAATTAAGGAAATGGAGACATACAGGGGATGATCAGGAAAAAGAGAACTTTATGATTGAAAAATGGAGATACAAATTTCTTATGGGAGTTAAGAAGAGGGAATGAGGGGGAGAAAATGAGCCAGGAAATTTATGAGGCAACAAGAGTAAATAATACAAAAACAATTTGGACATTAGTAAAAAGAACTTACAAGGCCAGAGTTAGCGAAAATAATATTAGTTCTGAAATCTGGGAATAGAACAAGGGGAGTGCCCAAAAATTAGAGAAATAGAAAGTATAGGATATATTGAGCAATTAGATATACAGATAGAAATGAATGAAATAAGAGAACAAATAAATAGATTAAAAAGAAATAAAGCGAGTGGCATAGATGGAATTCCTGGGGAATTTTGGAAGGCTTGGAATGTGAACGAAACTAGATTAGAATTGTTAGTTAGACTTTTAAACAATGTATTTGAAGGAGGAAAGGTACCGAATAGTTGGAGATTATCAATAGTAGTACCGATATTTAAAAACAAGCGGGAGATAAATAACCCAGCAAATTATAGGGGAATTAGTCTACTATCTGTTTTAGGCAAGATATATGGGGGGGGGGGGTTGGTAGAAAGGGTTCAAAAGTGGGCGGAAGAGGAGAAAAAAATTATCAGTCCTTCAATCAGGTTTTTGATAATAAGAGTACACTAGATAACATTTTTGTTATAAATACAATGGTAAAGAAATATTTAACCAACAAGAGAGGGAGACTATACATGTTATTTGTAGATTTTGAAAAGGCCTTTGACACGATAAATAGAGAAGTACTGTGGTTTAAACTGAGCAAGAAAGGGATGAGTACTACCTGTATAATAGTACTTCAAAGAATATATATGGACAAAGAGTTTTGTATTAAAATTGCTAATAATAAATTAATGAGAAGCATTCTGAATAATATTGATCTAAGACAAGGTTGTAAATTGAGTCCTGTATTATTTAATCTATTCATAGATGATATTTTGGAATCAATTAGAGTAGAAAATAGACATGTGCCCATAATTAATAATAAGGAAGTACCTGGTTGGTTATTTGCAGATGATTTAGTTGCAGGATCTATAAGTAATGTAGGATTGGTGAGAACAATTGAAGTAATAGATAAATTTTGCAAAAAATGGAGTGTAAGAATTAATGTAAATAAAACAAAAATTATGGTATTTAAAAAGGGCAATAAATTATGGAAAGATGAGAAATGGTATTGGCATGGAAGTGAAATTGAGGTAGTTCAAAGATTTGATTATTTAGGGATATGACTAAGCAGCAATGGCGGGTGGAGCAAACAAAAGAAACTAGTATTAGCTAAAGGCAAAAATGGCAACGAAAGCCATCAAAACTTGTATGGATAAATTACCAGAAATGCAATTAAAATGGTTAGAGAGAATATGTACTACTGTAGTAGAAGCCAACATGTTATATGGAGCAGAGATTTGGGACCTGGAAGAAGGGTGGGTAAATATAGACATGATCCATAGGAGCTTTTGTAAACAAATATTGGGCTTACCAAGATCATCACCCAATGGAGTCGCTCAAATCGAATTAGGGAGAATGGGAATTAAAGGAAAAATTGTGGAAAGAGTGCTAAAATATTGGATTAGAATTAGAAATCTTGATGATCAGAGTGTTTTACATCAATGTTTGATAGTGCAGGAAAGACTTAATCATAAAGAGGCTTGGATAGGTAAGATAAAGGAAACCTTGGTGAAGATAGGTTTTGGGGAGATTTGGAGAACTAAAGAATTATTGCAAATAGGTTTCTGGAATGAATTTAGGATAAGAATAGAGGATATGGAAAAACAAGATTTATTAGCAAGTTTTACTTTTAAGAGCTCACTGAGATTTTATAGAGAAATGAAAGTAGTTTGGAGCAGGGAACAGTATGTGGATATATGTAATAAACCAGCAAGAGCAGGATTTGCATGGGCTAGGACAGGGATGGTGAATTTGAAAGGTTTGAGAAAAGAGATTGACTTGGAGAAATGCCCACTATGTCACCGGAAAGTTAAAGAGTGGCATATAGTTTTAGAGTGTGAAGAAACGAAGTGGCTTAGAGGAGGAAAGAGAAGAGAGAATGGTTAAATTCACCAATAGAAATTCAAGCTAAAAAGTTAGTAAATGTAAAATCTAGGAAAAATATAATAGAAGTAGGAAACTTTTTAGGCAGAGTAAGAGCAAAATGGATGAGGAAAATTAGCAAGGAAGAGGTAAATGAGTATTAAATTACAGTAGTTTTGTTTGATATGTGGCAAGTAGGACCCAACAACTCCACAACCTCAAGGTTTGAGTTTGTTGGGGTCCAAGGTGAAGCAACTCAAGGTAGAGTTAGAGTTAGTATGGGAGATTAAATAAATTGATAATTGTACTTTTAGATTAGGAGGAATGCTGGCTACCAGTATTCCATACTGCTGGATACCAGTAGTTAAGAGGTTAGCTTTTATTTTATTGTTATTTTAGTAACTGGCTTAAGAATAAATTTGTAAAATTTGTTGTTGTAAATTTGTACAATTAATTGGGTTAACAATAAATTACAATTAATATTATACTAAATGTTTATTTTTGGGCCTGTAGAAGAGCCATTGGACTGAGGTGAGGCATCTGACCAAGGGAGGTTAAATGGCTCTATACCTCACTTACAGTGTTCAAAGGTTTTGCAAGTCACATTCAACATGATTCAATTGAATTTGTTGCCAATGCACGTAATAAGGAAATTAAGCAACAGTTGCAAAATTTTAATTGTTTTTCAATTAGCTGATGAGACAACTGGCCTCTCAAATAAATCACAATTTTCTCTTATATACGTTATACCAATGAAGGGAGGGTGGTAGAAAGGTTTGTGTGTTTTCAGGATGTAAGCGAGGACAAAACGGCTGCAGCAATTTCTAATCTTATTTTAACACACATTCAAGACTTTTTGAATTGCTGTGAAAAACTTGCTGCATAAAGCTATAAAGAATGTGCAGTAATGGCCTCTTCATTATATGGTGTACAAGTCAATATTAAGGTATGTTTTCCACAAGCAGTTAAAGCCAGTTATCAAGACCCAGAAGAGAAAACAATAATAATGATATAATACGATCAAAACCGTAAATAGACAACTAAATGAGAAGACAATATTAATATAAAGAAAAAAATAACATAATCAAACATAACGACAAATAATGCTGAACAACAAGATAAAGGGTATAAAGAGAATTATATATATATATATATATATATATATATATATATATTAAAAAAAAAAAAAAGAGGCCCGCTCTGTAAATTCATACTAGGAATGGGTTTTGCTGAAAAGGCAGAAAAACAATTTTTGTTTTCCTTGAAAGGAAGGCTGATGGCACATACCTGCTATCGGCGTCAAGAAGTCTACCGGAAGTTTCGCTTTTGTACTTTGGCTCAGACGTGAAGTTAACAATGGCCTCAAAGCTTAGCAGGGTCAGAAATCATACGTGTTTTATCCCCGATCTAAGAGTACTCGTGGGAAGATTTTAAACTCAAAATAAGTTGTAAGAAGCAGATGTGAAAGTTGTCAAAGTGGGGATAGCCAATAATAAAATCATGAAACAAAAATGATTGCCAATAAAGGATCGCGTATTCATCACATGATACGTTTGAACTTAAAACTGAACGAAACATAAGAAAAGTGAGGGAAAATTCTAAGTTTGGCGAAAGAGTGAAAAAAGAAAAGAAACGCCGAGCGAACATTCGGGTAAAAACTAACCACGAGGACGGTTGATGAAACAAAAAAGAAGAAAATAATCAGAAAATTTGAAGTGTCGAAATCTAGGAAATTCGACAATAATAACAGTGGTTTTGACGAAGGTGGCGGGTCGACCAGATAGGAATCTTCTTAACAAAATAAAGAAATAACCCAATCTTCGCCGGCAGCATTATCAATATTATCAAGGCAGTGTCACCACCCCTGAAAACCAGAACCTCAGCTCTACCAGAACAAGTTCCTAATCCCTGCATTCCAACAATCAAACCCGGGACTCTGAGTCTCCTCGAAGTTACAACAAGAAACAACACAGGTGCGTCAAAGGTCAGCGTCATATGGCGCCCACTACGTTGGGGCTCGAAATACTGCCAACAGATAACACACCCAGAGAACCGACAATGGAAGGAAGGACAAAGACGACGCCGATGACATCAGCAACCACCAGAGCCGCCAGCAGCAGGAGAGTGTACCAATAGACGCGTGACAACAAGCGACATCGATGCCGCTCCACCGCAACAAGGAAGTAGGTGTCCAGCGCAGACAGATCAGTGTTAAAAAAAAGTGAAGTGATAAGTGAACTACTACAACTCTTCGCATCAGCACAACTCAGCACCGAGTAAGTGTTAACTGTACAATACATTAATCAATAAAATTTTGGAAGAGAGTGTTTACGCAATAGATATAAGTAAGCTGGGTTATGCATGTTTGTAAATGTTGTTAAGAAACAAGAAATTAACCGGCAACAATATGGAAGCTAATAGCAATGAACAAGGGGAAAATTTCACTAACAATAGCATGCGGGTAGGTGTAGAAAAAGGAGATAGAGAAACATTAGAAAACCAAGTTACCGAATCACTTAATACGAGTGAAATGCTGCAACAAATGTTGGCTCAATTGAACCTCCTAAACGCTAAAATAACATATCAAGGACAAACACTTACACAACGATTAGCAGAACAAGGGCAAACACACAACGATTAACAGCACAAGGTCAAACACTAAAACAATTGTCCACCCAGGAACAAACATTGCAGCTGCAGATATCCTCACAATTAAGCATCCAACAGAAGGAAATCAGTCAGGGCTTAGAAAATAAAATACAGGATGTTATGTTAGAAATTAGGGCAAGTCAAAATGTAATCCAAGAGGATTTGGATTATATAAGAAACGAATTAAAAACAACACAGAATAGTGTAGAGGTAGTAAGGAAGGAACTTGGCGTGGAAATATACGCCATCAGGGCACAACAAATTGTAAGTAATGAAAACTTAATGTGTACAATTGGTGATAAGGCAAGGGAAGAAGCAATGACAGTCTGTATAGCTTAACAGAATAAGCAGCAGGCACTCGAAGCAGGGGTAAATGATGAAATTAACAAAATAAGAGAGGCCATTGAGGCACAGAGTAGCTCGCAGACAAGTGAGATTGTCAAGTTAAGGGAGGAACTGACACAGACCGTCACTGCTTGCAGGGACGCGCTAGAGGAGATCGAACCGCGATCCCAGAGAGCCACGGACGCGCGAACAATCGCTCAGGTTTCGGCGCCTCCGTCGTTCCAGTGTAACAACCCGAGTAGCGAACCGAGGTCGAACGAACCTGCCTGCATTCCTTCGGCCTCACCGCACGCGGCAAGTGAAATGTCAAGCACAGTAGGGCCACTGCAACAATATAATATACCATTACAATTTTTGAATGAATTGCCAATCCCCAAGTTCAACAGTGAATTCGACAATGCGAAGCAATTCATTATCGACCTAGAATCTTATTTCGCGCTTAGGGGTATCCCCGACCGTTTCAAAATGGTAATTATAAAATGGAGCTTGATAGGCCCGTCTCTGAGTTGGTTTCGATTGACGGTGGGCAGGCATGCACAATATTAACATTTTAGGTCTGCATTTTTAGAGAAATATTGGAGCGGCGTTGCACAATACCGGGTGCGCGCAGAAATAAATAATGGCCGATGCACGGAAGATAAGCGTAAGTCGATGGTCGACTATTTCTTGCGACTCG
The DNA here is from genome assembly GCA_030765065.1 of Deroplatys truncata. Classification (NCBI taxonomy): domain Eukaryota; kingdom Metazoa; phylum Arthropoda; class Insecta; order Mantodea; family Mantidae; genus Deroplatys; species Deroplatys truncata. The sequence continues at coordinate 491,310,628 of CM060990.1, forward strand.
GCCAATTAAGTCAACTCCTGGACCCACCGATGCCCGAAGGTGAATTCGTATCCCTCCTGACACGACATTTCCCAGACGTTATACGCCATCACCTAGTAGTAGCCCGTCCGAGGACGCTGAGCGAAGCCATAGAACTCCTTACCGCTCTGCAGGGGTACGGAACGCGGGAAGAAGATAGGCCAAGTGATAGGCCCAAAACCAGGACCGAAGGTAGACAGATTGATAGGACACATTCGCATCGTAATGATGGGACGAGGCACAAGGTGCGTTGAACAACCATTCCACAGTCCCACAGTGGCATCAAGAGTCATTTGCAAGAAATCGGGAGAGAAGCTATAGGCCCTAGGACCAACCGGGCACGGGTAGACCACCGAGGCAACATGAGGAGTATCCCGTTCAATACACGAGATTCTCCAGGTACCCAGCGAATAGTAGGCAACACAGGGGAAGTAACCTTCACAGTGGGACACCGAATAGGCCAAGAAAGCCTACGAATCGGCCATAAACTCCCCCAAACCGACCTGGAAACCCTCCGGGCAGGCCAAGGACACCTCCAAGACGGCCAGCAACCCCCCACGTAGAAATGAGAACCACGAGCCCTTAAGCGGGCCTAAATAAGTCCCGCATTGACGCCGAGCGGATACCCGTCCCAGACACGACAGCCGCAAAATGTCCACCACGAAATGGATGATGCGATAGACCACATAAGCGGGGCAACGGTAGGACAAAGCGTAGGCCCCAGTCAAGGGTCGTGGCCGCGACGGCCGGAAAACTAGGGGCAGGAAGGGTCGTAGCGTTTCCGGGCTCAACCTCAGAGAATGCACGTAGGTCCTCGCATTGCACAGAGAACGAAAACAAAAATACAGAAACAAATAGTGCAGGCCACAATATCATACAAAACGAAGGGAGAGCCAACTGCCATGACAAGGAATTCTTATACAGGGAGGTAAGTCAAACCCATGAAATAACGGAATCCCGAGAATAGCGGCAGTAATCGAAAATGAGACGTACATGATAACGATCGACAGTGGGGCCATGATCTCTGCATGCAGTAAAGTACTCTTCAACCACCTCGGTGAAAAGAAAAAGAACTTACATACACTGCCCGTAAAGAACGCGTACTGCATAATGCCTTAGGCCGCGCGAAACAAAGGATAACGCAGCAGGTAATGATTAATGCTTCCATAGGGGATGTCGAACTTGAAATATTGTGCTTAGTAATACACAAACGAGTAGTAGATATACTGATGGAAAGCGATGTGTTAAATGCATTCCAAGCCACTATTGACACTAACAGTAGACGGATCGCCAAGAAGAATACCGTTCGTTCTAACTCCGGGTGTGGAGCACGCGGTACTAACCGAAATAGAACAATTTTTATTGAATATTTGCACATTGGGGAAGACATGATGTGGTTAGAAGTTTTACACAGCAATTGTGCGAAGGAAGAGATCGTAACGACACGCCACTGCAATCAGCTGATGAGTCAGAAGTAGGTCAGGACCTCTCATTATTGTGGGTTAAACATAGTAAATGAAAGTGTTTATTTTGGTGAGAGCTCGGACGACTCGCAGGTAACGAGTGAACAAAACATATCCTTATCAGGTATACACGAACGTGTAGCGTCAACAGGCTGCCTAAACCACCAACAGAAAGAAGACTTCTTCGACATTCTTGTAAAACACAAAGATATGTTCACCCCCCGGACAGGAGTATACCATAACTATGAATATGTATTTGAAATATCTGACGTCACTCCTTTCAGGCATAAGTGCAGGGGATTCCCGCTCGAATTGCGAAGTGCGGTAGACGAGAAAATTCAAGAATTGTCACGAGTGAACATTATAGAACTGGCAGATTCGGTGTACGTAAATGCATTATGTATAGTACGGAAGAGAAATGGGAGCGTTCGGCTAACTATTGATGGCCGACATATAAACAAGTTTATCCGTCCCGACCGGTTCTGCACGCAGAATGTAGAGCAAATCTTAGCAAGCATCGGGCGACAAAAATGGTTTACTTCGTTGGATTTGACAAATTCATACCTGCAAACCAAACTGGCCCCCACACTTGCGCAAATATACGGCCTTCTATCATTCTGGATGTTTATATAACTTTACACGCTGCCCCTTTGGGATAAATGGCAGCGGGGGTGCATTGCTCCGGGCATTACATCAGATTTTAGACACACAAACTGAAGGGTATGTGTCACAATATGTGGACGACATCCTAATACATGATTTAGATGTAGAGTCACCTCCAACACATAGACTAAATACTTGGAAGACTTGCAAACCATGGTCTGACGTTAAACTGGGATAAATGCGCTTTCTTCGCTACATCAATGAAATTCTTAGGGTATATAATTTCTGGAGAGACCGTCTCGCCGGACCCCGAGCGCGTGGAAGCAATCAAGAAAATCCCCTGCCCCAAGAACCCAAAGCAGGTGCGAAAGTTTCTAGGTGTACTAGGTTATCAAAGTCGGTTTGTAATCAGATACGCCGAGCATACTGCCCCACTACGAGCGTTACTAGAAAAGAACAGAAAATGGAGATGGACCGAAGCCGAAGAAAATGCATTTAACCGGCTAAAGCAGTTGTTCAGTGGATCGATACTATTAAAACGTCCGCGTATGGACCTTCCTTACCATATTTATTCTGACGCCTCGTCAATTGCTTACGGGTGTGTATTAGCCCAAGTTGACGAAAACAAGGAATTGCATATAATAGCTACAGCTTCCAGAGCATTAACAAAAGCCGAAAGAATCGCTTGCGTGAGCCAGCAGGAGATCGGGGCCATCTTCTTTGCCCTGCAAAAATTTAAACACTTAGTGTACAACAGGCAGATTATCGTATTCACAGACCATATAAGTCCATTTATCAAAAACTGTAAATTAACAAGCAGCAAAATTTCTCCATACATACACGCGATAATGGCTTACAATATAGAAATCCGCCACATACCAGGGCGCTTGAATACGTTCAGCGACCTGTTGACCAGACTAAAGAGAGGGGGCAGTTCCCCGAAACCAGGGAAATACGCAAAGAGAGGTTTGCGTGATGAAATTAAACTTAACGTTAAGCAAGCGCTTAGCAGACGAAATGAAGAGGCTGTCACAGCTCCAAGGGGCAGATGAGAAGATAGCCGAAATAATGAAGGTAGCTCCGCCGATCAGTAAACAAAACACGGAAAAGTACGGCATTTTAAACGGTGTGGTATATGAACTGTGTGGAAGAGAGGCCGACATGGCGAGTTTTCGTGCCTGCTGTGCTGGAAGAATTAGTTATGGATGCATATCATCGCGCACTCATACATGCCGGAGTGGAGAAGACCAACCTGGTCATTAACGGGCACTTTTACATTCCAAAGCTTGGTAAAAAGTTGAGGGCCTTTGTTGCAAATTGTGTAATGTGTAAGAAAGCTAAGCCGCTGAACATCCGATATGATTCACCACCACAGACAATTCTCAGGGAGCAACCCCTGCAGTTAATCGCAGCTGATGGCCATGGGCCGATGCCGACCGGAAGAACAGGGTTAAAATATGCTTTCGTATTAGTCGATGTGATGAGAAAATTTGTGAAGCTATACCCGGTCAAGAAGCTAACTAGCGCTATTAGCGCAAGCAAAATAGTTAATCACTACGTACCAAATTATGGAAGAATGGCGGCGATCTTGGTGGATAATACACCGGCACATAAGGGAAGGACATTTCGAGAAAAACTACTCGAAGCAGGCATAAAAGTGTACAATATTAGCGCTTATCTTCCCAGTTCAAATCCTTGCAAGAGACATGCGGGACCTGTGTATTGTGCTACGGATTTTAGCGAATCAGAAACATACGAGTTGGCCCGGATACATTGGATATATCGAGAATGTATTCAATAACAGTCTCAACTGCAATCACGGATACACGCCACTGCAACTACACACAGGAAATGAACCAAATAGTATTATTCCGGATGTACCACAAGTTATTGACACTATCGAGGAATCAGACACGGAAAGGATTAAGAACGCTTTTGAGAAATGAAAAGCCAAAGCAGAGAAAAGGAGACAGAAGACCAAGAGATACACACATACCTGGACTCCGGCAACAGGTGACCTCGTACTAGTGATGAATTTTGACAAATCTTCGCTAGTAAGGAAGGAATACAGACGTGCATATGTGTTGGAAAGGTCCCTATCGGATATCACAAACCTTCGGAGACAGGGTATATAAACTCCAACAATTGAGGACCGGAAAGACAATCGGGAGGTACCATTTGTCATTGATTCGTCCATTTAAGCAGGACAAAAAAAATTAGTGGAGTCGGACAGGGAGAATATAGAAAAGAGCTTGAAACGTAAATAAGGAACACGCGAACACTGTTTACAAACAAATCGGTGGCTTTGGGATATCAATGTCCTCTTAAACTCCTAAGGGACCGTGTGCTTGACATTCACAATGTTAATGCCATACAGTATGAATGAAACCGGACAGAATGTATATCTGGGAGAAAAGGGTACAAAGTGTTTGTAGTGTGGAGGCTGATAATAGCCTCAAGGAAACCAGCATTGTATCGGATGTGCTTAAAAAGAGAGAGAGGGGGGGGGAATTAAGATGTGTAAAAAATGTTTGAAGAATGTATTGTGTGTGTAAACAGATTCTTTAAATATAATTGTTTTGTAATCTGATTGTTAAGGGTCAAATATTACATAGCTTGTTTCTTTTTATTTTTACGTAAATACTTGTTTCAAATTTCAAATTGCATTGTATTTAGTGATTGAAATGTATTGTGAACAGGATAAAAGTGAAACGGTGGGCTCGCCATCAAATCGTCGTAAGCCACTAAATAAATAAATAAATAAATAAATAAATAAAAGGAACAGAGGGAGAGGTAACGTTAGATGGGACGTTAAGGATAAACCAATCATTCAATCAAAATGTCCGATGATACATTTACCGTTAGGGCATATAAAGCCGATTATCGAGACCCAGGAGAGAAAACAATAATAATAATAATAATAATAATAATAATAATATAATACGATCAAACCCGTAAATAGACAACTAAACGAGAAGACAATATTAATATAAAGGAAAAAAAACATAAACATAACGACAAATAATACTGAACAACGAGATAAAGGGTATAAAGAGAATCATATAAAAAAAGAGGCCCGCTCTGTAAATTCATGCTAGGAATGAGTTTTGTTGAAAAGGCAGAAAAACAATTTTTGTTTTCCTCGAAAGGAAGGCAGGCCTGCTATCGGCGCCAAAAAGTCTACCGGAAGTTTCGCTTTTGTACTTTGGCTCAGACGTGAAGTTAACAATGGCCTCAAAGCTTAGCAGGGTCAGAAATCATACGTGTTTTATCCCCGATCTAAGAGTACTCGTGGGAAGATTTTAAACTCAAAATAAGTTGTAAGAAGCAGATGTGAAAGTTGTCAAAGTGGGGATAGCCAATAATAAAATCATGAAACAAAAATGATTGCCAATAAAGGATCGCGTATTCATCACATGATACGTTTGAACTTAAAACTGAACGAAACATAAGAAAAGTGAGGGAAAATTCTAAGTTTGGCGAAAGAGTGAAAAAAGAAAAGAAACGCCGAGCGAACAGTCGGGTAAAAACTAACCACGAGGGCGGTTGATGAAACAAAATAAAAGAAGAAAATAATCAGAAAAATTGAAGTGTGAAAATGAAGTGTCGAAATCTAGGAAATTCGAGGGCTAGTCGTAGAAACATAAGTAGCGACTTCGCGAAAGTTATGACAATAATAGCAGTGGTTTTGACGACGAAGGTGGCGGGTCGACCAGATAGGAATCTTCTTAACAAAATAAAGAAATAACCCAATCTTCGCCGGCAGCATTATCAATATTATCAAGGCAGTGTCACCACCCCTGAAAACCAGAACCTCAGCTCTACCGGAACAAGGTCCTAATCCCCGCCATCCAACAATCGTACTCGGGACTCTGAGTCTCCTCGAAATGACAGAAAGAAACAATACAGATGCGTCAAAGGTCAGCATCACAGTCTTTGACCATTATTATGCGCATTGTTTGAATTTGGTACTGTCCCAAAGTGCCTCAAATATTCCTGAATGTCATATCTTTTTTGTTACTCTTAGTGGGCTTGCAGTGTTTTTTTCTAATTCACCAAAGCGTGCAGAATTTCTAGATACATTTTTAGTTTGACTGTTACCACAGGTTTGCCCAACACAATGGAACTACTCGCCATGTCTTGTCAATACAATTTATAAAATAAATGAGTTTCGCCTAGTTTTTTGCACCGTGCTGGAACATCGACAGAAGTAGAAAATGATACTCTTTCTGTAATTTAAGCACATTTATCAAAATAAAAAACTTTTGAATGTTGCTTTCTTCTCGCAGCTTTTCACAGTGTATTGTAACACCCCTACCGGGGGTAGTTGGTTACGCTAGGGGGTGATAGCTCAGAGGTAGGGGATGCGTCAGTACTGGGGTGGTAGGTAGGCCGGGGCGGCACTCCAGGATGTGGATAGTTGATTAATGCACATACCTCATCTGACGTAATCCCCAGCGCTCAACCTGATCTGCTACAATATTTTCTCTAACAGATGGTTTATTCAGTGTTCTTCAAAGTTCTTCATTGGATATTTTTTAGTGCAGAAGAAAGATAGTATAAATGAAAAATACTGTGAAATCTCTTAAAAACTGTTTTCAGGACATGTATGAGGAAACAGTTTCTGATATTGGACTTCTAGAAAAACAAAACTGAAACCGCTCCTTAGACATTACAACAATATACAGAAGATCGTATTTTGAAATTTTTAATAATATTGAACAACATATCAATACAAGATTTCAGGGTTGTGTTAAGCTTACCTTTTTGTGCTCTTCAAAATATAGTTCTTATGTTCTTACTTTCCCAGCTAGTGGTTTTTAAAAGCTTAATAAAAAGTTACGGCCACTGTTTCGATGAAGTGCACCTGAAAAACAAGTTAATTGTAATGTTCAGTTCAAAGGAATTTTCCCAGAAGGCACGTTTACAGCTAGTGAAGATGTGGCATCTTCAGGACTTGGAAGTCAATGCCGCAGCTTTATCTGTTGGCTTCACTTATAAGCATGAAACCAGTTTCCACTGCAACATTTGAAAGATCGTTTTCCACATTAAAGCGGATTAAGACACTTGCATGAAACAGAACAGGACAAAAATGCCTTTCGGATCTTGGACTGATATCAATTAAAAAGAACTATAAAATACTCTGTAATTCAACATTTTGCTGCAAATGATCGATGGATGGATTTCACCTATAAATAGAAAGGTATGATAAATTGATTTGATATAATATGAGCTGAAGCTTTCTGGCATTATAAATACGTTAGATTTTCTTGGGCTTCCAGCCAGGTGTAAAGTTGGTTAAAAGCCAACTGCTTACTGGTAATGGAGGGTAAACGAAGCTTTAGCCATCTTGTCCAAGAAAGGTAACCTGAACCAAGATTCTGGACTACAGCTCCGCATGGCCTGAAAACCGGGCTTAAAAATGTATCAAAACCAGCACAGAAACGCAAAATCATCACATCAGACAGCTACTTGACTAAATTGACTTGATTTTTTATAACGTCCGTGCTTTTTACCACCTCAGTGTGCCCGACCTGTTTTCTACTACGAGGTCCAGACTTAAGTCCATAGATATTCATATAAATATGGAGGACTCCTAACTTTGCATCTACCCTGAAGATGGGAATGATGTAAATTCCCAAAACGTCGGTTTCTAACAAACTCTACACCTGGCTGGAAGCCTGAGAAAATCTGGAGTGATTTGATATAGTTTTGAAAATAGTAGACACTTATGGTAGTATGACTGTTTAAGTAGTTTTTTTGTAGTAGTATTATATTTTTAGACAGTAGTTGCAGCCTGCAGTAGTCTAATAGAGTTTGTTAAATTATAGTATCCTGTCTTTTTATAATTAGCAATATTATAAGTATTTCAATCCAATACAAATAGTAAGAAGGAAAAAAAAATATTGATTTGCCAGCTGCTTGGGTATTCTGTTGAGTCACCGCATATCCCTGGACAAAGCTTACTTTACTGAGGCTATTAATATGTTGGAAGATTATTGGAATAAAGGTATTGATTAACAAGTTGATTGTTGAAAAATAAAAAAGATTTTTTTTTTGGCAGACCAAGAACTTTAAGAATGTCGCTCATATGTATATCTTAATTTGGTACTAAAATGTTATTGCAACTGAACTTTAGCTTATTCGCTCTATAATATTCTAGCTAAATATAGAATACACACAGAACAGTATCTGAATACAAAGCTAAGTACCTATATTTCACTTCCAAGTAAGGTATATGCAGAGTTAAAAGGTTGCAATGGCAAGGTTTTCACTTAATCTAGAAGTTAGAAGTTGGAAACAGTGAAGTGAAACAATAACTTGAAAGATTGTTGAGTTTGTTGTTACACTAACTTCACTTAATTAAAATTTTATATGAACATGTTTCAGAAGTAATTACTTCCCTCTTCAGCCTTAGTTCAATTGATAACATTGGAGACTACTGGTGTTGGTTGCAGAGGTGGCATAATTTGGTTTCCTTGTGATGAATCTGCTGAGATCATTTAAAGGCGGGATTTCAAAATTCATTCCACTCTCTTTCCTTTTTATGTGGATGTTTTCCCAAACCTTAGTTCAGCGGATATACTGATGTTTCTCAATAATGTAACTTTTATGTCATGGTTGGCAATCCAAAAATTATTTGCTAAGGCAGAATTTTCTATTTGTTTGCTTATAATGCAACTGGAATGTTCTTTTCTTTTGGTTTCAGTGTTTCCTTTTTTTTTTTTTCCTACACACACCGAATTACAGTTTTCACAGTTGTTCAAGTAGATGTCTGATTTTGTATTTTTTCCTTTAATGGGGAAGCAATTAAATTCTGTATGGTATACTAATTCTGTAAGACTTTTTTTTTGGGGGGGGGGGCTTCTGGAATGTTGCAATCTTGTTATGCACTACATTGGATTTTAAACCATTCTGTTTTGCTATGGAAAGGATATAGTTATATTCCTGCTGAGAGGTAAGTTGAACAATCTTTAGACAAGACTTTTGAATAGGGAGGGTTGGTGGGGTTTAGGGTTGAAGCTGTCACTCTTCATATAATTGTCTGTGTGAGTGAATGGATGCCAAAAGCGTGATATGTTTCCTGGTGATTTTCAGATCTAGATACGGAAGACACCCTTCATTCTTGGTTTTGAATTGAATGGGTTTGTCCTGCAGATTTAGAGGTATGAGGGCATCATTTGTGAGTTTTGTGGGTACAATTGTGAAAACATCAGGTTATCAGAGCCAAGTTTTGAAGATAAGTGGAAAGGATTTCATGTGTATCTGAAATCGGCTCATGAAGAATTCTGCAACAAGGGATGAGAGTGGATTGCCCATGAATAGACCAGATGTTTTGTTTATATAACTTATTAAATTAAAAACAATTCTGTGGTAATTAATTGTTCTTTCACACAAGCTGTGTCTAGGACAAGGTTGGAAAGCTAGAATCAGAATGAAAAATTCAATGCTATAGCCGGTATTTGAAAACGTTCTGTTGAATACATAGATCTGTGAGGGTGTACTAGTCCTCTATTTCATCTTGTGAGGCTCCAGTGTCTGTCAGCCATTGTTTTAAGAGCATCAAGAGTTTTTTGATGTGTGTGCTGGGAAAGACAGAACTGAGATTGAATGATACCATTGAAATTCTGAATTGATTATGTTATCTTTTAGTCTTGCTATAACATCAAACAAGTTTTTGATAGTTCTGCTTTTGAATTTTGGAAATTAACTGAATTTGTTGACAGCCATTTTGACAACTTGTTAGTAGGAATATCCATGCAGTTTACTATTGGCCTCATACCATTACCAGGTTTGTGGATCTTTGGGAGTCCATATAATCTTGATAAAATCAGATTATCTGGTTTAATTCTGAATTTGTCTGTTTTTTAAAGGATTCAGACATCTTTTATTGCTTCTGTGAAAGTCTTGGTACACTGTTTTAGGTGGTTGGATTTAATTTCCATTTAATTGCCATCATGAAGGAGGCTTTCTGTCCTGCTAATGTAGCCTGCTGGTTCTAAAATCACTGTCTTGTTGCCTTTGTTGGCTTTGGTGTAAATGACTGGTTTTTCCTTTAGAGTTTTTATGGTTCTTTTATGGTGGTTTATGAATTTTTGTCTAGAGTGAGCTTCTTTAGAACTTCCCTGCATTCATGTTTTATTATGGTTTGCCTGCTAGGTTTGAGGGTATGGATCGCTAACTCGAGATCTGCTACTAGTCTTCAGTATTTTTTGAAAAGTCTGTGCAAGTTTTCAACCCTTTGTTGAGAATATTTATTTCTTTCAATATGAAGGTTTGTGTGAATAAGTTGACTACATTTTCTGTGTTGATTATTGGGGTAGCATTTTGTGCATCTGGAGTTTTCTTTTGTTGTGTTTGCTATAGTTTTATCAGTTTAATCCTTAGTTTGTTGATTTTTCTGCATTTTGCCACTCAATGTGAGATAATTAAGCTGCAAGTTAAGCAAACGTAGTTCTTTTAAGGATTTGGTTAGTGATAAATGCAATGAATAGGTTTTAAGTTCAAAAATCAAATTTAAAGCAAGTGAAGTTAATGTTCCAACAGAGTGAACAAACTTTCAAACATTTCATTTAATTGTCAAGTAAAGCTTGATAAGCAGATAATAAGTTGATAAGTTGAGCTTGGAAGTTTATGCAGTTCATTATGTATTAAGTATGCAATGAAGCTCATAAACATTTGCAATAAAATTAGTAAATTTAGGGAGAAGGTTGTTAATATGATACTCAGGTTAACGTAGTGTGTTTATGTATTCTGCAGACAAATCTCTTTGAGTTTGAAGCATGTCCACTAATATAGCAGCAGTAGTACAGTGTTGCCTCATATAGACAGTACACCTTGCCACTGGTAAAACTCTAAATACAATATCATGTGCGTGCATGCATATTTCATATTTCAGAAAACCAACCAGTAGCTAGGATAAAAGGTGACGTTTTCCTGAATGAGTACAAAAAAGGAATCATATTTTTACACCCGATGGTTCGCCATTAATTTATAGTTATATTTTGTGATGTCTAAATGGAGACTTTTAGTTATAGTTATGCTTGTAATATTAATAAATCCATTGCTGTCATAGCTATTTTATATATTGTTATGTCATAGACATAATTATCACTTAATAATGTGTAATTCTCCATGTCCCAAATAAATTTAGAAGTGGTTATCCCATAAGGTTTTTCTAATACAGCTACAAACTTGTCATGAAAATCATTTCAAAGCCCTCTGACACAGTTCTACAAAACCATACATGAAGTTATTTTTAATAAACATCACCATGTATGGTTTTGTTTCACTAAATACCATTGGAAAACCAATGATTAAGTGCATTTTAATGGTTATTATGCTTAGTCCTGCATAATGCGAAGTCCTAGAACCAAGCACGTATCCATTACATGAGAAGAGCATGTGGTGCTTTTTACAGCTTCATCATTTGGAATGCACTACAAAAAAATGTAGCCATACAAAGAATAAGCCAACTGAGGACTTTAAGCAAAGAATCGGCAACTGTCTTCACATTCTCGAGGAAGCATCAACAAAGGAATTTATTGCAGCATTGATGCGATAGCTCAAAGTTAAAACATTGACAAAGCAAAAATACTACTGGTGTACTTTTTACAGCATGCTTTTTGGAAGGTTAAGCGACTCATTTGTGAATTCAACTCCGGTGTGTTCAGTTCTTACTGTGATAGGCTTTATAAAGTTAACTCTTTCATGTACATGTCGCTTAGTAATCCCAGTAGTACCAATGGATATAGCAGTAAGGCTAGGGCTGGTGTCATCTCCAAGAATAACATGGCAAAATGACAGGAGATGGGAGCAAGATAGCCGCTGATAAGGAAAGGAGAGGAAAGGAAATATTTCTTATCTTTACTAAGTCAAACCAAAAAAGAAAAACAAATTAGCATTTTCTTTCCACATAAGTTGTATAAAAACGTAATATTACATTATTTATGCTAGTGATATTATATTCATATTTAAATTGCATTATTCAATAACTGTCTTGAGAAACAAAATGCACATAATACATAATGCATTATTATTTGCCGGAAATTACATCATAGATTTTTGCATGTTACGTCATCTACAGTTATATAAGCGTTCAAGATCACATATCCTTTAAGTGCATTCTATGAATTGCAAACATCTTTAGGGATTCACTCTGCATGAACAAGCACTTATAACTTAAAACTTCAGTTCATACTTAAGGTTTGACTGTCAATCCGGCCCTTATTCTGTTTCATCAGAGCAGTTCCAGTTTCCCTTATGAACCTCAGATACAATACCACGTGTTTGCAGCTAGTCTTGGATTTCACATTTTAATGATGCAACAGTAGGAACCTTAGTTTATTCCTTATTGTGATATGGAGTGTTTTCCAAAAGAATAATGCAGTACGATGGTAATCCACTTAGCAAAATTTCCTGCATTCATCTCATTGTGATAATTGTCAAATCTGGCTTCAGCATCATACATAAGGAATGCATGTGGTAAACTCTTTACCACTGGCATGCCCTACTATACGTAAGTCTTTAGATACTGTGTGGTCCAAATCTCTTGACGTTTCATGACAACCAATATGGAGTGACAGCGCAGTTGCCAAACTTCACTTCTCTTCGCTTCGTCAAAATGTTACGCATTTGTTATAAATGCCATCGCAATGTTCACTTAAAAGCTGCAAGGTACAAGAAGAGACACAATATTGGCAATGTAATACACAAATTAGAGGAAATAAAACCCATACCTTTCTATGTGTCCTTTGTTATTCAAGTGGCACAGCTAACGGATATCCTTTTTCGCTTCCCTACACACACGTGAAACAGTTGGTGTACTTAATGAGCACGCCTCAGCCTTAAGTTCTTGACATTTCGTGAAGTTAGGATTCTTGCAGTTTTCTTCATTGGCATCTTTTTAAAGAAATTATACACACTGAAGGCAACAGCCCTAACCTTAACTCTATATTCACTGGTACTACTGGGCTTACTAAGCAACATTTTCATGGAAGAGTTAACTTTATAAATGCTTAGGACAAAACCTATCACTGTAAGAACTGAGCAGCTACACTGCAATTGAATTCACAACTGAGTCGCTTAACCTTGCGTTAAGTGTGCTGTAAAAATTACACCAGCAGTAGTTTTGCTTTGACAATGTTCTAACCTTGAGCTATCGTGTCAATAGTGCAATGAATTCCATTGTTGATGCTTCCTGAAGACTGTGATGACAATTGGTGATTCTTTGCTTAAAGTTCTCAGTTGACTTATTCTTTATATGGCTTTTTGTTGTTGTTATTGTTGTTGTGCATTCCAAGCAATGAGGTGTTGAATGTTGTAAAAAGCACAATATGCTCTTCTCATGTAACGGATTATTAAAAAACAATGTCATATATGGTTTTGTAGAGCTGCATCAAAGGGCTTTGAAAGTATTTTCATGACGAGTTTGTAGCTGTATTAGAAAACCTCATGGGATAACTATTTCTAAATTGATTTAGCACATGGAGAATTGCGCATTATTAAGTGATAACTATGTCTATGACATAAAAATATATAAATTAACTACGACAGAAATGGATTTATTACTATTACAAGCAATAACTATAACTAAAAGTTTCTGTTTAAACATCAGAAAAGATAACTATAAATTAATGACGAACAATTGGGTATAAAAATATGATTATTTTTTGTACTTTTTCGGGAAAACTTAGCTTTTTATCCTAGCTACTTATTGCTTTCCTGAAATATGAAATATGCATGCACACACATGATACTGCAATTAGAATTTTACCAGCGGCGAGGTGTACTGCCCACATGAGGCAAAGCTGCACTACTGCTAGTCGCTAGTGCCGTGTTAGTGGACACACCTCAAATGTCAAGAGATTTGGACCACCTAATAGTACTGCCATTAGTGTAAATATCTAATACATTGACATCCTTCCAACATCTATGAGCTGTATGAATAAGTATGGAACCAGGTTTATCCCAAATAAAATAAGAGCTTTTGCTGTTCATTTTTTCACACTAATCATAGATAGGCAGCTCTCTTTAGCAGCAACTTCAATTCACTATACTAGTAATGTTCAATTACTTTTACATACGAATTTGCAACAAGAGCCTTTGCTGTTCTTTTTTTTTTTCACACTAATCATAGATGATGATCATAATAATAATATTTATTAACTTATAGACATCTTACAATGATGTTTCAAGCTCATGTTTCTAATACATTTTATATTGGTAACATTTTTACATAGGTACAAAGAGTTTCAAATACATTATTATATACAAATAAAGCCCAAAATTAATATATATCTCAGACATCTTTCAATTAAATATTTCTTTAATGCTGGTTTAAACTGATTCATTTTTAATGTTTTTTAGTTGTGGTGGAAGTTTATTGTACAAAATACCACCAATTATAATAGGATCCTTTTCAGTGGCTTTCTTAGTAGTAGCTACGCTAAAGAAATTATCCTGATTTCTTATATTATAATTGCGGTAGTCACTATTTCGAGTTACATTGTGCTTTTCACCTAAAACCAATAAAATAACCTTAAACACATAGAGAGAGATCACTGTTAGTATATTTTGAGTTTTAAAAATACTTCTACCTGATACCTTCCTACCTAACTTGTATATAATTCTTAAGCTCATTTTCTGAAGAATGCATATCCTGTTCAGATTGGTGATACCAGTACTGCCCCAAATTTTAATTCTATAATTAATATGGCTGTGTATCAACCCATAATACACAAGTTTTAGTACATTGTAGTTAAATATTTTGATAATTGCTTACAACATTTATTGCTGAGCTAATTTTTTTTACATATTTTATCAACCTGATTATGGAACTTTAAATTACTATTCAGTTGTAGAGCCAAAAGGTTTATAACTTTCACTTGTTCTGTTACCTCTTCATTGATAGTCAAATTAATAATTTTATCAGTATTTCCAGTATTTCTGAGTTCAAAAAACATTATTTTACTTTTTCCTATATTAACCTTTATTAATCCTATTTCTAATTTATCCCAAAAAATACGCATGCACGCACATGATACTGCAATTAGAATTTTACCAGCGGTGAGGTGTACTGCCCATATGAGGCAAAGCTGCACACTGCTATTCGCTAGTGCCGTGTTAGTGGACACACCTCAAACGTCAAGAGATTTGAACCACATAATAGTACTACCATTAGTGTAAATATATAATACATTGACATCCTTCCAACATCTATGAGCTGTATGAATAAGTATGGAACCAGGTTTATCCCAAACAAAATAAGAGGTTTATCCCAAAAAATCAATGATGTAACATCAACATATGCTATTGCTTTGCCACTGTTAAAACTCAGCATATCATTTACATACAGTAAGGGACGGATGAAACAAGCTCATGTTTCTAATACATTTTATATTGGTAACATTTTTACATAGGTACAAAGAGTTTCAAATACATTATTATATACAAATAAAGCCCAAGATTAATATATATCTCAGACATCTTTCAATTAAATTTTTTTCATAGTGCTACCCATTTTGTATACTATTTCTGTACATTGTTTACGCCCCGTTAGATAAGTTGTTAATAATTCTAGCATTTTACCCCATATTCCATATTGTTGTAGCTGCAGAAGTAACATTTTATGGCACACGCTGTCGAACACCTTAGACAAATCTAGGAATAATCCTACTACATTGTCATTTTTTTTCAAGGTGTGTTAATATTTCATGGGTAATGTCTATCATAGCAGTCACATTTGAGAATTTATTTGTAAACCCATGCTGGAAAGTATTGAGTATGTAATGTTTATTCAGGAAGCATAGTAACTGTTTTGTTATAATTTTCTCAAACAATTTACCAAATACAGAGGTAAGTGTGGGGTACTTGTAACAATCACCTGTTTCTCCTTTAGTTCACAGTGTAACAGCCCATTCATTTTATGGATCATCTGCTTGGTTTCATTTTTCTAGATGTTGTTTGATCCACTCAGATTACTTTTTTCACTCGTTATACCCTCGGTTACATATTCTAGTTTAGCATTTGGCTTCACATATTCAATTACACTAGCATTTTCTAGACACTCACATAATCTTGGAGCTATGTATCATGCATGGTTGTCCCCATGTATGACTATTTTCTTGATATTTGGTTTTTCTTCATTTTGTTTGTTTTCTCGGTTTTTTGTCACTTTTCTTTCTTCTAAGACCAAATATGAGTTCTTTGTTTCAATATTTATCATCTCTTCAGATTTTTTCTTACGCTTGCACGTGCTGTTTTCTTTGGTTGTTTCCACACTTCCTCCTGGTTATCTCGCACCTGAAGCTTCATCTCCACATTTTTTTCTTGCAGTAAGTTGATTTGTTTCTGTGCCTCTTTTATGTCATTGTTCATTATATCAATTATTTTTGAAGTGATGCAATTGTCTGTTTGCCTTTCCTTTCACACGAGCATATGGCATTACCTGGTAACCTTGGCACAAAGCTATCATTCCTTACTTCCTTCTGTTTCTTAGCTTTCTTTAACTTCATTATTATTTAACTTCACTTGTACACAATTTCTTACAGCAGCACTTCCTGTTAAAACACCACCAGCCACCATCTTCTAAAGCATCAATAGATAGCAGCTCTCTTTAGCAACAATAACAATTTGCATTACTAGTTGGGCTCAATTACTTTTTCATATCTTGAAATAAAATCCCATTGTTCATTAGAGCTTTTAAATCCAATTTCTTTGCAACAAAAGCTGCTTAAGGAGCTGCTTCATGATGCATAGCTATGTTTAATGAAATCAGTTGTGCACATCTATTAAAAATAATGTATTATTCTTATGTAAGTGACTTTATCATTATATTTTACTTACTTTTTAAAGCTGTCAAGGATTTGCTTAAGTATACAATTTGGACATCCACTCTAACAGATATGCATAACATCTTTCTTTGCATTTTGTCTTATTTATAGAAGTGCAAGCCAGCATGAGAATTGGAGTATGCATATTGAATGCAGTAAAACTTAGAAACTGAAACTTTGCAGCACTGAAATCGAACTTTAAAATAAATATAAATTTGCAATATAAATATAAGTAATAAGCATACAGTTATAGGATCTACAACTTAAATTTCAGGCTAAAAATGGTGCTGCTACTACACAGTTTTGCTGTATCCAAGGTTTTCATGTGTTATCCATTTTGGATTTCTAAATAATTTTATATGCAGGAAGTGCAAAAGAATTTATGCATATGATTGAATACCTAATGATACCCATATTATTATTTTTACAAATATCAACTTTAGAGTATGGCATCATTTGTATTTTCAACAAAATCCAAATAACAGAAATCCATCAAATGAAGATCTATCTTTTTCAAGCACAGGAGAAATAATTCAGGTAAAGCAAAATACGGAATTCTCAGCTGCTTATCTTTAAAGCATCTCATTTATTAGAAAAGGTTGAATAACGGTTTTCTGGTTTGAATGGGCAGAAACAATAACATTAGTTAGTTTTACCTTATTGAAAGTTATATGGCCACTTAGTCAATTTTAGTTTTATAGGAATTCGTATCTTTCATCAGATTCTGGATTTACACACCAATAACAAACAGTTTTGTCTTCAACATTTGTAATCAAACTCCTGTTTTAATAAAATATTTCAGAAAATATAAGAACATTCTAATATATTGCAAATTATATCTATCTAAGTCAAATTTCTTTTGTTAACTCAAGCATAGCAATTTCAATGGTACAGAATGATTGATGAAGTGAACTTGTTAGATCAATACCAAATGCCCATTTAATATGTAAACTTAAAATGAAATTGACAATAGCATGAGGCAACCAGCACCATAAAGCTTGCATCCTGGTTGCTGCAGTTGATCATAGAAAAAAAGTAGTTCAGCAAGTTTGCACAATGGTACGTTGTCAATTCCTGCTGTTGAAAAAAACTCAATATAAACAAGCCATCAGCAGTGCTGTCGTTGCAATACATGAATAAGCTTTGCTGATCAGTATAGCACACTAAAATTACTGTGGAAGTCTGCACACAAATCAATTTGTGTTCTTTAATGAGCATCCTAAGTACTCATCGTTCACAGTTTGTTGTGCTTGAGTACCACTCTAGCAATGGAATGAGCAGATTCAATACTGATACTCAATTCCCTGCCCAAACTTCTAACAAAATATGTCAGTTTTCATGAACCATGGTGTTAGCCATACCCTGCATTTTCATCGTTATGAACCATACTGAGACAACCAAAAGGTTGCTCATAAAAGATTGACATATCTTTACACCCCTCTTTTGTGAATGCAACTATCTTCATACCTTTCCTTGTATTCATTTCACAGCCACTGACCGCAAAAATCTGATAACTGCTTGCTGCTCTTTTGTCATGCATATAGCTAATGCCACCACCTTCTTGTTTAAATTTTCCTTCCCATTAAAGAGGCCATGCCATCTGTTAGGAAGGATCAGCACCTTCTCAAAACATATATCTTTCCTTCATGGGAGTTTCAAATACTTTGGGTGTTCACTTTGTGTAGTACCATAAATTTGCTGTTACTTTTTGAAACACCCTCATACTTGACATTACCTAGAGTTTTATCAAATTCAGGAGCATTACTTTTTTTATTTATTTACTTATTTAGGGATTATCTACCATACAGTAGTTTTACTACAACCCATTCATAATTTTATTTCTCCATAAATCCCTATCCTTTGCATCTTCATCTGTTAGTCTTCTAGATGCCATGCTTCTTCGGACCCCATCCATCCATTGTTCTCTTGGTTTTCCCTGACCTTTGTTTCCTTCAGCCTGCCATTCTAGCTCCATTCTTACTATTCTCTTGTTTCCCATTTTTTTCACATGACCGAACTATTTTAACCTTCTCTCTTATTTCCCAATTTTTTTGTATTTCTTTTTTGAGATTCGAGAAACCCTCTGCCAAAAATCCAAGCAGCAGCATTACCTGAGTTGGAAAAAACAAGGAGTCAAGGAATAAAGGAAAAGTGTCAGAAAAGAGGACTAAGATATTTTAACAGAATTAGTGCACTGGAAGGAGGACACACTGTCATGGATAGTATGACTGTAAAATTATTTGGTTTGCAAGAGGGGAAGAATTTTAGAAGAAAGTGGTTTGGAAAATGTTTGATATGGAAACATGAGAGTGAAAAAAGAATTTTGAAGGGAAGTGTGAGCTTATACAGAGAGAGAGCCAAAAAGAACTACGAACTGGCTGTGCAGTGTTTTTGCTGTAGGCGTCCTCAGCATTTGTTGCCGTCTGCCGCTATCATAGAAAGTTGCGGATGGAACCATACAACATTTTTAAAACTACTTTTGAAGGGTTTACTTACCAACTTTATGAAAGGAGATGTTGAAACTGGCCACCGTGGTCCATACATTTTTGGCACCTCTTTAGTAAACTTCATTTTTTTCGAGTCAAAAGTTGAAGCCTGTACATGCGTGAATACAATTTTGCCCCCTGTTTTTAGAGAATTAACAAACAGGGAGCGTGATTTTGCCTTTTTCCAACAAGACTCTGCAACAGCTTATATGGCCAATATTTTGATAAGAACAATTGAAAGTGTGTTTGAGGACAGAATTATTAGTGGAGA